>OW386539.1:9321546-11821546 GCA_936435175.1 Glyphotaelius pellucidus
CAATCCGGCAGAATTCAATAATTTCTTCCAGGGTTACTTCAAAACGCTGAGCAACAATCTTGCAAGGTTAGTATGTGTGACATTGATTCAATTTGGGAGGCGGGTATGGGTACCGGGAAGCTTTGTTGGACAACCAATACCCCTGGCCTAGGGCACCCCAAGTGGTTCGCTGCGTTTGGTGACTTAGCAGGGATGCTCGGGTTCATGGGGTGAGGTTTGTCTAGGTTTGCCCATTAGCTGCGTGGCGGGCCGAATCGGATGAAACTGGTTGAGGGAGACCTTTTGATTTCTCCAGCCAGACTCTCTTGACCCGTCGCCTTGCACCGCAGCGGGATGAATTCATGCATCCATCATTCCTGGACACGTTGAATACCAGATTCATAACCATCCCTCATACCTTATTCCTTACCAGAACTTCTCCTCTCCTTCCTTTCCTTAAAAATACCCTCCACACAGCATCCCCAAAGATGACGTAGGTCCTGAGGGGAATTATGTTTTCTTCAGGGCCTCCTGTGTAGAGTTAATGTAAAAAGAAGAAAAAAAAATATTCGTAAACAACATACGTTCTTCAATTTCTGTGTTTTTCATTTTCATATGAAAGACATTAAATACACAAGATATGTCCTGTGGACGTGTTTCGTGATCCAAATATTTGGCCAATCGGGCCTTAAGTTTCCAATACGCCGTTCATTGTAGTATTTTTTGGAAGGTAGTTGATGAACAAAATTCCTTCACAATCCCAAAAAACAGTGGCCATGAGCTTGGATGCCGATCTTTCCACTTTGAATTTCCGTGGCGGCTTTTCTCCCTTTTCTATCCACTGCATTGATTCTTGTTTTGAATCCGGATCTTATTGTCTAATCCATGTTTCATCGACAGTAACAAGGCGAAAAAAACATCGTCAGGATTATCGCCACAAATGTCCAAAAACTCCTCCGAAGTTGTGACGCGACGCTGCTTGCCAAGCGGCGCCGGCGTGAGCATTTTCGGCACCCATCGCGCACACACCTTTTTCATGTGCAAATGATTATGCAAAATGTCACCGATTCGTTCTTTGCTAATGCCTATGGCTTCAGCTAACTGCCACAACTTGATTCGCCGATCTTCCAGAACAACTTTTTTCACTTTTTTAATGTTTTCTTCGGTAACCGCGGTGTTTGGGCGTCCCGACATGGGATCATCTTCAAGTGACTCCCTGCCGTGTTTGAATTCACGGCTCCAACGTTTTACGGTGGCAAATGAAGGTGCTGACTCCCCATAAACTGCAGATATCTCTTCAAATATTTCCGTCGGCGTTTTGTTTTTCTTTGTGAGGAATTTCTCTCTGCTCTGTACTCCAATTTCGTAGAAAGCGTGGTGATGTTTAAGGTTCAATTACTAAAAATGTAATGATGCTAATGACATGAAACTTGGTATTTATATTATTTAGAATACCCTCAATTAGTGGTGTGCAGCACTACTCATTAGTAATGATCATAGGTACTTAGGCTCAAAACTTTTCAGCCGCCCCTCGTACATACCTAACTAAGTTTCACCATGATTATGAAATTCAAACGCGATGGAAATCTACGATGTCAGGCGGGTGTAAGAAAGACATACTGCTTGTTAAATGGCTAAATGGAACACTTGTTTCCATTCAAATTTGTATGGATGGCATTTCGAGTTCTATTCCATGAAGAAAGAGAATAATTCAAGAAGAATTTAGCATGATAAAGATTTTTCCACAAGAGCGGACATGCACTTTTCTTCATTCATTTCATTTGCATACATCACAGTGCACCTTAGGATTCTTTCCTCCTGGTGATGGAACAATATTTTCCTACTTTCTATTTCTAATCAATGTAGGTTATATTACTTAATAACTAACTTAATGTAACATTCTATAATAAGTCGAATAACGACATTTATAATGGATGTTTTCGAAACCCCTGCGGTAAAACGCAGTTATGACTAATCTAATTTTCCAGTGTTCTATTTGATTCCTAATATTTCATAATTAATTTATTTCTGTATTTTATGGTGATGGTTCTTCAAATTATTATCTGTATTTCTTTCTCTCTGTTCTGCCCACCTAGCGTGATACCGCCGACGCCAGATTCTAATCTAGTCGAGTCGCTTGCTGAGGGCATGCGCCGTATTTCAGAGATGGAAAGGTATGCAGAACACTTATCTTTATAATATTTTTATCTTATATGTTACCTATCTATACTATTCATAAAAATCCGAAAATAAATAAATATTTTATTTATTTTCTGTTTTGTGGTAATGGTTCTTCTTCTTGCCTGTATTTTAATAATAATAATATCATTATTCTTTAGATGATTTGTAAAGCGCTGTTTTTGTGCAAAATCACCTCTTGGGCGCCTTACAAATTTTAAAAATATTTCTACAATCTTCCTTCTAACTTCAAACCATTATAACAACTTGTGGCTAAAAATAGAATCCACTGGTTCATCGATCATTGATATGGAACTATATTTGTGTACAACGCATTTACCAATGAATGCGATCTGCGTAAAATTGTACATATATATTGTTTTATTTATACTCTATACAGGCAGAAAATATAAAAGACTATACTTATGTGGGAGGTCACTTGAGATTAACACGGTTTATTGTTTATTTAGAGAAATTTAGACGCAGTTCTCATGCAAATGGTATTTTGGAGAGCAAAAGCAAAACTTAATTTTTGCTTTCCTCTCGGACTTCCCATCAGAGATTAAAAATTTCGAGATGCTACTATCATTTTCATCACGAACGAATCTTTCCCAATATTAATAAATGCGAGGAAAGAGCTGAGGAGAGGCTTCTGAAATTTTGAAACACATGTTATAAAAAATGGATCGGAAATCGTTTGAATTAATTAATTTGACTAAAACAAATGAATAAATTATTATTGCTTAGATTCTGGTAAAAGCAATAAGGTCACAACGAGATTCACATAACTTTTTTTTAATATTGTATCTTCCTGAAAAGCAATATTTGGTGAGCCAATCGACATTTATTTATCCTCTACATACACCATACCAGTGCCGTGGTTTATAATCAAAGATTCCTCCACGTTGAGTGCATATTTAAACGAAAAACAACCTGTTTGTGCTGTCCCGTGTACCCATATGTTATTTTAGAAGTAAAAATGTAAAAACAGAAAGTAGAAACTAATCTCTCTAGGTCTCTTGACATTTCCGACTTCAATGGTTTCAAGAGGGAAGTCTAAAATATATTATTGTAAATTTTTCGTCAATTTTTTTTTACTTTAACTCCACACAGGAAGCCCTGAGGAAAATAATTTCCCTCAAGGCCTATGTCATCTGAGATGCTGTGTGGAGGGTTTTTTTGAGGATATGAAGGAATGAACATTGGTCTTGAAGAGACCCATGTTGTAGGAAAGTTCCACAGCTGAACTGTTGAACACGGGAACGAATCGAAGAAGCTACCCGTTCTCATGTGACAAATGTGAACCGTGTACATATGTTGGGCACGCGTTTGGCATATCTCCCGACTATGCACCGGTGCCGAAGAGATCAATGACGCTAGTTCTTCAGAGCATCTTCCATTGAAATACTGGTAGATTAGGGATAGCATTCCCACCCGACGCCTGTGCTCTAAAGCTTACAATCCGTTCGTTAAGGTGGAAGAATCTATCAAACGGACCGCCCGTTTCTGCACAGAGTCGAGGGTAATTTTCAAGTAAAGTTTTCATTAAAGTATCTGCGGGTCCTGTACAGTACGCCCAGTTTTTGAGAGGCTGACTTTACGCTGGCTTCGATGGAGCCCCCATGCCTGAGCTGGTCACTTATAGTTACACCAAGCACATCAATGGAGGGTCTGTTCGGAAGATTGCTTCCATTGAAGAAGACTAGTTTTTCATTTCGATCCCTTTTAGACGTAATCAGACATGATTACGTCTAAAAATAATCGAAAGGTCTTTAAAACATTGAATTCGACGAGCCCTCCGAGCCGTTGGAGTTTGTGTGCCCTTTGGGGGCTTGTCAAACAAATGGTTGTAGTTGTTCATAAATGGTTGTAGTTTTTCTCAATCTCTGGTCATCAGTTCAAGGCCAATTAGACTATTTTACCGCAAATATACCATAACGCTATATAGCTTTAAGGTGACTAAAAATTTTGGTTGTGTATTTTTCAGAAGCCTATTCTATACCAGAAAGTAGATTAACGCAAGGGCCCAGAAGGTCACCCAAGCTTGGTCGTTGCACCCAGGCCAATATTTAAACCACTGCTTACTCGAAGCAGAAAAATAAACGGCTATTCGATTTTGAACACCCTCTATTTAAATCAATCAAATATCTATGTACTTATCTAAGAACATGTTTGTTGTTGTTATTGCTCTTAATCTCTGTTCATCAGTTCAAGGGCAGTCAGATTATTTTACCACAAATGTACCTGGGCACCATTTAAGGATGACTAACGATGTTGGTTGTGTATATTTTTCAGCGTCTTCCAGAAGAATATTCAAGATCAGAGGGCGGCTTGGGAAGCGGCTCAGAAGGCTTTCCAGACTGCCTCCAGCAACCGGTTCGGAGGTTCGCCCGAGTACAGCTATAACTTCAATGACAATGCCCCCGGGGCGTCGGCCAGCGCGTCCTTCGGACCCGGCGGGGGCCACCAGTCTGCCAACATCTATCCTGAGAGTGCTGTAAGTTAAAAGCTCTAATAGTTCACTTGTGCCTATTCCTAATTATCTCTAAACTATCAATAAAATCCACAAACATCCTCCATACTGTGAGCCCAACAATTGATAATGACGAGGATTTATTGGCTACAACATTAACAATTCACCATACAGTGGTGAGAGCTTTTAGTTGTGGGGAGGGAAAGAAGATGGAGAAGAGGAAGGTAGGGAAGTACCTGGCTATTCAGATCTAGTCACCAAACACGGCTGAAGCCGTTTCAAGCAACGTTTCAATTCTGAATGGTGGCATTGCACCAGGGCGGTCCGTTTGATAGATTCTCCTAATTTAACAAACGGATTGCAATCTTTAGAGCACAGGCGCCAGGTTGGAATGCTGTCCTTGTTCTACCGGTATCACAATGGAAGATGCTCCGAGGAACTAGCGTCATTGATCCCCTCGGCACCGGTGTATAGTCGGGAAACACGCCAAACGCGCGCTCAACATTTGTATACGGTTGACATAAGTCACATGACAACGGGTCGTTTCTACGACTCGTTCTTGAGTTCAACAGCTCGGCTGTGGAACGATTTGCCGGCTTCTGTGTTTCCTCCCTTCTACAACATGGGTCTCTTCAAGACCCATGTTCACTCCTTCCTCTCCTCAAAAACACCCTCCACACAGCATCTTCGAAGATGACATAGGCCCTGAGGGAAATTATTTTCCTCAGGGCCTCCTGTGTAGAATTAACGTAAAAAAAAGGGCAATACTGAGAGTTTCTTCCACTCTGGAAAGTGCCGCACTGTTTACAGTATACACAGTTTATTATTTTAAATGTATAATTGTGAAACAACACAAATTAATAAAAAAAAATGCATTTGCTCCCGCCGGGATTCGATCCCGCGACCTTCGGATTGCGAGTCAAGAGCTTTACCCCTCGGCCACGCCGGCCGTCAAGTGACAAACATGATATATTATCCCTACCACTGCGGTGCAAAGCGATGTTCCTAGAATCCTGCCGGGATCTCCCTCAACCAGTCTCTCCCGATCCTGCCTGCCATGCCCCATTGAGGGCAGACGCATCCGTCAAATCTCACCCCTGAAACCTGGGCACCTCTTCTAAGTCACCAAACGTAGCGAACCACTTGGGGTGACGTATGGCAGAGATGTTAGTTATCCAATAAATGGTTCCCGAGAACAAAATTATGAATGAGACCTTGCTGGTAATAGCTTTAGCTTTGTGTGTTTAGTGAACAGAACTGAATTTCCAGGCGCTTACTAACCCTACTACCTTTAAATTCATACCACTCAGTTCACAATATTCATTATAACATTGAAATAAAATTGTACTAAATATTTCTCAGTAAAGATTATAATTGTTATACCAAGATTTTATTTTAAGTAATTTGTTCCAATAGCATTCAATGATGCAATGGAAGATTTTGACACCCTTAATTTGAGGTGAAATATCTCAAAGTTATGCTATAAAAAATCAACGTTATGGTTTTTGTATTATAGTGATAAGAAAATTCATTTAGATTTTTAAAAATCATTTCTTAAATTAATAATGACAATAAAAAAAAGTTCGTTAGCAGTTTGGAAAGGTGGTGAATAAAGTATTTTATTCTGATTTGGATTTGCAGCTTACAGCCTTCCCGAGCACTGTAAACTGAGATGCGTGTGTAGGGAAAATTTGCCAAAAAGAACTCTTGATTATGCGGTCAAATATATTTACAAGTAACGTTATATTTTATAATAAACTTGATACAAAATTAAAATCGTAAAAACTAGCGTGATACGGGAGGGAGTGTAAAACAGCCGAACTGAGCGAACGCTGGAACCAGAATAAATTTGCAATATCATGCACTGGACCGGAGAGCGACTCTCAGGGATACCAGTCGGTAAAATTTAGCTTTAATGTTTTTAAGTTGTTCAGCCATAGCAGTATATAAACATTGATGTTTTTATGCATTCATTAATTTAATAACATGTAGGTGTGATCTATCTTAACTTTGATAAATAGAGAATTCCAGTCCATTTTTTTGATTTTTTTAATGAATAATGACCTTCTAACTTAAATAACTGCATATTTATTTTCATTTTTAGAGTTAGTTTTAATAGTTAAAATAAATGTCAAAGTTTTAATTTTTCAAGATCCCCCGAAAACCACCGAATCTAGTGTGACGTCATCATGAAACAGCTGATCGACTCCCGCCATTTTGAATTTCAGCATTGGAGCGTTTTCATAGACTTTACTGGGCAGTACGATCGTTTTTTGTACAGTTAAAGTTTTTGAATATTTTAAATAATATAGATAAACTAATAGAGATACTTTATTTTTGATACTGAATTATTTAGGCCTAAATAATGTTTCAATAAAAACAAAAACTATTATATGTCCAATTCTCTATAAACCAATAACACGGAATGCCGAACGGCTTGCGTCTTCATTTCTATTGATTTCTATACAACTTTGACCCAGGTGACGCGGCGCGTGACGTCACGCCGCCAAAATCCAGCAATAGGGTGTTTTAATGACACGTTTTAAAATGGACTTTTTAATATTTTTTAAAAACTCTACGTTAAATATTATGTAATAAAACTTATATATTCAGAATCAGCGTATATTGGTCTATATGAACATATTTTTTAAAGCCATAATATTTTTCACTTGAGTTCCTTATTAAAATAAATTTTTAAACAAAAATACAGTAGATTTTTGATTAATATAGGTTGATTTGTAATAAGTTGACAGTGAAAACAAATTTGGAATTTAATCTGAATGGGTAATAAGACTTCGAAATGTGGGCCTGAAAAAGACCTAAAGCCACCTAATAGCCATCCCAAGCCAAAGTGTGAGCTATCGTGCTCAGGCTGAATGACAATAGAATAGTCTCCCGAACGGTGCCTCCGAGATACTGAGCCGCATCTCGGGGTATTTAGATTTTCTCCAGCACATGCTGTTATTTAATTTCTATAAATGCTTGTGGGATCAAAAATGGACTATACAAACAAAAAACCTAACATCGATGAGAGGCGTTTAGGAAAGGAGAGACGAGAGTTGAAGCCGTAATCCCCCACTGGGTCGTTATCGGTAAGCAATCGATATAAACCGAAGACACCGCCCAGAAAAGTAAAGTTCTCTGCGTGTTGCAGCGCAGATATTGTGGGAATTTTCTATGCAGGGTCTTCGGTTTATGTCGATTGCTTATCGATACCGACCCCCTGGGACGTTAAATACTCCTACCCACTTTAAATACATATAACTTGATTGAGGCGCCGTATACCCGCTCAAAAAGAAGAAGATATGAAAATACGAATGTTAGAGAGAGTGTGCTAATATTAAAACCGATAAAATTTAGGCGAAAATTGTGAAAATGTTTAATAAAATAAATAAATAGACTCGTTTAAACTAGAGCAAAAATCTCGTGGGGAACATCTAAAATAGCATTTAAAGAAACACTGTGATTTTTTTCATTCGTCTAACTTCTACAATAAGTGAAAAAAACATGTTCATTAATTTTTCAATTACTCTCTTGGAATATTTGTTTATAATTCTTAATTGTGTGACCGATTAAAAAAGTGAGGTGACAGTTTCCTTCCAAATTCATTAAATAAAAGGACTGTTTTTTTAATTTTGAAATTTATTTTTTTTTCTATATTATGATTAAAAATGTTTTTGGTAAGATTTTTTTTTAAAATTTTTTTCCGTGTTTAAAGTTTAAAATATATCAATTTTTAAATACTAAAGGACTAAAGTATATTTCAAATATAAAAATCTAAAAGGTAATTTTATTTAGTTTTTGCTTTTAAAATTCCAAAATTCGTTCAGAAATCATTAACAAAACACTCGTATATAATGGATAAACTACCCCCTCAGGCTGTGCAAGCCATGTATATATTTCTTTTCATGAACAATTTTTTTAAATTAGTAATGTTTTTCACATTTATCGATTGAATCAAATTTTCATGGGGTTTTTTTAGTAAGTGGGAAAATATGTAATAAATCGGTAGAAAATCGGGATGCGGCGGTCTAAACAAGGCTGCAGGTCTCAGACATTTGGTGGTGAACACTATAAAAAATCACCGTAGTGTTTATTAATTCCAGTAATTCAAATTACTTAAATAGTCTTGGAAAACTTCCAGATCGAGGTCAAATAGATCGAAGTTACTTTATTTACGTTTATTGTAATTTACAATGAATATTTGACTGGTCCATCTCCTTTCTTTAGGAGGCTTTATGTTATTCTAAGTTAAGTAGACACTGATGGTATCTAGCCGTCTACCATGTGTCCTCAGCTATTATCGTAACCGTTAGTACATTAGACCCGAACGACGATAGATGATACTCTTCTACAATACTACATAACTGACATCTGTTGAGATGCCACAAAACTACGTATAACTAACTTACTGCACTAATGACATCTACTAAAGGATGTTGAAACTACATGACTAACCTATACACCACAAACACAAAATTAATCGAACTTTCCCAACACTTGAACGTGAACTTTGAATTTTGTTGAATTGATCAAGTTCTGTGAAACTGGTTGAATTAACATACTCTCATTGTCAAAGCTTTATTTGAACCATATTCAGTTTTTTGGGTCTTTGAAAGAATGTCCAGAGTCTACTTTATCACCCAAATTACATTTTTATTTATAAATTTTTAGGCAAACCCAAACATAAACACCAGATTCCAGAGTGATGGACCCAAGCCAGGTGGCTCCTACGGAGTGTCCACTTCTTCCTTCGCGAGCTCTTCAGACATCGACGGCAAGAAGTCCTCCCACAAGGAAGCCCAGACCACCATCAACGATAATGGAAAGGTCACGACCTACGTAGTCAGGAACTAATCTAGACCATACTTTGTAGAATGGCAACAGTATTTTACTGTTAAATCTGAGTATTTTTGGTGGAAGTTATCTCCATACCTTGGTCCACCTTCAAACCAAATTTTGTCAACTTCAATTCAGAAAGACACAAACGAGTGTCTAATTTACTAACATTACCTGTACAATAAAATAACGCACTGGATGACAAGAGAATTTATTCTCCAATAAATTAAAAATTTATTTAGATTAGGACTGTGTCTAAAATTTTAGAACAGTAAACAAAAATTGTGTGATATTATCGAATCATTTAAAGATTTTTATATATTTATTTATTGTTGAGAGTAAAACATTTTTAATAAACATATTCTTTAAAAAAATGTCATTTTATTTGCTTGATGCATATTTGATTTTAACGATGTATCAAGAAATACAAATTACCTGGTATTAAAATTTCAAAAGAAGAAAGGCACCCAAATTCGCATCCAACAAACGAAATAAATATAAAACCGGTCACCAATATTACTAAGCTGATTACTATGCAAATCAAGAATAGGTAAGCCAAATAATAGTTTTATTTTTTATTAATAAATTCCTTTATTATTTATTTACATTTTTTACATGTTTTCAATTAAGTCCCGTTAAACTGATTGATATCGGTTTGTCAACGGGTTCTTTTGACATTTACTTTTTTTTAAATTGAACAGGTTCATAAAATATACACTATTACATTATATATATATATACATAAAAACATATATTTTTGGAAAAAAAATTTTGTTAATAAAATTTATAAGAAATAAAGAACAGAGAAAATGAGAGAAATAAAATAAAAGAAAAAAGAATAACAATAATGGAAAAAAAACATTTTAAGGAAAAGCGGAAAAAACACAGATTAGTACAAAAAAGTTCTTTCACTTAACCATTTTTTTAGCGTACATTTCCTTCTGAAACTCAAATCACAGCTTTTTATTGAGTTGGGTAACATATTGTAAATTGTTGGAACAAGGTATTCTAGAGTTCTTTGACCGTATTTATTTAGGTATCTGGGAATTACAATTCCTCGTTTTCAGTTAGTCTTGTATTATGAACATGAACCACTAGTTTATTATATTCAGATTGAGATGTATGCTGACTCGCAATTTTAAGCCACAATATAGCACGAACAGATAATACATTTACAGAGTTGTATAGTAACGATTTTGGTACATCATGTCTTTGTTCGTATTCATTTTTTTTTAATAATAATTTTACCAAAGAATATTGTACGTTTTGCACTGAAAGAAGATTTGTTTTTGTTGAATGTCTCCATATGGTTAATCCATATCTTATTAGGGATTCCGCCAATGACAGATATATTAATCTAAAGTTATTTAGTGGAACAAAAAACTTAAGTCTATAAAGTTTGCTCACTATACCTCTAAGCCGTGTGCAAACTTTTTGTATATGTATGTCCCATTTAAAATTACAATCAATTGTTAATCCTAGATATACGTATTTTGAAACGAGTTCAATATTTTTACATGAGCATGGTTGTATTATAGAGTTATGGATGCAATTAAAATCATGATACAATTTTAAGAGTTATGGTGATGTTAGCATGAGAAGATCTGACGTGCACAAGCTTCGTTTTTTTAGCATTGATAATTAAACCTACATCATGTGACCATTTTTGAAGAGTGACAAAGTCTATTTGCAGTAAAGTACTCGCAATTAATAAATCCTCAAGTGAAATATCTAATGCAGTGTCGTCAGCATAAAGATAATGTTTTACGTGAGCGAAAATCAATTTCATTGCAGTAACATATATAATATACAAGGTAGGGCCTAGTATGGACCCTTGTGATACGCCTGCGGAAACGTTCTTTTTTTTGCTATAATGATCTAAAATTTTTACACAAATCTTTCTATTTTCAAAGTAATTAACAAATAATTTATATAGATTCCCTGTAATTCCAATTGCTTCAAGAGTTTCCAGTAATTTAGCATGATCAATTGTATCAAAAGCCTTTGAATTATCAATAAATAATACAAGTACATGTTTCCTTTTATTAAGATCATTATTAATTGTATTTGAAAATTCTTGAAGTAGTAGATCTGTGCTCTTTTTTTCTGGAAACCATATTGATGGGTATCAATAATAGAAAATTTTTCAAGGTACTTTATTAGTTTTATAGATATATATTTTTCTAGGATCTTTTCAATTGCAGGTAAAATACTGATCGTTCTATAGTTTTCAATTTCACTGTGTTTACCATCTTTGAAAATGGGTCGGATGATGCTACATTTGAGATCTTCTGGTATTATTGCCTCCGTTAAAATCATATTAATTAATAGAGTTAAGACAGGCCCTAAAATATCAAAATGTTTTTTAATATCAGACATTCTAATTTTATCTATCCCCGGCGACTGACTATTTTTTAAACTTCTGACATCTTTTTCGATATCACAGAGTTTTGCTTGTGTTAAGAGCATGCTGTGTGGAAGTCTATGTTTTTGAATATTCAAAGCTTTTTTATCACATCTATGTAATAATTGCCTAACATTTTCAGAAAATTGTTAGACGTTTGTTCAGTCGTTTGTTCTTTTAAGAAATAGTTTGATATAACTTGGTCACAATTACTTTTGCTCTTTCTTCCTAACAACCTGTTTATTTCATCCCACGTTTTTTTGAGTCTGCAAAATAGTTTTTAAATTGTGAGTTGAAAAATTTTAATTTGCACGTGCTAATTAATTTTGTAACTTTGTTCCGAGGGCATTTATACTCTCTCTCATAAAATTTATTTGTAGGATTATTTTTCCGTCTTTTGTAAAGTGTATCTTTTAATTTGATTTTTGATAATAAATCTCCGAGATATTGGCACTGATGTTAGTCTAACGATTCTATTTTAAAAATCGCAGAGCATTTAATTTTTTTTTTAACTAAATGGTATTAGCGAATTAAAAAAAATTGCCAAACCCAGAAAGATCGAAGAATAATTTTTTTTTCTTTGTGTGGTGTCCTGTTGTTTTCTCTGATGAACAATACTTTTCGGATGATCGTCAGTTTCGATGATACTCGGTTCGTCATGTTTATTATCGTCCTATTTACAATGAATATTTTACCCGGACTAAACGTCCACTCTAATGGATGGTCTGTGTTTATCTGAGGGCAGGGGAATTGGTCACTGAAGATTCCCAGCTGTCGATCGAATATCATCGGCTATTTCCGTAACGGGCGACAGTGGACCCTCTCATTTAGTACAAATCTCAAAAATACATTTAACTATCTGTACTAACGACATCTGTTGAAAGACATTGAAAATACATACATATTCATGTACACTACTCTATGAAGTGAAGCATGACGCTATCAGCTTATGGCCGTTACAGTAGTATCGCGCAGTGACGATATAAGTAAATATTATCTTCTTCTAATATATAAAGTTGATTGTCCGTGTGTGCCGGTGTGGATTGATTTGTATTCAAATCTATATTAGTTTTTTTTTTCCGTGGTTGATTTTTTGCACTTAACCTTCAAACAATTAATCTTTGACCACTAAAACACGGGCATGGTGGACTAAAAATTCACAAATTATGTAACCATCAAAGCAAAATCAAAAATAAATAAAAATGAAAACATACAGGAAACTGTCTACATGAGAATTTGAGAAATCACCCCCGCCCCCATTTCCTACCCCTTAAGCAGTATTTCGTGACGTGATAAATTAGAGGAAATTTACGGCGTAGGTACATCCGATTCCGAAAATTCTGCGTAAAGCCCGAAAATTAATTTCAGGGGATTTCAGCTATGTATCTATTTCTATTTGTAAAGAAGAGTGTTCTCGGGTGGCGGTGTGACTATGTTTTCAAACAAATCTGCAGTTTTATCAAAATTGGTGAAATTTTGCATAATTGACCTTGAAAGCACGGTAAAATATAATTTCAATGTAAGATTTTGAAAATCACCCATCATCACCTTTTTCCACCCCTTAAAACAGAAAAAGATATAATATTTTTACAGTCCTCTGCATGAAATAGAGAATTACTTTTGAAAAATCTGTTTTCAATGATTATAAAATGGGATGGTCCGACGCACAGCAGTCTAATAGTCATAGTTTGAATTCGGAAAGAATTTGTTCATTTAGTTGATTTTTTGAAGGTGTGTAGCAGCATCGGTTAACAACGTAGTTTGAATACGGAAAGATTTCGTTCATTTAGTTGATTTTTTTAAAGTGTGCAGTAGCATTGGTTAACAATATCGGCGACGCCAGGAAACACAGGCCCGAAACTGCGAATAGCATATTTCTTATATTTCAATATCTTTGAATTTGTCCCATACATGACATGACATGTAGTGCCACTACACAAACCACCTCACACCTCACCGCCTCATACAGGTTTTTGTATTACCTCATGTAGTAAATAATACAAAGTAGAAAAAGAGTTGGTTCAAATACATACGGTGACATTTTATGCGCCTCTTGTATGAGGTACTAGACACTCCTGATCGCTAGCCTTGCCCCTCGACCATGGAGGTCGCTAAAGGTTACTTACTGCGGGTCAATCCATTCGTGAGTAAATAATAAATAAATAGCTTACTGGTAATCAGATAATATGCAATTTTATAATATTATTAAATATTTGTTTTGGTTTGACTTCCTTATTATCGTGTTTAGAAATAACAGAATAAAAACCCAGGAGTTTGTAGCATGCTGGAGAGAGCGGTGATATGTGGTCCGAAGTTAGATCGGGATCAAAGACTGCCTGCGAACGTGCCAGGCTGCCAGTTGGCAGACCTGCTTTTTTCCCTTTTTCTAATCGACCTGTATCATGTGAAACCATTCCCGTTGGTGTACTCGATGACGTAACGTTTTCGAAAAAAATCGCTCACTATTTCCATGACTACGCGGCTCCTGCCAAGAGGCGCACCGGCGGACCAGATTTTTTAAGGCTTACTAAATGTCCAGTATCACTAAAAAGTAGTTTCATCCGTGTACTCGACGACGTAGGGTTTGCCTATCTCGTCTATTACAACCACACGACAATACATCTGAAAAGTTTTTTTAATCATTACAAAAACTCTTACACAACTCTCAAAAATGTTACAATTTGAGAATGAAATTTTGCAAGCCAATCAATTGCAATAGGCCACTTGCATCACATTTTTAAAAAAAAATTTCCGGTTTAGGCAAATGTTCTAAGACATTCCGTATTTTTTTAAATTTTTTAATCGTACTTTTGAAACCCTGGCGATTTTTTAAAAGTTTCAATCCGAAAAATCGGACCATTTTTTATAAACCGGAAAGACGGGACATAATTTTAATGTTGCGAAAAAAAATAATTACGTATTCGAAAATCATTTAAAAAAAAAGACGTATTCCACATGAATGGCACAGGAGAATAACGAGGCATACCAAAAATATTACATCTCATAAATATTTGTCTCCTTGATCCATCTTATTGATCATTAATCATTATAGTATTCAACGTCTACATATAACTAAATCCAATGTAATAAACTTGTACCTGTAAATTATAATTATAATAATAAATTATAAAATTTGATTTTGTTAAAATCAGCACTATTACCATTATGCTGCCAAGTCAGCCGCTGCGGAAGGCATCTGTACGATGTTCACTTTACACCATCTGTCAAAACGTCAAACCAAACATAAGTTCGCAAGGTAACAGACAATAATCTAGTGAATTTTAAGTGTCAAATTGAAAAAATCGCCGGAAATCAAAGTGTTACCATATAAAAAAAAAAAATTAGTGTGGAATTTTACAAAATTAATTGAATATTTCGGAGACGGAACATTTTCATCTAGTGACGTCACGAGCCCAAAAAACGGATTTATTTATTTAAAGAAAAAAAAAACTATAAATTTATAAAAAAAATAAGTAACATTTTCGTAATCTTAATAGAAAAATCTATCCACACGATTTTTTCCAAGTCATTATGATATCCATGCAAGTGGCCTATTGTTAAATCAAAATTCAATTTTCGAAACTCTTTAAATTAATGAATTTATTTAAAGTACTCACCTATGGTACTAACCAAAATTGAATACTTTGAATCTAATCAAAAAAAATAGGTACCAAATTTGATTGATTGTTCTTATAATATATAAATATGAATGTTTGTAATAGAAAACTTGTAATAAAAATTGCAATAGGTGACATGCGAGCTGTTTGAAAATCTGAATGTACCGGGACTGAATATATAGAACGCGGGAGCGGGGAGGGGATCGCGGGAGGGGGGTTCGCGGGAGAGGGGAGAGAGTAGACGGGGAAGGTGGACGGGGAACGCGTGAGGGGAAGAGGACATGGGAGGGGAAGTGGACGGGACGAATGGGAACAGACACGCAGGGAAAAACAATTTCCTTATTAGTGGCATTGCAACACATGTCGGGAACTCGCTAGTTCAATTTATAAAAACAGTTTATTTATAAACAAGTTCTGTGGGGTAATCGTTATTACGCGTTATGGCTGTTTCGCCTTCTCAAAACATTATCGAACTGTTCGATAATTGATATAAAAAAAAATAATTCGTCATCAATAAAACCGCGGTCATTGACATTGTGAAAGATCGCCATGACAGCAGTTTGTTTTTGCAATGAAAAAAAACACTCTCCTTTAGTAAAATCGTAGACAATAATGTGATATTTGTGATAACGATGCTATCTACCAATAGTCACGCTAAGCTCCACATTCCAAACAAGCCGAGCTCAAAATCAACTGATATCAACCATATAATCAACCGGCCCACAAATTTATTGTTACCAACTTCGCGTGAATGATTTAAATTGAACTTGAACTTATAATACATTCATGACCTCAATAATAGATAATAAGTTATATTTACCATAATTTTGTAAATATTTATCTACGTTTAGATGCACGTGTTTTTCTACGTTCGCGTCCAGAATCAATAATTATAATATAAACATATGATGTGATTGAGTGGAAAAGGAGTGAACGATATATCCAGAAAAACAATTATGTTACCCTATGTTTAAATGATTTCCTCTTTCTCATTGTATTTGCATTATGTCCACACTTATTTTCCGTATCTGTTCCATTTCCTTGTCCGAGTCCTCCATCACTACACAAGCAACATAATTCGTTATTATTATTATATGTGGTAGTGGTAAATTTTCAAATATTGTCAGGTTATTTGTAACTTGGAAATATTTGTCTTTCTATAAAAAATAAAAATTATCTACATTTACTTAACTGATGATAAACTAGTAGCCACTGGAGCGCTTTTTGTCACAATATGGCACTATTTAAAATACCTCGGATTGCTTTGCTGCCAATTTTGGCAATTTTTCCCTTATTTGTAATAAATTAAGTAGAAGTTTACGATTTTATAATATTTTTTTATAAATTCTACCAATATGTGATAATTGAAAAAAGATAGGAGAACTCATTGGCTATATAGAACTATAATTAGTTTGTATGTCTCCATATTAAAAATCGGAGGTATGATTTTTTTAATGTGGGCGGAAAATATTCAAAATGATCATCTCCAGCAATCGGAGGAAAAAGTTTTCAATTGCGTTGTCGCTCCAGTGGGTAGTTTTGTGAATAGTGAACTTCGAGTCCAAAAAAATACGTGTCTAATTTTCTTTAATATCAAATTTCCTCTGAAATCATAAGATTTTTAAAAAGGTCCTTAAATACAAACTTGATTATAAATATTTTACGTTTTTTCTTAAAATTTCAAATAAGGAATTATATAATTTGTCAAAAAAATGTCACCATTTCAATGACAATTTTTTTCCAACCTTCTTTAGGTCGTTAGGTACCATAATGTTGATAATTTAAATTTGATAGCTCTTAGTAGAAACCACGATCATGCGAGCTCTGGTGAGATAAAAAGTAGGTAGTTTCCGAAAAGGCCACCATCTTGAACCGGAACTGCAACGTAACAAATAAATTTACAGATAGTTGAAATGCCACACAGTTCGGTCTTCACTACGCCCAGTCAATTTCTTTATTTTAACCAGTATTTAATAATAATTTCTCAATGAGACCGAGTACAGGGTGTGGCAGAGAGGACTGCCTAGCTTAGAAAAATCACTGAAGGCTCCCCAGACCGAGCAAAGGGGCTGGGCGGGTGCCACGGTGCCGTTTATGGTAGTGACCATGCCGTGTTCAGGTAAGTACCGAGGCTTTGTTGTGGAGACGTTCTTTAAAGAAAGCGTGGGGCTTTTCGGATTTGGTTCGAGTTAAATCATAATGACAGTGTTCCTGATCCTAAAACCATTCGGAAATGAATCAGTAAGGTAAGGTTGACAGGAACTACAGATCCTAAAATACCAGTTGGGCGATCTAAAAGTGTGCGAACACCTGAAAACATCGCGGTAATAAGAGCGTCAATTGAAGAGTCTCCAACCCGATCAGCGAGGAAATATGCCGCTGCGCTTGGAATATCGTCCAGAAATGTAAGGCACTCAGACCTTCATCTGTACCCCAACAAAATGATGCGTGCACGGGAATCGAGCCACCAATAGTTTTTGTGAAACGTAGAGATGCTTGCATTGCAATCGTAACTGCTGTATACCTTGGCGCTGTTCTGTGCACTAGCGACGAAGGATTAACCATTACCGTGACTTTCTCTCGCTATTGTGAGAATCTTATTGGGGATCCTTAGGCGTCCCAAAATGAAAGAGTATAGCGAGGAACACGACACAGAAGCCTTCTGGTTTCAACGAGATGAAGCCATGGCCCATGCTGTCCTTCGTTCACGCGAAATTTTGCAAGAGCTCTTTCCAGGTAACCTGATCTCTTTGCGGGGGGATATTCCATGGCCTCCTCGCTCCCCCGATTTGACCCCGAGTGACTTTATTCTGTTGGGATAAAGCTGAGGTAAACAAACTTCAACCTCGAACCCTTGAAGCTCTGAAGGAGGCGATTGAGGACGTCATCGCTGGAATTCCGCAAGATATGCTGGGAAGAGTGGCCGAAAACTTCTTTGAAAGGCTCAATATGTGTATTGCTCGCCAAGGCAGACACGCTAGACGATATCATTCTCAAAACATCATGAAAAAAACGACATCATTTCCACGACCTAACGGCACCCGCCCCGCCACTTTGCTCGGTCTGGCCTTCAGTGATTTTTTGAAACTAGGCAGTCCAGTTTCCTTTCCCTCTTCTCCTTTCATCCTCAGCCTTACAACTTTCCCCAAATGGGGATTTCATAGTATCAATGTCTATGAGAAAACCTAATCAATAACGATGTTCACTTTTTTTTTTAAATTTTAACGACTTAGCTAGGTTCCAGGTACATCAATTACTAATTAAAATCACAATTTTTAAAAGAGACCTGCGCATCTTTAGTCCCACAGGTTAACTCCGAGTTAAATCAACTCTTTGATAATACATTTTCATAAGCAAATAATCGCTTCTAGGAGTCACACATAAACCGGCGCAGCTCGCAGTTCCTCGCAAGACCGTCTGAGAGACGCTCGCGCCTCTCCACATACCAACACGGAACCGTCCTATCCACCAGTATATAGTGTTGTCTAGGGAAATTATATACAAATAAAAAATATTTGTAAATAATGAAGTGTGTGATAGTGACACTTTTGCTGTTAGCGGCGGCTGAAAACATCTCTGCAGGTAGTAAAAAAAATAATAAAACTTTTTAGTTTCACAGTGTAAAGACATGGGAACTATATTGGTTGGGCAGGTAAGATAGGCTCTGTAGGAAGGGATTTATTAATGTGGGTCTTAGAAAGGTTCGGATTATATGAAGAAGAAAAAAAGATGTGGCGCCATGCATGTTCCACATGCATTCCGACTTCACAAATCTTGTCGAAGAAACGACCCGTTCTCATGAAGATAACATTAACTTGAAAGGGTGTTCCGCTCGTGTACGTCGAGTTTTGAAAACATACCACATATGGGATCAATGCTGCTAGCTCCTTCGAGAAGGATCCCTTGAAATACGTGTGTATCCAAATATACAAATTTACTTAGTTCATATTTTATTTAGTTCATAAAACACACATAATTATTAAATACTAAGATCGGTGAAACTGTTTGTGACGTTTATTTGAAATTTAAGATATAAAATACAAGATATTATTAAATACGTAGATCGATCAAAATGTTTGCGATGTGTATTTGAAAGTTTGAATTTTCAGTGTGCAGCAGTCTCTTGATGTTTAACTTTGGTATAGTAATTTTCACTCGTATTTCTTCTAATTCTGGAAGTCAATTTTACATTGTGCATTGTTGTGCCCTGTTAAATTTTAGTTGAAATTAATATATTGTGCGTGACTAAAGCACACTGAAAGGCTATTCTCTAAAATTTGTGATAAGAGATCGTTCTCCCGCGATAAGTGCTGTCAGATTTGTGTGATTTTCTACAGCTGTTAAATGAATAAATAATCATGCATACTTGCAGGAATTCGTGTTTAAAACGACCCAATCTAAAATACGTGACAGCTCACAGCTGAAATTTTGACATCAGCCGATAGAAAAAGCAAATAACAGCTATAGAAAATCACACAAATCTGACAGCACTTCTCGCGGGAGAACGATCTCTTGTCACAAATTTTAGGGAATAGCCTTTCTGTTCCTTTTCATTCTATGTAATTTACGCGCTAAATCCTATTTCTCTCAAAGCTTCAGTAGAAAACTTCTTTTTTTGAATCCTTAAATTGAGTCACATCTTCAAAAAATGCATTTTCATTGATAGTGACCTCATATTTTAAATTTTTTTAACACACTACAAATTATTTATCTAGTTTATAAGATTTTTTTGGCATTATTTTAACATTTGGGAAAATAGTAAAACAAAAATATTTTAAGATTATTTAAAGAGTAATTAAACATCCCCATGTTTTAGAACTTTCATTCAATAGCAACATTCCTCTTGTCATGATATGCTGTGCTAGAACATCTGTGTCCAATAGGATATCAATAAAGTTTTACATTAAAACTAAGTATTGCAAGACTTGCAGTACGTCTGGTTTCTAGGCTAAATACATTCGTTGCCTCAAGTAAGTCTAAATGGTGCTGAATCTCGGATTAGTTCCATGCATCCGCGCTTGCATGTACATGAGGATTTTTCTGGGTTTTTCCAGCGTATTTTTGTATTTATTTCCATGTGTTCTATACACCACTAGCATATTCTTAGTTACTTCTTATATTGCCATCGAACAGTCTATCATTGCACCTGGGTCGACTGTTAAATTGTTCTGATGATAAGCCCCAGGAATGTGTAACATGCTAGAGTGAGCCGTGATATATTATGGTCCGAGAAGGTTAGATTGGAATCAAAGACGATAAAATATCGGCTTCTAGGAGCGCGTACATCTTTTATGCATCCATACTAATATTATAAATGCGAAACTGCTCGAGTTTGTTTATGACCTTTTCACGCATAACACAATATAAAGACTAATAATTCTTTCACCAATATAAAGCTAAATTATTTATTTATTTATTTATTTATAAATAAACGCCCTTTTTCGGGGCTTTTACATATAAAGCATAGAAAAAACATTTTATTGTACATAACTGAACTGCCTCAATAACAATATTTTAAATTTATTCAAAGATAAATTGAAGATGTCCACTGACTTGGTATAATTGTTTCCCTCCATTAGTATTCTGGGCAAAGAGGAATACATATGGTAGTTAGTCCCAGAATTTCTGCACTGAAATAAATCCTGACTTCTAGTATTACGAAGTGGAATTCGGAAGCTTATCAATTCAAGTAATACCGGACTATCAACTAAACCATTTAGAATTTTATATAAAAATACCAAGTCAGTGAAAATTCTTCTGTCTGACAATTTAAGCATATTCATATCGTTTAAAAGTGTGTTGTAGTTTAACATATTTGCTGAAATACCCATTTTAAAATTAAGAAAACGTAAGAATTTGTTTTGTATTCTTTCAACAGCTTGTACGTGCATATTATAATGAGGATTCCAGACAGGAGAATTGTACTCAAGTTGGCTTCTAACATAAGCAAAATATAACATTTTAATACACTTTATATTGTTAAAGTTTCTAGTTAGCCTAGTTATAAACCCCAACATTTTTAAGCCCTTATTACAGATTTCTGTTATGTGGTTAACAAATGAAGGATTTGATTGAAAAGTGATGCCCAAGTCTTTAATTTGCATTAATGTCTGAAGAGCATTGTTATCAATGTTGTAATTAAATATCACTGGATTTTTTATTCTAGAAAATCTAACAATTTGACATTTTGAGATATTTAAATAAAGTCTATTTTCCATACACCAAATTAACAATTTGTTGATATTATCTTGAAGAATGTTGCAATAATAAATATTTTCAATAACTTTAAAAATTTTGAGGTCATCAGCAAAAAGTAAAATAGATACATCATGAAATATTTTTGTAAGATCATTTATAAACAAGATAAATAAGATTGGGCCAAGGTGTGAACCCTGTGGAACTCCACTTGTTGCATTAATTTTTTCTGACAGGGAGGATTTAATTCTAACTATTTGTTGTCTTATATGCGCAGAATACAGGTTGTATATGATGGTAAGCTCTGGCGTTATGAAATTATAAATATTAATATATTATATTTGTTATACGTTTTCTGTCGCTAACAAAAGCGAGTTTTTGCTAACGTCAGAAAAAATCTTTTCCATGGAAACAATGTTGATATATTTTTGGGCTCTATGCTGGTAGGTACTCAGTCTACTGGTCAGCTACTACTGCAGAAAATTCAAATATTAGAATTCGTTCTTTTTTTGGACAAGCTTGGAATAAATGTCAGACGAGAATTCCTATATTAAAAATATAATTCGTAACGATTATAAAGACTGAATGATAAATAGAGTATTTTTTTATTATATTAACGAACTTCCAAATATTTAAATAAAAATAAACATCCGAAATGTTTGTAAGCGCATAAATTCCGAACGAATGAACAAAATTGCATTATGAAATTTAGGTGGTAGGCGAGATGTTTGAAAACTGAATGTAAGGTAATGAATATATGGAATGCGGGAGGGGATGGGGGTGGGGTGGGGGGGGGAGATAATTGATAAGTGCAAGCGCTACAGTAATTTCCCGTAATACCATGCGAGCGAAGCCGCGGGGAAAAGCTAGTATATATTAAATCAAACATTTTTTTAAAATATTAAAATTTAATGTGTTTTCTACGAGCATTCTGCTACAGCATCAAGGTTAGATTGCATTTGTAAGCAGTTGTGGTCAGAGATTGTTCCCATGAAAATTATGAGGTTTTCCGCAAATAAAAGACACCTACCATTTACATTTACATACGTTTTACATAGAATCGGATGTCATCTATAAGTATAAGGAAAACCAATCATCATGGTTTAATCCCCGGGGAATACCAGACAACACTGGAAGTTGTTTGAATTAATTTACATTTCTTAAGTTGAACGTTTGCGCGGCCCCTTTCAGGCCATTTCGTACAAATCTTAAATTTGGATTTGAGATCAAAATACTTTTCAAAACTGAAAACTTCTTTTTGTAATCTAAAGGTATATCAAATATCTAGTACTGGTGTGAGCTATTTTAATTATTTTTGCTTTAAGTTATAAGATTTAGGCCATTAAAAATTTTAGTGTATCATGATTTTAGAGGCAACTTGGGCAATTATTTGTGAGCAAATGAAAAACAACAAAAAATAATTTTACTATAATTATAATAGATAAAATAAAAAATAAAAATTACGAAAAAATCTTATTAATATGTGTAAATTTAAAATACAAATTACCTATTTACGGCAGAACAAAAATTTGTCGTTTATACGTTAAAATTACTACTCAAAAAATGCATTTTTAACAATGTTTTATTTTTCATTTAATTTTAAAAATAAACACAGTAAAATTATTATTATTTATTTTTCATTTATTCACAAATAATTTCCTCTTTGTTGCCTCTAAAATCGTGAAACACTAAAATCTTTAATGGCGTATATCTTATTGTAGATATTTGAGAAAAACTAGATTTTGGGGCGATTTTGGCTAGTTTTTTCAAAATGGCGGTGAAAGCTCAAGTGCGCCAAAGTCGAAAACTCAGATTTTTCATCAGGAGTGTAAAACATATAAAAAAATTGAGACTCCAGAATAATTCCGATCGCGGATCGCGGATCGCTAATTGCACTGGCCTATAATTACATAACATCTCTAAGGAAGAGATAGGTATTTAAATATTTTAAATAATAAGTTTGCATATATTATGAATTACACATCAATATATTTTTCAATTCATTAGTGTTATTTAACAATTTATTAATTATTAATGATAAATAGTTTATTCCAGTTTGGAAGATACTCGTGGTATCGCCCTGGTATAAGACGACCATTCAGAATTGAAACGTTACTTGAAATGGCTTTAGTCGTGTTAAGTAATAATATCTGATTAGCCAGGTACTTCCCCACCTTCCTCTTTTCCATCCCCTTTTCCTCCCCTTTATCTTCAGCCTTAAAATATACCCTAATTGAGAATGTCATAGTCCCGGCTTACATACGGTTGTTGGGGATAATGGGCTAATTGGGCTATCTATTTATCGTTTTCTGGTGCTGCTGCAATTGATGTCAAGATAATGGGATAATTAAAACAATCCTGTGTATGGCGGTTCGCAATAAAATTAGCTCAACATTTTCATACGCGGAAAAATTTAAGAAAAAACTCCCTTTTCGCTAGAATAATATCATAAATATATCATAAATCAGAAGTATGAAGAAAAAAATATTATGTGATATAATTATTTTTTCATTTTTGATAAATTTTACTAGTGTGTTTTGTTGGGCGCGCGCTAACAGCGGAGTATTCCACCAATAGTGGTTACGGTTTTTACTGCTCAACGCCCAGAAGTCGCTTACTCCGCCCGATTCCGAATGAGTCAAAGGCTAGTGGATCGCTTTAACCTTTTTACTCGTAAATATATTCGCCCACCACGGGTTTCTAAGGATCTTACGGCCCTTCCACGGAGGTCACCAAACGACTGAAATCCGTATTTTTGGTTATTTTCAGGTGTCAGCACATACAGCGAGTCGTCAGGGTCGTATTCTGGGTCCATCAACGGAAAGCCCTTCGGGGGTAGCTACCGCACTCCGAACAACGGGCCCACCATCTTCAACCACTACGGGGACGACGCTGCAAGAAGCGCTGGGGTCTTGCCCTACGGAGGCCGCAACTCCGCGGCCTCCGACGTCTTCGGCCGGAACGACGGCTTCGGTTCCCCGGTTTCACACTTCTCCAATCCGACGGATATGGATTCAGATTTTAACCAGGCTTACAGCCAACACATGGCGTGGGTTAACGCTGTTGAAAGGTTAGAATATGTGACGAACGATTTTCCTTATAGAGAATGATTATGATGGACGACTTTCCTTTTAGAGAATGATTCGAAAACAACGTACGTTCTTCAAGTACTATATAGTGGGTTTATTTTAATTGTTTTTAATTTATTAACGAGGATATAATACATTACATTTACATTTATATGTATATAATATATAACCTTTACGAGAGTGTACAATAATACGTTTTTATATAAACCACCTCACTAAGCCTGTTCTGAGGAGGCAGAAATTAAATGTAATTTTATTATTTTAAATGAAATAAGAAAAAAAAATTAACTGATAAATAGAAATTAAATAAATAAAAATAAGAGAAATAGAAAAGACATGAAAGAATTAAATAAAAAGAAAAGAGAACAATACAGTGATGGAACGGTTCGATTTTAGATTTTCACGGCCAAAAGTATTTTCGTTTTTTTTGGGGTGTTATGCCGTGTTGCGCCACCTCCTTCTTTAGCCAGCGTTTCGGAGAGCGTTACAGTGTCCGAAACGTTGGCTAAGGGGGTAGCGCAACACGGCATAACACCCCAAAAACAAATAACGAAAAAAGTCATGGAATGTGTTATAATGATCGGTCAATGGATGATATTTATTTATTTATAAATAAACGCCCTTTTTCGGGGCTTTTACATATATAGCATAGAAAAAACATTTTATTGTACATAACTGAACTGCCTCAATAACAATATTTTAAATTTATTCAAAGATAAATTGAAGATGTCCACTGACTTGGTATAATTGTTTCCCTGATTTGATTGAAAAGTGATGCCCAAGTCATATGGAATAGCGTTTGGGCTGGCTTAGTCATTTTCCAAGCAACATTTTCCGCTTACCGTGGTAGAGTGGAAGATTTTCAAATATTGTCAGGTTATTCGTAACCTGGGAATGTTTGTCTTTAAAAAAAAAAAAATTGTAACATAATCCGTCCATAGTATACTTTGTCTTTGTTGACTGCTATTTGTGGGTCTTATGTTTTAGATATTCTTTTTTTTTCAGAATTGTTTCAAAGTGTTTAATGAATTTTTCAAGAAAATTTTTCAAAATATGGAGCCGTATTATGGTAAGGTCTTTGTAGGTTCATAGGTTGGAGTGGGTGGGAGTCATGTGTTGGTGTAAATGTATTGTTTTGTAATTACGGTGTACAGTGTACAGTATGACGGTTTAATTTGTCTTACTTTCTTTGTTTGTCTTTACTTTTCTGCGCGGCGCACATTTGGTAATTTTGAGTATCTAGCGTAACTTTATTATTTTAGTATGTTTTTGGGACAAAACAAATTATTATTAAATGAAAAAAAATTGTTAAAAAAAATAAATTGCGCGATACAGTCGTTTTTTTACTTACAGAAATCTACATATATATAAATTTAGGTTCCGAATGTTTGCGTTCGCAAATATCGAAAACTAATCAATAGATTGACTCAAAATTTTTACAGAACATTAAATTTTAGCAGAAGAGTGTTTCTATACATAATAGTAAGCTCTGGCGTTATGTAATTTGTTTATACCGATCTGTATATCGAAAATAGCCTTGGTGCTGAAAAAATTAAAAGTTGTTAAAGTAAAGTAAATAACTTAAGTTATTCAGGGTTTACTTTAAAACTAAAGTTAATTTAACACATTAACATCCAGTAAACATAGAAAACGTAAAATTTTACCGGATACTTTTTAAAAACCTCGATGAATTCTAAATTTAAGAAAAAATACGTTTTGAAAAATCGTTACTTCAATATTTTTTATCACACTAAAACACAAGTTAAATAGTTATGATATCGTCATCTGATTTCCTAGATTTTATCATAATACAAGTAACACATAACACAGTAGTTGTAGTTGAATTATCACGATGACGTGCATACGTCGACCCGGGGAGAGATCCAAACTCGACAGACATAAAATTACTCGTTCGCGTTTCGAGATGCGATCAAGCAATGTTGCCATACGTCGCAAGCAGCTAAAATGTTTTTATCTATTCCATAAAGATTATACAATTAGGTAGCCAATTAAAATAAAATGAAATTCAAAAAAAACCTTGGGTTTTATAATAAAGTTACGCTAGATACCTCAAATTATTAACTGTGCGGCGGCCTGAATTGACGCATGGCACGGTCGCTCCAAAGTATCTGTGTGGGGGGTGTTATTGGTTCTTCCTCTTATCTGTATTTTTTTCTCCCTGTCCTGCCCATTTGCTCATCTGCCCGCTCAGTGAGAACAAGCCAAGCCGCCGACGTATCGTGATGTCGCCGTCACCAGATTCCACCGAGTCTCTTGCTGAGAGCTATGCCGATAACTTTCGCCGTAGTATGTCACAAATGGAAAGGTAAGCAGATCACTTTTTAAATATACTTATTTATAAGTAATGCATTTTTTTTAACAATAGCTCCACCTTTGGAGAGACTGTGTGGAGGGTATTTTTAAGGAAAATAAGTTCTGGGAAGGAAAAAGGTATGAGGGGTGGGTATGAATCTGGGGGGTCAATGTGACCAGGAGTGAGAGAAATATGAATCCACCCCTCCCCCTGCGGTGGAAGGCGATGGGTTAGAGAGTAATGCTGGAGAGGTCTAGATTATGTCTGCCTCAAGCAGTCCCTCCCGATCCGGACCGCCACGCAGTAGGTGAGGAAACGCATTCGCCATCAAGACCTAGACAAACCTCACTCCAAGATCCCGGGCACATCTGTTAAATTATCAAATGCAGCGAAACACTTGGGGTGACCTACGGCAGGGGTGTTGGTTATCCAATAAATGGTTTCCGGGGCGATGGTACCCATACGCGCCTCATATTTATTATTTATTATTCTCCTTCTTCTTCCGACTCATCCGCTATGAATGGATATGCCGACGTGTGACGCCATCATTAAAAACATTCAGGCGATGCACCACGTAGTCTAATATTTAGAATCAATCCGCTCACAATAACACACCTTATGTAGTTGGCGATAAAGTTTAAATTCCCGCTCAACACGAGCATTTATGCAAAAAAAAATCGATAAACGTGTTTGTTTTATTTTGCGAAGTTCAGGCACAAATATTTTACTGTTTTATGATCATTTCCAAAGAACTTAATTTATCACATTATACAATAACCATAACCGAAAAGAAGTTCGTAAGTAAGATATTTTGAAGTTTACAGCTGTTTTGAAAGTTTTTTTCAGTTTTTTGGGTGTTGAAATTACATAATCAGCCTTTACATCACAGTATTTTTAGTTATACAGTCATTAAAATATCACTGGAGTTCGTTATTGAATACAAGACAAGTACCAGAACCTATTCATATGTTGCACAATACTTCTTACGTTTTATACGTTTTATCCATCAGGATGGTCAGATAATCGACCAAAAATATTTATTTAAAATCATCACCAACGGTGTTGACAACAAGTATCCTCTCGAAAACATAAATTTCCAGTGTCCAATGCGAAATATAAGATCAAACCAACTTTTCCACATCCCAAACTCAAAAACACACAACATTCATTTCTCAGAAGGACGTGCACAAAATACAATAATATTTTTGCAGACGCTGATATTTTCCATTTGCCCTCAGGTCAATTTGCCAAATGCGTAATAGAAAAAATTAAAACAAATTGTTAATTACGGACCCCCTACCCCTGCTGTGTGTTATTCTCTCAATCTCATTATGTTGTTTTACTTTTTTTAATCGTGTTTATCCTTGAACTTATGATGTGAAAATATATTTTGTTTTCATTTTTTATATGAATACCGCACAAGAGTCCCAACTGCTCCGTCTGGAGCCAGTGAGGCTATGGTATCCCTAATTGGGGTATGTTGTGAGGCTGAAGGTAGTGGGAGGGGAAGGAGATGGGAAAGAGGAAGGTCGGAAGTACCTGGCTATTCACATCTGGTCACCGAACACGGCCAAAGCCATTTCAAGCAACGTTTCAATTCTGAATGGTGGTCTTACACCAGGGCGATACTGTTAGTAACTTCCACTCTGGAACGTGCCGCAAATGTACTATATATTATTTTAAATGAATAAATTGTGAAATAACAAAAATTAATCAAATAAAATTTATTTGCCACACCGGGATTCGATCCCGCGATCTCCGGAATGCGAGTCAAGAGCCTTACCGCTGCGCTGCGCCGGTCGTCAAACTGCTTTCATATGGGTTAACAGTTAAAATTTATCTGTGTTAGATAAATTAAATCATAAACATCATATATCTTTGTTTTCTTCTTTTTCTACCATTTCACGTTTTATTCAATCAATTGTGTTTTTCTATTTATGCTATGAACTTTTGCGGAAACTTCGTTGGTTCATGCAACCATGTAATATGTATTTACTCTAATAGAATAAATATATATCTGTTTGTTTCCCCAATAAACTAAAATAAAAAATAAAATAAAATAACCAGCGATTTGCTTTTGAATTATCAATACCTACTAATAAAACATTTCTTTATTTTTGGTAATTGTTCTTGTCTGTCTTATTTTCTTTTAGCTTCCCGTTCACTCGTCCCCAGAGATTCCGAGTGACGCCATCAACAAGAACTGATTCCAGGTTCCCCGATACGGAAGACGACAGGTATCTAATATTTATTTATTATTAGCTTTATTTTAGTAAATTGTACATTTAAGTTTACAATTTCCTTATTAATTATATCACTATCATATTGCAAAGTATATTTTTTCTTGTTTTATGTAGCTCCTACAATACATTTTGAACTTTCCGATTGGTGCGGCCTTTAAAGTTTCTGGTAGAGTGTTGTATAACTTCATCCCTTTGTATAGTAAACTGTTCTGCGAATTCGTTTTGTCCTTTTTTTGTAGTCTGATTTCCTTGCAAGTCCTTGTGTTGTATCTGTGAATGTCCTTGTTGTATATAATTTTGTTTGAGAAGTATTTTGGTAACATGTTGTTCACTATTTTATGGATAAATATCATCATGTGCAGGGTCAACATCTGTTTCACGGTTAGCCAATTTAGTTCCTTTAACATTTTTTTAAATTTACTTTTGAGGATCTATTTCTAGAATCTATTATATGAAACATAAGCCGTTGGCAACCGATAAATTGGATATTTTCACTGTTTTTCTTTTATTTTCGGAAAAAATTAAGAACGATTAAAGGCACTTTTATTTAATTTTTATATAATAAATTTTCTGGGAAGGTTTAAAATTTTACGTTTTTATTTGCCGCAGAAACGTAATGTTCGTATCTTATTTTCTTTCAGTTTCCCACCCGCACGTCCCCAGAGTTTCCTAGAGATGTCACCACCAAGAACTGTTCCCAGGTTCCCCGATACGGAAGATCGCAGGTACATATGAATAATTGTCATTTTTTTCGAATTTTCTGAACACTCCCTATAGGGAAAACTCGAGGAGGAGTACAAATTTGTCCCGTCAGGGAGCAAAGGGTTAAAACGAATAATTACGATCTTGAAGGCATTTTCATAATTAATTCTTATACAATAAATTTTCTGCGACGATTTAAATAGCGTCATTTTATTTGCCGCCAAAACGAAATGTTCGTATGTACTCGTGAATATGGCGTTGTTGACATCACACCGGCCAACGTCGGTGGCAGACGTCTTACCTGCGAATAGCGTTTTCTATGTCATAATAATTGTAGCCAGTTCTAACCGTTTTATTAAATTCAGATCAGAAGATTAAGTTCAGAATCAGGAAAATAAACTTTGCAGCTAAAATACCCCATTGTATCATATTATGAGAACAATAAGGATGTGTTGTTTCAAAAAATTTGACGAATTCGTCAAATATTTGACGTTAATTTTCACGTTCTGTGTAAGTTCTATTCAAGTTCTGTGATGATTTCAGTTTTAAGAAGCAGCTGGCCTATGATGATAAAATAACAGAACTCGAATAGAACTTACACACAACGTGAAAATTAACTTCAAATATTTGATGAACTCATCAAATTTTTTGAAACAACCCAACCTTAGTGTTCTTGACATTTTTTAAAGATAATGTTCTAATGACTTCATGACGTTAATTTAAATTTAAATATTCAATTTTAACAAGTGACTTGGTTTCGAATTAACAATACCTACTTATATATCATTTATTTCTGTATTTTATATTAATGGTTCTTCCTCTTTGTCTGTCTTATTTTCTTTCAGCTTCCGATCCGCACGTCCTGCACATTCCCAGAGATTCCAGGGGATGCGACCATCAAGAACTGATTCCGGGTTGTCTAATACGGAAGATGACAGGTACCGACCCGCACGTCCCGCACATTCCCAGACATTCCAAGGGATGCCACCATCAAGAACTGATTCCGGGTTGTCTAATACGGAAGATGACAGGTACCGACCCGCACGTCCCGCACATTCCCAGACATTCCAAGGGATGCCACCATCAAGAACTAATTCCGGGTTGTCTAATACGGAAGATGACAGGTACCGACCCGCACGTCCCGCACATTCCCAGAGATTCCAAGGGATTCCATCATCAAGAACTGATTCCGGGTCGCCTAATACGGAAGATGACAGGTGGGTCGTTCTTCTTTTTAATATACATAAAGTTGTCTCCACCAGTTAGTGGAGAAAAATTCAACAGAATTACCAATATTATTATTTTATAATTACTTTAAAATCTACTGTACTAAAGACGTAACGACTGTGTGCATTTAAAAAAAAATATTTTTTTATATTTTTGTAGCAAAAATTACGTGACAGAGTTGTAACTCCTCGTGATAAAGTGTATTTCATTCAAATCACAGTTGTCTTCTGCCACCTCGATTTGCGTGTATTCTATAGAATTACATTATAATGTTACAAAAAAATCATATGACGACATCTATCCTAATATTATAAAGAGGAAAGATTTGATTGTTTGTTTGTTTGTTTGCATTGAATAGACTCTGAAACTACTGAACCGATTGTAAAAATTCTTTCACCAATAGAAAGCTACATTATCAGCGAGTAACATAGGCTGTATATAATGGTAAGCTCTGGCGTTATGAAATTTGTATAAATGAAAATAAAGTGAAAAAATCTCATATACTTTGCAGGAGGGGGGAAAGATAGGGGGAAGTTGTGGTTCGTGGAGAGGGAAGAGACGAGGGAGGGGGAAGGCGAAGAAGGTGGAAGGGAACGGGGACGCACGGGAAAGGATAAAAAGGGAGTCAATTTATTTCTTTGAATGGCATAGCAACGCATGCCAGGAACCAGCTAGTAAAATATAAAACTATTTTTAAACTACAAAAGGTGTAACCTATCATGCAACAGCGATTATTATTTTTAATGATGTTTAATGAAATATTTTAAAAAATCTCAAAAACTTGTCTCCTGCAATTTTTATGTCATACGACATTTCTGTCACGTGGGTTTTCATTCGAAATAGGTATAGGTTGTCTCGATGGTGAATAGATAATTCCATGGAATTAAATATTAGCGAATGTAATATCATCTCGTTCACGTAAAATGTCCATAAAATCGAAACCCTCACGTGATGAAATCCGAAAACGAGTTGACTCCATTAGAGATCTGGGAATATTTTATTTATTTATTTAACGTCATAAAAAGGCTTTTTCATTACAGTGATACATAAGATTTTAAGTTACAGTGCCTCAAAGGAGGGTATCAGTAGTATAACAGTAGTGAACAAAATAAGAATGAATGAGACAAAAATAAAATTTAAGAGATACAAATTTTTTTTTTTTTTACTCAACAGTTGGTTTTTACAAAAAAGAATTGAGAAGAAATATAAAAATAAATGTGTACTCGTGAAGTAGTTATAATAAGAGATAACATTCTATACAAGTAGTTATAATAAGAGAGAACATTCTATACAAATTTACAATTCTATAAAACAGATTGAAAATATGTAAAGAAAGGTAACTTGATAGCAAGTATAATCGTGCGTATTTTTATCTTGACTCTGTCAATCAATCAATGACTCAAACAGCTCGCGTGCACCTATTGCAATTTTTATACAAATTTCATAATGCCAGAGCTCACCAGTATATATAGAAACCATCGCTGGCAGGCACACATCAAGTCCCCAAAGTTTCATCGCAATCGGATGAACTGTTAGCAACGTAATTTTCATGATTCCAGAACTCACTATTGTACAACTCACTACAGTAAGAATCACGGGCATGCGCACATCAAATCCCCAAAGTTTCGTCGCAATCGGATGAATGGTTTAGCAACGCATAGCATACATACATACATAGACAGAAGCAAACATATTTTCATTTTTATATATTTATATGTTGAAACGTACTTGACTTACTTTGACCAGTGATAGGCTGACATTATTTTGAGTAATAAATGTAAACAAAATTTTGGTCTCCGGTGACTTTTTGATGCTTTTTCTTTCAAGATTTTTTTCTTCAAAAACAAACAAAACAAACAATAACAAAAAAAATGTCTTCAGTATGTCGTTACTGGTAACTCAGCCAAGTAACCGACCAACCCCTTAACCCGCCTCCAACTGTTCAACACCTACCCATTTTTTTATGTTTTTGTAGAAAAAAAACATCAAAAATGTCACCCGAGATCAAAATTTTACATTTTTACTCCAAATTTTATTTTATTTATTTTTTTTTTTTATTTTTATTTTTATTTTTTTTTTTTTAACATTTTGTACAATAAATAGAGTAGACCCACAAAGCTGTCATATGGCAGCTTGTCTGCAGGTTCTAACAATTTAAACATTCTTAATATAATATCTAAGAAAATATTTGTAAATACATTTATAGTTTTAAGGAAACATTAGAATAGATCACATAGTAGTATTAGATAATTTAACTTACAACTTTAAATATATAAGATATTTCAATATACCTATCTAATAAAAGATATGTAGGCAGCTATATTAAGATATTCAAAGATACATGAAGTTTTCGTTCATTAACCATAGTTTTATCATTTTAGGACTTAGTCTCTCATTTTTTTCAAATTTTATGTTTTTATTGATTTTATTGAAAATCACTGGTATTAGATATTCAAGAGTACGGCTTCCATATTTATTTAATATTCGAGGAGTTTTTAGGCCCTTTCCTTCTCTAAATCTTGTGGTATGTTTGTGTACAAGTAGGTGTTTGTAAGGGCTTTCCCCCAAATTATCCATAATAGTAGTGAACCAGTGGAGACCTTTTATTGTAAGTAGGCTCTCTGAGCCATACAGTAATTTTAAGTTATGTCTCTGTTTGTAAATCTTAGTTGTGACAATTTTTTTTATTATGGCGGTTTGTAAATTTTCAATATATTTAATGTAAGTAGTGCTTGCATGTCCCCAAGTTCGAATACCATATCTAAGGATGGATTCGACCATAGAAAAATATATGAGTTTAAGAGTACAATGAGGCAAAATAAATTTTAATTTGTAAAAGTTACTAGCTAAGGATCTGAGCTGGTTACAAATTTTAGCCACTTGTACAGTCAGGAATCATTGGTTATAGTAAATCACTTAACACCCTGTATAATATGTACGTAATCCGTACGTATGTTCTTATTACTATATGATTTTGATCCTCCTTGTTTATCTTCTTGTAATTTGTGATTTATATTACACAAATTGGGCTCATCTATAATTAGGATCATCACTATAAACCATATAAGAGTGTAAATTACTGTAATAATTATTTGATGTATTCTGTCGGCGAGGCAATAAATTAATTTAAAAAAAAAATTGGTTGTCTGTAAAGTGTCTGTGTTGGTGGTTTACGGACGATAATTTTACGTGATAACATCATATAATAACGATGGAGTGGAAGAGAGATAGATGTGTCACAAGCCGAACGCTTAGGCCGAACGCTTGTTCCGCGCTCTCACTTGCTCGCTCGGCTCAGGCAATGAGTCATGCTGACAATGAGTCATGCTATTTCGTGAGTGCAGCTGGCGTTCATCGATTTACAAGACGTTATCACGTCAAAAAATGTTTTTTAATGTTTTCTAACCTCTTTCTGTATTTTACGGTAATCTTTTTTTTTGCTTTTATTCTTCTCCTGTTTCTCACCACCCACTCAGTTATGTTCCGGGCCAAGGATTCGCAATGCTACAACAAAAACCAATTTCAACAACTACTCCTGAACCAGAGTTGAAAAGGTATGTGAAATACTAACTCCCTATTTTATTTATTTATTTATTGTTTGAAATATTTACAGAGTGTTAACAATTATTACAATAATATAATTGCCGTTGGTATATTACATAGATATTAACACTCCAATTATAAATGTTCACAGCAAGAGAAATTAATGTTAAGTTCTACTAGATGAAAATGTTTGTAGTGATAACAGAAATAATGATAGTCAAAATGAAATATAAAACATAGTAGTGTCAAATATAATACCCTGCAGAGAAAAAAAAGAAATAAAGGGTATGACAGTAAAGCAGCTCTACATAACTGTTCTCCAGGAAGTGTCACGGTAGGAGTTTGATAATTTTGAAATATGTGAGATTGTTTGCATAGATATCTATACATATGGTCACATTCAATGGTATTATATGGACGACACATTCGAAAGAGAGGATTGAAGTATGCAATATTGTAATTAAATAATTCAAGATGGAATATATATATAATATTTTATGACTCCTTAAATTACGTCTATTAGGAACTTTAATATGAATATTGCTCAGACAATGAGTGGTTTGAAGCTTATCGTGAATAATTTTGCATAAAAATATCAAGTCAGCAAATTTTCTTCATTTTTCCAGGTTTGTAAAATAAAATTGTTGGAGTCGTTCCTCGTAAGATACGAGTGAGGCATTTTATCCAAGTTTAAACGATAACAGTCTTAGGATTTTTTTCTGTACAGATTCAAAGATGTTGAATATTTTAAATAGTGTGGATTCCAGATAACACTCCCATATTCGAATTTGCTTCTGACCAACGAGTTGTATAAGGTTATAATGGATTGAGGATTTTTGAATGGCTTAGATATTCTATTTTGTAGTAATATTGTAAGCGAAAGCCGTTGGCAACGGAATCAATCATTTTAAAATCCAGGTAATAATGTCACAATGAAGGGCGTAGCTATGGCAATCACATGGTGATCCAACCGCACGCCACTGCTAAGTAGACGACGATCGGAAACTACATAAAACAGAATACCATTAATTGAGTGATAAATTATGCTTTCTTTTGTACGCAAACTTGTTGTCGTTTTATTATATTGTTACGTTTTTTTAAGACGTACAGGATTCACAAACAATTAAAACAACACAAATGTCAGCGACACAATTTATTTGCACTGAATTAAATTATTACAACTTTATTTAATTATAACTGGTTGATTTATTTACACAGATTAATTTGTACAGGTTTTATCTATTAACACTGATGTATTTATTTACACTGTTTTTACTGCACTCGGTAGGCACCGCGATGTTAATTTGATAGCTGCGTTGTAACTGAACACGATTACTGCGTCGAGCTTAACTCCACCAGTTGGAACGTCGTCGCTTTTATGTAGCTGGCCGTACCTTCTATGATCTAACGAAATAGGCCACTTGCATCACAATTTTTAAAAAAATTTTCCGGTTTAGGTAAATTGTTCTAAGAAATTCAGTATTTTTTTTTTTTTAATCGTATTTTTGAAACCCTGGCGATTTTTTGAAACTTTCAATCCGAAAAATCGGATCATTTTTTATAAACCGGAAAGACGGGACATAATTTTATGGGAGCGAAAAAAATATAATTACATAGCCGAAAATCTTTTTAAAAAAAAACGACTTATTCCACATGAATGGCACAGGAGAATAACGAGGCATTCCAAAAATATTACATCTCATTAATATTTGTTTCCTTGATCCATCTTATTGATCATTAATCATTATAATGTTCAACGTCTACATATGACTAAATCCAATGTATTAAATTTGTACTTGTAAATTATAATTATAATAATATATTATAAAATTTGATTTTGTTAAAATCAGCACTGTTACCATTATGCTCCTAAGTCAGCCGCTGCCGAAAGCATCTGTACGATGTTCACTTTATACCATCTGTCAAAACGTCAAACCAAACATAAGTTCGCAAGGTAACAAACAATAAATCTAGTGAATTTTAAGTGTCAAATTGAAAAAATCGCCGGAAATCAAAGTGTTGCCATATAAAAAAAAATAAATTAGTGGAATTTTACAAAATTAATTGAATATTTCGGGGACGGAACATTTCCATACAGTGACGTCACGAGCTCAAAAACGGATTTATTTATTTAAAAAAGAAAAAATATATAAATTTCTAAAAAAAATTATGAACATTTTCATAATCTTAGTAGAAAAATCTATCCACACGATTTTATCCAAGTCATTATGAAATCCATGCAAGTGGCCTATTGTCTGTGGATCGAACTGTCAAAACATTTCCAATACCTTCCAAAACAACATCGACGCATCTCGATGATTCTATCCCGTATATTTTTACAAGGTCGAGTGTTCTAGAATATTCCGCTAGATTCTGATTTCAGATATTCATTCATTTCAGTAGTTGGTTCGCGATGTTCTTCCCGTTACATTATATTTCCTCTAATAAATCTGTTTTTTGTTCTCCTACTTCTCACCTCCTATATTATTTCTTTACGTGGTGGTTCTTCTGCTAATCTGTAACTTATTATTTTAGTGATTTTCCGACAGAAGCGCCTCGCTCATCAGCAAACGCAAGCGTCCAGTTCCCGAGGGACGGTAAGCCAAGGTGAGAGAAATACCAAATATTATTTTATTACGAAGTGAAGCGGAAACCGTTGAAAACCGAATGAAAATAATTTAAAGAATATCACGCCAATCATAGGCGGACTAAGGGGAGGGGCGGGGGGCGCGGCCCGCCCCGGGTCCCCGGTCCTGGGGGGCCTCCAAACTACTTCATGTTCCCTTGATCAAATCCTAAACAAGGCTTTGGGGCACCAGGACACTGTAAAAAAATGTCATTTTTTATTTCATTTTCAGATGTTGTTAGGAATTATTATTGTCCTTTTGAAATTCCTACCCACCTCCCTCCCACTACCTTCAGTGCAGTTTAAATCTTCGAACAATCCGCAGTGTGTAATGAAGTTCATATTTTCAAAGTGCAAAGATAACCTTCGGTGAATAAACATTGTATTTACATGTGTTGCATAGACTTCAATAACTTATAGTTTTATTAGCTACAATTACTGTGAGTTTTTTACCATCCTGTTTTCCCTACATAAAGAAAGTTTCTAACAGATGCACTTGTTAAAAATGCTCTCACCAAATATTTTTAAGAAATACGGAAAATTGGCGGAGATACGGATGAGAAGCCGTTTGAAACAGTTTGTGTTGAATTATCCTTCGCAAAACTTTGATGCGTTTTTCTCAAAGCTTTTTTTATCAGGTTTTTCAACCTGGTTGACAATATATTAAACAAACTATACATCTGATTTGCACGCACCAATTCTTAAACTGTTCGAAAATCCAGTGTCTATGGCACCATGTAGGGGAATTTCGATACATTAAAAAAAATGGCGGACCAGCGAATTTCATTTTCGATTTTTTATGGAAAATTTTCAACGTTCATAAAAATAAAATAAAAAATAGAAGGGGGCCTTTTATAAAAGAATCCCTACGTGGTGTCATAGTCAGGGCTGGATTAAAAATGCCGGGGACCCTAGGCAATACATCTCTCGGGGCCCCTTTGCCATATGGGTCCCTATCCGATGCGACAGGGCCGGATTAAGCATGTCGGGGCCTCTAGGCAATGCACGTCTCGGGGCCCCTTTACCCTAGGGACCCTAGGCAGTTTCCTATACTGCCTTATGAATAATACGGCCCTGGCCATAGTGACTGGATTCGAACAGTTTAAGACTTGGAGCATGGTGCATGGTGCATGCAAATCGGTTGTATAGTTTTTATAATATGTTGTCAATCAGGTTGAAAAACATAGTATCGATGAAAACGCGTACAAATTTTGCTGTGGGGATAATTCAACATAAAATCTGTTTAAAACGGTTTCATATAAAGTGCTGTATCTCCGTCAATTTTATGAATTTTCTAAAACATTTGGTGAGAGCATTATTAACAAATGCGTCTTTCAGAAAATGAAATTTTTTTAGTGTCCGCGCATACGTGTATGCGCGGCTCATTTCGGCCAGTTTCATATAGATCTTAAATTTAGATTTGAGATTTTTGTAATCAAAAAGTATATCAAATATCTAGTACGGATGTGAGCTACTTTATTTATTTTTGCTTTAAATTATAAGATATAGGCCATTAAAGATTTAAGTGTTTCATGTGTTTCAAGAGGCAACTCGGGCAACTATTTGTGAGAAAATGAAAAGCATATAAAAAATAATTTCACCATGTATAATAATAATAATAATAATTGGACAATTTATAGAGCGCCGTTTTTGTGAAAAATCACCTCAAGGGCGCTTTACAATTTTTTTTTTTTTTTTTTTTTTTTTAATTCTTAGGATCTATCTAATTTTATTATTTACAAATAGATACAGAAACATACTTACCTGGCAGGTCACTTCCGATAAACACACTTTTTAGAAAGTTTATGCCTGGGGACGATACGACTTTGCACGTGGAGGACATTATATTGAAAACACTGGACATAGCATGAATTTACCTTTGCTACCCTCATCACTGTTGATTTTACATTTATAAGAAGATTAATGCCAAAATTGAATTAGTATTTATTTTGAAAGACTAGTGAATTTAGATCTCTTTGGGACTGGAAATTTTCATAAAATGACCTTTGAAAAAGCTTAAAATAAGAATTTGGTTATATTTTACACAATTAGGCCGTGAAGGCGAAGGTGAAAGGTTTTTTTTTTTTTTTTTAACTTGGATACGACTGTCTGAAAAGATGAGTTTTAAGTTTAGATCTAAATTCCGCTGAATCTGTGATCTTTCTTAACTCGTGTGGCAGTCCATTCCAGGCTTTAGGTCCTGACACTCCGAAAGCACGCTCACCGAATTTAGTATCTGGTGTGCGTTTTGGTTCCTTCAACCTTCCGATAGCTGATGATGCTGCTGACCTGAGGGTTAGTTGTCGAGGATTGGAATTTTCTGGAATACACATTTCCGATAAGTAAGCCGGAGCCATTCCGTTAAGAGACTTAAATATCATCCAGCAGAGCTTGAACTGGATTCTTTCGGGACACTTGAGCCAGTGAAGGTTTTTGAGATGCTCAGAAATATGGGAATATTTAGATACGCCGGTGATAAGTCTTGCCGCAGCGTTGAACACGGATTGTAATTTATTTATTTGATATTTTGGGAGACTAGCATACATTCCGTTGCAATAATCCAGACGTGAAACAACGTAAGAATTGACAAGTAATTTAGTCGCCTCTGTTGTCAGGTTTCTCCGTACTGCTTTAATTTGCCTTAATTGAAAGAACCCCGTACTTACGGTTCTGTTCACTTGAGTTTTAAGGGAAAAATCAGCGTCCAGATTGACACCCAGTAGTTTTATGCATGCCTTTGGAGTGATGTCACTTCCTGAAATAGTTATTGGGGAATTATCTATGTTACGCTGACGTCTGCTTGTGGCGGTCCAGAGAAACTCGGTCTTTGCAGGATTCAATTTCAATCTATTTGAGGTCATCCAGCAAGTGATAGCTTCTAGACACTCAGTTATGCGAATTTTAAGACTGTCTATTTCATCTGGTAAGCAGTAAAAGTAAACTTGCTGGTCATCAGCGTAGCAGTGGGATAGAAGACCAAATGATTCGATAATTTTAGCGACATCATTTGTGAAGAGGATGAAGAGAAGTGTATTTTACAAATACCAGCATTTTGACATAATAACTCAATATCGATTTTATTTCATTCAACATTTGCTTCAATAAATACCTACAATCAAAAATGCTCAAACACGTGATGATAAAACCATTAAAATTATGTACTTTTTGTAATTATTTTTTGATCATAAGTATTTAAAATTTTTCAAAAATGTCTAAGCAAAATTAGAGCGCTACCTCCTTCTTTAGCCGCAACACGGCATAAAACCCCAAAAACAAATAACGAAAATTCTTTTGACCGTGAAAATCTAAAAACGTATAGAATGTTAATTTTTGTTTTAAATATATTAGTTTGTAAGACCGTAAATAAATAGACAAACTGATGTATTTTCGTAAGGGTGCGGATCTTTTTTTTAATGATTTTATTTAAACTAAAATTAAAATTCTGAAAAGTAGCTTTTCCAGATAATTTTTATTTGGTTTTAATATTAAAATGTAACAAAAACAATGCGTAATTTATCGTAAATATACTTATCTAAAATAAAATTAAAAATCGTGATTAAACTTAGCTAAACCTAACTATACAGGGTGTTAAGGGGCGTACTTGACTTACTTTCACCAGTGATTTCTGACATTATTTGGAGTAAAAAACAAATCTGACGTTTTGGCCTCCGGTGACGTGTTATTATTTTTTTTTTCTACAAAAACATAAAAAAATAATAGGTTTTGGTTAGTTGGGGGAAGTTAAGAGGTTGAGCGGTTACTCGGCTAGGTGACCGATGTAGACTTGCAAAATAATATTTTTTGTTTGATTTTGAAGAAAAAAAAGTCATCGAAAAAGTCACCGGGACCCAAATTTTATTTAAATTTTTACTATAAATAACGTCAGGAATCACTGGTTAACGTAAGTCAAGTACGTCCCTGAACACCATGTAAAGTTTTTTGTTGTTCTTTTATTTTTATTGGTCTCAATATCTGCTCACAGATTCAAGGCTCTTAGTCAGATCATTTAGACAAAAATGTAGACTAAAGATTTTGTTATGTATTTTTCAGTCCCTTCATGAAGAGAGTTCTAAAAGAAAAATTGGCTTGGGATGCGGAGCAGAAAGCAAAAGAAGCCGCCTCCGCCAATATCAAACCCTCCAACGACATTGCCCCCCAAGCGTCGGCGTCGGAAAGCGGGTCCATCGGACCCGGCGGGAGCCAATAGTCCGTCAATATCTATCCTGAGAATGCTGTAAGTACCCTAATAGTTCCTTAGTACTCCTAATTATCTTAATCATATCTATAACCTTCAAAAACACCCCCCACACTTCACAAAGCAAGCCCAACAATGACAATGATGGACGTTGAATTTTTGTGCCCGTAAATCGGTATGATAAACAATTGACTATCATTGCCTGTTTATTGCTGAACACGTATCTTGCCAGGCGCGTATATTTCGTATCACGACAATATTGCCCTGAACCACGAGATAAACATGTGTTTATCTCGTGGTTCAGGATAAATATTGTCCAACTAGCTTCCAAGCTTACACAAGTTTGATGGGTATATTGCATCAGGAGACCGTTTTGTTGTTTGATAAATTTGTCTTATAGTTACAATAAGGCAATCTTAAAAGTAAATTTTACGGGCGAGATAATTTTTAAACTTACGATTTGCACCGTATGTAAACATGTTAACAAATCTTTAATATCTCTCAAAAAATGCCCAGTGCCTACCTTACCACCCAAATAACGTGTTTTTATAAGTTTACAGGCAAGCCCAAATATTAACACCAGAATCCCGAGTAATGGACCAGAACCAGGTGGCTTCTACGAAGTATCCAGTTCCTCCTCATCGAGCTATTCAAACGTCAACGGGGAGGCCGTCTACGACAAGAAAGCCCAGACCACCGTCAACGATAACGGAAAGGTTACCACCTACGTAGCTAGTGATTAATCTAGAAATTTAGACCATTCTTTGTAGAATGGTAACCGTACTTTGGCCTGTTAAATCTATTTTGGTGACTGTTTCTTCATACATTGGTACACCTTCAAACAAAATTTTGACAGCTTGACTGAAGAAAACACTAACAAGTAATATACTGATAATTCTACAGTAAAATAAGACACTGAATAATAGAGAATTTATTCAATAAATCAAACCCTTATTTAGATTAGGACTGTTTTTCACATTTTTGAACAGTCAAAAAATTGCGTGATCGAGCTTTTCAAGATTTTTACAAATTTATTCATTGTTTAGAGTAAAAGTTTTTTAATAAATATGTTTTGTAAAATAGTCTTTTTATTTGCTGGATACATTACGAAGTGAAGAAATACAAATGATTATTATAATTTGAAAATAACAAAACTATAAAAAATCACAGTCAACAATCGTAATAAATATAAAACCGATCACCAATATGTTACGATTACTATGCGAATCAAGAATACACCCAAAGATAATAGAATACTAAAACATAAAATCAAAGTCTCCAAGGCATTTCGAAATATTTTGATGAAAATAATATAATAACAAATATCATAGGTAAGTAAGTCAAAAATTTTAATTTACATAGCAGTCGAAAAAATCTTCAAAACTTGTTTTAATATTTTAACTCAATGGTAATAGAAATTTTGTCTGTTTTGTATTTGGAGTGCATTTACTAAAAAAAAAGAAATAACGAAATATGAATATAATTTGCACATGAAAATATATGGATGTCAAGGACGTGGACAAAATGGTAAAGGAGAATAACGAATTTAAATTAATTTAAAAAATGTAATTTCTTCAATTCTTCAAACGACAGTATTTAGAAGCTAGGAAAACAAAGTAATAATGTATATATCACGATTCTTTCTTTCATACAAGATGATAATATTGTATAAAACTGTGTTCAAAAAAGAAATCAGATTGTTGCTTGTCATTGTTAGAATAAAAGTAACAACTACTTATAAGCCACAAAATTTAGTGGTGTGTTGTAAAAAAGTCTTCGTCAAATATAGCCTGATTTTCAAGAAAATATTTTTTCGCTAATTCGTTGTTTTAATTAGTTACCAATTCTAGCTTTAAATAAGACGAATGCAAATAACCAGAATATTAAAAATATTTATTTTCGTTTTGGACGAACTGAATTTCAATAATATTGCAGTAACAAATTGTTCTAACCTGGACTTGAACGATTCTGTCAGGATAATCTTACAAAATTACACTTAATTGGTCACTTGTTACAAAATTGTCATACGAACATCGCATCGGCGTCTTTCGATTATTATTCCACACGCAGTTCTTATTCGAAAAGAAACAAACAAACGGGGGAAGAGATTCAATCATCATAAAATCATAAATATCATTTTTATTTATTTATACAATACATGTTACATAGTTGTGACATTTACATAAAGTAGATGTATTAAATCACCATACCAGGCAGCTGCCTGTTTCAGAGCGTATTCACACACAGCTATAAAAGATCTAGCTTGGACTATTTCAGCATATCGCTCGCCATTTATTCCCATATGGTGACTAATGGAACCAATTGGTTCTATTTGCATGTTCAAAATGGTAAGTATACATACGTCCCATTTAAATATTTTCCTTTAAAATATATTCAATTAAAATACTTTGCACAAGATTTAACCTCAAAATCGAAAATTGGTAAATAGATAATGAGAAATCATCTTTACAAACTATGATATCCCAGAACAAGTTGAAGTGAAATTAGAACACTATCCAAATGAAGTGACGCCAAACTACCGATTAGAGATGGAGGAGATTATCAGAGATAGATGTGAAAAGTTTTAAGGTGTTCACATTGCGTAGTATTCCTTTCTTTTCACTACTTTGTTACTATTTCTATTTACTATTATGATATACTTTAACTGTTACTATGTCAAATAAGGAACTATATAATTATATCATTGAAGAAGAAGATAACACTTATAATCTAAATGAAAATATGAAAGAAAACAAGACACAGAAAAACAGAAAAAACAATGGTCGCAACTGGGACTCGAACCCAGACCTCTTGTCTAACCGGGACGTGCGCGTTTTCCAATTTCCATATGGAAAAAGAACTAGTTGGAGATAATATTAATGATTCTAAATATTTGAAATATGAGATTGACAAATATGACGGTTTGACAGAAGGTGGCAATAGCGAAATTGGAAAACGCGCACGTCCCGGTTAGACGAGAGGTCTGGGTTCGAGTCCCAGTTGCGACCATTGTTTTTTCTGTTTTTCTGTGTCTTGTTTTCTTTCATATTTTCATTTAGATTATAAGTGTTATCTTCTTCTTCAGTGATACATTACGTTGATGGGAATAACCTTCAAAAGTTATAAAAAGAGAGTTTTTCTCATAAAAAAAAAACTATATAATTTGTTCAAAAAAATGTCACCATTTCAATCACAATTTTTTGTCCAACCTTCTGGTGGATGATAATTTAAATTTGACAGCTCTTAGTAGGAACCACGATCTGGTGGGATTTGTAAAAAATATTGTTTCCAAAAAGGCCACCATCTTAAATCGGAACCGGAACGTCATAAACAACTTTACAGACAGTTGAAATGCCAAACAGTCACTACGCTCAGCCAATTACTTTGTTTTAACCACTATTTAATAAAAAAAATTCTCCACTCAGAATCGAAACGTAGCTTTAAAAGCTTAAGACACCTATATTTAGTTGTTAGATCTGAATCAGACCGAGTAGTTTCCTACCTTCCTCTCCCTCTTCTATTTTTCCCCAAATGAGGATGCCGTATACACATTTTTTTTTTAATTTTTGGAACTGAGCTAGGTTCCAGGTATGTCATTTACTAATTAATATCACAATTTTTTAATAGAGACCTGAGCATATTTAGTCCCACAGGTCAACTCCGAGTTAAGTCAACTCTTTGATAATACCTTTTCTTAAGCAAATAATTGCTTCTCGGAATCACATATAAACCGGCAGAGCTCGCAGTTCCTCGCAGACCGTCTGAGAGACGCACCTGGCCACATACCAACAAGGGACCATCCTATCCACCAGTAAATAGTGTTTGTTGAAATTAATTACAAAAAAACCAATTGTAAATAATGAAGTGTGTGATAGTGCCACTTTTGCTGTTAGCGGCGGCTGGAAACATCTCTGCAGGTAGTAAAAAAATTATAGTAAAACTTTTCAGTTTCACTGTGTAAAGACAGGGGAACTATATCGGTTGGGCAGCGTTAATATATATCAAGATATTTGCTCTGTAGGAAGGGATTTGTTAATGCGGGTTTTGAAAAGGTTCGGATTATATGAAGAAGAAAAACAGAGGTAGCTCGTTCCACATGCGTGAAACACAAAAACGAGTCGAAGAAACGACCTGTTCTCATGAAGCATTAACTGCGAACGGGTGTTCCACTCGTTCCCGTCGAATTTCGATTACATATCACGTATGGGATCAATACTGCTGGCTCCTTCGAGCAGGATCCTTTGAAATATCTGTATTCCAGACACACTTTGCCTACATTGCGTCTATGTATTAATATTATTATTAACTACCCTTTTCAACACCTTTGAGAGTGTGGCAGTGATAGCTATGGGGCGATAGATGGAAGACCCAGGGATTGGGTGTCCACTTTTGAGTGAGAGTTTGAATAATTTCGAGAGCACTGGAGGCTGTAGGTATTCCGTCAGGCCCGCTGGCTTTGTCGATTTTCAACTCATTAAAAACCCGGAGAACCTCCTTGTTCCAGATCTTGGTGATTTCATTTGGAAACCGCAGAAAAATGAATGACACTGTTAATTTATAAGAATGATTTTTTTGGAGGGAATGTCAGAAATTAGTATGTTCTTAGAAGGGTCATACGATTAGTGGTCAGTTGGAACGCAAACAAAAAGTTTTTGGATTTAAGAATCAAATTCATGGTTATGAACTTACGCTTAAAGGTTTTTATGTTTTTATGTGCACAAGAGTCTCAACTCCCAACTGCTTCTGGAGCCAGTGACACTACGGCATCCCATATGGGCTATGTTGTGAGGCTGAAGGTAAATGGTTAGGGAAAGGATACAGGGAAGGGGAAGGTGGGGAAGCACCTGGCTATTCAGATCTAGTCACCCAACACGGTTAAAGCCATTTCAAGCAACATTTCAATTCTGAACGGTGGTCTTACACCAGGACGATACTGAGAGTATCTCCCACTCTGGAACGTGCCGCAAATATACCTTATAAATGATTAAATTGAGAAAACACAAATCAATCAAATAAAATTTATCTGCGCACGCCGGGGTGCGTATTTCCAGAACCTATACCGGTTCAGTCAGTTTACATTTTCAATATCAAAATTTTAATATTAAAAAATAAAATTATTAATTTCTAATATACACATTGGAAAGATTATTTTATCTACATTTTAAAACATTTTTTTTTACAAAATGGTAAAAAATAACCAATATAGAGGTGTATTTAGAATGTAGAATGTCGCTACCGCGACTGAACCGGTATAGGGTTTGGTAATACGCCGTCAGTGTACCCGCAACCTCCGATCGCTAGTCGAGAGCCTTGCCCCTCGACCACGGAGGTCGTCAAAGGTACCTACTGTCGGAGATTACTAACTGCGGGTAAATCCATTCGCGAGTAAATAATACAGAAACAACTTCCTGGGTTTCCAGATAATAGAATAATTGTATAGTATTATTAAATAATTGTTTTGTTTTGAATTCCTTATAATTGTATTTAGAATTAACTGAACAAAATAAAACTATTATAAATCAATGCATTTTTTAAAATAAATGAATATTTACAGTTTTTAAGAGCTTTTACATTTATTTATGATAAACTTAACTGAGCTAAACAAATCAATTTAAAAAACTTAATCATTAGAAAAAAACATTTCGATCGGGTCGATCGTTTTATTATTTTGAATATTATTTCATTAGATATATTTTTTAGATTATTATTTTCGTTATTTGTTTTTGGGGTGCTGCGCTACCTCCTTGTTTAGCTAACGTTTCGGACAGCGTTACATTGTCCATCATCAGGGCATCATGATATGAATATTTACGCTAGAACATCTACGTCCATAACATTCTAAGAGGATTGGCTATCAATAAAGTCATATATTACTATGTATTCAATGTTAGCTCCCGACTTCTCGATTTAGTATTTTCCAATTCATTATCAGTAAAAGTATCCGCATCTGCTGAATCCATTCTCCCTGTCGACAAATACCACCCCCCTCTAATAATTGAATGTAACAGTTCAGTAACAAAAAAAAAATCCTTCTTCATCAACAAAATTAAACTTTTTCAAAGCAGACTATGATCAAATCATTAACCTTATATCTTCAACCGACTGGGACTTTTTGAACAATGAAGAAAACATCAATGAAATTGTTGATAAATTTTACTTAATTCTAAATAACGCGATCGATTTATTTGTACCCATTTCAAAAATTTATGTACATAATTACCCAAAATGGTTTAGTAAAGATCTTATTAAAATAATTAGAGACAAAAAAATTGCTCATAAAGCTTACAAATCATCACGCGATCCCATTGATTACGCAAAATTTTGCGAACTAAGAATGACTACCAAAAAAATGTCCAAGTTATGTTACAAAAAGTGCATAGATAACTGTGAAGAATTGGCTCTCGCCGACCCTCAAAATATTTATAAATTCTCAAACATGCTTAATAATATTGACTCCAAGAAGTTGTCAATTTGTTTGCTGAATTCTTCAGCAAAGTCTATGAATCAACAAATAATTCTCCATTGTTTAATGCCACTACATCCAATTATAACCAAATCGATTTCAATCAGTGCAAATTTGAAGAAAGCGACATTAGAACTTTATTAAAATCTCTCGTCCTGAACAAATCAGCTGGCCCTGATAACATTCCCCCAATCTTCTTATCGAAATGCATATCAGTCTTGACTTATCCCCTTACTAAAATTTTCAACTTGTCAATAAAAACTGGCACCTTTCCGAAAAAATGGAAGACAAGCTTTCTGTCTCCAATTTTTAAGAAAGGAGATAAATCTGATATTTCCAATTACAGACCTATATGTATACAGTCGTCCATCCCAAAAGTATTTGAATCTGCTCTGCTATCTAAACTCTCGCCTGAGATCAATAAAGTAATTTCACGTCGACAACACGGTTTCATGTCAAAACGGTCTACTCTCACAAATTTAATGATCTATCAGGAAAATTTATTTAGTACGATGCATAATCGTCTTCAGACAGATGCTGTATACACAGACTTTAGTAAAGCTTTCGACAAAGTCTCACACATAATCCTTATTCATAAACTAAGATCATTTGGAATAACGGGGCATATTTTGAGATGGTTTGAAAGTTATTTACGTAAAAGAAAAATATCAGTTAAACTCAATTCGCACTTTTCACACCAGTTTGAAGTATACACCGGTGTTCCACAGGGGTCACATCTGGGTCCAGTGTTGTTTTCATTATTTATCAACGACATAACCACCATTTTCGATGGAGTTATGATTCTATTATTTGCAGATGACCTTAAAATTTATAAAACAATAACTAATCCGAATGACTGTTGTATATTACAATCAAATCTTGTGAGGCTACAAGAGTGGTGCACCCTAAATGAACTGTTTCTCAATATTGAAAAATGTCAAACAATTACTTTTGCCCGAATAAAAAATCCCATTCAATTTAATTATAGCATCAACAACATTTTTCTTAAAAGAGTAGAACAAATTAAAGACCTCGGTATTATTTTTGACAATAAATTAACGTTTGTTCCTCATATAAATGAAATAACCAATAAGGCCATGAAATGTCTGGGGTTTATTCTGAGAACAGTTAAAGAATTTCAATCAATTAATTCCTTTAAATTGTTGTACACTGGGTTGGTGAGAAGCAACTTAGAATATAATTCTACTATCTGGGCTCCATTATATAAAACCCACCAACAAAAAATTGAAAGAGTTCAGCATAAGTTTTTAAGATTTATTAACTACAAACTGGGTATACCGATTGAAGAACTTAATTATATATACCTAATGGAATTACTTAACATAACCGATTTGACATCAAGGCGCATAAAAAGTGATTTAGTTTGTCTTTTCAAAATTTCGAATGGCAGACTGGACGCCCTCGATTTGACAAATTTTATTAATTTGCGAGTACCTACTCGCGAAACTCGGTCGAATGCATTGTATTCTGTTACCAATTCCGCTAATAATTATTTTATAAACTCTCCCATCCAAAGACTCCATTTACTCGGAAATAAATACAACTCAATCGACATTTATCGTCACCAATCTGTGTCTAAATTCAAACTCAGTATATTAGAATATTTAAAATAAAGCCATAAATATCAATCAATTGCACCTTTATCAAATTATTAATTATCGCAAAACATGAAATATGTGAATAATAAAGGTAGCCAAATAAGAACACAATTAACAACAATCCTCTCGTATTTATTGTTATAAATATAATAACTAACTCACATTGACTTAAATTTCTATTGAAATCTTGGTGCCCTATCAATAATAATATATTAATGATTAAATTAAAATCGATGGTCTCTTCATGTTCACAATAAAAGCAAAATTTAATACTTACGTATACAAAGATTACCTTAGTACTTACCTTTTTATCCTCTCTCTTTTGTATTAATATTATCTTGTACTTTTTGTACCATAATTTGTACTATTTTTTACTTTTTTACTATCACACTATACACTTGTTGAACTCATCTGTAAAACTTTTCAAGATATTACAACTCATGTATTTTTTATTTATTTTCTTCTATGTGTAGGTACTATTTTGCTGCGTTAATTTTGCTGAATTCTTGAATAACTTGCTTTCGAACAATTTATTCATGATCAAGTTAATAATAAAATCAACATAGTAAATACCTACACGTTCCTCAATAACTACTTTTAAGTATCTTAAGCACTCTTCTGTTTTACCATTATTACACTATGTAAACTTTTTAACTCCTTTGTACAATTTTAATGATAACGAAACTACATACCTATGTACATATTAAACCTGTTTGTATCCTTAAAGTACAGTTTATAATGTTATATACTTCAATCTTACAATTATACTCCTGAATAACATGTGTAACTTGAATAATGTGATTCTGTAAAAGCCTTCAAGGCGTGTATGAATAAATAAATATTAAAACAAAGTATTGCAAGATTTATAGAACGTCTAGTTTTTAGGCTAAAAACATTCGTTGCCTCAAGTAAGTCCAAATGGTGCACGACCCTCAGAATAGTTCCATTCATCCGCGTATTACGTTCACGAGAATTTTTTCTGGGTTTGTTCCAGCGTATTTATGGATTTATTCAAATGCGGTCCAAACAACAATAGCATATTCTTGGTTACTTCCTACATTGCCATCGAACATGACTATCATTGCACCTGGATCATTAAACTGTTTAGATGTTCTGAAAATAAACCCCTGGAGTTTATAACATTGGAGTTGGAGTGAGCCTTGATACGATAACCGTGGTTCAAGGAGGTTAGATTGGGATCAAAGACATACAGCATAATGTAAAATCTGGGCTTCTGGAAGCGCGTAAATTTTTTTAAATATATGTAAACACATTTTTTTAAATATTAAAATTTTAATTGTTTTTTTCCTACCATTCTGCTACGGCGAAATGTTAGATTGCTTTTGTAAGCCGTTTTGTATTTTGTACAGTACTACAGTTGTTACAGTATTTGTTTTTCTCCGACCTTTCTGCTACAGCATAATGTTAGATTGCATTTGTAAGCAGTTTTGCTAAGAGATTATTTTATAATTATTTGACGTTTTCCGCAATTAAAAGACACCTGACGTGTTTTACACAAAACCGGAAATCGTCGAAGTGTAAGGAAAACAGATCTTCAAGGTTTAACCCTCGGGGAACACCGGACAACACTAGAAGTTGTTTGAATTAATTTCCATTTCTTAACACACCTACCTTTAGAATTGATTGAATTCTGCATACATTTGCCGTTAGCCGTTTGCATTGAATAATTTCTGCATTCTTCGCTCTTTTTGGATGAATACTTTGAATGCAACTCCTTTTGCAATTCATTGCGCTATTTGCCTATTTTCAAACCCAGTGCCTTGTTTTACTCAGCTTTGAAATTATGAAGAAACCGTTACAGCCTTACTAAAAAACGCTGTGAAAATTTTATTTAATTGATAAATGACGGTGGATGTGAAAACATTACTAATTAAAAAATGACAAAAAATTGTTCATGGAAAGATATGTACATTGCTTTCACAGCTAGGGAGGGTTATATATTGTGTATGCTTTTTTTATTTATAATTTCTGAACGAATTTTGGAATTTTTGTTTTTCTTATTTTTGAAGATGTCATAAAAACAAACACCTTTACAGAAACAAGATAAAATTACCTTTTAGATTTTAGTATCTGAAATATACTTGTCGTATTGATTTGTTCGCGGGAGATGGGAGTGGAGAGGAAAACCAGGGAGTGGGAGGGGGAACTGAAAGGGGGGTTCGCGGACGAGGGGATGATTGTATGATTAAATGATCGATTAAATGATCGAATGAATTAATGATTGAATGGTTTAATCAATGAATGAATGGATTAATGAATTAATGAATGAAAGAATTAATGAAATAAAGAATGAATTAATGAATTAATGAATGAATGATGAATTAATTAATGATAAATGAATGATGAATGAATGAATGAATATCTTTATTAAGTTGCGTAGCAACGCATGCCGGGAACTCGATATTGCATGTAAATGCCTATGTGAGAATTTGGTACATTGAATTATAAAATTATAAATAATAATATAAATGGAGCGACCGATCGACGTAATGTTTTGCTCAGAAATAATTCAAGGACAGGGAAAGACGTAGGCTACTTTTTATCCCGGAAAAAACATATCCTGTAAAATATAACCCTGATTTAATAGAACTAATACGATTTCATTGCCCTGATCGCGCTAACAATAGACTGACTCTACCGTTCTACTATAATAACACACATACATTATCACATTATTACTCACCAATCAGTCGATTACACATTTTGGGAAATGAATATGCTAACATCGGCGACATTTATTTCTTAAAATTAGCGCAACATAAATATGCACTCAAAAATTATTTTTCCATAATGTAACTTTATATACGCAATGTGGACATGTTGAAATGAAATGATGATATTTCTCATTGTTCTTTTTTGTTGTGATACACAAAATAATAGTATGTTATTTTTAGGTTTCAGTTTTTAAGTTTCTTATTTTTTCCATAATGTAACTTTATATACGCAATATGGATATGTTGAAATGAAATTATGATATTTCTCATTTTTATTTCTTGTTATTTTTTGTTGTGATACACAAAATAATTGTATGTTATTTTTAAGTTTAAAACTACCATTATGTAATGATATTATTTTTCTTACTTTTGTACTCTATTATATGTTTATTTATAAAAGGCAGTATAGCCGTTTATGTATTTAAAATAAAATAAAATAAAATATCCATGGGAAAATTCTTTTCCCTAATACCATGCGAGCGAAGCCGCGGATGAGAGCTAGCATTATATAAAAATGAAAATATGTTTGTTTCTTTATGAATGTCTGCTATGCGTTGCTAAACCATTCATCCGATTGCGATGAAACTTTGGAGATTTGATGTGCGCATGACCGCGATTCTTACTACTCGTCAATGGTGAGTTCTGGCATGAAATTATGCGTTGCTAACAGTTCATCCTATTGCAATGAAACTTTGGGGATTTGATGAGGATGATTTGTAGTATCAAAATACCTTTTTACCGTACTCGCGAAGGTTTCTGGATTATAACAATCACTTGACAATATATCTAAAAAGTGTTTTTTTATCATTAAAAAAACTCTCACGGTTTTCAAAAACATTTTGAAAACCGTCGCGACCGTTTAACAATCGACGCGTCGATTGTTAAATTAACATTCAATTTTCGAAAATGTTTAAATTAATGAATTTATTTTCGCCTGTGGTACTAAACCAAAATAGAATACTTTGAAGCTTATCAAAATTTATATTTATTTTAAATAGTTACCTATGTTAGGTGCCCAATTTGATAGAAAATTTGTAAAAAAATTGCAATAGGTGGCACACGAGCTGTTTGAAAATCTGAATGTACCTGGACTGTTTATATTGAAAGCATGAGAGAGGAGGGGCTCGCGGGAAGGGGGTTTGGCTGGAGAGAGGGAAGGCGGAGAAGGCGGAGTGGGAACTCGTGAGGGGGAGGGGACATGGGAGAGGAAGGGGAGGTGGAAGGGGAACGGGACGAATGGGAAAGGACACGCAGGGAGAAACAATTTCATTTTTAAATGGCATAGCAACACATGCCGGGAACTTGCTAGTAATTAATATAATATTATTTTTTTTATTTTAACCTTTTATGAGTAAAACCTCAAACTGTAATATTTAATTAAATGAAAACATTATGAGCGAAACTCAATCGAAAATCTGGAAACAGAAAAATCAGGAAAAGATATTTACACCTCTGGGACTCGAACCCAGGACCTCCTTACTTTCCGGGTGGGTGCTCTTATCCACTGAGCTAAGGTGTCGATATCCAATTCAGTCACCTTTAACTGTACCATACTTCGACTAATAACCAATTGAGTTTCGCTCATAATTTCTTCATTTAATTAAATTAATATGCTTACATCGATACGATTTTTTTAAATCCGCTGTTAGATGAAATTGTTTTAATGTTGCCATAATTACATTACATCTCTAGGGAAGAGATAGATATTTAAATAATTTAAATAATAACCTTGCATATATTATGAATCACACATCAATATTTTTTTATAATTTATTTGTGTTATTTCACAATTTATTAATTATAAAAAATAAATAGGATATTTGGGGCACGTTCCAGGGTGGAAGATACTCGTGATATCGTCCTGGTATAAGACTACTATTCAGAATTGAAACGTTGCTTGAAATGGCTCTAGCCGTATTTAGTCAAAAAATCTGATTATCCAAGTACTTCTCCACCTTTCTTTTTCTCATCTTCTTCCCCTCTCCTTTATCTTCAGCCTTAACATATAACCCAACTGGGAATGTCCCACTGGCTTATATGGTTGTTGGGGACAATGGGCAAATTGGGCTATCTAATCATCGTTTTCTGGTGTTGCTGCAATTGATGTCAAGACAATGGGTAAAGTAAAACAATTCTGGTATGGCGGTTTGCAATAAAATTAGCACGACATACGCGGAAAAATACATAAAAAAGTCTCTGACCATGAAGTGCAAATATTATTCGGTGCCTTCTTTAGGCATGGGAACTAAAATGATACCCAAACTAAGGATTCAAACGTTCAATTTCTATGTATATATACCTAATTTCACTTTTTGCTAGAATAACATCATAAATACGAAAAAGAAGAAGAGATTATGTGATTTAATTGTTATTTTTCCATTTTTGATAAATTTTACCAGTGTGTTTGAGGGCGGGCGCTATCAGCGGAGTATTCCACCAATAGTGGTTATGGTTTTTATTGGTCAACGCCCAGAAGTCACTTACTCCACCCAATTCCGAATGGGGCAAGGGATAGTGGATCGCCTTAACCTTTTTACTCATAAATATATTCGCCCACCACGGGTTTCTAAGGATCTTACGGCCCTTCCACGGAGGTCACCAAACGACTGAAATCCGTATTTTTGGTTATTTTCAGGTGTCAGCAGACACAGCGAGTCGTCAGGGTCGTATTCTGGGTCCATCAACGGAAAGCACTTCGGGGGTAGCTACCGCACCTCGGACAATGGGCCCACCACCTTCAACCACTATGGGGACGACGCTGCAAGAAGCGTTGGAGCCTTGCCTGACGTTTTCGACCAGAACGACGACTTCGATTCCTCGGATTCAATCTTCTCCAATCTGCCGGATATAGATTCAGATTTTAACCAGACTATCAACCAATTTAAAACATGGAGTAACACTCATGCAAGGTTAGTATGTACGACGGACGATTTTTCTTTTAGAGAATGATTATGATGGACGATTTTCCTTTCAGAGAATGATTATGATGGATGATTATCCTTTTAGAGAATGATGATTACGATGGATGATTTTCCTTTAAGAAAATGATTATGATGGATGATTTTCCTTCAAGAAAATGATTATGATGGATGATTTTCCTTTTAGAGAATGATTATCGTGTAGACTAGTGGAGCGACCGTGCCATGCGCCATTTCGGGCCGAAGCGCAGAAAAGTCTCATGGTGAACTGCGCTGTAAACGGTTATCTTACTTTCCTTTACTTTTCTACGCGGCGCACAATGGTTTTACTGGTACGGGAGGGTTGGAAACAAATCGAAATTTCAAATTGCAGAGACCACTAAATTTTGTTTCTATATCTTGACATCACATACCAGCGCATCTTTCCCCCCACCAACGAACTCAGCAAAGCGTTTCGTCGCTGCGTAACACGACAGCAAAGATTGACTTCCCGAACAGTCAGGACGTTTGTGTGAAAGTGCAACGTTTATTATATACATTTAGGAACTGATAACTTTTAACACCACTTGCTGGCAAACTTTTTTCAACATGGATTCAGTACCTTCGGGTATGTACTAAAGATGTTAAGTTTTTTTTTTCATTTCCTAATGTGACAAATTTGGGAAATTTTTTTTAAAAAACATCTCGTGAATTAAAAAAAAATACGACATTTTCTGAAATAGTTTCAGCTTCAGTGAAAAGGTTTCAGTTTGATATTTCCTAAAATTTCGTAAATGTGCTGATGTACTTTTATAGCTGAACTCTTCTAGTATCATATTGAAAAAAAAAATTTGGCATTTTTGCGTCTCTACGGCCCAGCAATTTTTACATAATTTACTTACTGTAAAATTTGAGTGCTTCATAAATATTATTTTTGTCATAGGTTCGGTTTCAAAGGATTTGTTCTTAAGACAAAAGAAGTTATTTGACATAGTGATGAACTCAAAGTGCCAACAGATGGAAAAACATATTTTATATTTTAAACAAAACTTATAAACCTCAGCAATTGCCTTAAAGAGGGGTTGGTAAACTCTGTAAAAAGATCGCGGGCTTCAAATTTCGCTTTAAAATAAGATGGACGTAGAGATGAAGCTAGATTTGTGATGGAAAATAAAAAATTACTTGAGACTCCGATTGCTTTTATACTGTCCGCAATTTCTTCTGAAAACGGCACATCGCGGTCGTAAACACAATTTGAATGTAGTTCTGACCAATCCAAACGCTTGAAAACCAAATTTCGGAAAAGTGCACCTATTTCTCATTTGGCGTTTGCTACAAAAATGAACTTTAGAGCTTTTGGTCAATCGGTTACATCAAAATTCTAATCTAAGCCAGTGATTTCCAAAGTGGTCCAGGTGGACCCCCAGGGGTCCAGGGGAGACCCGATGGGGGTCCACGTAGGCGCAATAAAGAAATGGGGGTCCACAAGTTGTAAGTGGGGATCCACGAACTGCTTTCGATTGAGACCCATTCTGTGCCCCATATCCATATCCCATCTCACCCCTGTCTCGTATCCCATTACTCTCCCTCTATAACAGAGCGACTGGCGTATAGCGCACGTTGTTGTACCGGTTATGCATGAGATCTTAAAACGCCCAGCTAGGCAAGAGGGGGGGGGGGGCGTAATGGGATATGGGTGTACTGTACTGGGATGGTAACATATCCATATCCCATTGCGCCCCTCCGTCGTGGCAAATATAATCTCGAAAGCTGGTCCATTTTGCCCCCGTTTGTCAATATTCAGTACTACGCGTGTCGGTTTTGGGAATATGGTAGAAATGTACCAGCAGGGGGTCCACCGTGACCAGTAAAATTTTGAAAGTGGTCAACGAGAAAAAAAGTTTGGGAACCTCTGATCTAAGCGCTCTCCTTACAAACAGATGTCCATTGGGACGCGAGAGGTTGCGAATTATTCTAGTATTTTTATATCGTCAATTGTATCTATACGATTAGTTTGTGGGAAGTCTGATAATATAAACATTGTGTGGCAGAATCCTTGTCCATCGTCTACCACAGGGTTTCCCAAACTTTTTCCGCCACGGAACCCTTTGCAAGCCCGTAATTTTTAATTGAACATTTATTTTTTAGATTGGACAATTAATTTCTAATAGCAAAAATTTTAAAAAATGTTATTTTGCTCATTATTTATCATTTATATTCAACTTTTTTTTTGTTTATATATAAATTCATTAAAATTATTTATATTCCAATTTTTTGTTTACATACTGGAATATAAACGAAAAAATGGAATAAAAACAAACAAAAAAAATGGAATAAATAAAGCAGGTAATGACTTTGATGATTTCGAGTCCGTCAATAATTGCATTTCTTCTTGATATCAGGCACAATATTGGTAAGTTGGATTCTAATTGGTGTGGCGCCGATCCTGTTCCTGCACTTTGATTAAAGGCTGATCTTCTACCTATAAGGGTCTACTACATAAATTAAGAACTATCGGAAAAAATTTGTACAAAAAATAATTTCTTGGGAATATTATCAGTAGAGTTGCAACTCTAATTTAATAAAGTGCACACATATTCATGCTGCAATTAATATGTGCGCACTTTATTAAATTAAATTCTTCCGACAAATTGTCGCGGAACCCCTAATCAGGTTCAGCGGAACACTGGTGTTCCGCGGAACACAGTTTGGGAAACCCTGGTCTACCAGATATTGCCGCCCGGTTAAGATTATCAGAAGAGGCTCAGGAAGCTCGGTACAAAGATTTTTAAAAATATCCCGAGAACTATTCCAGAAAATCGCTTGAGAAATTTAACGAGGATGTTTTTAATTTAATGTTAGTTATATCTGATCCTGTCTCAACTAGTTACAGGCAACCCCCAAAGAAAGAATTAAATCGTTTTCCTAACGAAGCTTTTGATTTGATATTCCTCCGGATATTCATTCTTCAAATATCTTTAGTACCGACAATGATGATAATTATTCATCGTCTGCATCAGAATGTTTAAAATGAAAATTAAGCAGTACTCGGCCTTTATTTTCACATATAGACATAAATAATTTCAGATTTTTTTTTAAATTTTATATTTTTTGTTAATAAAATCCAGAAATCGTTAATAAAATCCAGTAAAACTTACTTAAACCGAATATTTTTATTTTTTGTGACTATACAGAAAAATAATATCGCTTTTTCCCCGTAAATCCTACCTGTGAATTGATTCCAACTTTTGGTGTACTTGGAACCACTGTGCGGCGGCCTGAAGTGGCGCGTTTCACGGTCGCTCCGAAGTGTCCGTGTGGAGTGCTACTGGTTCTTAATCTTATCTGTATTTTATTCTCCCTGTCCTGCCCGTTTGCCCACCTGCCCGCCCAGTGAGAACAAGCCGAGCCGCCGACGACTGATTTCGCCGTCATCAGATTCCATCGAGTCTCTTGCTGAGAGCTTCTCCGATAACTTTCGCCGCAGAATTTCAGGGTTGAAAAGGTAAGCAGATAACTTTTTATATATATCTAATGAATTATCTTATGCATCCATTTTTTACAATAGCTCCACACAGGAAGCTCTGAGGAAAAAAATCCATCAGGGTCTATGTCATTTTAAATAAAAAATATATACTTAAACAAAAATGACATTCTATCAAAAACTAAGGCTGTCTGGCAAAGGGCTTGCTTAGGTTTAAATAGTTCATATTGATACCGTGGTAAGTTGAGATGACGCATGATGAAATCTTCTTTTGTGAAACGAATCTCACATCGTGAGAAGGTCAGGACTCTCCAGAAGCAGTAGAGGCGGATGATTTTCAGTCAGCTCCCAAGATGGCGAGTATGACGATCAGAACCGTAGCGATCTTCAAAAAAGGATCCGTCGTGTTGCGGTCGAGAGGACCGCCCAAAGCTCTCGGCTGTTTCACAAAGAATGACTGGCTTTCTTTTCAAATACTGCGATCGTGAAGACTTGGATATATTTTCGAATTCAAAAGCTATCTTCGGTAGAAAATTATACTTGCATATATCTAATGATCTCTTCACCCAGGGTCACTAAATATCAAGTAAATAAAACAATAGCATAAAACAAGGAGGATCAAAATCATGCGTACGTACTTACTATACTTACTGATTTTGATCCTCCTTGTTTTATGTACTTGTAATTTGTGATTGTTATTCTTTTATGTACTTATAATTGTATATAAAACAATAAAAATAGCAAATAAGAAGTCATAATAATGTTGGCTAATTTTTTATTACTTCTTTCTGTATTTTATGATAATAAGTGTTTTTCTTTTTCTCCTGGTTCTCATCACCCTCTCAGTAAGATTCCGAGCCAAGGATTCGCTAAACAAACACCAATTTCAACAACCACTCCTGAACCAGAGATGGAAAGGTAAGTGAAATACTAACTTTTTTATGGTATTTTAAGTAATTAATCACCTCTCCTTTCTAATATTTTGTCTGTGTTCTAATTAGTCTATACTTGTTCGTCTGTTGTTATTTTTTATTAACTTATTATCCTGACGAAGAAAACATAGTTTTCGAAACATGTTGATATTGTTAATTAAATAGTGGTGTACACAAAATTATTGGTTTTCATTAAAATGAAATACTAACAGCCTATTTTGTAATAGTAAGCGAAAGTCTTGACAACAGAATTAATAATTTAAAATAATAATAGCGTCACAATCAAGGGCGTAACTATGGGGGGAGGGGGGGGAGAGTAACAGTTAATATTTGATAGTATAGCCTTCTTGTATCTAGCTTCCGTGCAGTTAAATAGATATGCCACATCTGCATATCTATTAGTAACTTTATGTAATCTAGGTACAAGCGAGTGTTTCGTAAACTCAGTCCGGTTATTGTAGCATTTTAACAGGATTTTAGAACGAATGGCTCTCGTGGGTATATGAAATTCAATGAGCTTAGTTAAATCAGGAATGTCTATTCTACCATTTACAGTTTTGAACATAAATATTAAGTCGAATATAATTCTTCGGTCTGAGAGTCTTAATAAATTTAATGTTTTCATCAAGTAATTATAGTTTATGTTTTCAATGGGAATGCCGAGTTTAAAATTAATGGTCTTAGAAATTTATGTTGAATTTCTCGATTGAATCTGAATGTATTTTAAAATGGGGGGACCAGATCGAGGAGTTAAATTTGACTTGACTACGTACTAAGGATGTATACAAAATTTTTAAAGTTGAAATATTCCTAAAACCTCTGGAATTTCGAAGAATGAAGCCAAGCATTTTCATTCCTTTATTATTAATTGTGTTTATATGGGATAATTTAGAGTCGAAAGTTAAGCCCAAGTTATTAATTTCTTCGACAAAGGTAAGGGTAGAGTTGTTAAGTATACACGGATGAATAATTGGTTAACTTATTCTGTAAAATCTTATTGAATGACACTTATTTATGTTCAGAAAAAGTTTGTTAAGAGAACACCAATTAACTTGTTTAAATTATTTTGTAGACAAACACAATCTTCAGCGGTTTTAATTTTTAATTTTTTTTCAAATCATCCGCAAACAGCAACACATTTACATCTTTATAAAATATATCAACAATATCGTATATAAACAGTAAAAACAAAATTGGGCCCAATTGAGACCCTTGTGGTACACCACTGGTAGCTATAAATTGATCGGAAAGGAACAAATTAATTTTAACAAGTAGAACTCTATCAGATAGATAGCTTGCAAACCAGTCTAAAAGTTTTCCCTCAATACCGAGCTTACGTAGCTTTACCAATAGAATTTTATGGCATACTTTGTCAAAGGCCTTGATAAAATCCGTATAAATGAAATCGACTTGAGTTCTGTTAGCTAATAAAGATATTTAGTTTTCATATAACGAGAGATTTGTTAGAGTTGATCTACCCGACAAAAATCCATGTTGATTCGGAACAATGAGATGGTTAATACATGGGGAAATTTGATCAAGTAATAGTTTTTCAAAGAGTTTCGGAATTATAGAGAGCTTACATATTGGTCTATAGTTCGTGATAGCACTTTTATTACTCTTTTTTTAAAATAGGTGTTAGATAAGAACGTTTCCAAATGTCAGGGAAGCAACCTGTGTCGAGGGATTGATTATATAATAAACAAATCAGCTCAGCCAGTGAAGCAATGCAATTAATAAGGATATTGTCTAGAGATTTAATTTTAGTTTTAACGTCGTTTATATTGATATGTACGGCAGGGATATGTATGCTCTCATTAAGGGAAGGAGGAGAAGATTGCTAAATTCTTTTACTTCGGGTCTTCTCTATTTCCTTAATTTTTTATCTACAATAATATTTAGTATTTATAAGTTATATTTATAACAATCGCCTTTTTCTCCATTGTTTGGCAGATATCTCTATATTTTTTATAGTTTTAGGTTCGTTTGAAATATTTTACGTAATGTTATTTTGTCTCTTTCATTTTCATGTTAGACTTATGAGAAGGAATATAATTATCTACACAAAAATTCTTTGTCGATGACCTACAAGAACGCACACGCTCAGATCTATTTTCTGCGTCTGTTTTGCACCACAAAATTCTTTCCTCCAACGATTTTTTCTAGTTAAGGAACAATATTCTCCTCCTTTCTTTTTCTAATCAATATACTAACATCGCTTTAACTAAATACGTGCAAAATTATATAACAAAGCGAAAACAATGTCATAGGAATATTAATAAGATCAATGTAGAAGTTGTAATCCGAAATTGGTAATCAGTGAAAATATATCAATAAAGTGACAAAAAACCAAGTGTTTTCTTTTCATTTATAAATGTCAAGTCACAATATGTTAGCTTCTTTTGAAAAAAAAAATGTATTTGGATATTTTAATGTATATTATTTTATTTCTGTATTTTATGGCAATACCCCCTCACACGGACACTTCGGAGCGACCGTGCCATGCGCCACTTCAGGCCGAAGCGCAGAAAAATCTCATGGTAAACTGCGCTGTAAACTGTTATCGAACTTTCGGTCTTTACTTTTCTACACGGCGGTCTGAAGTAGCGCGTGGCACGGTCGCTCCGAAGTGTCCGTGTGGGGTGCTACTGGCCCTTAATCTGTATTTTATTCTCCCTGTCCTGCCCATTTGCCCACCTGCCCGCCCAGTGAGGACAACCCGTCAGATTCCATTGAGTCTCTTGCTGAGAGCTTCTCAGATAACTTTCGCCGCAGTATATCAGAGTTGGAAAGGTAAGCAGATCACATATTAAATATATTTAATATATTATCTTATGCATCCTTTTTTTACAATAGCTCCGCACAGAACGTAGAGGAGAAAATCCCTCAAGGTCTATGTCATCTTTGGGGATACCATGCCCATACCATGTATTTTTAAGCCGCCGCTATCCGAATTTCGACTGATTTCTTACGTATCCACCTTAAACATTTGAAGTTTATAAGCTCTTAAAAAAATATATGTTATTTTTTAAGATAGTATCTAGATACGTTCTACGCCGAAACGCAAATAATATGAAATTCCCTCCATAGAAAAAAATCGCAAAGTATGCTCCGAAAATTATTTAAAACAAGTCTATTAAGTTCTAAAATAAGTTATATTTGTGACAAAATTCACAATGTTTCTTTAAATGATACTTAAGATACCTTCCATGAGATTTTTGCTCTATTTTAAACGATTCACGTTTTATTTAAAATTTTCCCAATTTTCGCCTCAATTTTGTCATTGAAAATATTGGCGCGCTCTGTCCAACATTCGTAATTACATATCTCTCCATCTTATATTACACGACATGGTGCAACGCCTTAAGGTCCAGTAGTACTCGCTCAAAAAGAAGAAGAAGGAGAGATATGCAAATAGGAATGTAAGAGGGAGCGCGCTTATATTAAACACGATAATATTTAAACAAAAATTGTAAAAATGTTTAATTGAACACGTCTCGTTTAAAACAGAGCAAAAATCTCGTGGAGAAAGACTAAAAATGTGAATTCCAAAGAACTAAACTGGTTACATTTTTCAACAGATCCATAACCGAAAAGGGATTCATAAGTAAGAGATTTTGAACTTTAAAGCAGGTTTGAATCTATTGAAGGGTGTTGAAATTACATAATTAGCCTGTACACCACAGTATTGTTAGTTGTCAATAGTCATTAAAATATCACTGCAGCTCGTTATTGAATACAATAAAATCAATTGTTGCAACTGCGCGGCTCGGCAAATCCCAGAACCAATTCACGTGTGGCACAGTATTTCTTAAGTTTTGTACATATTTATCAATCGGAATGGTCAGATAACCAACGATTTGCTTTAAATTATCAATACCTACTAATAAAAAACTTCTATATTTTATGGTAATGGTTCTTGTCTGTTTTATTTTCTGTCAGCTTCTCATCCACACATCTCCTAAGATTCTAAGTAATTCCACTACCAAGAGCTATTTCCAGTTTTTTCTTCGGAAAAATCGAAAAAAAATTATTGAACAAATCATTACGATCTTAAAAGCATTTTGTTCGTATGTATTCGTGAAAACGGCGTTGTTGACGTCACACAGGCCAACGTCGGTGGCAGACGTCGTACCTGCAAGTAGCGTTTTCTATGTCATAATAATGCTGTAGTCAGTTGGAGCCGTTTCGGAATGTGTGGTTTTAGATCGTTTTTAAAATCAATATTAATTACAAATTATTTTACGATGATCAGAATCTGGAAAATAATCTTCGTAGTTTGTGAAATACCCCACTGCATCATATTGTGAGAACAATTAGTTTTTCTAAAATAATGTTCTAATGAGGTCATTACGTTAATTTAAATTTAAATTTTCGATTTTAACAAGCGATTTGATTTTGAATTATTAATACCTTCTTATACGAAATTTCTTTCTTTATTTTAATACTTCTTCCTCTTGTCTGTCTTATTTTCTTTCAGCTTCCGACCTGCACGTCCCGCACGTCCGCAGAGAGTCCAAGGGATATCACCATCAAGAACAGTTTCCGTGTTCCCTAATACGGAAGATGACAGGTAGGCAACTAATATGAAGCAAATGCTAAACAAACCTAACATGTGATTGAGCGTTGATTTATCTATGCTTACTTTACAATTTTTCATCCCTTGAATTCACTGCAAGACTGGAAATGTTTCAAAAAGACCTATTTACGTCGTCTCGATAGTATAGAGATAATGCCATGGAATTAAATATTAGTAAATGTTCACGTATCTTGTTAACGTAAAATTGATTATCCTTACAAAATCCGTGATGAAATTCTAAAACGAGTAAACTGTATAAGAGATCTAGGAATCTTATTTGATTGGAAGCTAACATTCAGAAACCATTACCAACACAATATAAGGCCAATAGAACGTCCGGTGTTATCGCTAGAATCACCAAATCGTTCAAGAATATCACTAGCTTCAGAATATTGTACTACTCGTATGCAAGAAGTATCTTAGAGAACGGCTCCGTGATTTGGGTTCGGAATTTCGGAATCTGTACCCTACATGATACAATCTCAATTAGTGTATCTCAATCTCTAATCCGAACCTTACATAATACACTCTCAATTAGTGTATCAGCAAATTGGTTTAACCGGTAATAAATCAATGTAGACAACTTCAAAAATTAAAAAATCTTATAAATAAATCGCCTAACAGTGGATTTAGCCACAGTTTGAAAATGGTCTTGTAAACTGAAACAGCTGTAACTAAAGTACGTACTATAATACTTGGAAAACTTGATAATAAAACTATCAAATTTAATTTAAATTTAATTTAAAAAAATATATTAAATGAATTTCTATGAAAAACACAAAAACAATTAATAATACTAAAGTAATTTACTGTAATAATTACTGATTTATTCTGTTGTCGAACCAATAAAGGATAAAAATAATAATGTTTGCTAATGTTTTATTACTTATTTATTTATTTATTTTGAGAAACATTACACTTCTTTCTGTATTTTATGGTAATAAGTGTTTTTCTTCTTCTCCTGGTTCTCATCACCCTCTCAGTGACGTTCCGAACCAAAGATACGTGATGCCACAACAAACACCAATTTCAACAACCACTCCTGAGCCAATTCTGAAAAGGTATGTGAAATAGTAACAGCCTATTTTGTAATAATAATGTAAGCGAAAGTCTTGACAACTGAATTAATAATTTAAAAACCCCCCTAATAACGTCACAATCAAAAGGGGAGGTCTTGATCCTGGGAACAGACGGGGGAACAGACGGGGGGACGGGGGGACGGGGGTTGAGGTAGAAATTTTTATTAGAAAGTATTTTAGGACCTCTACTTACCACTTAATTTATTATTTACATTAAATTGATAAAATAATATTGTTTAATTTTTCCGACATGTAATCTAGGAGTACCATTCTTTTTATTCCTATTGCCTAGATCACACTTACCGAGTAAATGGGCGAGACAGTGCTCTCGGCCGAGTGCTCGGTACGTATAAACACATCCCCGAGTGCTCGGCCGAGCGTACGGCCGAGTTAAAGGGCGAGACAGTCACTCGGACCCTGTTCTACTTACTTGACTGTGTGCCTACCTCCGCGCATCCCCTCACTGACTCGCTTGCCCACTCGGTAGTTGTAAACATTCACTCGCTGCGTCAATGCGTACTCGCCACTCGACACTTTCAAATCGCTCGCACCTGCGATCCATTGTCACACGCTAATCTGCAGCGTCGCAACTAAACTGATTGACTGACTCGGTGCCAAATTAAAAAAATACGCGTAAACACCTACTCGCTCGGCCGAGCACTCGGTGATGTGTTTACACGTATCGAGCACTCGGCCGACGGCACTGTCTTGCCCATTTCCTCGGCGCTTGTAATCCAGGCTTCCGAGTGACTGTCCCGCCCTTTTACTCGGCCGAGAGCACTGTCTCGCCCATCTACTCGGTGCATGTGATCCATGACTTAAGAGATAATATGAGGGGGGAGTTATCAAACTTGAACCCCCTAAATTCAACCCCTCCCCCCCTCCTTAATAAATATTACATGCAAACTTACTAAAGTTTTATAATTAATTTTATTATTATTGGTATTGGTTCTTTCTCCAATAAATCTGTATTTTGAACGCCTTCTCACCTCCTGTATTATTTCTTTAAGTTGTGATTTTTTTCTACTAATCTGTAACTTATTTTCTTAGTGATTTTCCGACAGAGGCGCCTCGCACGAATTCAAACGCCCAGTTCCCTAGGGACGGTAAGCCAAGGTGAGTGAAATATCAAACATTATCCTATTAAAATTTGAAGCGGAAGACGTTCAAAACCGAATGAAAATAATAACCGAACGAATATCAAGTAAATATTTGGTTTTGAGATTAAACTGTCACAATAACAATGCGTATTTTATCTGAAGAACAAAAGTAAATATCTTTGTGACAGTGATTTACCCTCCACGTATATAAATCGTAAATGTACTTACCTAAGCCTAAATATACAGGGTGTTAAGAGACGTACTTGACTTCTTTAAGCCGCCGCTATCCGAATTTCTACCGATAATATCTAGATACGTTCCACGCCGAAACGCAAATTATATGAAATTCCCTCGAAAGAAAAAGATCGCAAAGTATGCTCCGAAAAAAAAACAAGTCTATTTTTATTATTTTACAAGTTATATTTGTGAAAAAATTCACAATGTTTCTTTAAATGATACTTAAGATACCTTCCATGAGATTTTTGCTCTATTTTAAACGAGTCATGTTTTATTAAGCATTTTCCCAATTTTCGCATCAATTTTGTCATTGAAAATATTGGCGCGCTCTGTGCAACATTCGTAATTACATATCTCTCCATCCTCTTCTTTTTGGGCCGGAAAGCATCGCCTTAACCAGTGATTATTTGGAGTAAAAATGTACGTGAAATTTTGGCCTCCGGTGACATTTTTGTTGTTTTTTTTTCTACATAATATTAAAAAAAAGTAGGCATTGGACAGTTGGGGGCGGGGTTAGAGGTTGGGCGATTACTCGGCTGAGTGACCGATGACGACATGTAGGAGAATTTTTTTTTTGATTTTGAAGAAAAATTTTTTTAATAAAAAGTCATTGAATAAGTCACCGGAGACCCAAATTTCATTTATATTTTCTGCTAAAAATAATGTCAGGAATCACCAGTTTAAGTGAGTCAAGTGCGTCCTTTAACACCTTAAACAGTTTTTGTTGTTCAGTAGTTGTTGGTCTCAATCTCTGCTCGTGGGTAAAGGCTCTCAGATTATTTAGACTAAGTATTTTATTGTGTATTTTTCAGCCCCTTACAGAAGAGTCTTCTTGAACAGAAGTTGGCTTGGGATGCGGCTCAGAAGGCAAAAGAAGCCGCCTCCTATCGACGGGCGTCGGCGGTGGCGGCCATCGGCCCCGGCGCACGGTGGACGGAATGAAGAAAAACCACGAACGAATTGTTTGCTGACTAAATATTAATGGAATTTTGTTTCTTTTGATATAATTAATGAATTGTAATTATTTTGAAGTCAAAATTATTAATTTACTCTTGCGTAGAAATTTACAACAACAAAATAATACATTTTGAAGATTTATAAATATCTGGGAAAATAAAACATTTTATTTTTATTAATATTATAATAAATTTATAAGAAAAATATTTTTTTAAAAGAAAATATATTTTATAAGAAAAATGGTAGAAAATGTATGTGTTAAAGGTGTCTCCGTTGTCATCGGTGTCTAAATCAGCACTCAAATATCTAGAACCATTGGACGCGGAATCCTTAGGGAAATTTACAAATTCATTTATTTTATTTCGAGAGTTTCTTTTTAAAATTACGATCTTGCAGTATCTTGTAGATGAAGGCCGTGGGTTTTGCCATATAATAGCCTTGCTTCTGGAGTTTCCCTCGCTGTAGAGCTGATGTGGCACCAACGACTTTGTAAGAGATTAGAGTCATCGCGATATCTTTGCTTGTAGGGACTGTGACTACCACAACCATCACAGCCCCATTTGTACATCATTTGCAAAGGTGACAAATGTTCTGTCGATTGCACCAACTCTAGAACCTCCCTTTGAACTTTTGATAATCTACTGACCTTATGATCGACAAGTGCTTGGAGTTTTACTTCAACCAGATTATCGGATACTGTGATTTCTTCTTTTTAGGGAAACATTTTTGTTTGATTATTTTTACTGAATATAATGTTTTCAGACACCTGATTTTTGCTTCTTTTCTTAAACCCTTGTATTGTTCTGTCGTTAACTTTAAGCTCACAATAAGCGCTAAAGCTTCCTCTGGTGAGTATGGATTGAGGATGTTTTTGCATTTTAATGCGAAAGCTTGACGTATTTGTGATGCCCGACGAGGTGAAAATAGTATCTGTTGTACGAGTTTCGCAGCATCACTTTTTCCTGTGCTTCGAAAACTCATTTCTGCTGCTAACTGGAGTTCATCGAGATCAACAGATCATGCGCTTTTTTCTGCCTTGATCGAGAACCACTTTCTTGAAATACATTTACTGGTCTACCCGAAGATTTGGAGACAACTACCTCTTGTAACTATTTTTCTTAATCTTTTAGCAAATTATACAAATTCTACTTTCCAGCGACATCCATGTGCGCAGTAAAAAATATAAGGGACATTTGAATGAAACTTAGGTTAACTTTTAACATTTATTGAAATCAAACAGTTTGTAGAGCATGAGACAATCGTCTATTTAAGGATTAATGTTTTAACGAAACTCAGGACATGGTCCAGGGTTCCTTGAAGAGGAATCTCCTGGGATAATGAAAATATGCAAGTCACTTTTAAAAGTACTAGGAACCAGCGATATGTGACACATTATAATCTCAACAAAACTAACAGCCGGAGACCAGACCCTCCTTCCTTAACCAGTAAATCCGTAGAGTGCTCGCTCTTCCGTCTTCTATCAGATGTCGCCACTGTCCCGTCCGAAGTTAGCAACCAACACGCTCATAAATTAAGGTGTTTTGTGTAGTCAACATACAAATAAACGGGGTAACAAGTTAAACTGTTACAATTTTCTTGCAACCACTCTAAATTATGTTTTTCAAACCTCACAATATAACTGCGGCTTTTTTCCATTTCTTCATCAATTATAGTGATTTTTTTTACGGTTTTGTGAAATATAGGGCTCAAAATGTTCGAACATGCCGCTATGTAGTATTTTTGTATTATGTAATTAATTAAAAGCTCCTTTGATTTCACACAATTGGCATCTAATATACCCCGTTCTTTTAAAATACCTCGAATAATTCTCTCCGGAGAATGCATGAAAATAGCAAAATTGTTCAAGGGAGGACAAAAGATGATCACAATTTGTATATGACATAAAAGGTGAGACAATTCGTGTATATTCGTAAATGGGAACAAACGATGTTTTGTTTCTAAATGCTAATTGAAATAAGCATTTTAACTTTAAAAAAAATACAAAAATAGTGGAACATTAGATGCTAGTTGAAATCTCACACACATGTGATAATTATAAATAGTTTAGTAAATTAAATAAAGAAAACCTTTAGCAATATCATCCACAACAAACTTTTGTAAATATATACTAAGGTTACTTAATACACAACCGTCTCTGCTCACGCATCGGAGCATAAATATATTTATTAATCCCCGTCGGAGCGAACTGAAAAACACTATGCCGAAAATCCAATTTACGACACACTTAGCGGCGTTGCCAAACTTCGGTCAAGCGCTATTGACATATTTGAATATACACATAAAATGCAGAAACTATTCTGCCACAAAAAATATATATAAATATATTTTTAAAATTAACGTTTGCAAAAACCACTTAATTCGGGTTTTTATCCATTCCGTCCACTGTGCGGCGAGAGCCAACAGTCTGTCAATATTTATCCTGAGAATGCTGTAAGTGCCCTAATAGTTCCCTAGTACTCCTAATTATCTTGATAATATTAATAAGTTTCACAAACACCCTCCACACTTTAAACAGCAAGCTCAATGATGACAATGATGTTATCCGTAAATCAGCGTCGATAAATCATTGCTTATCATTGCCTATTTATTGCTGAACACATATCTTGCCCAGCATTGTTCGTGTGTATATTTGTTCCGTCCAAACTTGCGTGGACGTCAATATTATTGCCGTGACTATTGCCGTGCATCGCAAGATATACACACATAATGGATAAATATTAATAAATATTGCTTCCAAGTTTGATGGATTATACAAGTTTGATGGATTTATTGCATCGGGAGACCGTTGTGTTGTATTATGAACTAGTCTTATGGTTACAGCAATCTTTAAGGTAAAATTTACGGGGGAGACAATTTTTAAACTTTATTTGCACCATACGTAAATATTTTAACAAATCTTTTGAATCTCTGATTCTCTGTCTACTAAACCTCTCAAACAACGCCTTTTTATAAACTTACATGCATGCCCAAATATAAACATCAGATTCCCGAGTGATGGACCCAAGCCAGATGGCTTCTACAAAGTGTCCAGTTCCTCCTCATTGACCTATTCAAACGTCAACGGGAAGACGGTATACGACAAGAAAGCCCGTTTGCGAAACTGACAAACATCTGTCAAAATACGTAAATATTTGCGGTTAAGAGAGATAGTAGGTAGGCCCCCTGACCACCGTCAACGATAACGGAAAGGTTACCATCTATGTAGCTAGTGATTAATCTAGGCCATCATAGATGAAATGGTAACCGTACTTTGAGTCCGTTAAATCTATTTTTGGTAGCTGTTATCTTCATACCTTGGTACACCTTCAAACAAAATTTTGACAGCTTGAATTTTCAAAACACCAACAAGTCATATATTTACTGATATGTCTACAGTAAAATAAGACACTGAATAAAAAGAATTTATTCACCAATAAATCAAACCCTTATTTAGATTAAGACAGGGTCTAAAATTTTTGAACGGTGAACAATGCGTGATGTTACCGATCATTTCAAGATTATAACAAATTCATTTATTGTTGAGAGTAAAACATTTTTAATAAACGTTTTTTGTAAAATTGTCTTTTTATTTGCAGTAGTAAAACATTTTTAATTAACGTTTTTTGTTAAATTATCTTTTTATTTGCTGGATACATTACAAAGTGAAGAAATACAAATGATTATTATAATTTTAAAAGAACAAAACTATAAAAATTCACAGCCAACAAACCTAATAAATATAAAACCGATCACCAATATTATTAATCTGATTACTATGCGAATCAATTATACACCCAAAGATATAAATAAGAATACTAAAACACATAATTTAAAAATCTCCAAGATTTTCGAAATATTAAGAAGAAAATAATGTAATAACAAATATAGACGTATGCAAATCTAACAAATTTTATTTTACCTCGAAATCGAAAACATCTTCAAAACAAATGTATTTTAATATTTTAACTCAATAGAAAATTCGTCGAGTAACTGAAACCAGATAGATTGGAGAATAAAAAAAAATACTATGAAATTAAGTTTAAATAATATTCTAGCAGCTTGTAGCGCGCAGTAACTATTCGGGTAGTTACTATAATATTTTTACTGTCCTTGAGAGTAGGTAATAGAGAATTATTACTTTTGAAAAGTGTGATCAATGATTATTTATTATTTGTTTTGCTAAACGGTTTGGCAAGTTTATCATCAATATGCATTCGAGTTGTCGTCTCTGGATACCAGGGGTTGGGTCTCCTCGGCTGCGCTGATCCATCGCCGATTACCGGTTTTCTGGAACAGCTGCACACTGTGACATATCGAGGAGTCCATCCCGAGAAGTCGTCTGCTCTTCCATTCACATTGTAGTGAAAATGATCTGACGGAGCCTGGGGAACTATTGGTCTCCAATTAGATGCAAATCCACTCGGAATCCTCACATCTCTGTTGAAGTTATCATATCCACTATCACGTCGATTTCCAATGACTGGAATATCATTTTCAAAATACTGTGTATTTGGTGCTCCTGGCAATTCGTGGTGATAGAACTGTCGAGGTGGAGGCTGTGGTCTTTGGTTGTAATAACTATGTGGATTGGATTGGTCGATGTTCGGAATTCTGTACTTCCAGTTGACGTTGTTTCTCCAATTCGGTGCTTGATATACGGGTGGCTGTAAGACGAACGAAGGCTTCTGAATACCATGTTTGTCAGTGTCTATGATAACAGTCTCCCCTTCCTTCGGGAGATGAGTTACAATAATTGACGGCTGTTCGTTGTCATTCTTTGATTTTGCTGCATCATCATCGTCATCTACTTCTGGATTAATGTCTTCAGGTCTGACTCCTTTGTATCCTTTAACAACTGGTACATCATCGTCATTACTTTTTGATTGTTTCTGAGCATCGTCATTTGTTGATATAATAACACTAACATCATTGATTATCTTTTTAACTTTTGGACTATTTCCATTTCCCACACTGTCTAATCCATAAACGCAAATGTTGTTCTTGCATACAACGTTCACTTCGTCGTCTTCCGAAATTTTGTTTTTTGCGTGTTCTCCAAAGTTTTGCTGCACTACTATGGTGTTGGTGTACGCCAATGAATCCGGGGCTTCTTTGTTACCCGGGGAGTAGATTTGAACATTTCCTATGGAGGCTTTGTGTTGGGTCCCGGAATCAATGAAGTCCACTTTGGGCCGTATTTGGAGTGCATTTCCTACAAAAAAAAGAAATAACGAAATATGAATATAATTTGCACATGAAAATACATGGATGTCAACAACACGGACAAAACGAAAACGAGAAAAGTGAAACACATTAATTTAAAAAAAAATATTTTGTCAAATTATATGTAAATGAAAGTATTTAAGAAGCTAGAAATACAAAGTAATAATGTATATTACAATTCTTTCATACGTGATGATACTGATGATAATACTTTGTTTGAAAAAAAAAAACGTAACAGCTTCTTTTAAACCACCAAATTTAGTGGTGCGTTATAATAAAGTCTTCGTCAAATACAGTCTGATTTTCAAGAAAATATTTTTTTTGCTAACAAATTATTTTAATTACTTACCAAATCTAGCTTTAATAACAAGAATGCAAATGATCAGAATATTAAAAATATTTCTTTTCATTTTGGAAGAACTGAGTTTCAATAGTATTGCAGTATCAGATTGTTGTAACTCTGGACTTGAACTGAATTATGAATGATTCTGTCCTCAGCATAATCTTACAAAATTACACTTAATTGGTCACTTGTTGCAAAATTGTCATACGAACATCGCATTGGCGTCTTCCGATTATTGTTCTTATACGAAAAGAAACAAACAAACGGAGAAGAGATTAAATCATCATAAAATCATAAATATTATATCATCAAATATTCAAAAAGTTTAGTACAAAAATATTTATTTTTTGGAAGCTTTACACGTTAGAGATGAGTGGTACATGCGAAACTATTTGTACCATAGGTACTACTCGTACTATAGATGTGAAAAGTTTGTTCACATTAGGTAGTATCCCCTCCTTTTATTTTCACTGCATTTTTATTGTGTCTATATACTTATATGATGTACTTTAACTGCTACCAACTTAATGAACAATAACATACTATGTATCTAAAACATGCAAACACTTCAACACGGGTTCTCCTTAGTGAGGTGTTCGCAAAACAATTTATTTCTACTACCATGTCTTATACTTATTAGTTACTAGCTTTTCCCGTGGCCTCGCTCGCATGGTATTAGGGGAAATTACTGTAGCGCTTGCACTTATCAATTATCCCCCCTCCCCCCATCCAATCCCGCATTCCATAGATTTATTTTTATTTAAATATGTGGAAGTTTGTAAATATAATAAAAAATAACACTGTTTATTATACAGTGTTTCGAATTGTTACGAATTATATTTTTGATGAAGGAACTCTCATCTGACATTTATTCCAAAACATAAGCTTGTCCAAAAAAAAAAAACATATTCTAATATTTGAATTTTCTGGAGCAGCAGCCGACCTGTAGGTAGGGGGCTGAGTACCTACCAACATAGAGCCCACAAATATATCAACATCGTTTCCATGGCAACGATTTGTTTTCTGACGTTAGCAATAACTTGCTTTTGTTAGCGACAGAAAACGTATAACAAATATAATATATTAATATTTATAATTTCATAACGCCAGAGCTTACCACTATATACAACCTATAGTCCTCGCATATAATTTAGCTTTTCATTGGTGAAAGAATTTTTAAAATCGTTTTATTGTTTTATGCGTGAAAGCGTAACAAGCAAACTCGAGCAGTTTCGCATTATAATATTAGTATGGAAATGGATTAGGAATATTTTACGAATTACTTTCACTTACTTTTTTTGCTGTAAAATGTATGAACGATCGTATTAATAAATAAATTATATCTTCCTAGTAGATGTATTGATTTTATCATTTCTGATTATTTAATTACCAAGCGTGATACAAGTGGTAATGTTTGTTGGTAGTTCTTTCGTTAAAATTCTCCGCACCTACGCCAATGTACAAGTATTGTTGGGGCTGCGATAATCGGTGTGATGTGTCATTAAAGAGTCTTCAGATTGTCGTGAGATTTACCTGGAACTTTAGATTTGAAGATCACTATCAAACTTGCAGAAATCAATAACATTTTTTGTAACAAACGCAACAGAAAATGTTGAGTTTAATTCTTCAGCTGCAAATAGTATTTATCTAAAATTTCAAAAAAGTTTTCGAACTAATTTGAAACACCCGTCCGCAGTGCCCTCTTACCCCGCTATTGCCCAAAAAACTCTAGAGCGTAGCGGAGTTTATCAATACCTTTAATTTAAATTTAGACCTACCTTTAAATTCGACAATAATTACATAGTAATTTGTGTTTCTTTCATCAGCTTCCTAATAAAAACAAAATTATTATTAAATTAAATAATTTTTTTATCCACCCAGTACACCAACCACACAAGATTATCTTTAAAATTATTTACCAGTACCTACCAGTGGCGGTTCGTCCTATGAGGCAGGGGAAGCTGTGCCTCCCCTGAGAGAACAAATGGGAAAAAAGTTACAAGACACGTATCCATGTATCCAAAATATAGTTGATTTAAATCATAGGTTCTCAACGTGGGCGATAACCCCCCCTTTTGGGCGATTGAGACTTTCAAGGGGGCAGTAGAAGACCCAGAGAAAATTAGGGAGCGTTGAGATGAAAGATGGCACAGTGAGGGCGTGGGCAGGTAAAAAAAAAATATGGTCTAAAAAAGAAAAAAAAACACGCTAATGAACTAATGAAGCAAAGTAAACTTTAAAATTGATTTTTTTGTTATCGTTTGAAGATATTTTTATTGTGTGTATTATAATAATGTTTTATCACGTGTGTGAAAATTCAAATATTTCGGTAATTCGGGAAGTGGATGAAAATTGAACTAAAAGAATTATTATTATTAAGAATTGACACTATATCATGAATACAAGAAGTAGGGAGGTAGCAACCCGGTACTAAATAAAAAAGAATTGCTTTTTTTTACATGCTAAACAAAAAGATGTAACAAACAATTTAATATATTCTTAGAGGGTATTTCACCATCCTCCTCATAGATTATTCTTACGATAATGTACATTCTAGATTAATCATACAGGATTTATTTATTTAAAAAGTCGGAGTTTACTATTCGGCACTTGAACCTATGAATAATGGCTACATTTTGGATAAGTTAGCCGAGTTTTTTACCAGTTACAAGTATTTATTTGTTTATTTATTAATATTCGTTAAGTGTATGGATAAGCTATGGGGAGGATGGTGAAATACCACCTTAATCGAATTATTGATTCCATGACAGTTGGGCAGTACCTAAGTTCATTGGTAACAATTCCGATGGTTTGCAATACATGTTTTACACAATAATTCAGGTAAAACAAAGAGCTTCCGTCGAAAGATTACGACTTTTTGCCACACATGACCTATTCATACGTTTCCACGTCAATGTCACACTATTTGTCTTCGTTGTATCCCCACAAATAAAATGTTATTGACAGCAAAAATATTATTTTGTTTACCTAATAATAAATTTGAAACTCCACACGATTTTAATTCATTATTAGCTGAGAGCGACAAAACAATCAAAAAAAAATTTTTTATTCAAAAAAGCAAAAAGCTATTCGCCCAACGTGGGGCTCGAACCCACGACCCTGAGATTAAGAGTCTCATGCTCTACCGACTGAGCTAGCCGGGCTTGTGGTGGCAGAGAGATATTTAATGTATAAAGATTACGAAAGACAAATTAATGCAATCTTTTAAAAGAATTTATTGCCAGAGACATTTTTTTTTGCATAATACCCATTATCCATAATTACCTAATAATACCTACAATTTTTATTTAAAAACAAAAAACAACAGTAAAATTATTAGCAAAATTAAATATTGTGTAGATAATTATCTATGTCTGCCATCTATGTAAGCTTTATCGTAAGATTTTCGAAATGTAGTTCATTAATCAATTCATAGATGTCTTTATCTTAAACAAGAAAAGCATGCTTATCATATTATTATTAATTAAACAAGTCAAATTGTATAATTCTTTGCAAAAATGACCACTAATTCTTTTTGTATACGTACATATATTTTAATCAATCTGCGATGTTTTTGCTTTATTTTAAAACTAGCCGTCATCAATCTATTGAAAAAAATAAATCTCGAACAGTGTTTTGGTTTTCTGCCGCCATCGTTGCAAAAGTAAACAATTAATTCATAGATGTCTCTATCTAAAACAAAAAAAATATTTAAATTAATTATTTGAATTATCCTAACAAATAAAATTGTATAATTCTTTAAAAAATGACCTTTAATTGTTTGTATACGTAAATATTTTTTAATCTTTCCGTGAATTTTTATTTTAGTTTAAAACAAGCCATCAAATCTATTGAAAAATGAATCTCCGACAGTGTTTTGTTTTTCTGCCGCAAGAGTTGAAAAAGTAAACGTCTTATTAGTAGGTACTACGAAAATCTAGCGAGAAAATGAGAAATTCGCGTTGATATTTATAATAAATGGAAATTCGGCAAAAAGACTGAATAATATTACATTAAGCAAATCAATGTTCCATTGGTAGAATTTAAATCAATAAATAACATTAATGGACGGGTCCCGACTAGACTATTTTATAATTGGCCATAAATTAGGCATTAGCAGGTCTAAAATAAATCAAAAGTAAAAGCTTGGATATGGCCTGCACATCAAGAGGTTACCGTAGTTTCCCACAGTGTTGACTTCATCAGCAAACCGTTATTCAAAACGGTCGTAAAACACCAAGTGACAGTTTGGCTAAACGGTTCGGCTCCTCCAATCCACCGAGCTATAGCTGTGAACAGTAGGTAGGTACTCCATCAAAGCTTCACGGTTAAATGCTAAATAATTCTAGAAGTGAATTATGGCTGCCAAAAGAAACGTAAAAAAATCAACCAGTGTTTTATTATTCCCGTTATCGGCTAAATTTGAAATAAATGATGAAATCATCATTTATTTCAACACCACTCATTCATCACCACGTATTCAATTTGTCTGTATATTATACTAGCTTTTACCCGCGGCTTCGCTCGCATAGTATTAGCGAGAAAATTATTGTAGCGCTTGCACTTATCATTTATCCCCCGCTCCCCCCTCCCGCATGCCATACATTCATTCCCGGTACATTCAGTTCTCAAACAGCTCGCGTGCCACCTGAATTTCATAATACCAGAGCTCAAAGAAAAAAAAGAATTATCCAATTTGATGCAGTCGTTCGGAAGTTATACGGGCACAAACATTTCGGAGATTCATTTTTATTTACATAGATAGACAGATATAAACTACGATTTCCCGCAAGTATATCAACATCGTTTCCACAGGAACGATTTGTTTTCTGACGTTAGCAATAACTCGCTTTTAGCGGTAGCGTTAGCGACAGAAAACGTACAATAAAAAAATATATTTAATATATTAATATGTATAATTTCATAACGCCAGAGCTTACCATTATATACAGCCTTTATTACTCGCATTTAATGTAGCTTTATATTGGTGAAAGAATTTTTAAAATCGGTTTATTGGTTTATGCGTGAAAGCATAACAAACAAACAGACGCAGTTTCGAATTTATAATATTACTAGATTATTTTATAAAGTTTGTCCTACTCTTGAATAACTTATGAATTGTTAATAGTAATAAAATTAGTTTTGTACAGTAGATATGCTGTAGGCACCCAAATTATTTTTTTTTTGTGGGAAAGAGACTGTGGCATCCCCAATCGGGGTAAGTTGTGAGACTAAGTGTTGTAGGAAGAGGAAGAAGACCGGGAAGAGGGGGTGGGGAATTACCTGGCTATTCCGATCTGGACACCAAACACGGCTAAAGCCATTTCAAGAAACGTTTCAATTCTGAATGGTGGTCTTACACCAGGGCGATCCTGAGATTATCTTCCACTCTGCAACGTGCCGCACACCAGCCTTATATTATTTTAAATGATTACATTGTGAAATAACAAAAATCAACCAAATAAAATTTTATTGCGCACGCCGGGATTTGAACCCGCGATTTTTTTTTGTTAAACTGAACCATTGAATAGCTAAACCGAAACAAATGTGTTAGAGCATAAAACCCAAGCTCAATTTTCCCAATTCAACTGAAATTGATCGGACATTTTAAAACGTATAAGTTCTATTTTGAGCTACACCCTTGTACCCACGTCCGTTCACGTTCGACGGCTTGGCTCTATCGAACATGTTGGAACTATACTCGTCATTGTGTCCACACGCTCGAGCAATGTGCGTCTTGTACAATGCAGTCCGAGTAGCTCAACACGAGACGCCCGCGTCGCTTGGTCGGCTCAGAAATCTATGGTCAAATGTGTGTGGTTTATTTATGATCTATGGTATTCCATAAAGACTCTTCTTCACGTCATAAATTAATAAAATTTCCAATAAAATCGCGGGGATAACTTCGAATATCCATTTTTGTTCTCCAATGACAAGGACAACGCTTCGGACTCAAGACGGGCGGCTAACACGATGTCTACACGTTCAGACATGCTCGACTGAATCTCTGTCGAACATCAACAAGAATTACGGAACTGAATTTTTTTTGAATTGAGACGTTGTTGGCTCGATGTCTAACAAAAAATCATCAAGCGTCACAGTGCACACATTGAGACTTGTTCGAATGAGCGTAAAACCATCGAACGTGAACGGGCGTGAGTACATAGCATATAAATTGAGTCATTGGCCTATTAGGGTAGTGGTCCCCCACCCCCGGTCCGTGGATCAAACGGTACCGGCCCTGGTAAGGCCCTGCTTAAAAATCAAAATCACGTAAAAAAATCGAACATACCCAATAAAAAAAAATTATAATCTTCGACAAAAATAATTATTCGGTTGAGAACCCCTTCACGCCAAGTTACCGCCGACACAATACCTTCGAATTAAAAACACGACTGGGCTTTCATCTTGCGCACTCGCATATATAACGTAAAGAGCTCGAGTGAGACGCAATTACGTGAGTCACCGCTCTTATATTCTGCTTGCCCAAATGCAAGTGCAATCGTTTTATTGAGAATACGTGACACAATAACTAACACGCGTTTGATTGTATTGGTCAATTTATTCTCGTTTTTCAACAAAATACTTGCGACCAACGAGAGCTTATTATTATGTTATTGATTATTTTAATAAATTTGTAAATGTATAATGATGGATTAACCAAAACCTGAATTCTGTATTTACTATATTTTAAGATATATTTACATTTTTGAGGCAATGTGTACTAGTTTTACTTTATAGGTAACGTAATAACGCGTAATATCAAACATTGACCGATCCTCGGCGATGAAAAGGTTGGGGATCACTGTATTAGGGGCTTAAAGTCGAAATGCCTTATAGTATAAATTCGTGACATCAATCTTCTTTCAAAACGACAGATTACACTTGTAGATTAATTAATTGTTGATTAAGATGTAGGAAGGAAAATAATTTAAATGTTTAAAGCTTACGTTCTCATTACTTTGAACCAGGTAGTGTCATATTCGCACTAAATTAATGTTACAAAAGGGTTAAAAATGAACCATTGGTATTAAATTCTATTCATTACACCGCTGTATATTCAGCTGTGTATAGTGTACAATGTATTTTGTATAGCAGTGGCGTACACTGTTCTTTTACCAAAGGTAGGCTATCCACAGTAAGCGTTCAAAAAGAAGAAGAGGTTGTTTTGAAAGGAAAATATTTAAATAAATATGAATATTAGAGGGAGCGCACTGATATATATATTTTTTTTTTTAATATTAACTCCACACAGGAGTGTGCTATGTCGTCTTCGAAGATGCTGTGTGGAGGGTGCTGTTGAGGAGAGGAAGGAGTGAACATGGGTCTTGAAGAGACCCATGTTGTAGGAGGGAGGAAACACAGAAGCCGGCAAATCGTTCCACAGCCGGGCTGTTGAACTCAAGAACGAGTCGTAGAAACGACCCGTTCTCATGTGACTAATGTCAACCGTGTACAAATGTGGAGCGCGTGTTTGGCTTGTTTCCCGACTATGCACCGGTGCCGAGGGGATTAGTGACGCTAATTCCTCGGAGCATCTTCCATTGTAATACCGGTAGAACAAGGACAGCATTCGAACCTGACGCCTGTGCTCTAAAGATTGCAATCCATTTGTTAAGTTAGGAGAATCTATCAAACGGACCGCCCGTTTCTGCACAGAGTCGAGGGTTTTTTTCAGGTATTTTGGGGCTCCAGACCAGAGGTGGCTGCCAATTGGATTTAATAAATTAGCATAATTAATAGGCGTTAGCGAAAAGTTTTACTAAAACATGACTCATTTAAAAATGAGCAAAAATCTATTGACCAGAGTATGAGGAATATAAAGGCTGGAAATATTTTAATTCTCATGCCTACAAAATTTTAAATCGCGCGTCGTATTTGCACAAGGCAAGTAAGCGAAAAAGTTTTTATTTATTTTGTGCATAATTTTGTAAGAATGAAAAAGTTAGAACATACAAAACCTCAAAAATAGTCTTAAAAGGGTATTTTTTTAAAATTATTTCTTGTATTATAATTATTAACTTCATAGTTAAGTAAAAAAAAAAAAACATTTTTTTAGTGGTTTTCGCTTATATTTTTTGTTATGTAAATAATAATTTTATTGTAATTCCAATACATAGAAAAGCTAGTAAAAGCTTCAACTTATCCGTAGCATATTTTTTGATGTTCATATTGTAAACTGTATCGTCGTAAAGATGAATCTAAATAGGATTTCACGTATTATCTGAAGTAGATTCATCTTAAGTAGCATTTAAAGAAAAACTGCGAATTTGTTCATACCTGTAAAGATGGATTTAGACGAAACGAGCAAATTAATGCTCATTCGAGTCGATTTTATATTTTGGTGTAAATAGTTACAAAGCATTCTTTCGGTACTCCGAGTGCATTCGTCAAAATTTAGTAGAATGCTCTAAGAGTGTTCGTTTGAAGTAAACGCCGTAAGCGCACCTGAACAGTTGCCTAGACCTAGAGCATTCCTTCGTGTTGATGACTTCAAAGTGTTTTTGGAACTTGTGTCAACTTATCTGGACGAATTATGGATGGGAGTAATGAAAAATGTCTACAAATGATAGAAGCGCACCAAAATTTTACATGTCTCTGGGATCCAATTATGGAAATTAAAAATAAACGATAATAATAAAAGACCGGTCAGTGGTTGAGTGGGCATCGCGTTTGGGTCCCACCTGGGAGTCCCGTGTTCGATTCCTCGGCTGGCTAACTCCTCCATCACAACACAAGCAACATTTTCCGCTCTCTGTGATTTCTGTGAGCAACATTGTTGGATTATTCGTAACCAGGAAATGTTTGTCTTTCTTTAAAATAAAATAAATAAATAAAAACAAAATAACTGAAGGAAACCAAGAATTACAAAAATATGTAACTTTCTTCTTTTTTACTATGATTGAGTCATAACTATAAATCATAGGTTCTCAACGTGGGCGATAACAGAAAATGTTTCAAACCTTCAGGGGGCGGTAGAGGGCCAAGAAAAAATTGGGGAGGCGTTTCAGGCTTTTAAGGGGCGGTAGGAGACCCAGAGAAACCCGTCCCTTCCCGCCCCCAACCTATGTCCCCTCCAACTGAGGGGGCGTTATGGGATAGGATGGGGCGGTTGGGGGGCGCTAAAAAATAAAATATTCTCAAAGTGGGCGGTGGGCAAAAGAAGGTTCAGAATCTATGCTATAAATGAAGCACTTGAAATCACAATATCGTTCTTACTGTCGGGCATGGTATAGTCAACACTACCCACTGATTGTTGAAGAATGAGCAGTAAGCATTCGCTCGCCTGATCTAAGCATCCCTAGAGCATCGCCAAGAATTCTAGTACTTTTTGTTCTCGTTCGTGAAACGACAAAGAAGTGAGTTGACGATAACGTTTTAATACATTTGCCTTTTAAAATATGTGTTTGTATTTTGTTTTGTCATCAATAGTTTTAGTTGTAAAAACAAAGTAAGGTGGAGTCATTGTTACTACTTTTTTATGTTTGCAAGCATATTTTTTGGTAAACATAACATATGTTTATTTCGAATTCTAAACTTTGAAAGAGTTCACCGTTCAAAAAGAGTTTTTAGTTTTCGGATACATTCATAAATATTTCAATTATTGACGATCGGCGTAGTCCAGCGGTAAGGATCTTGACTCGCATTCCGAAGGTCGCGGGATCGAATCCCGGCGTGGCAAATAAATTTTATTTGATTAATTTCTGTTATTCCACAATTTATCATTTAAAATAATATATGGTGTATTTGCGGCACGTTCCAGAGTGGAAGATACTCTCAGTATCGCGCTGGTGTAAGACCACCATTCAGAATTGAAACGTTGCTTGAAATGGCTTTAGCCGTGTTTGGTGACCAGATCTGAATTCCCAATCTCCTTCCCCTTCCCACTACCTCCAGTCTCAAAACATATCCCAATTGGGGGCGTTACTGGCTCCAGACGGGAGCAGTTGGGACTCTTGTGTGGTATTCATATAAAAAGTAAAAAACATGGATTTTATTCCGAAACGGAAATATTTTAACCCTCTGACAAAATATCGTTGAGGCCTGGGGGCTTAAAAAATAAATATATCTTTTTTTAAGAGCTTAAAAACATCAAGTGTTCAAGTGAAGTACATATCCAGGTTATATTTCGGTAGAATTTCAGAATACCGGTGTTAAAGTTCGGTTTTCATTAATATTGTGCATTGAATACATATTTAAAATGGCCATTTTAATAATAATAATAATAATAATAATAATAATTGGATGATTTGTATAGCGCCGTTCTGCCGTTCTGCGTTCTATCACCTCAAGGGCGCTGTAATATGGATCTAGAATCTTACTTCTCGCTAAAAACTAGACAAACCATTATAACAACTTACGGCTAAAAAATGCATCCACTGGTTCATCTATTACTGATACAAAAACAAATCTTATGCTGATTGTCGTAGCCAACTGAGTTAATGAGCTTTTTTGGATTTATTACTAGAAAATAGTAGCGTCAAAAAAAAAATCTTTTAATATTTTTTATGGTCTGTTATTTTTCTTAGGGTAGGCACAGCTTCTCACCATGGACTGCACTGCATTGCTGTACAGTGTTTATGAAGGTGCCAGATGTAGCATTATATTCGGGTGTCAATGGGGGTCATTATGGCATTACAAATAACACTTGTATTGTGCCCAGCCCCGCCCCGGATCATATCTCATACGCCACTGTATCCAAATACGAAATATTGTAATAAAAATATGGGGCACACACTAACATCACGTTTATTGAAAAAAAATCTAAATATGCACGAACCATTTTGTGTGATTATTCAGACATTTTGTCATTAAAGTTTATCCCACAGATTGACACATAAAAGAGTAATTTTAAAACAATTAGTGCCTCCGTACATCACGCTACTTACAAGCTACTCGAGCCTCATGCGCGTAGCATGCGCGCCGCTCGTGAGTACCCACCGTACGATTTTGCTAATGTTCGTACACGACGCTAAGCGGCAGCTGTCGGTTTTAAGTCAGTTTCACGCTACCGACGGTGCTGATCGCAGGCTACGCGTTGCATCATTCGTGTCTGCTATTATTCGTTTGACGTTTGACAAAAATGGCTTCGGAGAATGAAAGTAATGTAAGATTTGTTCTGGAAGTGGAAAAATGCATGTTTTTATAACTTTACTTTACCAGAATACGTAAGAAAGGATTTAGTGGAGAAGGCATGGATCGATGTTGGAAAAAAGTCATTTGACATCGCTTGACGTCGTGTTAACTCCACGGCTGCATGTGAAAAATGATCAAGTTCAGTATATTTCGGGTAGCGCGGTGTACGGAAACTAGCTTTAAAGAGTAGTATATCTGCAGGGTACTTGTGGTTGGGTCACAATCACGTAGTTTGTAGGTATCTCCATGAACGGAGGGCCTCAAGGGTTAACTTAAAATAATTCATAATCTATTCGTTCGTAGATGGCGAAAATCTAATAATTTTTGGATAAAGCTCTGTTTATGCTGTAAAATATTAATATTACCGGTCAGTGGCTGAGTGGGCATCGCGTTTGGGTCGCACCCGAGCGTCGCGTGTTCGATTCATCGGCTGGCTAAATCCTCCATCACGCCACAAGCAACATTTTCCGCTTAGTGTGGTGGTAGTAGGAGATTTTCAAACATTGTTTGGGTTTGTCTTTCTTTAAAAAAAAGTTGCTTGTTCGCACCCGTAAATATACAATATTAACACGTATAAATAGTTGTCCGTTTAAAAACTCAATTCTGAAAAGGATTTCATGCAAACAATAAATTCAAGCCAATTTTTGCAGCATAATTTGCAAAAGGTTTTTTTTCCTAAAATAATTAAGTTACTATGAACAAGTAGATTATGAATTATTTTATGTTTATCGTACAAACGTATCTGATCTACTGAAAAAAGTCGAATGTTTAGTAAAAATTAATACAAATAGAAAAAAAAATAATAAAATGGAGTGGTTGAATAGAAGAGGTCTTAATAGGGTTTTTCGGCAGAAGTCATATTTTTAATTCAATTAATTTTTTTGGATTATTATCGGAAAACGTCCATAAAATACACAATATTTGTGCCTGAACTTCATTGAATAATATATAATACACAATATTTGTGCCTGAACTTCATTAAATAATATAAAACTGTATTAGTTCAGTTAACAGATTATATATAGGATTACATTACAGGAAAGAAAAAAAATGTTACCGTACTGGGACTGGGGTAACCCGTTATTATGTAGGTTTTACACCGTCTCTTTTTTCAGCCCGATTTCTGTACAGAGACCAAGGACAAAATTTTACGCTTTGCGCGGTCGTTATTTTCATCTCTATTTTCATATCCACGATTTCGGTTGGCATCACAACAAACAACATTGTTCACGCAGTGATCGGGCTGAAAAATGATTGCTATTTTCATCACTATTTTCATATCTACGATTTCGGTTGGCATCACAGCAAACAACATTATTACTGCAGTGATCGGGCTTCTTTTTTATATATGAAATACCGCACAAGAGTCCCAACTGCTCCCATCTGGAGCCAGTGAGACTATGGCATCCCCAATTGGGGTATGTTGTGAGGTTGAAGGTAGTGGGGAGGGGAAGGAGATAGGGAAGAGGAAGGTGGGGAAGTACCTGGCTATTCAGATCTGGTCACTAAACACGACTAAAGCCATTTCAAGCAACGTTTCAATTCTGAATTGTGGTCTTACACCAGGGCGATACTGATAGTGTCTTCCACTCTGGAACGTGCCGCAAATATACTATATATTATTTTAAATGAATAAATTATGAAATAACACAAATTAATCAAATAAAATTTATTAGCGTACGCCGGGATCGAACCCGCGACCTTCGGATTGTGAGCCGAGAGTCTTACCTCGGGACCACGGAGGCTGAAAAAAAGATCGCTATTTTCATCACTATTTTCATATCCACGATTTCGGTTGGCATCACAGCAAACAACATTGTTACTGCAGTGATCGGGCTGCAAAAGATCGCTATTTTCATCTCTATTTTCGTATCTACGATTTCGGTTGGCATCACAGCAAACAACATTTTTCATGCAGTGATCGGACTGAAAAAAGAGATGGTGTAAAACCTACATTAGGCCACATTTAAACATCTGTTACATAATAATAGGATCATTGTGCGTTCGAAAATATATAAGTGCAGACATTGACATGTATTGATATTAAGTTATGAGTTATGAGTATGACATATTATCAGATTACTTTGAGAGTTGCCTACTAAGGTTTCCATAAACATTTCCAGAAATATTTCTAATCTCATTATATTATACTGTAGAGTGTAGAGCATGAAATATAGCATAAGAGTTTACGTAAAAACCAAAAATAATATAATATTTATTACAGGCTTCTTGGCAATTTTTATAAAGCAATGGTGAAAATCAATTTTTTGTCAAATAACAATAATTATTTTTATCTAAGTGATTCGGAACCAAAGGTTTCTTAATTATTTATTTATGTAAAATTAATTTTAATTAATTTTTTAGTCGCACCTTGAACCATTTATCGGATAATCGACATATCTATCATAGGTCACCCCAAGCGGTACGCAACGTTTGGTGACTGTTTGGTGATGACCTGGTTCATGAGGTGAGGTTTGTCCGGGTCTTGGCCGTGAATGCCTCTCCCTACCATCTGCGTGGCAGACCGGATTGGAGACTATTTGAGGGGGACCTTTTGACCTTTCAAGCAGGATTCTTTCGGAACATCGCGTTGCACCGCAGTGGGATGAATGGATAATGTGAAAAATAATTTATATATGACAAAATGATTTTTTCATAATTATTATTAAAGAATTTTATAATAAACTACCGAGTTATCGGCATGCGTCGCAATGTCATTAATAAATAAATTGTTTTTTCTCCCTGCGTATCTTTTCCCATTCTTCCCGTTCTCTTTCCGCCTCCCCTTCCCCTCCCATGTCCCTCTTCCCTCATGCGTTCCCCCTCCACCTTCCCCGCCTTCCCACTTGCCTCTCGCCCGTTCAATATATTCAGTCCCGGTACATTCAGATTTTTAAACAGCTCGCTTGCCACATATTGCTATTTTTTTTTACAAATTTTCTATTACAAACATTCATTTTTATATTATAAGAACAATCAATCAAATGTAGTACCTAACATAGGTACCTATTTAAAATAAATATAATTTTTAACTAGATTCAAAGTATGAATTCGATTTTCGTCAGTACTAATTTAAATAGTTTCGAAAATTAAAAACACCATTTATCGCTTTAATTAGCGACACCTAATCAGTGTCTCTACTCATAACTCATACACCCAAGCAAGCACATTTTGATTTTCATATATATGGCGAACAGCCTTACAATTAATAAAAACAAATTTTATCGATTGGTATCACCGCGAGTCGCCGACAGGCTGAGTGGACGAAATTGCAAATTCATTCGATTGCTTACGTTCTTTGGCTTCGGCCGTTATAAATTTCCTCCAGTGTACTTTAACCGCGACAATCTTAATTTTGTACGATGTTTATTGTAAATAAATGTGACTGAATAAATCCGAATTATTATTAACAAATATCTCCCTAAACATGATTGCGGCTACAGTGATTGGAAAGGGCTAGCTGTCAATCCACAGCAAGGTTAATATACAATTCACCAATACAAACACTTTTCCTAAATATACTTAGATATATATTGTGTGTGAATGAATAAATTTGTTAATTTTGACACCTTATTGTAAACAAACTAACCCTATGTATTTTTTTGTTCGGGCGTCTTTTACTTTGCAACACGCTTGTGATGTATTCCCTGTAACGCGACTATTACTACAATTGAATTGAATGCAATTTAACAGTAATTGAATCATGTTACAGAGATCCTCCTGCATTATGAATGAGTGCAAAGGGTTCGAGATTTATAGCCGTTCCTCGCCATTCGCTGTTCCGCTAGGCAGGTGTGTTGGCTGCTTTACAAATAATGTAGGTACCTACTTACTTGAATGCGAAAATATGAATTTCGGCTTCGCGAGCATTATAATTAGACCAATGATTTATAATTTGTCACATTTTAATTCAATTTCTCAACATTATGATTAGCTATTCAAATAATTTTTAAGGGTGGCAGCACATAAAAGTTAAATTATTTCAGTGTGGTCCGGTTTCATAATTTTCATACAAATAATATTAGATTGCCAATAAAGAAACTTTTAGATAGCTCAGACTCCAATATTATTTACTAGCTTTTCCCCGCGGCTTCGCTCGCATGGTATTACGGGAAATTACTGTAGCGGTTGAACTTATCAATTATACCCCCTCCTCCCCACCCCCACCCCCTCCCGAATTCCATACATTCATTCCCTTACATTCAGTTTTCAAACATCTCGCCTGCCACCTAAATTTCATAAAGCTATAGCTCAAAGAAAAAAAGAATTATCCAATTTTGTTCATTCGTTCGGAATTTATGCGCTTACAAACATTTCGGATGTTTATTTTTAATTAAATATTTGAAAGTTTGTGAATATAATAAAAAATTACACTATTTATTCAGTTCATTTATTCAGTCTTTATAATCGTTACGAATTATATTTTTAATGTAGGAACTGACATTTATTCCAAAACAGAAGCTTGTCCAAAAAAATAAAACATATTCTAATATTTGAATTTTCTGAAGCAGTAGCAATCGTTTCCATGGAAACGATTTTTTTCTGACGTTAGCAAAAATTTGCTTAAGTTAACGACAGAAAACGTGTAACAAATATAATATATTAATATTTATAATTTCATTACGCCAGAGCTTACCATCATATACAAAATATAGTCTGCGCATATAATTTAGCTTTCTCAATAGAATTCATAAAAATTCATTCACCAATGTGAATGAATTTTTAAAGTCATTATATTGTGTTATGCGTGAAAAGGTCATAAACAAACTCGAGCAGTTTCGCATTTATAATATTAGTATGGATTATGTGTTTTAGAACCCCGCTAAATTTTGACGTGATAACGTCTTATAATCGATAAACGCCGGCTGCATGCACGAAAAAGCACGACTCATTGTCACGTTCTGCCTGAGCCGATCGTGCGAACAAGCGATAGAGACGCACGATCGGCCTGAGCGTTCGGCTTGTGACGCATCTATCTCTCTTCCACTCCATCGTTATTATATGACCTTATCACGTAAAATTTTCGTCCGTAAACCGACTTTACAGACAACCAAATTTTTGAAGTGAAAACTGTTTTGGCACCGTTGTGATTTGAAACTCGATGAAACGAAAAATAGCGAAAGTAGAAAGAGACATGCATCTGTAGGATTTAGCCTGTGATAAAATGAGGTAGTATAATCGGTCCCTTCTTTTTGCGGTGCTTCGTAGCTTCCCCACTCTTTTTGAAGATTTCACTTCTACCGGGTGTGAATTGCATCTGTTTTTTTTTCTTACCGTAGAGTTTAAAACAATTATTGTCACGAGGGTGGAAGGAATAATAAGAAATAAATTAAATTTCTTGGGATTGATATTGATGAAAAACTACAGTGGAATTCACACACTGATCGAACCTCAAAAAAGCTAACAAAACTTATCTACTTCTTCAAAAAATTTCGAAACATCTTATCAACTAGAGACTTAAAGAGAGTATATGCCACGTTATGTCACTTTCAATTGGAATATGGAGTAATAGGATGGGGCTCAGCAGCATCAAAACAAGTAAAAGAACTGAAAGTAACTCAGAATTGCATCATAAAGACCATACTAAAGGTCCCCATAAGGACGTCAACAACAGAAATTTTTAAACAGTTTGATGTCCCAAGTATACAGAAAATCTATGCCAAAAACATTCTGGTACCTCTAAAATGATTCAGAGACAGACACCTCACGTACTCACAAAACCAAACAAATAGACTAAATACACCAAAGTGTAACTCTACGTTTGGACAAAGTTCTGAATTTTTAGCAGTAAAGTTATTTAACAAACTCCCACCTAGTTTCAAAAAAATTAAAGCAAAAAATAGTTACATTAAGGACATTAAATGTTGGCTTAAGGAACTATCGGAAAATGAACTTCATAATAAACTTAAAACATCGTCGTAGAAGTTTAAGGAATACCTTACCCAAACCATGAAGTTAAACCATAGAAGTCTCTAAAAAAATATCCAAAATATAGTCCCCCTCAGCACAGGATCTCCTAGTGAGGAGGACTACGAATATAATTTCTATTATATATAATATACCTAACATGTTTCATATAAAAATGTAAAAAAATATATAATTACAAAATAAAATTTAGAATTAAAAAAAATTTATCATCGAAGAAAATATTAGCGACTCTCAAAACGAAAATTTGAATCAGTAAAATCAGAAAAAAAGATCGCATCTAGGAATTGAACCCAGGCTTTGCCGGGCTCAGCTCTAATCACTGAACTAATTAAACCCTATCCTCTTTGGTCATATTTAACTGTACACTTCGACTAAGAACTACCAACATAATAATAGTTATGATTCTTTTTTCGACTCTACTTAATTTTAATTTTTAAAAATAGATACAGAAAACATAATAACCTGGCAGGTCACTTCCGATAAACACACTTTAATTAGAAAGTTTGTGCTTGGAGAAAATACGGCTGCAGGCGGAGGATACCATATTTAAAACACTGGACATTGCATGATTTTACGTAGAAAGTAGAGTTAATATTTTTATTTTGAAAGACTGAAGAATTTAAAACACTGTAGGACTGGAGAATTTTTATGAATTATCTTCATTTTTTAAACGCATATTTCTATTGGCTGTTAAGTTTATGCATAAATGCAAGATTATTCCCGAACTCAATGCAAAATAGACAGAGTCTTGGATAAATCCATTTTTTTAATATGTGACATGTATTGACTTTTATAGGAAGGAAGTCTAGGAAGAACATTTTATTTTTTTTTTATTTTTGAAAGAGTAAAACCTCAAATTATAATTTAATCATTGAAGACAATTTCAGCGACTCCCAGACAAAAATTTGAAAGAGTAAAATCATAAAAAAAATACTGTTGAATCTAGTAATTGAACCCAGGACCTAAGCCTTGCAAGGGCTAGATTTGAAATCGTGAAGATATTATTTTGTGATCTAGAGTTTTGTTCGTAATAAATTTGCTTTTACCAACAAAACCCAAGAAGTTCTACGTCTTGTGTGAAATGTTAAATGAAGCTGCAACATTTTTGAAATTGTAAAAAGTTGCGAGCTTTATTACTTGGTAGTTTTATACGTGGTCGTATAACGTATAACGTGTGAGGTGCGGGGTCACCACGTTACATCTTATGTCTTATGGCTAGGCTCCAGCGGAACAAGAAGTCCCAGGACAATAAAGGTGAAACTTTGGCCGAGCTTTTACCGCGCGGGCGAAATTAGAGTAGCGAAACCCTCAAATATTGCTGAAAGCTCAGCTGGCTCGCAGCCGGGCTTTAATGTATTGTGAAAGCTTTTCATGCCTCGTGCCCGCTCCGTGTTCTGTGCTCTTTACTCTGTACTCTGTACAGTCACCTCTCTAGCACTGATTGTTATAGCCATCCGCCATTAAGCCAAGCCATTATTTTAATTGTGCAATATTTTAAATGTGTGTACCCGTGCATGGCGTATTCCAAAATGCCGTTACAATATATAATATAGACGCAGAAAGTGGCAAGCAATAAGTCAATTGTAGTGTTTTCGATTCCGTAGTTTTAGTACTAAACTGCCACGCGTCGCGTCAGGTCGTGTGCTACCTTTAAGTATTAACCCTTCAGGCCTCGACCATTAATATATTGTGAAAATATTTCAATGTTGCAATAAAATCCCAATAAATGGAACATTTCTTAACATATCCGAAAACTAAAAACTGCCTTTGAAAGGTTACAAAATACGCTTTCAAATTTTATAAATCGTAAATCGTAATAAAGTTTTAAAAAAATTTGTATGCAAACATAAAAAGTTTTAAAAATGGCCCACCTTACGTTTGTTAGAAACAGAAATTACTGGTAAAGTAAAAAAAAAACGTACATGTTTTATTAGACAAAAGTATTATAAACGTTATTTTCACCTTACTTTTTGTCAAAGTTTCATAATTTTTTTCAAATTGCGATCCGAAACTTTGGTTGGATAAAGGTAAATGTTTTATGTTTTTAGTGGTTAATTTTCAGATTTCAATGTAAAGCGCTGTGTTGCTTCTTTCTAACACCATTTAAGAGGAATATAAACGCTAGAAATATTTCAATTCTCATGCCTTCAAAATTTAAAATCGAGCGTCTTATTTGCACGAGGCAAGTAAGCAATATTTTAATGGACGGCCTCCGTGGTCCCGAGGTAAGACTCTGGACTCACAATCCAAAGGTCGCGGGTTCGAACCCGGCGTGCGCAAATAAATTTTATTTGATATTTGTGTTATTTCACAATTTATTCATTTAAAATAATATGTAGTATATTTGCAGCACGTTCCAGAGTGGAAGATACTATCAGTATCGCCCTGGTGTAAGACCACCATTCAGAATTGAAACGTTGCTTGAAAATGGCTTTAGCCGTGTTTAGTGACCAGATCTGAATAGCCAGGTACTTCCCCACCTTCCTCTTCCCTATCTCCTTCCCCTCCCCACTACCTTCAGCCTCACAACATACCCCGATTGGGGATGCCATAGTCTCACTGGCTCCAGACGGGAGCAGTTGGGACTCTTGTGCGGTATTAACTATAAAAAATAAAAAAAAAGCGAAAAAGTGTTTTTTTAAAAATTTATTTTGTGCATAATTTTATAAAAATGGAAAAAAGTAAGAACATACAAAACCTCAAAAATAGTCTTAGTCATAAGGGGGTATTTTTTAAAAATTGTTTCTTGTATTACTTCATATTTAAGTCATGCAAAAACATTTTTTTTAGTGGTTTACGCTTAAATTTTTTGTTATGTAAATAATAATTTTATTGTAATTCCAATTCATAGAAAAGCTATTAAAAGCTTCAATTTATCCGTAGCATATTTTTTTATTTCATAATTTAAACCGATTCGTCGTAAAATTGAATCTAAATTTTATCTAAATCGTTTCTCATTATGATAGTAATGGAGAAACAACGATTTTTATGAGTTGTTCCGAAAAGCGAACAAATTTGCCTGTGGTTTGGCTCGGTAGTAAAAATTGTAGTAAGATGGTTTGAAAGGGAGATACGTAAATACGAATGTTAGAGGGAGCACGCTAATATTAAAGAACCATAACAATTAAGAGAAAATAGGGAAAATGTTAATAAAACACGACTTGTTTGAAATAGAGCAAAAGTCTCGACAAATGTCTAAAGAAGCATTTAAAGATATACTGTGATTTTTTTCATACCGTTAACTTGTCAAACAACAGAACAAAATGTGTTTTTAATAACTTTCGGAGCATACTTTGCGATTTTTTTTCTATCAAGGGAATTTTATGTAATTACCATTTCGGCTCGGCAAATGTACAGATATTATCTTAAAAAATCACGTTTATTTTTTAAGAACTAAAAAAATGTTATAAATCGGCAAAAATTCGGAATGCGGGTCTTAACTACTAACAACCTGTTGAATTAAAAAAGTGCCAAAATGCCCTCGTGGTTTTATTACTCGGCAAACACCAGTAAGCCAATGAATAACATTTAATTTGTTAATGCAAAATACTTATTATAATCGATTATTACTAATAAGGTAATAGTTTTCCACCCGAAGATTTTATGCGTCATTAGAGAATGCAAGCTCACTAGAGTACAGGGTCTGGGCGCGCAACATCAAAATACGAAGTCAATTCTGTCGATTTGTTAACATTGAGGTTTAAAATGGTATTTTTGACCCCACCACTTTCCCAACGGCGTTTTTTAAAATAGTCTGTCTAATCACTGTTATCATTATATGTTTGCGGTAAAACAACCTACTTACGAATCAGCAATAACAACGAGTATAACAACAATCGCCGCCGTTTGCAAACTGTCGTTGCTCTAAAAGTTTGATCACTTGACACCTCAAAATCGCCCAGGACTCATACTCAAGTCGGCCTTGTTGCAGTTTTCGGCGGAAGTTTTGAATACGAAAACGCCGCCCGGTCCTATCGTTTGTCTATCTTTGTCATACATTAACAACGTTTGAATTAGGAATTTACTGGAAACATAAGAGTGTTTCTCACTTACCATATTTCATTTTGAGTTTATCAGACCAGAACAAGTCTATATGTATGTTAGCTCTCCACACAGCATCTCCAAAGATGACACAGTAGTGGAGTGGAGTTAATGTAAAAAAAGTTATTAATAGTTGTTCATTGAAGAAGAAGATATCAATATATCTAAACGAAACCTGTTCTTAAGGAATTTTCATTTGAACTTGAAATTCGTCATTCTTCCTTACTTTTTCACATTGTTTTAACCAGTCAGGCCTCGAGCCTAATTTTTCGGAAGGTCGAAATATTTCTGAACGCATTCGAAAACTACCAAAAACTGTTTAAGGGTGAACTCTTTCAAATTGTATAATTAGAAAAAAACGTATAATTTTCGAAATATAAAATTTTTAATGCAAACATAAAAGGTTTTAAAAATTGCTCACCTTAGATTTTTTCTAACTAAAATTAGTGACAACGGAAAAAATAAAAACGCAGATATATTTTAAAAGACAAATGTGTTATAAACGTTATCGTCAACTCACTTTTTTGTCGTTTCATATAAAAATAATTAATGAAAAATTCTCAAAGTTTCATAATTTTTGTTCAAATCGCGGCGAAAAACTATGGATTCATAAAGATGATAATTTAAATAATTTTGTGATCAAATTTTAGATTTCAATATAAAACGTGGTATTTTCTCTTTGTAACACCATTTAGATCATATTTCTATCCAGCGTATCAAGGGTGACACAACGATTTCAATGAACCTGAGGGGTATATTTTTATAAACTCTGAACTGTTCTGATTTGCTACATTACTTGCACACCCTAGACGAGCAACATTATTTTAAAACGTGCAGAATATTTTATTATTAAAACACATTAAATATACGACAACCACTCTGCAGACATAATTTAATGGCAACCCCATTGAAATAAGTCCAATCCTCTTCTTTTGATTGCATAGGTACCCGATTCTACCTTCAAAACGCACAGCGCTAAAATTATATTTCGTATGCTTACGAGATTTGTTTTCAAAACATAATTTTCTCGTTCCTTTCGCGGCGGAAAGGGCCACCTTTATGACTACTTCAAGTCGTTATGTGTTTGTTTCGTAGCAACGGAACAAACAAAAGCAACGACACAACCGTAACGGAAATAAGCGACGCCACAGCCTCCCCAGTTGGGGTGGAGAACGGGGGGAGGGGTGGGTGGTTAGGGGTTGATGTGACAAAGGGGAAAATGGAACGTGAAAAGAAAGACAAAAATTCCTTTCCCGAAATTACTGCTGGTCGGGCGTTGTGTACCCCTGGGGGATGCGGGGGGAAGTTTTGGAGGAATGTAGAAGATGTTACTTTCATAAGTCATAAGATACAGAAAAAAACAATCATTAATAATAAATTTTCATTTTTATAGCTCTGTCATTGCGAAAATTCACGAGAAAAGAGCTTTTTAATGTGCATCCCAACTGCTCGCGTCTGGAGTCAGTGAGACTATGTCATCACCGATCGGGGTTTGTTGTGACGCTGATAGTGACCGGGAGAGGAAAGAGACGGGTAAGAGGAGGACGGAAAAGTACCTGGTTATTCAGATTTGGTCACTAAACTTGGCTAAGGCCGTTTGAAGCAACGCTTCATTTCTGAATGGTGGTCCTACACCAGTGCAATATTGGAAGTAACTTCCACTCTGGAACGTGCCGCAAATATACTATATATTATTTTTAATTAATCAATTGTGAAAAACACAAATTAATCAAATAAAACTCATTTGCATATGCCGGGATTTGAACCTGCGAACTTCGGGATCGAGTCTATCTAATCGAGTCTATCTAATCGAGATCCCTACCCCCGTCAATGGATGTCGAATATGTGAGCTATATGCTACCTATCACGTGACCCGCTGCTAAGCTATACCCAACGACTCAGTTGCGACGTGTGATGTAAAAATATTTTTATTGTTTTTAAATTGAAAAAAATTTGGTTGTTTGTAAAGTCGGTTTACGGAAGAAAATTTTACACGATAACGTCACGAGCCGAACGCTTAGGCCGAACGCTTAGGCCGATCGTGCCTCTCTATCACTTGTTCCGCGTTCTCGCTGAACTCTTAGGCCGAACGCTTAGGCCGAACGCTTGTTCCACGCCCTCGCTTGTACGCCCGGCTCAGACGGAACGTGACATCGTGACAGCGTGACAATGAGTCATGCTTTTTCGTGAATGCGGCCGGCGTTCATCGATTTATAACACGTTATCATGTCAAAAAATATCATCGGCAGCAATTGCCATCTACATACATGTTTTACTACAAATTTGCAGAGCAATCGCTGTTTAAAATTCTTTGGGTACCTGCTGTAACGCCCTTTATACATTACTTTTGTTGTTTAGATTTTATAAAAAGTACTTTATCACCTGTAAATGTATTATACTTGATGGAACGTGTGCCGCATTCCGGAATAAAAAAAAAATTATTATAACCACTATCCGTAATGATATATTCAATAAAGTAAAATGTGTGTTCATTTTGTGCCTTTAAAAAATCACTCTACGTAAATAAATTGGGGACTTTTATCTCCTCCTTTAAATTTTTTGCTTATTTGAGTTGTATAATATCCATTACATAAAAGTCCCGGGAATGCAATATTAATTCTAAGACCTTACTTTAGAGCGACAATAAAGCCTTTCGCAGAATGGGAGGCTGCGAAACCCAGGAAATATTGAAACTTGGATACCCTGTGAGATTGTGCACAAAATTGTAAGCGGGTCAAAAATATAAGCAAACAAATATATTTCTCTCATATTCTACCCAGATAGAGTTTAATAATATTTTTGTAGTAAAGGCAATGTAAAAACACGCACTTCTTAAAAAGATCATTTGTTCATCACTTCTTAAAAATCTGAAATAAATCTTTGATCAGTTCTTTTTTGCACTAGGGTTGGCTGCTTTCCTATTTTCTTTTTCAGGTTGAGATGGAGCTGCCGTACGCTTTGAGCCCTGATTCCATGTCGTGAATTTAACCGAAATAGCCATACTTCCGTTTTGTTATGTCCTTTCCTTTTTGAAATCTGGAATCTCACTTTTAGTGGTACCTATATGATATAGTTTATATCATGGTTAAAGGAAGAAAGGAGTTTTCCAAAATGATGTTACGTAGGTATCTAAAAATATTTTATTTTTATTTTTAACTTAATGAGTAAAACCTCAAATTGTAGTATTTAATTAAATGAAGACAATATTAGCGAAAATCAATCGAAAATCTGAAACAGAAAAATGAAAAAAAGATACGGTCACGTCTGGGACTCGAACCCTTCGAGGACCTTTGGCTTTCCGCAGCTCTGACCACATCTAATGTATCGGATCGGGACACATTAGTTCAGTGGTCAGAGCTGAAAGAAAGAAAGAGAAAGCCAAGGCCAGGGAAAGCATTTTGAGGTTTTACTCATTAAGTCAAAAATAAAAATTAATATTCATCCTAGACTTGCAGAAAAGTCAATAGATGTCACATGTTAAAAAAAATGGATAAATTTATCCAAGACACTATCTAGATCGCATTAAGTTCTGGTTGAATCTTGCAATCATACATAAAGATAGTAGCCAATAAAATATGCGTTAAGAAAATGATCTTAGTCGAAGAAATAAGTTAAAAATGACAGAATCGGATAGGAACAAATTAGCTCAGTGGTCAGAGCTGCGGCCCGGAATGAGTCCCGCATGTTACCGTATCTTTTTCTGATTTTTCTGTTTCAGATTTTCGATAGTATTGTCTAAAAAATATATTTTTAAATTTTTGGCAAAAAAACGAAATGGGACAGGAGTTATTTATTTATTTCACGTTTTTGAATCTGTGAAAAATTACAAAAAAGTTATTGTCTAATGCCCGGTTGGCAGATGGACTGTAAATCAATTAGAAATGTAGTGCATCCACTATCACTACGAGCTAGGAAGACGGATGAAGCGTTACCTTCAGATGATTGTTGCCTTTGACTCCATCCACGGGTCACTTAGAGGTACAGTCTACAAGGTTGATTGAAAAAATCAATTAAAAAACGCATACGAAAGCGATGTTTTGACGCGATATGGCAAGAGTAACAATAAATGATCTGGACCACAAACAACAATATTTCAACTAATCATGTGGGTACTTATTCAAGTGTATGTACAATAACAGTTATAAAAATCGTATAGGTATTTGTCACTAGTACGCAGCTTGCTGGGATACAATTTTATAGTTTGGTCCCCATAATAGCAAATATAAAAAATATTGAACGAGTGCAGCACAAATTTTTACGATTTATTTACTTCAAGTTACATATACCTAGTCAACACATTAACTTTATACTCTTACTACACTTAAACTGCATTCCCTACGCACTGGGGCCTTTACATATTAATTTGTGTATTTTTATATTTATCTGCTATGTAAAAACTTGTTCTCGTCTTTTTTTTATGTATGACGCACTTTGTCACGTATTATTCATCTCTATTAGTCTGTCACCTGTAAATTTTGTAATTTCTAAAGTATATTCCTGTAATTTATTATAAATTAAATTAATTGTTGTGGTATTAAGGTTTGCAATCCATTTATTCTGAAAAACTGTGCCTGCCTTAATAGAATGGAACGAAACTATTTTTAATGTAATGCTTGAGTTTAAAACAGAAAGACCAAATGAAGAAGAACATAGTTAGAAAGGCAACTTTTACTCTCTTTTTCTGTATGTCAACCTGGTCTGGCCAAAATCAGTCCTTCTCAAGGCCACCGAAAGGTGTTATACAATTATGTACAATAAGGTATATATGTATATTTTTTTTAATTTTAGGTGAATGCCCAACAAGAATCCCAACAGTCTTGAACCAGTAAGACTATGGCATCCCTAATTGGGGTATGTTGTGAAGCCGAAGGTAGTGGCGAGGGAAAGGAGTACCTTGCAATTCATATCTCGTCAAAAAAAAACATTTCAAGCAATGTTTGAATTCTTAATGGTGATCTTTCACCAGGACGACGCTGAGACTATCTTCCTCTCTGAAACGTGCCCTAAATATACTATATATTATTTTTAATCCATAGTGTCGCAGCCTACCCTTGGTCACAGAGCAATACAAGCTTTGCAATTAGGCAAATATTTTTACAGGAAGCGCCGTGCTGTCACTTCTAAATGTGTATATTATTTTAATGTTGGGACAAAAGACAAAAGCCCTCCTTTCGAAAACAAAAAAGCCTTTATGATTAATAACAGTCCTTTGTGATATTATTTGCCCCAGCTATTACGTTTCCATTTCTTCATGACACCAAGTGGTTAATCATATTAACCCTGTAACCCAGAGAGCTGGCAGAGGGATTTATGTGGAATACAGATGACGTAGTTGCGTATAGATGGACCCATTATTTCGGTATTCACCCCGGTCCCAAGACGCTCCTCCCCTCGTATCTTTGTACTACCCCTTTCTACCCTTGAGAAACTTGGGCCGAATCATGACATGATATTCTTGATTCTCGCCTACACTAGTAGTTCTGTGAACAGTAGACCTCGCGTTCAAAAAAGTATATTTTAAATTTTCGCTTTATTAAGGTGATATTCAGAAGAATTCATAATCTTCTCTTTCATAGGTGGCGCGATTTTATTATTTTAGAATAAAAAGCTTTTTACAAGTTATTCTTTAAAATATTAAGATGAATTCGTTTTTTGCGTCCGTACATACGCAATACGAATATGAATAAATAGTTTTGTCCATAATCAAACTCAAATCTTTCAAGAAAGTTTAACAAATAACAAAGGTTAACGGAAGAGTATGAAATTTCGCACATTTATAGTTTATATAGAGAAGGAGTGCAGAATGCTAATATTTTTTTTTAAATTATGCATAAAAAATACATTAAACCAATAAAATAATATTACAATTATGGTCGAATTTCGTCCATTGGGCGACCACCGGTTCATCTTAATATTTTAAAGCATAACTTGCAAAATGTGTTTTTTCCTAAAATAATTAAACTAAACCACATATGAAAGAGCAGATTATGAATTCTTTTAGGTATCGCCTTAATAATAAATAAATCTAAATACTGAACGACTTCATTAAATGTCTCACGGTTCGTAGAGAATGCGTTTAACAAGGTTAGCTCATCGAGGGGAAAGAGCGGTGATTGGCTAAAAAAAATTTGACTATTTAATAGAATATGTTTACGGTGAGCTGTTTTTTTAAACTTTTTTGTGTTTGAAGCTTAAAATTCTGCAATTTTAAACGCTTAGGTATATTTCAGATACAAAAATCTAAAAGATAATTTTATCTAGTTTCTATAAAGGTATATGTTTTTACGACATCTTCAAAAATAAGATATTATACAAGACATTTAAAATACGTTGGACAGATTCCAAAATTCGTTCAGAAACGATTAATAAAACAGTCGTATATAATAGATAACCCCCTCTGGCTGCGTAAGCTATGTATATATCTTTTCATGAACATTTTTTTTTCATTTTTTTGAAAGGTAAATTATATGCACGTACTAAAAGCTGTATTTAATGGTAAGCACTGGCTTTATGAAATTGTAAATATTAATATATTATATTTATTATACGTTTTCTGTCGCTAAAAAAAGCGAGTTATTACTTACGTCGGAAAATAAATCGTTGCCGTGGAAGCGATGTCGATATATTTGCGGGAAATCGTAGTTAATATCTATCCATGGATAAATAAAAATGAATCTCCGAAATGTTTGTACGCGCATAACTTCCGAACGACTGCACCAAATTGGATAATTATTTTTTTTTACTACTGGTGAGCCCTGGCATTATGAAATTTAGGTGGCACGCGAGCTCTTTGAAAATTGAATGTTCCGGGAATGAATGTATGGAATGCAGGGGGGGAGGGGGTAATAAGTGCAAGCGCTACAGTAATTCTCCCCTAATACCATGCGAGCAAAGCTGCGGGAAAAAAGCTAGTATTTTTATAAAATCATTTCATACATATTTCAGTAAACTTAAAAAAACATATAAAATATCTCAAAAAATATTTTTTCTTTACCGTTACAGTTCCTACGAGAAACGTTATCCATTTTCCTTCCAACAAGAACTTTTTAATGTGACAAAAACTTTTCTGTATTTTATTTTAGCTTGATATCTTTTTCTACTTTTATCGTCTCCCCTTCTATCTTATATCCCATCTTCCATTAATATCACCTCCCGCGTGGAATAACTTTCCTGATAGGGACTAGAGTTAACTTGCTCAGAGTTAGTAAGTATGGGAAAGTTTAATTCGCAAGGGGACAATGAAGAAATGAGGATGTATTTTTTAAACCAAGAATTTTAATCAATTGGAAGTTTAGAATGGCTTTTAAAAGGATTCTGCGGTATTTTGTGGAATTATTAAAATAATGGTCGCTTTATTTGCAAACTTTGTTAAGTGCCATTCACATAATTACGTTATTTTAGATATACCTATTGACAAAAAAGTGCATAATATTGTAAAATTAAGATTCGGTTGTGTGTCTGTAACTCCGGTTCAATGAAATCTTTAACTTTTGCTTTGAATTTAACTTCTCAGGCCTCGACCGTATTTTATCAAAGGTTCAAAATATTTCCATTTTTCAATAAAATTAAAAAAAAAGGAATATTTTTAAATGTATCCGAAAACTAAAGACTATTTTAGAAAGGTGATAAAATACGCTTTCCAATTTTATAATTAGAAATAATCATATGATTTTTTTTTTAATAAGGGGCCATCCATAAATTACGTCACACCTTAAGGGGGTTAGGGGTGCAGAGAAGTATGACATTGTGTGACAAGGCGTACAGGGGGGTCATCAGCTTTGTGACGTCATGCAGTTAGGCTTACTAGATGACAGAATGATTGTACGAATTTTCAAAACGAAAGAAAACAACAATGAAACCTTGTGTTCTCTCACACATACATATTGTCGCGAGTTGTAAAACCAGGTTGACACTTCGCAGTATCCCATTTGGCCCCTCCCCGCGCGCAGTGAATTCACAAATATATCCCCGTATCCCGAATAGCCCTTCCCCGTAGAGATTGCATTCGACACAAGAATTCGTGTGACGTAATTTATGGATGCACCCTAAGAATATTTTGCATGCAAACATAAAAAGTTCTAAAAATGGCACAACTTACGTTTTTTCCAACTAAAATTACTGAAAATGAAAAAAACAAAAAACACATACATAATTTACTAGGAAAATGTATTATAAACGTTATCGTCAAATCACTTTTTTATCGTTCCATGCAAAAATAATCAAATTGTGGTAGAAAATTTTTTATTCTTAAAGGTGTACATTTTAATTATTTTGCTGTTAAATTTTAGATTTGAATTTAAAGCTTGGCAATTTCTCTTTCTAATACCGTTTAGATCGTATTTATAACCATGGTAGTAAGGAAGACACAACGATTTCTACAAGACATATATATTTTTTTTAAAGAAAGACAAACATTCCCGGGTTAGAATCGATAAAATATCTACATTTATCATAGAAATATTAACAAAAAATATTTTAATTCAATTTTCAAAATTGGAACTGTTTCCTACAAATAAATTCCATATTGATTTTTACAAATATACTTATCATTTACAGAGAGCATGCTGAGATAGCTTTTTGAATATTTGAAAAATACTGAATAAATACCAAAAAAATATTGATGTTTGCGACCGATTTGATGACACAAGCTACATCACATTAAAAATCCACATTGGAAATTAATAATTATAACTTTACTTCACTCTGTAAATTTTCAAAAAGTTAAAGTTAATAAAAGGTTATCTCTACATATTATAAAACAAAGTCCTCCGCCGCGTCTGTCTGTCTGTCTGTTCGCGATAAACTGAAAAACTAGTGAACGGATTTTCATGCAATTTTCAGACAGAGTGATTCATGAGGAAGGTTTAAGTATATAGTTTGTAAAGGTTTTGTGTAAATTTGTTGAAATATATAATATATAAATGAGAACGTCTGTATGTGGTGGATTAGCGGGCTGGCAAGCGGGCAGTGTAGATTTGTATGTAAATCTACAGTTTTATGCTGAGGTTGATGAATTTTGCACATATGACCTTCAAATTAAGAGGAAGGTCACTGTCTTTATTTAATTTCGAAAACTCTGTGTAAAGCCCGGGCCTCGCCGGGGACTTCAGCTAATAATATATAATATATATGTAATTTGTCCTCTCCTAAGCACATGCACAAGGAGAGTGTTTGAAATATTATGTCAAACAATATTATTACTTATGCTATTAATATAAAAATAAATAAAATTGAGCGACTGTACTACCATTCCAATTATTAATTGTAGTGAAGCGTGTCACGAGACGCCATTGCAACGTTTTACTTGAAAGTTCGTTTTGAAAGTATATTTTAAAAATTATTCAGTTTGGTTGGGTATTTTGATCTCAAATCCAAATTTAAAATTTGTATGAAACGGGCCGAAAAGGACCGCGCAAACGTTCCACTTAACTCTTTAAATCAGCATATGATACAACTTAATTATAATATTAGATATCTTTTTTCTTTCCTTTTTTCCTTCTTTTTATCTCTTCAAGATAAAGAAATCTTCTGTTTTTCTTTCTGTAATATTTCTCTATTTTTAATGTATATAAAAAAATATTTGTTGATTTTTTGTTAACTGTTAATTATTATTAACTTTATAAATAAAAAAAATACAATTTTTCTTTTGTTAAATTGCGATTTACATGCCTATTCTTCACTTTTTTAACTCGATCTTTGCTCTTTAAAAAGGTGGTGTAAGACAAATTAATTAATGTATTTTTAATATAAAAACTTTAGTACTGTGTAATAACATGTAATTAGTTGTACCATAAATACCATAAACCAAAAATAAAAATAAAATAAAAATGCATTTCATCAAAATGAAAATAAAATCAGGAGATGACCTCATTCAGACTAACCCGTGATTTTTCAATGGTCTGCGTCTTTTTTTAAATTGAGCAAAGAAGCAGTAAAATAGAAACACTGCATAATATTTTCTTTATTTTATTTGGTCGCACAATATTCATGTCGGCGCCCAATTAAGCATTCCTTCGCAATAATTTACAACCAATCGTAAAACATTTTACGAGACCTAACATGGAGATGGAGTGTTTCCTCCGTGATTAAGTCCATAAATCAGGCTATGGACGAAAGCTTACATCCGTATTTAATGGTGCGGGTGCGATAGGCTTGGTTTAGTAAAATATATCTTGTTATTGTGATTTGACAAAGTTCATTCGCAAAAGGAAATAAAGCGATTGTATTTTCGATATTCAGATTTTGTACCGAATTTGTATATTGGCCCGGTGTATCAGCCAGTCCGTATTCTCGATATGTATTATATTTCTCGCCCAAATTTAAGGGCGCTAAATCTGCCTTTCAAGCCTTGATGGAAAATAGTTCCTTTTTTAGACGCCGAGGCGCTAGCAGTCACTTGTCAAATTTGACATCTACATAAATAATATTCAATACCGAAATATTGTATTACCGAAATTTGCAAATTATAGAAGTCTGTGCTACTGTATTGGTTGAGCGATGAAGAATGTTGATGTTATTATTTGATAATTTAAAATAGTCTGAAAAAGGATTTTAAAAATTTCAACGTCAAGGTAGTTTGTTTTCAGCTGTTAATTTCATGAATGTTACACGACTTTGGTAAACAAATACCATTAACAATGGGTATCCTCGCATACAGAACACGTGGGTTCAAGTGAGGAACTTAAAAATCAACTCATAAAAAATTAACCCACCTAAAAATATTTAACATTTTTAAAGATCGCGACCTCCCGATGAGAGTAGAAGGCATAGATATAGCACTCGGTTCCGCGACTTTTCATCCCGCGACAAAATATCCCCGATAACATATTCTCTGACCAAATATCCTAGGACAAAACATTTCACAACAAAATATCTACTAAAACCTAACCTAGCAAAAAATGGGACAAAAATAATAGACCTGTAAAGACAATAAATTATTTTTATCTGTATTATTTTTGTTCCATTTTACTATTTTTGAACGATAATTTGTTGTCTCTACAGGATGTCTGTATTATTTTTGTCCGATTTTTTTTAGGTAATGTAGGTTAATTTTTAGTAGATATTTTGTTGGGGGTTGTTTTGTTCGTAAGATATTTTGTCGGAGGATATTTTTCGGGAATATTTTGGGATACTTTACGGGCTGAATACGCGCATTACCATAGCACTCGTAGACACTGTATTTAGTAGTTTGATTTTTCAAAGAAAAAAGAAACACGTTTATCTATCAAAATCATAGAAAATACGTGTAATACTGGTGATATATAGGTCTTTTATTTATCTATTTAATTAGACCTGTATGTTCCAAACCGCATTAAGCTCGACATTCCAACCAAGCCGAGCTTAAAATTAATTGATATACCGGGCCATTGTAATGATAACTACAACCTGGTATCATTAAAATTTCTTCTTTTTTTATTTTATTTAAACACGTGATGAAACACAAAAGAGGAAACAAAATTATTTACTCTTTACTCAACATGCACATTGCATGAAATGTATAATTTTCTATTGTTGTGATTAAGATTCATCTATTAGTTACAAGTCATAATTGTAAACAAGTCATTAAAAAAATGTATAACTTGTTAATGGTTGTTGTTATAGGATGTTGCTTAAATAGGCTACACGTTTTCACTATTAATATGTTAGTAGCTAGATATAATGATATTATGTTCGTGATAGGTTTGTATAAGAATTGAGGTTTCTTCGTGTTTTAATTCTATTGTATAAAACTCACCGCAAAACACTTTTGAGATGATTTATAAATGTTTCAATTTTAAATGGCGGTAACGTAAACGGCGGTAAATGGGTTAATTTTATTTTTGAAACACAATTTCTTTTAATGCAAACATAAAAAGTTTTAACAATGACTCACCTTACAAAACAAAAGGGTCATGTTGTATATTGGAAAAATAAATGCCAAAATGTAGTAAAAAACACGTAGATTTCAGTGCGAATGACAAACCGTCCTCTGTTAATAATCTAGACGCCAAATATTCGCTTACAGGCACAATATTCTAATAATGGGGGGTTAATCATATTTTAATTAATTCCGACGAATTCACAATATTATACCTTTTTTTTCAAACCGATACCCATGGTTGAGAGTTATTTATATTTAAAATTAATAAAAACAGTACGTTACCATTAAAATATTTTACGTAAAACGGTTTAAAAGTTTTATAAAACGTTTTTTAGCTATAAATTTAGCAGTAAGCACTAGATTTTATTTTTCTAGACGGTAAGTTAATAAATTTTGGAGGGATTCGTTTAGAAATATCTGAAATTTTAGTAATACGTTTTTCAGAATTATTTAAAAAAGCCCAGCGGAAATATCAAATTTCCAGGCCAGCCAGGGCGAATTCGATCGTATGTCCGTCCAATACGCCGAGCGCACGCCGTATATTTGTGTGCACGCCTTCTTCACTTATGACGTTAAGAGTATTAGCACATTATTTGCTAGGGCAAAATCGACAGTGTGTCCGTCCAATACACCCGGGCCGATTCTGACAAAATTTTAGGGTATTGTGTCGCCATAATTACTAAAGATGGGTTTTCACAGGCCATTCAGCGCCATTTTGTTTTTTTTTTACAGTTGAAAGGTCCCCGTTAAATGCCGATAATTTGATAGAAAGCTGAAACACACCTAAAATCGGTGTCCTAGCAGAGCAATCGATTTTGTCGAAATTTGCCAAAATAGTTCAAAAATTAGTCGCTTGTGTCGCCCTCGTCGCATTTTTAAGTGGATTCCGCAAAATGTTATTGTACTTTCTACTTGACACGGATTTGACCCCAGTATATCTGCTCGTAAAATCCCGAGTTACAACGATCTTTCCCGAACAAACATTAAAAAATGACAAATACATCTTTGCCGATATCGTGGGTCGCTAGATTTCGATTTTTCCCTATAAAGTGGGGAAATTTCCCTTGAGATTCCCTATTACAATGAAAAATAATTTAAAAATAAAAAAAAAAAAACAGTTTTTCTAATCGGCGGATATTCACGATTCAAATAGTATGATTTTAAAAATAAATTGTGAAATGTTCATGGAGTTTCAACACCACAATCTACTTTTATTTTTAATTTAAAAAATATAAATGACAAGTTCTTTAAAAATCTGCATCTTAACATTATAAAATTAATATTGGAGGTGTATTAATTAATTTTACATGTTTACTAATATTCCCACATTTTACAATATTTACACAATTTTCCATAAATTCTGGGAATTTTTCTGAAGGCTTCCACAACCCAGAAGAACACCTGCATCGCCGAGCGTGTCCACTTACTTCTGGACTGTTAGGGCTGCCACAACATGGAAATATAAACACCGCAGAAAAATAAACTTATTTATTTGAAATTTTAGGTTTTTACAGTAAGTAGCCATAGAAAAAAAAACAGTTTTTATAACACGAAGAAGAAAAAAACATAAAGCTCACTTCAATACTAAACAGCGATTTATGTATTATTATTATTACTTACTATGAAATATAGAAATTTTGATATGCGCTGTATATAATGATTAATTATATCACTTTTATGTAAAACGCCTTTTAGGCTTATAAATAAATAAATATTTCAGATTCCAGTCTAGAGTATCATCGACATAGCGTAGTAACAATCTTGTACTGGTACTGCATGTAACTGTCTTTTAATAGTAACAATCTGATTACACGAAGACAATCGCTGAAAAAGTCGGGGACGCCCGAGGAAGAGATGAATCAAATAATTATTTGTTTGTGAAACAAATGTAAAAAAAAACTTCTTCAATTATTAGCAATAATATTATTTCTACCTTAAAACCACACCCAGTTTTCAGGTATACTAGGATTCTCAACCTCAAAACTTTGTACCATAACATTTACAACCCCGAGCCACTCCGGGTATTTTTACACGTGTACTGAAAAAGATGATGAACTTATTTAAATTTTTTTAAAACCAAGGGCGCATTTAATAGCTTAGTTAAATAATTTATGAATAATAATAATATATTATGAATAATTATTAAGAAATAATAATCAACCATTTATTTGCACAGCCCTTTTGAACAAGTTTGAAGTTTGAAACCTGACACTCACTTTTTAATAAAATAATTTAGGGACCCGTTGAAATACTTACATACTTCGAAATATTAGGACGACACGGATATTTATTCATTATAAACACCCTGATGAGCTTTTACACTGTCCGATATGACGACATCGAAAAATATTATAAAGTTAGGTACAGTTCTGACTCTCAACTATTTAATAATAATAATAATTGGATGATTCGTATAGCGCCGTTTTAGTGAAAAATCACAACGGTGTTTGCTCGATCGTTCCATGTCTTCTCCGGACTTCTTTTACCATTCACAATCGCGTCATATCCTCTCTTTACACTCTTTTCTTCGTTTTTCGGCTCTGTATACATTAATATTGATTAAATTAACTATATAACATATCAAGAAAAAAATAAAACAATATTGTTTTGGCCATCACTTATAACAGCTGTTTTGCTTACCCAAGTCATCGCCAAAACAATAACTGTTGTTTTACGCATATAATTAAAAAGAGCTTCTTTAACGTAATGTATTTTTAAGTAATGTATTTTTTTATTGGCAAAGTTTTTTTGATACATATTCATACAAGTACATACATAATAATATAAAATACAAGAGAGTAACAAAAAATCCCACAAAGGCGAAGCCTGTGCGTGAGTATTATAGTAAGTAGATATTAAACAGTAGTGGTTAAAAAAAAATTGAACAAATCGGCATTTAGCAAAAAATTGGGTTTATTTTAGTTTTTATTACATCTGGGCTCGGTTTTTAGAAAATATTTTTTGTAGAAATTGACATTTTTACGTTCAGTTTCACATATTTCACACTTTACAGATAATTTTTTGAATTTTTGAAGGAGCAAAATTTGGAATTGTTTGCTGTTTGATGTTTAGGTATCCTTTATGAATATGAAAATTTTAAAGATAATATTAAAAATATTTTTAAAAAGCGCGATAAACAAACACAAATAAATAAATATAATAATTAAAAATCATTTCGTAAAACCGAGTAATGACTGTACTTCGTGCTTTTACCAAATATTCGAACATTTTTAGAAGGGAGAACGTGGAAAGGACTAATTTGTTCCGGGCGCGGACGTTGATATGATTGTCTCTTTTCACATATTACCTTCAAATCGGCCACATTTGGGTCCCTGTGCGAAGCTACGAGGCAAGATGTGAAAAGGTACAAGTTGCTATATAATGTCACGTATTCGCCACTTTCGTTACCTAATTCCTTTTGACATAACTCCTTCTAAATTATATTCTTCATAAAAATACGCTAATAGTAGTGAACACGTAAAAAAATATAAGCATATAATCGGCCGTGTCCTTGCCGCGCACGTTTTCGAATAACTTTTTGACATGCTTCCTTCAAATTACGCGAACAAATTCTATTGCTTGATTTGATTCCTCTAATGTATATGTATTCTATCTTAGCACAAACACACAAAAATATTTTCAACACTACCTTACAGAACATAGCGCTGCAGACGACCGCTCGTGGCGAAAGATTTTCGCGTAATGAAAGTAAATCGAAGACGTCATCGTTTTTATGTCTTTTGGGTGCATAGAAAAATTATGTATTACGCAATACATCACCGATTTTTTTAAATTTAGTTTATTAATTTATAGTTGAAATACTGTTTTATTAGGTAATATTTTTAATTTGCAAAATTATTTGTTTTTTAGTACAAATAAATGGTTTTAAACACCGTTGATTTACGTAGTTTAAAAAAATTAAAATACGTCATTATTAAGCTACATTTTAAAAATATATAAATGGGGTGGTATAGGCCAAGATGTTTTCTATTACAATTAATTTTTTATAGTTTTTTTTCATATTGTATATGATTGTATATGGAAAAAATCTGAAGGTCGATTGACGATTTATTGAAAACTGACATTTTATAAACTGTTTTAAAAGTAAGACAGTATTTTTTATAAATATTTAATTTTAACTGGTGGTATAAAACACACTTGTATCTAAAAAAAGAAATGTGTAATTTTTTTTATTTTGCCTCTGTTATGTGCACGGGTGATTTTAAAGACACGCAAACAACATAAAATATTGAAAATCCCTCGTGCTCTCTTAACGGAGACTTTCAAGGTCAAATATCAAAATGGCGCTGAAATGTCATTTGATGACAATATTGCATTGTTGTCCTAACTGTTTCTCGAATGAATGAACGAATTCAATTGTCTTTCTTTAATCTTCACGTTCAATTAACTTTTCTCAGTAAAATAATTATAATATTACGTTATACGTGTTAGGTTTATTTTATTCAGCGCAAAGCTTTTATAAAACATCTCCAGGCGTCGCGTTGTCACGTATACGGTTCGGGCACAGGCTAAATAAATAGTAAGCAATTTAGGCGACACGTGCGGCGCTAAGGGAAACTGCAGAGAAAATTGATTCCCCGAAATCCGAAACTGAGGGAAATCGGGGACTAATGGCAGCAGCTAAAATCCTACGGTAGAGGAAATGTTTTCTCAGACGATGTTAAAGGAATAACGTACCAATAAATAATCTAGGTAATCAAAACGTATTCGGATTGTGATCTTTGGAGATCATACCACTTGGACATTTCCCGCCGTAAAACAGGAACTTTCCAAGAATGGTGGGTAAAATTAAAATTTCTGTATTATTTGCGTGGATATTTTGCGATTTTTTTTTCTTACGTTAGCTGAACACAGGAGGCCCTGAGGAATATAATTCCTCTCATCGTCATCTTTGGAAATGCTGTGTAGAGGGTCTGTTTGGGAAAGCAAGGAGAGGAAGGTCTGGTAAGGAAATAGGTATGAAGGGTGGGTAGGAAGCTGGGATCAGCGTGTTCAGGAGTGACGGGCGTGTGAATACATTCCTCCCACTGCGGTGCAAGGCGGTATTAGGCGAGATGTCAAAAGGTTGAGGGAGACCAGTCTCTCCCCATCCGGTCTGCCTCGCAGTAGATGGACAGGCGCAACTGCCGCCAAGACCCGGACAAAACTCACGCCATGAAAATGAACACCTCTGCTAAGTCACCAAACGTAGCGAACCACTGCGGGTGACCTATGGCAGAGGTGTTAATTATCCAAATGGGTCATTTTTCCGTTTATTTAACATCGTTAAAATGACAAAATTTTGTTTTTCTTTGGTAGAAAACCTAGATAGAATATTAAAAAAATGTTTCTTTTTCTAATAAAAAAAAAGTTGCGTATAAAATATTGAAATATAAATTAATTTACCATCCTTTATTGCTCGGTTCTTTGCACGCCACTGGTACGCAGGTACCTAAAAACACGACGTATCATCATGTCTTGAAGGAAAATGAATATAATGTATATTGTATATTCCTTTCAAGTTTCTAATAATTCGAAATATGTAAGTAATATTTAATAATAATAAATATTTTTAAAAATCACTTTTTATAATTAAAAAAAAATATCTAAGAACCATTGAAAAAATGATAATTTCTACTAGAATGAAACAGAATTTAAAACAAAAAATAACAAAAAGGTTTCCCGTACCGGGAATCGAACCCGAGCCTGCTGGGTGAAAGCCAGCTATCCTAGCCACTAGACCATACGGGATGTACTTGAACACGCTGCCAAATTCGATCTGTGTGAAATAATCTTCAATAATTTCCATTTAGTTACAACGTACTTTTAGTAATACACGCCAAGGTCAAGTGTTGATTCATGATTTATATCATTCAGGAAAACTAATCAGTAAAGGCGTGTGTGAGTTTGAATGTGTTTCAATAAATTGTGATTTTACCAAGCGTGAGAAACAATAATAAATGACACACATACCTCTTTAATTTAAATTTAAATGGAAGGAATGCTGCTTGCCGCATACTTATATTACTTAGGGTTACCAACCATTCCGATAATATTATCATAATACAGTTTTGCCGTTTTGGTGAATTCGTTATCTGTAAGAATTTAAACTTTATTTATTATTGTAAGAATTTAAACTTAAGTTATTTTATTGTAAATACGATTACCAACTGTCCGGAGACAGTGGGACTATGGCAACTTCATTTGGGACATGTTGTGAGGCTAAAGAAAATAGTAAAAGAAAGGACATGGGAAGTACACCAATATTCCGATTTGGTTACCAAACACGGTTTAAGCCATTTTAAGCAACGTTTCGATTTAGAATTTCATCAGGGCGTTACTGAGAGTATCTAACACTTTGAAATACAAGGTGTTACAGCACGTCCCGAAAGATTTTAACCAACGGTTCCTGATCACATTCGGAATACAAAAAGTAGAGGTCGTTTTGCTGTCCGATGAATTTTTTTTTTCTATTGAATACAAGAAAAATAATTAAATCTCACTTCGCCACTGATCACACTGCTACACGTCGCGGTGGGATCACGTGCGATCACACGCGCTGCTTGGTGTGTTACTCTGTTCTCCTTTATCTCCTCTTTTTATTTATGTTGTATTACTTATCTATTGTTTGTTTAATATATATTAAAAAATATATATTTGGATGATTTTTTTCTTGTTTATTTTTAATTATTTATTATTTGTTCTATAAATAAAAAATAACACAATTTTTTTATGTTAAACTGCGGATTACACGCGTTTTCTCGGTCTTTTTAATTCGAGCTTTGGTCTACAAAAAGGTTTAAAATGAATTAATCGATGTATTTTTAATTGAAAAATTTTACTTGATGTACATGTAATTAATTATATCATTATATTTAATAAATAAGAAATAAAAAAAATATAGCCAATATATATAAGCCAAAAACAACAGGCAACCCTGTGTATACTACATCTATTATGTTGTGTGCATCGTGTGTTCGAGGGCTGATTGTGGCAACCCTGTGAATGCTGCATCCGAGTGCATCAGTGAATGTGTGCTGAGTGCTGCAGTGAATGTAAACAGAAATCTCATAGCACATTCAGGGCGCGTTGCAGCGTTCAACTTTGACCGCTAACGCGGTAAATCACCTTCTTTATGTAATCAGAGGCGCTCAATATTCTGGGATCGTTTCTTCTGTTTACTTACGGGCACTAGGAGGTAAAATGCAGATCCAGGGGTAGATTAGTCCCGAAACGCCCAATGAAAATATTTCTGAAATTGAACAACGTATAATAAACAGTGTACATTTAAAGTGAAGTCTCCTCCGACCGTGAACATGAACATTTGTTTACACATTTACTTGAACATTACTATAAACATTTTCAATGGGGGTGTGTATGCGTCTGCAGTAAGTCTTAAGACGGATACAATGCAGAAAAGGTCCATGGCTCGACTCTAGTATCTGATTCCCTTTATCATGCCACGTCTTCCCCGGACATCTCCGACTTCTTCTACCATTCATATTTGCGTCATATAAGTCTCTTTACACTCCTTTATTCGTTCATTGGCTCTCCATGCACGAACCATCCGAGCGTCCCTTTCAAGTTCATTTATAAAATTGTTTAATTATTATTATTACTAGTATGCGGCTGGCGGTGGCAAAAACATCGGGAATGTATGGCGAGCGACATGCTAAAATAGACCTACACCAAATGATATTGAAAAGCCAAGTCTGTTAGCCCCATAAAACAAATTCGACCGGTTAAACAACTATAATTTAATTGTTTTGCCTTTACAAATGAGCGGCTCTGCAATTTTCGTTTTGCCACCGCCAGCCGTATACTGATTATTACTATTTGTATAAATTGAAAACCAACAGCAAGAAAAATACTCCTTTCATATTTAATTTCACTTTTGTAAACTGGCAGCTTACGGTGAATTTATATTTATTTATTTTATTTTTCCTCAAATATCTCAAAACTGAAATTTATCAGATTTAGAGAATTGATCTATTCTGCATTTATGCACGTCCAATTTATTTATAAAACTTTATTCATACGGCAACGTCAACCAGTTTCAGACATACATTACTTTTCTTACTGTTTTAATAGCTACAAATATAGTGAGCACAAAGTTACAGTGAATGGATGTTGTGCCAGTAACTAGCCTAATTTAAAAAATATGTTTTTAGTATATTATTTTCTTTTAATTGTTTGAGATATGTAAAAATTCGGTTATGCGGTTGCGTCCAATGGGGTGTTTTCACAAACTATGAATACCGTTAAAAAATGTGTGGAAGATTGAAAGTTTATTTTTCTGATTGTGATCATTTTACAAAAAATGTGTAGTTTAAATATTTTCATTCTAATTATTGATTTGAAAAACCGCACGGTTCTAATTGGTTACAAAGTCATTATGACATAGAAACCGCCACTGCCTGGTAAGACGGCTGTCACCAAAGTTGCCCGGCGTGACGTCAACACCGCCGAATTTACGAATAAAAACGAACATGTCTCTTTGGTGGAAAATCTAAATGGCACATTTTAAATCGTCATTGAAAATGTATTTGTCAATATAAAAATAAAAGAATATGGATCTTTTAATTTTTTCGATAATAAAAAAGGAGAAAATACCGTATTTTCAATAAAGATAATTATAATACTATATATTATATGGCATAGAGGATGGACGTATTTAACTATCGCTTATTGATTCAACTATCTATATTAACAATTTTCCAACCATGAATTTTTTGATAAAAGAAATACTGATAAATTACCTACGCACTTAAAGGTTATTATGCACTGAACAGATAAAACACGCTAGAAGTACCTTTCGTGTCGTTTTGAATAAAACCCTGTCGCCACAACTTGGTACCTAACCCATTTAGAACACGAGATCTGTTTGTTTTACACTTCCTGACATCATAATATATCGCCATACCAATTCATCGAAATGAATATTTCATGAATCGAAATTCTGTAATTGAAATTTAAGCAAAGAATAATCAGACACTTGGATCACGGAACAAGTTCTTGTATTCTTCTTCATTCTACGGTATTAGGGCTTAGGGCTTGGGACGTTGATGCCTTATTTAAATTATTCTCAATCCCCAATGCAACTCTGTCTGCGGCAACGCGCTTCAGATCAAAGCATTTCTTTTACAAAACGTTATACTTTTTTTCTCACAGGAACTGTCATTGAATTATATTAAATCAAAGTGTAGGTATGTATAAATAAAACATAGAAAAAGTTAAATTAACATCTACGTCTTGTTTATTCCCATTTGTTTATTTAAAATTATCAACGCGTCTTCGAACTACCCATGTTTTACGTAAACTGTTATGGATTTATATGTCCCGACAAAGGACATTTTTACATGACAAGATGCTTTCAAAAACTATCGTGAAATTTTCTTATTTGTATTTAGTTTTTTTTATGATTATTACCCTTGTTAGTGCCGATGGATTTTTATGGCCGTCGCGTTGTGGGCTCCTTTTAAATTGACGAATAAACTGTCCCGTATTAAATTATTAGGTTTGAGAGAAATGGTGACCCCCGCAATTGATTCCCCGACAGTTGGCTCCCCGAAATTACAATAATTATAAAATTATAATAATTTGTGCATTATTTACCGATTTCAAACCTAAAATCGATTAAAAAATACCTTTAATTATGAGTTGGTATGGATATAAAACAGGGGTGGGGGCTGGGCTCAACTAAATGTCACGGATTATACCTATATATATTATACCTGTATTATTGAATTATTTAGGAAGTTAATAAAAGCAATTTCTTTTGGTCAATTCTCAATAATAATACACGTTAGTACGTGATTGGCGTGTTTTTTTTGTCTTTTTTAGACCAAATTTTTTTTTACCTGACCACGCCCTCACTATGCCATCTTAACGCCCTTCTAATTTTCTTTGGGTCTTCTACCGCCCCCTGAAAGTCTGAAACACCCACAAGGGAGCGTTATCGCCCACGTTGAGAACCTATGGTTTATACATTATCTACATAATTAAGTAGTTTCATCCTTGATCCATTTGCAAGAAAATATGTTTTATACTTTTGTTATTCGGTGGTACATCCTCTCTGCACACCCCTTCGGGTCAACTAGTTATATTTTTTCTAAGTAGGTATACCGTATTTTCGTATATTAGCATGCCGGGGGTCCTGTCGGGGATCAATAATTGTCACGGAATCAAGCGAAACTAATAACCCTACACGAAGAAACAGTTTTGCAGGAAAATTTGAACAGAAAAAGCTAACTTCTTTATTAAATTAAACAATGCAAATTGATTGGTTGTACCTAGCACCAACTTTTCTCAATAAAATACTGCTAAAACAGTGTTCAAAATCAGTTGGTTTTTTAATAGTAAAATTATTTTTTTATTGTTTTCATTTATTTACTCACAAATAATTGCCCAAGTTCCCTCTAAAATCATGAAACACTAAAATCTTTAACGGCCTAAATCTTATAATTTAAAACAAAAATAAATAAAGTAGCTAACATCCGTATTAGATATTTGAAATACCTTTTGATTACAAAATTATTTTTTTAGTTTAGTTCGGTATTTTAATCTCAAATCCAAATTTAAAATTTGCATGAAACGGGCCGCGCAAACGTTCTACTTAAAGATATATTTTATAGTTTGCAGTATAAATAGTTCACGGAGACTGAATAGTTTAGATTCTTTGTAAAATGCATCTGTTGAAAACGTTCAACTTCTATTACACATTACTTTGATAATATAATTTTGAGTTATTTGTAAAGGTTTTGTGAGTGCATCAAGCGACCATCCCATGTTGTTATTTCGTACATGAGTGAAGATTGCACCGGAGAAAAATAAATCATTTTCAATTTGTCAATATTCATAAATTCTTTAAGTCCGTAAAATATGTACGTAAGATATCTTAATTTAGAAACAGTAATATTAATTTGTGATTACCAATTTAAATTTGTATCAATATATATATACCCAGATATTTGATTTTTTCAACTTTTCCAAGTTCAAAGCAAGAAGAGCATTTACTTGATTATTCTAATTTTAAGGTTGGTGAGTGCAAACCGATATTCCACAATCGTGTGTATTGAGAAGTCAGAATTCAACCATTCTAAAAATCAAAAAAAAATAAAGCACGTTTGAATACATTCGTACGCAGGTATCTGGATATAAGTACCACAATCCAAACGACGTACGTGTTGATGAATAACTTGTCAAAATGAAAACCTTTCATATGAAAATGCCGCACCAATTTACAACGTAAACAAAGGGGCAATAATGATCCCTTGGTTTTGAGATATTTATTACAAGTGACAGATTCTGAAGCGCCTCGTCTTTCATAATAATTTTCCCCCTTATTAGTACCTACCCAGCACAAAATAACTACTTATGTAGATACGTAGATGGCAACCCAGTGGCGTTCGAATCGTTCGTTTGAATTCCCCTTTCCTGTATCTATGGTAGCATTCTCAGAAAACGAAAAATCGTGTTTTTTTACACAGTAGGCCGGAGGGAAAAAAATCCCTCAGGGCATCTGTCATCTTTGGAGATGTTGCGTGAATGGTCTTTTTAGGGAAGTAAGGAGAGGAAATTCTGAGAAGAAAAGAAGTATGAGGGGGTGAGCAGGAATCTGGGGGTGTCAACCTTCCATTGCGGTGCAAGGCGATATGATATATTTGACCGGTCAATGGTTGAGTGGGCATCGCGTTTGGGTCCCACCCGGGCGTCCCGTGTTCGATTCCAGGCAGTAAGGATGGCAAACGCATTCACCGCCAAGACCTAGACAAACCAATGAACCCGGGTACCCCTGCTCAGTCACCAAACAAAACGAACCGATTGGGGTGACCTACGGCAGGGGTGTTGGTTATCCAATAAACGATTTTCGAAGTGGCGGTACCCATTCCCGCCTCCAAAACTACGTAATAGTGCGTACTTTTTTCCCAGTTTATGGAGTGAGATTTTTTTTTAAAATTGTATATTTCAGACTGCGTGTCCATTTACAATACACATGTACTCAAACTGCACATTTATGGATAAATAATAGAAAAGGTAAATAGCAACATGAGATGCTTACATATTATAGCGGGTACTGCGTGGCACTTAATTGCCTCTTAAATTCTTCAAGGCTAGTGTTAAATATTTGTCAAGGTCTTGGCGAAGGACGTGTTTGCCAAACTACTGCACTGCAGGATGGAGATCAGGAGAGACTGGTTGAGGGGGGCTTTAGGCCTCTCCTGCCGGACCCTCTCGACCCATTACCTTACACCGCAGTGGGAGGGATAGGTTCATACGTCCGTCACTCCCCCCAGATTTCTACCCAAACCTCATACCTTTTTCCTTTCTAGAACTTCTTCTCCTTCCTTTCCCTAGAAAAAACTCTTTACACAGCATCCCCAAAGATGACAAAGGCTTTGTGGAAATTATTTTCCGCAGGGCATCCTATGTGGAGCTAACGTAAAAAAAGTATTTACATATTCAAAATTAAAAAAATACTTAGTTTTTACCACTTTTTTTTTTTTTTTTTTAAAGAAAGACAAACATTCCCGGGTTACGTTTTTACATATAATTTCACTTTATATTTCTCGTCTGAGTCTAGGGGTAGGATTGAGAAAGCATCGAATGCCAATAATTGCTACTTCTGTACGTACGCCGCTGGTAGTCAGGGAAGTACCTACTAAGCAGTAACTACCCACTACCCAACCAGTGAGCTTCGAGGAACAAACAAGCTTGTTATGGAAGATTCTACCAGACAGCCGAGTGGGTGCAGACGCCATGTTTGATGTACTACATCCTACAGCCTTTCATGTTTACAAGAAAGCACAATCATACAAACATGATTTCTTTTCCACGGTGAACATATATAGGAGAATTTATTAATGGAGCCACAGAAAAGCAGATCCTTTGTTAATATATGAATATATCAAAATTAATAAATTACTAAGTTTTAACCACGTTCATTGTAAAAAAACGACATGCTTCGTAAGCAATGCATACTTCGTTAGGGTTAGTTTTAAAATAACCCTGATGAATTAAGCATTAATAGGGTTAGTTTTAAAATAACTCTAATGAAGTGAGCATTAATAGGGTTAGTTTTAAAATAAGTAAGCCATAACAGGGTTAGTTTTAAATAACCCTGATGAATTAAGCATTAATAGGGTTATTTTAAAATAACCCTGATTAATTAAGCATTAATAAGGTTGGTTGTAAAATAACCCTAACGAAGTAAGCAATAACAGTTTTAAAATAACCCTGACGAATAAAGCATTAATAGGGTTAGTTTTAAATAACCCTGATGAATTAAGCATTAATAGGGTTAGTTTTAAAATAACCCTGATGAATTAAGCATTAATAAGGTTGGTTTTAAAAGAACCCTGATGAAGTAAGCAATAACAGGGTGAGTTTTGAAATAACCCTGATGAAGTAAGCAATAGCAGGGTTAGTTTTGAAATAACCCTGATGAAGTAAGCAATAACAGGGTCAGTTTTAAAATAACTCTGTTGAGGTGCGCATTGCTTACGACGAAACTTGTCGTTTTTTTTTTTTTAACAATAAGCGTGGTTAAAACTAAGTAATCTATTTATTTTGAATTAATATGGTGCCACAAAATAAATTTGCTGTGTTTGAAGAAATATATGAATATGTTTTTATTTTTTTTACATTGGGTCCACACAGGAGACCTTGAGGAAAATAATTTCCATCAGGGCCTAAGTAATGCTTTGGAATGCTGTGTGGGGGGTCTTTTAAAGAAAAGAATGGGAAGTAGAAGGTAGTTCTGTGAAGGAAAAAGGTTTGAGAAGTGGGTAGGAATCTGGGGATTAGTGTGTCCAAGAGTGACGGACGTATGAATCCATACCTCCAACGGCGGTGCAAGGCGCTGGGTCTAGAGAGTCCAGTAAAGGCCCCACTCAAACAGTCTCTCTCGATCCGGTCCGCCACGCAGCAGGTAGGCAGATGCATCCGCCGCCAAGACCCGGACAAACCTCACTCCATGAACCCAGGCACCCCTCCTAAGTCACCAAACATAGGGAACTCCTTGGGGTGACGTATGGCAGAGGTTTTGGTTACCCAATAAATGGATCCCGGGGAGGCGGTACCAGTCATCATCAGAACCCATGGCATCAATAAGGCACCTCCAGGCCTTCCTGTCCTATGCTACTTAAGGCGCCTCGAGGTCCATTGCCCACAGTTCATTACAGGCCCAGACTCCTCTGCAGCTAACATCTCCCGCTTAGCCTACTTAACGTCGCGGCCTCGAGTCATCTGGAACTGCCGAATTGAAGTTCCACTTTGCAGCTCAGAAATAAAATTAGAAAAAGTTTTCAGAATTTTATCGCCCCACTTTTTCATGTTTTTTAGTAACTTTGTACAAGGTGTAAGTGTATCGAAAAAACATTTTTGTGGAAATTCAAAATTTCAAGTTGATATAATGCTGTCTCCATGGACCAACAAGAGATGAAAACTTTATATATTTTTGTCAAATCTTTATTTTACCCATATTAGGCCACAAAAAAATGTGACCAAATATGTGATGTGGTGCCGGGAACGACAAGACAACTAAATTATGTAAATAATAATTGCGTTGCAACGCCATTCAAAGAAATAAATTGATTCTCCCTGCATGTCCTTTCCCGTGCGTTCCCTTCCACTTTCCCCGCCTTCCCCCTCCCTTGCCTCTTCCCTCTCTGCGAATCCCACTCCCCCGTTCCCCTTCCCCCTGCCTTTCCTCCCTACCGCTTTAATTTATGAAATACACGCATTTTCATTTAAACAAATTGCTTGCCATTATAAATAGCCTGTATGTTATTTTGATGTATGAGCTATATTATTGTAGAGTTTCATTAAAATCCATACAGCAGTTTTTGCTTGAAAGAGTAACAAATACATCCATACAAACTATCGCGTTTATAATATTAGTAAGATAAGATTGAAAATACTCAAGTTTAGGCGACCTACTTTTTATCAACTTACAACATTGAAAACCGAAAAAGGTTATTCTCAATACACCATTATTATTTGCTCTCAAAAATTTTCTTCGGCTGATTTTGAATTCATTGTTTTTTTTTATAAATGTAAGCTTTCATATCGAAAACCCCTTTCAGGTCACCCGATCACCGGCCTTTCTTCACGTGATTACATATTGTATTTTTAAGACCAAATGAAACCTTCCAAAGAATGGAATTGGGATCAATATTTTGTCTAGTCTAGCCAACAGAAGAGAAGCATATTATTTTGGATGAAAAACCGTGAAAGCTATTTTCCGGTTGGGAGCGCGTGCACTAGCGTACACCGTACAAAAACTGGAAAGGGTAGATTAACCAGTTCAGAAGAGTTCATGGGTTTCATATACTCCAACCTCCCATCCCCATCTCCCTTATTATTTAGTATGACGTTATGATTTTATATTATTGTTGCTTGATAGCAATAAGCTTTCCATACATAGATCTTGTTTTTAGTTTTTTTAAAGTAAAACCGTAAAAGACTCGCGATTGCCCCCAACTATAGACATATGAATATTAGTAGACGAGAACAGACAGGAGAGGGGTACAAGCCAACTATAGAGGGACGCAAAGGGGGGAAGATGACTGTGATGATATGTGATTCGTCTTTAAATTAATCTGACAATACCTACATAGGCATCTCGCATTATAATATCACCATTCAGTTCTTAAAAGTAAAATCTGCTTTCGAATGAATAAATTTTTACATGGGAGCGCGAATTGCTCGCCACTTTATCACTTTACAAAGTTCGTCTGTTTTCAGAGTCGAATATTTTGTTGCCGTATTTAGTTAAGACACTTATACAAATGTTTCATAATTTAATTACCCCATTAAACAGCGACGAGCACACTTGAGAAACGCCTTTATTCGTTATGGTGATAGATGTGTTACTAAAACTGATCTTATTATATGATCTTAATAAGCTTAAAATAAAGTAAAATATTGGGTTTATTCTCTTTTTCACTTCCATTTTTACACGTTTTCATAGAAAAACGCCACCATTTTTGCCGTGTTATTTCGCAAAATGTTCCGATGAGAGCTCAACGCTGGTTCGCACAAGAATTATGATGTCACATTTTTTAGATTATTCGCTCGAGGCCATTCGCGTGCCCAGCCGGCTCCAAATGAAACCGGTATGGGGAGGGGGAAATAATACGATTTTATCACTTAGGGCAGGTCAACTAATATTCATATGTCTTTGCTCCCAACCGACTACATCTGTAATTAGTGGGACTCCGGCCTCCCCGATCGGGGTATGCTTTGACGCTGAGGGTTTTAGGGAGAGGACAGGAGATGGTGGAGAGGAAGATGGGGAATTACCTGCCCTATATTGGTCAGCTAACACGGTTAATGCCATTTGAAGCAACGTTTTTCACCAAGGTGAAACTGAGAGTATCTACCATTCTAGAAGGAAATAAATTATATATTATTTTTTACTTATGACATTTTTTAAATTGTGTAATAACATAAGGAGCATTCCATAAATTACCGTCCCCCGTCCCTGTCACAAATCGTCACATTTGTGAGACCCCCTCCCCACACATACCCCCCCCCCCCCCCACATCTCTTGTCACACAATGTCACACTTCTCTACTCCCCCCCCTTAAGGTGTGACGTAGTTTATGGATGGCCCCTTATTTGATCAAATAAAATTTACATGCGCACGCCGAGATTTGAACCCCAGTTCCCTTGATTCGTAGCCAAGGATCGTATCCGCTTAACTACAAAGGATGTCTCAATTTACTTATGCAGCAGCTTAACAGTATTTTTTATTGCTAACAGTTAATAAGCCCCTCCTCAAAACCTTTGTTTCCTCTTCCGCAATCCCTTACCAAATACGCTACGTATTGCAAAAATCACTATATTTGGAGGGCTTAAAACTACACAACGTTATCTACAAAAATATATATCGTTGTTTGTCTTTAAGCCCTCGAATTATTGGTATGTGTTTTTGTAAACAATATTATTTGTTTTAGGGGTATTTTGCCGTGTTGCGCTACATCCTTCTTTAACCAAAGTTTCTGACAGCGTTGCATGGGCATCATCATAATACCCTAAAAACAAATCATGATAATACTTTTACCATCTCAAATCGTATCTAACATTATTTGACTAATAGTATCAGACATTATTTGACTAATATTATCTGACATTATTTGACTAATATTACCAACATTATTTGACTAATATTATCTAACATTATTAACTAATATTATCTGACATTATTTGACTAATATTATCTGACATTATTTGACCAATATTAACTGACATTATTTGACTAGTATTACTAACATTATTTGACTAATATTACTAACTTTATTTGACTAATATTATCTAACATTATTAACTAATATTATCTGACATTATTTGACTAATATTATCTAACATTATTTGACTAACATTATCTGACATTATTTGACTAATATTATCTAACGTTATTAACTAATATTATTTAACATTGTTTGACTAATATTATCTGACATTATTTGGAGACGGGCACAAAGCACTGAGTATAAATGAATTATTAATGTCGTACGAAAATAATTAATGATCGCACATCGTTTTGTCGCGTGCTACTTTCGGGCCATTGACTCTTCAATAATACTTGCAGCATATTGAACAGTAATAATTATGTGATTTATGTTTCATAGATTCTTCAGCAGCGTGGGAAATTCATTCCCATAAGTCATTAGACTACATACATACCACATCATTTATTATTTTCTTTGACAATTTCCAATGGAAAATAGATTTTCTGAACGCAAAAACAGTGAATTATGTTGAACTTACATGCAATCCCGCTCTTTAATAATTTAATACAAATAACTTTTCAAAAGAGAATAGAACATTATGTTTAAAAAAACAGTTGTTGATTATGAAGAGTTCTGCAAAACGATATTATAGTATGTGTGCGTCTATATATGTGAATATGTGTATTTAAGAAGGCAAGGGTGGAAAAAAGAGCGTCGTGCTTCATTTCTATTCTGGGGTTACTAGTGACAGACCGGGTGGATATCGTTTTTTAAGTTAAGCCTTACATTTTGAAACGTACTCTGTTATAAATCTATACAAATATTATAAATGCGAAACTGCTCGAGTTTGTTTGTTACGCTTTCACGCATTAACCAATAAAAAGATTTTGAAAATTCTTTCACCAATAGAAAGCTACATTATAAGCGAGGACTACAGACTGTATTTAATGGTAAGCTCTGGCGTTATGAAATTATAAGTATTTATACAAGACAACTTCTACGACAAAGCGGTAATAACTATAAATCTAGTCCAAAAGGTCATGGGTTCACAATACGAGTATGCAAGAGAGAAAATAAAATTTCGTATTTTACTACTTTCATGGTTTTACACGACAACAATTCAATTATTAACCGACAGTAATAATTGCACCGCAGAATTCAGAATTTAAATAGTTTTAACCGTGTTCTGCAATTAAAAATATTAACGGAATGCCAGGTAGAACCTTATCTACTTAACTTTCACGTATCCCCGCCACCGAACTTTCCACATTGACAATTTTTCTTCAAAATCGGTGCGATGAGCGTTGAAAGATCGTAGAATAGACGAGACGATCCAAGAAAGCCAAGAAAAGCCAAGAAGAGGCGAGAAGATCTGTGGCGTTCATACAACTATTTTTCGCCACTCTAGAATTCGCGAGAAGGAACCACCGCCGCAAAGTGCTTGCAAATTCACACTACGCGCAGCACCTACCTATGCACGTATCGGCAGACATGTACTCGTTAGACCGGCTGCCGACGAATAATAATATGCACCAACTTCGCGAAAGGTCCAGACTCAAGCGTGCATTCACGACTGCAGTGACGAGTACATTCTAGCACCTTCCAGCGCACGTATTGCCAGCGAGTGGAAAGCTACTCGGCCGCTCGCTCTTATATAAAGCGGCCCGCTAAACTACAAACTTGTTCAGTTCTAGTCAGTCTCGCGACGCGCTAATCAAAACAGTTCAGTGCAATCTCAACGGTCTCGCCTCTCTACAGCGAACCATCGTGTAACTCCGAGTGCCCCGTGCATCAGCTCTCTTCCAGGGCCGCCGTTTCCCTCCGCAACGCGCGTCGAGCAGCGGCCTGGAAGAAGAGGTCATCCTCCACCGCCACGGTGTCAAGCATCACTCTGGTGACTCCACTCACCGAGTCACCGCCGTTCATCACTCCAGGGCAGCTTCCTACGTGGACATCACCAGGACTATCTGCCGGTGGCTCCACTCACCGAGTCACCGCCGTTTCACCTCCGCAACGCGCGTCGAGCAACGGCCTGGAAGATCAGGTCTTCTCCGCAACGAGCGTCGAGCAACACTCTGGTGACCTGCAGGCCCGTGGCCTGCTCCACCACAGCATCTCAAACCTGCTTCATCCATCATGTCCGAGCACCCGCAACGCTTCACTCTACGGCACTTCGTCATCTCATGTTACACCGACCGACCTCAGCTACGTAGCTCATCATTCTTCAATAAACGACTGGACTCGCAACCAACACGGATGCCTTTCATTTCCCTCTCTCCGTCTCCGCTCCCTCAGATCTAAGAATCAAGAGAACCAAAGAGGACAAGAGACAAGAAGAGTTAAGAAGAGACGAGAAAATCCAAGAAGGGGCAAGAAGAGTCAAGAGCCGAGAAGAAGGAAGGCATTAAGAAAGGAAGAAAATAACGCTCGATCCATTCCTTTATTCCTGACCATCCTAAATTCTAATAGTGAATTATTAGGTTGCCATATATATCGGTAGATTAAACTCCAACCTCCCCTCTATCCTGAGAGCACCTGTTCCAGGTCCTAACAAATCAGTGCCCCCTGGTGTACGGCTCTCACTGAAACAGGAGTGCTCCTGGCTGTAGTGGTACAATCGTTTCGGACTCTGTGCAATTGTGCGTTCGTGTTGCGTTCACATTAAAAGCGTGCAGTGTAAACTTTGGCAGTATGAAAGTCTGATTTAATTTACCAGGCGCCAGCGCTGTACCACTCTCCGTACATTTCCCATCACTCATCCGGTGGGCCATTAATTCCATCATTAACTGCTGGCGGAATGAATTGCCATGTTAATCGGCCGCTACTTACCGCGGACCTCCGCGTTGATCAACTTACTGGTCATTTTATTCTCTTCCTTCCACACTGCTAACTGTAAGATGCAAACTGCACACTGTACCTCACACCCACGATTATAGACAGGGCCGCTTTATAGCAAAAGCTTTGGAAATTTGGCCATTTTTGCCGATCTTGGCTGCTCTCACCCGTTACTTGAAGTCGTCGCCTATCTGCAGGGGTCGGCAGTTTGTCATGCGAGAAGAGCCAATTTGTCAAAGAAACAGGAATACAAATATTTCAGAGAGCCATATTGTAACAGGGGGAGAGGTTGTAATAGTACTGTGGTAAAATCGTGGTGAAACGATAATTACGATTTGCTTTGTGTTATTTACATTCTTACTTTACAATATTACACTTCTGACCGTTAAATGTTTCTATAAACAGACTCGCGCAAAGGTTTCTTATTAAATTAAAACCAGTTTTGTGTTCGGAATGCAAAAAAATAATATTTATTTTATTTTGCATTGTATTTTTAAAATAATATAGTAAAATTATTTTTTTATTGTTTTTCATTTACTCACAAATAATTGCCCAAGTTGCCTTTAAAATCATGAAATACTAAAATCTTTAATGGCCTATATCTTATAATTTAAAGCAAAAATAAATAAAGTAGCTCACATCCGTACTAGATATTTGATATACTTTTGATTACAAAAATTATTTATCAGTTTTTTGGGTATTTTGATCTCAAAAAGATTTGTATGAAACTGGCCGAAATGGGCCGCTCAAACGTTCCACTTCACACGGGTTTGCCTGGGGGATCTCATATCATTTTTATATAATGCGTATAAAATCATACTTTTGTGGAGAGGAAAAATCAAGGGGTCGTCCTCTGGTTCTGCCGCCCGTGTGCGTTGCACTTACTGCCTTTAAGGATGCGGCGTCTCTGGGCCCTACAGTCAGTGCCTCATGCAGTGAGTGGGCCTTACATTAAGACTCCATGGTATGTGATGAATATTCCACCCAATAAGGGATGTCATTAGCTTTCAGTATTACACTTAAAGATCCCACAATAAGCAGCTTATTCGATGCTAAAACTGAATTGCTAATTATTGCTGAGGAAGGTGATTGCAGACACTTATAAGCTGCCGACATCCTGTTCAATGAGACTTCTGCTTTTCGCAGTCATATTTTTTATGGAAATTAATATAAACCAGTCATAAATCATTAGATCGGATTTGTACTACTTGAGCAATTTTTATTTTTATTTTTACATGAGCTCCACTCAGGAGACCCTGAGGAAAATAATTTCCCTCAAGGCCTTCCCTTTATGTCATCTTTGGGGATGCTGTGTGGAGGGTTTTTCTAGGAAAGGAAGGAGAGGAGAGTTCTGGGAAGGAAAAAGATTTAAGGGGTGAGTAGGAATCTGGGGTTCAGTGCGTCCTGGTCATCCGCCTCCAAGACAAGCCTCACCCCATGAACCCGGGCACCCCTGCTAAATCACCAAACGTAGCGAATCACTTGGGGTGACCTATGGCAGAGGTGTTGGTTATCCAATAAAGGTTCCCGGGGCGGCGGTACCCATTCCCGCCTCCCAAATTGAATATGAACGCGTATAAGAAACAATTCGTAAAAAATACATTTTTATAGCTAAAATAATATGTGATAGTTTCCATTGATTTATTTTCTTACTTATAAAATTATTCACAAAAAAATTAAAACCACTTTTGCATTCGAAATCATGACCTCATGCCAAGCTTTTTTTGATGCCTATCACCCATATTCGTGGCGATTTAAGGCATATACTCATATTCCAAGTAAACGTTGGTTCCACAGCAAAAAAAAATCCAAAAGATTTATCTACTGCATTTTGAGAATGAGAATCAATCACTGGTCTATTGCAGCTCATTTGTTTAAAATCCGAGTCCTCAATAGTCCACTCTGAAGTGCGGTATGGAGGAGGAGACTCTTGACCATGTCTTCTTCGATTGTAAAAATCATTCTTCCTTCAAAAGCAAAATATCGTTTGCTTATTAAAATCACCCACCATTCTCCCCTTAGTGTTCCGTATTTGCTGTCTCTCAACAATTCTCGCGTTTTTTAAGGTCTATATAAGTTCAAAGTCTTGAATGACTTCAATATTTGATTTGTTCTGACTCTTTATAGGTTATCCTCAAAATTATAACTATCTTTCTTAACTTTATCGGCACAAAGCACTATTTTGAGGGTTTTTAAAAAAAAAAAAATTATTTATTAAATAACAGAAAAAAACATTTTGTACAAGAATTTGAGTAGACCCACAAAGCTGTCATATGGCAGCTTGTCTGTAGGTTCTAACCATTTAAACATTCTTAATATAATATCTAAGAAAATATTTGTAAATACATTTATAGTTTTAAGGAAACATTAGAATAGATCACATAGTAGTATTAGATAATTTAACTTACAACTATAAATATATAAGATATTTCAATATACCTACCTAGTAAAAGATATGAAGGCAGCTATATTAAGATATTCAAAGATACATGGAGTTTTCGTTCATAAACCATAGTTTTATCATTTTAGGACTTAGTCTCTCATTTTTTTCAAATTTTATGTTTTTATTGATTTTATTGAAAATCACTGGTATTATTAGATATTCAAGAGTACGGCTTCCATATTTATTTAATATTCGAGGAGTTTTTAGGCCCTTTCCTTCTCTAAATCTTGTGGTATGTTTGTGTACAAGTAGGTGTTTGTAAGGGCTTTCCCCCATATTATCCATAATAGTAGTGAACCAGTGGAGTCCTTTTATTGTAAGTAGGCTCTCTGAGCCATACAGTAGTTTTAAGTTATGTCTCTGTTTGTAAATCTTTGTTGTGTCAATATTTTTTATTATGGCGGTTTGTAAATTTTCAATATATTTAATTTATTTATTAGCAAAAACAGTATTACACCAATATATTGCAAAAACGGTTATACAAGATACAAAATTATTACGTTTACAGTTAAAACATTTATTTAATGTGTTATTTCACGCTTAAAATCATTGCAAGAAATGTGGAAAATATCCACATTTCCTGCAAGGCAGTTAATTAACCTAGTAAGTCTTCCCAGGGGCATCCATTGGTAAGTTAGTTCTGCACCTGGGAAGAATCAAAAGCCTGTGATGGCGACCTCGCGTGAAATTATCCGGGACATAGAATCCTATTTCAGCCAGAATATCTGGTACCGATATAAAACCATTTAGAAGCTTATATGCCATCAGCAGTAATGCGACATCTCTTCTGGAACTAAGGCTGTAAGTAGTGCTTGCATGTCCCCAAGTTCGAATACCATATCTAAGGATGGATTCGACCATAGAAAAATATATGAGTTTAAGAGTACAATGAGGCAAAATAAATTTTAATTTGTAAAATTTACTAGATAAAGATCTGGTGAATTGACTATTTATAAAAACAAAAGAATACATATTTTTGGCTTGTCAAAAAACTTGTAATCAAATAACTAAGAACACCTTTGAGAGCCTGAGCACCTTTATTAGAACACACCTGTGTATCAAATATTTGGATACATTATGAAGGCAATTAAAGATCACATTTGTAGACTAATTTCAATATCAATGATCTGCAAATAATGCGAGGTAGGAAAAATATTAATGAATGATTCCAAATCATCGGTTTTAGCTCCTCAGGCCTCGAAGGTCAGAAAATTTCCGCTTTGCGATAAAATATTTTTATTCAATGGAATATTTTTGAATGTCGACATTTCTAATCTCTACACAGTGAAAAACAAATCAGCGAAAAACAGTTAAGCTCTTTACAATTTTAATCTAAAAACTTTCTCATGTTAACAGTATTAACTTAATACTCTGTAAATATTCCAAAATAATAAACAAATTAAGTCAAATCAAAATTAATCATTGATATACTACTAGGTGAAAGGAATACAAGTTAAAAGCCATCTCTCCAAAATATGTGAAATTTGTTAATGTGTCCATAAATATTTTTTAATAGGTCCTTAAACCGACGCTCATCAAAGAGAGGTTGTAAATTCTCTTGTGTTTACTTCCTAACACTTTTTAAAATGACTAACTAATTTGTTTTGAAGGGTGGTGTTGTTATTGGTTATTATAGTTACTTATTACTGAGCGGTTAGCGTGATCGTCAAAGGCACCGCGTTTGAGATCCAGTGCCGGCAAAACAACATCGAGAAATATAATTTATGATTATTTTATCAGTTTTAACAGGTAGGTATAATTATTGTTTACAGTACCTGTTAATTAGATAATGTCAAAAGGGCGACAGTGGTTGAAAATAAAGTATCAGTGACGTACCAAAACAATTGCGGGTTTTGTGACAAATTTTTACAAAGTCAACTTATTTTCACTAGCAAAAAATGTTTTCATAAAATGCATCCTAGATATTATAAATACAACTATTTAAATTACATTTAGCAACATTTATATCTTGTAAAAAAATTTCAGGTCTTGAAACCATAATCAACTATACCATGACGGCCTCCGTGGTCGAGGAGTGAGGATCTCGACTATCCATAAACCTCAAACCAAGGCATGCGCAAGTAAATTTTATTTGATTAATTTGTGTTTTTTCATGGCATGGAACCATACCAGTTGAGTCAACTCAACACCTCCCTGAAAAGTCATTAAAAGCTATGAAAAAAATAATTTTAAATTAGCCGATAACCCCAACCTAACGTAACCTATTTAACCAAATTTTTATATATATTTTTGGTTCCATGTCAACTGAGAAAACAGTCAACCCAACACCTCCCTGAAAAATCATTAAAAGCTATGAAAAAAAAAGTTAAATTACCCGATAACCCTAACCTAACGTAACCTATTTAACCATTTTTTTATATGTATTTTTTTATTTCTAAATGACTTATCTGAGATGGTTCTGAGTTGGTTTCATTCCGAGTTGGCCGGTCACCATATTTTTGACGTGATAACGTCTTATAAATCGATGAACGCCGGCTGCATGCACGAAAAAGCATGATAGAGAGGCACGATCGGCCAAAGCGTTCGTTCTAGTGACGCATCTATCTCTCTTCCACTCCATCTTTATTATTTGACGTTATCACGTAAAATTATCGTCCGTAAACCGATTTTACAGACAACTAAATTTTTTTTACTCTAAGTGATGAATCTGAGATGGTTTTGAGTTGGTTTCATTCCGAGTTGTCCGGTCACCATTTCATATAAAGAATGTATTTCGAACGAAAGGCTTTTGTATTTTGTCGCCACATGTTATTATAGAATACACATTATTACGTGAAGAATTACGCTTCCTGTAGAAATGTTTTTCTAATAGCAGTGGCATGTTTTCTCAGTCTGCAGTTTAGAAGGCTGCAGTCTTTTCAATCATGCAAATATATGAATTGAAAATAATATATAGTATATTTGCGGCTCGTTCCATAATGGAAGATACTTCAGTATTCCCATTATAGCCGCCAACCAGAATTGAAGCTTTGCTTGAAATGGCTTTAGCCGTGTTTGGTGACCATATCTGAATAGCCAGGTACTTCTCCACCTTCCTCTTCCTCATCTCCATCACCTCCACACTTCCGTTAACCTTACAAAAATTGGGGTTGCTTTGGTCTCACTGGCAAAAGAAGGTTGGGAGCAGTTTAGACTTGGACCAAAAAAATTAAACCATAATTTCATTTGTAATTGATTGTGATGATTTTTTTTACTATTTCTATGTGTTTTGTTATGGTTTTTGTATTATTTTTCAATGTTATGAGTTATTTTTTTTTAAATTTAATTTTATATCACTTATTTATTTTATTTTTTTATTGTTTTAATATTACATTTGTTACATTAATGACGTATTTCCCATTTCACTGGGTGTGAAACGCCTGTATTGGGATGGCAATTTACACTGAATGTGGAGATCCGCAAAGAATGCAAGGCTGATGTAAGCGTAATGAATAAGATTAAGAAAGGGACGCTCAGATGGTTTGGGCATGTAGAGCGAATGAATGAGGAAAGGAGTGTAAGGAGAATATATGACGCAAATGTGAATGGAAGACGAAGTCGGGGACGCCCGAGGAAGACATGGCACGACCAAGTGAATCAGATACTTGAGTCGGGCGATGTCAAGAATCAGAATAACAGAAGAGCATGTATGAGACGATGTATGAATGTGAACGAAGCAAGGAGTGTGTGCCAAGATCGAGTTGTTTGGTGGTCCGTCCTCTACCCCTGCTGGGAAACGGCGTGATGGTTAGTTAGTTAGTTAACACTGTACTAATAAAAAGGTTACATTTATGTATAAAGCTTAATTTGGGTTTAAAAAATTTAACAAAAAATCGCTACGATCGTTAAGATTTAAGATTTTTTTGTCTTAATTAATGAATTACAATTAAAAAACCAAAGAAATATTTTTCTTACGGTTGGAAACAGTCCGTGTACTTGTTGATAAAAAAAAAGAATGTTTGATGGGCATCAAAATTGTCTAACGTGTGTAAGTAGGTACTAAAAAGGGGAGACGCGAGCGAGTGAAAACAAAAATGATTTTATGAAGTGAGAAAAGAATGATAAAGCAATTTTGTTTGTCCGAAAGCTCTTTGGGGTGGAGGGAATAATACAAACACGGATGATTGGCAGATTTGCGAATAATAAATCTCCCTCCGCTGAGCTCTGGGAAATATATTGAAACCGAAAGTAAATAATGGCGGGAGAGCAAAGTTTGACACACCCCAAAAATAATATTATTAGGTAGAAAGAAAAACGTAAAAGTTGAGAGAATGTTCAATACAATGAAAAGTTTCAGCAGAGGCGGACCCTGACTTTCAAGTTCAAAATGGTTTTCGCTGATATTTCAACTTAAAAATGAGGCACCACTAAGTAATGAAAAATCGTGTGTTTTTGGTTTGAAAATTAGATCGCTTAGAAATAATTTAATTAAATACTGCGAGTAGAACACCTATTTGCCATTGAAATAAAAGAGTATTTTTTAAGTCTTCTTTTAATCCCAGAAAAAATAAAATATCAGGCCCATAAAAAATTACTTTAAAGTTTATAATCTTCTTCTTACAAACCCCTTTTCGTTTGTGGTTTAATTGTATAATGTAGGAAATAAAATTCTTTAGAAAATGATCGTAAAACATTTAAATATTTGGGCCTGAACATCTGAAATTAAAATAAAACATGCTTTTTGGCAATGTTTTTTTTAACAAATCATTACACGCGGCTGGTGTAAAACGGGGAATTTAAACCTTATCGCCATTTATATAAGGAGTGTTATGGAAAACGGCCTGATCCCGAATTTTACACGACGTGGTGCATCACCAGCTATACGTGAATCCTAATGAGATACCATTTAGATAATCTTTACGACGAAACGGTTTACAGTATGAACATCAAAAAATATGTTACGTTAAATACGGATAAATGGAATCTTTTACTAGCTTTTCTATGTATTTGAAATACAATAAAATTATTATTTATATAACAAAAATATAAGCTTAAACCACAAAAAAATGTTTTTGCATGACTTAACTTTGAAGTAGTAAGAAACGATTTTTAAAAAATACCCCTTTATGGCTAAGACTATTTTTGAGGTTTTGTATAAATAAATAAAAACCACTTTTTTCGCTTACTTGCCACGTGCAAATAAGACGCTCGATTTTAAATTTTGTAGGCATGGTACCTGTTAAAAAGGAATCTGGATAATAAATCCAGATTCCTTTTTAACAGGTAAAAACTAGAAGAACTATATCGCTGCGGTTGAGTGATGTTGTAAAGTGAGTTGAAGAGTAAAGAAAATATTTCAAAAAAAATTCTAAACCAAATCGTTTTTTTTAAACATAATGGAGAATTCATTTAAACTGAATGAGTCAATGTTGCTCACGGAAAAGATGGTATCAGAGAAAACAATTAAAAAAGATCAGGTTCCACCGAGATTTGAACTCGGATCGCAGGATTCAGAGTCCTGAGTGCTAACCGTTACACCATGGAACCGACGATTTGTAAACGAATTTTATCTCGTAACTGTACTAAAGATTTGATTATTATTTATATAATTAAAGCGTTGCATTTACATAATTTCTTAAGATAATCCAAGGAAATGTGATATGAATAAATTGATTTTTAATGTTTGACTTGAATGAGTTTTATTTGTTAAATCTGAAAGATTTTACGCATGACGGTGACGGTGCATGACTTATGTTTACGCATGACGGTGTTTTACTTTCAGAATTTCGGCAGGCGAAAGTGATATTAAATGACTTTATTACAGTAATAAATGAAACAATGCGTTTATTGTTATAAAGTTTAATTTGTGGACTCAATTATTTTTATTTATTTCTGTTTTACATACAATATATTGTATTAGTATAAATGTTATTATTTAATTCATATAAACAGTTTATTTATAAATAAGTTCTGCTACGTAATTATTAGCACGCGTGAGAACTGTTTCGTCTTTTGAATATTGTATGTAAGTGGCCTAACCACAGTTTGATAATGACTTCAAGGCGTAACAACTGTCACGAGTAATAATAATTACTACCAAATATTATTTATAAATAAACTGTTTAAAACAAAATAAATAAAGCAATGTGTTTAAAAAATTGAATCCGCCCACTGAAAATATAACATATATTAAAAATTTTAAACAAATCTATGTTTTGTCTATTCATCAAATAAATCCATCGATCATTAATTAAGAGCACACTGTTAATCACACAAAAGACACCTGAATAAAATTTAAAAAATGATAATTGATATAAAACTTAAAAATGATTTTATTTTGTTCCGCTACATCGACAAATCCATAAAATTTCACGGCACGCCTCTGTATGACAGTATCCACATTCATATTCATTTTCGTTTATCGACATCCCTGCCTCAATTTGCACTTTATACTTTGGATAAACTTATCTAAAAACCATCAGTTTGCAAGACATAATATTCTAAAGGAAAAGTTACAATAATGTATGCTATATCGCATGTAGAAATACAATCCCATATTTTACGGCCCTTTCATACAAAAAAAACATCGTCAGCCAAAAATTATTATAAATGTGTGGCGAACTTCTTGTTATTTAGACTATTTTTTTATGTATACATTCTACATATTTACTCTACAGAAAACATGTTACAATGTACATAAAAATATTTTTATATTGTGATATGATATATAAGGTGTACTACCTTATCTTCCCATAAATATAATATCAATAGTAGTGGAGGGTAGCAAATGTAAATACATGCAAGGTCCAGTGTTTTAAATATAGTGTCCTCTGCGTGCAAAGTCGTATCTTCTCCAAGCATAATTTATAATTATATTATATTTATTATCGTTATTATATATTAAGCCCAATAAAATTGGATAATATTTACTGAACCCTTGAGGTCATTCTCCACAAAAACGGTGCTCTACAAATTATCGAAATATTATTGTTATTAATAAAGCTAGGCTTTGTTTGTTAATTTCAGGCTATGTTTAATATTTAACGTCATTTATTACTTAGCATTTCAAATTTAATTAATGTTTTCCTAACTTCCATCTATAGACTCTTACCCTAAAGATAACGTCTGTGTCGCCTTTCTTCTGATTTTTCTTTGCAACTTTTGTCTATGTTATCAGATATCTGTGGTTTACCGTCAGCTTTCACTTTTTGTTATTTTAACATGTTCGATATCATTTTTTGCAATTGTATGAGGGATGGTTCGTTATGATAATTTATTTTTAATATTTATATTTTTCAGTATCCAGTTTACATTTTTAGTGTGTTTTTTTGGTGAAATTTGAAATTGGTATTTATGTTTTTTTTTTTACATTAGCTCCTTACCTTGGCCCTGAGGAAAACAATTCCCCTCAGGGCCTATGTCATCTTTGGGGATGCTGTGTGGGGGTCTTTTTACGAAAAGATGGAGAGAAAGTTCTGGGAAGGAAAAGGGTATTAGGGATTGGTAGGAATCTGGAGGTTAGTGTGTCTAGGAGTGACGGACGTATGAATCCATCCCTCCCACTGCGGTGCAAGGCGATATTCCGAGAGAGTACGGCCGGAGATGTAAAAGGGACTCCCTCAACCATTCTTTCCCGATCCTGCTTGCCATGCAGCTGGTGGGCAGACGCAGTCACCGCCACGACCAGGACAAACCTCACCCCACGAACCCGGGGTTCCATGCCAACTGAGAATAAAGTCAACTCAACACCTATTTGAAAATTCATTAAACGCTGTGAAAAAAATAATTTTAAATTAGCCGATAACCCTAATCTAACGTAACCTATTTAACCAATTTTTTATATATTTTTTTATCACTCTAAATGACTTATCTGAGATGGTTCTAAGTTGGTTTCATTCCGAGTTGTCCGGTCATCCGAATCCGGGCACCCCTGCTAAGTCGGCCTCCGTGGTCCCGAGGCAAGACTCTCGACTCACAATCCGAAGGTCGCGGGTTCGAACCCGGCGTGCGCAAATAAATTTTATTTGATTAATTTGTGTTATTTCACAATTTATTCATTTAAAATAATATATAGTATATTTGCGGCACGTTCCAGAGTGGAAGATACTATCAGTATCGCCCTGGTGTAAGACCACCATTCAGAATTGAAACGTTGCTTGAAATGGCTTTAGCCGTGTTTAGTGACCAGATCTGAATAGCCAGGTACTTCCCTACCTTCCTCTTCCCTATCTCCTTCCCCTCCCCACTACCTTCAACCTCACAACATACCCCGATTGGGGATGCCATAGTCTCACTGGCTCCAGACGGGAGCAGTTGAGACTCTTGTGCGGTATTAACTGTAAAAAAAAAAAAAAAAAAAAAAAAGTCACCAAACGTAGGCAACCACTTGGGGTGACCTATGGCAGATGTGTTGGTTATCCAATAAATGATTCCCGCGGCGGCGGTGTCCATGCCCGCCTCCCAAATTGAAATGATTTTAAAAAAATTACTCAAAGATTTATAAAAAAAACGTGAACTAACACAGATATACGCGTTTGTAAACAAAGGTAAGAAACGACAAACATCCAATTAACAAAACGACGTAAATTTCGTATTTTGGTAGGAAGTATGTTATTTAGTCAGTAGTTATCTTTTAATCCTGCATTACAACAACTGGTTAAACAAGCTTATTGTTGAAATTATCACATTTTATCGCCCATTGATTGTCGAGAAGTTGTTTATTTGATTGTACTTTGACTGGCACATGTGTCCAAATACCTACATCACACTGCTTACAACACGCTTGGCACCTTCGGAACACTTGGATAAATATTGATAAAAAATCAATAGACACAAATTGTTATTTCTGCTCTCGTCTCGGAGCAAATACGTAGCAATAAAAGAATTTCTTAGTAACACATTCAAAATTAATTTTGCTATTTGGTGTTTTCAGAAAGAAGTTTGATAGCAGTAGAAATGAAAATAGGGTTGGGTAAAAATGTATAACCTGGTAACTATTTAATAATAACAATATTTGGATGATTTGTATATCTTTATACTAACTACAGAATATACAAACTATTATAATATAACAGCTGGGATACCCGGCTTCGCTAAGGACAACATTCGAGAGTGTTCTGGAATGTTCCACAATTTATTTTATTTATTTATAGCGGACCCGACAGACGTTGTCCTGTACACAACTGTCGGGACAAACTAAAATTAAAATAGAATAATATTGAATATTCGATAATGCGATGGTAGCGCGGTCTGCCGGATCCAATGTGAAATATTACAAAATCAACAACTCCTTAGAAATAAAAAAAATAATTAAAAGAACATTTTCCAGTGGACCAAATTGTGAATCTAAACCATTCTCGAATCCCCTTGAACCCACACAAAAAATTTCATCAAAATCGGTCCAGCCGTTTAGGAGGAGTTCAGTGACATACACACGGACAGAAGAAATATATATATTAAGATAGGTGTTGGCTAACAGATTGCATCAACCGGTTCGATCACTAATTGAAAACTTTATGTACAATGCATTTAACTAAAGAACTTAAAAATATATAGGACCATGTTACATTGAGAGGTCACTTGAGATTAACACTGTTTATTGTTTACAAGAGAAATTTAGATGCAGTTTGCACGCAGAGGACAATTCTATTAATTCTTTTTCCTATAGTGGGTGCAGGTTGCAGGTTTGCTATCTAGTGAATTTAATTCGTTGATGCGGACATTGAAACAAATGAAATAGATAACATTTTTTTTTAAATCTTAACCATATAGCACAAAATCGCACCGATCGCATTGCACCGGCATAATTTAAATATGTGCATTTTTCTTTCTGCAAGGTCAACTCTAATATTTTCAGCTTCTTCTTCTTTCGTATGGTGGGGGGTCAGAGGGAGACATCTAGGACTGTGAGCCAGTCTAGGGCCTCAGGCGTTGCACTGTGGACCTCATCAGTCCCGCCGGGGAATGAATGGTGCGTGCATTCGTTGACCACATGTTAGGTGGTCTGCACCACACCACATTCAAACATCGCCGACTCTTTAAGGCGGCGCTTCCCGGCTGAAAAAGAAAAAGATGGAGAGATATGTAATTACGAATGTTGGACAGAGCGCGCTAATATTTTAAGTGATAAAATTGAAGCGAAAATTACGAAAAAGCTTAATAAAACATGACTCGTTTAAAATAGAGCAAAAATCTCGTGGAACGTATCTTAAGTACCATTTAAAGAAACATTGTGAATTTTTTCATAAATATAACTTGTAAAATAATAGAAATAGACTTGTTTTAAATAATTTTCGGGGCATACTTTGCGATTTTTTTCTATCGAGGGAATTTAATATAATTTGCGTTTCGGCGTGGATATTATCTTCAAAGGGGAGATATGTAAGAAAGCGGCGGCTTAAGGCCCCATCGTATGAGCACAACGGCTATGGGAGCACCTTATCATATTGATGGCGGACCAGAGTTTGCGAGGCAATGAGAACCCAGGCTGTCTCTCTGTGGTGTCTTGTACAAGATGGGCATTTTTTACGTTGGCCGATTGCCACCCAAGCTTTCACCTATCTTCTGGGGTAGAAGTGGTCGGAAGATTCTTTCTCCTTCTGTCCAGAAGGGTTTTCGGGACTTCAAGCGGCATGCCGGGTGAGAGACGACATTATCGTGCAAAGGTATTGCGCTTTTTGCAGCGCCTTCCATGATCGATGTTCAGCTTAGTGCCACAATGCGGATCATCAGAAGAACTTTAAAATCTACTCCTCTTCCTTGGCTCCCCGTACTATCAAACATAGCCCCGCCAAATATATTCAGCTAAAAACGTCATTTCCATAAAATACATAACTAAATAAATAACAACTAAACACCACGGCGCAGCGTTTCCCCCATGGTCGATCGATAAGAATTGATAGTATAGGGTAACTTCGCATAGTTTCCTAGGACAACTGCAGATCGCTAACGTGCAAACAACAGTTGACGTCAAATATTTTAACAGTTCACAATGATTGAGTGTTCTTAATATATTCTATGTCAACTGTGGTTTATACGTTAGCGATCTGCAGTTGTCATAGAGAACGATGAGACGTTATCGAAAGTTATCATATTAATCCTTATCGATCGCCCATGCTATGACCCTTGTGGTACGCACAGAGGACGGGCCGACAAGCAAGTCGGTCTAGACACACACTCCTTTATTTATTCACATTCATACATTGTCTCGATAGTGTAGATAGGGGGGTGGGAGTGGGAAAACAAGAAATTCAAGAAGAGCCTACTCCCACTCCAAAGGTCATAAGCGGTTGAGATATCTACTATGTGACAAATAGTTGCAAGGAATGGGTTAAGAAGTATGGTTTATTGTAAGTACATACTATGAAGCCTTGCTTTAGTTGAGGTCATAACGCGTTTTAATGAAAATTCAATAGCTGCGGTTGGAAATAAAACGGACATATTATGTGCTGCACAGCGCACTGCACAAAGGTCCAAATCGCAAATTCAGCTGGCCAAAAATAGTTGAAAAAAAAAGAGATTGATACGGGACCTAAATTATAACATATTTTATTGTGATTTTTAACCACATTTATAAAATGATACGAGACAGTTAGAAAGTAGACTTTTTACAATTTTGCGTTATACGTGTGGGTAATGGTAGGAAGAGGTGATTAAGGGTGTTATGTAGTACTGTGTTTTTATTGTGTAGATAGTAGTAGTGTGTATATATCACGATGGGATGCATTACACAAATGTTACATCACGGCGAGATGCGGATCTATGCTCGATGCGTGGCGGGCGGAGACTTGATGATGTTGTGGTCAACTGGTGGTAAAGTTAACGGATCTTCCTTGAAGGTGGAGAAAGTCGCGGTGGGTTGTTGAGTACCTACTCGACTGACTTTTCCTATAGTGGGTGCAGGTTGCAGGTTTGCTATCTAGTGAATTTAATTCGTTGATGCGGACATTGAAACAAATGAAATAGATAACTTTTTTTTTAAATCTTAACCATATAGCACAAAATCGCACCGATCGCATTGCACCGGCATAATTTAAATACGTGCATTTTTCTTTCTGCAAGGTCAACTCTAATATTTTCAGCTTCTTCTTCTAGAAGTTAACGGAACTTCCTTGAAGGTGGAGAAAGTCGCGGTGAGTTGTTGAGTACCTACTCGACTGACTGTATTTGAGTAATAGACTCATAGACATATTCATATGTCTATGAATAGACTGAATTTTCTACGCTGTGCTGCGCTTTTATATGGGTGTGCACTGAGAATGGATCGTAATATTATATTAGCGGTTCGCTACGCAATATTAAATTCAACACTAATATTAACAAAATGGTTTTATGAGTAAACCTTCCTGGACATTTTTGCCTCCCTAAAAGTAACAATTCAATCGGACAAACTAAGCGAGCATTTGTTTATTAATAATAAGTATTTATTCCAGAATGTTGGGAGGAAGGTGCAGTCCCACATACACCACATAGAGCAGTGGTCCCCAAACTTTTTATCGCTGCGGACCGGTAAACGTTTGATAATTTTACCACGGCCCGCTGAGAAGGTGACGGGGAGGAGGAGGGGGGAGGATGAAACGGAATAAATTCACCAATACAATCAAACGCGTGTAAGTATGTCACATATTCTCAATAAAATTTGACAATCTTGATCTGGGCAAGCAGAATATAAGAGCGGTGAGGTGGCTGCGTCGTTGCGTCTCACTCGAGCTCTTTACGTTATATATGCGAGTGCGCAAGATGGAAGCCCAGTCGTGTCTTTTACTTCGAAGGTATTGTTTCGGCGGTAATTTGGCGTGAAGGAGATATCAACTGGATAACTATTTTTTGTTGATAAACATTTAATTTTTTATTCAGCATGTTCGATTTTTTTACGTAATTTAATTTTTAGGCAGGGCCTTGTGCGGCCTGGTACCATTTGATACACAGACCGGAACCGGTCCGCTGCCCGGGGGCTGGGGACCACTGACATAGAGTAAGCATATATAAGATTATAAAATAAGTAGATGTATAAGTTACAAAAACACATGAAAGGAAAACAACAACAAAAAACTAAATATCTATAATAAGGGTTCCATGCCAACTCGGAATGAAACCAACTCAGAACCATCTCAGATAAGTCATTTAGAGTGAAATTAACCGATAACCCTAACCTAACTTAACCTATTTAACCAATTTTTTATTTATATTTTTTTATCACTCTAAATGACTTATCTGAGATGGTTCTGAGTTGGTTTCATTCCGAGTTGGCCGGTCACCCTATAATAAGACCTGAAGGGAGCTGTGGCATTTAGATTGTGAGGGGCCAATTTTTAAATGCATACTGCGATCAAGTGATGTATTGTTAGTGCTACTTTTCCTCTTTCAATTAAATGTTTCTATGATATTTAGACCTCCCACCCTTCTTTTTTTATATGAAATACCGCACAAGAGTCCCAACTGCTCCCGTCTGGAGCCAGTGAGACTATGGCATCCCCAATTGGGGTTCGTTGTGAGGCTGAAGATAGTGGGGAGGGGAAGGAGATGGGGAAGAGGAAGGTGGGGAAGTACCTGGCTATTCAGATCTGGTCACTAAACACGGCTAAAGCCATTTCAAGCAACGTTTCAATTCGGAATGGTGGTCTTACAGGGCGATACTGAGAGTATCTTCCACTCTGGAATATTATAAATTATTTTAAATTAATAAATCGTGAAATAACACAAATTAATCAAATAAAATTTATTTGCGCACGCCGGGTTCGAACCCGCGACTTTCGGATTGTGAGTCGAGAGTCTTACCTCGGGACCACGGAGGCTTCTGTTAAGATATAATGATTTTAAAAGAGTTGACTCTTGATAACATCGAATTCTTGGTCACCTAATGTTTAGTTCGAACGTTTGTGCACCGGGTCGTAAAACAAACCTCGCGATCCTTCATTTTACACCGCGGCAGGAATGTGTTTGCTAATGGTTATTGCTTTTCCTATTTTATGGTTAGTTTTACTCGGCCGCGTTAATCTATCAAGCCCGGGCTAATACGAGCTCACTTCCTGAACATTAAATAGCTAATCGACTGTGAGCCGAGTACTGTAACGGCGTCCAACATCAAAAACATACAAATCAAACAGCAAAACATACGCAACAAAAATGCTACACCACCAACAATTGTATGATCAACATTATTATCGAACAAGTCTTTCCCTTTTGATGATAAGTTAAAATTTACAGCATGATTTTGGCTGTTTTGTTTCGGTGGGACGCTGCAACTGCTCTCAAAACGTCACATTGCTGAGTTTCCCATATAAATAAAAGTTCACGGATAATTTTCTACGACGCGTGGCAAATAGTATTTTTACAATAAATATAACAAACCTTTAACGCTGCATTATTGATTATAGATTTAGCATAAACGTGGAGTGTGCGGGGCGCAGAAAGCACAATGGGTGTTCGTAATAGAGTTTTGACGGGAAGAACGCGAAACTAATCAAGTGGAAGCTGTTATGGCTGTTTGCGTGAAGAGCGATCGATTTACTTGTTAGGACGATCAATGTGTCGCTTGTCACTGTCAATTTTACTGCAGTTTTTGTGTTGATTGTGATTTATTTTGAATGATGCATTTTCAAGCCGCCGCTATTCGAATTCGACCGGTTTATTACATATTTCCCTTAAACATTTGAAGTTTTTAAGCTCTTAAAAAAATATATGTTATTTTTGAAAATAATATCTAGATACGTTCAACGCCGAAACGCAAATTATATGAAATTCCCTCGATAGAAAAAAATCGCAAAGTATGCTCACAAGTCTATTTCTTTTATTTTACAAGTTATATTTGTGAAAAAATCCACAATGTTTCTTTAAATTATACTTAAGATACGTTCCACGAGATTTTTGTTATATTTTAAACTAGTCAAGTTTTATTAAGCTTTTTCGCAATTTTTGCTGCTATTTTATAAATTAAAAAATTAGCGCCCTCTGTCCAACATTCGTAATTACATATCTCTCCATCTTCTTTTTCAGCCGAAGAGCGCCGCCTTAAACATTGTATGGCTACGAACAAAATATGCTTTTCTGCCATTTCGTGATCTATGTTTCTGTTATTATAAAATGTGTGGGTTGTTTATGAGAAAGAGCAGGTTACTAGGAAACTATCGGCAGTATGCATATATAGTTAATTTACTGGTTCATTTTAATAAAGGTATTTAGAAGCAGATAGGTGAAAGGAATATGTATATTTTAAACTCTCTAGCAATGACAAATTATTATAAATACTATTGTAGAAAGCAATCAATTAGGGTGGCGGAAATGGGTACCGCCGCCCCGGGAACCTTTTTTTGATAACCAACATCCCTGCCATAGGTCACCCCAATTGGTTCGCTACGTTTGGTGACTTAGCATAAGTGCCCGGGTTCATTGTCTAGGTCGTGGAGGCGGACGAACAGGACACACTGAACCCCAGATTCCTACCCACCCCTTAAACCATTTTCCTTCCCAGAACTCTCCTCTCCTTCCTTTCCTTAAAAAATCCTCCACACAGCATCCCCAAAGATGACATAGGCCCTAAGGTAAATTATTTTCCTGGGGCCCTCCTGTGTGGAGCTCATGTAAAAAAATGTGGTTCCACATATTTAATAAAAATAAAACAATTACATTGTTTAAAACCACGAGTTTTCATTAATTTATTTACCGACCGGTTTCGCTTTGCTCAAGCATTATCACTTTTATCTTATTGTCTTCCTCTGTAATATACATATAAGCACACACTATGTATTTCTTGTTTAGTATTAATTTGTATCCTGATGATGCTTGAGCAAAACGAAACCGGTCGGTAAATAAACTAATGAAAACTTGAGATTTTACACAAAATAAATTATTTTTTTATATTATTATAAATTCGCCCCATTCTGAATTACTAATTTCAAGTTCAATTGCCGATATTTCAAAATATGAAAGTATTTATACCGGCAAAAGATATTGCATAATTAAATAAATCTTTCATTTAAAAAATCGTTACAAGAAATATCCACCGTGATATATGGCTGTTGTGAAATAGTTAGCAAATATGCTAAGAGGCGTTAAACATAATTTAAAGCACGCGGCGACTCGGCTACACCTCTGGGTGATAAATTTGTCTTCCGCGACATCCAGCCAACTCAGAAACACTAAATTTATCAGCGCGGCAACGCACAGGGGTGGAGTAAGAGGCAATCGTTAAATTTCTGATAACGCTTTTCTAAGATGGCGGTGTTTAGGCGCGGATTTTAAATTAAGTCTCTCTTGACGGAACGAAACCATATCACCTATACACATTTATAATGGTTTTGTTGACCTATTAATGTGCGTGGTGTTGTGAGTTTATTTATTCACATAAACATACAATCTATTGGTTTTCATTAGTACACCTACCCATCAGATAGAATGAGATGATGTACTTTTTAATTGTACCTAATCCTACTTTATCCAAAGTTTACACTCCCGGAACAAACTACTAATTTATGAAAATCATTATTTTTTCTTAGATCAACAGAGACATTGGCTATTTGCAGATAGAAGGAAAGAAAGTGTTATCCAGATTCTAAAACTCGAAAATTGTGTATCCGGAATTGATTTGAGGGCAAAATCATCTCTTCCAGAATATTATATTCATAAAATAAAACCTTATATACTATATAAAATAAACATAAAAAAATATATATTTACAATTTTTTTTTTTATGTTTATTAAAACATAAACATATTTTTTTATCAGGTATGTTTTTAGGTTTTCACGGCCAAAAAGTATTTTTATTATTGTTTTTGTATCGCTTTTTTTCATTTTTCACGGTATCGCTTCGACACACATAAGTAAACACTCTCACCAATATCATTTACTCATCTGCCCTGATGATGGACACTGTAACGCTGTCCGAAACGTTGGCTAAAGAAGGAGGTAGCGAAACACGGCATAACACCCCAAAAACAATAATGAAAATATTTTTTTATGTTTATTAAAACATAAACATATTTTTTTTAATGTTTATTTTCATATATCTATATAAAGTATGTTTACACTGGTTTTTTTCTATGCCTGTCTCACTGGAATATACCTGTGCCGAGACAGGCACATATTTATATTGTAATTTTTATTTCACAGCCGATATCCGTAAATATGCAAATACTTATTAGTTTTCACGAATAACTAACCACTCGAGCGATTGGTGATCGGTTTTCAATCTGGCCTTTCGATTTAATTAGTATCATTTCTCAAAATATTAATATGGAAACATATATACTTAATATTAAACTTATACTTTTCAAATTACACCGAATCTATTAAATTTCACAACTTCAACTCCCTCTATACACAACGCTTAATTTTTGACTAAACCTTGTTATTTAAAATTTTGAATAATGGCCTGGACTCGCCAGAGCTTGCCGACTTAATAAAAATTCATATTCCGACAAGATCAACAAGAAAGTCCGACTTATTTCATTTACCATCATGTAGAACTAACATTAGAAAAAATTCCCCGATTCCCCGTTTATGTGCGCAATATAATACAACATTTTAGAATATAGACATTTTTAACAATACCCTTCAGAAATACCGAATAGAAGTAACGCGCACGGTTGAAAATTAATGCAAGATTGTCGAATGTATCGGGAGCATCTCCTATCCTTATCCTGTTTTCCTATTCCTCTCCCCCTCACCAAAAATCAATTTTTAGATCTAATAAAACTCCATCTTCAAATAATTTTAACATAGGAGACCTTTTTGACTTAACTTAATTTATTATTTATTATTTAAACTTTACGAGTAAAACCTCAAACTGTAATATTTAATTAAATGAAGACATTATGAGCGAAACTCAATCGAAAATCTGGAAACAGAAACAGACACCATCTAGATTGCATTTAGTTCGAGTTGAATCTTGCAATCATTCATAAAGATGGCAGCCAATAAAAATATGCGTTAAGAAAAATGAAGATAATATGGGTTGTTCTTAGTCGAAGTATGGTACAGTTAAAAGTGACCGGATTGGATATCGACACCTTAGCTCAGTGGATAAGAGCGCCCAACCCGGAAAGTAGGGAGGTCCTGGGTTCGAGTCCCAGAGGTGTAAATATCTTTTTCTGATTTTTCTGTTTCCAGATTTTAGATTGAGTTTCGCTCATAATGTCTTCATTTAATTAAATAACTTAATTTAATGTTATATGTATGTATCTATATTTAATGTAAAAGCTGTTCGTCTCTTACAAATAAATAAATAAATATGAACTGCTTTTTGCGGTTTAAACCAGTGAATCCTCCAAAAAGTTAACCGTTTATCCCGTATTTTTAGGTTCTATAAGCATGCTAGGTAGTACCTAATAGTTGGTAGGTACTACTAAGACTTTTTGGAAACTTCGAAAATCGTCAAAAATCGCTTGAGTTGTAGGGTATTAAAAAAATAACTTATAGAAGTATTTCAGAGCTTTGACGTAAAAGACAACTTTTCTCTTACCTAGAAGTTCGTTACACAAAAATTGCAGAATTTTATGAACTTGTTTTTATAACTAAATCTGATCCTTAATATGTATAAACATTATAAAAATGAAAGGATTTATTCTCTGTACACTTTTACGCTATAACAAGGGGAAGCAATTAAATTCATCGTCAGAGTGGCACATAAAATAGCAGGCGTAGGAATGTATTTATTAAATATGTGCAGATTTAGTAGAAGGCTGAGACACTAGCTATAGCTATAGCTCTTGGCACATTACACGAGCGGGTATCGGGGGATTTATTTGTCACACCGACAACTTAGCGTCGAGTCACACGCCTCCGAGGGCTTATAGACTCTACCTTCGAGTTTCGGGTGCCGCGCAGAGCTGGCGAGTGGTTACCGAACATTTATTTATTTTTGCATTTTTTTCTGACACAATAATTTTTTTAAAACATTTTATGATAATGTCTGACTTACTGAGTACTTTGCTTGTGCTAGGGCCCCAATATTATAACAATTTAACAATTCAATGAAAAGATAATGTGAAATAATTAAATTAAATTAAATGTAAAGACAGTAATGAACAAAAAAAAAACAGCATGAGGAACGTTTGAAAATAAAAAGAAGTGTGTATTGTAAAAATATTGTGTGTTGCGTGTAAAATATTTTACATTATTCTTATTTTTACTACTACGTTTTGTGATTAAGCAGGGGTGCCCGGGTTCGTGGGGTGAGGCGGATGACCAGGACACACTGTATTCCAGATTCCTATCCACCCCTTTAACCCTTTTCCTTCCCAGAACTCTCCTCTCCTTCCTATCCTAAAAAAAACCCTCCACACAGCATCCCCAAAGATAGGCCCTGAAGGAAATTATTTTCCTCAGGGCCTCCTGTGTGGAGCTCATCTAAAAAAAAAAAAATATTGCCCTTTTGTTCTTTAATCCATCTTTTAATTTTGTATCTACATTTAATTGGAGCTCCATCTACATATCGTATTTTTTAAATATTTTTTAAATATATTTTAGATATTATTGTTTTGTTTCAGGACCTTTTCTTAAAGATAATGGAAGTTATGCTTTTTCTTAAAAACGTATTGCGAAGTAAAAATACAACATAAACACCAATTAAGATATACCTAAGTAGACCAAAGAAAATTCAAAACTTAAAAAAACAATACCCAATAAACTTTTTTAAACAACACTTGCTGTAGAATAATACAAGGTATATTTGCGACACGTTCCAGAGTAGAAGATACTCTCAGTATCGCCTTGTTATAACATCACCATTCAGAATTGAAACGTTGCTTGAAATGGCTTTAGCCGTCTTTGGTGACCAAATCTGAATAGCCAGGTACTTTCCCACCATCCTCTTCCCCATCTTCTTCCCCACCCCATTACCTTCAGCCTCACAACATACCCCAATTGGGGATGCCATAGTCTCACTGGCTCCGGACGGGAGCAGTTGGGACTCTTGTGCGGTGTCCAATTGTAAGTAAATTTGGGAATAATTTACAATTTGAAACTTTGTAGGTACGCTGGCATGTTGTGTCACTTACAATGAGTACACTTACGGATCTATTACATATACTTTTAAAAAATACTGTACATATATTTTTTCATTTCTATTAACTTTTGACTTTTTCACAAGACGCACCCAGGAAAATCAAGATATTAAAATACCAATTATGAAAAGGAGAATCAAAATAATTTTCGGTTAAAATATTAAAATGTAACTCGGCTTCACAAAATCAGTTCCAATTTGGAAAATTACACAAAATATGTTAATTAAATGAAAACATTAATTAATTTAATTAAAAATTTTATTGAAAGCAAATTCATTTCATTCACACGCAACTGAAATTAGTATTTCAAAAAAAAAATTTTATTGTTCTCTAGACTTTATGTCCTGGTTAAATCTTCCCCACAGGAAAAATTTAACCCTTCCACACACTTTTCCACAAATGATCATCTAGTCAATCCACGCGATGTAATTGCATTGTATAAGTATAATAAATTCAAAACTATACAAGAACAACGCGTCAACCTACCAGAGACCATATGGGAAAAGACTTCACCGACTCCAGATATTTTCATATCAGAGGGTTCGGCTCGATAGAACTCCTAACTGAACCGATAAATCCTACTGATCCCTCAATATAAATATTTAAAAAATCTTTCGTAATCCTACATGTGTTTAATATGACTGATTTTTGCATCTTTATATAAAGATTATTTGATAAATCTAATAAGCCTAAATTTTTAATTAGAGAGCTAGGTATAATGCCAGTAGCCGAAATAACAAATGGTAATATTTTTATAGTCCGAGAATGCCAAATTCTTTTAATCTCATTTCCTAAATCTGTATATTTTCTAATTTTTTCAGAAATAGATTTTTGAATATTACAGGAATTTGGAATAGCGACATCAATGATATAAGTTATTTTTTAAATTTTGTCATGTAAAACTATATCGGGTCTATTATGACGTCTGTTAGTATAGTTTTATTATAATATATTTTATAAAATTCATTTTCTAAAAACGAATTTGGTTCGTATTCATAATATGGTACTACATTACGGCAGTCAATCAATTTATGTTTAATTACCAAACTTTGATGAATTATTTTTAAAACCGGATTGTGTCTAAAAGTATATTCGGATATTTAAGTTGTTTTAAATTATAATGATAGATATTTAAGTTGTTTTTCCATTTCAAACAAATGCTGGGATGAAACAGGATTCACATTTGAGACAATTAATTTTTTTATGTATAAGGCAATTCACCCTAAAACACTCTTTTTAGGGTGAATTGCCTTAAACAAAAAAATGTGACAATTAATTTTAAAAATGACTTTAATAAATCAAGTTTAATTTATATTTAACAATTTAATCATTTAAATATAATATAAGGTGTATTTACGTTCCAGAGTGGAAGATTCTCTCAGTATCGCCCTACAACATTCAGAATTAAAATGTTGCCTGCAATGGCTTTAGCCGTGTTTGGTGACTACATCTAATTAGCTAGGCACTTCCCAGCCTTCCTCTTTCACTTCCCAATTTATTCAACCTCACAACTTACCCCAATTGGGGATCAACAGTCTCACTGGCTCCAGGCGGTTGGGAATTTTGTGTTGTATTTACATAATTTTTTTTTATAAAAAACAGCGTTGAAATGCGAATTGGTGATGGTACTAATAATTAATATTGTCAACTGTAGGTACTGAACGAGTACCTACCTTCTTTGAATTTATTTTGTTTATGATGTACGTTCTTCGTAGAACACTGCCACATATAACAGAACAAATAATTTATTGTCTGCACTGCAGATACATGGACAGAATAATTATTGTCATTCCGACAACCAGATACAATTCCATACAAAGTTAATTAAGTACTAAAGCCTCATTCGAAAGGGAGCTAAATGTTTCGCTATGAGACTTTTATGGTGCGGGAGTTGTTGCGCGGCCATTCACACGAGCGCTAGGAGCATTTTACAACAAGCACACTGTCAGTTGAAGTTAAAATGTTGAGTACCTATACACGACTCAATAAACACAATAGCAATGGGTTGTTAATATTATCTTTTAAATTAATTGTGAATTTAATTAATTATAATTGTGAGCTTAGGTTTTTTTATCATGCAATTTCTGGCAGTCGAAGATTAAAATTCATAAAATTCAAAATTATGATAATGATAGCATTCCATAATGGGTTCTGAACTATCAGTTTCTCATCTACCACTAAATTCATGTGATCGAAATCCATATTAGGATCTGACAGTTTCTCATTTACCACCATTTCATGTGATCGAAATCCATACTGGGATCTGACAGTTGTCTGGGATCTAGCACCAAATTCATGTGATCGAAATCCATATTGGGATCTGACAGTTTCTCATCTAGCACCAAATTCATGTGATCGCAATCCATATTGGGATCTGACAGTTTCTCATCTAGCACCAAATTCATGTGATCGAAATCCATATTGGGTTCTGACAGTTCCACAACTACCATCAAATTCTTGTGATCGAAATTCATATTGGGTTCTTACAGTTTCTCATCTACCACCAAAGGATTGGCAAAATGGAAAAAAAATCAACTCCATGATCTATTTTTATAATAATAAGGTTTAATACCTGACTAGCGCAAACCTGTGAAAAATCATGGGATATTTAATCCCATGGGGAACCCTTGCTGATTCACCGAACGGCGCGAACCACAGCAGGGTGACCTACGGCAGGGGTTTTGGTTATCTAATAAACAGTTCTTGGTCGGCAGTACCCACACCCGCCTCCAAAATTTAAATAAAAATAAATCTCTTGTCTGAATTCTCCTAACAAACACTAAGGACGGGTTGTTTCAAAAAATTTGATGAGTTCATCAAATATTTGAAGTTAATTTTCAGGTTCTGTGTAAGTTCTTTTCGAGTTCTGTTATTTTATCATGATAGGACAGCTGCTTCACAAAACTGAAATCATCACAGAACTTGAATAAAACTTACACAGAACGTGAAAATTCACGTCAAATATTTGACGAATTCGTCATGATCTATATTTCAGTGAAAATTTGGGAGGCGGGAATGGGTACCGCCGCCCCGGGAACCTTTATTGGATAACCAACACCTCTGCCATAGGTCACCCCAAGTGGTTTGCTACGTTTGGTGATTTAGCAGGGGTGCCCGGGTTCATGGGGGGAGGTTTGTCTAGGCGGATGACCAGGACGTACTGAACCCCAGATTCCTACCCACCCCTTAATCCCTTTTCCTTCCCAGAACTCTCCTTCCCCTTCCTTTCCTCAAAAAAACCCTCCACATAGCATCCTCAAAGATGACAAAGGCCCTGAGGGAAATTATTTTTCTCAGGGCCTCCTGTGTGGAGCTCATGTAAAAAAAAAAAAAAAAATTATTTTCTGAGTAAATTATTTTTTTTATTTTTATTTTCTGTGTAAGTTCTATTCGAGTTCTGTTATTACATCATTATAGGCCAATTGCTTTACAAAACCGAAATAATCACAGAACTTGAGTGAAACTTACACAGAACGTCAAAATTAACTTAAAATATTTGATGAATCCGTCAATTTTTTTTAAGCAATCCGTCCTAAGGAGTCCATTGAAGCAAAATTACAGAACGTGAATTGTATTTTAATAATGATTGTTTAGATTAGCATAAGAGGGTACCTCCTTATTATCATTATCTACTTTATTGACTACGACATTCCAATCAGCCATTGAACAACTTTGTATTTACTCTTGGTAAGTATTAATACAATTATTCATAACAAAGCGAAATTTGCATTAAATTCCTACATTATCTCCTTTCGTGTAAAATATTCTAAAAAAACATAATTTATAATAATGACTCCCATTAGCTGCACACCGATCGAGTTGCGGCAACTTAGTATTCACAGCAAAACACGCGCGATGTTTCACTTAATTCAACATCCGATATTAAATATCTTGGTGTATATATAAATCAACCTTTTAAATGGAAAACACATATTTGTGAACTTGTCAAAAGAATTTGGAAATGTATATATATATTTGTCAGAATTAGAAATATTCTTAGACTAGAAAACCTCAAAAGAGTGTACTATGCAATTGTTCAATATATACAGTACGGTATTATAGGGTGGGGAGGAACTTATGATGTCATTTTAAATCCTCTGAAAATAGTTCAAAGATTGATAATTAAGGTTATCTTGAAAAAAACCATCTACATTCTCTACTGAAAAAATCTTTTCAATATTCAAAGTATCTACAACAGACAATATATATAAAAAATATGCAATTCTACAGACTTTTAAAGAAATACAGCTAAAAAAATTACAATTCAATATCAGCAAGATTTCAAAACAATATCAAAATCCCAAAATTTAATACCAAGCACATCCAAAATACCTATCTGTATCTAGGTATAAATTATTTCAACAACCTCCCTTTAAAACTAAAAATTATAAATTAAATTGAAAAATCACCTGAAACAACTATAAGAGTCCATTTCTACTGTTAATATTTCATTTAAATCAAGTTATTGTTATATCTCGAGTTTTTCTTATCTTTTGTTATTAGATGCAATATTATATTTACTTACTCAATGATAACATATACTTGAGCTTGAATTCCCTCACCAAACACAAGAGCCTTGTCTCTTTATTATGAGGAAATGCTATTATTATATTCATTTTACAACTTTGTTTAACATGTAAAAAAATGTATACTTATTGTAAAAACATACAAATATTAAATTAAAATATATACATATAATATTTTATTATGTACAATGACGGATTACATATAAAATCAGGCCTGCAAAAATTGCAACGCTAAAAGACTCTTTATGTGAACGAAGTCGTAGTTGCTTGAATTTTTATTATTACGCTGTTAAATATAAGCATTATTGATACCATCAACTGGAGACTCGAATTCGAAGAACAGTATCAACCCACACCTGCAGATACTTATAAAAATTGAGTTAATTATAATTAAATTTAACGCGTGGACGTTAAACTCCGCCATCCCTGAAGCCCGCTCCTGTAACTTTGTGCTAAATTTTATTAGATTTTCCATTGGAGTGGAATGAAAGTGGAGGAATTTCTCGTCGGGGTAGGTACTTCTCACTGCTACCGGGCACCGCCGGGATTCGGGCGGAACGCTCTCATTTCATTAGTTGACCTTTCATTATTTAATTTAAAGGAATTAAAGAGGGGAACTAGTCGACGTCCTTGTTCCTGGATTCATGGGAGCTTTGCTACTGATAAAACTTTGACAAGTACTCAGTGGATGGGCCAAACTTTTAAAGGAAATGAAAAGCTTCTCCCAATTTTCACCAACCCTTCATATATGCATATAATAATACTCTGCGTGTTTTGTGTTCCGAAATTTTTAGGGACTCCCTCGCGAATATGGTTTAAATGTATTTTTGAATGAATGCTCCATATCCGAGAATAAATTGCGCGAACAATTTCGCGCAATAAACTTAACAAAGTATTTAATATTAAGGTTTAAATTAAACAACCCTTTTCCGACCACATAATATTATACGGTACACGCTAGAAGAAGCAAGTAAAATGGAAACTCGAAGTAATTAACGCACGCAGCCGGCAAAGTTACCAGATGAGGAAATTCAATCTAGGAAAAGCGTTGGTGCATTTTCCACTCTCCACTAATGAGCGTTTAAATTGACTAAGTTGACAGTTAATTATAAAAGCGGCAAAACTCCTCCACACAAAAGCCTTCGAGCCCAGTTTCCCTGCATATTCTAGAACTTCGAACCTGAAGCCTCTGCGATCCGTTTAGTCAAGTTTCTAAAGAATGAAGAACGTTTAAAGACCTCTAAGGCATAGGAATCTTTCAATCGATGGATGAGGTTGAATACTGCGTACATCAAAGAAGTGGATTTTTTTGCGTTTAGATCAAATCCTTAAAAGGTAGCACGACAACATTCGCTTTGTGATTAAGTATGAGATATTAAGTTTTATTGCGAAAATTTAGAGAATGTTCTTTTGCTGTCAACGATCCATATTCCAGCAAATCAAGTCGCGGGAATCATCAGATATTATGTTATTATACTAGAGAAATGAAAAGTTTACTTTTTTTATAAAGTTAGTAGGGTTTCAATAAAATATGATGGCAACAACGATGAGGAAATTATAAATCACAGGTCTGAGGTCTGATGACAGAGCGATCTCCGCTTCCAACAGGTTTGTAATGGCGACGATGGGTAAACGAGGAATGTCCGGAGTCCTGGTCGCCTGGCCCTCCATCACGAGTCCGGTTTATTGCCACTGATGTGTTCTGACAGCCACAATTGTCGCCTCGTTATTTACTGATTTCAAGAACTCGGATGCCGGAGAGACTCGTTCGCTCTTGTCGGATGAAGTTAGTACGGCGTTGTACATGCATTGTATTATTTACAAAATCAAGTAAATATCTGTATGGCAGGCAAAATAACTAAATAATAGTTATATTATATCTTTAACAATCGCAAATTCGTTTTCTGGCGACATTTTAATTTAACGAAAATAAAACACTTTTCACATTTCACTAATTAATCCAGATAATCGATATGTTTCAAAACCATTGGTTTACTCGGTCCACGTCAGTCCCAATTTTACTTTATTATGCGCAACTTTAACTTACACTGACAACACGGGCAGTAATCATGTGCTTATAAATGTAAATATGTATGTTAGTAGTAGATAATTAATTTTAAGTTAGATGTAATTCAAAACACGAGTAATGCAGTTTTGTACCGGTTATAAAAATAAGTATAGTTTTAAGTCACTATAGTTATATAAGTCTTAGTAGTTGTAAGTCCTTAGTTATCAATCTTAGTTATAAGACACTTGTAATATAAATAGGTTAAATGTATAAATGAATCTGTAAAGCGCCCTTGAGGTGATTTTCTCACAAAAATGGCGCTATAGAAATTATCCAAATATTATTATTATTATTAGTCTTCAATGTACGCGCTTTATCGTGAAGCAAAATCCATGAAACATGTCGATTATTTTTATTGACTAGTGGTGTAAACAAAGTATTTTATTATCATTAAAGAAATATTATATTATCTCCTTCAATTTCTTCTTTTTCTTTGCATATACGAGTAAAGTTCATTGTCTGCGGCGGGTGGGGTGGCGGCCGGAAGGCGTGGATTTGATGTGTAAACAAATCTACAGTTTTATTCCAAGGATGATTGAATTTTGAACAAGTTAAAAACCTTAAGTACGCACTTTAAAAAAAAAAAAAAGTTTATTAAATTATTCATTGCTTGATGGTTACACAATTTGTGGATTTTTCGACCACCATGATAGGCACACGCCCGTGTTATGGTGGTCAATATATTTAACATTGATACTTGATACATTCGTACTTCAATGATATAAATTACTATAACCATAATGTACTATTTTTATGTAATATTTTAAAGACTCCACTTACATAACAAAATGATCAATGGCTTGCTGTTGACAATCATCTGGAATTTAAAATTAATGTTATTTTACATAATATTATGAGAATAATCGGTTGAAATCAAATATTGTCAGGAAATTCGTAAACTGGGAACACTGGCCCATCATCAAAGAACACAATAATACACATTTTGCTGAATTTGCAAGATGCTAATTTAATACCTTGCCAGCTCTGTCCAAGGTTAGGTTAAATGGCGTTTGTGTAGATGCAATCAAACATTCCAACTGTCAAAACTGCTTCTCACTTTCTTTCATAAGGCTGGCTTTACATTCGTAAGTTTTTTCCCGTAATTCGCTCGTGCAAGCGAATTATGGCCAAATTACCAATGTAAACGACACCAAAAGTCACTTAACGTAATTTAAAGCATGTTACAGAACTTCTTCTTCCGGAAGTTTTTTGACAGGTCTAATCGCGTCCGCGCGAAATTACAGCCTTCTCACAGCTTATAAAATCAGTTTGATAAGCTGAGGGACTTTTTGTAAGAAATAGTACCAAAATGCGCCGTTGCGAAATGTCAAAAATCAAAAGACATTTGTTTTTATTGGATTATTTTCCTATAAAACTAGTATTTATTTCCACTTATTTGAGTTTTCTGAAAATAAGCATCCTTCTATTCAATTATCGGTCCAAACCTTTATAATCTCAATATTTCTGTTTTTAAAAGTACGTATTTGAATACGAAGTCGGTTGCTGTCGGCAGCTGTCAGGTAGCTGTCATCCGAATAAAATGAAAGAAATCCATTAATTTTCGCCTTTGACGGCAAAGAAGTGCGTGGAGATTTGTTTAATTAAAGCCAAATTCTATTTCAGCACTTTATTTGGTCCTTTTCGACTTTATTGACAAAATCGCGTAAATTTGACAGTAGCAGGTCGTTGTTGAAAGGAAGCCATCTTACCGCAAATAAATTTACAGATGTAAACGGTCGCATGAGCAGTTACACAGGTCGAACTTCCGAAACACTTCCGTGATCATTAATTACCACAAGTCAGGTGCATATGTAAACGCTCCTGGGAGTAACCTGTCAAAATCTTACGTAATCCGTAATTTTTAATTACGAGTGTAAAGCTAGCCTAACACTGCTGTGATATTCGTGTTACTTACTACATTGTCTAAAGAAAAGATGATCAACCTTTTAAAACGGAGGGCCAATTCATTCATTTTCAATTTGTTTACGGGCCGCAGGGGGTAGGATAACAACCAACAATTATTTACCGTTGGTAAATTTGTATTTTCAAAGCCAGTAATTTTTCAATAAAATCACAGAACAAAAAAAACTCCAAGTCTTCACCAATAAAACTGACGGTTTTTATCATTCTGAAATATTAAAGAACATAAAAAATACCTACTTGAAATATTGGGAAACTTGCTGATTTTTATCATTCGAAAAGTTAAAGTTAATTTAGTCAAGAAAACTTTTGGTTTTTTTATGGAACGGAAATCTTCAAAATGCATCAAACATTATGTCAACAAGAAAAGCGCTGGGCTGCGAAGGCGACCTTTTTTCTACACTTAAGGCTGAACTAAGAAATTTTGTCTAAGAGGAATATAAACGCTACAAATATTTCGATTCTCGAGCCTTCAAAATTTAAAATCAAGCGTCTTATTTGCACGAGGCAAGTAAGCGCCAAGGGGGGTTTTTATTTATTTTGTGCATAATTTTTATAAGAAAGAAAAAAAGATCATACGAAACGTCAAAAATAGTCTTAGCCATAAAAGGATATTTTTTAAAAATTGTTTCTTGTATTACTTCATAGTTAAGTCATGAAAAAACTTTTTTTTAGTAGCTTGCGCTTATATTTTTTGTTACTTAAATAATAAAATTATTGTAATTAATGTAATTAAAAAGGTTGTAAAAGCTTCAATTCATCCTAAGCATATTTTTTGATGTTTGTTACCCTTAAAGTGTAATGACATATCGTTATGTGTTTGTGTTATAAGATTAAAGGGAGATGTAATAATGAGCCTTTGTCGGGCTCGGGTGTAATCTGCTAGTCAACTTTGATTTCCTCACAGGAAACCTTGGACGCCAAACCCAGTCTAATGTCTGGGTATGTCAACCAGCGGAGAACACGGTACTCAATTCTCAGAGTGTGGGCCATAGTTTTCATAGCATTCCTGAAAAGGCCGCACAAGGAATCTACATAATAAAACAAAATGTAGAGTATAGAATCGGTTCACTGTATTGATTTCGTAAGACATAATAAAATAAATGGTATGGACTCACCCCCGGGACCAATATCGTAATTTTAAGCTATTCCTAGCTACCCTAATTAAATTTACTGCCACCGAACTCCCGATGTCGGGAGAACCAACCCCACCTCCTGGTGGCAAGGGTGGTCCCAACCTCTGCGGCTCAGCTTGGCCCTGCGACCTCCTCAGCAGTCGCATGGAAGTGATGTTAGACCTGGACCCTCAGGAGAAGGAAGGAGTACCCAGACGCTACTCCAAATTGTAAAGGAAGGCCCGTCAGCAATTCGAGGCGAAGAATCGTTCAACACTGCGGTATCTCGGGTTTGTTCCATAAATAAACCCTCGGGGGGAATTCGATAGTTGGCCTGCATATAATCACGGGCGCAGCGAGTTATTATTTAATCCGATGACTCGGATAATGGGGTACAATAGTCTTTTCACTCGGACATTGCCAATTCACTCCTGGTCACTGGGACCCTCGCGAAACTCACATTTTACGTGAATAAATCTTCGGTTAGTTGCACCGCGCACCATGATAAGCGTGGCGGGTTATTATATACACCGATGTCTCGGATAAAGAGGTACATTGATCGTAACACACGTACATCGCCATTAAACTCGTGGTCACTTTTGGGACCCGCGCGAAAACTCGCATTTTACGCGAATAAATCTTTGATTTTTATATTTAAAAAAACACCACGTGTTTCCGTCCCCCGAATGCAGATGCCCAAAACTTGGATTTCAATCACATCGTATTAAAACTTAAAATTAATTGACCGTTGTTTTCACGGCGTACCGCACATCTCGCCGTCAAAACCAGAGTCCGGATCCGGAAACCAAACCCAAAAAAAACCGCCGCCTACCGACACGTTGAACGAAACTCCCCTAGGTTTGCCAACCTAACCAATTAAAATGCATTTAAAAAAATAGTACCTAACTTACGATAAATACAATCGCTTCATAACATGTTCATAATGTAAACCGATTGGTCGTAAAGATTAATTTAAATAGTACTCGTATTTTAATAGGATTTCACGTATTAATCGCTTCATCTTAAAGAGTGTGTAAGAAAAATCTTATTATTTTGAAGGGCTGATTCAAAACTTTGAAGAAATTTTGAGGATTCCGCTAAACCCTTTTGCAAAACAACAGGGAGGGATAATTGATAAGTGCAAATGCTACAGTAATTTCCCCCTAATACTACGCGGGTGAAGCCGTGGGTAAAACTACCAATGACAATTAAAAATAATAACGGTTTTACTGCTGTAGTCAAATATAATCTAAGGAAATGGCTATTAGATAATGATGATATATATTTTTGCATTTTGTTTTTCCTGTTAAGCACTTGCATACTGCTTACTAACAACGTATGCAGGGACACTGGAGGTCTAGATTCGTTCAAAATAAATAAATATAGCTTCGTTTAACAAAAAAAAATTAGTATCTTGCGAGAGCCTTGAAGGAGTAACCATATGTTACTTATACCAGGGCGGATAATCTCCAAAGATGATATATATTGATGCCCCACTGAAGCCCTTGTATTCCTAATTGGAATTCACATTCTAACGAAATGAAAAACCGTTATAATCTTATAATACCTTATTTTCATTTTTTTTTTTACAATAATAATTACATTTATAATATTATTACCTAGGTTTACATAAAAATTAATTTTATGGTTCTACTACTCCATAAATTGAGCTCATAGGAGGTCGTGTTTATGGGAGGAGTATTTACGTGCATAAAAAAATACATAATGTTCTGAAAAGTGTGTATACAATGATCAAAGAATTAAATGTCTTGAATGAAATAAATATACAAATACTTTTTGACATAGATATAAAAAAAAATAATAACAATAATACACTTTTTTTATTACATGTTAATTAGTTAAGGGTACAATATATCATTATCCAATTTCAGGGACTTAATTTATATACGTGAAACTACTGATGTACTTATTGATTATATTAATTTGTTCATATTACATTCATTTGTACTTGTTTATTATATAAGGCTTGTACTGCTTTTTAGATATATTTATCGTATTCTGTAATTTAACCAATTTATCTTATTCTTAATTTATTCATCAACATTGTACATATATACCGTTTGAAAATGTGCCATGTTATTGCATAAAATGTTGTCATTATGTACTTGCTGACAAACTACATAAGTAGTTTAGCAGGTTTGAATGCTAATAAATAAAAAAAACTCAAAGTTAGTACAGCACAGTCCAAAAGAAAAAATCAAAACCCAGACATCTCTTTTGCATAAAAAATGCTAGTAATTACGTGGAAGTGGCGCCAAACTGAGTTCCTACCACTCCATAAACATCTCCATCAAAATGTCACATCATTCCTCCCCCCCCCCCCTTCCCACCCCAGTCTTCTCACCCAGAACCACGTTACTCACTTCCCAAATTAACGTCACATTCATCGCGGAATTCTTCTTTTTACTGACAGCGAATTTTGTCAGGACAGTAAATTTCCCAAACATCGGCAGATGCTTTTTATAATAGAATGGGATTTATTAGTTAACGCATAAACGATACTTCAGGCATTTTAGAGAACTTTCATGGATAAAATATATTTTCAAATATATTGTATTTACACGAACACGTGAAAAATCGCGGGGAGTTATAATTTTGTTGTAGGATTTGTGAAGCTGTAAGTATTTATAAAATATTTTCCTAAGGATCGCATAGCCCTTCAAAAACAAATATTGTCAATTTTCTTTAGAACAAAATTATATTTTTTGTTAACAAATAATTATAGAGACAACCAGATTTACCCTTCGAATGAACACCGACTTTACAAATCAAATTTTTTAAAATCAAAAGTTCACTGAACTTGAATTCGCACTACGCTTGAATACAATTATTTCAAATCATGCATGCACTCATTACTTTCTTAATGTTATGGCATCAATTTCGACCTTGTAATATAGTTAAGAGCGATGCTCGTCAAACAGGTAAATGGAGAACGGAGCGGCCGGGTTTGAAGCGAAAACTTAAAATGTGTTTTTCTCAAAACCACGTTTTCAAAATGGCTGGAATCGTAGCTCATCGAATTTTCATCCGATTCACTTCATCAAAATTTAAATTAAATAAAATTTTATTTATATGCGGACGAATCTCGACTTTTTTCAGATAATGGACTCCAGGATTCTAGCCGATTTGGTCGGACCCTCTATATCTATTAGTGCTTTTTTTGTTCGAATGTACCTTTCCATGTAACAAAAGTTTCAACAAAAATAAATTTCAAATAAAAAAAAAACGCATTGAAAAAATACTGGGCTGGACCAGAATCCCCCCTTAATTGCTTGAAAAATAGTCTACTATATTTTAATATCAGCATAACTATTAGATTGAATGTTTAGACATTAGTAAATCAAGAGGGAACTGTTTAGAACTTGCAATTATCTAGCTGCAAGACGCAAAGGTAAACGATAATGGAATAATATTAATTAATCATTCGGGAAGCAGGAAGCTGGAAGCAGAAAGCACGAAGCTAGGCGCTGGAAGCGAGAAGAAACGGGAATCAAAAAGAAGCGAAAGGCTAGAAACAAAAACCAAAGTTCAATCAATACATTTATTCTTGCCCATCCTACATTCCAATATTGGCGTTGCCTCGTATCCGGTTGATTAAACTCCAACCTCCTTCAAATCCTCAGATCACGTTTTCCATGTCAGAGTGGCTCAATATTCAAAGTATTTACTGATAAATGATAAAGAAAAGAAATATCTTCAAATGATTAAAATAATTTCTTCTCTTATGGTTCCATGACAACTCAACAAGTTGTCATTTCCACATTTCTTTAAAATAAAAAGTCATTGAAAAAAAAAACTAAGTTAAGCAGGTTGCGTTATGTTAGATTATAGACTATTTTTTTCTTCACTTTCAATGACTTTTCAAAATAATGATGAAGTGCCGCTTTCTTGAGTTGTGCGTTCACCAATTTATCCATATTGGAAATATGTAAAGGATTTGCTGTAGCATATGTAAATGAAAATTTGCTGTAGTGATGCTTTCACACGCGATTCACTCGTTCACACGGAACCGTTTTTATTTTATTTTTGTTAACTGTCTTTAAAGAAAGACAAACATTCCCGAGTTAAGAATATCCTGACAATATTTTAAAATCTCCTACTACCACCATAGTAAGCGGAAAATATTGCTCGTATTGTGATGGAGGACTAAGCCTGCCGAGGAGGAGCCTGCCTGACCGGTCACCGTTTATACAAAGCCTGTCATTCACTGGTTAACTTTTTGAATATCAAAACTTTTGAAGATTAAAAATTTTTGATGTTAAAGGTTTTTTGAAATTTGAAATTTTTAGATGTTTTAAATTTTTAGATATTTGAAATTTTTAGATATTTGAAATTTTTTCAAAATGACTTTCTGAAATTTAGATTTTTTGAAGTACACTTCCTATAGCTAATTATAATATGTACTTACTTAATAAAATGAAAAGTGATTGATTACTATGATAAATCATACACAGCGATATAAAACCGATAATGTGACATTTTTAAAGTTTAACGTCTCCTTTGTGCGAGAACTAATTGAAACTGATCTTAATTGTTTTCAAATATTTATTATACTTAGGAACCATAATAGCACATTTTAAAGGTTGTTTTACATCGTAAACACACCTATTCAACACATTGAATCTTTTACCATTTTTTTTTTAATCGAATTCTTCAGATCAATTTTGAAAAAAGAATGTCAGCTGCCAACAACTGAGCTGCTAAGCCGAAAGGGAAGTCGGATAAGTATGACCAGTTAAGCCACATCAAATGCATTATCTTTGACAGAAGGCACTTAGTTCCCATTCCATGAATTGCTGACACTTAGTACTGTGTACATTGCTGGAACAAATGACATCTAAACCCTCCTTAATCCAATTCTGAACGCTGCTCTGGTTTACTTTCTCAATTTACTGAAGTTTTGGTAAGTATTACTTCAGATCGATACTGTCTTATTCTATTATACTATGAGGCTACATATTTGTGGTGGGAGGTGATGTTTGGGAGACTTTCAAATTTGGTGGCGGTATGGGTACTGCCGCCCGGAGAACCATTTATTGGATAACCAACACGGTTCGCCAGGTTTGGAGACCTGGCAAGGGTGCCCGAGTTTATGGGACGACGTTTGTCCGGATCTTGGCGGCAGAAGCGTCTGCCCACAAACTGCGTAGCAGGCCGGATGGGGAGAGACCGGTTGAGGAAAACCTTTCAGCAGGACTCTCTCGGAAAAACGTCTATCACCGCAGTGAGGGGATAGATTTATACGTCCGTCTCTCCTGGACACACTGACCCCCAGATTCCCATTCACCCCTCATATATTCCAAGAACTTTACCTCCTTCCTTTTCTAAAAACCCCTCCACAAAGCATCCCCAAAGATGATATAGGCCTTGAGGGGAATTATTTTTCTCCTGTGGAGCTAATGTAAAAAATTTATGTAGATTCCAATATTTTTAAAAAAGCGCATCTTCTCATTAACCCCTCAAGCTTTTTGGGTAAATAAAAACCATAAATTATGAGAGAATTTTAATATTTTTTCTATTTTGCGGAAATAGGCAACAAAAAGAAAAAATAATATTTCTTCTTAGTTGGTCTCAAAATTATAATGGACGCCATTAATAAAATCCCAAAAATAGCCAAAGTGAATTATTCATAATTAGCGTAACATTCGGTGTAATTTAAAAATTTGTTTCTTATTTTTAATGCATGAACAAGCATAGTGTATTGAGATAAAAGTGAAATTATAATTTTCTTAAAAATTCTCCAAGCAAAAGGAATTCTTTCGAAATAATAATGATTCGGAGGAAAGTTTTCGAAATATCGAGTTCTGTCAATTTTTTCTACATTTGGAAATACAAAAAAAAATTAAATGTGGTATTAAAATTATTATTTCAAAAAGCAACGTTTATTTTAACTCAGGCTAGTTCTTCTATATTTATATAAAATAGATGTAGATTATATTCATAGTTCTCCTCACTTGAAAGTTCTGTGCTGAGGGGGACTATGTTTTGGATAAGTTTTCAGCGACTTCTATGGTTCAACTTCATGGTTTGGGTGAGGTTTTTCAGAAAGTTCTTTTTCCGTTTAATGTAGTTATTTTTTATTTTAAATTGTTTGATATTGTGTGGGAGTTATTATGTACTTTTACGTCTCTTATTTTATTGACACTTCTCTCTCCGCCTATCCAATCTACATGTTAAAAGCATCAAGTGTCCCCCTTTTACCTTGTTCACGTTTTTACAAATCAATCGAAATATAAACGGTTAAATGTATGCTTCCGGAGTTCACCGAGCTTTAAGCCATCCATGTTGAATCATTTATATTTTATGGCATCGATCAGCGCCAGCTCTCCACCCACCCACAAACCAATCAAGACTGCATCTTTTACAACGCTCGTGTTCAGAATAATATAAAATGTTTCCAATAAAAACGCTTAGTTTATTATTTAAACCCCCTGATGCACAATAAAGTCCATTAACTAAGTTGAAAGACACTACTCCGCCAGTCCCTCCACTTATCCCTTACATTATTATGTAGGGGAAGAAAAGGTGACGTCACACTTAAATATACGAGGCCGACTAGAATACAGGCATGGCGTGCGACAGTCAAATTATGAAGCCAGTGCTGTCGCTAAGTAAACTTTACTAACTAACTAATCATCACGGTTCCGCGACTTTTTATCCCGCGACAAAATATCACCGACAAAATATCCTCCGACAAAATATCCTACTGACAAAACATTCCCCGACAAAATATCTATTAACCTAACCTAACAAAAAATAGGACAAACCTAATACAGACAATAAATTATTGATATCTGTGTTATTTTGTCTCATTTTACTATTTTTGAACAATAGTTTATTCGTTCATTGTCTTTACAAGATTTTTTACAAGATTTTATTCAAGGATTTTTGTCCCATTTTTTATTAGGTTAGGTTAGGATGGGTTAGATTAGTTTAGGTTAAGTTTCAGTAGATACTTTTTTGGGGGATGTTTTGCCCGTAGGATATTTTGTCGGGGATATTTTGCCGGAGGATTTTTTGTCGGAGATATTTTGAAAACGCGCATTACCAATCATCACGCCGAAGGGATAGGCAGAGAGGACGAACCACCAAACAACTCGGTGTTGGAAAAAAATCCTTGCCTCATTCACATTCATACATCGCTTCATATCCCCTTTTATCATCGCCCCTTCTGTTATTCTGACTCTTGAGATGGCGTGACTCAATTATTTGGTTCACTTGATAGTGTCATGTCTTCCTCAGGAGCCCTTCCTGACTTGACTACCTGACTACCTTTAACATTCGCATCATATATATTCTCCTTACACTCCACCTTTCTTGGTTCGATCGTTCAGCTCATGCCAAAACTATCTAATCGTCCCTTTCTAAAACTTACTCATACGGTTACATCAGCCTTGCATTCTTTGCATATCGCCAATCACCAATATATCTATCAGCATTTCTACCTCTCGTAAACATACTTCCCAAATAAACTTCACTGCTTAAATAAAGGTCTGTTAAAGATCAGTCTGTTTATTTAGGGGAGTATTCTAGTCCAGAGGCTTTTCAATAGATATTTTTTCAGGTGCCATAAAAATAAACTAATAATATTTTTAATAGCCATTATTTTACCAAATTTTTATTAATGCTTGAATAATACATTAAAAAAAATCAAAGGAAAAAACTCAAAAAGTTACAGGATGTTGAAGTGGGGGGTCTCAAAAAAAATGGCGAACCCTGGTTGACACGATTGCAACCTTCCTAATAATCTGAAAAAAAATCCTAATTTTTTTTTTTTTACATGAGCCCACACAGGAGGCCCTGAGGAAAATAATTTCCCTCAGGGCCTATGTCATCTTTGGGGATGCTGTGTGGAGGGTTTTTTAAGGAAAGGAAGGGGAGGAGAGTTCTGGGAAGGAAAAGAGTTTAAGGGATGGGTAGGAATCCGGGGTGTCCTGGTCATCCGCCTCCAAGACCTAGACAAACCTCACCCCATGAACCCGGGCACCCCTGCTAAATCACCAAACGTAGCGAACCACTTGGGGTGACCTATGGCAGAGGTGTTGGTTATCCAATAAAGGTTCCCGGGGCGGCTATTAATTCTTAATCCAAACAAATGCTGCTATGGCCCATACCGAGGAAAAGTAAAAAAAAAATCGCAAAATGGCGGCTGTTTGAAATAAAAAGACAGTTTTTTTTACTTTTCCGAATTTTTTAAAAATAGTAAAAATTTAAATTTTGTTATAGTTTTGGTAGGGGCGACAGACAGAAGATGAGACGTGTAGAGAAGACTTACACCTAATTTCAACTAAATTGGTTAAATAGAACTTGAGGATCATGTCAACCGTCTCGAAAAAAGTAATTTCGAGAAAAATGCCTTTAAAGTTTTTTTCTGTTTAGATTTTAATTGGATTCCGTCTAAACCGCGACACTAAAATGGCTATAACTTTAAAAATAATTTGAATTTCGAAAAATTCTTTTAAGTAGATATTTTTGAAAATCTAAACTATGGAAACGTGAAAAATTAATTCTAGACTAGAATACCCCCTTCATACGCTTGCGGTAAAACAACATAACAACGAGTATCAACAGCAATTGGAAACTGTCGTAACTCGATGGCACTGACTTTATCACGTGACACTTTAAATTCTGTCGCGCGCTCAGGCCTGCACCCTAGTCGACCTTTGAAATAATATAACATCGTGCTCTTGAGTAAGGGATCTCTAAACCTCCTGCCTCTAATGCCTTAAACTACCCGGGTAATGTACCCCGTAATGTCAAGTCGTTGGGACAAACCGTCGTCATGACAGTCATTATTTCAGGGTTTGGCTGGCTGGCGTGACACACTTTCTTAGAGTAATTGTTATGTAATTGTGATTGCGAAACCCTTCCCAGTGAGCCTCCGAAGACCCAAATCGGTTTCGGGGTAAATCTTGGAGGGAGAGCTTTTAGTTTGGTGAAGTTCGTTGTGCGGATTGAATTTTGAAAACATTACAATAGGGCTAACAAAATTTAACAAGTAGAATTTGTGAAGTTACCAATGTATATAATTTTGCTATGTGAATACACATCTACAATTTTATTTAAAAATTATGGAATTTTCAGAATACACCATTGGAAGGTGAATTTGGGAGGTGGGAATGGATACCGTCGGAAACCATCTATTGCAATGTTCCGCAAAATGTGTGCCGCGGCACACTGGTGTACCGTGGCCTTTAGTTGGTGTGCCTCGCCGCAATGTTACATTGCGACACTACGCCCGCTTAGTTATTCCAGCAGTTCCACGTTTTGAGAGACACAGGTTTCAGATTTTACTTTATTAAAAAAGAAGAATAAATAGCAAAACTTGCATATCTGGTGGACATATTTGCTCATTTAAATGAGCTCAACAAAAAAGGCAAGGCAGGGTTCTAATATTTTAACGTCATCGGACAAGATTGAAAGCTTTCGCGCTAAGTTGGTGTTATGGATTAGCCACGCTACCAATGGTAGTAAAAAATGTTCCAAATGTCATCGTTGCCAATTTACAAAAAAAAATGCAGGCTTTGATGATAAAATACTTGGAGCTGTTATTAGCGGAAAAAAGAACTCATATTTTTTTAAGTGTGACCTGCAACCTATGGACTGGATACGAAATCCATTATCAGATAGCATTTCCCTTGGAAACTTACCGATAAATGAGCAGGAAGAATTCATAGAGCTAAAAACTGATCGGACTTTAAACCCAAAATTTTCCTAAACAGAGCTAGCACATTTTTGGCTGCATATAAAAAATGAGTACCTATCTACTGCCTTCAAAGCGTGCTATTGCATTTTCTTATCATTTGCCAGGACCTACTTACGAGAGGGGACCCAAAAGTAACGGGACTCGGGCGGTAGAGGGGAGAAATGGACAGGGAACAGGTTTTGTGTGGTCGGCAGTTGTACGGAAACTCTTTCTCGGCCAGTGTGCGAAGTCACGTCGCGATGGGTCCACGCGTTCGTCCAAAGTTTAATTTAAGTAGAACAAGAATTCTTCTTTCGGCGAAAATGCGAAAGTCTCCTCTCTGAGGATCAAAGAGAGCGTCGCTTTCAAGACTGCCACGAATCGACAAGTCAGCTGGAAGAGGATCCAGATTTTTTCCAATGTTATTATTGGTGATGAGTCATGGTGTTGAGGGCACGATCCTGAAACCAAGCAACAGTCAAGCCACATCTTTTCATATTACATTGTTTTTAATAATAAATATTAAATAAACATTGATTTTTTCTTTGGTGTACCTCTAAAATTTCTGAATTGGTAGGTGTACCTTGAATACAAAAAGTTTGCGGAACACTGATCTATTGGATAACCCCCTTGCAATATGCTACCCCGAGTTTGGTGACTTTGCAAGGGTGCCCGGGTTCATGGGATGAGGTTTATCTAGGTCTCAGCGGCGAACGCGTTTGCCCTCCTACTGCGTGACGGACCGGATTGGAAGAGACTGGTTGAGAAAGACCTATTCTAGACCTCTAATTCTTCTCTGACAGCAGATGAACCCTCAACTGGAATTTTTCCGTGGCATTCGGAACACAAAACGGGCATTAACTTAAGAGTCAATCTGTAGAGAATCTGTAGAATCTGCGATTTTATTAAATGCACTCAAAACAAAAATGGTTTTCCTCCAATTTTTTAAGCCGTAGTCTGCAACTAGAATTTTATTACTGTACTTGCAGGCGAATCGAGTGTTAATAAACAATTCTCAAACGCTCGTAAAAATTATGAATTTTCAAAAAGACTAGAATGGTTTCCATACAAATGCTTCAGCAGATGAATCCATACTGAACATTTTATACTGCACTAGTGGTCGCCCAATGGTCGAAATTCGACCATAATTAATTTAATATGTAATGTTTTTTTTATTGATTTAATGTATTTTTTATGCATAATTTTAAAAAAATATTAGCATTCTGCAATCCTTCTCTATGTAAACTATAAGTGTGCGAAATTTCATACTCTTCCGTTCGCGCGATTTTCGTAAAAAGGGGTACAAAGTTTTTGCTTCACGTATTAATATACTGATGATGATGATACTGATGATGATGATGATTCCGAACACAAGACTGGATTTATAATCTGCTTACGAGTCCATCAATCCACTAGCAAAAATTATCGGTTTACTCATAAAACGAAAATTTTGCTGCTAATACAGCGTATCATTTTATAATATACAACGCACGGAACAAGATGTTTTTATATTCACTTAACCATTTAAATTCTGTGTTGGAATATCAGTTTTTATCACAGAATACTCCCCCCTCCTTCCTCCAATTATAAGTATGGCTCTTTGATATATTTGTTATCCTGTTTCCTTGACAACTTCACTCTTCTCGTTTGAAAGTCGGCCGACCCCTGGGCTGGTTGATACATTCCTTTTGACGACATAACTTCAATGGTTCATAGTAAATTGGACCGAGGGTGAACTCACTTCCCAAGTCACGCCCTGAGGAAATTACACATTTTCCGGTTCTTGCTGTAATTTTATAACGACGGATGTGTCTGGATATCGGAATCACCCACTTATTCACGATGTTGTATACGTCGTATTATAAAACCACTATTTAAAGGAATCGCACATACAAAATTACCTACTTTTATTAATGCATAAAAATATCTATATTTCATATATGTTCCAACCCCTTCCTAAAAACTTTGGGGGTAGTTGTTGATGCTAATCTAAGAAAAAAATTTAATAATTTTTAATAAACAAATTCTAATTACCAAAAAAAAACATTGTAATAAAAATTGTCCAGAGTAATCGTAGCTTTACCTTTGCAAGTAATGCACGTGTTTGGATAACAAAATGACCACCCTCACGTTTCAAATCCGAATAAAACATCCGACCGATTGGGAATAAAGAAAGAAAAGTTTTTCATGCATAATTAATTACCCACAAAGTTTCGAGGTTTGAGTGTAAAACACGGTTTATGTATTATATATGTCTTTTTATGTAATTTTATGAATTTTTGGTTAATAAATAATAAAAAAAAATGATGTAAACACGGTCCCTCAATGCACAAAGCTTCATACTCCTAAAACATAAATACACACCGGTAGGTATTGGTACCAGCATCATTCTTTTGCCAAGAGTGATTATAAGCAGTAGTTACTCAACGGCTAATTCGAAGTACGAGGGCTGTCTGTAAAATAAGGTCTCCAAGGTGTTAAGGTCACGAGGAACAATTTTACGCAAGATCCTGGCGTGTAGCCTGGTTTCCCTTTGCCAAATTCCTACCATGCTGCACCTTCTGTGACGCTTAGTCTCGGCGTGGCAGCCGTTCGTGATGAAGCTTCCAATCGCCGTACCCGTTATTTTACGAACAGCCCTCGTAAGTACCTATTTTTTTTTTAATAAATATGAATAATAAAATAAATTAGTGTTCTCGGGGCTTATTCACTGCAAACCTTTCAGCCTTTATGAACTACACGTCATTGATTGATAAACGCGTAATTTCTTATCTCATTTACGTATTTAAATCAATGCGCATTGAAAATGATATCATTATAATAATATTAATAAAAACATTTATTTGTCAACAGATTATTAGTTAAGTATTTAGTTTGATAATATTGAAAAAAGGTCATTGCTCAGCACTACATTCCTGGACCTGGAATGCGGCTTGTTTTCAGCATTGCCTCTAAAAAGATAATTTAGTTACATTACCTCAAACTAAATTTGTTAAAACATTCACAAACGCTGTAAACAATCGCATTTTCTCTGTCGTTTTATATTTAATCTCCCACGTACCAGAAAATAATTTTACTAGATTTGCGTGCACAACCAGTAAAAACGTAATAAACTTTATAGTTATACATAAAAACCCCCAACACATAACCGCGCTAGTAATATTTCTACGAACATAGTCCCAGTAGTCGAAAGCATGCCTCAAACACGTCAAATGCGAATATAAAAATTGATCCCCAAAACTTGCCTTGATGCGTCACGAGGGGGGTGCCACAAGGTAGCTTTATGGGACTCCTATTATTATTCCTACATAACTCCTAACTGAATTATGTTGGATCACGCCTAGTTTTTGCGAACCATACTATTTTTGTACTTATACATGATTTAGTTTCCCTATATTGAATAAAATGCTTATGACTCACGATCTCGATTTTCTCCAAATAGAGCCATTATTACCCGAGGTGACATGTGACACGAATACATATTTGATGAGGGGTTTTAATAATGCCATAAAGAATTTTTTTTCACTTAGTAAGGATGTTGTATTAGAAATTAATTTTACCCTGCATGGGGTGTATCTATGAAGCAGAATATCTGTTCTGAATATCTGAAATTTTAACAGATATTCTTAATTACAATGATTCTTCAAGCGAACATTTTATTTGTTGAAATAAGTCTTTGTGAACATTTCAGATGCAAGCAGATAGTAAACACCATACATTTTTTTTTTTCAAATGGTATGACACAGAAAAAAACTATTCTGATGAAGCAGATAATCTGTAATAAACCCCCGGCTAGCAGTTAAAAATCCGCTCCGCAGGTTCTTGCCGCAAGGCACTGCGGGCGGCTTTTGGTTCGGCTTCGCCCAGTTTTAGTGTTGGTGACCATTTTATAACTCCGAAAGGAACTGGTTCCAAAAATAGTCGGTTCCTCGGATCCACTGGAATCCAGTGACGGTTAGTCATCGGGACAAAGTAACCGCGACAGGCAATGACGTTATACATAATATATAGACGCGTGGTACTATTATTCACCAGTTACCATAAAAATTATATTATCGTCAATCTCTTCTTATCCGGAGAGATTCACGAAATTACAAATCCAATATACTTACGCCTGCCAGGCGAAGCTAATCATGCTAGCTATTAACGTAAGTGGCGCCATTTTTTGGCATAACTCTATTTACAAAAGTAGATTTGTATACAAAACGTACGGAAACGGTTTTGCGTAAGACGCGGCGTCAGAGTTGTATTCTTAGCCGGATTCTTAAATTTAACAGTCGTACAGTCCGTAAACCTTAGTTTAAACCGCACAGTTGCTTCACCATTAATACTGTTTAAATGATTGATGGTATCATGAAACTTTGGTGGAATTTTATCAGCCCGTTTCTATCTAATTTCAATGTTTTTTTAAGAACAACTTCATCGAAAAAATATTTTGTGATACGGTGATGAAACTAATCTATTACTGTTTTATCTTTCTTTACTGAAATTTTCTGGGGACATGATTTTAAATCAAGTAAAACTAGCATAATAAGTGTTCTTTCGTGATATTTCAGTGAATGTAATTCAGTAGGAAATAATTCTGGCAGTGAATCATCCCCCAGACTTTATTTCCGTGTTCAAAACCACCCCAATTGTAAGATTTCTAATCGGCGTTTGTGGGATCAATGTTCGCATACTGTACTTACTTACTGTAATAGTGTATTAGTAAGTAACCGTTTTCACTACTGAGTTACGCATACTACGAAGGGCTCCGATGTCTTTAATGTTTTATGACAGCCTTACTAAAACGCTGTGAAAATTTTAATTCAATTGATAAACGACAGTGGATGTGAAAACATGATGCAGGGCTATTAATAAATGCTAAAAAAAACTAAAGTAATGCATATAAGATCACCTAATGCCAAATTTCAATTTAATCCTAATATTATTTCTCATAACTTTAATTGCATCCACAAAAATATTAAAATTAACTGTAATTGTGAAAGCTTAGAATTAGTTACGGAATATGTGTATCTTGGTGTTACAGTAGATTGTTTTTTTAAATGGGACAAACATATAAATAAAAAAATCTGTAAAAGACTCAGATCAATTGCTAGCAGAATGTACACGTTAATTTTTTTCCTATCAATTGATACACTTAAAATAATTTATACGTCACTAGCAGAATCAATAATAAGATATGGGTTAACAATATGGGGAAATACTACTGTAACCAACCTGAAACAAGTTCAAGTTGTACAAAACGCAATTGTAAAATTATTAGTTGTCCTTAATATTTTCAAACAAAGACACAATACTCCGTTGCTGTTTCAGAGTGCAAAAATTTTATCTGTGAAGGCAATACTATGGTGTAAAATTATAATTCAGCATATATTTACCCCGCAGCATAAAGAGAAACTAGATCATAAATATAGCACTAGATTCACGCGTAACGACGGGTTAATAGTTCCGAAATTTAATAATAAGTACGGACAGAGAACGTTTGAATACAACATACCGAAGATATTTAATTTATTACCTGACAATATAAAGCAACATAATTCTATGAATAAGGTTAAATATATGGTGAAAAATTGGTTATTGGAAAAATAATATTTATTTTGATATGATAAAATTTATGAAAAAATGTTTAAACTGTAGATAAAAGATGTAAATTATAACTTTAAATATATTTGTAAGTAATTATAAGCACCTGCTGTCAAGCAATTGCAATTGGCTTAGCGGGACTGGTTTGTTGATTTATAAAATAAATTTAAAAAAAAAAAATTAAAAAAAATAAAAAATAAAATAAAAAAATTACTAATTAAAAAATAACAAAAAAATTTAAATTTTGAATTTGCTTTAATTCCCAAAAAACAACCAAAAAATCAACTGACATTTCGAACGGATAACCAACACATGTTTTAAACATTTATGTTATAAAAAAATATCACTTTTAAGAAATATTCCGATAAATAGTTCATAAAATCGAAAATTCATTCATAAATAGTTCATAAAATCGTATATTTACTTGATACCCAACCCACCACAAAAATTTAATTTACAACACGCAATTGCTGTATAATTTCTAGACTAAACCTAACGAAAAAATAAATTTTAAATGTATTAAACTATGCAAATTCATTAATAAATTCACCTATTTTTGTTATTGTTTTTGGGGTGTTATGCCGTGTTTCGCTACCTCCTTCTTTAGCCAACGTTTCGGACAGCGTTACAGTGTCCATCATCAGGGCAGATGATCTCATCTGCCCTGATGATGGACACTGTAACGCTGTCCGAAACGTTGGCTAAAGAAGGAGGTAGCGAAACACGGCATAACACCCCAAAAACAATAACAAAAATACTTTTTGGCCGTGAAAACCTAAAAACAATAAATTCACCGTTTCATAAAATAAAAAAAGATTCAGAAGAGATTACGCAGACAAACATCTATAACCAAACATTGATGGGTACCTTGCTCATTGGCTGGCGAGCAATCAAAATATTCACAACTGCATATGCGCGAACACTCTGTTGCCTGTTTGAAAAATATATTTCTTTTTTTTGTTAGTAACAATTGGATTTTTTTTGCACGGTCTTTTACTAAGCTGTTAGAGTTTTTCATTTTTATTTGTTAGCTGTTTCATCTTCAAAATCAAAATATTTCACATTATCACTTCAAGCATTCACCGATAACCGAATAGTTATGCTTGATGGTGTGATATATGATAACATATAATTATCCTATTGTAGTCAGAATTGTAGAAAATGTAGCCACTTAATTAATAGTAAATATAGTAGCTATGATTTGTTTTATAAAAGTATCGTAGAATTTATTAAGTCTTAAATTACTGCTGTTAGTTGATTTATGTTACAAGTAGTACAATATTGACCATTGCGGTCAAATGAAAGCTCATTGAACAGAGAAATGAGAGTAATATAGATAAACCACATTGCAGGGCTTGGATTACGACACAATAATGCCAGTTCATGAATCTCTTTGATAGCCTCGCGTCAATGGATCTGTTATCTGGGTGTCCCTCGCACACTCCCGACTCGTCCTTTAATCCACCCGTTCTTACTTCTTCCCCCACTCTTTATATGGAGAAGTATGATTATAAACACAGCTGGATGCAGGGCAGTGATGAAATATGTAATCCGCATGTAGTGTTTATTAATTCCACTGATTAAAATTACTTGAATTGTGTTCCACTTCCACATGATATCGAGGTTCGTTGAGATTTCAAGTTACTTAATGGACCAGACATCCTTTCTATGTGAGGCACAAAGTTATTCTGATTGAGTCTAGCCGTCTTCCATATGACTTCGGCTATTATTGTAACCGTTCGTACATTAGACACGAACTACGATAGATGATACTCTTCTAACCTACAACTCAACTGATATCTCTTGAGGTACCACAAAACTACTTAATTAACTATACTAACAACATCTGTTGAAGGACGTTGAAACTACATGGCTAACCTATACACCATACCTCTGCGCCATTCCCACTTTATTTTACATAGTGTACGTCTAATGCTCCAATGTCTCCTTCGCCTTCGTGTCAAAACTTTCTAAAGAAGAAGGTAGGTAAGTACTTGCTTATTTATCAATTTTACTTCTTTTTCAGCTCCCCTTTACTTTTTTCGATTACCTACCGTATTTCTTCAAAATTGAAGCCACGATCATATTTTTTTCTTTTTGCGAAAGAAAGAGGGGGTTGAAGTGAAATGCCCAAATTGTGTTTATCAATATTGGTACCTGGGCAGAGATTAACCAGCCAATCTTATTCTTAAATAACATTTGTACAATTATTATTGTACATGCCATTTTAATCTTTTAAAACGTAAAATAAATTACTGTCACCTGTCACCTCTGATCACACTGCCACCCGTCATATATCCCAAAATAAGACTCTAATACAAAAATCATCTCGTATAAGATACTCAACACTATTCTGAAGAAGCTACTTATAAACTATGATATCTTAACCAAAATTTGTTGTGTGTGCCTGTACAATTGTGCAAACGGCCCTGTTCCTCAATAATCTTAGTTCATTAAGATTTTTTTTTTAATGTGGAGCGTTTTCAACATACAAATATGAAATAATATTGTGAAAAGGGTACTAAAGGTAAATATATTTATTTGTTGATAAAAATTAGATTTATCTAGTCTATTACATAAACACTAAAGCCACTGAAGCGTTTTTTTGACACATTTTAACATAAAGAAGTCATAAAATTTAATATTCTCCAAATAGGTGCTACGTACGCCAATGTTAAAGTAAATAAGCAGAATTCATGAGTTTATAAATTCAACGATTTTTTATAATTTTTTTAAGAATCCTAAAAATAGTGCATTAACGGTTAAATTTAGGTGCATTCAACGGCTCTCTAACATTATAAGCAGTTTATTTATATGTCTTCGTGTCAAAATTCGGAGGTATGATTTTTTAATCAGGTGTATTTCAATTACTAACGCTAACGCTCGAGTGACTGACAAATGTTCACTGTACCTACACAGTTGCCCTGAAACAATCAAATTGTGAACAAAATTGTATCTCCATAGTTATTTCATCACATACTCAAAGGACCCAATCCCAATATGGTCGAGTGGGACGAGTCCTAGCCCCGAGGGTGCAGTTCCCGCCCTTGAGTTCACATCTCAATACGGCAGCGTCCCCGCGTACGTGTTAATCTCGCTACTGAATAAAGATGGTAAATTGAACAATTTACTTTTTCTCTCCGTTCCAATTGCACTTCAGGAGTAATGCTATGCAGCTAGGGGTGCAACTACTGTCTGCGTTTGTCTCTAGGGGCGGAGAGAGCCTCCCCTAAGCAGAAAAACAGAATCTAAATTATTTCACCCTTGATGTGTAACAATTTTTTATGCTTTGAATTTCTATTCGCCTAATTGTTCCTTCAATTTTTCAGAGCGGAATAAGTTTTTCATGCAACTAATGGTGAAGGTTTTCATAGATTCATCATGAATGAAGGCTTTTTTACAGAACCTGTCAAAATGTGTGTAATGCAACTAATGGTGAAAGTTTTCATAGATTCATAATGAATGAAAGCTTTTTTACAGAACCTGTCAAAATGTATGTAATGCAACTAATGGTGAAGTTTTTCATAGATTCATCATGAATGAAAGCTTTTTTACAGAACCTGTCAAAATGTGTGTAATGCAACTAATGGTGAAAGTTTTCATAGATTCATAATGAATGAAAGCTTTTTTACAGAACCTGTCAAAATGTATGTAATGCAACTAATGGTGAAGTTTTTCATAGATTCATCATGAATGAAAGCTTTTTTACAGAACCTGTCAAAATGTGTGTAATGCAACTAATGGTGACCCGACAAATGCCCCCCTTGTAATAAATAGCATTATTTTCCAGTTTCAAACCTAAGATCGCCTTTAAAAATACCTTCAATAATAAGTTGACATGATATCCAACGAATAGTTTTACAATGCCGATTTTTTGTACTTTTACATATATACCAGCGTAAAAGTACAAAATAACGATTTTTTTGTACATTTACGCTGGTATAGATGGTATATGTAGTTTAGTTTTATTCTTGATGCATTTTAATTAAAATATGTTTTATACTTATTTTATCTCATATCAAATACAATAAAGTATCTCTGTACTGTGTGCACTCTGCACACCCCTTCGGAGATACTTTATTGTATTTGTGTATTATATGTACCGTATTTTCCCCAAACGGGCTGTGCAGGTAAGAATGCCGGGGGCCATCTGTCGGGGGATCAACTGTTATGGAATCGTACCCTGCATTATAGAAAAATATAACGGAATGATTGATCTCAATAACAAGTCATGTGACAAATAATATCAACTGTGTAAACATCTTGGACGCACGTTTGGCGTTTTTCCCGACATTCCACCGGTGCCGAAAGAATCAATGACGCTAATTCCTCGGAGCATACCGGTAGAACAAAGATGGTATCCATGCGAACCTGGCGCATTAGTCCGCTCGGCCTCTAAGTAACTGATTAAGTTTGTAAAAAGATGTATTATATATTAAAAAAAATCTAATTTCAATTTAAATGAGACATTTGGGAGGCGGAAATAGGTCCCGCCGCCCGGGAAACCTTTATTGGATAACCAACACCTCTGCCATAGGTCATCTCAAGTGGTTCGTCACGTTTGGTGATTAAGCAGGGGTGGCCGGGTTCATGGGGTGAGGTTTGTCTAGTTCTTGGAGACGGATGACCACTATGACCAGGACACACTGAACCCCAGATTCCTACCAACCCCTAAACCATTTTCTCTTCTCCTTCCTTTTCTTAAAAAATCCTCCACACAGCATCCCCAAAGACGACATAGGCCCTGAGGGAAATTACTTTCCTCGGGCTTCCTGTGTGGAGCTCATGTAAAAAAAAATTGGTTATCTGTAAACTCGGTTTACGGACGATAATTTTACCTGATAACGTCATATAATAGTGATGGAGTGGAAGAAAGATAGATAAGGTGCGTCACAGGCCGAACGCTTAGGCCGAACGCTTGTTCCGCGCTCTCACTGGCACGCTCGGCTCAGGCGGAACGTGATAATGAGTCATGCTTTTCGTGAGTGTAGCCGGCGTTCATCGATTTATAAGACGTTATCATGTCAAAAAGAAATCCGTAAAATTGCCGACACTTCAACCTTCATAAATTATTTCAGAAAATCCTTTACCCTAACGTGGCATCATCTTATTAGATATCATTTCCCTTAGACCTATTCCTGCAGATAAATCTGATCTAAGTCTGAAGATTACTTTCGGATTAGGGCGCAATAAAATTGCGGATTGGGACCTCCAGCTCCGGGTTGCCATTGATCAAATCGGATTTATTCTGGCGGAAAACGGAATATCCGAACAGCTTATTTAACTTGCTTATGATGTCCTATCATATATGGCTCAGTAGTTGAAATAACCGGATTATTTTTCTGGAAGAAAACTATTTTGTGGATATGTGGGTACCTAACATGTGTGTACGTTTTTCATACTTGTAATAAATTATGAATGAACTTTAAATAATAAATCAAAATATCAGTTTTTCTCTTAAATTGTCCATTGTAAGCCATTGTAAGCTGTAAGACTTGTCTGAAAGGTGGGCGTGTTAAGTCGGTCGCATACGACACATTTTATTCCGTATCGCGCTAACGAGCTAAATACTGCGTTTGTATTAAGGCGACGCTTCCCGGCCCAAAAAGTAGAAGATGGAGAGATATGTAATTACGAATGTTGGACGGAGCGCGCCAATATTTTCAATGACAAAATTGATGCAAAAATTGGGAAAATGCTTAATAAAACATGACTCGTTTAAAATAGAGCAAAAATCTTGTGGAAGGTATCTTAAGTATCATTTAAAGAAACATTGTGAATTTTTTCACAAATATAACTTGTAAAATAATAGAAATAGACCTGTTTTAAATAATTTTCGGAGCATTCTTTGCGATTTTTTTCTATCGAGGGAATATCATATAATTTGCGTTTCGGCGTGGAACGTATCTAGATATTATCTTCAAAAATAACACATATTTTTTTAAGAGCTTAAAAACTTCAAATGTTTAAAGGAGATATGTACGAAATCGGTCGAAATTCGGATAGCGGCGGCTTAAGGCACCAACTCTTAAAAGTAGTTACCAGCCAGAGATGACTGCGCGTTTGCCGTGTAATCCTCGTTAAGAAATGTCAGCGGGAAAGTTTGCGAATCGAATGTCATCGCGTACAAACATCAAAACAATACGACAAACGGATAGTCTTTTTTAATGCCTGTTATATTTACCTGTAAGTGGTTTTAATAATTAATAAATGGTATTTCATGTTTTTAAGTAGGCAATTATTACATCCAATACGCAACAGGCATAGACAAGCCATTGAAAGCCATTGAAAGGCATAGAAAATCACAGAAATTTGACAGCCGATGATAACTCACGAGGGACGCCTTCCGATATCCTACGGATTTTGCCTTTTTGTCTTAATTATCTCTACTTTAAATCGAGCGTCTTATTTGCAAGTAAGCGAAGAAGAAGTTTTTATTTATTTTTTGCATAATTTTATAAGAATGAAAAAAAGTTAAAACATACTCGTACAAACCTCGAAAATAGTATTAGCCAAAAAAAGGTATTTTTAAAAAATCGTTCCTTAACTTCGTAGTTAAGTCATGCAAAAACATTTTTTTAGTGGTTTCCGCTTATATTTTTTGTTTTGTAAATAAAAATGTTATCATAAGGAATTCCAATATAAAGAAAAGGTAGTAAAAGCTTCAATTTATCCGAAGCATATTTTTTGATATTCATAAGGTAAACCGACTCGTCGTAAAGATGAATCTAAATAGGATTTCACGTATAGCTTCATCTTAACGCAAAGGATAAACCAAAAGAAACAGAATCATCTTTCAGAGCGGTAAATGCTCTCAGTTTCGCCACGGTTAAGAACAAATAGGTTATCTATCAGACCCAAACAATTGCGTGGCAGTCGTGTCTTCCTTACTGCAAAGTAATAATAGCAGAAATATTATTTTCATAAATGAACTAGTCGATAAAATGCATTTGCTGCACGCAACACAGCTAACACGAGATACTAGGAAATAATGTGTTACAAAGTAATGTAGCGCATTACATTCTTAGTTAAGGGACATTTTCTCTTCTCTTCGATCTCATTTATTATTATAAATGATAGAACTGCTTTTTCGGCTACTTGTAATTTGATTACCTTTTCCTCTACTAGTCTTGCTACTTTTTCGGCTACTTGTAATTTGATTACCTTTTCCTCTACTAGTCTTGCTACTTTTTTAAACATATACATCTATTTTATTTATTTATTTATTTATGTCTATTCTAGAATACACAATTTTACAATAGATTACAGAGGTTTACATAGGAGTACAAAAAAAAAAAAACGTTAAATTTCAGTAGCAGTAAGCAAAAAGATTTTTTTTTTTTTTTTTAAGTATTATGTTGGGTGTAAGGTAGGTTTGAGAAGGTAAAACTGTGTGTGGGTAATATTGTGTTTCGTGAACACCTCACTAGGAGAACCTGTGCTGAGGTGTTGACGTGCTTATGATTAAGTGTGACAAGTATTAATGTGTGTTGTAGAAAATTAGTTATTTAATTATTATAATTTATTTTTTTATACATTTTATAATCGCATACACTGATTATTTAGAATGAAAAAATATGTATAACATACAAATCCATATATACAAATTTATGCACATGATTATATTTGTAGACATACATACGTATAAAGTTGCACACACCTACACATATTTATTAATGCAAGTGTGTGTGTAGTAGGAAAATTCATGAAAGACGTGTTTAATTGTTTTCTTTTACTATTTGTAGTTTGGTTATGTTTGGTTGGGATTTATGATTTTTTGAATAAGGTGAATATCTTGATTTTTTATCCAGGTAGTAATATTTTTTTTGTGAATGTTTTTAGATGCATTTGAAGTTAGTAATTGTTTCAGAGTAATGGGCATACAATTAAAAAGTTTGGTTGCGTAATATAGAAAGTGTCTTTGTCCGTGTGTGGTGTATGTTTTCGGAATGTTCAGTGTTTTATTTGTTGAGGACCTGGTTTTTATTATGGTTTTTGGTTGAATTGGAATATGAAGTTTGTTATGGAGGAGGTGTAGGAGAGCAGATTTGGCGTAGAGTTGTCTTATTGACATGACGTCTAATGTTTTGTAGATTTTGCTAGAATCTGTGTAGAATGGTACTTGCAGGATGAGTTTTATTATTGCCTTTTGAATTTTTTGAATTGGGTCAATTGTTATGTTTGTTGCACTTCCCCAGGCTAGTATTCCATATGTGGCAATGGATTGACAGAGTGCAAAATATATGGATCTGAGTATTGTTAGTGGGAAAATGTTTTTAATTGTCTTAATTAGGTGCAAGACTCGTTTGAGTTTATTAGTGATAAAAGTAATGTGGTCAGTCCAGCGTAAGTGTGAATCAATAATAACTCCTAGGTATTTTGTTTGTTTTACCCTTTCTATGTGTTCGCATTGGCAATTGGGTGAAGTTTGTTTACAGTCATGCAAAAACAAATCTAAGTTTGAGGGAGGTTGACCTCTTTGTGTAATACTATGTGTGATGTATTTTGTTTTGATTGTGTTAACGGTAAGATTATTACTGTTTAGCCATTTTTTGACAATTGATAAACTTTTTTCAGCTGCTAAAAATACATCTTTCCATGTGGCTGCTTGACATAGAAGGACTGTATCGTCAGCAAAGGTCACTATTTTACCTTCAATTTCAATGTCACACAATTCGTTTATGTATATGAGGAATAATAATGGGCCAAGTACACTTCTCTGTGGGACTCCGTACGTAATTAAAAGTGGTTCACTTGTCTTGTTTTCAATTTTAACTTGTTGTGTTCTGTCAGACACGAAGCTTTTAATTAATTCCAATTCTACTCCATTTATGCCTATGTTTTTTAGCTTCTTGAAAAGTTTTTCGTGCGAAATTGTGTCGAAGGCTTTACACAAGTCTAAGTAAATTGATAGAACTTTTTTTTTGTTATCTAGATTATGTGTAATAAACTCGGTTACAGTGGCAATTGCGTTTTCTGTGTTCCTATTTTTTCTAAAGCCATGTTGGTTTGTTGAGAGTATTTGCATGTTTTCCAAATAATGTTGCAGCTGTTCTTTTAATGCTTTTTCAAGAATTTTTGACAAAGTGTTTAATAATGTAATGGGTCTAAAGTTATTTACATTATTTTTAGGCCCTGTTTTATAGATTGGAATAACCAGTCCTTTTTTTAGGATGCTCGGAAAAATTCCTTCTTTCAGACTAAGATTTAATACATATGTTAGTGGAATAAGTAGTTGTTGGCTTAGTGCTAATATTGTTTTTGAGTTTATTCCATCAGGTCCCGAAGTTGTGTTATTCTTTAGGGAATGAATAATTTTTTTGTTGTCTTCCAGAGTTACTTTACGTAATTTGAAATTACTGTCATTATTTTTATTAATGCACTGAGACTGAATGTTTTGAGGTTCTTGATTATCGTTTCTGGTCGAATTTTTTTCAATTTTTTCGGCTAGGTTAGCTCCGATGTTTGTGTAATGTCTATTTATGTAATTAAGAATAAGTGTAGGATTATTGTGGAAGTCGACTTCTTCCTCGTTGATAAGTAACTTTTTGAATTCACTATCTTTGTTTTTTTGTGTATTTGTGCTTTCTCTCAGAATTGATCAAACGCTTTTCGGGTCAAAGTTTGCAGATATCAGTTTATTTTTGTAATATAATTCTTTGGCTTTACGTATAATTAGGGAACAAGTGTTTCTGTACCTTTTATAGAAAGAGTTCAAAAAAATATCATTTGGGTTGCGTTTTACTTGTTTGTGCAGTTTGTCCCGTTTTTTTATGCAATTTAGTATGCTTTGGGTAATCCATTTTTTAAGTCTTTTTTTGCGGTGGGTGATAGAGTTGAGTGTTATTGTGGTGTTTTGAGTGATGAGCGTTTTAAGGTATGCTATAAAGTAATTCCAGGCTTCTTCTGTCGTGTTAATTTTTTTTAGGAGTTCCCACGATTTTGTTTCTAGGCAATGTTTTAGGTTATCGTAGTCAATTTCCAATTTAGTAAAATTATTTTGAATTTTTGGGTTCAAAGCCTGTGAAGACAGTCCTATCATTGTTGTGTAGTGATCTGTGATTGTGGATTCGAATACTACGCTACAAAATTTTCTTTTGGATTTGATCATTATGTGATCTAAACATGATTCTGATTCTCTGGTAACTCTGGTTGGAGTGTTGATGGCGCTTATTAAGCCATGTTCAAGGAGCATTAGTTGGTATTCGATGTTTTGGGAGTGGCCTTGTGGAAGTGTGTTTATGTTAAGATCTCCAGCTATGATGATGTTTTTGAAGTGGGAATTTTTTTTTATGTGAGCATCGAGAGCTATTATAAAGGGCGCAATGTTGTGTGTGGATGGTGATCTGTAAATAGCGAGTATGCACGTATCTGGGTCAGCGATTATCTGTAGACAGTTTGCATTATCTAAGGTGATTTCTGAGACAGAGGCGTTTAGGCTATCTTTTATGTAAACAACAACTCCATCATTTTGATGTTGGTTTTTTGTTGTGAGATGTGTGGAATAGTTTTTTTTGTGTTTTACAGTAAAAGCATTTGAGATCCAGCATTCCGTTAGGATAATAATTTTGAAGCCTATTTCAAAGGTGGACAAGAGTATGTCAAGTTCGTCATAATTTTTGTTGAGGGATCTTATATTTTGGTTGAGTAGAGTTAGGGTGCCCGGGGTGCTAAAGATATTATCGCATAGTTTTGTATCATTTGTTGAATAATGTAAGTGAGTGCTAGTTGAGTTGATTGTGTTTAGTAATTCAGCCATATTAGATTAAACGCAATACATAAAATTTACTTAAGGGGGGGGTGAATCGTCTACGTTTGTTTTCCAATTTTTTTCAGATCATTTACATGTTTTATTTGGATTATTTTTTCCCCAGTAGCTTTGCGGACAAGCAGTTTGCTCGATTTAAACCACACAAATTGGTAGAGGGTTTCTTTCGCCGTTTGCTTTGTTTTCCAAAGAAGTTCCTTGAAATACGGAGAGAGCACTTCACTTAGAAAAATTGGAGAATTTGAGTCTAGGGATTTGGCCGCATTTTTAAGAGAGAGCATAGATTCCCGAGTTTTTTGATTGTAGAACGCAATGTGGAGTTTGTCCGGGGTATTCCTTCTTCGATCTTGTGTCCTGGTCACCATACGTATGTCTTCTTGTTGCAGGGGTAGTTCCAGTGAGCTGGCTACCCGAAGAACTGCTTCCGTGGCTTGTTCACCCGGCCGCAACTCCACACCCGCCATTTCCACACTGTCGGAGAGCTTCTCCTGCTCTAATTCGGCAAGTCGGCTTTCAAGGGAAGATATTCGAGTGTTTTTTTTTTCATTTTCCTCTCTCAAGAATTTGGTTTCTTTGAGGGCCTCCTGTATTTCTTTGAAGCGTGTGAGCAGGTCTTCGTACTGATTGCAAATAAAATCAATGCTTTTCTTAAATTCGCTTATTTCTTCCTCAAACATTTTTTTCATTTCATTTATTTTGTTGTCAAAATGTTTTGTGAGACGAGCATATAATACATCGGCGTCTGAACCAAATGTTGAGGCCGACGGTGCAGGTGAACTCGGCCGGCTTTTGCATTTTGGGCATTTCCAAAATTGTTTGTTTTTAGTCGCAATTTTTTTGAAGTTGGTATCCGAGATATTTAGGCAGATAATGTGAAATGCAATTTTGCAGATGGCGCACGTAAGTGCATGATCATTTTTGGAGATACTACTCAAGCAAGCTTCGCAGTTCATAGTAGATCGATTTAATTATTGTCTTTGTGTCTGAAATATGGTATCCCGGTCACTTGCTTATTATTAAAAAATAAAAAACTTTGGCGGCAGTGGGGATCGTTCCGGCGTCCTTCGGATAGCTGCGCGAGTATAATACGGTCTAGTTCAGCGAGCGTTCTTACCACTAGACTACGGACTGGATACGGCTACCCGTCAAATAACAGTAATATCAATTGCCTCACAGATCATGTAAATAAATTACTTGGTGTGTGATGATGATTTTTTTTTTGGCAACAACACTGTCTGGCACAACACAATTTATTAAATCGTTTGAAATGAGTATAAATCCTATTGTTTACAGTGCAATACGGTAGAAAATTCACTTTACTGATTTACACGAACACGTTTACCGATGAATTACTTGGATATAAAGTACTGTAAGGTATAAAATTGAGCGATTACAGTGGAGCGATATTTTGGCGTGCGGTCTGATTGAGAGGTACTTAGAATCTATGAATAAGCTTTTCAATAAAATTTACAATTTTTTTTTGTAAATTCCCGCTTTCGCACCCAGAAATCGCGGGTTCAAATCCCAGTGTGCGCGAGTTATTTTTATTTGATTAATTTAAGTCGTTTCAAAATTAATGAATTTAAAACAATACTTACTTTCCGAAGAGGAAAATACTCTCAGCATCGCCCTGGTGAAAGACCACCATCCAGAATTGAAGCATTTCTTGAATGGCCTACGCCGCGTGTCCAGATCGGAATTCCTACATTCCCACCTCCTTCCACTTGTGTTTTGTAAATTCCTTCCGTCCCAAAATGAGTTTTACAACTCATTTTTTGCTTTGCTTGATTGCTAGTTATGTAACAAGCAAAAATTTGCAAAAATTTTATTCTTCAAACTTCGCAAATTCACTTTGTGGTGTCATCATTATTAATAAATGAAAACAAATAACTTTGTGTACACCACTATTTAATCGACATGTTTCGAAAACTATGTTTTTTCTTCGTGTGAATATAAATAGTGGTGTACACAAAGTTATTTGTTTTCATTTATTAAAAATATTTTATTTTATTTTTATTTTAACTTTATGACTAAAACCTCAAATTGTAATATTTAATTAAATGAAGACAATATTTGCGAAACTCGATCGAAAATCTGGAAACGGAAAAATCAGAAAAATATATTGGCATCTCTGGGACTCGAACCCAGGACCTTCCGCTTTCCGGGCGACCGCGCTGACCACTGCGCCAAGGTGTCGATATCGAATATGTTTTAATTTTAAAAACACATTACAATTTTTACAACTCACAGCTAATCGACTGTTTGGTAGAGTGATTTGATTAAAACCCATTGTCCTCACGCAGGCAGTATCTTCAAATAAATGAATAAATAAATCAAACAAGTTGCCTCCGAATCATTGACCTAGTATACCCTAGACAAGCCGTCTCATAGTAAAAATCAGAAAAAAATAACCCCAAGTATCAGTAATTTCGCAATACAACTCTCCTTCGAATTCCGCCGTCTTGCATGCGAATTCTCGGCAATATAAAACTGAGCACCGTCTAATTCCACTGTGTGATTTGTCGAACTAACACTTCAAAAGGTGAACACGTGTTGCATGCGTGATGTTTCGACAAGCTGTGTTGTATATAAATGGTTTTCAAAGTGGGGATCGCGAGACATTCATAAATTTAATTAGACAAAAATATTTTTTTACTTTATTATGACAAGCGATTCAATTTCGTAGGCGAGTATGGGTACCGCCGCCTCGGGAACCATTTATTGGATAACCAACGCCTCTGCCATAGGTCACCCCAAGTGGTTCGCTACGTTTGGTGACTATGCAGGGGTGCCCGGGTTCATGGATTGAGGTTTGTCCGGGTCTTGGCGGCGGATGCGTCTGATAATTTTTTAATTTTATTTTTCTGATGAACCGTATGGCTCGTTGTCAACCACCAAGCAGCAATTACGTCGAAGTGTCCTGTTGAAAGCGGTGTACACTCTTTAGATTAACCATACTTTAGATTCGTGTACAAAAACTTGTACACAGTCCCGTATATGCATATATTGATCATGAGTTTTAAAATAAAAAAACCCATTCATCGTTTGCTTGAAAATAATTACGAAAAATTGACCCTTTTACCGCCCACGCACCGTGGGCTGCCCAGGTTGGTCGCTTATCATTAACACAGTGATGAGCAACCAGCAGCCCGCAAGCCCTTTTACTGCTTTCCGGACTTTTGACTACAAAAAATATCAAAAAAAATGCGCTAAAAAATATTCAAAGGCTTCTGTTCTGTTTTGCAAAATGTCTTAGCTGAAAACTTTAATCTTTCTTAAAAGTTTTGAATCAGCTGCTCAATCATTAAGTTTTTTTTTGTGTATAGGTAATAATTAAAAAATGACAGAAATTCGTAGTTAATTAAAGCCCGTTAGTAAGCGCTCAAAAAGAAGAGGAAGGTGAGATATGTAAATACGAATGTTAGAGGGAGCGCGAAAACGATAATATTTAAGCGAAAATTGTGAAAGTGTTTAATAAAACATGACTTTAAACACTCGTTTAAACTATTTTAAAATAGAACCAAAATCTCGCGGGAAATGTCATAGCTTTAAAGAAAAAAATGAATTATGATTTTTTTCATGTATAACTTGTAATGTAACAAAAATAAAGTGCTTATAATAATTTTCGAAATATACAATTTTATCGGAAGAATTTCATTCAATTACCGTTTCGGCGTGGCAAATGTATAGATATTATCGTCAAAAACAACATATATTTTTTTAGAAACTTAAAAACTTAAAGTGTTTTAGAGAAATATGTTGTAAAACGGTAGAAATTCGGAATGCTATGGCTTAAGATAGGTTAACTTTCGACCTTAATTGAAGAATAGTGCAGCGGTTTTTTGTTAAGATCTGCCTTTAATGTATTTTAAAGTTTTTCGTTTTATACAAACCGGGTCGCGTTTTTAAAAAGTTTAAAAACCACTGCTATTTCGTGATGCCAGCCTTTCGTCTATGTGTTAGTATCGGTGTGTGGTGACGTCACAAGCATTTGGGTGATTAAGTGACGTCAGAAACTTTGCTTGCCAAAAAAATAATACGTCAATATTATTACATTTATTAAAACGCTGCCTTAAAGCTATCGGTAATGTATAATTTTTTTTATGTATTCAGATAGCTGGTTACATTATCGAAAATAAAGTCCGCGGACTGTACCTTGTACAATATTCGGAAGTAGGATATTTTTGTGTTTGAAAAAATTAATTCCGTCAGGACGGCTGGGACAGCAATTAGTTTCAGTGTGGACCGATAAAAGGTAAAACACAAAGCACTATGCGATCCAAATAGTACGAAACAATGCTCGCACTTTTTCATAAATGGGCCTTGAGCCAGTTTTATTTGGTTTCTGGCGTCATTTTTAATTTCACAGGGCATGTCTTGATATACTTGGTCGAAGCTCCGAATCATTCTTCTAAGCACTGGCCTCGTGTAAAAGGATATAAAATATTCCAGTTAAAAGTTTCAGCTAACCCATTGCAAAACAGTTTTACTTATCTCTGTGGAGGTCGGGTTCAATAGACAAGTTTTGTGATATGTGAACTCGAGCAGACTATTAAAGCCTAAGAAAGTTTCCTCGATAACGCCAACAGTAGCTAGAATTCTTGATACGGAAACCTACAGTGCGGGAAGCTGTGAGACTGCACCAGGTAATAATGCACAATGCATGTCAGTAGACAGTTATGCACCGATAAGCCAGACGTTACCGTATGCACCAAGCAATTAATAGGAGAACAGTATTATGCAGCCAACAAACTTACAAGAATAATAATCATTGCTAACTGGAAGCGCTTTTCAGGCAAATAGCCAAAGGACCAGAATCGACGCCAAGTAAAATTACGTAAAACAATTAATTTTCTTCGGAATTTCTTTAGGAAGGATAAATTCAATGGCGGTACATTCGCTAGGATTGGGAGGAAATTTAAAAACTATTTGAGAATTGGGACTGTAAAAATAAGAGGATGTGCGTAATACTGCGTAATGAGTAAAAACCAAAAAGATCAGAAAAAAACACAACATATGTCTTAAGATATTGCACCACGAAGCAATGCAAAATCAGGTGATTTTGGTTTGCAAATTATATTGCTTAGAAATATTTTAGATGCTTTAATCAAATACAGCGAGTGGAATACATCAATCGAGTATTTTTTATTAGGGTTTTTATAAGCCCAGAAAAAATTTATCAGGCCTATAAAAACTGCTTGAAAGTTTAAAATCTCCTTACAAACTTACTTACTTACTTACGAACCCTTCATCAGTTTTCCATTTATTGAAAAATATGGAAAATTATATTCTTTAAAAAACAAGTGTTTAGGCTTTGTCCCTGAGCTTTGCAAAATAAAATAAAACACGCTTTTTGGCAATGTTTTTTTCGTAAATAAACCAAGTTTGAAAGGGAATTTAAATCTTATCGCTATCTACACAAAGATTGTTAGCAACCTTATCCCGAATTTTACACATTAAGCAGGCGCAAGGCTTACATGAATTCTTTGTAATATTATTGCCTAGAACGACCGCAGAAAAAATCGTTTTAGGACCTCCTATTAACGTAAATAAAACTTGCATCATTTGGGGATTTTTTATTTATTATCTGTACAAATAAATTATTTTGTGTATATTATACAAAATCCGTAAGAGCCAGCGAGCGAGAATTTAAATTTCATCGAACAATGATCTTGTGATTGTACCCTTGCAACGGTACAGGGCGATTCTGATGAGAAAGATTAATTATTCTCCATTTCACCATTTTAACATAATGACTCTATAACGATTTTATTTCATTCCAAATTTGCTTTGATAAATAACCACATTCAAAAATGCTCAAACTCGTGATGATAAAACAATTAAAATTACGTAATTATTGTTTGATCATAAGTACTTATAATTTTTCAATAATGTCTAAGCACAATAAGAATGCAATTTTTTTAAAATATATTAATTAGTTTGTAAGACCGTAAATAAATAGACAAACCGAAATATTTTCGTCACAAAACAAGGGTGTGGATCTTTTTTTATGATTTTATTTGAAGTTTAATTAAAATTCTGAAAAGTAGGTTTTCCAAACAATTTATTTATTTATTTTACTGCATGATTACATGATTTGAAATGTATGTTGTATAATACAAAATTTTGTTTGAAAGTTTAACAAATCTGCCAACGACCTATGGTAAAACTTTATAGTACTAAAAATAAACATATTTTCTCAAAAATTTAAAAATTGTTTCACTAGATAAAAGAACAGTCTTTTGAAATCAATTTAAATTTTTTTGTGGAAAAGAGTCGATACGTCTAAAATTTGATTTAAAAATGACAAATTTCCGGTTTTGTCTGGTCCTCTTTGTCCCTCTTAAGAATGTCTTTTTTATATGTCCTTAAGAATGTAATATAAATAATTTGATACAATCAAAGACATTATAAAAGTTATTACAAAACTAATGTATGTCTATGAATACAATGTATAAAGTTAATATTATTCTAAACAAAGGAGACGATCTTTTCAACCCTTTTTAAGAGGCATGCTAAAGAATGTACTTTGAAATTCTATAAAAGGTTTATTTCAAAACGTCAGTTATATTGATTTATCTGTGAATAGTAAAGTTAGCAACTTTCATAGCATCCGACTAAGCCACGTTTTTCAAAGATATCGTGTTTTACTAATTTTAAGAGTAAAATATCCTCTTGATAAAAACCCCGTTGTGTTTATGATTATTTTCTTGCATCTTGGATAGTTTCGTTGCAAACTTTTTATCCGCTTCTGCGGGAATAAACCAATCTCGCAATACCCAACCAGTCTGGATTTTAACGACTCAGCAAGTCTGAAGTTATGATTTAGTATTCGTTTGCCGAATAACAGAAATAACTTTGGCGTATTTCTCAATTTCCCAACTTTGTACGTGCTGCATATTTTTTGGTCCTTATAAAATATACCTAGACACATTGTTTATTCTCAAGCCAAGCAATGGTCAAATATATTTATTTGAAACTCAATTTATTATCATCATGGTTATTACTTCTGAATTAAACCAAGCCGTTTTAAATTACATTGATAAATTTATGAGGGTTGTAATGAAATATAATCAATATCAATGGCTTACATTAATCTTTAAACATTCAGCCTTGATTTCACATAGCTTTTCATTGGCGGTTGCGGGGTTGAAAAGTAAGGAGGCATAAATAAACATTTTTATAAAGTAGTATTATGAATACCTAATCTAGAAAAAAAAACAATGGAATTATTACTTACGTCAAACTATAATAGTAATAATATTACACTGTATCCTTCTTGACAATATCAAGGAGGATACAGTGTTTCTACTTAGGTCGACAGAATAGCACTTAATCCCAAACATGGGAACACCTCAGCACAGGTTCGCCTAGTGAGGTGTTCACAAAACACTACGACTAACCTATTTACATACAGTTACGGATCTTTAACATATTTTTTTCTTATTACTAACCTATTATCTATGTAAACTATGTAATTATTTGTAAAGTGTATGTACAAGAATAGAAATAAATAAATAAATAATAATTTGCAAACACAATATAGACCGTTAACTGCAAATTTGCCCTACTAAACTAATCCAAATAGCCGCGTTCTGTAGGTACACACTGCGGCGTACTATCACAAATAATCACAAAACCAAGCAAAACTTGATTTGTTTTGCGCTAGAGCTAATCGTAAATGATCGATTTTTATTCGGAAGTTGCGCAACGGCCGTTCGTTTCGATTGAATGTGACTTCCACTCCCCTCCGCCACATGAAGTCAGCGGCTCTCGGAGGCGGGCCCTATCTTCGCCTCCTTAGCGTATTATTTTACGGTGTTGTGCCGAGCAGAAATCCGCGTGTGGCCGGCCGCGTTGCACCGGAATGAAGAGTTGTATAATATGAAGAACCATTTCTACTGAAATACCAAAATATTTATCGGTAATATTTAAACGGAAGTAACTTTAAAACTTATAAATTGGCAAGATTTAAATAAAAGTATTACAATATTTTGGATATATGGAATACGTGTATCTTATGTCTTTTTCACCTTTTCTTCTCTATTTTTTGCGAGGCTCAGCCTCCCCTGCCTCATAGCATGAACCGCCACTGTAACTTTCTGTATAATTAAACAGTATGAATATAATGTAGAATCATTCAAATAAACAAACTTAACAAACAAGCATTACAAACTTTATAAAAAAGGCTGGCACGTAAACCGTAAAGGGTGTCAATAACAAGTAAATGAATACTTCCTTTTGACAAAATGTACCAATGTATATTTGTATTTTGTCACGCTGTAGATCAGACATTACGCACATGGACCAGTAATCGAATCATCCCACAATAATTACTGTTGAGGGTTTATTTTTAATTTTGGGCCCCTTCACGCTCCCCGCAATGATAATTGTTATCGTAATATTTATAGTGTCGACCCTCGCAGCATCCCTTTGTACAGACCTGTCACCATATTTTATCTCTAATGCTGCACGCAGTATTTTGAATACAATGGTTTGGTATCTATCTCTAAGGAATGAAGGAATTCCGAAGGTTGCCAAAAGATAAATGAACGAGTAGAATAATAATAATTAATGATTTAAGTAGATACCTATCTTCAAAAATATTTTACGTCTTGTGATTGCTCGCTTATGTTTTCATTTTTATTTTGGTGTATACACGTGTGATTTGTCTAATATGCATACACTTGCAAAATACTAAACGTTAATTATTTCACTGGACTCACAGTACCTATTGGCACCGTGCTCTGAGTCCTTTTCAAAGAGCAACGTGAAATATTTGTGCGTAATAAATTATTACTAACTAGCTGGTACCCGGCATGCGTTGCCATGCCATTTAATAAATAAATTGTTTTCTCCTGCGTGTTCTTTCCCATTCGTCCCGTTCCTCTTCCGCCTCCCCTTCCTCTCCCGCGTCCTCTTCCCCTCTCGCGTTCCCACTCCGCCTCTTCCACCTTCCCTCCCCCCACTCCACTACTCCTTTCCCCGTCCCGCGAACCCCCCTTCCAAGCTCCCCTCCCCCCTCCCAGGTTCCCCCTCCCAGATTCCCCACCCCCTACCGGGTTTCCCTCCTCCCCCTCCCGCGAACCCCCTACCCGAGTCCCCCTCCCGCATTTCATACATTCTTTCCCGGTACATTCAGTTTTCAAACAGCTCGCATGCCACCTTTTGCATATTTCATAATGCCAGAGCTCACCAGTAGTAAAATCCAATTTGGTGCAGTCGTTATTACTAATAATGGTCTTCAACGATTTTGTCGGAATATTGTCTGTTACTTATAAAATTCATATTGATTTGTGAGAAATGACGCTCTCCGTAGCGAAATGGTTCGTATATTTTTATTTAGAAAATGTAAAAATTACAACAGTTGATTTTTCTTAATGATGCAATTTTTTGTAGAATACCGCCTTAGTACAATGCCAGAAAATAGCTTGAAACTATAGATACATTACAAAATACATTTAAATATTCGACCCCTGCCGTGAAAGAGTTCAGTTGTAACATAATCTGTTGGGCGAAAAATAAAGAAGCCCAAATAACTCAAATAAATACATACATGAAAAAAATAAATATGTACATAGGGATCGTCCATTAATCACGTGAGGCTCGAAAGGGGGGGGGATTCGGAAAAAATTACGAAATATCACAAGGAGTGGGGGGATATAATAAGATATCACACGATATTTTTCGTTGAACGCACGATTTCTAAACCTTGACTCACCGTTGCCAGGCAATGATTTCCCCGCGCATTGCGACGACCGCTCGGCTCACCAGTCGCCAGTAAGTCTATGATTTTGACGCCGAATACATGCGTAAACCATTGCCGCGGATGTTTTGCCTTAAAACATTGGAACAATGTCTAAACTAGGAGATCTGTATAAAGACCTATTTGCAGAGTATAAAAAAGGAAAAAAAACCTAGTGTAGCTCAGAAAGAATTTAATGAGTTGTGGGCTGATGCGAAACAAAAATATACCATAAAATACTTTGTACCAAAAAAATACACGTGATTTTGGGGATGGTGGTGGGGGGGGGGGGTTGTCTAAAACCTCACCACATTACACTAGGGGGGGAGGGGGTTAAAAAGTTGCTAAAAAACATCACGTGATTAATGGACGACCCCATACATAAATAAATACATACATGAAAAATATGTATAACAAATAATAAATTTGCGGTCACACAATGTTCTATATTTAAACGACGTCAATATTTGAGTTTCGCTGAAAGCTAGCCATTTTTTTGTGGAAACAACTGCTGTGGAGAGGGGAGTAGGGAGGACGTTTGGTTGGAAGATAAATGGCGCACAACTTTACAGTTCACTGTTCACTCTATATTATGGTATATGGAACTCACTCAATCACACATCCTTGCAAACGAAGGGTTGACCTATTATTCCCTTATAGTAGCGCTTGACACGCATAAACGATTGAACAAAAACCCTAACCGATATTATATTTTTCTTTTTCTTGCAGCCAACATAAAAAAATATTCCACCACACGATTTAAAAAAAAACCCTTCGAAGAGTTGGTTAATAAATAAAATGCAGTACCTACGTAAATTATATTTTTTTATTCCGCGATTTTATCTTAAAAGCAAGTTCGAAGGCATTTTTATCATATAAACTAATTTCGGTTGTTTGTGCTTGGGTTAGTTAATCTCCTACGTGAAATCTTGTTCACAAATTTGCTTTGAACGTATGTCTCATTTTCAAAATTTAAATCAGTTGCGGGAAGTATTCAGACAAGCGGAAAAAGTACCTATAGTACATTATTTCATTACTTGTAAAATTGGAACTGTTTTGTATGAATCAAGAATTCAGACAATTCGGTGACTTTTCACGGGTCTGCGCTAATCTTTATCGATGTTCGTCTGAGATAAACTCCGAAACTACTTAACCGATTTTGATGAAATTTGGCATACTGTGTGTAATTTGATCCAACTTATAAGATAGGATAGTTTTTATCTCGATGAATATTTATTATTTCGAATCAAATGTTCATTAAATGTTTGTAATATGACAATGCTTTGTAATTATTTGTAAGTTCCCTAAGTTTTTAACAGATGGCGGTGTGAGTTAATTTATCGACACAACACTTGGTTATATAGGTTGGGTAAACATCCAGTAGATGGCGTTGTATTTCGATTCACGTCACAGCAACGCGTGGCCGGGTCAGCTATTTATTATATTATAAATAATGCACGATAAAATAACAATGTGGTACAGAACGGTACAAAATTAAAAGCTTTGGTTTTTTTTTAAATCAAAATGGTTATGGTTCTATATGGAAGCAACCGCACTAGCGATCAAAAGTATCGTGAAATCGAAGATCATTGCCGTATTTCAAGAAGATGAGCTCCTTTAATCAAAAGATTTCCTATGGTCTTCGCAAACAAACGGAAAAAAGATATTTATTCATATTGAACCCCTTTCAAACATGACTGTCTGTGTTTGGCTCCATTATTACTAGCTATTTAGAATCCTTGGTTCGACGTTTCTGGGAAGCTAGCCAAAACGATTTTCCATTAACACCCCTTTCACCACCTCCACATTAATTGCCCGATCCCGAATCCACGGCCCTCCCCTTTCTTCCGGCGTCTGGCGCGCGAATTTACATTCGAGTCAGTCTTTTAATCGAGTTTGCACGTCCACCGAAGGTATACTTCAGAGTAATGACTGCGGAATGCAGGCATTTTGGAAAATGTGGAACCTACTTGGTATGTAAAACACATATTTTCCTGCGTAAATGAAAAATGTAACACCCAGAGGGTCTAAAAGGACCGGATCCTGAAGTCTGGGGCATAACGATGAAGGTAAAAATAATGGTGTAGTAGATGTATCGTATTAGTGGATGGAGAAGACATCGAGGACCCTCAGGAAGACATAACACAGATAAGCGAATCAAAGAGTTCATTATAGGACAGAGTTGCCTAACGTTTCATCTTGCCTGCCTAACTACACGTGATGTGGGTAAATAACGTAAAGGTTAGCTACTTTTATCAGCTTTGGCAAATATGTCTGTTTTCATTTTTGATTCATTTTGGGTAATGTGTCTCTCAATGATCTAGCGTCTCTCCTGAGGGGAAATAATGTAATGTTATTTTGTTCGGTTTATAACAGTTAGTATTGTAACTGTTTTGGTTACGTCATGGGCCATTATTGAAGCACTGCAGTTTATGGTTGGGCTGCTGAGAAGTCCGCTGTGTTGTCAGTTTTTAAGAGAAAGAGAAAATACTATTAGAATTTTGACTGGGATGTGGTTTGATGGTTATTCAATAAACCCATTATCAAACACGTACGTAGGACCACAGCAAAGCGTTCAATAAGGTTTGTCAAAGAAATTACCAGTTTTTGGCTGTATAAATAGCTTCCAGAACATATTAATTATATAATGCCTTGTGTTATTTTAAAAATATTTGTGTTGGACGACGTATATCACTATCCATTTAAAATTGCTTTGACATGCAGTGTTGCCAACTCTAAATATTAAGGGTCTACTATTCGTATTTCGACCGATTTCTTACATATCTCATTTAAACATTTGAAGTTTTTAAGCTCTTAAAAAAATATATGTTATTTTTGAATATAATATCTAGATACGTTCCACGCCGAAACGCAAATTATATGAAATTCCCTCGAGAGAAAAAAATCGCAAAGTATGCTCCGAAAATTATTTTAAACAAGTCTATTTCTTTTATTTTACAAGTTATATTTGTGAAAAAATTCACATTGTTTCTTTAAATGATACTTAAGATACGTTCCACGAGATTTTTGCTCTATTTTAAATACGTCGTGATTAATTAAATATTTTAACAAAAGTCGCTTACGTGATTTAATTATTAATACCAATATTACAGCCCATCTCACTCTAACGCGTGTGTAAGTTATCTGCTTTTCAAATATTTGTCATTCGCTCCGCAGAGAGCTGTCTATGTGGTTCTGTACTTCTTTGTTCCGTGATTTCGTATTATCAATTATCGAAAATAATAATATTGTTTTCCGAAAATGGGAAATAAACGAAAGATGACATAGGCCCTGAGGGAAATTATTATTCTAGGGGCCCCTAGAACGTTTAACTACTTAACTGGAGAACGTTTTGTCCACATCTTGTAAAGATGTTGAAACCCTGAGGTAACAATAAAATCATTTAAGCCATTCACTTCTATTTAAAAGGTCTCTTCTTGAAATATAGTCACAAGCAAGGATTTTATTTTGTTATAGGTTCCACGAACAACGGTAAAACGTAGAGGACAGTGTAGAAAATGTAGGAAGGTAAAATGGATTTAAGATTTTCGATAAAACTATCGTGTTATGAAAATAAATACAATTTAACTTTATTTTTTACTACTGTAAATCTGATGTACGTGTATACGTGTTAATAAACCAATATAACCAATAAAGTTCAAAATTAAATTTAAAGTTTACTGATGACTTAAACTATAAATAGTAATCGTAGTAACAAAAAAATCTTACCTTTGTGAATAAATAAAGCCCCCCCCCACACATAACTACAGATACTGTTTTTTTGTGAGAGTACATCATTAAAAAAAAGTTGTAGGAATGTAATTTTAAGATGCATTCATGTTATATTGTTCTTTGTAATCATTGAATCGTTTAAATGAATAAATAAACAATTACAAAAAGTTTTCTTATTAATAAGTCCTTAAGAGGCACTTACGACCCAACCCCGATAAAAAAGCTTATAAATGTATAAATTATCTTCGTTATACAAAATATGATAAACATCAAAAATGTATACGTTTATATAATTTATATAAATATACAAAAGTAGATAATATATATGAATACAAATTATATTTTTTTGTACAAGTGTCCGGGGGTAAAGTGCGCAAGGAAGGTGATTCTACATGATAGTACAAGTAAAAAAGAAAATAACTTTTTTCAAAATTCTAACGTTTTAAGGTGGTTTTCGTGTACAAAAATTAAATTTTTTGTAAAGAAAAAAGTATATTCTTCATTGGAAAAATATTTTTTTAAGGAAAAAAAAACATTGAAATTTCGAAAAAAGTTGTATTTTTTACTTCTACCGTCATGTAGAATCTCCCCCTGAAGTTTGTGCACTTTAACCCGGACTCCCTGTGTTGATAACCTTATAAGAAAAACCTTGATTAATTTCTTTTTTTTTTTAAATATATTGATTTTTTAAAAATATATTTGTGTACATAAACTATTAAATTTTGCATTTAGTACATTTTATTATAAAATTTAAAAAATATTTAATTTTTTGCCAACTTAATTTCCAAAGTTTGTGGAACCGTGGGATAGCCGCCCCCCGACTAGTCAATATATCAACACATATTGGAAAAAATAGTGTTAGCTTGCAATCATTTTAATAGATGGCGCTAATGCAGGAAATTTTATTTCATTGTTTATTTTGAGGCGACGATGGAACCTTTGTAGGAAATTTAACAAAATATTTGTGATAGAAAGGACCAAATCGCAAATTCTGTGTAGGAATAGCCGAGTCTTAACATATATTCCTCTGGATTCTAGCGTTTTTAGTCTACGTATTATCTATGTCAGGGAGAGGGGGTAATGTTTAATCGTCGTTTATTCTTCGGACCATAATATCCTGTATATTAAAAAAAAATTACATAACTGACGCGTTGTAATTGCGGGGCTATCTTCGTAACTACCCGATGCGTTATCCAATTGGGGTATTTCGGCAAGGATTGGGCCCTTGATGAATACCCAAAGTAGCTTCTTAAAACCCAGTAAATAACTGACGTGTCGGATGCTAACACGTCATTTATTTACGTATAATATGCGTGATAGCAAATTTTATACACGTGCACGAGATTATAACACGTCAATTATTTACGAGACTGTATAATATGCGTGATAGCATATATATAGATGATAATTTTATACACGTGCAAGAGATTATAATCACTTTTTTTTTTATTCTTAACCTAACCAAACCTCACCTAAGACTTCAATTCATTTCTAAAGTATCTGAAACATTGTACATTAACACTGTACATTCTCGTAAATAACTGACGTGTTAGCGCGCGATACGTCTGGTATTTACGAAGCTACTAGGGGCATTTACCGAGCGTGCGAGCACTGCCGAAATATCCCGAATATATAACGAAAAGTATTTTCGACTATGCGTGCGAGTTTGAAGTGAATTAACTTCAGGGGGTGATTCTACATTCTACGTGATAGTGTTAAAAAAAAGACAAATGATTTTTTCGAAATCTTAACGTTTTAAGGTAGTTCTCAGGTAAAACAAAGTTAATCTTTTGTATGGAAAAAAATTCTGTGGAAAAAAAAATTGTATGGGAAAAAAATGAGATTTCTAAAAAAGTTATTTATCTTTTTTACTTCTATTATCATGCAGAATCACCTCCTGCAGATAGTGCCCTTTACCACCCGGATACACTAACAAACTGTGTTATTATTATTAATTAATTAATAACTGTTGCTTGTTATGCTCTAAGGCCCCGTTAAAGTGACTCTCAAAATGTGATACATGGAGCGTTTATGGTCGGAAATTGACCACCTTTATTTTTCTGCGATTGATAGCGGTCCAAAATTGGACCACTTTTTCCTACCATTCGTAAAACATTTATTGTAATGATTTAAAACATTTCCATGGCCAGCCATTTATTTTAAAACGAAGCTATTGGAATGCTTTATCTATTATGACCATAGATGTCACAAATCCGAACTTCGTCGACTATTTTAGAATGACGTTAAACATAATTTTTTTTTTTTTTCACTCAGAATTTCTGATCAGCTGTTGACAGTTAAAATTAAATATTTTTTTTTCATAAATACGCACCTTTCATTATCAAGTATACCACAGACAATTTACAGAAATCGAAAATATTCTATTTTGATTCAAATAAGTACCTCTCACGGAGTTTCAAAGTAACAAACACGCAGGATTCGCGCGGTTATAAACTTTACGATTTTTTAATATTTTTTTTATTATAAATCCTACAAATATGAGATAAACGGTAAAATAGAGGTTAATTCATTGGATATATATAGCATTATAATAAGCTTTTATGTCTCCATATTAAAATTCGAAGGTATGATTTGTTTAATGTTGGCGAAAAATTTAAAAAATAATCTTTTTTTTTATTTTTATTTTTTTATTTTATTTTATTTTTTTTTATTTATTTTGGAAAATCAACAGATATATTACACTTATAATAATAACCTTAATAATATACATAATATCCAATGATAGATTTTCACATAATTAAAATTATAATTAAAAAGTAAAACAAAAAAGTAAGGGTCCTGTACCCGTAAGAACTTAAAAATATAAAAATTATTCAAAAAAAAGATATAAAAACACAATATAAACTATAATAACCTGCTTACTAAATTTCAACATGGAGTATTCTCACTCCACAACAGCAATAATAATAATATGTACATTGTACACACCTACAACTCAATAGTTAAGTCGAATGACAAGTATGCAACTGGAAAGGATTCACAGCAATATTATGGTAACTTGCAACACGGTCAAAAAATTATTTAATGTTGGCTATGACATACTTTTTTAAGGAACTTAAATTACATGAGAATATGTCTACATTGTTGAAATTCTTATCAAATACATTGCATGTTCTGAATATAAAAGCATTTTGTCTGAGATTAGTAGAATATTTTTGAAGATGAAAAAGTGATTTTTCTCTGGTTCTAACACCTGGGACTCTAAAATTAATCTCAGCCAAAAATAATAAATAATCTTCTGAAAATCTCGAGTAATCGAGGCAAATTTATCTATTTCGCGTGGTCGAAATAGATAAAACCAGTGGTTTTAAAAAAAAAGTGTAATAGGCATCAATAAAAAATTTCAGCTTTTGTTTCACTGTAATTTTATTCAACTTAAGTGGCAGGTACGGGTTTATTATTATTTTTTTTTTAACTTCACCTCTGTCACAAGTCACTCCATGTGATTCACTACGCTTGATGACTTAGCAGATGTGCCCGGGTCTCACACGAGAGATATAATTTCAAAATATCTGTGGGCTTGACCTATATTAGCATATCGCTCGGCCGCGTGATCAAATATCACTGACATCAGGTCGTTGTCCGCAGATCTCTACGCAGCGCAGGACCGCTACCAGTGGAGGAGCCTTGTCTATCTCGGAAATTGGAGTAGGGGTCACGAGCTCAGCAATAAAGAACAGACTTGAGAAGGAGAAGATTTTTAGTAATACATTTATGCCATATTATACCGTATTGTCTTAATTTTTCTCTCTCCCGTACACTTTCATGTACGACATTGCCACGCGCAGTTAAAGTATCTCTGATATTTATAATAATTATTTATTGCAAGTGGATAACATAATACTGTATTTCGCGATCTGGATTGAGTTTCCATGATACACTTGCCTTGATCAGTTATATGCATCGCGAATAAGGAAAATGTTGAGTTTTATTTTGGGAGCAGTTCTTGTGTGTTTATTCGTACTTTACCGTTATAATTATTACTCTGAAGATGCCATAATGTTTGCGAAAATTCCTGGTCCAAAGCGAATTCCGATACTCGGAAATATTTTGGATCTATTTCTGGAACCAGGTAATAACAAAAGAAACATTCGTAATTAACTAATTAAGATGATTTATTAAAAATTATTTGCAAAATACTGTGTATAATCTATAATAAAATTGAGAGATTTAAAATTGTCGCCATTTAACCGATCCTCACACACACTCTATCTGTTTGATTAGGTTATGCAAGATTAAGAGGGACATGCACAATTGCTCAGGGCATTCATGAGCATGCTGATATTGCCACGCAATAACTATATAATGCTGTTATATTTTCTATTTTATTTTGCGTCTGTATAACAGTCATGTACATATCAATGGATTAAACCAGGGTTGGGGAACCTGCGGTCTGCGAAGCTTTTTGGTGCGCACCTATGTTACTAGAAATCAGTTTTGACACAAATAAATACGTGATTTTAAATCCAAAATTGCAGTCAATAAATTTGCTGTAAAATGCAGGAAAACCATTCACAAGTTCCGAGTGCAGTATAATTTTAGCTGGGGGACTGGTGGACTCCTACGCAGATCCATTCCTAAGTTAAAACCATTTTTGTGTTCATAATGCAAATTCCAGTTGCGGATTAATCTGCTGACGTATTTAGAAAAAAACTGTTCTAATATTTCGAGTGGTGTTGAAAATGTTGTTTCATACCATATACACTGTAAAATTCGTAATTCGTAGAAAAACCATACGCATATCATAATATGATGGTAATACTATTTTCAAACTCTTAATATCAAACCAGTTCTATGTTCACAATGTAACGATTGCATTTCAGTTGTGGATTCATGTACTGACACATTTCAAAGAAAACTACTCCTTTATTTGAAATGCAGTTATAAAATTCTAGTTGCACACTACGTATGTGCTTCCAAAAACAATGAAAAACCTTTATCATGTTCTGATTGTAGTTTTAATTTCTCGCACACAGATTTAATTTAAACCAGTGTGCTCAGAATAAAACGATAAATTCTACGCAAGTTGCAGATTCATCGAAGGAAGCCGTTTGTATGTACCGATCTCGCTTTTTGAAAATCCATGCGGCCCGCAGATGATACTACAAACATCCAAACGGCTTTCGTCGGCAAAAGGTTACCCACCCCTGATTTAAACTAAGACCACTTTTCAGAACAGAGTTTATTAACGAGACCCTACTAGGGAGAACCCAAATTTAATTGCTTATAACTATAGTTATGGTACCTCAACTCAACACCTCCTTGGAAAAACCATAAAAATAGGTTACGTTAGGTTACATATTAGAAAATAGGTCACGGTAGGGCTATTTTTCATTTTTTTTTCATAGTTTTTAATGACTTTTCAAAGGGGTGTTGAGTTGATTCTGAGTTGGCATGGAACTCAAACTCATCTTTCCAAACATGTTTACCTACATATTTAAATTTCCAAGTGACTCAATTGTTCATCTTCGATTGTATTATAGCATCCTCATAATAAATTGTGATCACTGTGTACTTATTTTTTTAAATTTTAGAGTTTCTTTTCAAGGAAGGAAGAGTATGGGCAAAAAAATTTAATGGTGTTTATAGTATGGAGACATTATGGATACGCCATTTGAACATTTGCAACGCAGATGATGCAGAGGTAAGCGTCCTTGGGGCGATTTTTCACAAAAACGGCGCTATTACAGGTTACAAAACTATTATTTTTATTAAAACCATTTTCGGTTACATTAGGTATACCTAATTACTTTTTTTTTAAATGAGAAAGAGAAACATTCATCGGGTTATTATTTCTGACAATATTTGAAAAGCTCTTACTACCAATATATTGTTGATTGAGCAAAGCTGTGCTGTTTTAACTCGATCGTTTGGCATTCACCTAACTACAGATTTGATTGTTACGTTCCGTTTCCGGTTCAAGATGGTGGCCTTGTTGGATACTGCCATTGTTTTCAGTCAGAGATTGCATGAGCATTTCAAGCTGCTAAGTCGGAATAATAATAAATATTATAGACATTTCATTCACAATGTACATTTGTTACTTAATTTTATTTATTTGCTACCGGTTTCAACATGTCCTATTTATTTGCTACCGGTTTCAACATGTCCATTCACTAGCGATCTTAAAACTAACTTAAAATTAACTTAAATTATACGAATTCAGAAATGACTGATGGGTGTAGTGGGAGTGGTGAATTAGGGTGGGGAAGGAGAGAACGGTGGGAAGACTCAACATTTCAAGGAAACGTGGTCAACAAAGGTAACTTAAAGGATGCTATTATTTTGTTAACTAAATTGATTTTAGATTTCTTTTTATGTATATTTCTGAGGTTTGTAAGGCGTACATATTAAAATTTGTATTAAGATTATTTAAACTTTATTCCTTTATTGAAGCTACGGCCTGCCCAATGATTGTCAAACTCGAAATAGATAATATTTCATTAGATATATTTTCAGGTAGTTTATGAGATATTGGATGAACTGAAGTCGATGGTAGAAAATTAATTTAGTTAACAAAATAATAGCACCCTGTAAGTAACCTTTGTTAGTCATGTTTCCTTGTTATATTAACAGTCACAATCTGCCAAACATTTCCTAGATAAAAATCACTCACTTAATGAGTGATAAGCCGTATACAAAATAAAGGCTGCAACTGCAAACTCAATCGTTTGTAGCAAGTGGAAATTAACAAAAAAATGTATTATCCAACAGCTAGTTGATAAATGAATAAAAAAATATTATTCGCTCGCCACTCTTAGATATGTTTAAGGCAAGTTCAAATATTAGAGACCAAAAATACTTCATTATGTTGAAAAAAAAACCCTTGAGTCATAATTTGGGAATAACTTTCTTAACGACGTTTGGTCAAATTTAAACAATATAGTAATTGGGGAAACTTTAAAAGGATATTAACTAATAACCATTAATAAATTCTGACATTTTACTTGGACATCAAAAAAGGGAGGTAATAAAAATAAAGTAATAATTTTTTCGCGTATGTAACTATCTAGAAATAACATAAACATATCGTCTGTAAGTGGCCTACGAACTGTTTGATAATGCCTTCAGAAGGCGAAACAGCTATCGCGCGTAATAATAGTTACTTGGCAGAAATTTAAAGATAAAATAAACAGTTTTTTTTAAATTAAATAATAATATTATTGAACATATCAAAGAAATTAAAATTACAATGGCTTCTTCAAAATACACAAAATATAAATTGTTCTCTAAAACCAAGGTAACTGTGCTTACTGGTAATAACCGGATATATGTAAAATCAGTCGTGAAATGCTCCAACTAAGATGGGAAAACCTATAAAATTTTAATAAAATCAATGTATACCACCCCTATTAATACTCTCCTTCCCTCCAAGTGTTTGGATACCCCCGAAAACGCTAATTTCAAAATGTGTTGCAGCGTGGTATTCAGTTGCGTGATATCTTTCAGGTAATTCTAACCAGCCAGAAGCACATTCAGAAAAGTATTTTATATGATTTCATGAAGCCGTGGCTGAACGAAGGACTCTTAACAAGCAAAGGTAGTTTTGAATACTTTATATTATTTATTATCATTATTAAAACAGACATACTTACTTACCAGTACAACGGATATTCATCGCAAGAAAAGTGTTATTAGATTGAATAGATGCATCCCAGCAAATCACAGAAGCATTCATTAAACAACGAGGTCCTGTGGGCGGCTTTTGGTTCGGCTTCGCTCAGTTAGTGTTGGTGACCATTTTATAAATCCGAAAAGAACCAGTACCAACAATAGCCCATTAAGGACAAATTAAAATTCATATTCAATGTATCTACAATATCTACATATCCAAATTATTTTTACCAAACGTAATTTTGTCAAAGAATATTGTACCGTAATCACGAGGTTGAGGTAGTGTGAACATTTGAGAAAAAATCGGCTTTTTTACTTGTAACTCTTGACTAAAACCTATGTTTTAATGTCAGAGACAACCTACAAAAATGTAAAAATCTAAAACACTGAATTCACACATGCATAGCCAATAAAGGCAATATCTACTGCAGACAGAACGCTTTTACAGTATAACAACATAGCCCGGTGACTAGCCATCACTGGATCCAATGTCATCCAGTGATAGTTGCCATATACGGAGAGATTCACAAATTCGTAGCACTTATACCTGCCTGGGGCACGTCCCCATGCGACATGCTAACGGAAGTGGCGACATCTTTTGACAAATTCTTGAATTCGAAACCGATTTACAACGGTAGCTTGGTTTGAAATTTCACGTACAGATGTTTATGTAACGCGGCGCGTAGGGCGCGACGGCAGACATGCACTCGAAGGAAGCCGATTCTGAAAGTCAACCACGCAGACGTTACTCTATTAATACTGTTCGATGTTTCAGGAGACAAATGGCAAAAAAGGCGAAAAATTCTTACTCCAGCTTTTCATTTCAACATTTTGCGTCAATTCTGTGACACGTTCAGCGAACAGAGTGAGAATATTGTGCAATCTTTGAAGGGAGAAATTGGAAAATCAGAAACAGACATAGCTCCTTTCATTTCGCAATTCACCATAAACTCCATTTGTGGTAAGTTAAATACTACCATTTTAAATTTTTCCTTCTTCAAACACAGCAAACATATTTTGTGGCACCATTTTAATTCAAAATTAATAAAATACTTACTTTTTACCACTTTTATTGTTTACAAAACCAACATGTTTCGTGAGCTATGCTCACTTCTTAAGGGTTTACTAACTAATTATAAATAATTGATAAGACAATAGTCATAGACAACATAATTATATTAAATAGACATGGTCAATGTAAAGGTGAGAATGGATTGGATGGATTTTTAATTTTTGGAATTAATTTAAAATTTTTTATAGAAATTGATAAAACAAGTTTGAAAATATTTTTCGTGTTGGTTTCTTACAGGGTTTCACTTTAAATCCTGTTGAAAGGCTTTTACAATTATTATTTCTTTACAAATTCAAACATTTATTTTGCGGCTTGCTTCTAGAAGGACCAATGTCAGTTTTACGATATATATTTTTTCTAAGTTACACTAGGCTTTCCACAGATTTAAAACTTCCTACAAGGGGCAAAGTCTGCACAGACTTTGGTCTTTTTAGAAGCACCCAATAGATAACGCTCTTTTTCAAGATTTAGCAGTTTATATAGGCTTTAGGTCTTATTGAGTAACTACTAGAAATCACTGAACCAAAAAAAAATATTGCTTTGTTACCTTTTGTTCTTGTAGAGACCGCCATGGGTGTACAATTGGAATCAAGTGAGATTTCAACATTTAAAAATTATGAAAACGCAATTCACGAAATTGGACAGATAATGACTTACAGATTGGTTAGAATTTGGCTTTACGTTAATTCAATATTTCAATTCACTTTCATGGGACGAAAACAGAAACAGCTGTTGTCAGCGTTGCATAAATTTACTTTGGATATTATAAGAAAACGACGTGAAACCATGCAAGAAGAAATTACTTCCACTTCCATCAGTGATAATATAGAAAATGATGCATACATGAAGAGCACTAAGAGAAGACTGGCGTTGTTGGACTTGTTGTTGTCTGCTGAATCCAAAGGGGAGATTGATGAACATGGAATCAGAGAAGAAGTTGATACATTTATGTTCGAAGTGAGTTTTATTTTCAACTAGATTTTCTTGTTCTGTTGAAGAATACCCATAGACTTTTGGATGTCTTTGAGGATACCATATAAATCAGTGACGAACAACCCCATGCGGCTTGCGAACCCATTTCTTGTGGCCCGCGAGCCTTTTCGTACTACCCTTTTGACTAAATTAAATATAAAAAAAATTGCTATAAAGCTGTTTCTTTTCGGTTTGGCCTTGGTTTAGCGGAAAACTTGAGTGTTTCTTCAAAGTTTTGAATCAGCCGCTCAAAATGAGATTTTTCTTACATGTTTCAAAAAGACAAAATTTTGTGTTTCGACTGCGTGTAGTAAAAGTTCGTTCGTTGTAGAAAAAATTTCACCTTCGCAGCGCAACGCTTTTTTGTTAAGATCTATGTAAGCTTTTTATAAAATACCCAAAGTTTTCTTTACTTACTTTACTTTTACCGAACGATAAAAAATTAATAGTGGTTGGTTGGACGGCACTTATTATTTGCCTTGGAGAAATACTGTTTTCGCCTGCTGAGCTTTGTTTTTTGCATTTTATAACTGTATTATTAAAAAATTATCGTTCTCAAAAGTACAAACATTTTTTCGATACCGCAGACTGCAAATTTAACTATGTCAGACTGTATACTATACCCTGCAACCCGCGAACTATTCCTGTAATTGAAAATTGATGAATTGGCCCTCCAACTAAAAAAGTTGATTATCACTGAAATAATTGGTATCCTTCAACAATTAACCATATTATATTTTGACAACCCCAATAAATAATGTCAGATGTGCCATTGTTGATAAATTATCAGAGCTTTCATTAATACATGTTTAGAGTTTCACGTCTACATTTTTATTTTATTTTATTTACTTTTTTGTGAATACTGCATAAGACTGCTCCCTTCTGGAGCCAACAATGAGACTATGTCATCCCGAAATGAAGTATATTATTAGGTTGAAGGTAGTGGGGGATCTTTAGATCTAATCACCAAATACGAAATACGGTTAAAGCAATTTCAAGCAACGATTCGATTCTGAATGGCGGTCTTACTACAGGACGATACTGGAACATGCCGCAAATATACTACATATTTTTAAAAATTAATTTATTTCGAAAAAACACAAACTAATCAAATAAAAGGAATTTGAATATGTGACTTTCGGATTGCTGGTCGAAAGCCTTACCCCTCGTCCGCGGAGGCTTTCACCCGTTTAATGGTTTTTGAGATAAAGATACCTAGTTTTGTTGTTGGTATATCACATTTATTAATTGTTAACAAAGTACCAATTTTCACACCGACATTGTTCGTTGGAACCGTCATTTCATAATAGATATTGGTGTCATACGTGATCCACTTGTGACGACCGTAAGCAATTCCATTTACAGTGTTGTATCATCATAAAACGAGAAATCTTAACCTTTTTCGATTTTGTTTTTGAACATCTTTAATTTTAGTTAAGTTACCAAGTCTTAAGCTAATCACTCAATATCTTTACATAATAAGGATTTTCTTCAACACATTTTTTTTTATAAATTTTAATGCACAGAAATTCATAATATTTTCAGATTTAACTTGAATTGTCTTCAAGGAAAAAATCAAAGGATTATTTCATTGGATGGAATCGTTAATCTGTTGACCTTCAATTTTTTTTGCAATTTCAGTAAGGGTAAACTTAAAATTAATCACAATCTGCTCGATCATGGATGGCGGCAATTCAATTACTTTAGGAAAAAACCCTTTTTGCAAGTTATGCGGTAAAATGTTATGTCTGTTCATACGCAATATGAAAACGGAGACAGGACAATTCAACAATGTACAACTTTATCACCCCTTTATCACCCCTTTGAAGTCATCAAAATGATGAAAAAAAAATTAGCTTAGCAGATGATGGATTAATTGTTTACCCGTATTCACATTCTTAACATCCGCTTCGTTATTAATTATAAAACGTGGTTTAATATTTATGTACGTAGGCAGGTAATTAAAGTAGAATAATTGTCGTGTTATCATCATTAACATACTTACATAGCTACCCAATTAACTCTGGGAAATAATAATTATTAATCACATTTGTTCGTTGTAAAAATCTCATTATTATAACATTATTTATTTATCGATTATCCATTTTCTCGTAATAGGGTCATGATACAACAAGAATGGCTATTACTTTCTGCTTGATGACTTTGGCAAATAACAAACCTATACAGGTAGAATTCTTACAATTTATGATCAATAAATATTGTGCGAAAGTCAGTCAAAAAGTAATGCCTCTTACTTTTGTCTACTTAAATAAAGTTAGTTAAGTGAAAATTTTTAATTTGGTGCTATTCAAACCTTCCAAAACTTCTTTTACAATCTACTGCAATAGTAACCTTTTGCGTCAACAGGTGGCAGCACTGCAGTCGCTTGCAAAATGGCTGATATCGATGTTCGTAATAGACAGCATTCTGTGATTGATTCTTGACTGTAGAAGGTGAAACGCCCATTCGCATTCGTGAAAGACTGAAAAATGTGTACTATGATGCAACAGTGGATGTTAGCACTGCTAGATGGTGGGTTCGTCACTGTAACGAAGCTTAAAGACAAACATAGCTGGCTGACAAAAAGCGGAACAGCGCAGGCCGTTGATTGCAGTGATTGCACGCGAGTTGATCATTCGTGGTGACCCCAGATAACTACAGATGTCGCATTCTCTCCTTCAGTAATTTCAGTGTGATGACGATTATTCGACAACTGATTACTCAACAAAAGTTTGTGCAAGGTGGTAAAAAGAAAGTTAACCGACCAGAATAAAGAAACAAGAAAAAAATAGCCTCACAACACTTGCAGCGCTTGATTTCTGGAAAAATTGTTACCGGAGACGAAATATAGGTTCATTTTTTTTAACCAGAATCAAAGACGCAGTCAATGGAATGACATCACACAAACTCACCGAGGACAAAAAAATCAAAACTGTGTGATCGGCTAGGAAAGTTATGGCGTTGGTGTTCTGGATGTGGTTGTGCTTTTAACAACACTGTGATTACATGCCCTTGTTAAAAGATGGACCAAAACTGTGGAAATGAACGGATAAAATATTGAAAGTAACAAATTCGTCAATAATGTGGTTTTCAACCCATGTAATTGCATTTTTTATTTCTTTACAATTAAAGGAGAAAACAAATAGGAGGCATTACTTTTTGATTGACCTCGTATTTTAGTTTTAGTTTTTTTTTTTTTAAATGGCTTATAATGTTTGATGTTGTTCTAGGAGCGTATTGTGGCTGAGTTGGACGAAATATTTGAAAATACCAAACAGACCCCGACCGTAGAAGATTTCAATAAAATGCGGTATTTAGAATTGTGCTTGAAGGAAACCCTTCGACTTTATCCGAGTGTTACATTCATATCTCGAGTGCTCAAGGAACAAGTTAAGATGCGTAAGTAACAATAGAACAATAAAACAAAATTAAAATGGACAAATAGTGTAAGAAAGAGGTACTTAAAAATATGCATGAAATTGTTTGACTTCGGTGAAAACTTCTGTTACTAATTGGCTAGAGTGGCTCAACAGAAGAAAAACCCTCCACACAGCATCCCCAAAGATGGTATAGTGGAACTGTGGAACTCCTGTGTGGAACTCATGTAAAAAAAAAAAAAACAGAAAAATGAACTAACTTCAGTGTGGAAGGCGATTCTACATGATAGTACAAGTCAAACGTCTTAGATACAAAATTTTGAATTGTTTTTGTAGAAAAATACTTATTTTTAATGAATGAAATCAACGGAATTTTGTACAAACTTAATTGTCTTTTTTACTTTTACTATCAAGTAAAATCTTCTCCAAAAGTGAATGTACTTTACTCCAAGACACCTGTAAACACCTAAATGTACTTTACTTCAAGACACCTGTAAACACCTAAATATACTTTACTCCAAGACACCTGTAAACACCTAAAACATTTGCACAATCCAAATGCTTTTTCAACATATTTATATCCATTATCTATTATTTTCGGGGCTGGTTAATATAACGTATGTGCGGCCCATTTTGGCCCGTTTAACACAAATCTTAATTCTTTATTTAAGATCAAAACACCCAACCAAACTGAAAATTATTTTTGTAATCAAAAGGTATATCAAATATCTAGTGCGTATGTGGTCTACTTTTTTGTTTTTTTTTTTTGTTTTAAATTATAAGACAGGCAATTAAAGATTTTGGTATTTCAAGATTTTAGAGCCAACTTGGGCAATTATTTGTGAGTAAATGAAAAACAATAAAAAAATAATTTGACTACATTTATTTTATAAAAACGATAAAAAATTAAATTAAAAAACGTTAAAAATGAATTAATTGGGTAGTAATTTAAATATATAAACAACAAATTTTGTTCCGCCGTAAATAGGTAATTTGTATTTTAACTTTACACCCATCAAAATGTTTTTTTTTTTTAATTTTTAGTCTTTATTTTATATTTCATCATCTTTTCATGATAAATAAAGTAAAAATATTTTTTTATTGTTTTTCATTTACTCACAAATAATTACCCAAATTGCCTCTAAGATCGTGAAACATTAAAAACTTTAATGGCCTATATCTTATAATTTAAAGCAAAAATAAAAAAAAGTAACTCACATCCGTACTAGACATTTGATATAGGTATCTTTTGATTACAAAATTAATTTTTCAGGTTGGTTGGGTATGTTGATCTCAAATCCAGAATTGAGATTTGTATGAAACGGGCCAAAATGGGCCACGATACGTTCCTCTTAACAGCTTTTTCTGGGACTCGGGAATTCGTTTTTTGGGAGAACACAAATGATTTACTGCTGGTTGCTATTATGCTCTAGCTTTTTCTGTTAAAAACAATATATTTTTTAAACCGTATATTTCTACAATATTTCGCTCCTGCCCTGGCTAGAATTGCAGGTACCACGTGTTTCTCACCATCCGTTTCTCGCAGCAATGAATAATTGTTTGACAAAATGCTTTAACACTAACCAGTGGCATGTAGGTTCTGACACACGTTGTATCTATACGTAATATGTATTTATTTTGACAAATTTCTTTCAGCCACTTACATTGTACCAGCGGGAACAAGTTGCCATATACACATATTTGATTTGCACAGAAACCCCGTAATATATCCAGACCCAGAAAAGTTTATACCTGAAAGATTTACTCTAGAAAATTGTTCAAAGAGAAATCCGTTTGCCTACATTCCGTTCAGCGCAGGACCAAGGAACTGTATTGGTAATGTATTCATTTTAAGCACTAAATTATGATGATTTTAAGCTAAGTAATAATACTAATTTATTATTAGTAAAATATAATATGTTTTAAAACTATATCACTGAAGAAGAAGATAACAATAATAATCTAAACGAAATTATGAAAGAGAACAAGATACATATAGAAAAATAGAAAAAAGACAATGGTCGGACTGGGAACCGTCATATTTGTCAATCTCATATTTCAAATTTTAGAATTAACGATATTGTCTTTCACTATTTTTCTCCATATTTCCAAAAACGCGCAAGCCCTGGTTAAACAAGGTGTTCTGGGTTCGAGTCCCAGTTGCGACCTTCTTTTTCTATTTTTCTGTGTCTTGTTCTCTTTTATATTTTCGTTTAAATTATCTTCTTCTTCAATGATATATTAAATTGATGAGAATAACCTTTAAAAGTTAGAAAAAGAAAGTTTTTCTTATAAAAAATTTAATATTTTAAAACTATTTTTACATTTTCTATTTTAATATTCTATTACAACACATAAATACTTGTCATACATAAACATAAATAAACACGTAAACACCTCAGCACAGGTTCTCCTAGTGAGGTGTTCACGAAACATACAACAGTACCTATCCACAGTTTCACCTTCACAAACCTACCTTACACCCAACATAATAAAATTAAAAAATATATTATGTAAAAATGTTTTCGAAATTGATCTATAGATAAATACTGTAATATATAGAAATAAATAAATAAATAAATGTTTCATTAAACTTTTATTAACACTTAATTACAAATCGTAAGCTTGTAATTCTTGATTTAAAAATTTCTCTGCATATCTTACTATTTATTATTTTTGTTTTTATAACCCATATCTCCATTTATTAGTTAAAAAGATTAAAAACTATTTTCGTCCCGGACGAAATTATCAAGTTATTTTATGGACACACTTAAACTATGTAAAATTTAATGTGCCCACCTTATCACTTGTAATAAAATGTACTGTGTATATCTAAATAAATATCACATTATAATAAAAAGTACAATCTTAAGAAAAAAATACTAACAAAACGCCTGAGAAATATAAAACAACACATTATTAGTATCATGGGATAGGGACGGATTGCAGGGAACAAGTTAAATATAGAGCTGATGTGCGTATTTTTTGATCAAATAAATTTATTTAATTATTAAATTAGTATTGAAACATTTGAACGTGTAAAAATCTAATATTAATATCTAATGCTTCTAATTTAATATCTTTATCGTTTTTATGTAAAAGACCGGTTTTTGTGATTTTATCAAAAATATGATCTGAAGGGTGACCGGACAACTCAGAATGAAATCAACTCAGAACCTCCTCAGAAAAGTCAGTGATGATAAAATAATATAAAAAAAAAACTGATTGAATAGGTTATGTTAGATAAGGGTTAAGGGCTATTAAAAAAAATCTTAGCTTTTAATGACTTTTCAAAGAGTTGTTGAGTTGAATTGATTCCGAGTTGGCATGGAAGCAATCTGAAGAGATTGGGTGATTTGCAACTATCCTTAATTAAAACTATAAAAAATCACGTCAATCGATGTTATAATAAATTTATGTGTTTATATTGTACTTTTCTATTTATTTTCAGGTCAGAAATTTGCAATGTACGAATTGAAGTCAGTCGTGTCCTCTATATTACGAAACTACCGACTGGAGCCAGTCACCAAACCAGAAGACATAGTTTTCTTTTCTGATCTGGTATTAAGAAACAGGGATCCCATTAAAGTGAAGATTCTACCTAGAATTTATTAAATATTTCTGTTTAGACGATGAATGTCCTGTCAAATAATAATGATAGACTTCCATTGACCAAATTAAATTTAATATCTTATGGCTAACTCGAAACCATGCACGCTTTTCTTCACAGTGCAAGCTAGCATATGCCTTTAGAATAAGCTACCCTCTTCTGAGGGGTAACAACTCAAAGGCCACCTTCAAGGATATGTGAGTTTATCCCGATCACGCCAAAGAGAAATATTTACAATTTGACTTTGTTATTGGCGGTAATTTTCAAACTCTTGATAATATAATTTCTTCAAATTTTTGTCTTACTTATTACAATGCCATAACATTTTATAACGGAGAAGGGTAGGAAGGAGTAGGGGCAGTGGAATGAGACTTACATTTTCTGAAACCCTTGGGTTTGATGGCAATGGCATTCGTCCCCAAGGCTTCATAATATACAGGGTATTAAGGAACGTACTTGAATTAATTTAACCAGTGATTTCTTACATTATTTGGATAAAAAAAATGTAAATGAAATTTTGGTCTTCGATGGCTTTTTCGGCCTGTTACCTTTTTTCAGTTTATTTTTTCTTCAAAATCAAACAAAAAAAATTCTTCCGCATGTCCTCACTGGTCCACCCCCAACTCTCCGACACCTACTATTTTTTATGTTCTGTAGAAAAAAAACACAAAAATGACACCGGAGACCAAAATTTCGTTTAAATTTTTTACCCCAAAAAATGTCAGGAATCACTGGTTAAAGTAAGTCAAGTACATCCCTTAACACCCCGTATATATGAGTAGGTATAGCAGGAAATACGTATACGTGGCACAAGCGGGAAATTAGTGAATCTACATTTCTTTTGAAATCGATTTTGTTGTACAATTTATTTTGATTTAGAGCATGTTCACACACAGCTATAAAGGAATTTAGCTTGGCCTATTTCAGCATATCGCTCGCCATACATTCCCAATGGGAACATATGGTAAGTGATAAGCTGAAATAGGCCAAGCTACACCTTTTATAGCTGTGTGTGAACACGCTTTAAATCTTTCGTTTTCGAGTAAATCGAGTCCAAGATTTAGATCATACGTTTACAAAAATCGGTCAGTAAAGGGGTTCATCATCTGTTTAATGTCTTTTAAAATGAGTCCAAGCTTAAACCCGACTTGAAAAAGGGCAAGAAAATAAAAATAAAATCGAAATTATCAGATCGATTTTTTTCTCTATGTGATTTAGATTCACCAGTTTAAGGCTTGGACCATGAGTTTCCCGAATACTTTGCGTTACTACTACTACCACTAATACTAAACAATTTCATTGAGCGCTTACAAATTTTGAAACAAGCTTTTAATAATAATAACGTGGAATTATTTCAGCTGAACAAAGCGGAAAGTGCAATACTCTGCCATGTATAAGCCTACATCTAAATAAAAATATATAATATGAAATTTACTATATAATAAATTCAAAAACAGATTAGGACTTGAACTACAGTGGCTTGAGGGAAATTCTCCTTCTACGCTGAAGGGGCGCGCCCCGCCACTGGGCGACCGACGCTTTCCGATCTCCAAAGCACCGAATCCATGCACTTTTCCCTCTGCAAACATCTGCGAAGCGCTGCATCGCCAAAGGAGGCCGAACAGCGCCCCGTATACTGTACTTGGATAGATGCTCATTAAAGTAGTGAGAACACACCAATGTGACGGATTTATTATAGTACCAAGGAGCCATTAGGAATTATGGCATCTTTAATTTTTACTACGTTGTAAGTTTGAAGGTAGTGGAAAAAGAAGGCGAAGGCGGGGAAGGTGGCGTGAATCTGACTATTCAGATCTAGTCATCAAACACGGCTGAAGCCATTTCAAGCGCTTTGATTCGATTGGTGGTAATTTTACGTGGGATATTTATTAGAAAGAGTTAATATCAATAGATTTTGGACGTGGATGGTTGACTATTAATAACCTACGTAATATTATGTTGTAGGTTGGTACGTCTTGAATTTGCATATTTGTTTAATGTCGATTTTAGATAGGCAATATTACAAAAACAGACATTTAATGTCATTTAATACATGCTAATTAGAATAAAATAACCTTATTTGGATTTCAGGCGAAACCGAAACTGGTTGGTTTATATTTTAAGTTATATAATCAATTTTATCAAAAGTAAATTATTTTATTCTAATTATAATTACATGTAAATGTTTAATTACTATCCATTTCATATTGGGAATATGTTTTTCAAAAAGACCATTGTCAACCAATTTTTTATAAGAAAAACTCTCTTTTTATAACTTTGAAGGGTATTCCCATCAAGCTAATATTTCATCGAAGAAAAAGATAACACTAATAATGTAAACGAACGAATAGGCCGTATAGGCCGCGGCCTAGGGGCGGCAGATTTTAGAGGGCGGCGCTCGCTCGCCTTGGGTAAGATTGTGTGCGATTATAAAAAAAGTCAAATTCCGTAAAAAAAATTTTAAGTAATTCTTGTTTCATATTATACTTTTACTTTATGACTAATTCATTCGTTTGTTTCATTTTTCAATACTTACTTAATATATATTTTAATACCTTTTTGAAAATTCTGTGTCACCTAATAATAGTGAGTGATCATTAAAGGTGGTAACTTCTAAGAAGTAGGAATGGGCAGCGCAAATGAAGTGGCCTTTACTTATGAAAAGTATAAATCCAGTACTGCCCCAGTGGTCCAAGTGGTCCAAGCCTCCAAAGATAATAGTACCGAATTAGACAGATTCGCTTGACCGCTTCACCCAGCTAGGAGCTTGGATGTTAATGGACAGAATGAATTATTATTAAATTAGACATTAAAATTATTTTTCATACCGCTGGGTGCATATAAAACAAATCTAATTATCTGAAGTAGCAGGTATTGTGAAGGTGAGCACTTGCCAAAATACTCAAACTGAATATTATTTTTTTAGTCAAAAGGTATAGCAAATATTTAAGTACGAATGGAAGTTATTTTATTACTTCGGTGATTCGTGATTTTAACACCAACTTTGGCAATTTTCTAGAAATTTGCTATACATTTTTAACAAAAAATATATTATTCTTTTCGGTTGGGGATTTTGACCTACAAACGGCCGCGCAGCCGTTGCTATATTGGAAAAAAAAATAAGACAAGACCAATAATATAACTAACTAACTAACTAACCATCACGCCGTTTCCCCGCAGGGGTAGGCAGAGGGACGGACCGCCAAACAACTCGGTCCTGGCAGACACTCTTTGCTTCACTCACATTCATACATCGGTCATACATAATCTTCTATTATTCTGATTTTTGACATGGCCCGACTCAAGTATCTGATTCACTTGATCGTGCCATGTCTTCCTCGGGCGTCCCCGACTTCTTCTACCATTCACATTTGCGTCATATATTCTTCTTACACTACTTTCTTCGTTCATTCGCTCTACATGCCCAAACCATCTGAGCGTCCCTTTCTTAATTTTACTCATTATGCTTACATCAGCTTTACATTCTTTGCGGATCTCCACATTTCTCACACGATCATACATGGTTTTATCACACATACGCCTCAGGGATCTCATTTCTACAGCATTCAGTTTATTTTCATCCTTCTTCTGCCAGTTCCATGCCTCACTGCCATACATCAGGGTAGGTACCAGGACTCCATTGTGGACTGCTAGTTTCGCTCCTTTTGACAGTTTTTTTATTAGCGCCAACAGCATTCAGTCCTCCATTAATGGAGTTACCGGCATTTACCCTTCTTTCGATATCTCTATCAGCCTTCCCATCTCTCGTAAACATACTATCCAGATACACTCATCCACCTGCTCCAAGTATTCATCGTTCACAACTATATCATGTTTCATCAATGTTAGACCAATAATATTGTGTTCTATAAATAAAATATAACAAAAAACAGTGTAGAAATATTTTTGTTATTGTTTTTGGGGTGTTATGCCGTGTTTCGCTACCTCCTTCTTTAGCCAACGTTTCGGACAGCGTTACAGTGTCCATCATCAGGGCAGATGACCGGGCAGATGACCATCTGCCCTGATGATGGACACTGTAACGCTGTCCGAAACGTTGGCTAAAGAAGGAGGTAGCGAAACACGGCATAACACCCCAAAAACAATAACAAAAATACTTTTTGGCCGTGAAAACCTAAAAACATACCAGTGTAGAAATGTAAACTAAAAATAAGTTATTTAAAAAAACCTGTCTAAAAAGCGAAACTAGCAGTCTAGACACTAAAGAGTGCTAATACCTACCCTGATGTATGTATACACAGTGAGCAGGCATTGAAAGGATGAAAGCGGGGTGATTGCTGTAGAAATGAAATTCCTGAGGTGTATGTGTGTAAACCATCTATGATTGTTCGAGAAATGTGGAAATCTGCAAGGAATGCAAGGCTAATTAATGTAAGAGTAAGATTTGAAAGAGACCCTCAGATTGGTCTGGATACGTAGAGCGAATGAACGAAGAAAGGAGTGTAAGGAGAATTTATGACGCAAATATGAATGGTAGAAGAAGTCAGGGACGCCCGGGGAAGACAGGCACGATCAAGTGAATAAGATACGTGAGTCGGGCCGTGTCAAGAGTCAGAATAATAGAAAAGAATACATATGAATGTGAATGAGTCAAAGAGTATGAGAATACATATGAATGTGAATGAGTCAAAGAGGACGTGCCAAGACCGAGTTGTTTGGCGGTTAGACCTCTCTGCTTACCTCGGTGGAGAAATGGCTTAGTTTAGTTTAGTTTATATAATAAAAATTCCAACACGGATTATCAGTTTCAAAAATATAAATATATTTATAATTCTTATAAACTAAGTCCCCGGCGTTCCTCTTGTTTTACAGGTAAAGTATACAAAATTTTATCGACTGTTTTTGTAATCAACAGTTCTATTACGATCCGCCCTCGGGAATCCATCCACCCGCCCGCCACCGGGCACAGACACTCTTCTTATTTATTTATTTATATGAACGCCATAAATTGGCTTTTACAATCAAGTGATACCCGAGGTGATACAGTAGTACACAGGAGGGTAATTATTATAATAACAAAATAAGAATGCACATTAAACCAAGTATGTAAAATAACAACCATTATTTAGTTAAAGCATAGATTCTCAACCTTTTTTTGCCCACCGCCCCCTTTGAGAATATTTTTTTTTCTAGCGCCCCCCAACTGCTTTTACATACCATCTGTCGTTGTGAATCTGAAACAGCTATTGTCACGATTATACTTACCACAACGGGAGGAAGGGGAGGGGGTCGTAATGGGATGGAATGGGTTTCTATGGGTCTCCCGAAAGTCAATTTTTTTTTTACATACTACCGTATGAGTATATATCGTATATGTCGCAAATCTGAAACAGCTCTTTCCACGATTATATTTAAACGTATAAATTACACTGTAATATTACATAATCGTACGATAGGAGATGACTTATATCCTATTTCTACGCAACTCAGTCTTGTCGACGCATGTACCTATGCTCACTCGCTGACTCCCGAATGCACCGACGACACTGATCAAGTTAACGCTAATACTGTCAACTTGTTATAATTTTATAGCTGCAAACAATCATTTTATTAACTTCACCTGTATTTATTTTTTTAAATTCCAATCAAAAAATTTAATCTCGATCTGAATGTAATAGAATCTTTCATTCAATTTTCATCCACTTCCCGAACTATCGAAATACGTAAATTTTCGCACACGTTATAAAAATGAATACAATAGACATAATAACAAAAATTAGCCAATATTAAAGTTTGCTTTGCTTTATTAGTACGTGATTAGCGTGTTTTGTTAGTCTTTTTAGACCATATTTTTACCTGCTAACGCCCCCCTGGGCCATCTCAACGCACCCAATTTTCTCTGGGTCTTCTACCGCCCCCCTGAAGATCTCAAACGCCCAAAAGGGGGCGTTATCGCCCACGTTGAGAACCACTGAGTTAAAGGATACATTTACGTGTTAACACAAAAATAAATAATATGAAAATTTACGGTATAGTACAGAGGGTTATACTTTGTCAGAGTAGTAACAGAGATTTTATTAAAGCAGAATAAAAATAAGTAAATAAAGGTGACTGGTTAGAAAAGTTGTCAGCATCAAGTATAATATATTTTACTTCTATTTTTGCACACCGTTTGATTCTAGTAATTGGCTAAAATAAAGTGGTTATTGTTAACTTCAGAATTAACTTTGTTAGAAATGACTGCGCAGGTGTACTAAGCTAATTAGCAATATGTATATTGCTAATTAGCTCTGTGATATCAGGGCTGTCAGTTAGAGATTTAATAATAATTTTGGTATAAAAATAATGATTTTGAATAAATAAGACATTTATTAACTATCACTGTTCTGTCTGATAGTTAAGATAAATGAAGTAGGTAGTTTTGAAACTGTTGTAAAATATGATATAGAAGCCATGTAGAGGAATATTGTCATGCCTAATATTGATTATTGGGATTGAGGTACATTATTATAGCATTCTTATAACTATATTCCGTGCAGTTGAACACATCTACTACTTCTGAGAAAGCATGCAATCTAGGTATAAGTGAGTACCTAAATGACTCAGTCCTGATATTGTTGTTGCAATAATTAAAAAGAATTTTAGATCAAGTAGATCTTGTAGGCATATGGAAGGTAATTAGGCTTAATAAATCAGGGCTGTCTTAACCATTAACAATTTTAAAAATAAAAGTCAAGTCGGAAACAAGTCTTCTATCTGAGAGTTACAGTAAGTTTAATTTTTTCATCAAGTGATTGTAATTTAGTGATTCTATTGGTAGGCCGAGTTTATAGTTAATAAATCTTAGGAATTTGTGCTGAATTTTTTCAATGTAATCGGAGTGGATTTTGAAGTGGGGGGACCAAATAGAAGAATTTTATTCAACTTGACTTCGAACTTCGAACGAAAAAGAAAATGTTGTTTCGTCAAGGCAATGCACCATTGGAGGTTATCCACCACTTACCCGCCTTGGTATAAGTAACTGATGGTTACTCCTTCAAGGCTCTCGCAAGGACTCTATTTTTTTCGAAAGAACGAATCTAGACCTCCAATGTCCCTGCATACAGTGTTAGTAAGCAGTATGCAAGAGCTTACATAATAAACTTGATACAATGGTGTTAATAAAATATGCACAAGGCAATGCACCAGTTCAACATCCGTTATCGCTATGGCAAAAATCTATAATAATTAGTTCGAATTAAAGTATGAATTGCTTTCTCGCGCACCCTATTCGCCAGATTCAGCCCCCCTAGGAGTATTTTCTTTTTCCAAACTTGAAAATTGACTCGGTGGTAAAAGATTTGCCAACAATGAAGAGGTGTAATCTGTAATTGCGGTTGATGGCAATTTTGAGGCACTTGACGGTTCTCACTATAACCAGGGTATCGAAGCTATTGAACATTGAGAAAAGTACGTCGATGGCTGAAATGAGACTATGTTGAGAAATAAAAACATTTTTTCCCAATTTTTTTGTGTTTTCCTTGTTAGGTCGGGTACTTTTGGGGCTACCCTCGTATATTTGTATAAATAGACAAACTAATCTCTCCGGCGTTGCTCAAGCTTCACACAATTTTTTTTTAAATCAGACTTGGACAGTGGCGTTTCTCTTATTTTGAAGATCAAGCGAGCAAAATTTCATCGGAATAGAACTGTAGATTTGCATACAAATCAAATCCGCACCGTTCGCCCGCCAGCTCGTCCACCACAAACAGACAATCAACTTCATATAGGTATTACAGAATATATGAGTAAATACATTGTTTAGACTTAATGGCGATGGCTTACCGAAGTGCGATTCCAGAGGGTCGCTCAGACAGGATGGGATTGCCATGGACGGAGGCCGAACAGTCGGCGCAAGAAAGGGACGTATGGAGAAGCCTTGTCGATGCAATGGGTCCCCGACCCGAATAGGATAAGGGGGTGAAGATGATGATGATGATGACTTAATGGCGAAGCGGAATGGCATGACAAAAATAACCACGCTGATCTTTGTTATATATACGTTATGACCTTGTGTTATATATATCTAATAATATTAATTATTAAAAAACTATGTGAGCGTTTTAATTACTAGAATAAACAAAAAGGTAAGTACCTACTTCTATCGCACTATCATAAATAAATCATAATGTAATTAGTATGCATTCCACATTCTTCATTCATTGTTTTTAAGTATCTCTGTCTTGCATATTTTCAAATGCTTTATAATAACTTACTGAAATTACACATTTCTCGAAGTTCTTTAACCGGGATTTTTCTCTTCATTAAATTAGATTAGAGAATCTTTTTTAGAAGAAGTATTTAAAAAAAAAATTAAGACACCTAATGAAGTTGAACGCTACAGCAGTACTAAAAAAGTCAACTTTACACAATCTGAAATACATAATTTTACATTACATTATAATATTATTTACTTCTATTTTTTTGTTTTTTATGAATAAAAATTATAAATTTGTTTTTAAATCTACGCACTTCTCTTTCATTTTTAATGTCGTGTAGAAGGCAATTATACATATTGCCCTCCTCGTAACCAATGGATTGCTTATAATTTTTTTTGTGAAAAGAAAGACAAACATTTGAATATCTCCTTTTACCACCACAGTCAGCGGAAAAAATGTTGCTTGTGTCATTGTGATGTCAGGATTTAGCCAGCCGAGGAATCGAATACGGGACACCCAAACGCGATACCAACTCAGCCACCAACCAGTCGAATCATAATCAGTATGTATAGTGTTTAAATGTTTGTTATCGTGTTGTGGTGTAAAGTGTGTGTGTACTTGGGACGTTTTAATGAATTTTGTGTTTGCATGTATGAGTTTATTATTTATTTTGTATACAAGGAGGCACTTATTTTATATTCATATAGTTTTCTAATTTTAACAGTTTTGTCTCCACATATATATTTTTTTGATATTCTGGATCTGTTGTGAAATACATTTTGGTTTCCTTGTTTTGTATAACCTGTAATTCATTTATGAATGTTTAAAATTTTTGCGTGCGCTTCCTCAGATCCCAATCAAATAATTTAAATGTGAATTAGTCACAAAGCTAAAGGGGGGGTCAACCTCGGAATGAAACGGAATAAGCTGAAAATTTATATCAATTTTTATTTTGGCATTCTAAATGTTGTCTCAAAAGTCGCATAACTTTACGTGTGAGCGTTCTTAGATATTCAAGGTCAAAGGTCGCGAAAATCAGTTTTTTGGAAATATCTGGCTTCCTTTGCCTCAAATCGTATTTGCATTCATTATAAAAGTCGTAGAGTATAAAATTCTCTACAAATTCAACACAAGAAGGCTCTGGGTAAAATGTTTTCTTATTATTATTTGAGGATTGTAAGGAGGGTCTTTTAAAGGAAATATAGAGAGGAAGTTCCAGGAAGGAAAATGGTATGTGGGGTGGTTGGGAATTTGGGGGTCAGTGTGTCCAGGAGAGATGGACGTATGTATCCATCCTTCCCACTGCAGTGCATCGCGATTGGTCGAGAAAGTCCGGCTGGAGAGATCAAAGGGTCTCCTTCAACCGGCCTTTCCCGATCCGACCTACCACAGTTACAGTTGGTGAGCAGACGTGTAGTCTAAAATTAAAAATCCTGCATTAATTAATCAAATTGATTTCCAATGAGGAAAAAAACTATTATAACAAATGTTTATTGCGTAAATTCATGGCAAATCTTAATCATAGCGTTTATCACAATTACATCAGAGGTTAAATATAACAAAACAATTGATAGGTACTCTGAGATTAACACGACACCTGTCAGATTGTTATCAAAGATGGAGAAAAAATTGACTGGCCTCAACTGGCATATGTAATACATAGTCCTTATTCTCTAACATAATCTCTTTTTAAGCCGTTACACGTGTCAGAATGCAAAACTGTGTTAATATTATGTTAAGAACAAACTGTTTTAACTCTGGAAATTTTTTTTTAGCAATTAACTTTTGAAAATCAACTATTATTGTCGGTCGATTATTCATTTATATTCGTAAAATCAACAGTTTATATTTTTTCAATTGGTACATGTATAATAAACGAAAATAAAACCATTTATGGATTTCCTCCCTGTGACTTTACCCCTATAGACAGCATAATAAGTAATAAGAAATAATTAAATTTATAATTAAGGAATGTGAAGCCAATTATATAAAACAAAAAATTATTAATACATTGGTAACCATAAAAAACAGGTTGTATATACAAATAAAATCATAACAGAATTTTAAGTATAAACAATGGAAATATAAGAAACATAGAAACAAAATTGAATCGATTCAGAAAAATCATAAAATACATTTCTTATAAATCACACAATCGATTTAATTAAATTTGGATGCAACAAAATTTTTCAAAATTGATACATTGAGTGTACGTAGACAATTCTCAAATGCAATGTTGCTATTTATAATCGTAAACAATATTATTATTATTATTATCCTGAATTATTGAACAGAATTGATTTCAAAGTACCTACACGACACACACGTTCGTGAAATATTTTTAAAGAAAAACACTGCAATACAAATTCAAATAAAAATGCTTGCCTTATAAGACTGTGTTCAACGAATAATAATATTCTCTGAAATAGATATCTTCAATTGTGATGAAAATAAATATAAAAAATCTATTAAAAATGTATTAAATGAGTACAAAACTGTATGATATATTATGGAACAACTTATATTTTGTACTGCCTCTTGTTGTAATAATGTAATTTCTCTTAGCTATTGTAAGATTACTTTTTATTTTATAGATACATAATCTAATAGTATAATGAGGACATCTGTTGTCGTGCTGTTCTTAGAGTCGATCAATCAATAAAACAAATAAAAATGTTGAGTTTAATGTCGGGAGAAGTACTTGCGTGTTTATGTGCTATTTATCATTTTTTTTACTCTGAAGATGCCATACTGTTCGCGAAAATCCCTGGTCCCAAGGGAACTCCGATACTGGGAAATATTTTGGATGTCTTAATGGAACCAGGTAACGGTAAAAAATAATTCACATTTATTGTGAGAAATATTTATATTTATTTATTAATCAAACATGGTTGCAAAATGCAACCCTAAATTATGTGCAAAATAACATTTCCACAACTAACATAAGTCATACAAATAATTGGGTCTCCCTTAAATCGTGGTTTAAAATATGATCGAAACGGTTTTAGAAAGAGAAAGCACCCCGCTTTATATTGAAATCTAAAAGTTTACTACAAAATAATTCAAATGTACATATTTATGAATCCAAAGTTTCCGAACGCAATTTAAAAAAAAATTATGAAACTAAACATTAATTATTTTTACATGAAACGACAAAAAAGTGAGTTTACAATAAGGTTTATATTACATTTGCCTTATACAATATGCGAGTGTTTTTTTTCGTTATCAGTAATTTTACTTAGAAGAAACGTAAGGTGACCCATCGTTAAACCTTTTTTATGTTTGCATTAAAAAAAATTAAATGTTTATTTCGGATTGTCAAATTTGAAAGCTTATGCAATCACCTTTCAAAAACACTTTTTAGGTTCTGGGTGCGTTCAGAAATATTCCATTACTTGGATTTCATTGCAAAGCGGAAATATTTTGACTCTGCCAAAATATGATCGAGGCCTGAGGGGTAAAATTAACTAACCTAACCCAACATCGTTCCTCTTCTTCTTTCGTTGCCTCAATTCGACTTATCGACACATAAGCTCTCTCTGTAAATTTGGATTAGGATAGATAAGAAGGGCATAAGTAAGGGGGGCAAGGCGATCTTGAGCATGTCATAATGATTAAGCAAAAATTTGCAGTTGTAATTTTTTTCATTTTATCTAGCATCTATGAATAAACAGTCTAGTACCGAAAAAGAGGTTATTTAGTAAGACTTAAGGAGTTTAAAAATCGTTTTTTCTTTTTTGTATTTCCGGAATTCATATTTAACTGATAATAATCCCTTATAATTTCAAATCGATCCGATGAGTATTTTCCGAGGTAAAGGCATATTTGTAAAGACGTCTCGGACTGTTAGACAGTAGGCGGAGTACGGACCGGAGTAGCAGCTGCTCTTTTCTTTCTTTGTATTCCTAGGTGTAATGTTCTTTTATTGTGGCCTTACTAGCCCACAAATAATGAGATGTACACGTAAGTTCTTTCTTGTTTTATTGTAATGTACAAAGGATTCGATAGTACTGTTTATTGTCTATAACGTAGCGAGTGATTACTAAGGCTACTAAAATGGTTCTGCCCGCGCCGACGGCTGCCTCGGCACAGAGGGCACCGCGGCCGCTCGACAAACTTCGTCGGAACCCGAACGTTTCCGAACGATCCAATACATGGATAATTACATATACTACACTAGGTTTAAATGACCTTATAGAGGGTTCATTTTATATCCGAAGACTAAATCGAGTTATTTCTTATATGAAATAAGTGAACATCCATTTCAAAATGTTTTCCAAGTCGGTGACCAAGATTTCTAAAAAACGGCTCAACCGATCGGTTTAATATTTTAACACAATTTTCTCAGATATATTCCTAAGGTATTGATCAAAGGTTTTTTGGTCGAAAATTCGATTTTTTTTTTACGAAGCCACCATTTTGTCAAAAATCAAAATTTCGATTATTCCTTCGGTAAAAACTTAGTTTTATCTATCCACTAAAAGAATCTTTTAGGTTTTTGATTTCAAAGCAAGTGTGCACGGCTGCGGAAATGAAGATGAGTACCGCAAAAACAGAGGTGGTAGGTATAGAAAGGGACCAAACTCAGTGCAACATACTCGCTAATGGGATCCAGTTGAAACAGGTGGACAGATTCAAATACCTCGGGGTTGAATTCTCCAGTGATGGGCGGCAAGAAGGAGAAATTGATCGAAAAATTAAATTTTTGTCACAAGGAAAATATCAAAGCATTCTTCAGGATGTTTTGTAAATTTCAAAAAGAACGTTCTGTAAATTTAAAAATAGTAATTTTTATCTTGGTTATCACTCGCTTCCCTCTGCGTTATTATTTGTAAAACATACTTTTATAGTAATTAATATTGTTTTCCAGTAACAGGCGGCATTATCATACGTACGCACATAATTGATTCTATGAAATAATTATTAATCTCATTGTGTTTGTTGTGAAACGCATTATGATAATTATTAATTTATAATTGATTTTTATCGTTATAGGGTCATGATACAACAAGGCTATTACTTTCTGCTTGATGGCTTTTGGGAATAACAAACTTATTCAGGTAGAAGTCCTACGATTTATAATCAATAAATTGTTTAGTTTTAGACCTTTTTTTCAATTACTTATAATGTTTGTTGTTTTTGTAGGAGCGTATTGTGGCTGAGTTGGACGAAATATTTGAAAATAACAAACAGATCCCGACCGTAGAAGATTTCAATAAAATGCGATATTTAGAACTGTGCTTGAAGGAAACACTTCGTCTTTATCCGAGTGTTACATTCGTATCTCGAGTGCTCAATGAACAAGTCGAGATGCGTAAGTAATAGTAGAATAATAAAACAAAACAATTTTAAAATGGACAAATAGTGAAAGAAAAAGGTACTTGAAAATATGCACGAAAATTTTTACCTTCGGTGAAAACTTCTGTTACTTATTGACTAGAGTAACTGAACAGTCAAATTCAGTAACTTCGAAGGTGATTCTATGTTCTCCATTTTCCCCACTAAAACTGGACCGATTTTTAAAATTTTTTTACCAATATATCAGAAAAAATATTCTTTTTAGTTTGTATATCTGATGTTGACTTTTAAAGTAATAATTTGATTTATAGTCTTACAAAGCGCAAAACACTATTTATCAAAGTGATTGCCTGAAAAAGCGAGATTGTAAATTAGGAAATATCGCCCGCCCGCGCACGTACCGCGCAGAATCTGCACCGCAGCTATTCGGCACAGGACAGAATAGATGCACTTCATCGCGGCACGTGCCTGCCTCTCAGCGTATATCGATTTATACATGTTCATTATTTAAAAATCTGTCCTGCTCTTCTCTGCACTACTCTGCGCGGCCTGCTTTTCAGCATATACCCAGCCTTAGAGTATCTTTCACTCTATAGGTTCTGTTACACTCTGTATCCATATGCATTTATTTAGACAAATTTCTTTCAACCAATTTCATTGTACCAGCGGGGCGGGGACAAGTTGCCATATCCACATATTTGATTTGCACAGAGACCCTGAAGTTTATCCAGACCCAGAAAAGTTTATACCAGAAAGGTTTACTCCAGAAAATTGTTTAAAGAAAAATCCTTTTGCCTACATTCCGTTCAGTGCAAGACCAAGGAACTGTATTGGAAATGTATTTATTTTAAGCTCTAAATTCCAACATGTACGATGATTCTAAGTTTAATTATTTTTAAAACTATTTACGAATAATTTATCTTTTATCTTTTATTCACACTGAATTACATTTTGTAAGTATGTAGTTCTTGATTAAAAAATTCTCCGCATATCTCCACACACTTTCTTCCTATTATTTTGTTTTATTATTATTATTACCCATATCTGGATTCATAAATAAATATAAGAACTATTCTCTTCCCAGACGAAAATACTAATTTATATAATGGACACACGTAACAGATACTTTAACTATGAGAAATTGCATTCGCTCGCAATAACATGAACTGTAAAATAAATATTTATTTCACAATGGTGTACCTACAGGTTGTACCTTTTGTTCTGTAATTTTGTGCAATAAATATTTTTTAATTAATTTTGAAGAACCAAGAAAAGATGTAAAGATCCCAGAAGAGACAAGAAGACACAAGAAAAAATGAGAAGAGACAAGAAAAGCCAAAAAGTGGCAAAAAGAGTCGAGAAGAGACGAGAAGATCCAAGAATAGGAAAGCAGAGACAAGAAGAAACACGAAAAGACGAGAAGATCCAAGAAGAAGCAAGAAGAGACAACTGACAAGAAGAGTCAAGAAGATACGAGAAGAACCAAGAAGAGGCAAGAAAAACCAAAAACAGCCAGAAATAGGTAAAAAGATCCAAGAAGAGCCGAGAAGAGGCAAGAAGAAGGACAATAAACACCTAAAGACGGTGAAAAAAAAGCTCAAGCCATAATCTTATTCCTGCCCATCCTAAATTCCAATATTGGCTTGTTAGGTAGCTATATGTATCGGACGATTAAACACCAAACTCCTTCCCATCCTCAGAGCGTGTGTTCCAAGCCCTAACAAATCAGTGCCCCCTAGTGTACCGGTCTCACCGGGATAGGAGTGCTCTTGGCTGGGGTGGTACAATCGTATGGTACACTTTCGGCTTTGATTTCATGTAAAAGATTAGATACTGTGATTTCTATTGAAAGATTGATCTGACTAGATTAGGTGATTGCGACCATCCCTAGGCAAAAAAAAAATCCTATCGATCAGTCGCTCTGTTGCGACGTAAAAAAGGGACAAACAAACGCACTTTTGCATTTCTAGTATTACTTGGGAGATTATTGTGATTGTCTTGTATGCTCCTTCGCAGGGACACAGTGGTAAGTGATTAGTCCTCCCGTTTTCTTTCAAACCTTGTTCTTTTCTATAAGTTATATTATCACCCAATTCCAGCAAACACCATTTCGTTTCATCTAAAACATTTACAACATTACAGGCACATCTGAAGCTGTAATTGTAAGCAGTTTCGGATGCAAAATTCCTATTAATATAATAACATAATATTATTTGATAGATAATAACATAAGACTCTGTCATAAGAAAGTAACTATAATATACTTCTCTATTTATTTTCAGGTCAGAAATTCGCAATGTACGAATTGAAGTCAGTCGTGTCCTCTATATTACGAAACTACCGACTGGAGCCAGTCACCAAACCAGAAGACATAGTTTTCTACTGTGATCTGGTATTAAGAAACAGGGATCCCATTAAAGTGAAGATTCTACCTAGAATTTCTTAATTTAATATTCCAAATATTTCTGTTTGAAGACCTTGAATGTACCTGTCAAATAATAAAGAGAGTTTTTTTATTTACCAAATTATTTTTAAGATTTATTAATCTATGGTTGCCTCGAAACCATGCACATTTTTCTTTACAGTGCAAGCATATTATGCCTTTAGAATATGCTACCCTCTTCTGTGAGGTAACAGCTAAAAGGCCACCTTCATTGATATGTGCGTTCATCATGCTCACGCCACAGAGAAATATTTTCATTTGACTACCTTATGGGGGGGAATTACTTTTGTTTATGTCATATCTTCAAATACATTATTATACGTCATACCTATTACCATTCCACAACATATTAGAACGGAGAAGGAGGCAGAAGTAGGGGCAGTGGAAGACATAACTTCTCTGAACACTTGGGTTTGGTGGCATTGGCATTTGTCCTGAAGGCTTCATAATATATAAATAGCAGGAGTATAGCAGGAAATATATAGCTGGAAAGCAGAGTAAAGCAGGAAATATAAAAATGACACAAGAAGGACACTAGTTAAACTACATAATATTTGAAGTTGATTTTGTGGTACTTTTTTTTTCGATTTAAGCTTTCGTTTTCTAGCAAATCGAGTCCGAATTTCGAATTTTTTAGATATAAATTTTTTAAAGAGTTGAAGCGAAGACCTGGCTTCGAAATATCGAAATTTTCAAATCGAAAATAAAGTTTTTGATTCTCTATATGGCGTAGATTCAACTACTACGATTTTTTGGACACCTTGTATATATATATAACATTTATTTGAGCGTTTACAAATATTGTAACAAGCTTTTAGACACTCTTCAAAGGAGTATGAACGCATCCATGTAAGGGATTATGATCACACACATACGCTATATGTGCATTGTGCACGAATAACCCTCCTACCAGATTTCAAAAATCCTCTACGTACAGTTGAATCATGTATTGCTACGCCTGGTGCTGTTAAGTCTTCTTGCAGGTCATGACTTATTTTTCTTGGCTTCAACTTGCTTTTTCGAAGCAAATACTTTCATCTCTTGGTGTCGGCGTTCTTTTTCTTCCGCAGTTGCCCGATCTCTTCACTTAAGCTGGTCCGTGTCCCTTTTACGCTTCAAAATCACGCTTACTGTCCCTCGACTCACGCCACACTCCCTCGCAATGTCTCTTTGTGGCATAAACGTGTGTATAGAGCAGTCTATGCTGTCGGTGGCGAAGATACCCATCGGGAACAAAGAAATGAATGCTCTCCATGATAGCTGAGTTTTCAAACCATCCGCGGATCAATCTGAAGAAATGCGTAGCAATGTGTACATCCTTTCTGAGCCGTAGATGGTTCATTCCGAGCATACCCAAAAGAAAGTCGGTAGGATAGAGCCACGGATAATAGTCATACTCCCTCGTGTATTACATAAACTGCACCACTTATGCAAGATTTTGAATTTTTTTATCTGAATACCGCATTAAAGTCGCAACTGCTCCAGTGGTACTCCATCTGGAGCCAGTGGAATTACGGCATCTTTAATTTGGATATTTTTTATTTTAATTTTATTTTTTATTTTATATTTATTAACGCCCTAGTGGGCTTTTACAAGAAAAGAAGCAAATATATAATTAACAATATTAATTACATGTATTACATAATCAATAAAACAGAATAAATATGAATGCAATCGACTCGTTAGGTAAAGAATATTACAACATAAAAAAGAAATGAAATGAAATAGTACAAGTTGTACTTACAAAAAAACTAATACAATTCAGCTTTAAATATGTAAACCATTATTAATAATAAGACCTGACATAGAACAAAGTGTAAATAGAACCGCAAAAATATTATAAAGTAAGTATACATTTTACTGGTGAGGTTTAGATGAGAAAATATTTAACCTTTCCTAGTCTGTGACGTGTAAACACTACACGTTGCTTCTAATAACTTTTATATCTCTATAAATATAATGAATTCTGGGTTCAGATTTTAGGTATTCCTCCGTTATACATTTAAGCACCGAATTAAAAAATAATATTTCAGATAATTAGCAAATTCAATTCAAAATCAGATATATTTTGTTAAATATCGGGAATAATCCACAAATACAATCAAACGTGTGCCAGTGTGGACCTAGTATAATCGCATATAAACATTTCGATACGCATAGAGTGTGCGGGGAGATGACACGCTTTGTGACATCTCGCTCTACTTCACTATACGGGAACACGAGGAACAGAGAACGCAGTCAGCAGTCGCGGTTGTGTTTCGACCATCGATATCAACACAGCGCTGTAGCTACTTCTCGTGCCGAACTTGGCAGTGGTTCTAAAGTGAATCATTATTTCCGTTCATAATATAATAATAATTTTTGGTTAGTACTTTTTCATGTGTTTCCGAATATTGTATTATATTAATACATTATATTATATTATTGTAAAGCATGTATTACGTAACTTTTTCTCCGTGCACATTCGTCATTCATTCATTTATCTGAGATTTTTTTTTGAATATTTATTTCAAATGTTAGATTTTTTATCTGTTATTCATTACTAGCTGGTTCCCGGCATGCGTTGCAATACCATTCAAAGAAATAAATTGTTTCTCCCTGCATGTCCGTTCCCATGCGTCCCCGTTCCCCTCCCGTGTCCCCTTCCCCTTACACTCTTGCGTTCCCCTTCCACCTTCCTCGCCTTCCCGCTCCCTCGTTACCCTTCCAGCGAACCCCACCTCTTTCGTTACCCTCCTTCTCCTGCTTTCTCTCCCTGCCGCTAAAACATATGAAATACACACATTTTCATTCACTCACGCACCACCTGAAGTATTTTTTTTGTACAAATTTCATAACGCCAGATCTTACTATAAAACATAGAAACACTCTTCTTCTAAAATGCAATGTTCAGTAAACATTGTGATTCAATGTCGAAAGTCGAAAGAAAGGCCTTTGTTTAGTAGCCAGTTTGGTTTTACACCAAATAAAACACTTGTGTCGTATGTGCTTCAGCAAAATAAAGCAGTTTTGCTGCTATCAACTCAATTTCTTGTAAATGAAGTAAGCCAAACCGACACAAAAAAAAAACAAAAATCATACTACATTACAACAAAACCAAAGGTACCGTTGACATAGGCGACAAAATGACATCCGAATATTCGTTATTCGTGTGTAAGATCAACAAGAAGATGGCCGTTTCGCTTATTCAAGGAAATGTTAGATATCGCCGCACTCAACCTGTATTTTTATGGATTGAGAAGTATCCGGAATGGAAAAAAAATAACAGGAGCAAAAGAAAAGGCTTCACAAGAGAGCTTGGTTTAGAGTTGGCTAAGCCCAATATATTAAAAAGAAAAAACAGTACGGTGAATTTCACCAACAACAACAAGATGTTTTCGATACTGTTTTAAACCCCCGACGCAAGGAGCGGTGTTATAAGTTTGACGTGTCTGTGTGTCTGTCTGTCTGTCTGTCTGTGGCATCGTAGCTCCTGAACGAATAGACCGATTGTGATGCAGTTTTTTTTGTTTGAAAGTTGAAATAATAGAGATGGTTCTTAGCTACAATTCATGAAAATCTGTTCAGGCGTTTCAAGGTTATCAGCCTTTTTTTGTGTCGGGGCTTTCTTAAAATTTTGTAAATTTTACTTATGTCCTATTATCAACAAACACCACCCGCAACTGCTGCTATGCTTCATATTCCAAATAATCCACCGGATGATTCAAGAAACGTACCACTGTCCCGAGCACCATCGAAAACTTGCAGATTTTGCCCATACAACGCAAAAAAAAGAAGCACTGTACGCACAAGCCACAGAAAAGAAAAAAATATATATTTCCTGCCGCAATTGCGATACAATTGAGATTTACAAAATATTTGGTTTATTTCTGCCGTTTGGTTTTGTACTTTGCTATATTTAATTTGTAATATTTACTTTGTTATATTTTAATATAAAACATGTGAAATTTTTCTCAAAATAATATTTCTTATAAAACACCATTAGTTAATTTTGTTTAAAAAAAATAAAAGTTTTGAAACTCCTGGCAAAGACCATACTGGCCTCATAAACATGCATGGATGTATGCGTGTATTGAGTAACATTCCAGCGCCGCAGTCGTTCGCGGGCAGTCGTTTGAGATGGTCTCCTCGCCCGTTTATTGAGCAACTGCCGATGGTTTTTTCATGTTTTCAGCAATTTAATTACAATTATTATCACTTTTAATAAAAATTATGATTAACAAAAGCGATTCGCTATGAATAATCATACATTTCCGATATAAAATCGTTGATTTGGACGCGTGTGTTGATTACACAGCACCGTAACGCGCGGATTTTTTTAGCACAGTAAGGGAAAGGTTAAGAGAAAAACAAAAAAATAATAAAAGTTAATTATTAGCAGATAAAATCGAAATTAGTTGATATGTTGTGAGTCTGAAGGTAGTGGGTGAAGAAGGCGACGGAAAAGAGGAAGGTGGGGAGGACTTAACTATTCATATCTATTAAGATAGATGTAAGTCATAACACGAGTAATGCAGTGTTGTACTGGTTATAAAAATAAGTATAGTTTTAAGTCACTAGTCTTAGTAGTTGTAGGTCCTTAGTTATCAATCTTAGTTATAAGATAATTGTAATATAAATAGGTTAAATGTATAAATTACACACTTAATCATAAGCACGTCAACACCTCAGCACAGGTTCTCCTAGTGAGGTGTTCACGAAACATACAATATTACCCACACACAGTTTTACCTTCTCAAACCTACCTTACACCCAACATAATACTTTAAAAAAAAATCTTTTTGCTTACTGCTACTGAAAATTAACGTTTTTTTTGTACTCCTATGTAAACCTCTGTAATCAATTGTAAAATTGTGTATTCAAGAATAGACATAAATAAATAAATGAATTTGTAAAGCGCCCTTGAGGTGATTTTTTCACAAAAATGGCGCTATAGATATCATCCAAAAATTATTATTATTATCTGGTTACCAAACAAGGCTGAAGGCATTTCGAACAACTTTTCGGTTCTGAATGATGGTTCTGTCACAAAGGATTTTTATGAGAAAGCGATTGTTAGATATCGGATATATTTTCGAATTGGATGATTGACTACTTGTAACGTAAGTGATTTTGTATGGTTGGTAGTTGGGTACCTAACCTACATCTTAAATTCGTATGTTTGTTTGATGTTGATAATTTTACAAAGATAAACAATTATTATGCTCTTGATATTATTCAAAGAGACCATTGAAAACTAAAATAATTACGATCGGACTCGGGCTGGGTTTGAATACACAACCACCCGGCTGCAGCCCTAAAGTACTTATATGTAAAAGCCCTTGTTAGCGTCTACGGGCGTGCTGATGCTAACGGCAGGGTTGGAGAAAGCTCCCACATATTTAATACAATTAGCTGCTGTATCTGCCCCAAATAATAACTAGCTCAGGATTCGGTGCAAGCAGGATCTCGTAACCTCAAGGCTAGTGCTTGTGGTTCGGAACTTCACGCTTCTCCATTCTCCCAGGGCCTCCCTCGTCAAGCAAAACACGGTAGGTTATCACATAAACAGTTTATTCAATTCTAGGAGACACAATAATACATAAAAAAGGAACGATCCTAGCTGAAAGTTAGTTTGAATGTCCGTCTCTCTTCTCTATCACGCGTGGTTAGGGTTAATACATTTAATTGCACACAAAGGATAACATGGTAATTGACTCACGTTTGGTTTATGGGCCAACAGCGGCTTCACGCGCTTGATTCTCTCAGTCTACGCAGCGTCCATGCGTGATCCGGAAGCGCCAAACGGCGAAACTGAACTGGTGTCGCCCATGTTCACGCGAACGTGGGCCCTGTAAGCTCGCTTGCTGAAGACTGGCGGGCTTGCCGTGAGCGGCGCGTCTAGCGGCGGCTCGGTTTGTCGCTCGCGGGAAGGGGTAATGCGCGCGCCTCTATATTGGCGGTCTATTTTGTAACGTAACACTTCCCCCCTCGCCGCAATAAAAGCGACGTGGTAATGGAGCTGTAGGACTAATAAATCCTCTTACCTTTTCAGCACTTGTGCCAAAAACATTTAAGAGAAACGAGGAGAGAGAGAGAGAGAGAGAGATTCCTAGCTGGAGAATAGTTATGAACAGAACACAAAAGAGAAGATACATGGTGTAACAAGGAATTGTCAATAAATGTATATAAAGGCAGTGGCATACATAAATACAGTTGCAAAGAACAAGGATCTGTTGAAGAAAGGTACAAGGGTTATGCAGTGATAGAAAAAAAAACTCTAAAATTGTATCATTGGTCTGTGAGCTAATGTTTGCGAACGTGGTTTGCGTAGGATGTCTGGGGTGGTTGAACGTTTCACTGAAGTTACAAGGTTACTTTGTCACAGTAACCTGGCCCATTTGAGATTACACTCAAGGGACACTAGGGCCTTTAAGAAAATACGAGGAAGAGAACACATGATGAGGCTTCTAGGTGGTGTGGAGAGTTCTACCTGTCACAGAGGTCGAAAGGGTAACTGCTTCCGGATCCTGTGGGTGAGCCAGTACGAAACCATTGAAGTACTGGAGAGTGGGAATCGCAATTGGTGGCTGGTACACTGGCTTTTGTATGTAGTGGGATTGTTTTGTGAACAATCGTTGGTATTGTCACTTGCGCAAGGGCACAGGAGCATCAGCACAATGGCAGTAGGGCATTTGCATTATGCAGCAGGAACATTTGCATAATGGCAGCAGAAACATTTGCACAAGGGCAACAGGAACATTTGTATTATGCAGCAGGAGTATTTGCATAATGGCAGCAGAGCATTTGCATTATGCAGCAGGAACATTTGCATAATGGCAGCAGGAACATTTGCACAAGGGCAACAGGAACATTTGTATTATGCAGCAGGAATATTTGCATAATGGCAGCAGAGCATTTGCATTATGCAGCAGGAACCAACCTAGAGCTGGCGTGCTCGGGTTTGTTTTGAGTGTCGGTTCTTTGTGGTGATACAATTCGCAACTACACGCACGACTCACACTAGGTTATGTTAGATGCGGTCGGGTGCTTTTGGTACGCAGGGATTGAAGGCAAGGGACCCCCGTGACGGTAGCGAGGGCAGCATGAAGAGGCGCAGATGTAGATAGGGTGCAGAGCTGCTGGTTTTTTTTTTTAAAAATCCGGCAAAAATTATTATTAGAACAAAATTCTTGAAGTTTACCTGCCTAGTAGACCAATGATGAAAAAAGTTTGGAGAGAAACAAGTGTGCATGTTGAGAAAAAGTTGGATTTGTTTGGCGTGTAGAGAGAGAGACGGAGAGAGAGCTAACTAAATGTGGCTAATTCCTAATACATGTTACAAAGGTACGTATTCAAGGACAGGTTCTGTGTAACCCCTTTTGGTTTTTTTCTTTACCAAATACATTTCCAAGAATACGTGGTTGAGGGATTGTACGTATAACAAAATTCCCATTCGAAAGAAGTTGGTCTTCCATGACCTATGCTCACGTCTATACGGTAGCATTTTTTCTACTTTCGAAAAACAAAACATTGCGTACAAGATTAGTTATAACAAAGTGGGAAAGGAGTAGGAAGTTGAAAGGATCCGCGTATGAAGATTGTCCCATTTGACAAACGAAACGCCAAGTGCGTAACGCATATATCCCCATTCACGGATAATTTCGAGGAAGGGGGAGGGTGATAATTGGGAACATTTGAACGAAGAAAACTGCTGGGGACTCGGCTATTTCCGAAATTCGACCTCTGGGTGGAGGTGAAACAAGGTCTACAGCAGTCATCCTGGCACATTACAATAATATTTGGTAGTGTTGGACAAAAGAATACACTGACATAAAAGTCTAATCCTCTACGTGTATTGGGCAGAAGATTAGGGGTCGTTTTATTCTCCTACTTGTTTGCGAGAAATGACAGACCCTTGCTCAAATCTCACAAACCTGGGGATTTTCTTTGTTCGTCTCCCAGACAACGAGTTAGGTGTGTTTGTGTCCATCAACTTAACTCCCACGACACGATGCCCCATAATCATGAGTGAAGCGTATGATTAGTCCTTTTGAGATAGTAGATAGTTCCTGGGTTCTTGTGACAGGAAGTCCACGGGCATATTAATGATTACAAAAAAGGGGTGTGGACTACATTGAGTAGTTCACACATAAAGGTTTGATATTATTTCGTTCGCACGATTCATGGTGAGTATTGTAACGTCTTCACGTATAGCGTACAAGATTGCAAAATCAAAAGATTTGCAAGTAAGTTTTATAACGTCTTCACGGATAACAATGAACGAATTACAACTGGGTTGCCCAGTATTGAAGGGAGGTGCAAAAGACTAGGTATTTATGACATTTCTGACAAAACCCACAGAGTAATTATAACGGGCTCCCCGTATCGCATTTAGTAGATATTCTGAGATTCCCATCTATGACGGCAGATTTTATAAGGTTCCCACCTATGATGGCAACAAAGGTTAACGTTCATATAAAGGTACCTATTCAATACAGACGGCGAGACATACTGATGTACTTAGTACAACAATACCGTAGCATAATAAATCCATATTAGCGTACGTTAAAGACTTGCACAAAGGCAAAAACATATTTGAAGATCTGGCCAAGATTTTATACTTCAACAATTAAGGGACAAAAAAAAATTTCTGGCGTGCTGATGGAATGTGAATTTCATCTAAGCTTACCGCAAAAGAGATCCTTTGTGGTACAACCCTTTTGGTTACGCACAGAGTATCGTATCGTGATGGTACAACTTTTGTTGTACTTACACGTACGATGGTAGCAACAATACAAGACATGCGCTTATTGTTGTTTGACAAGGCAAATTATTTACATTGGTCCGATTTGAGTGTTTAAGACCTTCTAGGTTTTACTTACTTAAACAGACTGCGATGGACACACCTTGGTGTTATGAAAATTATAATAATGGGATGGGTTGTTCACAGGGTGTTCACTTGGAGACCTGGCTTCTTGTTGTGACCTCGTACTTTGCACGTGATAAGTCACAACAAGGCAACCCCAAAATTTCAGTTTGAGCCGTTGAGACCCAGGGTGACTCAATGTTGCTGAAATGTTGTAAAAAAAATTTATCGTTAATGAAGAGGCACGTTGAAGTTGTCCCTTTTATAACGGTACTTTCCAGACTCCACATCCAGTTCTGGGGAGAGCTAGAGCAATTTGGGTTATTTATTGAGCGCCATTCTATTTTCTTAAAAAACAGAAAAAAAAAACTTAGAACGGGTAGCAAACATCTGATACCGCCGTGGGTTTACACAGGTTTGCTTACCTAATTTAATTACATATGACATAAGGGTTAGATGCACTTTGGCGAGGACCCGATATTTAATGTACAAAAAGATTTTCTAATATTTAGAAAGGGGTGACGAGGTATGACATGATGATGTGAAAATATGATGCTGCTAGTTGTGACGATGCACAAAACCTTGGGCACGTAGTCTCTGACTACTTGCAGTAAGCCACAGGGAATTCCTTTCTCCGAAGTGATCAATTTCAGGTAGAGGTGTGCATGCTTAGAAAAAAAACGATGTTTCCAAGGTTTGACACCTGGGGCAGCAATTAGAGGCGAATGACTGATGATGACGAGATATTTATACAAAAAAAAATAAAATAAAATGAAACGAAACCACAAGGGAGAATTATAATTTCTTCCATGACTTTGGCTACAGTTGACAACACTGTGCCAGAGCTAGAAAGGGTTTCGTTTGAGTGTCTCAATGAGTGACAATCGTTTACGAGAGGCCGCTCATTAGTGACGAAACAAAAGGGTTGACTTCCATAGTGATCCATGTCACGGTGTAGACGAATGGTTGCTAGGAGTCAAGGAATAACCGTTGGGGTTATACGGGCGTGGCAATGGAGTTTGTTTCCATGTTCCCACTTTTTACAATGTCCTTTATGTGGTAGTTACCTATGTGTTTACCAGAGATGTCGGACAATCGGTAAACCAGGTCTGAGATTTTCTTTAGGACTTTCGTTTTTACAAAACGGGGTGCCAATTTGGCAGAGAAGTACAGCGCACCTTGTGACAGAGTGTTGTTTCTCCTCCAGACGATGTCTTCTTCCTTGAATGTGACGTGCCTCCTGCGAAGGTTATACCTGTCGGCGCTCTTTTGGTGGGCCAATAGTAGAGCGTCTGTTACTTCACTATAGATAGCGGAGAGTTCCTCCAAGCGGTGGGCGTAATTTGCTGCGGGGTCTGCTGTGGAGGAAGGGACGGGTGGAAGGCAATTGTCAGGGTGTAGTGAACCGTGAACTACTTGTTCCATGCCGTGTTTGAGAAAAAATGGTGTATAGCCTGTAGCGAGGTTCACCGTGTTGTTCATGGCTGCTTGTATTTTGTCTAATTTTTTGCACCATGTGCGTTGGTCTTTGCCAACCAAAATTGCCAGGGCCGTGTTTATGGTTTGGTTGTATCGTTCAACGGTGTTGTTCTGTGGGGTGTAAAGGGTGTTATAGAATACATCCTTTATACCATATTTAGACAAAAACTCTTTAAATTCCAGAGCTATAAATTGTTTACCATTGTCGCATATTATAGTACGAGGGGTACCGTAGGGTATGAAAATATGTTTTTCCAATAGATTGGTTATTGCTGCTGCAGTTGCCCTTTTCAGAGGAAACAACCAGCAGTATTTGGAAAAAATGTCCACTACGCTGAGTATATGCATGTAACCGGCGTAACTTCTAGGGAAGGGTCCAATGAGGTCCATAGAAAAGGATTGAAGTGGTCTATCGGCACGCTTGGGGTTGCCCATTAGACCAGACGGTGGTGCCGTACTGTGCTTGTATGCCTTACAGATGTCGCACTTGGAGATGTATAAACGTACTTGTTTGAATAGACCCGGCCAATAATATCTTAAAGATATTTTTTTGAATGTTTTGAAAGTTCCAGGGTGTATGGAGTCTACGGCACTGTGGTTATCAATAATAACTTGTTCTCTATTTTCGAGAGGGACTACCTTTTTCCAGGCATAGTCCTCTAAGATTGACAGTGGAGGCTTGCAGTTGCGATATAGTTGTCCGTCCTTAATCATAAAATTCGGGAACTTTTGTGGGTTGTCACTGCATCCTCTAAAGATTTTTTGATACCATACGTCTTTTGTGGGGAGACTAGAATTGGGCAATTCGGCATTTAATGTTGCTATCTCGATCCTAGAAAGGGCATCCGGGACGATATTATCGGCGCCTTTACGGTGGATGACATCGAAAGTATATTGAGATAGGCGGGACGACCAGCGAGCCAATCTCCCAGAGGGGTTGTCTAGCGAGATCAGCCATTTTAGGCTGCTATGGTCTGTGACGACGGTAAACTTACTGCCCTCAATGTATCCGCGGAAATGTTGAATGGATTCCATGACTGCTAACAATTCTCTCTCGGTAATCCCGTAGTTTTTTTCGTGTTTATTTAGGGTACGAGAGAAGTATGCCACGGGGTGTTCGCCGTCCGTAAAATTTTGAGTGAGGACTCCTCCGATTCCGACGTTTGATGCGTCCGAATGGATCGTAAAGGGAAGATTGAAGTCGGGGCAATTCAGTACTGGGGCTGATTGAAGAGCCTCTTTCAGGGAGTTGAATGCTGACTCAGTCTCTGCAGACCAGGAAAAGTTACTGGTACCTTTACGGATTCCCGTGATTTTGTTGAGCGGCGCCGCGAGAGTTGAGAAGTTTTTTATGAATCTTCTGTAGTAACCGGTGAGTCCGAGGAAGGCTTTTACCTCTTTTGCATTTGTAGGTCGGGGAAAATTTGTCATAGCCGCTACTTTTGTGGGGTCTGTTCTTAGGCCTTCTTCGTCTACTATGAAACCCAAGTATCGTAGGCGGTGCCTGCAGAATTCCGATTTCTTCAGGTTGATAGTCAAACCGGCCTGTTTGAGTTGTTGAAAAACCTTTTCTAGAATAAGTATATGTTTTTCAAAGGTATCGCTAATGATGATCAGGTCATCCAGGTAGCAAAATAAATTGTTATCAAACTCTGGGCCAAACAATTTATCCATGAGTCTTTGTAGTTCTGCTGGGCTGTTTTTTAGACCGAAGGGTAGTCTTTTGAAATGGAACATACCCCTGCCAGGCACCACGAAGGCAGTCTTTTCGCAGGAGCTGGGATCCAAAGGTATCTGCCAGAATGCTTTGCTTAAGTCTATGGATGAGATGTATTTAGCGTTTCGAAGTCTGTCCAGGATGGAGTTGACCAAGGGGAGCGGGTAGGCGTCTGATATTGTACATGCGTTGAGGCGTCTGCTGTCGAGGCAGAAACGGGCTGAGCCGTCTTTCTTTGAAACTAATAAGGTGGGGTTGGTCCATGCACTGCGGCTGGGTACCACCACTCCCAGTCTTAGCATATCGTCCAATTCTTTTTCCAGCGTTTTCAATTTTTGTGGAGCTAGGTTGTAATACCTTTGTTTGATTGGGGGGCCTGTTGTTTTTATATGGTGTTGTACTAGGTTGGTTAAGCCTAAACCGCACCTTTCGAAGGAGATGGATTCATACTTGTTGATCATTTGATTTAATTGTATTGTTTGTAAGGGGTTCAAGTTTTCGTAGGGTATTACCGTACGGATTTCGTTTACTTGGGGAGTGACGGAGGGGTTGTTAAACAGTTGCGGGGCAATTTTGAAAGCCATCCAAAAATCCACTCCCAAGATGAATTTCTGTGTGATTGTAGGTACAACTAGAAACTTGATCCAAACTGTTTTTTGGTCACAATTGATCGGCAGGGTTAGAGAACCGATGACGAGTTGTGAAGTGTTGTCTGCCGTGGTAACATGTGAAGAATGTTTTCCCATTTTAAAACCACAGTTTGTGAATAAGGTGTGGGCGTTGTCGCCCAGGCAGCTGACAGAGGCGCCGCTGTCTAGGAGACCTGAAAAAACCACGTTGTTTATGGAAAAATGCGCGAAGGGTCTACCGTCTATTGCCTGTTTGCAGCAAACTGTAGAGAGGGGTAAGGCCTGTTTAAAAAATTTGACGTGTTCCAACCACTCCGACCATTCCTTTGGCCTATGGGAGGGATGGCCCGGGGGGTTGGGGTCTAGTTTTTTGTCTTCCTGGCTGTCCAATTGGGAGGGGGTCTGGAGAAATCCATAGGGGGTTTGATGAATCTGAGATCCGGGATGGACGTTTCGGTATTGTCTTGGCGTGGTCTTTTGCCAAACTTCCTCCCTTCATCTCTTCTTGGAGAACGATCGACGGATCGCCTTTTGTTAGAGTGGGTGTCTTTGGAGGATAAAAGTTTTGCTTGTTTAAAGCAGGCGGCTTGGGAGTGACCAATCTTGTGGCAAAAGGAGCAGGATTTCTTCTCGTTGTGCTCCGGTTTTATGCCGGACGAAGTGCTTGGGCGAAAGTTTTCTTTGGGGAATCTTTCGTCTTTCTTCCGATCCTGGTATGCCTCTAGTAGCTGGCAGACATCTTTCAGTTGCTCCAGCGTGGCAATTTTCTGAGAAGTAATGATGTTTTCGTATCTGGGGAGAAGACCGTCGATTAAAACCGGGAGAAGTTCCGCTTCAGGGACAGGTTGGGTGAGCTTAATATTGATGGCCTCTGCCCTCTGTGTGAATCTAGCAACAGGCTCTCCGGAGTGCTGCTTGATAGCGAGTAGGGATAGCCTGACTCTATGTTGGGCCTTTTTTTCTCCGAAACTGGATAAAAGTGCCACCTTGAGTTCCCTCCATGAGTTTGTTTTTCTCTTATGTATCCTGTGCCAGGTAAGCATTTCAGGAGCGATGAGGTCTATGAAGTTCCTGTGCAGAATACTTTCGGGGATTCCTCTGACTTGGGCTGTTTCTTCTATTCTGTTGATGAAATCCTCCACATCCGTGAGTCCGTTGTATTTCGTCTTCCAGGTTGTCAAATCATATATTTTCGTCTGTTCCTGGGCTTGTACCACCAGGGGTTTTGCTTCGGAGACTGTGAGGGAGGTAGAGATGATTTCTGAGGTGTCTTCCTGTTGAAACTGCAACTTCCTGATGTACTTTTTGTTGTAGAAAGAAGCATATTGAATAAGGCATTTTTTGGATTTATTCCTGGGAGAAATCTTTCTACTTCTCAGGGCCTGTAGTAGTTCTTCCTTTTTTGACGTAGAAATGTGGGGGATTATACCCAGCGTGACTTGAGGGACTTCCATAGTGTATAGGGTCGTGTCAGGGTGACCTTACGTTGGGAGAAAAACGAGAACTCGACTCTTTATCCGTAATTGGAAAGAAATTTTTGCCAGGGATTGACCACTGGGGACGTATATATATTTTTTTTTTTTTAAATGCTTCTGCGAAAAAACGCGTATTTGTAAGTGTTTGGGTTATTTGAAAATTTGGGCAGAGGTTTGCCTCTGGCCACGTGCTTTTTAGGAAAAATCCAAGCGTTTTGGAAAAAAAAATTTCGAAAATTTAAAAAAAAATCGAAAAAAGGAAAAATCGGAAAAATTTTCAGAGTCCGAGAACTGGAGAAAATTTGGGCAGCGATTTTCCTCTGGCACTGTGTTTTTAAGAAAAACTCCAAGCGTTTTGGAAAAAAATATTTCGAAAATTAAAAAAATCGAAAAAAGGAAAAATCGGAAAAATTTTCAGAGTCCGAAAACTGGAGAAAATTTGGGCAGCGATTTTCCTCTGGCAATGCGTTTTTTAGAAAAACTCCAAGCGTTTTGGAAAAAAAATATTTCGAAAATTAAAAAAAAATCGAAAAAAGGAAAAAATCGGAAAAATTTTCAGAGTCCGAAAACTGGAGAAAATTTGCGCAGCGATTTTCCTCTGGCAATGCGTTTTTAAGAAAAACTCCAAGCGTTTTGGAAAAAAAATATTTCGAAAATTAAAAAAAATCGAAAAAAGGAAAAATCGGAAAAATTTTCAGAGTCCGAAAACTGGAGAAAATTTGGGCAGCGATTTTCCTCTGGCAATGCGTTTTTAAGAAAAACTCCAAGCGTTTTGGAAAAAAAAAATTTCGAAAATTTAAAAAAAAAATCGAAAAAAGGAAAAATCGGAAAAATTTTCAGAGTCCGAAAACTGGAGAAAATTTGCGCAGCGATTTTCCTCTGGCAATGCGTTTTTAAGAAAAACTCCAAGCGTTTTGGAAAAAAAAAATATTTCGAAAATTAAAAAAAATCGAAAAAAAATTTTCACAAGTTTTCGTGGAAGTAATTTGTTTGAGAATTCAACAATATCTTGGGGGCATGGTTTCATTACGCGGCTTCCTATAGCCTGGCTTTAAACAGCACCAATTTTTTGGTATTTACCCGCGAATTCCCTTCGTCTTTTCGACAAGATATTACCTTCTTTGTCAATTGACAAGGTATTATAGTGTCAGATGTCAAGGAATCCACGTCAACGCGAATTTAGTATTTTTTGCATTATTCGAATGTGATTTGGCATGGCATGGCATGATCCGGTTTCATCAGACGACAGAGTCAAAAATACTTAATTGTCAAATGACAGAAAGAATTTAAATCCACTTGTTCCCTAGGTGTCAGCAAATGTCCGTTTAAAGAAACGTACCAGCGTGCTGCAAACTAGTATATTATTAAAAATATTTAGCACTTTCGAGACCAAGCGGATGATTTGTTTATCATGTACATGATTTTAATTGTTGAATAAATTCTTCTTTAATTTGTGTTTATTTCCACTATTCACTTGTATTGAAAATAGCAATTTTAATCGGCCGACACTTTGTAATCACTGTATTATTCGCAGCGACAACTTCCTAGGTTGGGCACCTTGCGTTGGAATACCGGTAATATTTTGTCGAGTGACGAGTCACAAATGATAAAATCGCGTCCGTAATAATTTAAATTGTGATTCGAAATTATGTTCGCGCCGAGATTCCTGTTGGAAGTGCTAGACAATTGGGAATAAACAATACATCATAATAACATTTCAGAGTTTACAATTGTTGCTTGGGAACGAGGCCGTGGTGGAACAGAAAAAAAAATTTAAATGGCCCCACGTTTAGCGCCAGTGTTAGCGTCGGCGGGCGTGCTGATGCTAACGGCAGGGTTGGAGAAAGCTCCCACATATTTAATACAATTAGCTGCTGTATCTGCCCCAAATAATAACTAGCTCAGGATTCGGTGCAAGCAGGATCTCGTAACCTCAAGGCTAGTGCTTGTGGTTCGGAACTTCACGCTTCTCCATTCTCCCAGGGCCTCCCTCGTCAAGCAAAACACGGTAGGTTATCACATAAACAGTTTATTCAATTCTAGGAGACACAATAATACATAAAAAAGGAACGATCCTAGCTGAAAGTTAGTTTGAATGTCCGTCTCTCTTCTCTATCACGCGTGGTTAGGGTTAATACATTTAATTGCACACAAAGGATAACATGGTAATTGACTCACGTTTGGTTTATGGGCCAACAGCGGCTTCACGCGCTTGATTCTCTCAGTCTACGCAGCGTCCATGCGTGATCCGGAAGCGCCAAACGGCGAAACTGAACTGGTGTCGCCCATGTTCACGCGAACGTGGGCCCTGTAAGCTCGCTTGCTGAAGACTGGCGGGCTTGCCGTGAGCGGCGCGTCTAGCGGCGGCTCGGTTTGTCGCTCGCGGGAAGGGGTAATGCGCGCGCCTCTATATTGGCGGTCTATTTTGTAACGTAACACCCTATAGGGCCGGGCTCTAAAATTTCGGCCCTGGCGAACTCTCGCACCCCACATAGAGCTGAAATGATTACCTGGGGCTCTAATTAAATTTACACATTAGCTGGAGATGACAAACAAGAGAATATAATATAATAACATATCTACCAACAAGCCTTCAAAGATAATTATAATTAGACGATTCGCTTGACCGCTCCACCTAGCTACGAGCTCGGATGCTAATGGCAATGAATTATTATTAAATTAGGCATAAATATTATTTTCCGTACCGCCGAGTGCATATAAAACAATCTGATTATCTGCAGTAGCAAACATTGCGAGTCTGCCGCATTACGTAGGAAAAATTATGTGCAATTGCATTTCAAGAAAAATAATAAAAATAAAAATAAATTTTGAAAAAAAAATTGGTGATGAATGTCGCTGCATCATTATGTAACCACCATTCAATGAGTGAAGAGCTGACCACGACAATGACGCCGATTGACGTTTTGTATTGAATTTTATGCTTTGAGCTTTGAACATAGAGCTTTGTGCTTTGATGTTTAAGCTTTTTAAGCTTTGAGCTACGAGTTTTCTAGCTTTGAGCTTTGAACTTTGATCTTTGAGCTTTTAGCTTTGAGCTATTTATTATTTTCTATTTATATAATACTCGTAATATCATGTTTTTTGTTTTTATTTAAATAATTCTGTTGTCAATTCTGTTAACTTCTAAACACAACGAAGGAGGAAATCTATACCTGGTTTAATTTTTGGTATAATTTGAAATTTGTAAAAAATGGTGTTAATTACTCAAAGGTAAAAATAATAATAAAAATATCCGTATATATTATAGCTTTAGCATAGCCGGCGTCGCACTGGTTTTATGTAGAGTTTTTCTAAATCACATGTAGATAGTGATTTTCCCTTTTTTAACGTCAAGTACCCATAATGTCATCAAGGAGTATCAAAATATTGCTTTTAGTGGTGGGAAAGGGAAAGGGTGATTGGTGGTTTTTCAAGCAATTTCTTTTTTAATATAGCGGCCTTTTTCTTGTTTAAAAGGTGAAGTGTGCGAAATTTTATCAACCTCGAAATACATTAAATTCAAGCGCTTTCGATCGCAGACAATCAACTTTATATATTGATAATATATTAGGAAATGATCGTTTAGACTTTATGGTGATGCGGTAGCATTAATGATAAAATAATCGTATCGCTGTTCATTGTTGGAGTCTTAATTACTGATCTTTCTGCTTTTCCAAAAACCTTGTGTTATTTACAATATAATACGAGAATAACTAACAACATTACTACAATAATAAAAAAATTGTGAGCCTTTTAATTACTACAATAAACAAAACGGTTAATACTTCAATTGCATGATCATAATCATAATTAGTTTACATTCCACATTTTTCATTCATTATTTTTAAGTTTCTCCGTGATGAATATTTTAATTTTGCAGGCAGATACTTTATGATATTTATTTATTTATAAAATTAACGCCATTCGGCTTTTACATAAAAACATAGATAAAGTATAGTAACAGCATGAAAAAAAGCTCAGGTGAGCTTGTATATATAAATATTACAATATTGCAACAATGAAAAAATATATTTAAATATGATAAATTTGCAAATAACTTAACTTTAGATGTACGTTCAAAATGTTTAATGGTAGTAATTAAATAATAAGTAAAATATATTACAAGCTAGGAAAAAAACCTTATTTCCAATGAAACAATAAAATTAAATAACAAAAATAAGAAAATCTGTGAACAAAATAATAAGAACAGCCACTATTTAAGATAGTCAACAGATGTTGCACATTAAATAAAATGGATAAAAATTTATCCAGAGACCATTTAGATTGCATTTAGTTTGAATTTTGCAATCATACATAAAGATGGCAGCCAATATAAATATGCGTTAAGAAAATGAAGATAATATGGGTGGTTCTTAGTCGAAGTATGGTACAGTTAAAAGTGACCGAATTGGATATCGACACCTTAGCTCAGTGGTCAGAGCACTCGCCCGGAAAGAGAGAGGTCCTGGGTTCGAGTCCCAGGTGCAAATATCTTTTTTCTGATTTTTCTGTTTCCAGATTTTTGTTGAGTTTCGCTCATAGTGTCTTCATTTAATTAAATTTAAATTAATATTTTGAAATTATTTTTTTAAATTAAGGCATTTACTTAATGAAATTGAATCCTTTAGTTCACATGACTTTATGAAGCACTTTAAGTTCACATGACACAACTTTCATAAATAGAATTGAATCCATTCAGAAAAAATTCGAATTGCTAATCTTACAGATGACGATCGCAACTGGAACTCGAGTCCAGGATCATTTTTGTTGTCTGATATTTCAATATCAGAATTAATAATATTATCCTCAACTAATTTTCCCCATGTTTATGACAGCCATCTTTTTTAATGATTACAAAGTTCTTCAATGAATTTATTTGTAAGTAGTGTCCCCGATAAACATATCCGATTCAATTTGTATGGAACACCTTTTGAATTTTTCTAAAAGTCTAAATGAATATTCAATTTTTGTTGGAATAGCTTTTTAAGGTTGCAAGGTTACGACAAGTTAAGAAAAGTCAAAATGAAGCATGAAGATGTCTGCAGAAACCAAGAGAACCAAGAAGACCAGGAAAGCCAAGAAGAATCAAAATGAAAAAAAATTAAAGCAATTTCAAAAAACGAAAATCAGGCTAGTAAAAGCGATAAGATGTAAGCAGAGACTAGGAGACGAAAAAAATGCAAAAAATAAAATAATAAATATATAAATAAAATCAAAATGTTAGAAAAAGCAAGTTGAAGTCAGAAGAATCAAGAATAAGCAAAAAGAGACAAAGTGTTACTAAGAAGATGCACGCAGAGACAGAAAGAGCTAAGAAGAGCCGAGACGGGGCAAGAAAAGATAAGAAAGGCAATAAAAGACAAGAAGACACAGAAGAGCCAAGACGGGGCAAGAAGAGATAGTAAAAGACAAGACGATAAGATAAGATTTGGGACTTTTTGTCCCAAAAGAGACAAGAAGAAACAAGAAAAGCCAAGAAGAGACGAGAAGATCCAAGAAGAGTCAAGAAGAGCCAAGGAGAGACTTGAAGATCCAAGAAGAGCCGAGAAGAGACAAGAAGAAGGAAAACAAAAAAGGAAAAAATTATAAAGTTCAATCCATTCCTTTATTCTTGCCCATCCTAAATTAAGTTTTGGCGTATTAGGTTGCCTTGTATACCGGTCGATTAAACTCCAACCTCCTGCTTGTTCACAGAGCACGGGTTCCAAGTCCTAAAAAATCAGTGCCCCCTGGAATACCCGTCTTACAGGGACAGTAGTGCTCCTGGCTGGGGTGGTACATACCCATCAATATTGTGATATACTGATTATGAAGGAACATTAAATATGTTTTGTTTAATTTTATTAGTACTTATCGTATTTTTCTACATCGATGGGTATCACCTTCAAAAGCCATTAAAAAAGTTATTCAATTTAACGTAACATACATATCTACATAACAATGGATATCATTATTTCATACCAAGAACATCAAGATTAAAAATGAAATAAGTATCTAAATATCTCCACATCTTTGATAAATTTTCAAATTATACTAATTCATTCAAAGACTCGTTATGAAAACCGAAGGTTGATTTATTTCTTAATTAAAATATAGTTATTAACTTATAAACAAATTAATTATTACCTTACCTCATCAAATCAAAAATTTCCAAATATCTTTGAACTGTTTATTTGTGATTTGGTTCTGCCTTCAATATGATGACATCTCCGTTTTATTGTATTTACATTAATTGCAAACAGGAGACCAGGGGTAAAATTTCCCTCAGAGCCTTTGTCACCTTTGACGATGCTGATGGGATGACGATGAAAGGGATGGAGAGAAAGTTTTGGAAAGGAAAAGGGTATGAGGGGTGGATAGGAATCTAGAAGTCAGCGTGTTGGACGTATGAATCCATCCATCTCAATGCTTTGCAAGGCGATGGGTCGGGAAAGACCGGCTGGAGAGGCCGGAGGGTATCTCTCAACCGGCCTCTCCCGATCTGGCCCGCCACGCAGTTGGTGGGCAGACGCAGACGGCCTGGTCAAACCTCATCCCACGAAGACGGAAACCCCTTGGGATGACCTATGGCAAAGGTGTTGGTTTTCCAATATATTTTTTTTTTACGTGAGCTCCACACAGGAGGCCCTGAAGACAATAATTTCCCTCAGGGCCTATGTCATCTTTGGGGATGCTGAGCGGAGGTTTTTTTTGAGGAGATGAAGGTGAGGAGAGTTCTGGGAAGGAAAAGGGTTTAAGGGGTGAGTAGGAATCTGGGGTTCAGTGTGTCCTGGTCATCCGCCTCCAAGACCTAGACAAACCTCACCCCACGAACCCGGACACCCCTGCTTAATCACCAAACGTAGCGAACTACAGCAGAGGTGTTGGTTATCTAATAAAGATTCCGGGAGCGGCGGTACCCATTACCGCCTCCCAAATTGTTCCCGGGTGGTGGTACCCATATCTGCCTGCCATTACATTCAGAAGGTCTTCTTATATCGTTTCTTTCATTCGGTTTTATAGATAAAGCGTAATCATTCGATACGATCGATACGTGTGCGTCGTTCGAAAATATCTCTCTATCTTGCGCTGCCCAGAATAGCTCCTCCACCTTCTAATACCGGTCCACTCTCGTACATTTCGCAGCCAAGACATTTGTCTCCTACCAGGCCCTCGGCGACCCCCTATTTTGCCTTTCAATATTAATTGGAGCAGGTGATAATTCTCCCCTCGCAGTATGTGACCCAGATATGAAATTTTCCTGACAGGAATTTACATAACATTTGTCTAAAAACAAAAATCCCGCATTTGTTGCGTGGTGTTATCCAATAAGGAAAAAAATTTACATAACAAATGTTGTTGTAAATTGATTGTAATTTTTAATCACAGTATTTATAATAATTACATCACAGGTCAAATATAACAAAACAATACGAGGTGTTCTGAGATTATCATGAGACCTGTCAGCTGGCCTATGTAAACACACAGCGCTTTTCTCGAACATAATCCATTTTCAATCCGTTACACATGCCGGAATGCAAAACTACGTTAATATTTTGTTGGGAACAAACTGTTTTTATTTATTGTTATCAAGTTTAATTTTTAGAACTCCAATTTAATTTTTATTTCAAAGTTAATAATTAATTCAAATATTGAATACATAAAAAAAATAAAAACAATCTGTACAACAAAGAAATACAAAGAACCATTACAACAAAGAAATACAAACAACAAAACAAACTAAGCACATTTTTGTAGGTCCTATAGATTTTTTAGCAGTAAACTTTTTAAACATTAACCATTATTGTGGATGAACAGTTGAATATATTATAGCAGTTTCGACTAAATACTACTTTTGGCTAAAAATAACATAATGGAGAATCATGGTTAATTTATAATACTGCTCCTAAAGCTTCTGTGATTTCACTACCCCATATCACCTGTGATATGACTACCCCATATCACCTGTGTAATAAACTAGACGTGCGAAAATCGCAATTTTGTGTAAAATGACCACATCTACTGTTTATCTGTTATTGTTAAGTAGGTGATAGGCGCAAAAGACATAAAATCGCTGTTTTAAAGTTTGCGAACTTACTCGATGACACACGTCAGCTTAGCGATGTCGTTATCAGAAGGAATCTTTGTGCGATTCGGGAAAAAGAACACGAAATCGGCAATTGTGTGTGAAGCACTGGCTTACGAAGGAAGAGAGTTTATCGTAAAGTGAATTTAGTAAAATAATTATGTATAGAAAAGGAAGATTTTCGTAATTATTTGAGCCGCTTTGAACTCTTCACTTAGACCTGTCACAGTTAAACAAGATACTAATATACACACAAAACTTCGTGTGTTCAATACAATAATGGATGGCGAATTTGCAAAGGCTGACGAGTTTGAGCATATATGGCAATTTCCAAATTGCTTACATAAAATTATTTGTAACAAGATGTGTGCACCCTCTTATACACACTTTATTTATGGTCTCGGTGTGTGGGCACCTCTAGTGCTTGTCCATTGACATTTGGGTATTGATTATATTGCGAGCCCTGCAATATTTTGGAATGCAACAGTTGTTAATCCTGCACAGATTCAAATCAGCAGATTTGAAAAGAAAGCCAGTGATTCTTTGTGGAATAGCCGAGAGCTTTGGGCGGTCCTCTCGACCGCAACACGACGGATCCTTTTTGAAGATCGCTACGATGGTGATTGTGTACCTTGGTCGTCATACTCGCCATCTTGGGACTGGAAATCATCCTGGAGGGATGATTGGCATCCAAAATCATCCACCTCTTCTGCTTCTGGAGGGTCCGTTTGGCTGGGAGCCAATTCTCTGGAGTCCTGCCCTTCTCACGATGTGAGATTCGTTTTACAAAAGAAGGTTTCATCGTGCTTCAATTCACGATATCAACATGAACTATTTAACCTAAGCAAGCCCACTGCCAGACAGCCTTTATTTGTATTTATAATACCTTATTTTCGTTGAAAAACGTTAACCTATACCTTACATCTGCCATGCGAGCCAATCTGCTCATCTCTGCTGCCTTGTACATTGTTGCCACCTCATCCCCGATAACAAGCTATTGTCGGGAAACATGTTGCTATTGAGCAATTCAAACAGGTTGGCTCGCCGACGAACTAGCTCAGGCAAGTTCGCGTACTTGGGATGACATTTGGGTGAATAAGATCGCCGAGCGTTTAAGTACGCGTTTGTCACCCGCTTTAGATATGCTTCTTTACAATTATTACAAACATAAAAATATTTTTAATGTACCAAAAACAAATAATAATTTAAAAAAAAAGGCTTTTATACCGATTACAGAAAAAAAAACATCTGTATCTACATATATTGCAGTTATTTGATTTTCGCCAATTTTTTTAAATTCCTCGATTATCTTCAGACACCATTTTCTCAAAATATGAGATAACGTGCAGATGCGTTTCTTTTGAATTACATGGACATTATGTGTCGTAGTTTTTCTTTTCATACCTCTGCTTCTTTTCAATTAATGCACAGTTAAAGAATCCCTGGTATTTATAGCGATTGTTTATCACAAGTAACATAATCATGGATTTACCAAGCTCGATTGCATTTCACTGACACCTTCGATCAGTGCAGGTATTATTGTTATTGTCATCGTCACACTGTGCAATTGTGCATTATTCTCGTGTTGTTTCTAGAGTGGACTAAATTGCAATCAATAAAACAATTAATAATGTTGGGTTTTATGTTGGGAGCAGTTCTTGCGTGTTTATATGTCATTTATCGTTTTCTTCATTACTCTGAAGATGCCATACTTTTTGGGAAAATCCCTGGTCCGAAGCGAATTCCGATACTGGGAAATATTTTGGATGTCGTGTTGGAACCAGGTAACAAAAAAAAAATCGTGATTAAGTAATACTACGAGAATTATTTATATTTATTTATTTATTGAATATGGATGCAAAATGCGACGTGATTTTTTTACGTATACTCTGACGTCCTGGGCGGCCTGTTACTTTAAATGTTTATGTATTAAAGATCCATGAAAATTTTGAAGTCCAAATTATTATTTATTGGACAATTTAAATATATTTAAATTAAATAAAATACTTTTTTATTGTTAAGTAACTTATATTTGACAATTTAGACATTATGTAATAATTTTTGGCGAAGATCACTTGAGATCAGAAATCAGTTTATTATATTTGACAATTTAGATATTTTTTTTATATTTAGAGAATTATTTATATTTATTTATTTATTGAATATGGATGCAAAATGCGACGTGATTTTTTTACGTATACTCTGACGTCCTGGGCGGCCTGTTACTTTAAATGTTTATGTATTAAAGATCCATGAAAATTTTGAAGTCCAAATTATTATTTATTGGACAATTTAAATATATTTAAATTAAATAAAATACTTTTTTTATTGTTAAGTAACTTATATTTGACAATTTAGATATTATGTAATAATTTTTGGCGAAGATCACTTGAGATCAGAAATCAGTCTGTATTATCTGTTAAACTAAATAAAAACAATGTACTCACTTTTATTATAATATTTCAATAGTTTCTCGAACAAACTATTTATAAATATATAAAACTTAAGTTAAGTTGTTTATGTTTATTTTTACATAAGTAGTAAAAATCAACTTAAAAAAGTCACGCGGCCTGTTACTTTAAATGTTTGTATATTAGATACCCATGAAAATTTTGAGGTCGTTATTATTATTTATTGGACTATTTAAATATATTTAAATAAAATAAAATACTTTTTGTATTTGGACAATTTGGATATTATGTAATAATTTTTGGCAAAGATCACTTGAGATCAGAAATCAGTCTGTATTTTCTATTTAACTAAATAACAACAATGATCTCACTTTTATTATAATATTTCAATAGTTTCTCGAATAAAAATATGTATGTATATAAAACTTTAGTAAAGTTTTTTATATTTATTTTCATAAAGTAAAAATCAACTTTTAAAAAGTCACGAAAGTACTGACGATGGGTCAGAGAAAAAAAAATTGAAATGAATTTGCTTACAGAAATTTAACTTTGAAAAATTAAAATTTAAACTTACGGCTCTGGCGTCACTAAATTCAATGGTACTGGAAGCGGCGTATCACAGGAACGAAAAAAAAACTTTAAGTTGAATACTTCTTATTTTTTACATACAAAATATAACGAAAAAACCGTCAACAACGCGCCATTTTGTCAATTTATTTATTATGTTTTATTCTAGTTCCTGCAATAACTACACTCATAGTGATCAGATTTTTTTTTATTTTTTTTTGAAAGAGCCAAAACTGGACCCACTACCAAGGTCCGTATTTATGAGGAAGGAACTCTAAGAATTTTTATTTTGTTTTGACAATAATATTTTTGTATACTATTAAATATACCTATAAAGTTTGAATAGCATTGTTCATTGTTTTCATTTACACAAAAAGATCCTAAAAACTTGTCGAATTTACGGGGGCTAGACCAACGGCTCCCCTTAAATTATAAGATACAGGCCATTAAAGATTTTAATTTTTCATGATTTTAGAGGCAATTTGAGAAATTATTTGTGAGTAAATGGAAAATATTAAAAAAATCATTTCATTCCGATAAGCGTAAATTTAAAATACAAACTACCTATTTCGCCGGAACAAAATTTTTTCGTTTATTTATTAAAATTACTTTCCAAAAAAATGCATTTTTAACGATGTTTTATTTATTTTATTTTTCATTATACTTTTAAAATAAATAAAGTAAAATTATTTTTTTTATATTTTTCATTTACTCACAAATTGCCTAAGTTGCCTCTAAAATCACAAAACACTAAAACTTTCTTATAAACAAAAATAGATAAAGTAGCTCACTTTCGTACTAAATATTTGATAAACCTCTTGATTACAAAAATAATTTTTCGTTTGGTTGGGTATTTTGATCTCATATCCAAAATTAAGATTGGTAAATGTTTCCCTAATAGGAACACGCTCAATATGCACTTTTTATTACAAAAACATTTATTATCAGTTAGATAATAATGAGAAGTAAGTATTTCAGTTTCCGGAATTGAAAAATAATGCATTTTAATAGTTATTTTATTAAAATTAAAAACGATTTTTCGCTTGGCGGCCATTGTCATTGATGTTAAATTTTTAAGGTTAGTTTTTTTCTTCTTCTCTTATTTAATCCAAAATATTAATACATGACCCTAAAATAGGTTCTTAGGTTCTTAGTTTGGGTTTAATTAAAAAAAGAAGAAAAAAAACTAGCCTAAAAAACAATTTTAATATTATTATATCAAAACATGGCGGGGAGGTAAGATGTGAAATTGTCTGTTTTTTAATGAAATATCTGAAACTAAAATACTTACTTCTCATTATTATCTAACTGTTATTAAGTGTGTTTGAAATAAAAAGTGTATATCAAGCGTGTCCCTATTAGGTAAATATTTACCTTAAGAGTTTCTAAATTAAAATTAGGTTCCACTCAATAATTATGATATCTGTGTGCTTTTTTTAGTGTTTCTTTTCAAGCAAGCAAGAACGTTTGCCAAAAGATTTAATGGAATTTACACCGTGGAAACATTCTGGCTACGTCATTTGAACATTTGCAACGCAGAAGACGTAGAGGTATAATTTGAAGTTATTATTTATTTATTCATTTTCTGGAAGCCGACAGTTTACATTTTTTCAGTTTGTACGTGAGTAATATAGCCAAAATAATTTTACCTCCAATAAGACAGCACAATAAGGAATAAGAAACAATTAAATTTATAATAAATGAATATGAAACCAAAAATTATATTAAACTAAAACTTACATAAAACAAAAAAAATATTAATACGTTGGTAAGCATAAGACAGGTTGTAAACACAAATGAAATTCAGGGAAACATTGTTAGCTTTGCAGACGATACTGACTTATAGTTCGAAGACAAAAATTGGTCAGCTGTATTTGAAAAAGCCGAAAAAAATATTAACTTCGTTAAAATATGGTTGGATATCAACACGCTTACCCTTAACACTAAGAAAACAAAATATTTCACTTCAGCATCAATACTATAGGCCAACCTAATGATGATTACTCCATAAAAATACATAGCTGTACGAATTCCAATGAATGTAGAGAGTGCCCCAGTATAGAGCACACTTCACCGATGAAGTATCTCGGCCTCATCATTGAGCCATACCTCAAATGGAATCTACATACTCAGATCATTGCAAATAAAATTATAAAAACAATACACTTTTTCAGATCCAAAAGGAACTTTCTTGACTACAACTTCTTAAAACGATTTATTTTGCAATCATCCAATCTATCATTGAGTATGATATCATTGCATGGGGAGGGGGTACTTCATCACCTTTAGATCCTGTCGAAAAGGCGCAGAAAACAATTATGAAACTTATTCTAACTGCAAACAGTGACATATTCAACATAATGAAGTATTTGATATTCTACAGATCCATGTAAAAAACTATCCTCAAGCATCTCTTTAAAAACAAACACACGCTTTACGAAAAAAATAAACTTAAGATTAACAAGTAAGGGGCCATCCATAAATTACGTCACATCGTCATATTTGTGAGATCCCCTCCCCCCTAGTGTGACGTTACATATTTTGCAGTTTTACATAAAAAAATAATCGAAATTCAGATTTTTACATGTGACGTCACAGAGTTGGTGATCCCCCATACCCCTTGTCACACAATGTCACACTTCTCTACTCCCCTCCCCCCCCCCTTAAGGTGTGACGTAATTTATGGATGGCCCCTAATTCGAACAAAGACATTTTGCAAGTTCAAGCACTCTCTTCCACCCTTGGTCAACGTAGCTTTAAATACTTTGCCGCAAAAATATTCAACATGCTCCCAGAAAATATCTAACTGAGTCAAACACAGGAAAAATTTTTCAAAAATGTTAAAATTTGGATACATTCTAATGATCTGATTTACTGGTGCCCTCACCCAAACGCCTTGTCATTGACAGATATTGTAATAATAACCTTGCTGTTTTTGTATTCTGAATATGCAAGCAATAATGTAAACTAAAATCAAGTTTTGCTGTACAGGAACCTACATTATACATATATAAGTAAAGTAAAGTAAACCATAGACAAAATGCGAGAAACAATTTACTAAAAATTCTGCCTCAATACGAGTTCGCCTAATGAGGGAGGCTATGCACAACTTAAAATATAGTATATTATGCTACTTATAACCGTTCTTACAAACATATTTATTTTTCCTCCTATTAGATGCCCTAATGACATCAATTATTAAAACATTATTCTTATAACAATGTTATTGTTATCAAAATAGATATTAACTTACTTATGAATTATTTCCTTATGTTGTTAACTTTGAAAGTGAATGTCATTGTTATTAAAATATGTTGTCATTATTATTACTGTGTAAAAGAAAAGGAAGAAAATTAAAATTAAAAAGGAAAAATATACTCAAAATGTAACCAATACACGACTTGTAGTAATATGATAGTATATTACATATTCATATTATTTTTTGGATGAAATAAATAAATTTTAAAAAAAATTCAAGTCATAATATTTATTATTACTTTTTAAATAAAGAAAGAAACTTTTTGGAGAAGTATGGGTACCGCCGCCCCGGGAACCATTCATTGGTTAACCAACACCTCTGTAATAGGTTCGCTACGCGTGTTTCTTTTTTACATGATCTCCACACAGGAGGCCCTAAGGAAAATAATTTCCCTCAGGACCTATGTCATCTTTGGGGTACATAATATGGAGGGTTTTTTTTAAGGAGAGGAGAGTTCTGGGAAGGAAAAGGGTTCAAGGGGAGGGTTAGAATCTGGGGTTAAGGTTAATGGTTTGTCCAATATATGACTAAGTTTTTAGTCATTGTGAACTGTTAGATACGTATTGGGTGGCGATCTGCAGTCAAGGGATCGACGAGAAGTTACCGAAAGTTATCCTATCAGTCCTTATCGATCGACTATGGTAGGTTCCGAGGTCATGGTGATGGATACGTCTGCCACCGATTCGGAAGGAACCTGCTGAGGGAGACCCTTTGACTTCTCCAGCAGGACTCTCTCTACCCATCGCCTTGCAACGCATTCTATAATCTATAATGAACCAACCTATGTATATAAGCACACATGTTTTTTTTTTAAATTATTTTTTTTTTTTAATTTTAAATTTTTATGAGTAAAACCTCTAATTGTAATATTTAAGTAAATGAAGACAATATAAGCGAAACGCAATCGAAAATCTGGAATGTCTAGATAGCATTTAGTTCGGGTTTGAATTTTGCAATCATACATAAAGATAGAAGCCAATAAAATATACGTTAAGAAAATGAAGATAATGTGGGTGGTTCTTAGTCGGAGTATGATACGGTTAAAAATTACCGAATTGGATATCGACACCTTAGTGCAGAGGTTAGCGCGTTTGTCCGGAAAGCAATAGGTTTTGGTTTCGAGTCCCAGAGGTGTCAATATCATTTTCTGATTTTTCTGTTTCAAGATTTTCGATTGAGTTTCGCTTATATTGTCTTCATTTAGTTAAACTCTGTTTTTTGTTTAGTGCTTAGGTACTGTTAATGGTGTGATGTCTGTGTTCTTTCAGGTAATTCTAAACAGCCAGAAACACATTCAGAAAAGCATAGTTTATCATTTCTTGGAGCCTTGGTTGAACGAAGGACTTTTAACAAGCAAAGGTAATTTTATTTGTACTCGTACAACGAAGTATTATTATATTAAATAGATTTCAGGGAACATCTTACAAGGTATTTTGACCTATTCTAGCAAACATAACTTAATTATATCCAAGGATATCACTAAAAGCGTTAAATCAATTTCAGGAGACAAATGGCAACAAAGGCGAAAAATTCTTACCCCAGCTTTCCATTTCAACATTTTGCGTCAATTCTGTGACACGTTCAACGAACAGAGTGTGAATATTGTGCTATCATTAAAAGAAGAGATCGGGAAATCAGAAACGGACATAGGCCCTTTCGTTTCACAATTTACTATAAATACCATCTGCAGTAAGTTACACGATGAAACTATTTCCTTAATCGTTACCTTTAGAAATTGTTGAAAAAAGTGTTTTACTTTGATGTCCGTGTTGATATCCCAGGGATTTTGACAAAGGTTTTTCTTCTTGATTCTTGTTGAAAGACTTTTTCAATTACATATTTCCTAGCAAATTTGATTTTAAATTCAAGGCATAATAATCATTGATTGATTAAATAATAATACATTTTGCTAGCGGTTTGCCTATTACATCTAAATGCGATGATTAAATTGTATTGTTCTTGATAAATTATTCATAATTTTACCCTAGCAAATTGATACTTGAATTATTTTTTCTTTATTTTTTCCTCATTTAAATCATTGGTAAAGTCACGATAGATAGATATTAATCCATTCTCTATCTCGGTATGTATCTGCGGTGCACTAGTCGAAAACTTGGATTTTACAACAGAGGGACAGTTTATGGAACGTATAAAATAATTGAAACTACCAGATTAATTTATATCGCGACCCTCCTCATAATGCTTATTTACTGGCCTATTGGGTGCAACGGCAAATCGCAAATATGGTAATTAATAGTATTTGTTTCCCTTTCATGGTTTATAAGATTTTGTCATTTAATTAAGGTTAAGTGCCTATTAGAAATCCCTCAATTCTAAAAATATTTGTTTTATTACATGTTGTTTCTGTAGAGACCGCCATGGGTACGCAATTGGTATCAAGTGAGACTTCAACATTTAAAAACTATGAAAACGCAATTCATGAAATGGGAAAGATAATGATTTACAGAGTAGTCAGAATTTGGTTTTATTTTGATTCAATATTTCAATTCAGTATCATGGGACGAAAACAGAAACGGCTATTGTCAGCGTTGCATAAATTTACCTTGGATATTATAAGAAAACGACGTGAAACCATGCGGGAAACAATTACTTCCACTTCCATTGGTGATACAGAAAATGATGCGTACATGAAGAGCAGTAAGAGAAAACTGGCGTTGTTGGACTTATTGTTGTTTGCTGAATGCAATGGGAAGATTGACGAACTTGGGATCAGAGAAGAAGTTGATACATTTATGTTCGAGGTGAGTTTTTTGTGCTACTAACTTTTCATCTATTCTTTTCTATATCTCAATCACAATTATATCGTTACCTTTAACACTTGATGATATTATCGACGGTCCCAACGAGCAATGCCGGATGTACTAATTATTATTTTTCAATTCAATTCAATTCGTTTATTATTTTTAAAACATTACAAAATTGTTCATTTTACTGCCTTTTTAAATAGGGTGAGTTGGGATAAGATTGTGTGTTTTTTTGATGAGATGAATTTTTTTGATCATTGGTCCACTTTGGAATTTTTTAATGAAGAATTCATGGTGTTCCCGCAAAGATATTAATTTTATTATATTACCTTTAGCTCTTAACTATTTGAGTAAATTTTTATTTATCGAGTTATTCACAGTAAACACCCTAAAACTGCCAATCAAAACTTCCTGTAAATTATTTTTCAATGTGGGGTAATATCGGAAATTTTTGGGATAAGACCGGAATTCATTCTAAAATTGCAATTTAGCATATCATAAAATATTACACAATGAATTTGAAATCAATTCAATAGCTTACCTGGATCCGTAGATTTTTATGATGGGGGTAAGATCGATTATCTCACAATTTTCCGCGAAATTTCACCTGTTTAAAAAACGCGCTTCACAACTTAACACTTTAGCTTCCTAGAGGTGACCGAAGGGGGTGCGATGCGTAATGAAATAGTGCTCCTCTAAAGGTATTGGCGCATATTATAGTTTGCCACAATACCGCGAAAATCGAGTTTTTCGATGTTCCCCCAAATCCGGATTTACTTTAATTTAATGCGTAAGCATTAGAAAAAATTATCATAAACATTAAACAGACGGTGGTTATATCAACTATATTAGTAGAAACAGAGCTTACCTATTAAAGGCAGCTTCACTTGTGCTAAATTTGTCGGCATCGGAAATCATTCTGTTCAACAGCAGATTGCTCTCCTCACCGGTATCACCAACGATAAGTTAGTCCTGCATGTTATTTGTCGGTGACGGAGGTAACCATCAGGAACATAGTAATGAACGCTCTCCATGATATGGTTTTCAAATCATCCACGTTAAATTAAAAGAGCGATAAGTAGTCCACGTGGAAAAATAAAAATACATGAGTTGAATTATCATATTTAATTAAATGAAGACATTATGAGCGAAACTCAATCGAAAATCTGGAAACAGAAAAATCAGAAAAAGATATTTACACCTCTGGGACTCGAACCCAGGACCTCCCTACTTTCCGGGTTGGGTGCTCTTATCCACTGAGCTTTCGATTGAGTTTCGCTCTTAATGTCTTCATTTAATTAAATATTACAGTTTGAGGTTTTACTCATAAAAAGTTAAAATAAAAAAGAATAATATTCATCCTAGCCTTGCTGAAGAGTCAATAGATGTCGCACATTAAATAAAATGGATAAATATTTATCCAGACACCATCTAGATTGCATTTAGTTCGAGTTGAATCTTGCAATCATTCATAAAGATGGCAGCCAATAAAAATATGCGTTAAGAAAAATGAAGATAATATGGGTGGTTCTTAGTTGAAGTATGGTACAGTTAAGTGACCGAAAGCTCAGTGGATAAGAGCACCCAACCCGGAAAGTAGGGAGGTCCTGGGTTCGAGTCCCAGAGGTGTAAATATCTTTTCCTGATTTTTCTGTTTCCAGATTTTCGATTTAGTTTCGCTCATAATGTCTTCATTTAATTAAATATTACAGTTTGAGGTTTTACTCATAAAAATTTAAAATAAAAAATAATAATGAATTATCATAAAAAGTAATACAAATGCGTTCGATAAATTTATAATATGATAGTTTAAATGTACGAAAGAGATAGCGTACGAAAAAATAAGTACTAGGGTAATCTACAGATAAGTATTTAAAGTTTGTTTTTATTGAATCGATCTTGATCTTGTAATATAATCAATGATATATTATAATAGCAAGGGTACCAAGATATAAGTAGGATCAAAAGTCATTAATGTGAGTTAGTTATTATACCAGTAAGTTGTTTTCCGCAGATAGACCATTTTTCAATCTATTAGAGCTGTTTGTTTCTACATGTTCGCAGTAGCAATAAAATTAGGTCATTATTTATGAAAAGTGCATACAAAAGGAATATGTTTTTATGAATTTTCTATGACAATAATTTACATTTATTTATTGTTTCTTCACAATTTAAATTCATTTTTAGCATGTAACAAATTAACCCCACTAGGGTTCGCCTGTATCGGGGTTAATAATTTCACAATTTATTCAAAATAACACACATGTATTAATATAAATATCTACAAAATACTCAAATTTTAAAAACAAAAATAAAAAGAATAATAAAAATAAGTAGAAAATTTGCAGAAAAAATAACAAATGAATTAAAGTGTTCAGAGTCAAACAAAATGTTATCATTCATTATGTCACTCGTTTATACCACTTTCAACAATAAAGAAAATTCAGAAATATCCTTATGGTTTGTAAATGTATAAGTAAAAAATAACATAATGAAAAAAAAAAAAAAGATTTATAAACGATTGCATGATAAAAGCGAATCTTAAGTTGAGTATCAAATAATTTTGAAATAGATATGATAGACATCTTTTTAAGAGAACATTTAGAATAGTTTACAGTAATAGAAGTGCCCGTTTTGTGAAAATACGATTGAATTTTATTGATTATTTATTGTATAAGTGACACTTTGGAAATGCCACCTGTGTGATCTTTTAGTCTCGACCAAGTTGTGGGATGCGATAACCTGGATATATTTATTCATTGTTTCTTTACCTATTTTTAATTTAGGTGTTGTTATTTAAATTTAAATTTTTAACCTCACTTGGACATAGGTTAACAATTTTATAAAAATACACAAAATAATACAAGTATTGAAAGATAATAAATATTCTTACAATAATATTTGGGCCTCTACTAAGCTGCAGGGACTAATATTTTAAATGTAAACATGTAGGGTGACCATGTGTTGAAATCAGCTTTGAAATAATATATTGTTTTTGTAAGCTTTTTATTATCTTTAATATTTAAATTGGTATTAAAAAAAATTTTGCAACGCATTATATTTTTTATATTTAAATAAGGTTTTGTACTTTTATTAAAAATAAAGCTTTTTATGTTTTCACAATCGGTTAATCCAGAGCCAATTCTAGTATTACGAATTTGCTGAGTTCTTTCTGCAATATTAATATTATTAAAAAATCTACAAAGCGTTTGTGTAATATACAGCTGTTTTACATTCATGACATTACATTCCTTATAGAGTAAATGAGTTGGATATCTAATTTTTTTCTTGAACATAACTTTAAGAATCAGTTTTTGGGCAATGTTAAGTGGTTCCATATAAGTTTTTTGGCAGGATCCCCAGCACACTATATTATAAGAAAGTAGAGACTGGATTATTGCAAAATAAACGGTTTTTAATTTTTCTTTGTCTAGTATATGTCTAAGTTCTTTAAAGATATAGGTAAGTCTTCTAGTATTATTTACCAACATATTGATACGATCGTTCCATCTCAAAAATTTATCTATTTTTATGCCAAGGTATTTAATGTTGTCTACATTTTCTAAAGGAATGCAGTTGCATGTTTACAAACAATTATGTATAATTAAAGTATGAGTGGCAGAAGGCTGACTTTTAGATGAAATGCTAATTAAACATTACTTGTAAGGTTTCCCCCGAACAATATTGAAGTTAGCTACAAACCCGAGGTAATTAGCCTACTGGGAATAAACAAAATAATTAGAATTTCGACAGTCAAAGATAACTTAGTGTAATTTATATAATTGACTAGCTGGGTTACCCGGCTTCGTTCAGGACAACATTCGAGAGTGTTCCACGTTGAACGTTCCACATTGATGTTCCCGATACCCGAACTTTCCACAATTTTCCAGAATGTTCCGGGATGTTCTGGAATGTTGGAATGTTCTGGGTGCTTCGCTCAGGGAGTTGATGTGATATTGAACTGACGTTCGAACCCATACAAAAAAAACTTCAAACAATCCGGAGCAATCTCTCAGAATATTCCACAACGTTCGGGAGTATTCTGGAATGGTCCTCAATGATCTGGGTTGTTTGGGATGTTCCCGAACGTTCCAGCTTATTCCAGAACATTCCAGGATGTTCTGGAATGTTGTGAAATGCTCGAGAATACTCAAGTGTTCTGGACTATTCTGGAAAACTTCCAGCCCTTATATCTCCAAAAGCACGCCCTTCAGGTAAAAACGGGAACCGTGTTCATAGATGGGGGATAGAGGGCTGACACACAATATAACTCCCGTGACCGTACCGGGACTCGTCTCTGAGGTTTAGCGGCACGCACATTGTACACTTTCCGGAGCCTCTTAAACTCACCGACACACTCCGCCACACATTTCAGTAGTATTCTAGAACTTTATCCTTCCTTAAGTTTCTAGAGCATTAGCGAATCATCCAGAAAATTCTGGAACCTCGTAGACTCGTTGTTATACTCCGCCACTCCTTCCAGAACTTTCTACAGTTTTATCAAACCTTCTAGAAGTTTTTCGAACCTTTATACTCACCGACACGCTCCGCCACTCATTTATGAAAGCTTCTCTAACTTTCCAGCATTAGCAACCATCTAGAAAATTCTAGACTCACCGATATAATCCGGCATTCCTTCCAGAAGTTTCTAGAACTTTATCGAACATTCTAGAACATTCCGGAATCTTCTGGACTCGCCGAAAAACTCCTCCACCGATTTCTGAAAAATTCCAGAACTTTCTAGAGCACTAGTGAACCATTCCGAACTGGATGATTTGCTAATGAAATGTGCCCTTCTGGAACTTTCTAGGCTCAGCAACATACTTCGTCACTCTTTCCAAAACTTTCTATTGCTTTATAGAACTTTCTAGAACTTTCCGGAACCTTTTAGATTCACCGAAACACTTCGCCACTCATTTATGAAAGCTTCTAGAACTTTTTCCTTCTATAACACTCTAGAGTATTAGCGAACGATCTAGAACATTCTAAACTCATCGACATACTCCGCCAGTCCTTCCAGAACTTTTTAGAACTTTTGGAACATTCCGGATATTTCTGGACTCACCGACAAACTCTTCCACTTATTTCTGAAAGCTTCTAAAACTTTCTCCTTCTAGAACGGCGGTTCAATATCCCATCAACTCCCTGAGCGAAGCACCCCAGCCAGAGTAATTGAGAACATTCCAATATTCCAGAAAATCCCGGAACATTCTGGAAAATTGTGGAATGTTCGGGTATCGGGAACATCAATGTGGAACGTTCAACGTGGAACACTCTCAAATGTTGTCCTGAGCGAAGCCGGGTAACCCAGCTAGTATTGACATAAAAGGCAACACGATTAAATGGATCATCAACTACTTAAAAAACTGCCCTCGAGTGGTAAAAATCAATCGTGTTAATAGTGATCAAGAGATTTCAAGCTTTGGAATCCCTCAAGGTACAGTGCTTGGACCAATCCTACTTACTATATATGTAAATGTTTTTTTTTCAACCTTTACATGGTCAAATCACTTCATTTGCCGACGATACAGTATTAATAATAAGTGAAAAGATTTGGGAAAATGTAGAATTAAAGGCCATAGAAGACATACACGCCTAAGAATTTTTTTGACATTAATATACTATCATAAAATAATAGTGAAAAGACATTTGTAGTTCCATTTGCAATCCATCCAAACGATGCTCTAAAAAAATTTTTGCATTGTCATACATGATAATACTAAAATTCACAGCCAAAATTATTGTAAATCAAACTGTACAATATTAAAAACAACAAATAAAATTAAATATCTCGGAGTAATTATAAATAAAAATCTGAAATGGTAGTAATTATAAAAACAAAACAAATTTGTCAAGTTGTAAAAAAATTTGATAATTAATATATATATTTTTAAGATTCAGAAATTTTCTGTCAATAAAAAATCTATATTCAATTTATGCCTTAGTTCAATCCACTCTACTCTTTTATTAGTTGCCATTAGTAATTAGCCTACTGGGGACAATTATTAAAATTGTATTTAAAAAACCCTTGGATTATTTATCCCGTTAGTTAAGTTGATAATAATTATTATCAAAGTAGCTGTGGCGGACAGCTTTCAACTCTTGTAAATGTTTCCTTCTCTTTTCTGTTAATTTGAGGCAAAAGTTTAGGCAAAGGTAGAGTCACAGAATTCTTCTTTACTCGATGTGGAAGCTCTGCATACACATCCTCGTAATTAATTTTGTAACGAATATTTCCATTTGGATTTTGCTTCAGGACCCTCAAATCTGCCACCGTTAAATAATCGGTCGTCCTGTAACCATTTGGGTTTTGCTTCAGGACTCTTAAATCTGCCACCATCAAATCATCGGTCGTTCTGTAACCATTTTGGTTTTTTCTCCACGACCCTCAAATCTGCGTTAAATCATCGGTCGTCCCAAACGAATTGATTCATAAATTTTGTCTGTTGTTTATACAATGAAAAATGAGATAGGTTTTTAGATCTTAAGGTTTTAGTTTCGTTCTGACTGCTTTGAAAATGTTAGCATGCTGTGAGGGAAATGTTAGCATGCTGTGTGCTGTGAGATCTCTGTATTTTAGTTTGCATTTTGCAGGGCTGTGAACAATGTTACACTGCAATTGAGTGTGACCTTTTTCTAGAAATTTTTGAGTTCTTTTTACTCCATCAATTTTTGCCCAACGAAGGAGAACGGTGCTTAAAATGGAATTACGCTTTTGATAACCATAGCCGTCAGAATTAATGGTAAAAGTGATCCAGCGTCAAAATCTTTGTGTTGTTTGTTGTCTTTGCGTGATGCAAAGACTGATGCCTCCAGGTCAGCATTGCTTCCATCAAACCAATAGCAGTCGATATCTGTGTAGGAAGATTATATTCAGTGAAATTGTGCATACACATATTTGTTTTTAAGTTTTTCACTTTTTTGGACAAATGGTGATAATTTGACAGCTTGTTAGTCCTGAGTGAATAGATAGAAGCATTTTTTGCCAGCATCTTTCTTTTCCTTAGATTTTTGTAATCTTTCCATTTGCTTGCGTATTTGATGTTCTACTAAAACCCGTTTAGGTTTTCATGGACACAGCACATATTGCGTTGATCTTTTTTCGAGTGGAATAAACCCAGATTTTCGTTTTTGTCAAAACGTTTGTCTGTCAAATCACGCGATCGTGCATTCTACTTCAAGAAAGTCGAAAAACGAAATTCACAATTTTTGAGAGTGTTGAACAGAAGTAAACTGAAATAAACTAAACCTTTTCGATTGTGCCTAAATGTTATTTTCAAAGGAAATTCAAAGGTTCATAATTTATTATGGATGGAATTTGACCTTAGAACGTTTTGCTTATTAATCACCTCATTTCGTTTGTAATTATTTATAATTTGTGTAGGTACCTCTATCTTCATAATTATGTACCTAATTAACTTAATACCCACGCTGACGTGTTTCCGCTATAATTATTAAAACATTAACATAAGTTTTATACATGCAGGGTGAATGTTGACATACCCGACAGACTTCGTAAAGACAGACATCGTAAAATGAGACGCGCTGCGTCTCATTTTACGATGCTGCTGGCATGAAAGGCAGTGCGTACCATCATTATCTTCGTCTCCTTATCCTATTCGGGTCGGGGACCCAATGCATCGACAAGGCTCCTCCATACGTCCCTGTCTTGAGCTGACTGTTCGGCTTCCGTCCATGGCAGTCCCATCCTCTCCTCACACAGTTTCTGGAGTTGCCTCGCCCAACTGTGTCTGGGGCGGCCCACTGGACGTCTACCCTCTGGAATCGCACATAGTATCTTCTTCGGAATTCGGTCATCAGGCATTCTTAGTACATGCCCAAGCCACCTCAGTTGCGATTTTTCTATGAAGAGTAGCAGTGGTTCAATGTTTAGATCATCTCGGATCGTCGAGTTTCTTATATGATCCCATTTCGTAACCCCTGCCACTCCTCTCACGTACCTCATTTCGGCAGCTTGTACTCTAGAGCGCGTTCGTTCGCTTAGCATCCGTATCTGGTGGCAGTGCGTACCACGTTATTTATTTGGATTTTTGGTCACATTTGATGGAATTTTAATTATTGAATCGCTGGTTAGTCGGTCGGGTATAGATGGGTCTATCAATCTTAGTCGACTTCATCGCAGGACTCAAACGTTTTTCGTTAGACTTAATAAAAATAATTAATTATCATTTCTTCAAAATTCGCAAATTCACTTTGTGGCGTCATTTTAATTTAATGAAAGTAAATAACTTTACTAAAACTATTGAATCAAAATAATCGACGTGTTTCAAAACCAATGTTTCCTTGTTAGGATAAAATAACAAACATACGAATAGACAAAAATCTATAGATAATAGAGCATACGCATTATTAATTAAACTTACTTTTTTGTGTTTAATTCGTAGAACTCCAATTAATTTTTTAAAATTTAATTAAAATTAAATATAACTATGATGTTATAAAGTTCGGTAAGTATTTAAGTTTATATTTTTGTTATAGCTGTTCGGCTTACAAGGCCATTTTCAAACTGAGGTTTACCTACTTTGAGATGATTAAAGCGACTGAATCTTAATTCGAGTGCATGTCTGACGCCACGCCAAACGCACCGCGCCACAAATAACATTCGTGTACGTGGAATTTCAAACAAAACTGCCGTTGTAATTCGGTTCTCAATTTAAGAATTCGTCACAAGATGTCACCACTTCCGTCAGCAGGTCGGATGGGGACGTGTCCCCCCTAAGTAAAACTGCTGTCAATTTGTGAATATGTAGTAGGTATCTCTCCGGATATGGAAAGATTGACGGTAATACATATTTGTATTAAGCGCCTGTAAATTACATACGACGTCATTGCCTGTCTCGTTTACTTTTCCTCGGTGACCAGCTGCACTGGATGACAGTGAATCTGAGGAACCTATTGGATTTATAAAATGGTCATCAACACTATCTGGGCGACGCCGAACCTAAAGCCGCCCGCAGGGCCCAGCAGCGAAAAGTTAGTGGAGTTATTAACAGTTTACTTTCAGAGCACTAAAGTTTTAAATATAAACTTAACCACTCGAACAATTTTTGGCATATTATGGCACGAGCGATCGCTTGCCATAATGTGCCAAAATTTATAGAACCTAAAAATATTGGACAAACGGTGAAATCTAGGTGGATATAATTTTTTCCATTTTATATTTAGGGGAATGATATTAATTAAAGCAATTAATTAATTTAATCATAGATACTATACATACATATTTTTCTTTTATTCTATTTTAACCACCACTGTTTATATATATCTACGTAATAATACATGCACAAGCTTTGCCTTTGTTGGATATTTTTATTACTATCTCTTATTTTTTATTACTTAAACTTTCTTATGTTATTATGTACGTACCTATTTTCATGTATCAAAAAAAGAATTGCTAATTAAAAAAAAAAAATTAAGAAAACGAATGGCTAAATCGAACACCCATCGTTCGGGTGGATAAATGCGATAATTGCCTGTGTAATAATATAATGGTTCTTTATGACACCTAATAACTAATTGATGTAATTTTTTTTTTCTATACGTACTTATTTATTTACACTAACTAACTAGATAATGGGCCATTTCTCTTCGGTGAAACATTTTTGTTTTTTATTGTAATATAAAAAATATGGGTTACAAACATACATATATATTTAACAAAACATTATATTAAAGATCGTTTTTGGTCATGTATACCTTATCAGAAAAGAGGAGCTCTTGTGCCTGATAAGGGAGCCACGATTCTTACTGAGGTTGCAAATTATAAGTTTTTTGTAAAGTATTTACTTTTTACAGTAAGTTTTTTTGAAAAATTGTTTAGTTCTATTTATTTGCTCTGATTGGTTGATGATACAGCGCAATTCAGAAGGGAGGTTATTATAGATTTTTATGGCTTGGAAAATATAATGATTTTGCATTTGAGTTGTTTTAAAATTAGGTGTGATATTTAGGTTTCCATTTCTCATTAGTTTGTAAAATTCTTGATATTCTTTGTTAATTTTTCTTTACACATTTTTATAATGGAAGCTTGTTTTAAAATTTCATCGATATTTGGTAATGGAAACAATTTAAAAAGTGATTCTATTGAGAAGGTAGATTTTTTTTACTATTAGTTTAATGATGATTCTGCGAAACTTTTACTGGGTTTAGATTGTTTTTGTAAGATCCTTCCCAACCTACAATTCCATAGATAAGTAAAGAATGAACAAGGGCAAAGTACACATTTTTGATTATTTTTACATTTAAAATATTTCTTAATCTAACAAATATATATACATTTCCTTATTCTCTTCACTAGCTCCTAAATGTGACTATTCCACTTCAGGTTTTGATCAATGATCACACCGAGATATTTAATTTCGTAAGAAGAGTTAATTTCAGAACAAATAGTATTATGTTGTTTACAGTGTACATGATCACATTTTTCGTCGTGGATTACAGTACAAGTATTTTCTGTTAGGAAAATAAAATATATGTTGTTTTTTTTTGCATTAAGTGTGAGTAAATAATTATCAAACCATGATTTTTAGATATTAATATCTTCATTTGCCAATTTGTTAAATAGTTCCCATGATTGACCTCTTATTAATAATACAGTGTCATCAGCATTAGAGATTAATTCACCTTTAATTTCCTGTTGGAAAATGTCATTCACATATATTGTAAATAATATTGGTCCGAGGACGGTACCTTGAGGGATGCCAAATTTACTTGTGAGAGATGTTCTAAATGATTGTTTTAATTTTACTATTTGAGGTCTCTCTGTTATTTAGCTTACTATCCATTTGAGGGCTATGCGGCCAATGCCGTTTTCTTGTAATTTTAAAGCAAGTTTTTCGTGGGAAATGTTGTCAAATGCTTTCTTAAAGTCGATGAAAATTCCTATACATTTATTTGATTTGTCCAGGGTACTCTGAATACTAGATCAAATTTTATTGATGGCGTCTTGGGTACTTTTCCCCTTTGTGAATGCAAATTGATTTTTATTGATGGTTGATTTTTTTTTTATGAATGCAGTTAGTCATTTTTTAGCAATGTTTTCAAAAATTTTGCACAAACATGCACATTTAATACTTTTGGAGCCAACTCGCCCTGCCTTACCCATACTTTCTGATACACCCAGTATAATTAATTGCCATGAAATAATTATTAATCTTGTTTTTGGTTGCGAATTTTTAAATTTTCATATTTTTTCATAGATTGTTAATTATTTTAGGGTCATGATACTACAAGAATGGCTATTACTTTCTGCTTGATGTCTTTGGCAAATAACAAAACCGCACAGGTAGGAATAATGTTTTTTAAATAATATGACTTACTAATTTATCATCAATGAAAAGTTTATTTTATTTTAAGACGATTTTTTATTTTATTTTTTAAATAACTATTTAGGAGCGTATAGTGGCCGAGTTGGACGAAATTTTTGAAAATAATAAACAGTCCCCAACCGTAGAAGACTTTCATAAGATGCGATATTTGGAATTGTGCTTGAAGGAAACGCTTCGACTTTACCCGAGTGTTTCTTTCATATCTCGAATACTCAAGGAGCAAGTTCAATTGCGTAAGTATCGGAAAGGGATGATATCAAAACAAGAAATATTGTCAAAATGCACTAATTGTTTTTGTGTTTAATTCGTAGAACTCCGTTTAATTTTGTTTAACTTTTATTTTTTGTCTAATTGGCTAACTAAAAAATTAGCTTGTGGGAGTCAGTAAATATATTACATTTCTAACCTATCCTAATCAGTGGAGCGTAGGTTCTTTTTCACTCGGTTTAGATACGTATTATATTTATATGGAAAATTTATTTCAGCCAATTACATCGTACCAGCGGGAACAAGTTGCCACATCCACATATTTGATTTGCACAGAAACCCTGCGGTTTATCCAGACCCAGAAAAGTTTATACCTGAAAGGTTTACTCTAGAAAATTGTTCAAAAAGAAATCCGTTTGCCTACATTCCGTTCAGCGCAGGTCCAAGGAACTGTATTGGTAATGTATACATTGCACGACATTCTAGCGTGTATAATAATTTTGTAACGTAATAAGGTTTATAACGTATTTACACAGAAAAGTTGAAAGTTATTTAATTCAATTTATTATTTAAAACTATACTAGAAGTCAAATAGTTAGCTTTTTCAATGCCGTGGTGCTTTGTGTCGATATTCGAATTGATTCTGTTCAACGGCAAGATTGCTCTCCCCATATAAGTTTATGAAATATTCCACCCGCCTTTTTGAACGGTGGGCTTCTATAGAATAGAAACAGTAGAATCCACAAAATATCTATGACATGTCATCAATAATAAATTAAGGGATGATGAAGATATTGACAGGCAGAGGCGAGTACTGAGCATAAAATGCAACATGCTCAGTAGAAGATTTCGGCTTTGCAGCCCACGGGTGAAAAGAATGCTCTTCCTAGCCTTTTGCACCACCCTGTACACATGCGAGCTCTGGGCAAACTTCAAAAAAAGAACTATGGAAAGGCTTCGGGTGCAATATAAAAATGCATACATGTTCCGGCTTCCCAGGTTCTGCAGGGCCTCTTCAGTGTTTACAAAAGGGAGAGTTCCAGGATTCAAAGCTCTATTAAGAACAAGGATTGCAGGACTGAGGGGAAGGATAAACCAGTCCAGAAATATTTTCATCATAGAAGCCCGTCTGACTTCAGGATTGAGCAAGGCATTGGAGAAAGACACTGGCTCCCACAATCTCAGATCTGTTGGACCAGCAATCAAAGATTTTATCATATTTTTTGCTCAATTGAAGATTTTATCATATTTTAATTAATACTTAGTATCTAATGATACTTCTCTCTTTTTAAATTATTCATTTATGGTTCTCTGAATTTTATTTTACTATATTTTTGCTTTTTTTCTTGTGTTTCTTTACATTCGATTCTACTTTTTAATTTCGATTCTGTCCCATCTTTACTCTCATTTATAAATACCTACGTTTTCAATGTATGTACTTATATTCTATATGGGATGAGTGGGATTGCACTCACCTCCACATATCCTGGAATAAAATGATTATTATTATTATTATCATGACCCTTGGCTAGTTAGTCCTGCAGGTTGGGACTTGGAACAGTCTACGCCTATGTTTATATGACAGTAAATTTTCCTATTTGAATAATACAATTGCTAACTATAGAGACCATCCAAGTAACCAAAATTGGCCAAATCTGAGAAGGTCTCTACACATTTACAGTTATCATGAAGCTATGACTGCTAAGCACACAATGCCGGACTTGGTGATCGGACAACTCGGAATGAAACCAACCCAGAACCATCTCAGATAAGTCATTTAGAGTGATAAAAAATATTTATAAAAAATTAGTTAAATAGGTTGCGTTAGGTCAGGGTTATCGGCTAATTTAAAATTATTTTTTTCGTAGCTTTTAATGACTTTTCAAGGAGGTGTTGAGTTGACTTTATTTTAAGTTGGCATGGAACCGCCGGACTTGAAATACGCGAGTAACAAGACCTTTTCTATATATTTTCAGGCCAAAAATTTGCAATGTACGAATTGAAGTCAGTCGTGTCCTCCATATTGCGAAACTACCGTCTGGAGCCAGTCACCAAACCAGAAGACATAGTTTTCATCGCTGATCTGGTACTGAGAACCAGGGATCCCGTTAAAGTGAAGATTCTACCTAGAATATCTTAATTCTACATTCATTCAAACAGCACGACCCTGAATATAAATATGTACACTGTCAAATAATAAAGATACATTTTAATTGACCACATTTCCACATTATATGTGGTCAATTATATGGTTTAATAGCTGGTAACTGGAAATCATGCACACTTTTCGTGACAGTGCAAGCATTATGCCTTCAGAATAAGCTACCCTCTTCTGCGGGGTGACTCCTCAAAGGCCACCATAAAGGGTACATTAAGGAGGCGTTTTCTATACCTTCTATTTTTCCTTTCCACTAAAATGTATGCCCACTAATTGGTAAACACTAAAATTTATGCTCACTAACTTGTTAACATTAAAATTTGTGCTCACTAATTTGTAAACACTAAAATTTATGCTCACTAACTTGTAAACACTAAAATTTATGCCCACTAATTTGTAAACACTAAAATTTATGCTCACTAACTTGTAAACACTAAAATTTATGCTTACTAATTTGTAAACACTAAAATTTTTGCTCACTAATTTGCAAACACTAAAATTGATGCTCACTAACTTGTTAACACTAAAATTTATGCTCACTAACTTGTAAACACTAAAATTTGTGCTCACTAATTTGTAAACACTAAAACTATTATGTAACCGCCGCATCATGCTGATATAATGCAACACTTTTTATTTTCACTGTATGCGTGTGAAAAAGAAATATCCACCAGACAATAATATTAGCATACGAGTATAATTATGTTAACGATAGATGAATAAAATATCTAATTCATTCTAAAAAACGCGAATTATAATAATTGTAAAATGAGATTGTAAGTGATAAGGAACTCCAGTCCATTTCTTCTAAATTTTATCGGCATTGACCTTCTAACTTTAAAATTAGTTTTAAAGTTAGTTTTCTTGTACTAAGTAATTTTCGAAGTTTTTTATTTATTTATTTGCGAGAGAAAAACAGCTTTTACATTAAATATATACATATATTCAAAGTTAAATTAAGTCAAACCAAAAAGGTCTCCTAGGCTTAAGTTACTTGGAGATGGAGTTTTATTATATCTTAAAATTAATTTTTGGTGAGGGGGAGAGGAAGAGGAAAAAAGGATAAGGATAGGAGATGCTCCCGATACATTCCACAATCTTGTATTAATTTTCAATCGTACGCGTTACGGTTCTTCATTCGGTATTTCTGAAGGGTATTGTTAAAAATGTCTTTGTTGTAAAATTTTGTATTATATTGCGCACATATGCACATATACGGGAATCGAAGATTTTTTCTAATGGTTAGTTCTACATGATGGTAAATGAAATAAGTTATTTAGTTATATATAGCGTGAATGAATTTTGTCTGATACATGCTCAGTACTGTATAGCTGCTTTTCATATTCCTACATAAAAAAGGCAATAAACATACGTTCCTTATCACAATAATGCTGCAGCTCTTTCTTACACATAAAATAATGGTGAGACAAAAGATGAGACACACAATGAACGTATGTCTGTTTCCCCCAAAGGAAAAAACATTTTGCTTTGGAGGAAGCAGATATACGTACATTATGTATCTCATATTTTTTCTCATAATTATTTAATGCGTAAAAAAGTGCTGCAGCATTATTGTGACAAGGAACGTATAAAGGAAAAAATTAATTCAGACATTATGTAAAGACAATAAATAATTGTTAAAAAATAGTTACAAAAATGAATGTTTTACAGACAGGAATTGCCTTCAGTATACGCGAAAATATTAAAAGCTCCTAATTTTGTACGCAAAATCTATATGCTTTTCATTCCTAAATTTAACCGCCTGTAATTATTGTAAAAAATTAAAAAATAATTGATAGTTGTATCAACCTATCAATGTACATCAAGTTATATTAATAACACGCCTTTGACACTTAATTATTTTAACCACAATCACACTTTGCCTTTACATAACCTGTTACCGAGTTATGGTCATACTTCAGTGCATTCGTTGTTTAATGACTTGGCTAACTGACCTATCTCGACATTGTATTTGTGTTTACAAATTTGCATAAGTGATGTATGTGGCGTAAACTGTTTACCCTTTCAGTAATACCCAACACCAGGTGCACCTGACGTAAGTGGATTGTGGAATATGAAATGTGGAATGTATCACCTAAGTTTACGAACGGTCAGTATTGGATTTAGCAAATCGTTACACACCGAACGGGATCCGTGTTTATGGTTCGATAAATAAATATTACGGAATTTGTTGTTTATTTTGTACCCATTGGCAAATTTGAAGTTAAATTTCGAATGCCGAGAGGAACTTGACAATCAAATTTTGTGTTTGAATCATAAAGCTTTTTGCAAAATCTAAGTTATGAAATGATTATATTTTCAACAAATTGTATATGAGGGAGAGGTCGGTTGCTGGTGGTTTCACCCCTTCCTCGCATTCAATAAATGCTGGTGTCCCACAGGGATCGGTTCGGTCTCCGACTTTGTTTTTGTTGCTCATCAATGATCTTTTGTCATGTGCACCATTTCTTTGTTACGCGGTTGACACTGCAGTCCATGGTGGCTTTTTTTGACAAGCCCCCAAATGGCGCACAAACTCCAACGGCTAGAAGGCTTTGAAGCAAACAGGGGACGGTTACCTCGAGAGTGTTTTCCCTTGGAGTAAAAATAATCTCGTTGAATTTAATGCTTCAAAGATCCAATCATGTCTGATTACGTTTAAAAGGGATCGAAATGAAAATCGGAACAACGGAAACAATCTTCAGTACAGGCCCTCCATGCTACGCTTGGTGTACCTACAAGCGACCAGCTCAGGTATGGGGGCTCCATCGAAGCCAGAGTTACATTAGCCTCCCAAAAACTAAGCGTACTGTACTGCAGATATTTCTATCGCAGTCACAACTACTAACCCTGTGTAAATCGCAAGTGCGCCCGATGGTTGAATTTGGCAGCCATCTCTGATCTGGAGCTCCAAAATACCTAAAAAAAACCCTCCACCTGTGCAGAAAAGGGCGGTCCGTTTGAAAGATTCTCCCATATTAACGAAGGGTTTGCAATCTTTAGAGCATAGGCGTCGGATGGGAATACTTGTTCTACCGGTATTTCTATGGAAGATGCTCCGAGGAACTAGTCATTGATCCCTTCGGCACCGGTGCATAGTCGGAAAACACCCCAAACGCGTGCCCAACATATGTACACGGTTGACATTTGTCACATGAGAGCGGGTCGCTTCTTCGACTCGTTCTTGAGTTCAACAGCTCGGCTGTGGAATGATTTGCCGGCATCTGTTTCCCCTTTCCTACAACATGGGTCTCTTCAAGACCAATATTCATTCTTTTCTCTCCTCAAGGAATCGCTCCACACAGCAAATCTGATGACATAGGCCCTGACGAAAATTGTTTTCCTCGGGGCCTCCCGTGTGGAATTACTGTAAAAAAAATAATAATAAAAAAAAAATTGGATTTTATTATTTTTGTGATTGTTCAAATGTTTGGAAAAACTATTTATAAAATCAGTATTTTTCTTACTTTTCACTAAGTAAGTATAAAATTAAAAATGCCAATTAATTTCATCACTTTTCACGACATCATTGCGGCACTTCAAACATTACAACAATAAGATATGAAAACAAATGTTCAAAAATATATTTTCGTATTGTAATCGGTAAAATACTAAGCTACTAACTAACCTACAAAAAAAATTTTGGAATTATAACCTCAAATTGTAATATTTAATCATTGAAGATAATATTAGTTACTCTCAAACGAAAATTTGAAACATAAAAATCAGAAAAAAAATACGGATGCATCTAGGAATTGAACCCAGGACTTTAGCCTTGCCGATCTGACCATTGAGCTGATTCGACTCTCTATTCCCTTCTTCATATTCAACTGTATACGTTTATTTTACTGGCTGCTATCTTCATGTATGATTGCAAGATTTTTACCACAATCTAAATAGTATCTTGGATAAATATATCCTTTTTTAAATATGCCACACCTATTGACTAATCTGCAAGTCTAGAATAAATATATTTACATTTTTTTTAATAATTTAATGAATAAAACCTACAATTGTAATATTTAATCATTGAAGACAATATTAGCGACTCTCAATAGAATATTTTGCACATTTTTTTAATCTTTTTTTTAACCTTTTTTTAAATCTGTTTTTATAATCTTACAAACCGAGTTACACTTATACTTCCAAATAAATATTATAATAATAATTAAATAAAGTGCGTTTTGGCGTAAAATTCATTGCCATTAGAAAATCCATAAAGCCAGATCACACAGCAGAGCTGTCACAGCATTCCCGACCGCATATTCACCCCAGGGTAATTTGTACGGTTTTCGGAACAACTCGCATAGGACTCATAGAAATCGTTGTCTCCCTTACTATCATGTTTATACATATGATCTAAACGGTGTTAGAAATAGAAAACACCACACTTCATTTTTAAATCTAATTTAACCACAAAATAATTAAAATGTGTATCTTTATGAATCCAAACTTTCGACCGCAATTTGAAAAAAAAGAAGAAAATTTGAGAATTTTTTATTCATTATTTTTACATGAAACGACAAAAAAGTAAGCCGACGATAATAACGTTTCTAATACTTTTACTTAATGAAATACGTGCGTGTTTTTAATTTTTTCAATATCAGTAATTTTAGTTAGAAAAAAACGTGACTTGAGCCATTTTTAAAACCTTTTTAAGTTTGCATTAAAAAATTTTATATTAAAAAAATATATGTTTAATTCGCATTATAAATTTTGAAAGTTTATTTAATCAGCTTTCAAAATCAGTTTTTAATTTTGGGATACGTTCAGAAATATTCTATTTATTTGAGTTTTATTGCAAAGGGGAAACATTTTGATCTTCCACCTAAACAGGCCCGAGTCCTGAGGGGTTAAAAATGTATTTCAGACTTGCGGATATGGTTCTGACGCATTCAACAAAAGCGTGAAAAATCACCCACCCCATTAAATTGAAATTATTGTAGTAGCAAGTAGCAAATACAGCAGTACCAACTACCTACATAATAAAGGATGCTGAGGCTTGTTGCAAATGATTTATTTGTAACCACGTCAATGGTGGTGTGTTATTGACGTAGACTTTCAAAACCAAAAAATAAAACTCCCCCTTACATTATTTGAACCATTCATCGTAACTCTTATCTTATGAGTTACTGTTTATACAGTTATTTACCCGTTTTTTGCGTATGTGAACAGGTTAGTAACTAAAGGTGTCCCAAAATTAAGGCAAGATTTGAATTTGTCGTTATTTGTGCAGTAAATTGTTGGCAAGCCAAAAAAAATAAATTTGACAGCTGAGAGTTTAGGGTTATTAAAAATGGAGCATTACACGATACAACAACGTGTTTTCATTATTGAACAATATCTCAAAAATATTTAGTTGAAATATAAAAAAATTTAATATTTTTGTTATTTATTTTTGGGGTGTTTTGCCGTGTTGCGCTACCTCCTTTAGCCAATGTTTCGGACAGCGTTACAGTGTCCATTATCAGGGCAGATGAGTGATTGATGATGGACACCGTAACACTGTGTACAAAACGTTGGCTAAAGAAGAAGGTAGCGCAACACGGCATAACACCCCAAAAATAAATAACAAAAATACTTTTGGCCATGAAAACCTAAAATCATACCAAAAAAAATATGTTTATTTTAATAAAATATGTATATTTTTTTAATTAAATAATGACATGACACAGTTCTTTCTGCCGAAATTGGATGATATTGATGTGGCCATTATGTGGTTTCAACAAGACGGTGCTAAACGCCGTACAAACTGTGAAACAATTCAATTATTGCATGAGACATTTTCTGTTCGTGTACGCTCTCATTCGGTGATCAGAATTCCCCCCCGTAGATCGTGTGATTTAACACCGTTATATTTCTTTTTATGGGATTATTTGAAGTCAAAGATCTATGTCAACAAGCTCACAACCACCCGTGCATTACAGGAAGAAATTAAACTCTGCATCAACGAAATTCGGCCACATTTATGCAGAATGGTCATGGAAAATTTCGACAAAAGAGTGCGTATTTGCCAGCAAGGCCCGATGTGTTTTTCATAAATAATCTTATCCTATGTACTTTATTATTCAATAAAAAAATAACAGTCTAAATATTAAAAGCTGTGTTGTCTATTTAATTTAAATCTTACGTTAATTTTGGGACATCCTATAGTAGTTCTGTGAAAATTCACAATAGACCTTGGGTCCAAAACAAAGTTTTTTCCCTAAAATCATGACATTTGTAATGGGTCCTCTAAAACCTACCTACTTAAGAGGAAACCACACAATTATTTTCAAAATGTGTGAAAATAATACGACACATTGCATCAAAAAAAATATATAAATGTTTTTGACAAGTTTTTATAATTGAATAGAAGGATGCTCATTTTCAGAAAACTTAAATAAGTGTAAATAAATACTAGTTTTATAAGAAAAAAAACCTACGAAAACAACTGTCTTTTAATTTTTGATATCTATCAAACGGCGCATTTTGGTACCATTTCTTGCGGGAAGTCTCTCAGCTTAGCTGTAAGAAGGCTGGAAGTTCGCGCGGACGCGATTAAACCTGTCAAAAAACTCGCGAAAGTTCAGCTTCTGTAACTTTCTATAAATTACGTTAAGTGACTTTTGATGTCGTTTACATAGGCAATTTGGCCATAGATCGCTTACACAAGCGAATTACGAGAAAAAACTTACGAATCTAAAGCCAGCCTAATAACAGACGATTTCCAAACTCTCCTATTATACAAGAGAAGAGAAACATGCAGAAGAATTATTGTATAAAATAACTGTTAAATGAATGCGTTAAACTCGTTTTATAAAAATAAATACATTTTTTTAAAAATAAGGTGATATAGCTATTACAGCATATTCATTTTAAAAAGTATGACACGGAAACTTGTCACGTACATGTCATACATTATATATCAAAATTGTACTATTAATGATCCCTTACGCGTGTGATCAAAACTAGCAGTGTAACAGAGTTGTTTGGAAGTCCATCCTCTCTGCCTACACTTGCCGTAAAACTGTCTGATGGTAAAGGGTTTTCCAATAAGAGGTGTTATTTTGAATGGTACGGTGAATGGATTGCGCTATCGAGAGATGATTAATGATTTTTTATGGCCGGAATTAGATGGTATTGATCTGGGCAAGGTTTATTTTCAACAAGACGGCGCTACGTGCTACACCAGCAACGAAACCATTGATCTTTCACGGGAAAAGTTTCCAGACCGTGTTATCTCTCGAAGAGGTGATCACAATTGGCCACCGAGATCTTGTGATTTAACACCTTGCGACTTCTTCCTTTGGAGCCACGTGAAAGAGGAGGACTACGCCAACAGCCCAGCGTCGATTCAAGACCTCAAAGATGGAATTCGTGAGGCTATCGAGGACATAGGGCAGCCACTTTGCGATTTGGTTAGGGAAAATTTCATGAAAAGGATATGGTCATGTAAGCGTGTTCGTGGTAGTCATTTGCATGATGTTATTTTACACTATTAACGGCATATCTTTCTCTTTGTAATGAGATAAACATCGGATCATTTATATAAAAAAATGACATTTTTCTTTGAATATCGAAATAACACCTCTTATTGGAAAACCCTGTATTATAGTATGTTGATGTGATTAAAACAAGCAGTGTATTAGTGTTGTTTGGCGGTCCATCTTCTCTGCCTCTGTGAATCTGATGGTATTATAGTATGTTGGGATGACTGAAGTAGGTATGGGCTTGTATGTAAATGTGTAATTAATAAATGTAGCATTGTATGAATGTCATTGAAGCAAGGAGTGTGCAGTAAATGACGAAATATGTATTGCTAGTTTTAGTTATTTATCAAAATAACTTTAACTGTACCAATAAAGATCCCACAGTGAGTAGTTTACCTTTTGGGAAAATAATGCAAACTATGTATTGTACACATTTTATTAATATTTAAAAAAAAACTACTCTGTAATTGCGGTCGTCACCGTCACTGAAACTGATAGAGCAACGAAGCAACAATCTTTTTAAATAGGAAAACGGACAAAAACACTATCAAAATTAAACACACAATACATTATGTAATAAGCAATTAGTTACGTCATAATATTATTACGATCATGCCATCTAGTACAAAAGTACATCGATGTTATCAGCGGTCATTCTGTTGGTGAGTATGTAAGTAGGTACAGCAAAATTCATTAGCGTAATAATTTTTTGGTTATTAATAAAATTTATTTTTTTTGTTACTATTACAAGTAAAAAATAAAACATTAAAAAGTGTGAAATAAAAAAAAAACTCAAAGAGGTTTCCCGTACCGGGAATCGAACCCGAGCCTGCTGGGTGAAAGCCAGCTATCCTAGCCACTAGACCATACGGGATATTGAAAGACGTGAGCTTAAAATGAACCAGTTTGCGGCGCGAGAAGAACGGCCTCTTATTTTCAGAAAAGTGACTGTACGAACCAAACGAACACATATATGTATGTTTGTATGTCAAGGTCGTTATTATTATTTTTTTAGGTATTTATAATAACTAATAACTACAAAGAATTTATTACTAGTGATAAAACAACGCTTTTTATTATCTGATAGACCACTGAAAAATCACGGGATATTATATTTCACATATTGAAAAAAATTATTTAAAAAAAAAATTCTGTTAAAAAGCATATTATAGGTAAGTACACCGGACCAGTTATTTCACAAAATTTGAACAATTCATCATTTTATAGTTATTTTACGAGTTCCGTGAAAGTTCCATTCAATTTTTGTTATTATGTCAGTTGGGCCCAGTTGCTTCACATTAGTGAAATAATAACAAAACTAACATATAATTTTCACAGAACTTGAAAATTAAATTTGCAATTTCGGAGACGGGTATGGGTACCGCCGCCCGGGAACCATTTATTGGATAACCAACGCCTCTGCCACAGGTCACTGCAAGTGGTTCGCTAAGCTTGGTGACGTGCAGGAAAGCCCGAGTTCATGGGGTGAGGTTTGTCCGGGCTTGGCGGCGGATGCGTCTGCCCACCAACTGCAAGGCAGGCCGGATCGGAATTATTTTGCCTGAGGGGAATTATTTTCCTCAGGGCCTCCTGTGTCGAGCCAGTGAAAAAAATAACTTTGAAATTTGATGAATTATTCAAATTCTGTCAAAGTACGTTCCTACCTTATTGCTCGTCTGATTTTTTCTTTATACTCAGTTCCAATTTAAATTCAAAGCAAATTTGATTTAATTGAATGTGAATAATTTCATGCACCAATAATTAACGCACATCATCACAGACAACCGAAATCAGTACTTTTGAATAATGACTAAGAAAAAAACCGCTTTTTATTAATTTAATTGATAAATTGCTTCTAATATTTTTAATCACTCGTAAAAAATATTCTGCTTCTTCTTATTAGGTTCTTTAATTAAATAAGTATTGTAGTAATTCAATTTTCTGTGCCACTGGAGTTAAAGACATTAATATTCATTATGCTTCCCGAATGATGACAAGTACTTCAGCAACCGTATTTTTAATTACCAGTGGTGGGGAGTGATCGCAGGTTCTTACTACTGTGTTAACTTCTTCTTTTGGTGGTCCCTCTTCTCAAAGGTCGGCTAATATCAAGGAAATCTTTATTCTGAAAACTGCAGTAACATAAAACATTTGCAAGGTCACAGTGTAACTTATCGATCGATCAATCTGAATCTTCGATCAGCTAAGTTCCAGTTGTTTCACAGAACTGGAACAATGAATGAAATTTCTTAGTTCATTTTCAAGTTCTGTGTCTATTAAAGTTCTGTTATTATTTCAGTTGTACGACGCAACTGGCCCATGATGATTTAATAACGAAACTTGAACAGAACTTGAACTTTAACGGTGATATTTGATGAGTTGTTCAAATTCCGTAAAACAACCCTTCCTTTGTGATTTGTTTAGTAATGCTCGATTCGCCTGTTGATCTGAGAGTTGCACTGGGAAGAGCTTATTTGTGCATATGAGGAGCGTTGAGCCAAAATTTTTACTTGGGATTGGGAACAACGCCGTAAGTTTCTCTTTACTGAGTAGGTACTTGAAAGATTTTGTAGAATTTAAAAAAATTGTGGAAGATTTTATTAATATTGAGGTTGTGGCCAGGTAAGGAGTTTTTTCTTCTCGATTGTAAAGAAGTTTCCTTCTGGGCTGCAAAAGGAGTAAAACTTTTTTTTTCATATATTCTATCCAGAAAGGCTATTCCTTAAAATTTGTGATAAGAGATCGTTCTCCCGCGAGAAGTGCTGTCAGATTTGTGTGATTTTCTAAGGCTGATATTTGCTTTTTCTATCGGTCGATGTCAAAATTTCAGCTGTGAGCTGTCACGTATTTTAGTTTGGGTCGTTTTAAACACGAATTCCTGCAAGTATGTATGATTATTTATTCATTTAACAGCTGTAGAAAATCACACAAATCTGACAGCAGGAGAACGCGAGAAGTGCTGTCAGATTTGTGTGATTTTCTACAGCTGTTAAATGAATAAATAATCATACATACTTGCACGAATCTCTTATCACAAATTTTAAGGAATAGCCTTTCAGGCTTCTTTTTTTGCATTGTGTACCTACGGGTAAATCATTTTTGAAGGCGGAAATGGGAACCGCAGCCCCAGGAACAATTTACTGGATAAACAACACCCCTGCCATAGGTCACCCCAAGAGTTTCGCTACATTTGGTGACTTAGCAGGGGTGCTTAGCAAAGCTCCGTATTAAAAACACTGTTACCAGTTGAAATCGTTTGCGTTTTCTAGAAATCCTGACAGTAAAACTAGAAGAAACGGGCGTGTGCGCGGGCAGTATGGTTTTCGAAAAACTTTTAACAGTTGTAATAAATAATGCACTGAATAAAGTTTTTTTTAAATCTTTATGTGTACTTCATGTGCATAAGTTGCCGGAGCCCTTGGTGTATTAGTGATAGTAAAACCCTAACAGATTTTCTGCTTTATAGTTAAGGCTAACCGCGACTGTTCCTCCATTGGGGACGCCACTGGGGGATGTGAAAGTGCGCCAGTGAAGTAGTGAAATGGGGTCCACCGAAGAGAACAGTAAGTTAGATAAATGACTAATTAAAAACGGTTGTAATATCCGGCTGGTCCAAATTCTTCCGTGAAATTGCTTCCTTATTAACATTTCACCCCGACTTTACCAACAGCAACAATTCAGGTGACTTTTTCTCCGATTCTCTTCGAAACAAAACTTTTTTTGACCCAAAAGATACATTTCTTAATTACAAATTATTATAAATACAGAATTTTTTCAGGTATTATAATAAAAACAAATATAAAACTTTTTTCCAATTTAATTTTTAAAGTTTTAAATTTGTTTTATTATAATATTATATTATAATGGAATTCCAACATGAATTGTCAGTTTCAAAAAATATATATATTTTGTGTAAATGATATTACGCTTTTAATGTGAAATTCGTCAAAGGGGCAAGTAGTTACAATGATTAAGGGGCAGGTTGTTTCGTATAAAAATGTATCCCATATAGACGCTCAATAAAAATAAGACAGACTGTTCTTTTTTGAACTCAAAAAACGCAGTGGCTACGTCCGGTGTGTTTTGAGAGTTACGTCTGCTCCAAACCTGAAGAGAAATGGATCCGATGCACCAAGTGCTAGCATTGGGCTCATATTTCTTGCGTTAAGGTTTATTTGTTTGTCAAAATTGTGACTCTGACTAACATTTAAATAGCGATTGAGATAAGAAAAATGTTCATCCGAATTAATAAACCAATTTAACACAGTATCAATTATATTTTAGTTTTTTTGGTTAAAAATAATGTGCCTCCACCGTGTAACAACTTGCCCCTTCTCCCGAGGGGCGCATTGTTGCATTTTTTAAGTTTAATTTTATTTTTTTATATATTTTTTGATCTATATTTTTATTGCGAAAAAAGTTATGTTGTTGATAAAAATGTGCACAATTTATAAAAAAATGTTTTTTTGTTCATATGAATCAACGGTCGTCCAATAAAAAATATTTTGAATTTTTGTGACAACTAGCCCCGCCTCCCCTACTATTATAAATAATTAAATAAGCTCCGAAATTATTCCCGAAACTATGCTGCGTTCATTATTCTGAAAGTAGAAAGTTTTCCACATTACATTACAGAACTAAACACGTGTACCTAGGCAGTCCTTTGGCGATCCCATTCCAGCGGTTTAGGGTTTAGTCGTAGGGCATATTGCAGGGTTTATCAGTAACCGGGACTAAGTCCCTCGGGGGTTGAAAGAACTAAGGAAGACTTCCCCGCAGTATCTTGACGTGATCCTATTAATCCCCCCATTCTCTAATCAGGGCTAAATTACAAATATATTGTCTCGGGGAGACCGAATTACTCGCCTTTATTCCTCCAAAGCTGTTTGTTATGTTAATATTGGAAGTCATCCCTCATCCCAGTAATTATATTAGGTGGACAAGAACAGGCGGTATCAACTTTTCAACTAAATATTATTAAGGGATGTTCCGCGGCGCTGCATGTGGTCGGCGAGTATTCAAATTTAAAATGATCAAATATTAATTCAATTAACATGATGGATGATTCCGATTAATTATTAAATGTTATGATTTTCGTAGATCCCTCTCATTTTGATTATAGAAACATTAGAATGTATTAATCATGTGCCTCATAAATAATAATTCTCACCCTATGCATATAATACATGACTTTATAGATAAGATGAAATGAACTCGAATTGCAACAAATAAATGAAATAAAATAAACAATACCAGAAAGCTGACGAAAAATACCTATACGTGTTTTAAAAATTATCTCTAAATATTGTAATATGCAACAGGATTATATTATGTTGTTCTTATGCATCGATGTCATCGACCAAGTATAAGATTGATCGAAGATCGATGTATTTAATTTAGTTATTAATTGCTTCTCACGGAATATAAATTTGAGTAACCTGGACCCATTTATTGGATAACCAACAACCCTACCGTAGGTCACCCCAGGTAGTTCTCTACGCCTGGTGACTTAGCATAGGTGTCCAGGTTCAAGGGGTGAGATTTGCCTAGGTCTCGGAGGCAAATGCGCTCGCCCACCTAATGCGTGGTGAGCCGGATCGGGAGAGACTGGTTTAGGGAGATCTTTTGACCCCTCAAGCAGGACTTCCTCGAAACATCGCCTTGCGCCGCAGTGAGGGGGAACTATTCATATACCGGTAACTCCTGGACACGCTGACCCCCAGATTCCTGGTACACCCCTCTTATCTTTTTCCTTCCCAGAACTTCCTATCTACTCTTCCTTAAAATACCCTCCACACAGCATCCCCTAAGATGACAAAAGTCTCGTGCTTTTTTCCTTCCCAGAATTCCTCTCGTTTTTTTCCTAAAAATACCCTCCACACAGCTTCCCCAAGCATATTCCCCATTATTTTCCTCTTGGTGCTAATGTAAAAAAAAAAACAATTTTCCCATATTTGTGTATAAATCATCATTACCAAAGGGGGCCATAATCCATAAATTATGTCACACGAATTTCATGATTTTTTGACCCCCCCTCCACTGTCCCTGTCACACATCGTCACATTTGTGAGACACCCTCCCTCCTAGTGTGACGTTACATATTTTGCAATTTTACATCTAAATAGTAGAAATGAGATCCCTGAGACGTATGTGTGGTAAAACCATGTATGATCGTGTTAGAAATGTGGAGATCCGCAAAGAATGCAAGGGTGATGTAAGCGTAATGAATAAGATTAAGAAAGGGACGCTCAGATGGTTTGGGCATGTAGAGCGAATGAATGAGGAAAGGAGTGTAAGGAGAATATATGACGCAAATGTGAATGGTAGACGAAGTCGGGGACGCCCGAGGAAGACATGGCACGACCAAGTGAATCAGATACTTGAGTCGGGCGATGTCAAGAGTCAGAATAACAGAAGAGCATGTATGAGACGATGTATGAATGTGAACGAAGCAAGGAGTGTGTGCCAAGATCGAGTTGTTTGGCGGTCCGTCCTCTCTGCCTATCCCTGCGGGGAAACGGCGTGATGGTTAGTTAGTTAGTTAGTTACATCTAAAAATAATCAAAATTCAGGTTTTTACATGTAACGTCACAGAGCTGATGACCCCCCCATACCCCTTGTCACACAATGTCACACTCCTCTACACCCTTCCCCCCCCTTAAGGTGTGACGTAATTTATGGATGGCCCCAAAATTAACAAAGCAAACACACAAAGAACTATTGTGACTCCGATGATTTTTACAAATGGGTCTTTAAAAAAATATTTTTATATAAAGGACAAGGATGGAAAAATATTTTAGCAGTTCTCTGTAAACATCTTTTTTTTATTTACCTAACCAAGTAATTGGAAGACTAACGTATTTTGTATACCTTTACGCAGCTCTGACAACTGTACTTTTGATGTGCTGGAAAAGATATTTTTTTGTCTTTGCTTGTTCACCTTTTGCATCGATACAAGTTTGCCTTTGTCTTAGATGTCCGTTGCACCTCCCTTGTCTGTAATCTTGTCTGTCTATCGTCGAAATACCAATCTACGAGACTGCCAGGCAGGGAGACAGGGAGGCAGGGCATCTCCAAGATGTTTTTTAATTGATATAAATTGTACGAACAAAACTTGGTGCTAGGTGTTGGAAAATACAGATAATTTATGTGGTTTATTTGAATGATCCCTTCAAGGGAGCTCTAAAATAAATAATACATAGATACTAATACATTACATAGAAATCTCAGACTTTGAAACTCTACCTAATCACTAACTATCTTTTACAACATACCACTAACTGAGAACGCAACTAAGTACTAATTACAATGATATACAACTAATATATAAAACCTACATAACTATTAGTTCTGTGAAGATCTGGCATTCAAAAAAGAGTGTTTTTATTATTTTTATAACAAATCTAAACCAAAATTTCTTCTGAAATCACAGGATTTGTAATTAGATATTAAAAACCTATCTTTTTAATTATTAAGCATATATTTCAAGTAACGTTTTTAACGTGATAACGTCTTTTAAATCGAAGAACGCCGGCTGCACTCACGAAAAAGCATGACTTATTGTCACGTTCCGCCTGAGCCGAGCGTGCAAACGAGAGCACGGAACAAGCGTTTGGCCTAAGCGTTCGGCTTGTGATGCATCTATCTCTCTTCCACTCCATCGTTATTATATGACGTTATCACACAAAATTATCGTCCGTAAACCGACTTTACAGACAACCAATTTTTTTTTATTTCTAATAAATAATTTCATGCATTTTGTCCAAAGAAACAAACTATCTTTTTTTCAAAGTTTCTTCAGGCAGTTAGTTAATTTTGACTTATTCTTGCATTAGCTCCACACAGGAAGCCCTGAGGAAAATAACTTCCTTGAGGGTCTATGTCATATTTAAGGATGCTGTGTGAAGGGTTTTTTTTAATGTTTCTTTATTCTTTGAATTGGTTGTTACATAAATTGGGGATTTTTCGACCACCATACTAGGCACATGCCTGTGTTGTGGTAAGTTTGCTGTGTTTTTCTTTAAGGAAAGAAAGGAAAGGAAGATCTGAGAAGGAAGATCTGAGAGGTGGGTAGGAATCTGGAGTCCATGTGTTCAGGAGTGACGGTCGTTTGAATTCATGCCTCCTACTGGGATGCAGGGCAATGGGTCGAGAGTCCTGCTGGAGAGGTAAAAAGATCTTTCAATCAATCAGTCTCTCCAAATCCGGCCCACCACACAGTAGATGGGAAGACCATCCTCACCCATGAACTCGGGCACCCTTGCTAAGTCACCAAATGTAGCGAAGCACTGACCTTGGGATGATCTTTGGCAGGGGTGTTGGTTGTCCAATGAATGCCCGCTTTCCAAATTGAACTGAAGCACTCAAATGGCCAACATCTTGTTGTTTCCAACAACATTGGAAACAGAACGTACAAACAAATTTATAGAGAGACCAAATGCAAAACGGTCGAGTTAAAAGGGGACTTCGTCACGCTCAGTCTACAAATTACGTAGGTATCTTATGAGCTAGTTCAATGAAAAAAAGAAGGTCGTTAATAATTATTTCAGGGGGATAATATAGGTAAAATACCTTCAAATTTAATTTACTTTTAACTATTTTTCGTCTCTTTGGTTAAACGGGGTTCCAACTTCGCTTTACCTTGTTCTGAGATTTTAGAACATACCTAAACGTGTTAATAGAACCATATTTTTTATTTTTTTTTATTAATCATTAACGCCATTATGGGCTTTTACATACAAAATTACATTTTTATGATTTAGTGCATACTAGTATGTTTAAATAACAAAGATAACATAAATAGGTTTTACACATGGTATACATAGAAGTAAAGATGGTAGGTAAAAAGTAAACCGTTATACAATAAGAGAGATTATAATAATAAGGTTTGGAACATAAATTAAAAGATATGAAATGAAAAAGTACGAGATGTACTTACAAAAAACTAATACAATTCAGCTAAAAATATTTATACATATTATTAATAATAAGACCTGAAATAAAACAAAGTGTAATTATGATTGCCATTCCAAGATTTTGTCACATTCTACTTAAATATTTTCCTTCAAAATACGTTAAACTTAAAAATTTTACACAAAATTAGGACCTCCATCGATATGCTTGGAAACTCTAAGTGACCAGCTCAGGTACGGGGGCTCCATCGAAGCCAGAGTTAAGTTAGCCTCTCAGAAACTGGCCGTACTGTACAGGGCCCGCAGATACTTTAGTTCTGCCTTAGATAGTGCACCTTTATCAAATTATTAATTATCGCAAAACATCTACTATATGTGAACAATAAAGGTAGCTAAATAAGAACACAATTAACAACAATCCTCTCGTATTTATTGTTATAAATATAATAACTAACTCACATTTGACTTATATTTCTATTTAAATCTTGGTGCCCTAGCAATAATAATATATTATTGATTAAATTAAAATCGATGGTCTCTTCATGTGCACAATAAAAACAAAATTTAATACTTATGTATACAAAGATTACCTAGGTACTTACTTTTTTGTCCTCTCTCTCTTTTGTATTAATATTATCTTGTACTTTTTGTACCATAATTTGTACTATTTTTTACTTTTTTTATTTTTTTATTGTCACCTTATACACTTGTTGAACTCATCTGTATAACTTTTCAAGATATTGCAACTGTATTTTTTATTTATTTTTTCTATGTGTAGGTACTATTTATCGCTGCGTTAATTTTGCTGAATTCTCGAAAAACTTGCTTTCGAACAATTTATTCATGATCAAGTTAATAATAAAATCAATATAGTAAATACCTACACGTTCCTCAATAACTATTTTTAAAGTACCTTAAGCACTCTTCTGTTTTACCATTATTACACTATGTAAACTTATTAACTCCTTTGTACTATTATAATGATAACGAAACTACATACCTATGTACATATTAAGCCTGCTTGTATACTTAAAGTACAGTTTATAATGTTATATCCTTCATGCTTACAATTATACTCCTGAATAACATGTGTAACTTTAATAATGTGATTCTGTAAAAGCCTTCAAGGCGTGTATGAATAAATAAAATTAAAAAACTGCTAACCCCGTACAAATCGCAATTGCGCCCTACGTTGAATTTGGCAGCCACCTCTGGTCTGGAGCCCCAAAATACCTAAAACGACCCTCGACTCTGTGCAGAAACGGGCGTCCGATTGACACATTCTCCTAACTTAACGGATTGCAATCTTTAGAGCACAGGCGTAAGTTGGGAATGCTGCCCTTGTTCTACCTGTTTTACAATGGAAGATGCTCCGAGGAACTAGTCATTTATCCCCTCGGCACCGGTGTATAGTCAGGAAACACGCCAAACACGCGCTCAATATTTATACACGGTTGACATTAGTCACATGAGAACGGGTCGTTTCTACGACTCCTTCCTGAGTTCAACAGCCTGGTTGTGGCTGTAATAATATTTTAACAAGCCATTATTTTACAAAATATTGATTATTTATTTTACAAAGTATGAAAGAATACATGAAAAAAAAAACAAACGAAAAATTTCAAAATTCAAAAAGTTACAGTTAAACTAAAAAAAAATCGCGCCCTGGTTGACATGATTGCAACCCTCCTAGTAATCTAAAAAAAAAAACAAATTAATTCTTAATTCAAACATAAGCGGCTTCGGCCCGAACTAAGGAAAAGTTTTTTAAAAAATTTTCCCAAAATGGCGGCTGTTTGAAATAAAAAAAAACTTTTTTACCAGTTTTTTTTTTTACTTTTAAAATTTAAAAAAAAATTGTTAATTCTATCATAGTTTTAGTTAAAGCGATATATATATATATATATAAAGTGATGTATAGAGAAGGCTCACACCAAATTTCAAGTAAATTGGTTTAATAGAACTTGAGATATCGTGTCAACCGTCTCGAAAAAACTACAGATTTTAGTTAGATTCCGTCTAAACCGGTAGAACTAAAATGGTTCTAACCTTTAAAGCAAATCGAATTTTGAAAAATCCTTTAAAGGATATATTCTTGAATATTTAAACCATCGAAATATGAAGAATTTTTTTTCTAGGCTAGAATACCCCCTTTTAATGTGATGTTTAGAACTTCGTCGTAAAAGCATCTACGGAAATACATGATGACGTTGAAAAGTATTTTGGTTATAGGTATGAGCCAAATAAATAGTTTTGCGTTAAAAAGTCATATTTTAAAATAAATTTAAGTTGTCCAACTGAGGTGATGAAATAGTAAAATTATGCAAATTAATCAAATGAAATTAACTCCCGGCCCACGCCGGGATTTGAACCCGCAACCCCCGGAATCGCAGCCGAGGTTCGTAATCACTCAACCATACCGGGCTTCTGGCTCCGTTTAGGGGGTGGGAGGAAAATGGATTTTGAAGTTTATACACACATACCTCCGTAATACCTATGACGATGAACTTCTTTCCCTGAGGTACCTAATCTACTGCCGCCTGGAGGCTGGTCATATAACGTGCCTTATCTCTCCTCGCTCCATAAGGATCTAACAGATAAATTTAACTCACTAAGCAAAAGGGAAAGAATCTAGTAAAGGGTACAGTTTTAAGCCTCGATTACATAGAGCGAGTTTACAAGCTACTAGCCGATAAGTTTAAAAACTGGTGAATCGGCGAGTGAGGTTGTCATAATGATTAAACTGACTACTCGCTCAGTAGCGACAGTAGCAGCTAAAATCTCTAAAATCACTCTCGCGCGAACCAATTTCTCAAAAACTTTAGCTGGCAGCTAGCGCCACACGCTAGCCAATAACGGCTCCCGCCCGAACTAATTCTGACAGACGAAATCAGCTGTTGGTGGGCCGCCATCTTTAGGCAAACACTAGCGAGTAGCGAGTGAAGTTGACCACCTTTCAACTTTTTTCGTAGAACGTCCACAATCTGCTAATTAGCAAGTAATACGATGACACTTATGTTGTGGGTGATGCGAGTTTACTAACATATAGTGAATTTCCCAGATAGTAGCTTGTAAACTCGCTCAATGTCATCGAGGCTTTAGGAGTTTTTTTTTCAATTTCATTCCGTTTTACGCCTCCGTGGTCGAGGGGAAGGCTCTCGATTATCTAATCCCGGCGTGCGCAAAATTTTATTTTATTAATTTGTGTTATTTCACAATTCCTGAGTAGCAGAAGATAATCTCAGTATCACCCTGGTATAAGACAATCATTCAGAAATTAAATGATGCTTGAAATGGCTTTACCCGTATTTAGCGACCACATCTGAAGGCGCCGTATCCTCGCTCTAAAAGAAGAAGATGGAGAGATACGTAATTACGAATTTTGGAGAGAGCGCGCTAATATTTAAAACTATAAAATTGAAGCGAAATCTGTGAAAATGTTTAATAAAATACGACTTAGAATAGAATAGAGCAAAAATTTCGTGGGGGTTGTCTAAAACAGCATTCAAAGAAACACTGTGAATTTTTTCTTACATTATATATAACTTGTTAAATAATAGAAACAGACGTGAATATAAAAAATTTCGCAGCATACTTTGCGAATTTTTACTATCGAAGGAATTTCATATAATTTGCGTTTCGGCGTGGAAATTGTATAGAAATTATCTTTAAAAATAAAATATATTTTTTTAAGAGCTTAAAAACTGCAAATGATCAAGGGAGATAATATCGAATTTCTACCGATTTCTTGCATATCTCCGAGATCAAGAGATCAAGAAATCAGTAGAAATTCGGGTAGCGGCGGTTGAATAGCCAGATATTTATCCACCCTCTTCTTCATCTCTATTCTCTCCCCACTGCCTGCCTAGCATACCCTAATTGGGGTTGCGTTAGTCTCACTGGCTTCAGACGGGAGCAATTGGATTAACATAAAAAAAAAAACAATAATTAAAAAAAAAAAAAATTTACTACCGTGCGTGTTTTCCACACAAGAAAAACGATGTAGAAGGGACCGAATATAAATAACGGCTATTCAAAGCAACTTCAAAGAACATTATTCATTTAACCACAAGGTTTAATAATGTCTTCGTGCTTTTTGTAGATCGTCGTATAATATTCAGCTTTTTTGTGCAGTGTCTCTCGTCAGCGGCAGCATCCTTGTATGTTATGTCCGGGGCTTATCTGAATCTACATCTATATTTTTCCCCTTAGAAGTCTAGTAACAAGGGTGCACATCTCGGGCTTATCTGCCGACGGCCACCATAAGTCCTCTGCTGCATTCAAGAATAATAATAAAATTTTGATATTTTGTGTAGCGCCGTTTTTATGAAAAACCGCAAATATCTATACTAATAATATAAATGCATATGTTTGTTTGTTGCGCTTTCACGCATGAACCAAAAAACCCATTCTTTCACCAATAGAAAGCTACATTATATGCGAGTATAAAGGTTGTATGTAATGGTAAGTTCTGGCGTTATGAAATTATAAATATTAATATATTATATTTATTATACGCTTTCTGTCGTTAACAAAAGCGAGTTATTACTAACGTCAGAAAACAAATCGTTGCCGTGGAAACGATGTTGATATATTTGCGGGAAATTTTATTTCAGGCGTCGTAGTTAATAAATATCTTAATAAATAAAAATCAATCTCCGAAATGTTTGTACGCGTATAACTTCCGAACGACTGCACCAAATTGGCTAATTCCTTTTTTACTACTGGTGAGCTCTGGCATTATGAAATTTAGATGGCACGCGAGCTGTATGAAAACTGAATGTAACGCGAATGAATGTATGCGGGAGGGCGAGAGGGGAGGTGAGGGGGGGTGGATAATGATAAGTGCAAGCGCTACGGTAATTTCCCCCTAATACCATGCAATCGAAGCCGTGGGTAAAAGCTAGTTTAATTTATTTCTACAACGCTCCGTCTTATTTCTAACTGCAGACTAGACAAATCATGTTCATTGGAAAACACTGGAAACACATTGGAAAACACTTGTCTGAGGCAGTCAACCCTTAGATCAGCAACATCATCAGCTATTGGCAGACTGATAGAACCTAAACGCAAGCCAAATACTAAGTTTTGAAATCGCGTTTTCGGAGTATCTGGACCTGAGGCTTGGAAAAATCTTCCTCCAGAAATAAGACGCATAATGAGCTCATCTGAATTCAGGCCCAAACTAAAACTTACCTATAATACATCATAATCACACTTTTCTTATTGGATTAACATTCAATCTGTCACATTTAGGAAAATAAATTTCATTGCCCATCATAAAATTTTGCTTTTGCGCATTTGTTAAACACTTTCATTAAATAACATATTATGTATTAATGTTAAAATACATTCTAGGATTAAATAATAGCTTTTCAAAAACATGTGTTCTCAGTTATGTCCTCTGCGTGCAAACTGTAGCAAATTTTTTCTGATGAACAATAAACAGTGTTAATCTCAAGTGTAATTATGATCCTGTATATTATCTGCCTATACAGAGTAAAAATAAACAATAATATGTCAATGAAGAAGAAGATAATGATCGCAACTAGGACTCGAACCCAGAACCTCTCATCTAATCAGGACACGCGCTTTTACCAATTCAGCCATTGCCACCTTCCATCAAACCGTCATAATTGTCAATCACATATTTTCAAATTTTAGATTTAACAATGTTATCTTCGACTAATTTTTTTTCCTTATCATGGGCAACTATCTTTTTCATTGGAAACAATCGTTCTAAGAACTGGTTTGTAACCTAGATAGCGTCTCGGATACATAAAAACGATTTTATTTATATGAAACTATTGACTTTTTTTAATAAAAATCTAAATGAATATTAATTTTTTTATAAGAACAACTCTCTTTTCATCACTTTTGAAGGTTATTCCCTTCATTGTAATATATCCTTGTAGAAGAAGATAACACTTATAATCTAAACGAAAATATGAAAGAGAACAGGGCACAGAAAAATAGAAAAAGATAATGGTTGCAACTGGGACTCGAACCCAGAATCTCTCGTGTAACCGGGACGTGCGCTTTTACCAATGCAGCCATTGCCGCCTTCGATTATCGAACCCCACCGGGGTTGGTCAGAAATTGAAAAGAAATATTTTATACATCATCCCTCGTACAGGCCGTCAAAAATTTCAGTCCAATATACAACTACGAGCATATGAATGATTCGATTCAGTTGGTTCGATTCAAGCGGAGTTCATTAAATGAGAACAAATCATGTAAACTCGATTCATGGGGAAAATAGATTTTAGCCGAGTCTTATAATAATAAGGATTCGTTCAAACTCGAATACCACTAGAACTGGCTAGAACCTACGTCTGTGTAAAATAAAAGCAATTTCAAAGTGTGGAAGGTCGTTCTACTCGTAAATTCAAATTCGTAAAATTTATTCTTTGAAAATGGTGGAAATGTTGGAATTGTTTCAAAGTTAAATGATATATTCGATAAAAAATTTCAGGAGACCTCGCAATTTATTTCCCTACTTTCTGTCCCACGGTGTGGAAATTTCAGAATTATGTCAGTTTGCAGCAAGCAAACGAAATTCGGCAACAGGAATATGGAAATGTGGAGGATAAAAACTGTGGAAAAATGAATACAAAATAGGTTTGAACTCCACATTTCCTGTTTGATCTATCTCAATGTGGAATCGGTAACTGAATTGACGAATTTAAACAAAATCACCTTGAGGGTGCTGTCCATTGTGCAAAGCTAGCAAACAATTTAAATACTTTGGATTTTTACACAATTTTAAAAAGAACCGAATCTGGAAGTCAACGCCTTTGGACAAATCTCGTCATTCTCGGCACATAAGGGCAAACAAAGGACCAACGTCGCCCAAAAAACATAAAAACCCTACTTTAACCAAAAAAAAAAAAATTTCTACAAACACAAACTATTATTAATATACAAGACAAGTTAGACAAGCGTATAAAAAACTTATAAACTCCGACGGAATTCCCACAAGCTTTGGATGAAGGCCAAAAATATCTGGCAAAACTTTCAGCGATCTTTCACTCTGTATAAAAAATGAAGAAAAAACGGAAAAAATTAAGGAAACAAAAAAAAATCAGACACCAAATAAAAGATAGAGAACAAAAAAGATAATTTTACAAAAAGAATAAAACATTTATACATACGTAATAAAAAATACCATTATAATACATACACCATTACATAAAACCGCAACTCATAATATTTCGTCGCCTTAGTTCTGAATTGTCCAAACGACCATTTTAGTTTTTATAATCTCCAATTTAAAATTAAAAACAAAGTATAAAAATGATACTTTATCACTTAACTAAGAATTATTTAATCTAATGAGACTTTTACCTTTACGGAAATAGCTCTATCTTAAACGCCTATCATAATTGATCGACTGGTCGGTGGTTGAGTGGGCATCGCGTTTGGGTCCCACCCGGGCGTCCCGTGTTCGATTCCTCGGCTGGCCAAGTCCTCCATCACAACACAAGCAACATTTTCGGCTTTCTGTGGTGGTAGTAGGAGATTTTCAAACATTGTTGGGTTATTCGTAACCCGGGAATGTTTGTCTTTCTTTAAAAAAAAAAAAAAAATTCTTCATTGAAAAAATTAAAAATAACCTTCTCCCCCTGTAAAATTTTCTAATGGTCGTTTGGACAATCAAGAACTAAGGCGACGATTTGACTTTTTTTTATTATTTTCATTACCGCCTTTATGTATTTTATTTTGGTTCATCTTGGGTTTATTTTATTAAAATTTATTATTTCATATTTTATTGAATTTTATTAAATTGTAAAATGGAAAGCTCAGCACGGGTAAAGTATCCAGTAAGGCACACAATAGGCTCACTGGAACAGTTACATAAATTGCCTGTCTGGCCTGTATAACGAATATCCTCCAAAGCTTTTTTATGATTGGAGGCAACCAGCTGTACGGAACGGTCAAAAGGAAAAGCGACTGCCGCATGCCGATTGCAGGGAGATATGATACCACCGAGTTCGCTACCATCGAACGCCTAAAAATGACATATACAACCTTATTATAGTACAGCCTCCGTAAGTAACAGAACCCTGATTGATCCACGCAGTAAAAACTAATATAATCTGCGTCGAGTTACGAGACCTATGTGAGCCTTATATATTTATATATCAACACTATGTGAGCCTTATAGAGGCAAGGAAATTGGATCTACAGAACATTTTCAAAATATCCTCGACAGATGAGTAAGTATTAGTAAGTAGTAAGGGACTGTAAATACTAAAAACGAAACGATATAGGAAAGAATAAGGTATTGAAGGAAAATGGTATGATCAATTACTTACTATTATATCTATGAAAAGGAGTACACAACACAATCACAATATAGTTATGTAGTTCCACCGCGATACCTTATCTTCACAACAAAACGAATGAGTAAAAAACGATGTTATGTACTACCAAAATGGTCAAATTCCTTCTTTTTAATAAGAAACGAGATTACATACACGAAAAACACCATAAACTTGCTTCCAATCCTTTTTCTATTTTCAAAACAAATGCAGTCGAATTTGCACTAATTTTCTTGCCATCGTTCCAAATTTCAAATGTTTTTTTTCCAGAAAGGTTATGTGTATAGGCAAAGGTAGGAACTGGATAAATGACATCCCGGTAGGAACCGAGCGTATTCTCATTTCAAAACCAGCCATCGAAACAAACAAAAGTGAAATTCAAATGTGTTTAAAAAAAGTTCCCGGCAACGCCAGGCACTTCAGGAGATTCACCCATATAAAAACGAAATAAAAAACATTATCTTGATCACATCATGAGGGTGACGAATGCAGAACATAACTAGAATCCAGGGAAAAATTAATATTATTTTTGACTTATTCTGTTTACTAGTTAATACGCAATATTTTTTATTCAAAAGTTAGATTTAGCTTTTTTATTACGAAATTTGAATATTTACGTCGCGGGAGACGAAAAAATATGCATAAAATATGCATGTTACATTTAAATTTTGTTAAAATTATTTCACCCGCGCGGTACACGCCATTTATATTTTCATCATTTTTTGGTTTAAATTTCATAGAAAATCAATCATCAAACAATGCTGCCAATCATAGAAAAATATTAATGCCATATTTTATTTATTTATTTATTTCTATGCATTACAGTATTTATCTATAGATCAATTTTGAAAAACATTTTTACATAATATATATTGTAATTTTATTATGTTGGGTGTAAGGTAGGTTTGTGAAGGTGAAACTGTGGATAGGTATAGTTGTATGTTTCGTGAACACCTCACTAGGAGAACCTGTGCTGAGGTGTTCACGTGTTTATTTATGTTTATGTATGACAAGTATTTATGTGTTGTAATAGAAAGTTTTATATGTATTTTATTTTTTTTTCAAATTTTAATAGTTATTGAACATTGGTTATTTAGAAGAGAAAAAAAAAAGTATTTAAATATATTAGAGGAATATAAAAAAAAAATATATATATATATAAACATACACATACATACACATCCATATAAATACATGTACCTGCACACATGCATATAAATATATATATACATACGTATACATACGCACACAAATTCACATACACATACATATATGTACACACATATATAAATTGTAAGTGTATGTATAGTTGTTGGATACTTGAAAAACTACTTAATTTTTAGGTTTATTTAAATTTATACTTTTGTTATGTTTGGTTGGGAATAATAATGTTTTGTATAAAGTTAATATCTTGATTTTTAATCCAGTCAGTGATATGTTTTTTATGAATGAAACAATACTTTATTCGGATTATGAAGTGAATGCATTATTGATAAGTTTGATACCGTTTTTAGCAGAAGAACATGGAAAGAAAAGTATTAGAATCATTACGCATACCCGTTAGACAAAACCTGCTTTGCCAAACAAACCATTCAAAACCTGGGATGTATATCTAAATTATGATGACATCCAGCTTTTACAGTTCAAACCAGGAATAAATAATACGAAGTAGGAAACAAAGGTGTTAGAATAATTACAAATACCCGTTAGACAAACCCTGCTTTGCCAAACAAACTATTCAAAACCTGGGATGTATATCTAAATTATGATGATATCCAGCTTTCGCAGCTTAATCTCAACCCAGGTGTTTTGTTTTGGAAGAAGGAACTTCATAAAATAATAAGGCCGCTTCAGGAAACTTTCAAAGGACTCGTGACATTTTATTTTGCTTTATTCCCAATTACATTGTGAATAATTTCGGAGACACAAACTACCCAAGACAGACCAAGGATTTTACTATTACTTATTTAAGAAGGGCTGGCTGTTGAGAAGAGAAGAGAAAAATAAACCTAAACCTAGGTCTTTTATAGCGGTCTTGTCTGAAGGGAGTTTGCGTCTCCTGACATCTATTGATAATTTCATTTGTTAATTAATTGACTTTAAACAAACCAACAAATCGAAATGTCTGGAGAGGTGTGAGCCTTAGCTAATTTAAATTAAACATATTCCCGCCCAAAAAACGGTAAAGGCCAGAGTTTTTTTTACACAAATAGAATATAATAATTAAAATATCTCACTTATACTACTAAAGATAACTCAAACAACTTTAACTGCTTCACACCAGATTAAATTAACTAACCATTTCATATTTTACATGCTCCAGTTAAACATTAAAGCTAAAGATTAAGTTAACGATTAACATTAAAATCAATAAGTTCTACAATTATTAAACATTTAATTTTAGGACAAACACAATGCCATGCGGATTGGACCAGGTCTTCCTTCCAGTACAGCTAATTTTATTATATACATTTAAATGGGCACTTGCAGTGTTCATTCATTTTCCTTTGGCTAGATTATGACCTTTAATTTTCATATGAGTTTTCACAAGAGGTCACGACATCCACCATCTTTATTTATTTGCACTTTTTTTATTTTAATTGTATTTTCCACTTTTCTACAAGCGAATTTATCATTGTTTTTCACTTTTATTTACACAAGCGAATTTATTATTGCCTTTCACTTTTATTCACAAAAGCGAATTTATCATTAAAGTCTGATTATAAAAACAAACACCCAGCTCCATCCATTTATTTTCCTTTGCTTGTGGGCGCCGCACTGTGCACAGGCGCTGCCGGGTTGCTTCTTATATTCCTTGGTCCATCTCGGGTAGATGGTCTCCGCATTTGTTGTCCTCAATTGGCAGTAGGCATAGTTTTGATATTGCCCTCTGAACCGTTCCCTGTCCTGTGATGATGGTAGCTACTCGTACTCTTCCATCGGGCCCCGGGTGTACAGCGTGCACTCGTCCTAGCCTCCAAAAGCAAGGAGGCTCATTATCCTCCTTCAAAATGACCATTTGGCCTGGTTGCAGCTGCCTTTGGTGGTTGCCAGTCCATTTCGTCCGGGTCTGCAGCTCAGCCAAGTACTCCTTGCGCCACCTCGACCAAAACGACTGTATTAGTTGATTTAATTTTTGGTAATGATTCAATCTATTGACTGCCACATTCTGCAAATTCTGCTCCGGGATCGCTGCTAAACTCGTTCCAATGAGAAAGTGACCAGGAGTCAGAGGATTTAGGTCTTGGGGGTCATTGGACAGCGGACAGAGAGGACGGGAGTTCAAGCATGATTCAATTTGACATAACACAGTGCTAAATTCCTCATATGTTAGTAGTGAAGCATTTGCCACCCTCTTCAAGTGGTATTTTACTGATTTGACCCCTGCTTCCCACAGTCCCCCAAAGTGCGGAGCCCTTGCGGGTATAAAATGCCACCGAATGGATAAATTGGCTAAGTATTTATCGATTTTTTCATTTGAATTCTTCAAAAATTCATAGATTTCCCTCAATTCGTTATTCGCGCCCCGAAAGTTCGTGGCGTTATCTGAAAACATTTTACTGGGTTTCCCTCTTCGCGAGATGAAACGCTTAAACGCATTTAGGAAGCTATCAGTGCTTAAAGACATTACTACTTCTAGATGTATAGATTTGGTTACCATACATATAAATAGACATATATAAGATTTTACGCTGTGAGTCTTACGGCTGACACCTGATTTAATCATAATGGGTCCGCAGTAGTCCACGCCGGATAATTGAAACGGGCGACCTTCCGTTATTCTTTCGGTCGGTAAGTCCGCCATCAGCTGTTGCTCTGTTTTCGGGTTACACCTAAAACATACAATACAGTATTTCAGAACCTTTTTAATTAAGTTTTTACCCATAATTGGCCAGTATTTCATTCTTATTAACGCTAACAATGCCTGCGTTCCTGCATGTAAATATGAGTAATGGTAGTGCCTGACAATAAGTTCACTTAGTTTATGATGTGAAGGTAGTACTATGGGGTGTTGTTGACTTTCCGATATCATTTTTCCGTTGGACAACCTACCCGGATTAAATCCTTAAACAAATAAGGATTTAATGACTTTAATCTACTACAATTTCTCACATTTACCCCGGTTTTCAATGCCCTCGTCTCCTCCGGGAATGCAAAACATTGTGCGCGAGATATTAATATGTGAAGTGAATTCTCCAATTCGTAAACAGTTAACGCTCCGTCACGCCTTGACAAAGGATTTCTGCAATTAAAAATAAATCTTAAAATATAAGCTGTCACCCTTTGCAATTTGGTTAAGCAAGAGTATCTGGAGAATATTTCCCAATCCTGTTTTACTGCTGAAATTAACGTTAGTTTCAATCTTTCTTCTGGTAAATCCAACGGCGTAATTTCACTGCAAGTAATCGGGTAATCGCCTGAAGTCAACCAGGTGGGCCCATGCCACCAAATGTCAGATTTAAGTAGTTGCGAGACTGTGGTGCCTCTGGATAAAACGTCCGCCGCATTATCCTCCGATCTTACGTGCTTCCATTGTGCGGGTTGACTGGATTCCTGGATTTCAGCCACCCTATTGGCCACAAATGTGTTCCACCTGGCTGGTTGTCCACGAATCCAGAAAATCGTTATCATGGAATCGCACCAGTAGGTTGTATCTATTTCATTTAAGTTCATAGCTATTTTGACATAGTTTACTAATTTTGTGAGTAAAACAGCACCACAAAGCTCCAGCTTTGGTAGTGATATGCTTTTCAACGGTGCCACCCTTGATTTTGATGTGACTAAATTAGAAGTTGTGTTTCCTGATTCATCAGTAGACACTATATATATACAAGCTGCATAGGCCTTTTCTGACGAGTCACAAAATCCATGCAGATGCAGTTTAACTTGATGTTTGCAAATTATTTTTCTCGGTATTTTTAACTTGTTCAAAAAAGGTAATTCATTTATATACGAATTCCATGCATTCATCTGCTCAGATGGAACATCCTCGTCCCACTGAATTTTAGTTTGCCACAAACCTTGCATTATCAGTTTTGCGACTAAAGTTATTGGGCCTATCAGTCCCAATGGGTCAAAGGTAGAGGCGATACATGATAGCATTTGGCGTTTGCTTTTAACGCACGCTTCTAAGGGCTCTATAATGTACTGAAAATAGTCTTGCTGGTTATTCCATGACAACCCTAAAATTTTCTTTTCCTTGGGGTTATCACTAATAATCATATCTGCATCATTCTCTGATTTCGAACCTATAGAGGGTAGATTCGATCGCCATTTTCGTAAATTCATCCCAGCAGATGCCAAAATGCTGCTTAACTGATGCTTAATAGTGAGACAATCTGCCTCATTTTCGTCGCCAGTTATCAAATCATCCATATAAAAATTGTATTTTAGGATTTGACTGACCTTTCTGTATGCTTCCTGATTTTCCGTTCCTAACTGCTCCAAGCATCTGGTAGCCAGAAAGGATGATGGTCCCAAACCGTAGGTGACAGTATTGAGTTGGTAGTGTCGGATTTCTTCTTCCGGAGAGTCCCTCCAGACTATGCGCTGCAAATCTCTATCCTCAGGTTGCACCAATATTTGACGATACATCTTCTCGATGTCGGCGGTTAATGCATACTGGTGCTTTCTGAAAAATAACAGTTGTGCACATAAATCCTTTTGTAAAACTGGCCCTATCATGAGGGCGTCGTTTAATGATATACCGGTTGATGACTTGGCTGATCCGTCAAACACGACCCTGGTTTTGGTTGTCGTGCTAGACTCCTTCATCACTGCATGGTGTGGCAAATAATAACAAATTTTATCTTTTGGTGGTGCTTCGCACAGCGTCATGTGCCCCAATTCCTGATACTCTTTCATGAATTTTTTATAATCTAGCATCAGGTCTTGATTGGCAAGGAATTTCTTCTCCATATTATAGAATCTTTTTTCAGCCACCTTTAGGGTTTCACCCATTTGATTAATATTAGGCCGCAGCGGTAATCTTACCGCAAAACGTCCTTTCTCATCTCTTTTGTGCGTGTGTAAGAAGCTCTCTTCACATGCTCTTTCTTCGTGGCTTCTATGTTTTACAGGAGCTAGTTCCTCTATTTTCCAAAAGTTTTCTAATTGCTTATGCAATAAATTTAAAGATAAATGACAGGAATTTACTGGCCTTTTTGGTTTCGGAGTGGAGATAGGCCCGGATACAAGCCATCCTAGCTCGGTCCTTTGCAGCGTGAGTCCCGCATCTCCAATCCTCATTCGATCGTTATGCAAGACTTCCCAAAATACCTCCGCTCCTAGTAGTAGATCTATCGGGCTGGTAATGTTGAAGTTTGGATCTGCTAATTGGAGACCGCTGGGGATCTCCGCTTCTTTTCTCTGAAAGGAAATTTGGGGCAGATTACTGGTCACCTCAGGTATAATCAGGCATTCTATCTTCTTTTCGTACTCAGAGTAGCCTGAAGTTATATTTAATCCCACTTTAGATCTTATATTTAAAATTTTATTGTGGATTCCCGTGACAGGAATGTTGACCTTTTTCGTTTTTGAATTTAATTTCTTGACGAATGCCTTACTTATGAAATTCGTTTGAGCTCCAGAATCTAATAGAGCTCTTGCTTGAATTGAGTTTCCTGCATCATCCTTTATGTTGATGATGGCAGTTGACAATAACACGAAATTTTGTTCTACCTTCGCGGCATGATTTGATACTAAAGGCGCTTCCTTCGCGGAAGATGTTGATGCCCTTTCGTGTTTTGATTCCTCCTCCTTCTTAACATGAAGTAAAGTATTATGATTTTCACCATCGCATTTACGGCAATTGAATTTAGACCTGCAATCCTTCAATTTATGACCGGGGTTTAAACATTTTAAACAAGCGCCTAATTTGTGTATTTTATCAATTCGTTCTTTCGGTTTTAATTCCAAAAATTTGCGGCAATAATAGTTCGCTTTGCGTCAGTGAATCTTTGTTTAAAAATTCTCTGAACCTTGTCATCTTGCCTTTACAAACGCCCCGTTGAGCGATCAGCGTTTTTAAATCCATTTTGATTAATCAAATGTGTACTTACAATTTACAGAGTTATCCAATTATTTTATCGCAATCACCGTTTAATCACTATTAATCATATAATATACGCACTGATAACTTCCCAAATTTTAGTTATTTACCTCACGAACTGTCACGACACAACAATAACAATAATTTACCAACGTCGTTAATCATAGATGAATCCCGTTGATTTTTATTCAATCGCCCATAGAGCATTTCCAACAAAAACTGCTTTATTGACTTCGCGGCTAATTAAAAATAAAAATTTCAAACAAACTTTATAAATCTCGAAATTTAAAACATTGCTGTAGTTTTTGTCAATAATCAATAATTTTGTCAATAATTTTGTCATACCGGCTTGCAACAATTTTTTTTTTTTGAGTAATGCACAATATTGATGTCATTGATTTTTTTTTGCTTTTAAGGATTTTAATGGTAAGGTAGATAGTATGGATATGGATTGGTCACTTGCCCTTTTTTATCGCTGATGGCCTCTGCTGCTTGCTGGATGCTGGAAACTGCATGTTGGCTGTTCCTTTTTTCAGTGCTGGTTCTTCTTTACTAATTTAATCACTCGCGTTAAATTATCCGACTCGTAGGATCATATGTTTTGTTTTGGAAGAAGGAACTTCATAAAATAATAAGGCCGCTTCAGGAAACTTTCAAAGGACTCGTGACTTTTTATTTTGCTTTATTCCCAATTACATTGTGAATAATTTCGGAGACACAAACTACCCAAGACAGACCAAGGATTTTACTATTACTTATTTAAGAAGGGCTGGCTGTTGAGAAGAGAAGAGAAAAATAAACCTAAACCTAGGTCTTTTATAGCGGTCTTGTCTGAAGGGAGTTTGCGTCTCCTGACATCTATTGATAATTTCATTTGTTAATTAATTGACTTTAAACAAACCAACAAATCGAAATGTCTGGAGAGGTGTGAGCCTTAGCTAATTTAAATTAAACACCAGGAATAAATCGAAGTAGGTACTTTTCTGTTTTTATGTTGATGAGAATTTATTTTATAAATTTATAAATATCGAATTTGAAAAACACGAACGTTCCGTATTATCCGTGAGGTGGGCTTATACAATTTTACCGATTAATGTAACACGAGGTAGAAGAAAACTTTCATTGATTCGAATTTTACATAAGAGATAAGTGGATACAATCTGCAGAGTGAAGATTGCCCCGATGGTAGCCAACTACCGATAGTAGAGTGCACCAGAAGATTAAGAAATATTTGTAAAAAGTAATAAAGCTCACTTTCCATTCTCATTTGAAAATCCTTGGCGATTTCTATTTCATTTTCAACAGTTGAAAGGTCTAATTGCCGCTCGTTGTAATGAATGAAAGGAATAATTGCTCAAAGCATTTTGTCCCTGAAAATCCGCAGTGGAGATTCATTAAGACAGTATTTTCTGCTCCACTTTGAATTCAATTTCCACCTAGTTAATATTTTAATTTTACATAAAAAAGAAAAAAAAATTACAACCTCAATTTTTTTTTTGGATGGCAATTTATTTTCAACGATTGCGTGCATTTTCAGGAAATTTGCGAATCCGTATATATTATTATGTGGGCTTTGAGGGAAATCGCATAATATTGGTAAATATATTCTTTGAATCCTCATTCCATCATAAAACGTGATTTAATAAATGCTGATTTTATCTTTTTTCACTACCACCAATATCAAATTGCATTTTCAATTTTTTTTACTCCATTCTCCATCTTTTTGAGCTCCACACAGGAGGCCCTGAGGAAAAAAAAATCCTTATGACCTAAGTCATCTTTGGAGATGTTGTGTTTTTTTTTTTTATATGAATACCGCACAAGAGTCCCAACTGCTCCCGTCTGGAGGCAGTGAGACTATGGCATCCCCAATTGGGGTATGTTGTGAGGCTGAAGGTAGTGGAGAGGGGAAGGAGGTGAGGGAGAGGAAGGTGGTGAAGTAACTGGCTATTTAGATCTGGTCATCAAACACGGCTAAAGCCATTACTAGCAACGTTTCAATTCTGAATGGTGGTCTTACACGAGGGCGTATCGCCCTGTGAGAAGTTCTTTTTAGGGAAAGGAAGGAGAGGAAAGAAAAGGATATGATGGGTGGGTATTTTTTGACTAATAATGTGTCCAGGAATAACGGACGTGTGAATCCATTCCTCTCACTGCGGTGCAAGTCAGAAAAAATCCCGAGCACCTCAGTGAGAGGAATGGATTCACACGTCCAAACGTAGCGAACCACTTAGGATGACCAATGGCAGGGGTAGTAGTGAAATGAATGGTTCCCAGGGGCGGCGGTACCCATACCCGCCTCCCAAATATTGTTTTGTTCGAAAAAGTAACATTTATTTATTTAGTTATTTAAACGCCCATAGGGCTTTTACATATAGTGCAGTACATGTGTTTGGAAAAATATAAGAAATAACATAATATAATATAAACATAATATAAATATAAGAAACAAAATAAAGATAACATAAGATATAAGATATACAAAATATAGATAACACCAAATATAATAGTTGACACAAAGCAGGTAACATAGAATATATGGTAAGTAAATTTTATTTTATTTATTTATTTATTGTATCTTTACATTGCAGGTAAAAATGTTTACAAAACAATTTGCAACCTCACTAGGACAAGCCTGTGTTGAGGTTAACAATTCTACAATTAACAAAATAACACAAAATTATACAGATATTGAAAGAACAATATTGTTGCATTTCTTACAGGTTGAGATTAAATCTAAACTGCTGGCGCTAGGTAGTACATTCATGTAAACATGTAGACTTTTGTAGGGTGACCATTTTCTTGAGGACTGATTTAAAGTAAAAAATAAAAGTTTTTTTTTTTTGTTTTAACGATGAAGTTGTAAATAATAAATATATGTATATAATATAATATGCTTTAAATTTGACAGAAGAATGCTAATACTAATTTGGCTTATTATTACTATAAACATAATCATTTAGCTAATAATTTAGAAAGGACAAAGTTGAAAAAATCAATTGGCAATCCTCGGCTAACATAAATAATTTGACAATCTTTTTAAAAGTGCTCAAGGAATTAGATGACTTGATATTTTCTGGAAGGCTGTTAAAAATGAGCGGAGCCTGATAAAAATAATTTCTTTGGCCAAAAGAAGTTTTAGTTTGAATTGCAACAAAGTTCAGACCAGAGCCAATTCTAGTAGTACGAATTTGCTGTGTTCTTTCTGCCATATTAATATTATTAAAAAATTTACAAAGCGTTTGTGTAATATATAACTGTTTTACATTCATGACATTGCATTCCTTGTAAAGTAAATGAGTTGGATATCTAAATTTTTTCTTGAACATAACTTTAAGAATCAATTTTTGGGCAATATTAAGTGGTTCTAAGTAGGTCTTTTGGCAGGATCCCCAGCACACTATATTATAAGAAAGCATAGACTGGATTATTGCAAAATAAACCGTTTTCAATTTTTCTTTGTCTAGTATATGTCTGAGTTCTTTGAAGATATAGGTAAGTCTCCTTGTGGTATTTACCAACATATTGATATGATCGTTCCATCTCAAAAATTTATCTATTATTACACCAAGGTATTTAATGTTAATACATTTTCTAAAGGATTGCAGTTACAGGTTTGCGAGCAACTGTGTATGATCAAATTATGAGTGGCAGGAGGCTGACTTTTGCATGAAATGCTAAAAGTGATATATTTTGTTTGTTCAAAGTTAAAATATTATCATTTAACCAATTATTTACCACTCTTAAACCTGTATTACATTTTTCAAAAGTTTCATCCCAAGTTTTACCCTCAAATATTAAGGTAGTGTCATCTGCAAAACTAACAATGTTACCAGGAATATTCAAACGGCATAAATCATTTATATAAATTAAAAACAATATTGGCCCAAGCACACTACCTTGCGGGACCCCAAAGGGGATTGTTTTTTAATTATACAGGGAAATACGATAGGATTGTCAATATTTATGTTTGTAATTAGCAAACTTTTTTAAAGTATTTATTACGTGTTTATCGAAACATAGCTACCATAATATTTCGATTAAGGTGCTTTATAGTGCATGATATTAACAGATTTATTTTAATTGTTCTAATACACTGAGTTAAAATTTTGACATCGATTGATGACGATAAACGTCTCATTAAAATATATATAGCAAACTTTTATTTATTTTCCCAAAAGGGTTCTCAAAAGCGATTTTCTAGAAAGTAACCTACCGTGTTATTGATTAAAATATTATTCAGAATTCAATATTCTCCTGCAGTACCTACTCAAAAGAATTTGAGGGAAGAAATGCAGGTGCTTAAAATATTACGAAAAATCAGCCCTTCTCTAGGGGAGAGGCCTGCTTTCATGATCTTATAATATAAATGTAAATTTTGACTAAATATATGCAGAAACTTTTCCCCCATAAAATTATTCGGTGTCAAATCAACGTCAGGTAAAACGTTTTATTTCACTTCGGAGGAAATTTTGACTTGAAAAATTCAAATTACACAACAGATGAAAGCTTTTAGGCAAATGAGGTTCATTATAAAAGACAATATTCGGTAAAGCGAATTTGAGGTCTTAATGAATAAACATACACGGCCAAAAGAATTTCATACGTGTTGAACGAACTTCTTTTGTCATAATTAATTAAAAATATAATTATCGAAGAAATCACTTCGAGATCATACTTATTTTTCATTTAAATTTGTATACTTTTACATTAATAAAACTCATAATTATAATTGATGAGTTTGTGTATTTGGGAAGTACGTTTACGAGAGATGGGAAGACTATAGAGATATCGAAAGGAGGGTAAATGCCGGTAACTCCATTAATGGAAGGCTGAACGCCGTTGGCCCCAAAAACTGTCAAAAGAAGCGAAGCTAGCCGTCCATAATGGAGTGCTGGTACCTACCCTGGTGTATGGCAGTGAGGCGTGGAACTGGCAGAGAAAGGATGAAAGTAGACTGAATGCTGTAGAAATGAGATCCCTGAGACGTATGTGTGTTAAAACCATGTATGATCGTGTGAGAAATGTGGAGATCCGCAAAGAATGCAAGGATTATGTAAGCGTAATTAATAAGATTGAAGGTCGCGGGTTCGAACCCGGCGTGCGCAAATAAATTTTATTCGATTAATTTGTGTTATTTCACAATTTATTCATTTAAATTAATAAATAGTATATTTGCGGCACGTTCCAGAGTGGAAGATACTATCAGTATCGCCCTGGTGTAAGACCACCATTCAGAATTGAAACGTTGCTTGAAATGGCTCAAGCCGTGTTTAGTGACCAGATCTGAATAGCCAGGTACTCCCCCACCTTCCTCTTCCCTATCTCCTTCCCCTCCCCACTACCTTCAGCCTCACAACATACCCCGATTGGGGATACCATAGTCTCACTGGCTCCAGATGGGAGCAGTTGGGACTCTTGTTCGGTATTAACTGTAAAAAAAAAAGATTAAGAAAGGGACGCTCAGATGGTTTGGGCATGTAGAGCGAATGAGTGAGGAAAGGAGTGTAAGGAGAATATATGACGCAAATGTGAATGGTAGATGAAGACGGGGACGCCCGAGGAAGACATGGCACGACCAAGTGAATCAGAAAAATACTGTTTCTGTATTATTTTCAACCTTTGCATATCACAATGTTGGTAGGTAATATGTGTTGTTGCTACGCTAATGCGTTTAATGATAATTTCATTTATTGTTGTTGTAACATTCTTTCTCGTGGAACAAATCTCCTGCTGACAAGCTACTTGCAGTGGCTTAGCGGGAACAAATTCCCATTGTATGTAATTTTTATACAATAAAAAAAAAGATACTTGAGTCGGGCGATGTCTAGAGTCAAAATAATAAAAGAGCATGTATGAATGTGAAAGAGACAAGGAGTGTTTGCCAAGATCGATTTGTTTGGCGGTCCGTCCTCTCTGCCTACCCCTGCGGGGAAACGTCGTGATGGTTAGTTAGTTAGTTAGTTTATAATTATAACTCTATATATTGTTCAAAATCAAACACAAAAAAAATTCTTCCACATGTCGTCCTGGTCACTCAGACTTATAACCGCACAACCCCTCACCGCTCCCCTAACCGTCCAATACCTAGTGAGCTTTTTTAAATGTTTTGAGTTGGAAAAAATCGAGTGCAGTTCACATGCGGTAGAAGTGAAACATCACCCACACAATCTCAAACAATAGGAGCCTTGAAAAGTGAGCTCATAATCAAAGCGACCAATGTGGTAAGGTTTCATTATATCTCATTCTCTAGCATGCTAAATCGTATAGATGTATGTGCTTGTCTCTTTTTAGTGTTTCTTCCGTTTCATCGAGTTTCAAATCACAACGGTGCTAAAGAAGTTTCACTTAAAAAAAATATTTGTGTGCAGTTCACACGCGGTAGAAGCGAAACCTTCCCAAAACTAAAGTAGACAAGAGTGGGCTACGAAGCACCGCAGAAAGAGGAGACCGCTTATTCTATCTCATTCTCTCGCACGCTAAATCCTATATGTTGTGTATGTGTTTGTCTCTTTTTTTTTATATGAGCTCCACACAGGATGCCCTGAGGAAAATAATTTCCCTCAGGGCCTATGTCATCTTTGGGGATGCTGTGTGGAGGTTTTTTTTTAAAGGAAATGAAGGGGAGGAGAGTTCTGGGAAGGAAAAGGATTTAAGGGGTGGGTAGGAATCTGGGGTTCAGTGTGTCCTGGTCATCCACCTCCACGACCTAGACAAACTTCACCCCATGAACCCGGGCACCCGGGCAGTGTCGCTTTTTCGTTTCATCGAGTTTTAAATAACAACGGTGCAAAAGAAGTTTTCATTTCAAAAATACACCGAAAACGTCAACGCAGACCAATATTTTCTTTGCATTTGTTACTCCAAATAGTGATCGCTAGTTAAAGTAGGTCTTGTACGTCCCTTAACACCCTGTTTATACCTATAATAACTAACTAATCTCCACCCATTGTAATGTTTTTCGTCTAATAGTTACTTATTTGTCTATAATTGTTTGTTTTTTCTTATATTTGTTAATTTTTATTTTGCATTCATCCTGATAAAGAAACCATTGGCTTTGAAACATGTCAGTAGTTAAGTTGGCATCGCGTCATGAGTTCAATTCCTCGGCTGGCGAAGTCTCCATGGAATCAACATTTTCCGCTTACTGTGGTAGTAGTAAGAGATTTTAAAATTATTGACAGGTTATTTGTATCCCGGGAATGTTTGCCTTTCTTTCATAAAAACATGATAGGTATCAGATTCGATAATTTAGAAGCCCTAGAATTAAGGAAAGCCATAAATATTAATAGTAAGGTAATTAATAATCAAATCAATTTAAATAATAGTCCAATACTAAGGTTGTTCCCTATTGACAAAATACATTCCCTTTCCTTTCCCAATTCTCCATCTAGACTAATCCCTACTTCCTTCTCCACTTGAGTAGTCCAGCCCATTTTGTTTTTAAGCCATATATATATTATCTATAACACATGAAACTTAATTTTAGAAGAGTTTTGTACTGACCTGAAGAAGCTACGGTTGTAGCGAAACCCGGTCGGCATTAAGTACATAAAAAATAAAAGTGGTGTTTACAAAGTTATTGTTTTATTATTAAATTATAATGTCACTTCACAAAGTATCTGCTTCATGTGAACAAAAATTCCGATTATTTAGATTAAATAGTGGTGTATACAAAGTTATTTATTTTCATTTGAATAAAATACTTCAAGTAAAATTATAATGCACAAGTGTTTCTCTCTCAAGAAACTTACTTGAAAACTTTTTTCTGGAGCCAGTCTGAAGTATCTTAGTTTTAAAACGTCCTAATTCCTCATTGGATTATTAATTTAAAGAATTTTCGCCTTTTTATGTTGAACATTTTCCAGCACTAGAGTCCTAAATTCTCCAGTCTTTCAAAACAAATATCAATTCTCTTTTGCCACTAATCTTTTCACAAAATGTAATACTTATAGTGATGGGGGTTGCACATGTGAAATCATGCAATGTCCAGTGTTTCAAATATAATGTCCTCCGCGTGCAAAGCCGTATCTTCTCCAAGCATAAACTTTCTAATTAAGGTGTATTTATCGGAATCATGTTTTCTGTATCTATTTGTAAATAGTAAAATTAGGTAAAACCTAAGAATTCTTAATAAATACTTGAGACGATTTTTCCAAAAACGGCGCTCTACAAATTATCCTTATTTTTATTATTATCATGAAAGTTTTCATATTGACAGTTACTACTACTATACATCTGAACCTTTTCGCAGCGGACCACATACTGTAAGTAAATACCTTTATTGATTGTTTCATTTGATTCTCTTCTTTTAGTAATGTAAGTAAGCTTTAGTATTTTTAAGGAAATGATAGTTTCCAGCTTAGAAATATACCTACTAAAGTTGGTATTTTATGAAAATAACACAATTTTAAAAATGCCAAGAATTTTTATTATAATAGGTAAAATTAACAACAAATAAATGGTAAATGGGAAATAATTGCGCGACATTTATTTTCTTGCTAAATTATGGGTAAAAATATACATATTTTGAGCCCTCACTTTAACCGAAATTTCTTAAGTCTTTTCTCTTTAGCCGAAATCATAAATAATTTAATGCACAATGTTTACTTTTACTGCAGAGTTTAATTTCAATACGCCATTAGCTCCGAAGTTAAACAAACAGAGAGGCTTTTACCAAGACAAAAAGATCGGAAGGGATCTTCCTAATATCCCTCTTATCTCCTATTTCCAGTCACTCCCAAATCCTCCCCTAGTTCTGGGGTTTCTTCAGGCTTTGGGGTCCCAGGAACATTTAGTTAGGGGACCATCTCTGTTCAAACAATACATCCATTTCCCATTAATCTAAGACCTGATGTTGATTCCCAGTAAGTGAACTAGCCCTTCTGTTTATTTTATTGACGCTGTTTGCTTCGAAGACATTTTGTGCCGAGAATGCAAAATGGATGATTTCAGAATTTCCGTTCGCCGGAACTGTCGGTAACCCAAATTACGTGAATATCCGAACGAATACGTGTCGCTGGAAAATTTGTTTACTGGGAAACTGGGAATATGGAAATTCGTGAAACTTGTTATTCAGGAAACATAGACAGAAAATCTTTTTAGTCTCGCAATAAAACCAACATACCTGTTTGTAATTAGAAAGTACATTACACAAAAAAAGGTGGGTAAATTTAAAAAAAAAATGTTAATGTATATTCTTGATAAACAGAGTAATGAAATGGAGTAGCGATGTATTATGATGTTTTAGTTTGATTTAATGTTTTTATTATTTCTGGTTAATATGAGTGAAAATGTAATTTTCTTTTTTACTAGAATAAAAAAAAAAAAAAAAAAACATTACTATTAACCAAATACATTTTTTAAACATTCACCTTGTTTTTTTTTTTTAATTTCTTTTATATATTTAATAATATTATTATTCAATTTATACAAAACAGTTTATTTACGTTAAGTTACGTAGCAGAACTGTTTTTATAAATTGAATACAATATTATTAAATATATAAAAGAAATGAAAAAATTAAAATGGACATCTACAAATTAAACTTGATAACAATAAATTCACCTTGGTAGTCAATTGTGGAGAGAACCAAATATCTTAATTGTTTTCTTTTTAAGTGAAAACTTCTTTAATACCGTTGTTGTGTGAAACTCGATGAAACGAAAAGTTGCGATACTAAAAAGAAACAAACACGTACATACATGATTTAGCCTGCGAGAGAATGAGATAGTATAATCGGTCTCTGAGTGTTCTAAGGTGCTTCGTAGCCTTCCCACTCTTATCTACTTTAGTTTTCTAAAGTTTTCAATTCTACCGCGCGTGAATTTGTTTTTTTTTTTATCACTGAAACACTTATTGAGTAAAATTTTAGACCTGGTATGGACCCAGTGGTGATTTATACTGATTTAACATTAATAAAAAAAATAGCACAAGCAATCGTTCCATTTTGAATTTAAAAATGTAAAAAAAAACATGTCTGAATACTCCATTGCCCAACATAAATTATCAATCAAGACAATAAATTACAATTATGCTAGTAATTCCCAGTTTAAACACATATTTTAGCCGTAGAAATATTATATGTCATTCTACAAAACTACTTATATAAAGCACTACCAAATCAAACAATAACAAAATGATAGAAAAAGATTGAATTGAATATTTTTAAAACTAAAGCAAAAACGAACAAAGGCAATCAACTTGCCAATACTATGAAGACAATGTAAAAACAACTAGGAACTAAATACAAAATATTAAAACTACATGCTGCCTCAGAACAGGAAACCCTAGTGAGGAAGACTGTGAAAACTATAACATTATTTAATTAAATGAAGACATTATGAGCGAAACTCAATCGAAAATCTGGAAACAGAAAAATCAGAAAAAGATATTGGCACCTCTGGGACTCGAACCCAGGACCTCACTACTTTCCGGGTTGGGCGCTCTTATCCACTGAGCTAAGGTGTCGATATCCAATTCGGTCACTTTTAACTGTACCATACTTCGACTAAGAACATATTATCTTCATTTTTCTTAACGCATATTTTTTATTGGCTGCCTGCCATCTTTATGAATGATTGCAAGATTCAACTCGAACTAAATGCAATCTAGATGGTGTCTGGATAAATTATTATCCATTTTATTTAATGTGCGACATCTATTGACTTTTCGGCAAGTCTGGGATGAATATTATTATTTATTATTTTAACTTTATGAGTAAAACCTCAAACTGTAATATTTAATTAAATGAAGACATTATGAGCATTGGATATCGACACCTTAGCTCAGTGGATAAGAGCGCCCAACCCGGAAAGTAGGGAGGTCCTGGGTTCGAGTCCCAGAGGTGCCAATATCTTTTTCTGATTTTTCTGTTTCCAGATTTTCGATTGAGTTTCGCTCATAATGTCTTCATTTAATTAAATATTACAGTTTGAGGTTTTACTCATAAAGTTAAAATAATAAATAATAATATTCATCCCAGACTTGCAGAAAAGTCAATAGATGTCGCACATTAAATAAAATGGATAATAATTTATCCAGACACCATCTAGATTGCATTTAGTTCGAGTTGAATCTTGCAATCATTCATAAAGATGGCAGCCAATAAAAAATATGCGTTAAGAAAAATGAAGATAATATGGGTGGTTCTTAGTCGAAGTATGGTACAGTTAAAAGTGACCGAATTGGATATCGACACCTTAGCTCAGTGGATAAGAGCGCCCAACCCGGAAAGTAGGGAGGTCCTGGGTTCGAGTCCCAGAGGTGCCAATATCTTTTTCTGATTTTTCTGTTTCCAGATTTTCGATTGAGTTTCGCTCATAATGTCTTCATTTAATTAAATATTACAGTTTGAGGTTTTACTCATAAAGTTAAAATAATAAATAATAATATAACATTATTCTTGTATTATGCTTTATACTTTAATCACGAACAAACTTTCTCATAGAAACTAATAAAAATAAGCATTTTTCAATTGATCTATCGGAAAAAAAAATTATTTATGGAGTGTTCTGGAGTGGGTTGTAGCTATCTAATAGTTGTATTTTAATTAAAAAATGCGTTGATAAAAATTGTTTCATATTTAAGATAGAATAATTTTTGAAATGCGGCTTCACCGGAGAATGCTCAAAATCCAATGGACCGACATGATCACCAACACAGAAATTCTGTAGCAGATAGAGAACTGTTCACATTAGTAAAAGTCAGGAAAATTTCATATCTAGGTCACATACTTCGAGGGGAGAAATATCACTTGGTCCAATTAATATTATAAGACAAGATAGAGGGTCGCCGAGGGGCTGGTAGGAGACAAATGTCTTGGCTGCGAAATGTACGAGAGTGGACCGGTATTAGAAGTGTGGAGGAGCTATTCCGGGCAGCGCAAGATGGAGATATATTTTCCATAGTGATCGCCAATGTCGTGTGGACCTGATAGGGCACAAGAAGAATAAGAAGAATCAAATTAAGTTGTTGTACGGTGTACCTTTTCTGTGTATATTTCATTCGCCAAGTCAGGAATATCCTTGCTTTATGGCTGATAAAATTATAAGACCTTATCATTTCTTTAAAAATTGTTCTAGGAAGTAGAAGATATTGAGAATTTAATATCACCATCAATTCCCCCAAAAGTCTTCAAAAATACCATAAATAAAAATCTTCCTCAAAATTCAGTTTATATTGCTGCTATTTGGGAGATATTGAGGGATAATCACCCGCCCAGGGACAGCGGCTGACGGGTCCCCGCAAGAGTAATGATGGATGGTCCACTCCCTCCCCCCCGCAGCCTCCGGACCCGTCGCTAGATGGCGCCTGATTAATGCAAGCCGGAGAGAGTGAGGGGACAGAGAGAAGATTTATTACCGCCTCCGACGTTTGGCGTTATCTTAGACTCGAACCCGTTTTGACAACACAATTAGTGGAAATATTCTCTGTTTTGTTTACTCCACTGAAAACTGTAAACAATATTTCAGTAATTATAATAATATTAATACAATTTTTTATCACGTCATTTATGACTTGACTACCCACATTCAAATACTTCCATTCTATTCTCTTCTCTCCAAGATTTAATGATATTTTATGAACAAATCGATTATGTTTAGGGGGAGACCGTGTAAAGTCTGAAGTCTGTTATGACTAAAAAATAATAATATTTCGATTATTCGTAGAGCGCCGTTTTTAGGAAAAATCATCTCAAGGGTGCTGTACATATGTATAATATATTTCTACAGTCCTACTTCTAACTACAGACTAGACAAACCATTATAACAGCTTTTAGCTAAAAAAAATTGCATCCACCGGTTCGCCGATCACTGATACAAAACTACAATGCATTTGAAAAATGTATAGGCAGAAAATAGACAGGCTCATACTTAATTGGGAGGTCACTTGAGATTAACATTAAATTCAAATATTTGTTTATTTAGAGAAATTAATTTACAGTTTGCACGCAGATGACATAATTGGGAACACATTTTATTGAAATGCCAATATTTAATCCTGGAATATATTTTATGAGCGTGTATATATAACTTTATGAGCGTGAACATTTAATGATGGGCGGTACAATAGTACAACGATTTTATTAGAATATTTATCTTCCTAAATGTGATTCGGATTGATGTGTAAACATTCGAATAAAAAAAGAGAGTATTTCTAAAAAAAAGTACAGAATTGCTGCTTCCAAAAATTGCCGACATGATAAATAATGAATTAAACGGTAAAAAACATACATTAATCTTATTTATAGATTATTCAAAAGCTTTTGAAACTATGGTAAATCATTTAAACATGGTTAATCATTTAAAATACCAGAAATTATAGGAATAAGAAGAAAACTACTAAAACTTTTTGAAAATTACTTAAACAACCGATGCATGAAATTAAAACTCTTTAAGTAAAAAAAAAGATTTTTTTTTGCTGGCGTACCTCAAGGTTCCATATTAGGTCCAATTCTGTATATTATATATGAATCTTTTATTAAATTCAATTTAGACATGTAAAGCACTTTGCATATGCGAATGATACTGCTTTAGTGATTTCCGGTAGTGATTTGCAAACTTGTATGGAACTTTTACAAAAAGACTACATTGAACTCTTAAAATGGTCTCATGACTTTGGCTTAATCATAAATGTCAAAAAAACTAAGTTGTTTCACATAAGATCCCCTAACGTTAAGGTATATAATATATTTCAGGTGTAATATTATTACACCTGAAATAAAGACAAACACAAGATTGCTTACACGATGGCATTCTTGCAATGTATACCTACATGTGAAAATATTGAACTAGTTAAAGAATATGTTTATTTATATTATATATATATTAATGCACAGTTTTCGAAAACTCACTTTTTTTTCGTCATTTAGGCAAAAGACGACCTTGCCGCCCCTTAAGTTTTACCCGTTTCGAGGTTCAGTTTCGCTCGAAACACAGGGCTTTTTTTTTCAGTGCAGGCCTCCCACGCCAAAATGACCTCTCCGCTCTTCGAGTTTGACCGACCTCAGAGACCACTATCGCAAGACAGGAAACTCACACGAAATTCTTATTTTAGAAACGCCAAAAGTCAACGGAAAAAACTGATACAAAATCAGCGGCGATAACTGGAACCTCCGGCTGAATCTCTCATCGACGAAGAAATCGGCCTGGTTATATTTCCCGCCGACAGGTTCGCATTTGCAAAAAAGATAAGAAATCTTAATCACTATTTCCTTTACGCGAAACGAATTTGCTAGAAATTTATTCTTTTATTTTAATGGCGATGCTGCTAAAAAATGACATTTTATAGGTACGACACGCGGTACGAGATATCGTCGAAAAAGCGCGTTCTGGTGGAGATGTTTTACCACAGATTGGAAGTAGAGGGTTTTATCAAACTTTTAAAACTGCGACATGTAACGCATTTCATCCAAAATGTTCTGCAATATTCCAAAATACCTTGCATTATTTTTGACATTTGCTAAGATTTCACTACCGTCGAAAGTGAAAAATTTGGCGGCCAGTAGAATAAGTCGTCGAGTAGGTACTTAAATTCGATTAAATTGACTAATAATTGATAATAAAAAACAATCTTGAGTTTCAAGACACGTCAGTTAGGAGAAAATTATGATTTAGCCGTATAAAATAACGGCTTCAAGCCTGTTTCGGAGTCGACAATTTGAAAACGCCTCTGCGGCTCGAAAACCGATTCTGGCTGTAATGTTTTTGAATTTTATGGAGGTCGAGAGATTAAAAAAACATTTTCAACGGCCGTAACATACGCAAACCATTAAAAATATTTCACTACACGCTACGGAAAATATGACGTTTGAGAAAAATAACGTGCTTTGAAAATCCCACAGAAGAGAATATATTGCTGGCCATATAAAAAGAACACGTTTAATTACAGGGTAGGTACTTTTCCGTTGAATTATTACAAATTTGTTCGTAAGATGAACGGATTTTTTTAAGGAAATGCTTAGGTACCTACATCAATATTGTTTGTCTGCGTAAGAACCGGGTAGGTACCGGCTTACGCATCGGTTCTTTCCTCCAGATATCAAATAAAAAATTAATGATTTGAAATAAAAGAAATCACTCGGGATGGTCGCAATTTTTGCCAAAATGCATTATTTCAGGTATGTAGACTTTTGTAGTTATGAAGGAAATTAGTACTAAATAAATCGGAACGTTTTTGAAGTAAGATGGGTCCAAATACAATGCTAAACACTTTTCTTTTATGATTGTGTGAGTAAAAATTCGAACTAAAAATGACAATGAGGGCGCTGTACAATATTGAGTTTCCATCAGGAATACACATTTTGCAAGAGTAAAATATTGAATAAAATATGCTTATTTCCTAGACAAGGTAGGTACTTAAATACCTAGGGACTTTTTTCTTTTAAAAATAAAAAAAACATGATATCAAATAAACAGAAACAAACAAAGATGGTCGTATTTTTTTGCCAAAGTCGATAGGTACCTATCATTTCAAAACCAAATGTCAAAATTAAAAAATTAGGATTCGTAATATTTATTCAAAAAATATGTAGGTACTCATGTGCACCTGCCCTGATTTATTTTTTATATGAACGATTTTGCATTAAAATTATTATTTGTTAAATAATTTTGAAAAATACATTTTTATGGCGCCATTTTTGTGAAAAATGACAAAAAAGATGACGTACAATATTGAAAATCTACCAGGAGCACATGATGTATCACTATAGAGTTCAAGTGGGGTGGGTCGCGAACTCACATGTCAAACTTTTGTCAACAAACCGGACCTCTCAGCGATTTCGGTTGTTGTTTTACGACAAACGGCATTACGGCCGAAAAATCGATCCTGGCTAAAATGTTTTTGAAAAATATTATAGTCTAGATGTCTCCTCAACTAATTCGATCGTCATTACATACGCATCGCATGTGAAATATTTCAGGGCAAGCTAAACAAAATCAGATTTTTCCACGAAAAACACGTGCTTAGAAATTTTTAGTTTTTCATTCCTGGGTAGGTACTTATTTGACGACGACGTACTTCATTGAAAAAATTTGAAAAGAAATGCGTAGGTACTTTCACGAATAGGTAGCTTCACAATAAATTAGGTTTTAATGCAATACTAAGGTAAAGTTGTTTCAATAAAGTTGAATAATTCAACAATGTTTTTAAAGTTAATTTTCACGTTCTGTGTAAGTTCTATTCGAGTTCTGTTGTTTTATCGTTATAGGCCAGTCGCATCATAAAACTGAAATAATTACATATCCATATATGTTCTTAGTCGAAGTATGGTACAGTTAAAAGTGACCGAATTGGATATCGACACCTTAGCTCAGTGGATAAGAGCGCCCAACCCGGAAAGTAGGGAGGTCCTGGGTTCGAGTCCCAGAGGTGCCAATATCTTTTTCTGATTTTTCTGTTTCCAGATTTTCGATTGAGTTTCGCTCATAATGTCTTCATTTAATTAAATATTACAGTTTGAGGTTTTACTCATAAAGTTAAAATAATAAATAATAATATAACATTATTCTTGTATTATGCTTTATACTTTAATCACGAACAAACTTTCTCATAGAAACTAATAAAAATAAGCATTTTTCAATTGATCTATCGGAAAAAAAAATTATTTATGGAGTGTTCTGGAGTGGGTTGTAGCTATCTAATAGTTGTATTTTAATTAAAAAATGCGTTGATAAAAATTGTTTCATATTTAAGATAGAATAATTTTTGAAATGCGGCTTCACCGGAGAATGCTCAAAATCCAATGGACCAACATGATCACCAACACAGAAATTCTGTAGCAGATAGAGAACTGTTCACATTAGTAAAAGTCAGGAAAATTTCATATCTAGGTCACATACTTCGAGGGGAGAAATATCACTTGGTCCAATTAATATTATAAGACAAGATAGAGGGTCGCCGAGGGGCTGGTAGGAGACAAATGTCTTGGCTGCGAAATGTACGAGAGTGGACCGGTATTAGAAGTGTGGAGGAGCTATTCCGGGCAGCGCAAGATGGAGATATATTTTCCATAGTGATCGCCAATGTCGTGTGGACCTGATAGGGCACAAGAAGAATAAGAAGAATCAAATTAAGTTGTTGTACGGTGTACCTTTTCTGTGTATATTTCATTCGCCAAGTCAGGAATATCCTTGCTTTATGGCTGATAAAATTATAAGACCTTATCATTTCTTTAAAAATTGTTCTAGGAAGTAGAAGATATTGAGAATTTAATATCACCATCAATTCCCCCAAAAGTCTTCAAAAATACCATAAATAAAAATCTTCCTCAAAATTCAGTTTATATTGCTGCTATTTGGGAGATATTGAGGGATAATCACCCGCCCAGGGACAGCGGCTGACGGGTCCCCGCAAGAGTAATGATGGATGGTCCACTCCCTCCCCCCCGCAGCCTCCGGACCCGTCGCTAGATGGCGCCTGATTAATGCAAGCCGGAGAGAGTGAGGGGACAGAGAGAAGATTTATTACCGCCTCCGACGTTTGGCGTTATCTTAGACTCGAACCCGTTTTGACAACACAATTAGTGGAAATATTCTCTGTTTTGTTTACTCCACTGAAAACTGTAAACAATATTTCAGTAATTATAATAATATTAATACAATTTTTTATCACGTCATTTATGACTTGACTACCCACATTCAAATACTTCCATTCTATTCTCTTCTCTCCAAGATTTAATGATATTTTATGAACAAATCGATTATGTTTAGGGGGAGACCGTGTAAAGTCTGAAGTCTGTTATGACTAAAAAATAATAATATTTCGATTATTCGTAGAGCGCCGTTTTTAGGAAAAATCATCTCAAGGGTGCTGTACATATGTATAATATATTTCTACAGTCCTACTTCTAACTACAGACTAGACAAACCATTATAACAGCTTTTAGCTAAAAAAAATTGCATCCACCGGTTCGCCGATCACTGATACAAAACTACAATGCATTTGAAAAATGTATAGGCAGAAAATAGACAGGCTCATACTTAATTGGGAGGTCACTTGAGATTAACATTAAATTCAAATATTTGTTTATTTAGAGAAATTAATTTACAGTTTGCACGCAGATGACATAATTGGGAACACATTTTATTGAAATGCCAATATTTAATCCTGGAATATATTTTATGAGCGTGTATATATAACTTTATGAGCGTGAACATTTAATGATGGGCGGTACAATAGTACAACGATTTTATTAGAATATTTATCTTCCTAAATGTGATTCGGATTGATGTGTAAACATTCGAATAAAAAAAGAGAGTATTTCTAAAAAAAAGTACAGAATTGCTGCTTCCAAAAATTGCCGACATGATAAATAATGAATTAAACGGTAAAAAACATACATTAATCTTATTTATAGATTATTCAAAAGCTTTTGAAACTATGGTAAATCATTTAAACATGGTTAATCATTTAAAATACCAGAAATTATAGGAATAAGAAGAAAACTACTAAAACTTTTTGAAAATTACTTAAACAACCGATGCATGAAATTAAAACTCTTTAAGTAAAAAAAAAGATTTTTTTTTGCTGGCGTACCTCAAGGTTCCATATTAGGTCCAATTCTGTATATTATATATGAATCTTTTATTAAATTCAATTTAGACATGTAAAGCACTTTGCATATGCGAATGATACTGCTTTAGTGATTTCCGGTAGTGATTTGCAAACTTGTATGGAACTTTTACAAAAAGACTACATTGAACTCTTAAAATGGTCTCATGACTTTGGCTTAATCATAAATGTCAAAAAAACTAAGTTGTTTCACATAAGATCCCCTAACGTTAAGGTATATAATATATTTCAGGTGTAATATTATTACACCTGAAATAAAGACAAACACAAGATTGCTTACACGATGGCATTCTTGCAATGTATACCTACATGTGAAAATATTGAACTAGTTAAAGAATATGTTTATTTATATTATATATATATTAATGCACAGTTTTCGAAAACTCACTTTTTTTTCGTCATTTAGGCAAAAGACGACCTTGCCGCCCCTTAAGTTTTACCCGTTTCGAGGTTCAGTTTCGCTCGAAACACAGGGCTTTTTTTTTCAGTGCAGGCCTCCCACGCCAAAATGACCTCTCCGCTCTTCGAGTTTGACCGACCTCAGAGACCACTATCGCAAGACAGGAAACTCACACGAAATTCTTATTTTAGAAACGCCAAAAGTCAACGGAAAAAACTGATACAAAATCAGCGGCGATAACTGGAACCTCCGGCTGAATCTCTCATCGACGAAGAAATCGGCCTGGTTATATTTCCCGCCGACAGGTTCGCATTTGCAAAAAAGATAAGAAATCTTAATCACTATTTCCTTTACGCGAAACGAATTTGCTAGAAATTTATTCTTTTATTTTAATGGCGATGCTGCTAAAAAATGACATTTTATAGGTACGACACGCGGTACGAGATATCGTCGAAAAAGCGCGTTCTGGTGGAGATGTTTTACCACAGATTGGAAGTAGAGGGTTTTATCAAACTTTTAAAACTGCGACATGTAACGCATTTCATCCAAAATGTTCTGCAATATTCCAAAATACCTTGCATTATTTTTGACATTTGCTAAGATTTCACTACCGTCGAAAGTGAAAAATTTGGCGGCCAGTAGAATAAGTCGTCGAGTAGGTACTTAAATTCGATTAAATTGACTAATAATTGATAATAAAAAACAATCTTGAGTTTCAAGACACGTCAGTTAGGAGAAAATTATGATTTAGCCGTATAAAATAACGGCTTCAAGCCTGTTTCGGAGTCGACAATTTGAAAACGCCTCTGCGGCTCGAAAACCGATTCTGGCTGTAATGTTTTTGAATTTTATGGAGGTCGAGAGATTAAAAAAACATTTTCAACGGCCGTAACATACGCAAACCATTAAAAATATTTCACTACACGCTACGGAAAATATGACGTTTGAGAAAAATAACGTGCTTTGAAAATCCCACAGAAGAGAATATATTGCTGGCCATATAAAAAGAACACGTTTAATTACAGGGTAGGTACTTTTCCGTTGAATTATTACAAATTTGTTCGTAAGATGAACGGATTTTTTTAAGGAAATGCTTAGGTACCTACATCAATATTGTTTGTCTGCGTAAGAACCGGGTAGGTACCGGCTTACGCATCGGTTCTTTCCTCCAGATATCAAATAAAAAATTAATGATTTGAAATAAAAGAAATCACTCGGGATGGTCGCAATTTTTGCCAAAATGCATTATTTCAGGTATGTAGACTTTTGTAGTTATGAAGGAAATTAGTACTAAATAAATCGGAACGTTTTTGAAGTAAGATGGGTCCAAATACAATGCTAAACACTTTTCTTTTATGATTGTGTGAGTAAAAATTCGAACTAAAAATGACAATGAGGGCGCTGTACAATATTGAGTTTCCATCAGGAATACACATTTTGCAAGAGTAAAATATTGAATAAAATATGCTTATTTCCTAGACAAGGTAGGTACTTAAATACCTAGGGACTTTTTTCTTTTAAAAATAAAAAAAACATGATATCAAATAAACAGAAACAAACAAAGATGGTCGTATTTTTTTGCCAAAGTCGATAGGTACCTATCATTTCAAAACCAAATGTCAAAATTAAAAAATTAGGATTCGTAATATTTATTCAAAAAATATGTAGGTACTCATGTGCACCTGCCCTGATTTATTTTTTATATGAACGATTTTGCATTAAAATTATTATTTGTTAAATAATTTTGAAAAATACATTTTTATGGCGCCATTTTTGTGAAAAATGACAAAAAAGATGACGTACAATATTGAAAATCTACCAGGAGCACATGATGTATCACTATAGAGTTCAAGTGGGGTGGGTCGCGAACTCACATGTCAAACTTTTGTCAACAAACCGGACCTCTCAGCGATTTCGGTTGTTGTTTTACGACAAACGGCATTACGGCCGAAAAATCGATCCTGGCTAAAATGTTTTTGAAAAATATTATAGTCTAGATGTCTCCTCAACTAATTCGATCGTCATTACATACGCATCGCATGTGAAATATTTCAGGGCAAGCTAAACAAAATCAGATTTTTCCACGAAAAACACGTGCTTAGAAATTTTTAGTTTTTCATTCCTGGGTAGGTACTTATTTGACGACGACGTACTTCATTGAAAAAATTTGAAAAGAAATGCGTAGGTACTTTCACGAATAGGTAGCTTCACAATAAATTAGGTTTTAATGCAATACTAAGGTAAAGTTGTTTCAATAAAGTTGAATAATTCAACAATGTTTTTAAAGTTAATTTTCACGTTCTGTGTAAGTTCTATTCGAGTTCTGTTGTTTTATCGTTATAGGCCAGTCGCATCATAAAACTGAAATAATTACAGAACTTGAATAGAATTTGAAGAGAACTTTCACAGAAGGCTAAAATTAACTCGATTAGTACATATTTTCTACACAAAATTGTAGAAAATATGTACAGGGAGACATCTAGCGGTGAAGAATGTAAGTACCGATTATTTTCATAAGAAAAATTCACACAAATTTATTCTATTTTTATTTTATGGCGAGGGGGGCGGAAATTTGACATTTCGAACGTACATTGCGTGGTCGAAGATATCGTCAAAAATACGCATTCTGGCCGAGATGTTTTTGAATTAATCTTAAGTAGAAAATTACTACAAGCAGTTAAAACTGTGACATGGTTCGCTTTCCATTCAAAATGTTACACAAGAGTGCATTTCACAATGACATGTTTTGACACTTTACGTAAAAAGCATTTTCCTCTAAAATATTTTTTGGCTTTCTAGCCAGTATAAAACCTAATTTTCTTACAAATAAAATCAGGTTGGGTAAATTTTCTCCAATATTGCAACACCGAAAATGAAAATTTTTCCATAACCCTCTTGAACTTACGAAATCACCCCATAATACGTTTTTGTATGAAGATTTTTTTTAAAGATGGCGGATTTCAATTTTTACGGCTTGGTGCGGTTAAAATTCAAGCGGGATTAGTCCAAGTTTGTGAGTTGGTCTTGCATGTGTAAAAAATATAAATACAGAATATTGTAAAACTGCAAATTATGAACTAGGTAGGTACCCGATAAACGGATTTAACTGATAAATTGGGCTCCAATATAGCTCAACATTAGGATTCGTATTATTTATAAAAATAAATACTTCTGCGAACTTTTTTTCATTGAAGTGATTACTTGACAAAAAATTCTGAATATACATTTAAATGGCGCCGTTTTTATTAATTACTGTAGGGAAACTTAGTACCTACTCGCGCACTATGAAATAATATTTTCTCTGTAATTTTTTTACTGGAATAAAAATAAGTTTAAGTTTCTAAAAAATTCTGAATAACACATTTTTATAGCGCCGTTTTTTGAAAAAATACTACAAGGGCCCCAAGTACCTACCCGTGCACTCATGTGTAGGTACCTACCCTGATTTATTTATTATATGAACGATTTTGCATTAAAATTATTATTTAAGAAATAATTTTGAAAAATACATTTTAATGGCGCCGTTTTTGTGTAAAATGACAAAAAGGGTGACGAACAATATTGAAAATCTACCAGGAGCACATAATACGCAGGAGTAAAATATTACAGACGATACATTTATTTACTAGACCAGGGAGGCAATTCTTTCATTGACAAAAATGATTAATTTAAATAAAAAGAAACATCCGAAGACGGGAGTTTTGAAGTGATACTTCTATAGCACTGCTGTGATTTGGATTTCGGATGAAACGGAAATGACGATTACTCCACCTGCGACAATGGTCAAATTTTTTTTTGCCAAATGGTGTAGGTACCTTTTGAATACTGTAGGGGTTCATACATTTTAAATTAAATTTCAATGTGAATATCGCACAAGAGTCCCACCTACTGCCGTCTGGAGTCAGTGAGACTACGGCATCCCCAGTTGTGCTTAGTTAAAGTTTCTAAAATATTCTGAATAATACATTTTTATAGCGCCGATTTTTTTAAATTAGTGCAAGGGCAAAAATTTTTTTTTATATCCAAAATCCAATTTTTTTTTCAAAATCCAAAATTTTTTTTTTTTTAAATTACACCTTACAGTACCCGAGATGGGTATCAAATTACGCGTCTCGATCTACACAATCCGAAGGGCTGAGTGAAAAAAATAAGCGATAAACTCCTAGGACCATTTTTTGAGATAAAGCTCTAATGGTTTTTCCTAATTTAAATTAAATGAAATACTGAACGCCCTGAGTCGGGCGGCAGGATTGGTTCAGTACTGAATTGAGCGGTAAGCTCCTGGGCCGTTTTAAAAGTATCGGCGACCAAAGTGGCACTGTGGTAAGAGTCTTTTCGACAGTAAACTATACGTTTCGGGTAACAAATTACGCGTATCGACCTGCATAACCCAAATGGCGCAGTGAAAATTTGAGCAGGAAGCTACTTGGCCTCCTTTTGCGAGAAAAGGCCCGTACTGAACGCCTTGAACCGGGTGACCGAAGCAGCCCGAGAGCGGATGTACGAAATCGGGCTGTCAACTGCCTGTGCCCTTTGTAGGCGCACACTCCTTGCTTTATCCACATTCAAACATCGTTTTTTCTTCACCTATTTTATTTTACACACACTCTTCGCTTCATCCGCGTTCACACGTCATATCGTGTAGTGTTTAACCCCTTGGTTGCCTCTGCAACAGGCAAAGCTAGTATATATATTATTGCACAGTTTTTCGAAAAACTCACTTTTTCCTTTACGCGAAAAACGACCTTGCCGCCCCTTAAGTTCGCCCACCCTAAGGATCGCTTTCGCTTATTTGATTTTCAGTACACCAAGAAATTAAGATTTTTAAGATTTTTTAAGACTTTTTTCTCATACAAAGTGCAATTTGCTAGGGATTTATTCTTAAAAATTTTACGGCGTTGCTGGGAAAAAATGGCATTTTATAGGTGCGTCACGGAATTCGAGATTGCGTCAAAAATAACCCTTCCGCCGGAGATGTTTTACGACAGATTCGTAGTAGAGAGTATTAATAAGATTTTAAAACCGCGACATGTAACGCATTTCATCCAAAATGTTCTGCAATATTGCATAATACTTAACATTATTTTTGACATTTGCTAAGATTTCACTACCGTCGAAAGTGAAAAATTTGGCGGCCAGTAAAATCAGCTGTCGAGTAGGAACTTAATTTCCTTTTTACTCACTAAAAAATTGAAAATAAAAAACCACCTTGAGTTTCAAGGGACGTCAATTTACGATTTAGCCTAATAAAAAAAAGCTCCAAGCCTGTTCCGGAGTGGCCAATTTGAAAACGACCCTGGGGCTCGAAAACCGATTCTGGCTGTAATTTTTTTCAATAATATCGAGGTCAAGAGATTGAAAAAACTTTTTCAACGGTCGTAACATACGCAAACCATTAAAAATATTTCACTATACGCTACGGAAAATATGACGTTTGAGAAAAATAACGTGCTTTGAATTTTCCTACAGAAGAGAAAATGTTGCTGGCCATATAAAAAGAACACGTTTAATTACAGGGTAGGTACTTTTCCGTTGAATTATTGCAAATTTGTTCGTAAGATGAACGGATTTTTTTAAGGAAATGCTTAGGTACCTACATCAATATTGTTGTCTGCGTAAGAACCGGGTAGGTACCGGCTTACGCATCGGTTCCTTTCCTTTAGATATCAAATAAAAAATTAATGATTTGAAATAAAAGAAATCACTCGGGATGGTCGCACTTTTTGCCAAAATGCATTATTTCAGGTAGGTAAACTTTTGTAGTTATGAAGGAAATTAGTACTAGATAAATCGGAACGTTTTTAAGTAAGATGGGTCCAAATACAATGCTAAACACTTTTCATTTATGATTGTGTTAGTAAGGATTCGATTGCTTTGGACATTATTAAATAAGTACCTACAACCATTCTTTGAAAGAATATATTTTTCTGTAATTTTTTACTGCAATTAAATTGTTCGAGTTAAAGCGATCCTTTCATTGACAAAAATTATGAATTTAAATAAAAAGAAAGATAAGATTAATTAATACAATATGCTTTCTTAATTTTTCACGTCCGGAGAAAAAAAAACTGTGTTTTCATTACACATTTCAAACTATTTCAACAAATGATACAAAACTCGCAGAAAAATATATCGTTCAATTACAATGGCTGTAAAAGTCCAATGTCAAAATTGCACAAGAGTCCCAATTACTGCCGTCCGGAGTCAGTGCGACTACGGCGTCCCCAGTTGGGTTTAGTTTTAGTTTCTGAAAAATTCTGAATAATACATTTTTATAGCGCCGTTTTTTGAAAAACTACAGTAAGCTGCACTCGAATTTTTTTTTGACAACGTCCTACTCGGATACTATTTATTCTGAACATTTCTAATAAAATGAGTAAATTTAAATAAAGATGGTCCAATTTTTTTTTGCCAAATGGTGTAGGTACCTTTTGAATACTGTGCGGGTTCATACATTTTAAATTTAATTCAATGTGAATACCGCACAAGAGTCCCAACTACTGCCGTCTGGAGTCAGTGAGACTACGGCATCCCCAGTTGGGTTTAGTTTAAGTCTCTAAAATTTCTGAATAATACATTTTTATAGCGCCGTTTTTGAAAAATTACTTTCAATTAAAAGTTCAAAAATTTCCGAGATCCAACAATTTTTTTTTCTAAAATTAAAAAATTTCCAGAATCCAATAATATTTTTTCCAAAATTAAAAAATTTCCAGAAACCAAAAAATTTTTTTTCTTAAATTAAAAAATTTCCAGAAACTGAAAATTTTTTTTTTCAAAATTCAAAAATTTCCAGAATCCGAAATTTTTTTTTTCCAAAATTAAAAAATTTCCAGAAACCAAAAAAGTTTTTTTTCAAAATAAAAAAATTTCCAAAACTCAAAAAATTTTTTTTTTCAAAATCCAAATTTTTTTTTTTTAAATTACACCCTACAGTACCCGAGATGGATATCAAATTACGCGTCTCGACCTATACAATCCGAAGGGCTGACTGAAAAAATTGAACGATAAACTCCGAAGACCCTTTTAGGCTCTATTGGTTTTTCTAATTTAAATTAAATGAAATACTGAACGCCCTGAGTCGGGCGGCTGGATTGTTTCAGTACTGAATTGAGCGGTAAGCTCCTGGGACGTTTTAAAAGTGTCGGCGACCAAAGTGGCACAATGGTAGGAGTCTTTGCAACACTTTATTATACGTTACGGGTAACAAATTACAAACATCGTTTTTTTCTTCACCTATTTTATTAAACACACACTCTTCGCTTCATCCGCGTTCACACGTCAAATCGCGTAGTGTTTAACCCCTTGGTTGCCTCTGCAACAGGCAAAGCTAGTATATATATTAATGCACAGTTTTCGAAAACTCACTTTTTTTTCGTCATTTAGGCAAAAGACGACCTTGCCGCCCCTTAAGTTTTACCCGTTTCGAGGTTCAGTTTCGCTCGAAACACAGGGCTTTTTTTTTCAGTGCAGGCCTCCCACGCCAAAATGACCTCTCCGCTCTTCGAGTTTGACCGACCTCAGAGACCACTATCGCAAGACAGGAAACTCACACGAAATTCTTATTTTAGAAACGCCAAAAGTCAACGGAAAAAACTGATACAAAATCAGCGGCGATAACTGGAACCTCCGGCTGAATCTCTCATCGACGAAGAAATCGGCCTGGTTATATTTCCCGCCGACAGGTTCGCATTTGCAAAAAAGATAAGAAATCTTAATCACTATTTCCTTTACGCGAAACGAATTTGCTAGAAATTTATTCTTTTATTTTAATGGCGATGCTGCTAAAAAATGACATTTTATAGGTACGACACGCGGTACGAGATATCGTCGAAAAAGCGCGTTCTGGTGGAGATGTTTTTTTTAATAAATAGGAGGAATAGAAATTAAGGAAGCTTTTAAAATCGACAAATATGTCGGTCACCATTCAAAATGTTACACGATAGCGCGCGGAAAAATGATATTTTCTGACGTTTCGCAAAACTCGCATTTTTCTCGAGGGTGCATAATTTATCTGGCCAGTAGAACACCTAATTTTCTTACAAATAAATTCAGGTTGGGTAAATTTTCTCACACCTGAGAACACTGGATTCTGAAATTTTACAAATGGCGGAACCGCCAACTAAAGTTTCAATCGGGCCAGGACAGCGTTGTTTGTATGGAAAACGTTAAAAACAACTCGATTTTCAGGCCGTGCTCGAGGTGGTGAACACATTATTTCGTATCGGTCTTGCCAGCGATGAAAATATAATTGCAGACTATTGTACGTCTGCGAATGATGAACTAAGTAGGTACCCGATAGATGGGCTCCGATGCATTAGGATTCGTATTATTTATAAATATAAATACTTTGCGAACTCTTTTTCATTGAAATGATTATTTGATAAAAAATTCTGAATTTACATTTTAATGGCGTGTTTTTTTTTACGTATGTGCAGGTGTACCAACTGAGAATCTGAGTAGGTAGGTACCTGCACATAACAACTCGGAATCATATGCAATTCCCATATGTTTTTTCTTTTGGAAATTTGTATTGAAATTATTTGAAGTTGAAAGGATAATTTCTTTTGTAATAATTTTTTGGGCTGTTATGCCGTGTTGCGCTACCTTCGTCTTTAGCCTAGATATTTAAGGGATTTATTTTTTTTAAATATTATAGTTACATAACGCTTTTTTGTATTTAGCTTATTTATGATAATTATTCAACGTTAGAGGCGGGCATTGGTACTGCCGCCCCGGGAACCATTTGTTGGATGAGCAACACCTCATAAAAATGGGTATACAAAAAATTTGAAAATTATATTTTTATAGGGCCGTTTTTGTGACCTCACTTTTCAAGTATTAGTTGAGATTGTTTTGGAAAAGTTTCACTTCTACCGCGTGTAAACTGCACTCGAATTTTTTTGACAACGTACGTAGGTACCTACTCGGGCACTATATATTCTGAACATTTCTAATAAAATGAGTAAATTTAAATAAAGATGGTCCAATTTTTTTTTGCCAAATGATGTAGGTACCTTTTGAATACTGTACGGGTTCATTAAATTAAATTAAATTTCAATGTGAATACCGCACAAGAGTCCCAACTACTGCCGTCTGGAGTCAGTGAGACTACGGCACCCCAGTTGGGTTTAGTTTAAGTCTCTAAAATTTCTGAATAATACATTTTTATAGCGCCGTTTTTTGAAAAATTACTTTCAGTTATAAGTTCAAAAATTTCCGAGATCCAACAATTTTTTTTTTCCAAAATTAAAAAATTTCCAGAAACCAAAAAATTTTTTTTTCATAATTAAAAAATTTCCAGAAACCGAAATTTTTTTTTTTCAAAATTCAAAAATTTCCGGAAACCAAAAAATTTTTTTTTCAAAATTAAAAAATTTCCAGAATCCGAATTTTTTTTTTCCAAATTTAAAAAATTTCCAGAAACCAAAGTTTTTTTTTTCAAAATTCAAAAATTTCCAGAAACCAAAAGTTTTTTTTTAAATTAAAAAAATTCCAGAATCCAAAATTTTTTTTTCCAAAATTAAAAAATTTTCAGAATCCAAAAAATTTTTTTTCAAAAATCAAAAAATTTCCAGAAAACAAAATTTTTTTTTCCAAAATTAAAAAATTTCCAAAACTCAAAAATTTTTTTTTTGAAAATTCAAAAATTTACAAAATCCAAAAAATTTTTTTTTGAAAATTCAAAAAGTTCCAAAATCCAAAATTTTTTTTTTGCAAATTTAAAAATTTCAAAAGTCCAAAAATTTTTTTTTCGAAATTCAAATATTTCGAAAATCCAAAATTTTTTTTTTTAAATTACACCCTACAGTACCCGAGATGGATATCAAATTACGCGTCTCGACCTACACAATCCGAAGGGCTGACTGAAAAAATTGAACGATAAACTCCGAAGACCCTTTTAGACTCTATTGGTTTTTTTAATTTAAATTAAATGAAATACTGAACGCCCTGAGTCGGGCGGCTGGATTGGTTCAGTACTGAATTGAGCGGTAAGCTCCTGGGACGTTTTAAAAGTGTCGGCGACCAAAGTGCCACAGTGGTAGGAGTCTTTGCAACAGTAAATTATACGTTACGGGTAACAAATTACAAACATCGTTTTTTTCTTCATCTATTTTATTAAACACACACTCCTCGCTTCATCCGCGTTCACACGTCAAATCGCGTAGTGTTTAACCCCTTGGTTGCCTCTGCAACAGGCAAAGCTAGTATATATATTAATGCACAGTTTTCGAAAAACTCACTTTTTTCGTAATTTAGGCAAAAGACGACCTTGCCGCCCCTTGAGTTTTACCCGTTTCGAGGTTCAGTTTCGCTCGAAAAACAGGGCTTTTTTTTCAGTCAGGGCCTCCCACGCCAAAATGACCTCTCCGCTCTTCGAGTTTGACCGACCTCAGAGACCACTATCGCAAGACAGGAAACTCACACGAAATTCTTATTTTAGAAACGCCAAAAGTCAACGGAAAAAACTGATACAAAATCAGCGGCGATAACTGGAACCTCCGGCTGAATCTCTCATCGACGAAGAAATCGGCCTGGTTATATTTCCCGCCGACAGGTTCGCATTTGCAAAAAAGATAAGAAATCTTAATCACTATTTCCTTTACGCGAAACGAATTTGCTAGAAATTTATTCTTTTATTTTAATGGCGATGCTGCTAAAAAATGACATTTTATAGGTACGACACGCGGTACGAGATATCGTCGAAAAAGCGCGTTCTGGTGGAGATGTTTTTTAATAAATAGGAGGAATAGAAATTAAGGAAGCTTTTAAAATCGACAAATATGTCGGTCACCATTCAAAATGTTACACAATAGCGCGCGGAAAAATGATATTTTCTGACGTTTCGCAAAACTCGCATTTTTCTCGAGGGTGCATAATTTGTCTGGCCAGTAGAACACCTAATTTTCTTACAAATAAATTCAGGTTGGGTAAATTTTCTCACACCTGAGAACACTGGATTCTGAAATTTTACAAATGGCGGAACCGCCAACTAAAGTTTCAATCGGGCCAGGACAGCGTTGTTTGTATGGAAAACGTTAAAAACAACTCGATTTTCAGGCCGTGCTCGAGGTGGTGAACACATTATTTCGTATCGGTCTTGCCAGCGATGAAAATATAATTGCAGACTATTGTACGTCTGCGAATGACGAACTAAGTAGGTACCCGATAGATGGGCTCCGATGCATTAGGATTCGTATTATTTATAAATATAAATACTTTGCGAACTCTTTTTCATTGAAATGATTATTTGATAAAAAATTCTGAATATACATTTTAATGGCGTGTTTTTTTTTACGTATGTGCAGGTGTACCAACTGAGAATCTGAGTAGGTAGGTACCTGCACATAACAACTCGGAATCATATGCAATTCCCATATGTTTTTTCTTTTGGAAATTTGTATTGAAATTATTTGAAGTTGAAAGGATAATTTCTTTTGTAATAATTTTTTGGGCTGTTATGCCGTGTTGGGCTACCTTCGTCTTTATACTAGATATTTAAGGGATTTATTTTTTTAAATACTATAGTTACATAACGCTTTTTTTGTATTTAGCTTATTTATGATAATTATTCAACGTTAGAGGCGGGCATTGGCACTGCCGTCCCGGGAACCATTTGTTGGATGAGCAACACCTCATAAAAATGGGTTTACCAAAAATTTGAAAATTATATTTTTATAGGGCCGTTTTTGTGACCTCACTTTTCAAGTATTAGTTGAGATTGTTTTGGAAAAGTTTCACTTCTACCGCGTGTAAACTGCACTCGAATTTCTTTTGACAACGTACGTAGGTACCTACTCGGGCACTTTATATTCTGAACATTTCTAATAAAATGAGTAAATTTAAATAAAGATGGTCCAATTTTTTTTTGCCAAATGGTGTAGGTACCTTTTGAATACTGTACGGGTTCATACACTTTAAATTAAATATCAATGTGAATACCGCACAAGAGTCCCAATTACTGCCGTCCGGAGTCAGTGCGACTACGGCGTCCCCAGTTGGGTTTAGTTTTAGTTTCTGAAAAATTCTGAACAATACATTTTTATAGGGCTGTTTTTTGAAAAACTACAGTAAGCTGCACTCGAATTTTTTTTTGACAACGTCCTTCTCGGATACTATTTATTCTGAACATTTCTAATAAAATGGGTAAATTTAAATAAAGATGGTCCAATTTTTTTTGCCAAATGATGTAGGTACCTTTTGAATACTGTACGGGTTCATTAAATTAAATTAAATTTCAATGTGAATACCGCACAAGAGTCCCAACTACTGACGTCTGGAGTCAGTGAGACTACGGCACCCCAGTTGGGTTTAGTTTAAGTCTCTAAAATTTCTGAATAATACATTTTTATAGCGCCGTTTTTTGAAAAATTACTTTCAGTTATAAGTTCAAAAATTTCCGAGATCCAACAATTTTTTTTTTCCAAAATTAAAAAATTTCCAGAAACCAAAAAATTTTTTTTTCATAATTAAAAAATTTCCAGAAACCGAAATTTTTTTTTTTCAAAATTCAAAAATTTCCGGAAACCAAAAAATTTTTTTTTCAAAATTAAAAAATTTCCAGAATCCGAATTTTTTTTTTCCAAATTTAAAAAATTTCCAGAAACCAAAAAATTTTTTTTTCAAATTAAAAAATTTTCCAGAAACCGATAATTTTTTTTTTCAAAATTCAAAAATTTCGGGAAACCAAAAATTTTTTTTTTCAAAATTAAAAAATTTCCAGAATCCGAAATTTTTTTTTTCCAAATTTAAAAAATTTTCAAAATCCAATTTTTTTTTTTTAAATTACACCTTACAGTACCCGAGATGGGTATCAAATTACGCGTCTCGATCTTAACAATCCGAAAGGCTGAGTGAAAAAAATAACTCCTAGGACCATTGTTCGAGATAAAGCTCTAATGTTTTTTTCTAATTTAAATTAAATGAAAAACCGAACGCCCTGAGTCGGGCGGTAGGATTGGTTCAGTACTGAATTGAGCGGTAAGCTCCTGGGCCGTTTTAAAAGTGTCGACGACCAAAGTGGCACTGTGGGAAGAGTCTTTTCAACAGTAAACTATACGTTTCGGATAACAAATTACGCGTATCGATCTGCACAACCCAGATGGCGCAGTGAAAACTTGAGCAGGAAGCTACTTGGCCTGCTTTTGCGAGAAAAGGCCCGTACCGAACGCCTTGAACCGGGTGACCGAAGCGGCCAGAGAGCAGGCATACGCAATTGGGCTGTCAACTATCTGTGCCCTTTGTAGACGGACACCCCTCGCTTTATCCACATTCAAATAACGTTTTTTTCTCTACCTATTTTATTTAACACACACTCTTCGCTTCATCCGCGTTCACACGTCAAATCGCGTAGTGTTTAACCCCTTGGTTGCCTCTGCAACAGGCAAAGCTAGTATATATATTAATGCACAGTTTTCGAAAACTCACTTTTTTTTCGTCATTTAGGCAAAAGACGACCTTGCCGCCCCTTAAGTTTTACCCGTTTCGAGGTTCAGTTTCGCTCGAAACACAGGGCTTTTTTTTTCAGTGCAGGCCTCCCACGCCAAAATGACCTCTCCGCTCTTCGAGTTTGACCGACCTCAGAGACCACTATCGCAAGACAGGAAACTCACACGAAATTCTTATTTTAGAAACGCCAAAAGTCAACGGAAAAAACTGATACAAAATCAGCGGCGATAACTGGAACCTCCGGCTGAATCTCTCATCGACGAAGAAATCGGCCTGGTTATATTTCCCGCCGACAGGTTCGCATTTGCAAAAAAGATAAGAAATCTTAATCACTATTTCCTTTACGCGAAACGAATTTGCTAGAAATTTATTCTTTTATTTTAATGGCGATGCTGCTAAAAAATGACATTTTATAGGTACGACACGCGGTACGAGATATCGTCGAAAAAGCGCGTTCTGGTGGAGATGTTTTTTAATAAATAGGAGGAATAGAAATTAAGGAAGCTTTTAAAATCGACAAATATGTCGGTCACCATTCAAAATGTTACACAATAGCGCGCGGAAAAATGATATTTTCTGACGTTTCGCAAAACTCGCATTTTTCTCGAGGGTGCATAATTTATCTGGCCAGTAGAACACCTAATTTTCTTACAAATAAATTCAGGTTGGGTAAATTTTCTCACACCTGGTAACACTGGATTCTGAAATTTTACAAATGGCGGAAGGCAACACTCTCCGCCAACTAAAGATTTCAATCCAGAGACATCTAGCGGTGCGGAATACAAGTACGGATCGTTCACACAAAACAAAATCAAATGTTTGTCGAACACGCCTGTAGTTCTATTTCAATCCGTTCAAATCGGCAGGTTCGTCTGTATCGAAAGAAATTTGCTCAATTCACGAAAAAAGATCTCCGTATCGAGTGTTGCTAGACGCTCGGTTTTGGAATGCCCATTTTAGGAAAGTAGTTTTTTAATTTATGTACGGGTTCACAATGTCAGAATATTGTACGTCTGCGAATGACGAACTAAGTAGGTACCTGATAGATGGGCTCCGATGCATTAGGATTCGTATTATTTATAAATATAAATACTTTGCGAACTCTTTTTCATTGAAATGATTATTTGATAAAAAATTCTGAATATACATTTTAATGGCGTGTTTTTTTTTACGTATGTGCAGGTGTACCAACTGAGAATCTGAGTAGGTAGGTACCTGCACATAACAACTCGGAATCATCAAATGGGTATTGCATATGTTTTTTCTTTTGGAAATTTGTAATGAAATTATTTGAAGTTGAAAGGATAATTTCTTTTGTAATTATTTTTTGGGCTGTTATGCCGTGTTGCGCTACCTTCGTCTTTAGCCTAGATATTTAAGGGATTTATTTTTTTTAAATATTATAGTAACATAACGCTTTTTTTGTATTTAGCTTATTTATGATAATTATTCAACGTTAGAGGCGGGCATTGGCACTGCCGCCCCGGGAACCATTCGTTGGATGAGCAACACCTCATAAAAATGGGTATACAATAATTTTGAAAATTATATTTTTAAAGGGCCGTTTTTGTGAAAAATGACAAAAAGGTGAGGTACAATATTGAAAATCTACCAGGAGCACATAACACGCAAGAGTAAAATTTAACAGAGAATACATTTATTTACTGGACAACTCAACCTCACTTTTCAAGTATTAATTGAGATTGTTTTGGAAAAGTTTCACTTCTACCGCGTGTAAACTGCACTCGAATTTTTTTTGACAACGTACGTAGGTACCTACTCGGATAGTATATATTCTGAACATTTCTAAAAAAATGAGTAAATTTAAATAAAGATGGTCCAATTTTTTTTTGCGAAATGGTGTAGGTACCTTTTGAATACTGTACGGGAACTAATCGTTCGTACATTTTACATTAAATTTCAATGTGAAAACCGCACAAGAGTCCCAATTACTGCCGTCCGGAGTCAGTGCGACTACGGCGTCCCCAGTTGGGTTTAGTTTTAGTTTCTGAAAAATTCTGAATAATACATTTTTATAGCGCCGTTTTTTGAAAAACTACAGTAAGCTGCACTCGAATTTTTTTTTTGACAACGTCCTACTCGGATACTATTTATTCTGAACATTTCTAATAAAATGAGTAAATTTAAATAAAGATGGTCCAATTTTTTTTTGCCAAATGGTGTGGGTACCTTTTGAATACTGTACGGGTTCATACATTTTAAATTAAATTTCAATGTGAATACCGCACAAGAGTCTCAACTACTGCCGTCTGGAGTCAGTGAGACTACGGTATCCCCAGTTGGGTTTAGTTTGTCTCTAAAATTTCTGATTAATACATTTTTATAGCGCCGTTTTTTGAAAAATTACTTTCAGTTCAAAAATTTCCAGGACAAAAATTTTTTTATTTCCAAAATTAAAAAAATATCCAAAACTTAAAAATTTTTTTTTTCAAAATTCAATAATTTCCAAAATCCAAATTTTTTTTTTCCAAAATTAAAAAATTTCCAAAACTCAAAAATTTTTTTTTTGAAAATTCAAAAATTTACAAAATCCAAAAATTTTTTTTTTGAAAATTAAAAAATTTCCAAAGTCCAAAATTTTTTTTTCAAAATCCAAATTTTTTTTTTTAAATTACACCCTACAGTACCCGAGATGGATATCAAATTACGCGTCTCGACCTACACAAACCGAAGGGCTGACTGAAAAAATTGAACGATAAACTCCGAAGACCCTTTTAGGCTCTATTGGTTTTTCTAATTTAAATTAAATGAAATACTGAACGCCCTGAGTCGGGCGGCTGGATTGGTTCAGTACTGAATTGAGCGGTAAGCTCCTGGGACGTTTTAAAAGTGTCGGCGACCAAAGTGGCACAATGGTAGGAGTCTTTGCAACAGTAAATTATACGTTACGGGTAACAAATTACAAACATCGTTTTTTTCTTTACCTATTTTATTTAACACACACTCTTCGCTTCATCCGCGTTCACACGTCAAATCGCGTAGTGTTTAACCCCTTGGTTGCCTCTGCAACAGGCAAAGCTAGTATATATATTAATGCACAGTTTTCGAAAACTCACTTTTTTTTCGTCATTTAGGCAAAAGACGACCTTGCCGCCCCTTAAGTTTTACCCGTTTCGAGGTTCAGTTTCGCTCGAAACACAGGGCTTTTTTTTTCAGTGCAGGCCTCCCACGCCAAAATGACCTCTCCGCTCTTCGAGTTTGACCGACCTTAGAGACCACTATCGCAAGACAGGAAACTCACACGAAATTCTTATTTTAGAAACGCCAAAAGTCAACGGAAAAAACTGATACAAAATCAGCGGCGATAACTGGAACCTCCGGCTGAATCTCTCATCGACGAAGAAATCGGCCTGGTTATATTTCCCGCCGACAGGTTCGCATTTGCAAAAAAGATAAGAAATCTTAATCACTATTTCCTTTACGCGAAACGAATTTGCTAGAAATTTATTCTTTTATTTTAATGGCGATGCTGCTAAAAAATGACATTTTATAGGTACGACACGCGGTACGAGATATCGTCGAAAAAGCGCGTTCTGGTGGAGATGTTTTTTAATAAATAGGAGGAATAGAAATTAAGGAAGCTTTTAAAATCGACAAATATGTCGGTCACCATTCAAAATGTTACACAATAGCGCGCGGAAAAATGATATTTTCTGACGTTTCGCAAAACTCGCATTTTTCTCGAGGGTGCATAATTTATCTGGCCAGTAGAACACCTATTTTTCTTACAAATAAATTCAGGTTGGGTAAATTTTCTCACACCTGGTAACACTGGATTCTGAAATTTTACAAATGGCGGAAGGCAACACTCTCCGCCAACTAAAGATTTCAATCCAGAGACATCTAGCGGTGCGGAATACAAGTACGGATCGTTCACACAAAACAAAATCAAATGTCTGTCGAACACGCCTGTAGTTCTATTTCAATCCGTTCAAATCGGCAGGTTCGTCTGTATCGAAAGAAATTTGCTCAATTCACGAAAAAAGATCTCCGTATCGAGTGTTGCTAGACGCTCGGTTTTGGAATGCCCATTTTAGGAAAGTAGTTTTTTAATTTATGTACGGGTTCACAATGTCAGAATATTGTACGTCTGCGAATGACGAACTAAGTATGTACCTGATAGATGGGCTCCGATGCATTAGGATTCGTATTATTTATAAATATAAATACTTTGCGAACTCTTTTTCATTGAAATGATTATTTGATAAAAAATTCTGAATATACATTTTAATGGCGTGTTTTTTTTTACGTATGTGCAGGTGTACCAACTGAGAATCTGAGTAGGTAGGTACCTGCACATAACAACTCGGAATCATCAAATGGGTATTGCATATGTTTTTTCTTTTGGAAATTTGTAATGAAATTATTTGAAGTTGAAAGGATAATTTCTTTTGTAATTATTTTTTGGGCTGTTATGCCGTGTTGCGCTACCTTCGTCTTTAGCCTAGATATTTAAGGGATTTATTTTTTTTAAATATTATAGTAACATAACGCTTTTTTTGTATTTAGCTTATTTATGATAATTATTCAACGTTAGAGGCGGGCATTGGCACTGCCGCCCCGGGAACCATTCGTTGGATGAGCAACACCTCATAAAAATGGGTATACAATAATTTTGAAAATTAAAGGGCCGTTTTTGTGAAAAATGACAAAAAGGTGAGGTACAATATTGAAAATCTACCAGGAGCACATAACACGCAAGAGTAAAATTTAACAGAGAATACATTTATTTACTGGACAACTCAACCTCACTTTTCAAGTATTAATTGAGATTGTTTTGGAAAAGTTTCACTTCTACCGCGTGTAAACTGCACTCGAATTTTTTTTGACAACGTACGTAGGTACCTACTCGGATAGTATATATTCTGAACATTTCTAAAAAAATGAGTAAATTTAAATAAAGATGGTCCAATTTTTTTTTGCGAAATGGTGTAGGTACCTTTTGAATACTGTACGGGAACTAATCGTTCGTACATTTTACATTAAATTTCAATGTGAAAACCGCACAAGAGTCCCAATTACTGCCGTCCGGAGTCAGTGCGACTACGGCGTCCCCAGTTGGGTTTAGTTTTAGTTTCTGAAAAATTCTGAATAATACATTTTTATAGCGCCGTTTTTTGAAAAACTACAGTAAGCTGCACTCGAATTTTTTTTTTGACAACGTCCTACTCGGATACTATTTATTCTGAACATTTCTAATAAAATGAGTAAATTTAAATAAAGATGGTCCAATTTTTTTTTGCCAAATGGTGTGGGTACCTTTTGAATACTGTACGGGTTCATACATTTTAAATTAAATTTCAATGTGAATACCGCACAAGAGTCTCAACTACTGCCGTCTGGAGTCAGTGAGACTACGGTATCCCCAGTTGGGTTTAGTTTGTCTCTAAAATTTCTGATTAATACATTTTTATAGCGCCGTTTTTTGAAAAATTACTTAAAATTATTAATTATTAAAAAACTCACATGGGTCATACAGTCAAAAAACGACCTTGCCGCCCCTTAAGTTCGCCCACCCTAAGGATCGCTTTCGCTTGAAATGCGATTCAGTGCAGGGTCTCCCACGCCAAAATGACCTCTCCGCTCTTCGAGTTTGACCGACCGCAGAGACCACAATCGCTAGACAGGAAGCTAAAAAAAAACCATGAAACCGAAACACCAAAAGTCAACGGTAAAAACTGATGCAAAATCAGCGGCGATAACTGGAACCTCCGACTGAATCTCTCATCGACGAAGAAATCGGCCCGGTTATATTTCCCGCCGACAGGTTCGCATTTCGAAAAAGTCGGAGAAAAATTAAGCACTATTCTCATACAAAACGAATTTGCTAGAAATTTTTTCATAATATTTTAATGGCGATGCTGCTAAAAAATGACATTTTATAGGTACGACACGCGGTTCGAGATATCGTCGAAAAGGCGCATTCTGGCGAAGATGTTTTTCGATAAATACGAAGAATAAAAGTTAAGGAAGCTTTTAAAATCGACAAATATGTCGGTCACCATTCAAAATGTTACACGATAGCGCGCGGAAAAATGATATTTTATGACGTTTCGCAAAACTCGCATTTTTCTCGAGGGTGCATAATTTTACTGGCCAGTAGAACACCTAATTTTCTTACAAATAAATTCAGGTTGAGTAAATTTTCTCACACCTTGGAACACTGGATTCTGAAATTTTACAAATGGCGGTAGGGCAAAGCTCTCCGCCAACTAAAGATTTCAATCCAGAGACATCTAGCGGTGCGGAATATAAGTACGGATCGTTCACGCAATACAAAATCAAATGTCTGTCGAACACGCCTGTAGTTCTATTTCAATCCGTTCAAATCGGCAGGTTCGTCTGTATCGAAAGAAATTTGCTCAATTCACGAAAAAAGATCTCCGTATCGAGTGTTGCTAGGCGCTCGGTTTTGGAATGCCTATTTTGGGTAGGTAGGTACCTGCACATAACAATTCGGAATCATCAAATAAGAATTGCATATGTTTTTTTTTTGGAAATTTGTAATGAAATTATTTGAAGTTGAAAGGATAATTTCTTTTGTAATAATTTTTTGGGCTGTTATGCCGTGTTGCGCTACCTTCGTCTTTAGCCTAGATATTTAAGGGATTTATTTTTTTTAGATATTAAAGTTACATAACGCTTATTTTTGTATTTTGCTTCTTTATGATAATTATTCAACGTTAGAGGCGGGCATTGGCACTGCCGCTCAGGGAGCCATTCGTTGGATGAGCAACACCTCATAAAAATAGGTACACAATAATTTTGATAATTATATTTTTATAGGACCGTTTTTGTAAAAAATGACAAAAAGGGTGACGTACAATATTGAAAATCTACCAGGAGCTCATAATACGCAGGAGTAAAATATTACAGAGGGTACATTTATTTACTGGGCTACTCAGACCTCACTTTTCAAGTATTAGTTGAGATTGTTTTGGAAAAGTTTCACTTCTACCGCGTGTAAACTGCACTCGAATTTTTTTTGACAACGTACTCGGACACTATATATTCTGAACATTTCTAATAAAATGAGTAAATTTAAATAAAGATGGTCCATTTTTTTTTTGCGAAATGGTGTAGGTACCTTTTGAATACTGTACGGGGACTAATCGTTCGTACATTTTACATTTAATTTCAATGTGAAAACCGCACAAAAGTCCCAATTACTGCCGTCCGGAGTCAGTGCGACTACGGCGTCCCCAGTTGGGTTTAGTTTTAGTTTCTGAAAAATTCTGAATAATAAATTTTTATAGCGCCGTTTTTTGAAAAACTACGGTAAGCTGCACTCGAATTTTTTTTTGACAACGTCCTACTCGGATACTATTTATTCTGAACATTTTTAATGAAATGAGTAAATTTAAATAAAGATCGTCCAATTTTTTTTTGCCAAATGTTGTAGGTACCTTTTGAATACTGTACGGGTTCATACATTTTAAATTAAATTTCAATGTGAATACCGCACAAGAGTCTCAACTACTGCCGTCTGGAGTCAGTGAGACTACGGCATCCCCAGTTGGGTTTAGTTTAAGTCTCTAAAATTTCTGAATAATACATTTTTATAGCGCCGTTTTTTGAAAAATTACTTTCAGTTATAAGTTCAAAAATTTCCGAGATCCAACAATTTTTTTTTTCCAAAATTAAAAAATTTCCAGAATCCAATAATTTTTTTTTCCAAAATTAAAAAATTTCCAGAAACCAAAAAATTTTTTTTTCACAATTAAAAAATTTCAAGAAACCGAATTTTTTTTTTTCAAAATTCAAAAATTTCCGGAAACCAAAAAATTTTTTTTTCAAAATTAAAAAATTTCCAGAATCCGAAATTTTTTTTTTCCGAATTTAAAAAATTTCCAGAAACCAAAAATTTTTTTTTCAAAATTCAAAAATTTCCAGAAACCAAAAAAGTTTTTTTTCAAAATTAAAAAATTTCCAGAATCCAAATTTTTTTTTTCCAAAATTAAAAAATTTTCAGAATCCAAAAAAGTTTTTTTTTTCCAAAATTAAAAAATTTCCAAAACTCAAAAATTTTTTTTTTGAAAATTCAGAGATTTACAAAATCCAAAATTTATCTTATTTAAAATTCAAAAATTTCCAAAATCCAAAATTTTTTTTTTTTATATTACACCCTTCAGTACCCGAGATGGATATCAAATTACGCGTCTTGACCTACACAATCCAAAGGGCTGACTGAAAAAATTGAACGATAAAATCCGAGGACCCTTTTAGGCTCTATTGGTTTTTCTAATTTAAATTAAATGAAAAACTGAACGCCCTGAGTCGGGCGGCTGGATTGGTTCAGTACTGAATTGAGCGGTAAGCTCCTGGGCCGTTTTAAAAGTGTCGACGACCAATGTGGCACTGTGGGAAGAGTCTTTTCGACAGTAAACTATACGTTTCGGGTAACAAATTACGCGTATCGATCTGCACAGCCCAAATGGCGCAGTGAAAATTTGAGCAGGAAGCTACTTGGCCTGCTTTTGCAAGAAAAGGCCCGTACCGAACGCCTTGAACCGGGTGACCGAAGCGGCCAGAGAGCAGGCGTACGCAATTGGGCTGTCAACTATCTGTGCCCTTTGTAGACGGACACTCCTCGCTTTATCCACATTCAAATGACGTTTTTTTCTCTACCTATTTTATTAAACACACACTCTTCGCTTCATCCGCGTTCACACGTCAAATCGCGTAGTGTTTAACCCCTTGGTTGCCTCTGCAACAGGCAAAGCTAGTATATATTAATGCACAGTTTTTCGAAAAACTCACATGGGTCATACAGTCAAAAAACGACCTTGCCGCCCCTTAAGTTCGCCCACCCTAAGGATCGCTTTCGCTTGAAATGCGATTCAGTCCAGGGCCTCCCACGCCAAAATGACCTCTCCGCTCTTCGAGTTTGACCGACCGCAGAGACCACAATCGCTAGACAGGAAGCTAAAAAAAACTCACGAAACCGAAACGCGAAAAATTAACGGTAAAAACTGATGCAAAATCAGCGGCGATAACTGGAACCTCCGACTGAATCTCTCATCGACGAAGAAATCGGCCCGGTTATATTTCCCGCCGACAGGTTCGCATTTCGAAAAAGTCGGAGAAAAATTAAGCACTATTCTCATACAAAACGAATTTGCTAGAAATTTTTTCATAATATTTTAATGGCGATGCTGCTAAAAAATGACATTTTATAGGTACGACACGCGGTTCGAGATATCGTCGAAAAAACGCATTGTGGTGGAGATGTTTTACCACAGATTGGAAGTAGAGGGTTTTATCAAACTTTTAAAACTGCGACATGTAACGCATTTCATCCAAAATGTTCTGCAATATTCCAAAATACCTTGCATTATTTTTGACATTTGCTAAGATTTCACTACCGTCGAAAGTGAAAAATTTGGCGGCCAGTAGAATAAGTCGTCGAGTAGGTACTTAAATTCGATTAAATTGACTAATAATTGATAATAAAAAACAATCTTGAGTTTCAAGACACGTCAGTTAGGAGAAAATTATGATTTAGCCGTATAAAATAACGGCTTCAAGCCTGTTTCGGAGTCGACAATTTGAAAACGCCTCTGCGGCTCGAAAACCGATTCTGGCTGTAATGTTTTTGAATATTATCGAGGTCGAGAGATTAAAAAAACATTTTCAACGGTCGTAACATACGCAAACCATTAAAAATATTTCACTATACGCTACGGAAAATATGACGTTTGAGAAAAATAACGTGCTTTGAAAATTGCACAGAAGAGAATATATTGCTGGCCATATAAAAAGAACACGTTTAATTACAGGGTAGGTACTTTTCCGTTGAATTATTACAAATTTGTTCGTAAGATGAACGGATTTTTTTAAGGAAATGCTTAGGTACCTACATCAATATTGTTTGTCTGCGTAAGAACCGGGTAGGTACCGGCTTACGCATCGGTTCTTTCCTTCAGATATCAAATAAAAAATTAATGATTTGAAATAAAAGAAATCACTCGGGATGGTCGCAATTTTTGCCAAAATGCATTATTTCAGGTATGTAGACTTTTGTAGTTATGAAGGAAATTAGTACTAAATAAATCGGAACGTTTTTGAAGTAAGATGGGTCCAAATACAATGCTAAACACTTTTCTTTTATGATTGTGTGAGTAAAAATTCGAACTAAAAATGACAATGAGGGCGCTGTACAATATTGAGTTTCCATCAGGAATACACATTTTGCAAGAGTAAAATATTGAATAAAATATGCTTATTTCCTAGACAAGGTAGGTACTTAAATACCTAGGGACTTTTTTCTTTTAAAAATAAAAAAAAACATGATATCAAATAAACAGAAACAAACAAAGATGGTCGTATTTTTTTGCCAAAGTCGATAGGTACCTATCATTTCAAAACCAAATTTCAAAATTAAAAAATTAGGATTCGTAATATTTATTCAAAAAATATGTAGGTACTCATGTGCACCTGCCCTGATTTATTTTTTATATGAACGATTTTGCATTAAAATTATTATTTGTTAAATAATTTTGAAAAATACATTTTTATGGCGCCATTTTTGTGAAAAATGACAAAAAAGATGACGTACAATATTGAAAATCTACCAGGAGCACATGATGTATCACTATAGAGTTCAAGTGGGGTGGGTCGCGAACTCACATGTCAAACTTTTGTCAACAAACCGGACCTCTCAGCGGTTTCGGTTGTTGTTTTACGACAAACGGCATTACGGCCGAAAAATCGATCCTGGCTAAAATGTTTTTGAAAAATATTATAGTCTAGATGTCTCCTCAACTAATTCGATCGTCATTACATACGCATCGCATGTGAAATATTTCAGGGCAAGCTAAACAAAATCAGATTTTTCCACGAAAAACACGTGCTTAGAAATTTTTAGTTTTTCATTCCTGGGTAGGTACTTATTTGACGACGACGTACTTCATTGAAAAAATTTGAAAAGAAATGCGTAGGTACTTTCACGAAAAGGTAGCTTCAAAATAAATTAGGTTTTAATGCAATACTAAGGTAAAGTTGTTTCAATAAAGTTGAATAATTCAACAATGTTTTTAAAGTTAATTTTCACGTTCTGTGTAAGTTCTATTCGAGTTCTGTTGTTTTATCGTTATAGGCCAGTCGCATCATAAAACTGAAATAATTACAGAACTTTAATAGAATTTGAACAGAACTTTCACAGAAGGCTAAAATTAACTCGATTAGTACTCTCCCTGTACAAATTTTCTACACAAAATTGTAGAAAATATGTACAGGGAGACATCTAGCGGTGAAGAATGTAAGTACTGATTATTTTCATAAGAAAAATTCACACGAATTTATTCTATTTTTATTTTATGGCGAGAGGGGCGGAAATTTGACATTTCGAACGTACATTGCGTGGTCGAAGATATCGTCAAAAATACGCATTCTGGCCGAGATGTTTTTGAATTAATCTTAAGTAGAGAGTTACTACAAGCAGTTAAAACTGTGATATGGTTCGCTTTCCATTCAAAATGTTACACAAGAGTGCATTTCACAATGACATGTTTTGACACTTTACGTAAAAAGCATTTTCCTCTAAAATATCTTTTGGCTTTCTAGCCAGTATAAAACCTAATTTTCTTACAAATAAATTCAGGTTGGGTAAATTTTCTCCAATATTGCAACACCGAAAATGAAAATTTTTCCATAACCCTCTTGAAGTTACGAAGTCCCCCCATAACACGTTTTTGTATGAAGATTTTTTTTTAAAGATGGCGGATTTCAATTTTTACGGCTTGGTGCGGTTAAAATTCAAGCGGGATTAGTCCAAGTTTGTGAGTTGGTCTTGCATGTGTAAAAAATATAAATACAGAATATTGTAAAACTGCAAATTATGAACTAGGTAGGTACCCGATAAACGGATTTAACTGATAAATTGGGCTCCAATATAGCTCAACATTAGGATTCGTATTATTTATAAAAATAAATACTTCTGCGAACTTTTTTTCATTGAAGTGATTACTTGACAAAAAATTCTGAATATACATTTAAATAGCGCCGTTTTTTTTAAATTACTGTAGGGAAACTTAGTACCTACTCGCGCACTATGAAATAATATTTTCTCTGTAATTTTTTTACTGGAATAAAAATAAGTTTAAGTTTCTAAAAAATTCTGAATAACACATTTTTATAGCGCCGTTTTTTGAAAAAATACTACAAGGGCCCCAAGTACCTACCCGTGCACTCATGTGTAGGTACCTACCCTGATTTATTTTTTATATGAACGATTTTGCATTAAAATTATTATTTAAGAAATAATTTTGAAAAATACATTTTAATGGCGCCGTTTTTGTGAAAAATGACAAAAAGGGTGACGAACAATATTGAAAATCTACCAGAGCACATAATACGCAGGAGTAAAATATTACAGACGATACATTTATTTACTAGACCAGGGAGGCAATTCTTTCTTTGACAAAAATGATGAATTTAAATAAAAAGAAACATCCAAAGACGGGAGTTTTGAAGTGATACTTCTATAGCACTGCTGTGATTTGGATTTCGGATGAAACGGAAATGACGATTACTCCACCTGCGACAATGGTCAAATTTTTTTTGCCAAATGGTGTAGGTACCTTTTGAATACTGTAGGGGTTCATACATTTTAAATTAAATTTCAATGTGAATATCGCACAAGAGTCCCACCTACTGCCGTCTGGAGTCAGTGAGACTACTGCATCCCCAGTTGTGCTTAGTTAAAGTTTCTAAAATATTCTGAATAATACATTTTTATAGCGCCGATTTTTTTAAATTAGTGCAAGGGCAAAATTTTTTTTTTTATATCCAAAATCCATTTTTTTTTTCCAAAATTAAATTTTTTTTTTAAAATTCAAAAATTTCCAAATCCAAATTTTTTTTTTCCACAATTAAAAAATTTCCAAAATCCAATTTTTTTTCCAAAATTCAAAAATTTCATAAATCCAAATTTTTTTTTCCAAAATTAAAAAATTTCCAAAATCCAATTTTTTTTTCAAAATCCAAAATTATTTTTTTTTTAAATTACACCTTACAGTACCCGAGATGGGTATCAAATTACGCGTCTCGATCTACACAATCCGAAGGGCTGAGTGAAAAAAATAAGCGATAAACTCCTAGGACCATTTTTTGAGATAAAGCTCTAATGGTTTTTTCTAATTTAAATTAAATGAAATACTGAACGCCCTGAGTCGGGCGGCAGGATTGGTTCAGTAATGAATTGAGCGGTAAGCTCCTGGGCCGTTTTAAAAGTATCGGCGACCAAAGTGACACTGTGGTAAGAGTCTTTTCAACAGTAAACTATACGTTTCGGGTAACAAATTACGCGTATCGACCTGCATAACCCAAATGGCGCAGTGAAAATTTGAGCAGGAAGCTACTTGGCCTCCTTTTGCGAGAAAAGGCCCGTACTGAACGCCTTGAACCGGGTGACCGAAGCAGCCCGAGAGCGGATGTACGAAATTGGGCTGTCAACTGCCTGTGCCCTTTGTAGGCGCACACTCCTTGCTTTATCCACATTCAAACATCGTTTTTTCTTCACCTATTTTATTTTACACACACTCTTCGCTTCATCCGCGTTCACACGTCATATCGTGTAGTGTTTAACCCCTTGGTTGCCTCTGCAACAGGCAAAGCTAGTGTGTTATTATTGATTGCTTTTTCGAGTGGTATAAACAAATAAACGAAGTTTGTGCACGACTAAGATAATTTGTAAACAGATTGTATAAGCTAAAAAATTTTGTTCCTATCTGCACATTTCGAATAACTTATTTATATCTAGCTGAATCTGTTATAAGGTATGGAATAACAGCTTGGGGATTTTCCTGTAAAACAAATATCGACCATGTTCAATCAGTGCAAAATTCATTGGTTAAATTATTAGCTGAAAAAAAATTGTATAAAGAAAGGTATAATACTCCATACTTTTATCAGTCTCGAAATTCTTTCAGTGAGAGCAATTCTGTGGTAAGAAATTATATTTCAGCACATAAATAACCCCTTATTAATAAACAGGCTGGAACACAACCACAATACTAGTTTTAACTTTAATGGAAAGCTAATTGTTCCTACGCATACACATAAATATGGACAAAGAACGTTAAATTACATGATTCCCATTTGTTTAAATATGTTACATGCCCAAAACAAACAATTGGTGAATTTACTAAAGACTTGGCTTACTGAAAGAATTAATTTGTATTGGCTTACAATGACGTGTTATTCTAAAGACTTTAAAATTGTTTTTTATGTTTTTAATTTTTCTTTTTTCTATATTTCTGTAAAACTTTTAATTTTTATTTTTATAATTGTAAAAATATAACTATTAACTCACTATAATAAGATTTTTAATGTGAAAAACCCGTTAGTCAAACTGCTAAATAGTAGTTGATCGGGACTTTTTTGTCTTATTATTTAAAGTGTGTAAAATAAATAAATAAATAAAATAATCATAATAGTGTTAATCATACCAAATAATGTTTTAGCATACAAATTATGCACCAACAACTAACCTCATAACCAAGCATGTCGCAATTTTGCTCTTTGCATCGATTTATTACGGATTGGTTCACCCTCTTCAGCAAAGCTAAATAAATTAAAATGATTAAACGTGTTAACATTAGTTAAACGTGTGGTATTTATTATTTTAACCACTTTTTTTGTTTGCAAAACTTTGTAAATTCATTTCATATTTCATTTAAACACAATACGAAAGTAGTCCGATCTCTTAGGTTCCGTATACCACCGACCTTTTTAACGCAAAAAAATGTTGTTTCTGGTACCCAGTTTTCGGTCACTTTATGAAAAGTCGTAGTAAATTGGTTAAGGACAAATATTTAACACGTTTGGTGAGAAAACAGACTATAAGCAGCAATTTATAGACTTTTAATTTTTTACGCATATAATATATGTGCATAATTTGCCGTTTTATTAAAGTTTGAATCGACACACGAAGCAATAGGAAATTCAGGAGTGTTCGGAAATTTCTTCATGTGTAGGTATCATTAGAGATTTATTTTTACAAAATTGTGGTTGTCTGTGGTATAAGCCATTTTAGACAATTAATGTCATTCAATTAAACAATATTACTTTGTTCGAACCACTATATTTTGCAATATTAAGTTAGTAAACTGACATATTTTTCACCGTCTTCTTCTCTCGTATGGTGGGGGGTCAGAGGGGGACATCTAAGTCTGCGAGCAAGTCTAGGGCCTCAGGCGTTGCCCTGTGGACCTCATCAATCCCGCCGGGGAATGAATGGAGCAGGCATTCGTTGACCACATGTTCAGTGGTCTGCACCTCACCGCATTCACACATCTCGGACTCTTTAAGGCCCCATTTATACATCATATGGGCGCAACAACTGGGAGCACCTTATTCTATTGATGACGGACCAGAGTTTGCGAGGCAATGAGAACCCAGGCTGTCTCTCAGTGGGGTCTTTTACGAGATGAGCATTTTTCACCTTGGCCGATTGCCACTCAAGCTTCCACCTATCTTCTGGGGTGAGAGGTGAATGGAGGAGTCTTTCTCCTTCTGTCCAGAAGGGTTTTCGGGACTTTAAGCGGCATGCCGGGTGAGAGACGACATCATCGTGCAAAGGTATTGCGCTTTTTTGCAGCGCCTTCTTGTACTCCCTCAGTGTTGCAATCTCTCGCCTGATATTTGGCGGGGTTATATTTGCAAGTACGGGGAGCCAAGGCAGAGGCGTAGATTTTAACGTTCCGATTTTTCACCGTGAAAGGAACGTTTGTTCCAAAATCAGGCTGCGTTATTATATAAAAAAAAAATACACAGTGGTTTTAAATAATATGATTCAAAGTAATATTGTTTAATTTAATTTAAAGGATAGTCACAAAGTTATACTCATTCAAAAGTAATTTTAATTTTTTTGAGGAAAAAACTATTTATTCATTTTCATTTTGCTTATTTACAGGCGCAAACAAACAACTAGCTCACGTCCATAATAGATATTTGTTATACCCTTTGATTATAAAAATAATTTTTAAGTTTGGTTGAGCATTTTGATCTCAAATCCAAAATTAAGATTTGTATGAAACGGGACGAAATCAGCCGCGCGAACGTTCAACTTAATATTTTACAGCGTAACTTGCAGAAAAGGTTTTTTTATAAATTAATTATATTACCGCCACCTGTGAACGAGCAGATTATAAATTATTTAAAGATTATCCTTAATCCTTATCCGGGTTCATGGGGTGAGGTTTGTCTAGGTCTTGGAGGCGGATGACAGGACACACTGAACCCCAGATTCCTACCCACCCCTTAAACCCTTTTCCTTCCCAGAACTCTCCTCCCCTTCCCTCCCTTAAAAAAACCCTCCACACAGCATCCCCAAAGATGACATAGGCCCTGAGGGTAATTATTTTCCTCATGTGTAGAGCTCACGTAAACAAAAAAATTAGACATTACGAGCTAGCGACTTCAATAAGTCACATTATTTTTATGGGCATGACTTTCTGAAGAGATCAGTTTTGAGTTCAGAGAACAGCTCCGAATTTCATTTCGAAACGAGCATGAAGCAAAATGGTTTCTATAGTCGTTTGGTTGTTGTTTTGGTAAAAAGCACTCATTAGAGAAAGTAACAGAGCAGGTAATTAACTCCCTTTTCAATCTCTAAATAACCCTTGATGGATTGGTAGTTTAGAAAGAGGTGGGGAAATGGGAGGCAGATTAATGATAGGTTCCAGAGTAGGCAAATGTGGGTCGCTGAAATAATTAGGATGGTCACGAAACTGGCAACCCCAAATGATAATGTTTCGAGTGAAGTAAACAAAAGAAGTACCCACACTATTTATTTAGTACACACATTTTCCATTTCCATTTCCATTTTGCATCTTTAGCTCCGTGTTGTATTGTTGTTCATAACCAATAGAACTTAGATAGCAATGTCACGATGTTTTATGACGTACATATTATACGTATGTGTACAGGTGCCATAACACAATTCCAATTTTCCACATTAAGGTGATACAAAAGAATTAATAGTCTGCTCTTTCGTAGATGGCGCCAGTTTAACTATTTTAGGTTAAAACACTTTTTATTTATTTATTTATAAATAAACGCCCTTTTTCGGGGATTTTACATATATAGCATAGAAAAAACTTTTTATTGTACATAACTGAACTGCCTCAATAACAATATTTTATATTTATTCAAAGATAAATTGAAGATTTGGTATAATTGTTCCCCTCCATTAGTATTCTGGGCAAAGAGGAATACATATGGTAGTTAGTCCCAGAATTTCTGCAATGAAATAAATCCTGACTTCTAGTATTACGAAGTGGAATTCGGAAGCTTATCTATTCAAGTAATACCGGACTATCAACTAAATCATTTAGAATTTTATATAAAAATACCAAGTCAGTGAAAATTCTTCTGTCTGACAATTTAAGCATATTCATATCGTTTAAAATTGTGTTGTAATTTAACATATTTGCTGGAATACCCATTTTAAAATTTAGAAAACGTAAGAATTTGTTTTTTTTTTGCAAGTTATGCCTTAAAATATTAAGAAGAATTAATTGTTTGCACAAAACTATTTATTCATATTCATATTGTTACGGGCGCAAACAATTAATTACTTACAAAAAGTGTTTTTCCCTAAAATAAATAAACTAGCACCCTCTATGAAAGAGCAGATTATGAAACCTCTTGCGTTAAACCTCAAAATTTCTTTGATTCATAAATTTTACATGAAAAATGAGAAGTAGGTAGCTATCTAATAATTATGCTAAGCAATAATTTTTGCTCCGAATTATCATGAAAATTGGTTGAAAGCATCGGAATGTCCAGGCCACGATCTAGGGTAGGGGCAACCGAGGCGCCTGCCCCGGGCGGCAGTTTGAGGGGGCGCCAAAATAACAAATTATACATTTGATTGAAAAAATACTTGATTCACAATGCGCCTGGCATCCAGCGCTCGTTGTCCTATCGATTATAAATTTGATTTTAAAACCCCAGTTGCTTTTTGAAAACATCCTTAGTTGAATTATGAACGTATTCTAAGTTGATTTTGAAAGCATGGCAGTAGAAGACCTAGATAAAATTAGAGGACGTTGAGATGGCACAGTGAGGGCGTGGGCAGGTAAAAAAATACGATCTAGAAAAGACAAAAAAAAAACTCTATTCACGTACTAATGAAGCAAAGTAAACTTTAAAATAAGTTAATTTTTGTTATTGTATGTATTGTAATCATCTTTATCACGTGAAAATTCACCTATTTCAGTCGTTCGGGAAGAGAATGAAAATTGAACTGAAAGATTCCATTACAATGAATTTTTTTAAATCATTTAATGTGTATTATTATTAATAATTCACACTAAATCATAATGAATACAAGAAGGAAAGAGGTAGCAACCTGGTACTTAAAATATATAAGAATTGCTTTTTTTAAATTGCTAATAATTCATTTAAAATATTTTAATTGAATTACTTATCTCCACCCCCCACCCCCCCCCGCCCCTCATAATCGCTAGCGAGAAGGGGCGCCACTATCAAGTTTGAAAAAGTCGTAGATCCGGGGCTGGGCACGTCGATTCATAAGTAAGTATACATGAAGATATTAATGGGTACCGCCGCCTTAGGAACCATTTATTGGATAACTAACACCTCTGCCGTAGGTCACCCGAGTGGTTCGCTACGTTTAGTGACTTTGTAGGGGTGCTCGGGATTATAGGGTGAGGTTTGTCCGGATCTTGGCGGCGGATGCGAATGGCCACCAGCTGCGTAGCAGGCCAGATCGGGAGGCACTGGTTGAGGGAGATCTTTTGACCTCTCCAGCAGGACTCTCGGAACATCGTCTTCATACATCCATCAGTCCTGGACATATTGACCCCCAGATTCCTACATACCCCTCTTACCTTTTTCCTTCTCAGAACTTTCTCTCCTTCCTTTCCCTAAAAAGACCCTCCACACAGCATCCCCAAAGATGACGTAGGCCCCGAGGGAAATTATTTTCCTCACTGTCTTTTGTGTGAACTAATGTAAAAAAACTAATAATTCAACCAACCAAAGTTTAAAAAAAAAAAAATTATAGCTTGCACTTGATTTTTTATTACAAATGTGGGAAAAAGAAACTAAATTATGCAAAAGCATAAATAAATACGCAGTCGGTAGGATTCGAACCTACGCTCCCAGAGGGAATCTGATTTCTAGTCAGACGCCTTAACCGCTCGGCCACGACTGCTGTGGAAATCTAGGTTAATTTTAATTACCATTTCGTTTCTATACATTATACATAATATTATAAAGATAGTAAATAAGCGCTCGTGTGTCGTTAAATAGAGTGGATTAGCGAATGGCGTCAGCAGATAATGTATTTCAGATAATAAGGCCAGCGTGTTTGAATTAGATCAGAAGCCACAAAGTGTGTAATTTGCATCACTCTTCACACTTTAATTCAATTCGACTAAATTGTACTGTCAGAGAAAATTTATTTGTTTCTATTCTCGTACATACAGTTTACAGGGTTCCATGACAGTTGATTCCCCTACAGTTGGCCTCCGGGCATACTTAAAAACAATATACAGTCGGCTTAGGGAAAATACGGTATACCTACTTACACACAATTAATTAAGTGTCCCCGAAGTGGTGTGCAGAGAGGATGTACCGCCGAATAATAAAAAATATAACATCTTTTCATCAAATATACATCAAGGAAAAATTATTTGATGCTAAATATATCAGTTTATAAGGGGGCATACATTAATTACATGAGCTCAAAATGGGGGGAGAGGTCCAGTAAAATCTCATCAAATGTCATTTAAACTGAGTGGTGGTCAATAAAAATCTTAAGTCAACTTTAAAAAAATATATTTTATTACAGAGATAATAAAAAAATAAAAATTATATAATAAATTGTTTCACTTGTTTTGAAGTGTATCATTTTGTCCGCTGAAAAAATCTCATTTTTTTCATTATGAAAATAAATGTAGTCCTTTAACAACTGTATCGTAAATCTCACGTGAGAGGGAGAGGGGGGGGTCCCACCAAATCTCACTTAAGCCGCCGCTATTCGAATTTCGACCGATTTCTTACATATCTCCCTTAAACATTTGAAGTTTTTTAAGCTCTTAAAATTATATATGTTATTTTTTAAGATAATATCTAGATACGTTCCACGCCGAAACGCAAATTATATGATTTCCCTCGATAGAAAAAAATCGCAAAGTATGCTCCGAAAAGTATTTAAAACAAGTCTATTTCTATTATTTTACAAGTTATAATGAAAAAAATCACAATGTTTCTTTAAATGATACTTAAGATACGTTTCACGAGATTTTTGCTCTATTTTAAACGAGTCATGTGTTATTAAGCTTTTTCTTAATTTTCGCTTCAATTATATCACTTAAAATATTTGCGCGCTCTGTCCAACATTCGTAATTACATATCTCTCCATCTTCTTCTTTTTCACCCGAGAAGCGCTGCCTAAATCTCACCAAGAGGGGGAGGAGTCTAAATTGAAAGAAAAACAGCTCACGTAATTAATGCATGCCCCCTAAGTACTTACCTACAAAAAATCGGTACTGTAAATAAATTCGTTTGATATTCGTAATAAATTATTATTAAAGGTAATTTGAAGTCGATTTTAGGTTCGACATTGATAAATAATGCAAAAAAAAATAATAATTATAATATCGAGAGGCCAACTGTTGAATCAACAGTCAGTTTACTGATGATTACAGATTACATAGATAATAAGTTTTAGCCATACAAAAAATGTTAATAATCAATAACTGTATGTAAATAGGTTTAACTGTATGTAAATAGTAAATATATACATACATATCTTATACATACACTTCACTAAACGAAGAGTATGTATAAGACGATGTATGAATGTGAATGAGGCAAAGAGTGTGTGCCAAGACCGAGTTGTTTGGCGGTCTGGCTCTCTGCCTACCCCTGCGGGGAAACGGCGTGATGGTTAGTTAGTTCTCACTAGGAGGACCTACTCTGAAGTGTTTGCATGTTTTTCTCCCGTCATGAGAAAACTCATTGACCTAGAATATAAAAGTATTGAAAAGTTTTAAGAACTAGTATTGAAAAGTTTTAAAGTTTCATGTTTCTTTAGCTTCTTAATTTTCAACTTCTATTCCTTGCTTAAAATGCTTAAAAAAGTTGCACAATAATGTCATAAGATTGTGTCTATGTGCGGGAGAAACACAAACACAAGAGGACGTTTAAAGTATATCTTTAATTTAATACATTTGTAGGTATAGGTATTAACTACAAACTAATCTATAGATTGGTTTCTTAGGAAAAATGATGTATTGTATTTTTAGTACTGTACTTATGTATTTATTAACCTAAGAATTTATTAGTCTTGACGATCATTATATACGGAGTCCAGAAACTCGTGATACAAGCGGGAAACTGGTATATCTACAACACACACAGAACAACACACACCTAACTTAACAAACGGATCGCAATCTTTAGAGCACAGGCGTCAGGTGGGAATGCTGTCCTTGTTCTACCGGTATTACAATGGAAGATGCGAAGATCCGAGGAACTAGCGTCATTGATCCCCTCGGCACCGGTGCATAGTCGGGAAACACGCCAAACACGCGCCCAACACTTGTACACGGTTGACATTAGTCACATGAGAACGGGTCGTTTCTACGACTCGTTCTTGAGTTCAACAGCTCGGCTATGGAACGATTTGCCGGCCTCTGTGTTTCCTCTTTCCTACAACATGGGCCTCTTCAAGACCAATGTTCATTCCTTCCTCTCCTCAAAAAGACCCTCCACACAGCATCCCAGATGACATAGGCCCTGAGGGAAATTATTTTCCTCGGGGCCTCCTGTGTGGATTTAATGTAAAAAAAAAAAAAAATAGAACCCAATTTTTTCTTCTGCGCATTTTGACTATTTAAAAAAAAATTATTTCGACACTTCCTAGTATATGCTTCAACGTTTTTTCAAAGACGTCAAGTAGCTGACCCGAACGAAAGATTTTTTTTATTTGAATTAAAACTTCAAACTCGACTTATTCGAAAACGAAAGCGCAAATCAAAAAAAATTAAACTAAAAATTTGACTCCAAATGTGAGGATGTAGATTCACCGGCTTCCCTCTTATACTATGTGTTCCCGAACACCGTATATATGTACTTTACGGACTACGTAGAACCGTATTGAAATTTGAATTATAGATATGCGAGCAGTAGGTATACGTATACATGTAGATACGTATTATGTATTTTATTTAACAATTAAAAATGAAAAAAAAACTACTGTACGAGTATATTTGTAAGAAATAACGAGAAATAAACGAATTTTCGAAGATTTAAAAAAAAAAAAAACCCCAGGTATTTCACCAGATTTTATTGTATCAAATATGAAGCTTTTTGGTAAATGCCTTAAAAATGATAATGCCTCGTAAGCGAGGATTTCAATAGAGTGGGAGAGTAAAAATTGTGGTTTCTTGTTAAGTCCATGAATATGAAAGAGGGTGTAATTTCCTCGCGCGAAAAGTGTTCGCATATTCAATTGAATTCATGAAAGCCCTGAGAAGCCTCTTTGAAAAGGAAATTTCATTTGAAAATACCGAACATATGTGCCGGCTCTCATGAGCGAGCACAGTGAAAATTGGCTATGTTTGGAAGGCACTTTGCTGGGAAATGTATCTAGATTTTTGAAGAGATGTGGAAATTCAATCTTCTCAGGTAAAATGTAGATACCTACAAACATATAAAATGATTTATTCGAACTGTAAAAAAATCTTTTGAGTTTGCCTTTTTTATTAGTTTTATATTTCATTGTCACTGCAAATATATACACATTCAGAGTATATCTACGTAATATTACGTATGTACATAAAAAGAAAAATATTTTCCGCAGTCGGTAGGATTCGAACCTACGCTCCCAGAGGGAATCTGATTTCTAGTCAGACGCCTTAACCGCTCGGCCACGACTGCTTATGACATTCACCGCCAAAATACTATACACAATATAAAAAAGGTATCTACCTGAATATTGCAAATGCATTACTTTCACTTACGGTAGTTCAATGCTGAAGCCACATTACGCCATATTTTTTTATTACCAATTTGACGTCCCGGCGCTGCCTGTGCCTAATATTTTTGCCCGGGCCTTAGGGTGATCCAATAGTCCAGGAAAAAATCGAATCGGAATACACGCCTCGTATTGGGAGGAGTTTAAAAATACTTGAAAAAAAACTTTTGGAAAGGTTGGAAAAGGTATTTGAGATTTTTTTTACAGGTTGATTACGTAAATGCCTGTAAAAAAACATTAACTCCTTTTGTACGCATTGTCTATTGTAATAACAAAGAAATTTTAAATTGATTTCACGGAACAAAGCGACATGGAGTCTAGGACGTCTATACCCCTTCGCAGGCGGGGCGTAACTGATACGAAATGGGTTTGCCAAATTTCACTTTAAAAATCCAAATTTGGTTTTTTGGGATTATTGTAAAAGAAACTGAATTTGCCGCATTAAACAATAAAACCATACCCGAAAAGGGGTGTATAAGTAGGAGAGTTTGCACTTCAAAGTGATTTTTATAGACCTAATACTTTATTTTTTTCTAGGCTTATTAAAAGACATAAAAAAATGACAGATATTTTTAAGGACCAAGATATGTTTTACACGCAGTATTTAATTGAAGCATCTATGATACTTCTAAGCGATCAAATTTTCAATACAAAAATACATGATTTTGTATGATTTTGCATTATTTCGCATGGCTTCATCTTAAGCAGAGTAAATCGAAATCTCATGTAGAGAGTAACGTTCCTCTTGTTTTCATGTCAAGTGTGCAAATTTTCATCAACCTCGAAATAAAACTGAAGATTTATATAAAAATCAATGGAGCTGGTTTTGGGAAGATTGCTCCCGTTGAAAGAGACTAGATTATCATTTCGTACCTACAGCCTATATTACATAAGTTGAAATGATAATGGAGAGAAGTCAACTAATTAGCATTGATAAAATTTTTTATATTGTATTAATACGTACGTCCCAATCTATTATAATGCATTGTAATAACATCTAAAGATTATTTTTTTTACTATTACAAAATCACAAATGATAAATACTATTCTGTATATTAAATTAATGTGTATATTAAATAGTATACTGTATATTAAATAGTATTCTGCCGTCATAAGCAAAAAGGCAGCTGGGATTTTGCAAAGGTCACATTCTGATATAAGAGACCTTTCTTCTTATAATAAAAAAAATATCAGAATGTGTAAAAACACGTGTAAATATAATATACGCTGCCCGCCAGAAACAGACACTCAAATAATAGATGTTAATATAGCTATAAATTAATGACAAAATATTTATAGATATCGAGTATGTTCGTATAATGTATAAATTATGTTTTGCTAATTCTGTTAAATATAAAAGAGTTTTATTTATTTGCAAAATATGAAATAATATTATGGTAGTGTCGAGAATGGGTTATTAACGATGCGGCTTCAGAATTAAACTCACAAAGGCGTAAAATTATTAGTTCTTATTCGTCTGCATTAAGACCATCATCATTTATAAGGTTTAAAAGGGGTTGGTAAAACATTTCCTCTGCCATCTTCCCCAATGGGGAAAGGTCGCCATCCTTATTCTGCGAATTAATCATAAATCTCCAGAGTTAGATTCCTTCCGGACAAAGTGTTATTTAAACTCTGTGTTTTCAAATGGTACATCTTTTTAATCATTTTTGCTGTCCTTAATGTTTCTCTGAGCAAGTGTGCCTATCTACAACTGTATTTGTGAATAACAATAATAATATTTTGATGATTTGTGTAGCGTCGTTTGTGTGAAAAATCACCTCAGCGGCGCTGTACAAACTTATAATATATTTCTACAATGTTGTATTTTATTTCTAATTATTTACTATATAAACTATTATTAGATCTTGTGGCTAATAAATTGCTTCCACCGGTTCGTCATTCAATAATACAAAACTATATGTACCTACAATGCATTTGACCAATGAAAGTGATGTTGCATGAAAATGTAAATAATGCAAATGTACATCTGCTGGATGGTATTTAAGTCCCTTAACAGAATGGCTCCGGCTTACTTATCAGACATGTGTATTCCAGAAAATTCCAATTCTCGACAATCAACTCTCAGGTCAGCAATAACATCAGCTATCGGAAGGTTGAAGGAACCGAAGCGCACACAAGATACTGAATTCGGTGAGCGTGCTTTCGGAGTGTCAGGACCTAAAGCCTGGAATGGACTGCCACACGAGTTAAGAATGATGACAGATTCAGCGGAATTTAGAGCTAAACTTAAAACTCATATTTTTAGACAGTCGTATCCATAAGTTAAAAAACCTTTTACGTTCGCCTTCACGGCCCGCGACATTGTAAATATCTAATTGTGTAAAAATATAAGGAAATTCTTAGTTTAAGCTTTTGCAAAGGTCATTTCATGAAAATCTTCAGTCCTAAAGAGTCCTAAGTTCTCTAGTCTTTCAAAATAAATATTAACTCAACTTTGGCAGTAATCTTCTTATAAATGTAAATCCAAAAGTGATGAGGGTAGCAATGGTAAAATCACGCAATGTCCAGTGTTTTTAATATAATTTCCTGTACGTGCAAAGTCGTATCTTCCCCGAACATAAACTTTCTAATAAAGTGTGTTTATCGAAAGTGACTGCCAGGTAAGTATGTTTCTGTATCTTTTTCTAAAAAATAAAATTAGGTAGAGCCTAAGAATTTGTAATAAATTGTAAAGCGTTCTTGAGATGATTTTTCACAAAAACGACGCTCTACAAATTATCCAATTATTATTATTATAAATTATTATTTATTTATATGCCCGTACGGGCCAATTAGGTCAATTGTTTATTAGAGAAATTTAGATACAGTTCGCACTCAGACATTATTGCGAGAATACGTTATTGGAAATGCTATTATTTAATCCTGGTATATATATTAATAATAATATTCAATATGTTCTGTAATGAACGTGTTTGGGAAAACAAAATCAAAATTTTACGACGGGCGGTACAATAGTGCAAGGATTTGCTTAGAATATTTATCTTTCTACACGTGATTTGTCCCTCGGTAAGAGACAGATTGAGGTGTAAGGCTTCGAATAATGTTAATCCAATAATAAAAGTGTGATTAAGATATATTATAGACAACACAAGAATGATGCTCTGTGGGTATATTTAATTCAAGGTAATGAAAACCATAAAAGGAAAGTAAGTAAGAGATATCAGCAAAGTGGTTATGTAAGCTCTAAGTATCCCTCTGCTTTTCTCGCATTTTCAAAGAGTAAAGGAACATTTTCCCGCGCTCCCCTGCACCCACTTTCATCTCAATTGGTTAGGCCGGGGAACTAATGCAAAATGAAAAACCGAAAGTCTCAGATATATCGCATCATATTAGGGGCGCATTATTATTTATTCTTCCACATTCAGGCATCCCCACGTTTTGCCTGCATAAATAAGGGATTTCGCAGAACCTCCACCGTTTCGTTTCCACAATATGGATCTTTATTCATCAACGAGTCAATCTAATTTACAGGGAAATTAAACTCACTTGACAAAAAAGGGTTGCATTTTCCCTTAAGAATATTTTTTGAAATTCACAAACTGAACTCTACTACATTGTGCCTTTGAACTAGCTGAATTTTCTTTGAAATCGAAAACCAGTAAAACGTATTTACCATTTTAGCAGTTCTCGTGTCGTAAATTCCCAAAGAAGGTAAAAGCTGACAACGTGCTAAAAAATAAAAGCTTTCCAATGCTTTGTAGAAATATCGTGAGTTATTTAAATATGTTTTTTGTGAGGTGTTCACAATCATTTCATCTTCTTTTAATGCGTTGGAAGCATCTAAGGAGCGGCAATTCAAAGATGAGTCTAATAAATATTGCTCATCATGAAGGAGCATTCTTGAACATTTTTATTTAAGTGCGAATTTATATTTTCAAATAAATGTACACTCAGTTACCCAAGCGGTAATAATGACTGAAGTGCCGGATAACTTTACTGTTGTAATGTTGGGGGTTAGAGTCTACCAGTGATGCCATGCCCCAAAAATAAAAATAAACCATGTTTAAGGAGTAAAAAAAACACGTTTTACTATGTTTTGAGGGATAAAAAGACTGTGTTTTTCGTAAGCTTTTTCGTAATAAATTAACGCCTTCCAAGTAAATTTTCTAGAATCACTTTTTAATTTTCTTTTGAATTAAATAGAAAAATAATGTTTTTGAACAAAAAACACCATACAATTAGGGGTAAATTAGTGTATCTCTTGCACTTATCAATTATCCCCCCCTCCCCCTTCCCCACTAGCCATTCCCCTCTCCCACAACCCTCTGCCCTCTCCCGCATTCCATACATTCATTCCCGGTACATTAAGTTTTCAAACAGCTCGCGTGCCACCTAAATTTCATAATGCCAGAGCTCACCAGTAATAAAAAAATAATTATCCGATTTGGTGCAGTCGTTCGGAATTTATGCACGTACAAACATTTCGGAGATTCATTTTTATTTATTAGATAGATAGATAGACATAAACTACGATTTCCCGCAAATATATCGATATCTTTTCCACAGCAACGATTTGTTTTCTGAAGTAAGCAATAACTCGCTTTTGTATAATAAATATAATGTATTAATATTTATAATTTCATAACGGCAGAACTTAACATTATATATAGCCTATATTACTCGCATTTAATGTAGTTTTCTATTGGTGAAAGAATTTTTAAAATCGGTTTATTGGTTTATGCGTGAAAGCGTAACAAACAAACACACCCAGTTTCGCATTTATAATATTAGTATAGATTTAACTTTTTTTGTTATTTTATTTTTCTTTATTCATTGCTTTTATGGTTACATAATTTGTGGATTTTTCGACCACCATGCTAAGCACATGCCCTTTTAATTTGTAGAACTCCAATTTAAATAGTGTAATAACAAGTAACATTAATTATTATTTTTTAATCTGCGAGAAGAGGGCGAAGAAATTCTTCCACAACTCCAATAATTTATTTTTTTCTGCATTTTACAGTAGTTAGTGTGGGAATCTAATTTAATTTACGTGATATAATATTCATTTCATTATATTAATGTATTCATATTATGTATTGAAAAGATAATCCATACTAATATTATAAATGCGAAACTGCTCGAGTTTGTTTATGACCTTTTCACGCATAACACAATATAAAGACTTTAAAAATTCATTCACCAATAGAAAGCTAAATTATATGCGCAGACTATATTTTGTATATGATGGTAAGCTCTGGCGTAATGAAATTATAAATATTAATATATTATATTTGTTATACGTTTTCTGTCGCTAACTAAAGCAAATTTTTGCTAACGTCAGAAAAAAATCGTTTCCATGGAAACGATTGCTACTGCTTCAGAAAATTCAAATATTAGAATATGTTTTATTTTTTTGGACATGCTTCTGTTTTGAAATAAATGTCAGTTCCTACATTAAAAATATAATTCGTAACGATTATAAAGACTGAATAAATGAACTGAATAAATAGTGTAATTTTTTATTATATTCACAAACTTTCAAATATTTAATTAAAAATAAACATCCGAAATGTTTGTAAGCGCATAAATTCCGAACGAATGAACAAAATTGGATAAGTAATTCTTTTTTTTCTTTGAGCTATAGCATTATGAAATTTAGGTGGTAGGCGCGATGTTTGAAAACAGAATGTAAGGGAATGAATATATGGAATGCGGGAGGGGATGGGGGTGGGGTGGGGTGGGAATTGATAAGTGCAAGCGCTACAGTAATTTCCCGTAATACCATGCGAGCGAAGCCGCGGGGAAAAGCTAGTATTAGATAAAGCGACATTGTAAACTCGTACTAAGGTTCAAAAACTACATTTCCCATTCAAAAGTACATATTTTTAGTGACCGGTAAAAAATACCGTGAAAGTACAAACTTGGTACACACCATGCATATGGCAACACTGGTGCCTACTCACAGGTAGGTAAGTAATAAAATGAAATGGATTTTTAAGAGGTAGGTATTTTCATCGAAATATTTTTTTGATGCGAAAAAATCTTTTTGTGATCTTTTTTTCAAGTTTTTTCAATTAGAGCTGGTTCACACTCAGCTATCAAATATAAAAGATCATAGCACGCCAAATAACGCTCTCCATACAATCCCTTCAGACCGTTCACACCTAGCGTTTTTAAGCGCAGATCAATCATAGACAATACACATCTCATAAGTAACCGCTCCAGACGCGATATCCCAGAAGATAACTCTCCCCTTCTCCGACTAAAACAGGAGAAGGGGTCATTGTAATTACGGAGCTGCCTAGACCCGTGGATGACTGATGTCAAGTTGACAGATTTCAGTACAAAAAATATGCGTTCCGTTGCGCTCCCTAATTCGACTGACCCTCTCTCCTACCACAGGAAGAAATATTTGATAGCATCGTGTGAAAGGACAAAAGATAAGCGCTCGCGAATCAACACATATCTGCTCGCAGATATATAGCTCAGTGTGAACTACACTTTAACTTCCTTTGGCACATTCACTTAGGGTCTATATTTTAGACGTAAAAAGCCTGTTTATTATTATTAAGTTTATTTTATAGAACTAGAGCGAATGAATGGGGAAAGGAGTGTAAGGAGAATATATGACGCAAATGTGAATGGTAGACGAAGTCGGGGACGCCCGAGGAAGACATGGCACGACCAAGTGAATCAGATACTTGAGTCGGGCGATGTCAAGAGTCAGAATAACAGAAGAGCATGTATGAGACGATGTATGAATGTGAACGAAGCAAGGAGTGTGTGCCAAGATCGAGTTGTTTGGCGGTCCGTCCTCTCTGCCTACCCCTGCGGGGAAACGGCGTGATGGTTAGTTAGTTAGTTAGTTAGTTAGCTGTTTAAATTTTTATTTCTTTTATATATTCAATAATATTATTATTTAATTTATAAAAACAGTTTATTTATAAATAAGTTCTGCTATGTCATTATTATTACGCTTCAAATAAAATAAAAGTAGTAAAATAAAATAAAATAGTATATTTGCGGCACGTTCCAGAGTGGAAGATACTATCAGTATCGCCCTGGTGTAAGACCACCATTCAGAATTGAAACATTGCTTGAAAATGGCTTTAGCCGTGTTTAGTGACCAGATCTGAATAGCCAGGTACTTCCCCACCTTCCTATTCCCTATCTCCTTCCCCTCCCCACTACCTTCAGCCTCACAACATACCCCGATTGGGGATGCCATAGTCTCACTGGCTCCAGACGGGAGCAGTTGGGACTCTTGTGCGGTATTAACTTTAAAAAAATATATATATATATACAAACTTGTAAAGTAAAATGCCCACTTTCATCTACCATTGTAGATGCTTTGCTTAATATTTAGAATGACTGAATATGTATAATTTCGTCACTTAAATTTTTCCTGTTTTGCTCTTATAAACCAGGGGTCTGTTGTGAGGTGGTCCTTAATCCTGTTGAGATTTTAATGTGATAGGAGTCCCGACTGCCTAGAGGCAGTGGATCTACGGCATTCCTAATTTGGAAAATATTGTGAGATTGATTGAAATGTTAGGGAAGAATTTAGGAAGAGGAATAAGGTATGCTCAGAAGTGTGTATACTTATCAACATTTCTATTCAGATCCGGTCACCAAAAAAACTAAAATCAAATAAGCAAAATGTTTGGTTTTGAAATGAGAATATGCGTAGTTCCTACCGGAATGTCATTTATCCAGTCCCTTGGTAAATGATTTGTAACCTTCAAGTACTTGATCACGATACTCATGACCTTGCCGGAAAAGTATTTTAAATTTGTAACAATGGCAAGAAAAATAGCAAATTCGAGTACCTTGGAAACAAGCGGCCTTGAGGTGATTTTCTCACGAAAATGACGCTATAAAAATAAAACCACCAACAACTTAAAAATAATAATTATTATTTTTAAGTTGTTGGTGGTTTTCGTGTACATGATCTCGTTTTTAAGCTTAAAATAAAGTATTTGACCATCTCGGAATAAATATTATCGTTTTATGCTTATTCGTTGATTGTGCTGTGTGCTCGTTCACAAAGATACAGTGGTAAGTGATTAGTTATCCATTTTCCTTGCGTACCTTGTTTTTCTTTTAAATATAAAGAATTTTTCCCAACTCCAGCAAACACCATTTCTCACTTCGTTCTCTAGTATATTTACAGTTCATTTTCAAGTGCATCTAAAGCGGTAATTTGTAAGCATATTCGGAAGCAACTCCACAACCTTTCGATTATAAAAAGTGATTTCACGCCATAAAGTTATATATAATATAGCTGAGTGTATAATGTATAATATTTAACCCTGGTTTTTTAAATAGTTTAAATTTAGGCAGTTTTCGTACGTGTTACAAGTAAATGCCGGCAAATAAGAAAAAGAGTGCGAGGCTTTTCCGTTGGTTACGACATCAATATGCGGGATTCCAGACATGGAGTCGCAAATCCCAATAATCCCTGAAGATTTTATCGCCATCCTAAAAAGGGGTGGTGAAGATCTAAAAAGCTGATGTTCCTACCTCCTACTTACCAAGGGATGAAAAGAATTTCCTGGCTCTAATAAAATCGTCCGTTCAAAACCAACATTAGCTCTTATCGAAGAAGTTGGGTATACTTAGTATGCACATGTTGATGTTTTGGCAACCTTTCTTTGGGGAAAATACACCGACATTTTTTCGTCTTAGGATAAAAATGAAAGGTTTCCATCCTTACAATCAGTGTTTTCTACAAAATTTTGGTGCAAAAAAGCGACTGAGTGTATTTTCGGCTTAGGGAAAACATATATTTGAAACATCTTTTTGTAAACACTAAGCTCATTTTGGGAGGCTACGAATACCGCCGCCCCGGGAATCATTTATTGGATAACCAACACCTCTGCCATAGGTCACCCTAAGTGGTTCGCACGTTTAGCAGGGGTACCCGGGTTCAGGTTTGTCATGGTCTTGGCGGCCGTTTGTCTGCCCACCTGCTGCGTGGCGGGCCGGATCGAGCGAGACTGGTTAAGGAGGTCTTTTGACCCCTGATACCTATTTCCTTCCCCGAAACTTCATCTTCTTCATTTCCTTATAAAAACCCTCCACACAGCATCCCTTAAGATGATATAGGCCCTGAGGGAAATTATCTTCCTCAGGGCCTCCTGTGTGGAACTAATATTAAAAAAAAAACTATCGGTACTGTCATGCGCAATAGAGCAGAAAACGTTTTTAGGTTTGGCCTATTTCAGCATACCGCTCGCCGTACTTTCCCAATGGGTATGTATGGAAAGCTAACTAACTAACTAACTAACCATCACGCCGTTTCCCGCAGGGGTAGGCAGAGAGGACGGACCGCCAAACAACTCGATCTTGGCACATACTCCTTATACTCATACGCCCCGTTCACATTCGTACATTGTCTCATACATGCTCTTCTATTATTCTGACTCTTGCATCGCCCGACTCAAGTATCTGATTCACTTGGTCGTGCCATGTCTTCCTCGGGCGTCCCCGACTTCGTCTACCATTCACATTTGCGTCATATATTCTCCTTACACGCCTTTCCTCATTCATTCAGAATTAAGAAAAGCTTTTGACAGTATATCACATTCTAATCTTATCTCTAAACTAACGAAAATTGGTATAACTAATAATGCCTTAACGTGGATCGAAAATTATCTACTTCATAGAGAGCAATTTGTCAAGTTAAATGGCTTTCTGAGTGATTCCCAGATCAGTAAATTTGGAATCCCACAGGGAACGGTACTGGGTCCAATACTTTTTATCATTTATGTGAATGATATTTTTAAACTCACCATAAAGTCCAAACTAATATCATATGCTGATGACACAGCAATTTTAACTGAGGGATTAACCTGGACTGAAACTCAAAAAACGGCGGAATTAGATATAAATATAATAAAAAAATGGTTTGATCAAAACTTACAATCCCTAAATACTGATAAAACCTTTGTTACACCATTCACTTTGAATAAAAATGCTATCCCTGAGAATGTAAACATATGTATCCACTCATATAATTGTAATTCAAATTCATATCCATGTAAACCTGATTGTTCTACACTTACTGTTAAAACCAACGTTAAATACCTGGGTGTAATTATAGATAGCAACATAAAGTGGAAAATACAAATCAGTTCAACAGTTGAGAGAATAAGAAAATTAATGTTCATTTTCATTAAAATTCGAAACATTTTAAATATTACGATGTTAAGAACCATTTATTTTTCCTTAATTCAATCAGTGCTACAATATGGAATTGTTGGTTGGGGTGGTGCCTTCAAAACTTCTCTTTTACCTTTGGAAATCATTCAAAAAACAATAATAAAAATAATTTTAAAAAAGTCATATGATTACCCCACCATTAAACTATTTCAAGATTTTAAAGTACCTTCACTTCACATTATTTATAAAAAAATTACAGTTTTACAAATACACAAAGATTGCTTCAATAATGAGAACCTTACTCATTTTTCAAACAGCATTAGAACAAATATACTTGGCTCTGTGACTGCCCCGCGTTGTAACACTACCACAGCCCAACAATTCTATAAATATATTGGAGTGAAATGGTTTAACCAGTTACCAGTTAATCTAAGATTGGAAACTAATTATAAAAAATTCAAAAAATCAATAAAAACACATTATTATGACTACATCTTATAATACTATACTTCTCATCACAATTGTAGTAACGGATATCCTTTTTCTCTTTTTATTTTTCTCCTTTCTTTTGTTTTACACATAAAAAAAAATACTTTTTTTTTCTTTGTTAAATTGTACTTTACATTCGTTTTCTCCGCCTTTTTCACACGAGCTCTGCTAAAAAAAAAGGTGTAATACTTATTAATTAATGTATTTTTAAAAGAAAAACTTTATTTAATTTATAAAACCATGTAAACTCTGTACCATTATATTCAATAAAAAAAAATAAAAAAATTCACTCTCCATGCCCAAACCATCTGAGCGTCCCTTTCTTAATCTTATTCATTACGCTTACATCAGCCTTGCATTCTTTTAGGATCTCCACATTTCTCACACGAGCATACATGGTTTTACCACACATACGATTCAGGGATCTCATTTCTACAGCATTCAATGTACTTTCATCCTTTCTCTGCCAGTTCTATACCTCGCTGCGCCACATGCTATCCAATAACGACTTTCGCCCGAACTAATTCTGACGGACGAAATCAGCTGTTGGTGGGCCGCCATCTTTAGGCAAAGTAGCGAGTTAAGTTGACCACCTTTCAACTTTTTTTGGAGTTTGGCCACAATCTGCTGGTTAGCAAGTAATACGATGACACTGGGCGAGTTTACTAACATATAGTGAATTTCCCAGTTAGTAGCTTGTAAACTCGCTCTATGTCATCGAGGCTTTACGGTCATTTTAAAGGCAGTAAAGTGACTATACCTGCGCGAGATGGATCGCATATGTTCAGGTCGGATTTTATGTCTGGCGCATTACTGTACGAACTTCCGTGCAGATTTATAGCGGAAGTCGCCAAGATACTTAAATCGTCGAGTATCGGATACTTGCATATCCCTGTCGAAGAACGGCCTAAGAAACTGTTTTACTCTTAGTGAAATCGTACGTATTTCAAATTAAAAACACTTTCAAATTTATGAGTTTCATAAAAAAAAAATAATAAAAGCAATAGAATATTTATAAATTCGATTTATTGTTTACAATAAAGTATGTACAAAATTTCATATACTATTTTCGTGAATTCGGTGGTTTTACACCTGACAATAAATATTTGTTCAGCATAACGAAATCTACACAATCACTACATCATATAAAACATTTACAATTTATTATCAATACTAAACTTACATTAAATTATATTAACATCCGTCCCACGTTTCCATCAGCATAATTCCAACTGTAATTTTCAAAGTTTAAAAAAATTCTAGCATTTTACTAATTTTACTCCAAATTACAATATTCGAAAACGGCATTTAATTACATAAAATAATTTATTTATTGTCAAACGAATAAAAAAGCCAATGAAAGGCACATTAAAACATCTGCTTTTCTAATATTTTTAATATAAATGCTGGTGAAATGTGATGAATAAATAATATTTACAAAAATTTACATATTTGTGCAAAATGGCGGCTAAAATCATAATAAAATAAAGGTACATTGAAATAATCGGCGTAAAATAAAAATGTTAATTTTATCGAATCTGCGACACTATAATAGGAACACGACATAAATTTTACTTTATTCTTTCTTAAGTAAAAAGTTGTGTTAAATTTTAAATTACATTTTGCAAGTTTATTGTGTACGATAAAGGGTAGTTTACGTCAGCAAGTAGTTTAAAATGCAATAAATTAAATAAACAGTGTATCGATACAATTTCTTTAACGCCTTATTTATTTATGGTCTTTCATTCGTTACACGCACCTATAAAATTATTTAAAATATCGACATTTTCACAAGGTTTATTTTCAAATATCAATAAATTATAGTATATTTTATAATACGATTTGGCACGTTCATTAAACATTAATATTATAGACAATGATATTTGCAGCATTAAATTGTTAAAATAAATAAATAAATTGTGAACAATAATGGTAGTAGTAATAGTACAAAGAATGGTAATCATAATTGATATATTTTTTGTGGATTATTTTTGATATGGGAAAGGGACTAAAACATTATAATAAATACATTTTAATGACCCAGAATGATTATCTTATTGATAAATATTATAATTTAGTCTTGACTTAATTCATTTCTTTATTCATATTAACGCTACAAAATATACTAATTCATATCAGGCAACTTTCAGTACTAAATGTTTACAAGACACCACTGGAGTTCTCAAGCATTGGCAGCAGAACAATGATTTTTTTTTGTAAAATAAATGCAGGTTATATTATTTGAATACTAGTCCTAAATACACAGATATAAATAATGATATCTGGATTATTGTAATTCATATATTAAAATTCGATCAAAAATTGATTCACCTATTCCGTTTGGTGGTTAAAACATTGGGTTTTATCATCCAAAACTGTCTAGTAGTACATCCAACAAATTGTCATTCACATAATTATAAATACTGCATTTTGGTTTCAAAGTTGAATGTCTTGTGGCCCAAGACTTTCCAACTTCACACAAAGTCTTTCTACAAACAGTCGACAACAAATCTACATTCAATTTGAACTGTCCGTCAAAATGAGATAAAATATACAAGAGCGCGGCCATTCTCCGCTAGATATCACAACAGCGAATAACAACAACTCAACAACTTAGCGTAGGCAAGACAACAAGACAGTTGGGGTTAAACAGTTGTTGAAACTATTCAAACACCAATGCCTTCGAGTAAACGATTCAAGTAGTTGTTTTGACACATTTCACTTTTGATTGTTTTAGTCTGTCCATTATATTCAAGTCCAGTCGGTGAAACTGGCGTCTAGTTTGTGCTGGAGGACTACACGTATCTTGTCAGCTGTGTGTAGAAGTCCTGGAGGAATATCTGCAGCTGCGGCAGAGTTGGTCTCTCGTCGGGAGACATTGCCCAGCAGTAGGCCATGACAGCGAACCTGACAAAAACAAACATAAATTAGTATTGAGTAATGACGAGAATATTTTTAGTAAAGGTGAGTGACCAGGACGAACGTAAATGGGAAAGCAGAACTGCAAAATCAAAAGACGCAGATTGTAATTAATACACAATAGAGCATACATTAAGAGGAAGTCAAAAAAGAAGAGAGGAAGAAAATAAAAGTTTCCCTCAATTTTCAGAAATACTTTTGGTAGAATAACAAGATGACTTTGATCAGTATTGAGAGTGATATTGAGAGTGTTATGATGATGGTGCTAGTGTTTACAAAATTCGACTATTATTTGCCACTTTCAATTCTCAGTATGGCAAGATACGATTATACAATTCAGTCAGGATTACTATCCTAGTTCACAAGTGACGCTGTAATGTTCACTTAAACAATTGCTCTGAGGATCCAGAATAAGAGATTGGATAATAATAATCAGTCATATACAGTAAAATAGAGCTAAAATATGAATTTAGGACAAACATGGATCAAAGGATGGATTAAGAATTATTGAACACTGTTATTAAATATCTAAATGTTAGCGAACGTCGTCTAATTAATTAAAATAACAATCTCACATTAATTTACTTACCATATATTCTATGTTACCTGCTTTGTGTCAACTATTATACTTGGTGTTATCTATATTTTGTATATCTTATGTTATCTTTATTTTGTTTCTTATATTTATATTATGTTATTTCTTATATTTTTCCAAACACATGTACTGCACTATATGTAAAAGCCCTATGGGCGTTTAAATAAATAAATAAATAAATTTTGGTCCTCCATCAATAGGATAAGGTGACTTCATCAATCGTTGTGCCCACATGACAACAGCGATATGTGATTGCGGAATGCGGTGCAGACCCTGCACACAACCGATATACTCGTATAGTAAACGAATACGAACGATTGGGTCCACAGGGCGATACCTGATTCCCTAGACTGGCTCACAGACCACCATATAAAAAAAATAAGAATAAACTAGATCGATTTGTGAACTTACAGTTCGTCAGGACAGTTGACCGGCTGCGCCAATCTGTAGCCGTCCCTCAGGTAGGCGGCCATCTCGAAGGGGTCGATCTCCAGGTAGGGCTGCTGCGCCAGGGTGGTGAGCTCCCATAGCAGCACCCCGAAGGCCCAGGCGTCCGAGGCCGGCGAGAAGCAGCGCCGCTGCAGGGCTTCGCCCGCCAGCCACTTGACGGGGCGGTTCTCGTTATCCCCCAGGCAGTGGTAGTCGGCGGGGAAGAGGTCGCGGGAGAGAGCATTGTCGGTGATCTGCACTCGCAATTTGTCGTCCACACTGTAATAAAATGGTAATGCTGTAATTTTTTACGTTTGTGAGGTATTTAGTTGGTCAACGACAAGATATTCCTCAAATCTTAACCTTAAATCGTCACAATAAAAACTCTGGAACTTTGTCAGTAATTGATTGAATGAATCTTTAGCCACCGGTAATAAGAAAGCTCAAGTAAAATTGGGTCAAAACACCTTACGGTACTCTAAAATAGCCGAATGCCCACATGCCTCGAACGGCGAGCTCTGACGACTTGAAAATTACTCATCTTTTATATCTAGAATACACAAATCTACTGTTTTCAGCCTCTACTGTCGTTTTCATCAAGAACTTTAATATGTCTGTCTAACTGTCAAGTTAAAAATAAGGTTTTATTCTTTGCTTTCGATATTTGTTTAAAATAAAAATAAAAATTGAAAAAGAGGGTTGAAAGAAGCTGGGTAGTGAAACTAAAATAAAGAAAACAGAAAACTTCGTTCCGAATTTTCTTTCAACCCTTTGAACTATAATCGCACAAATCAAAAGAGATTTTCAAGTTGTACGAAATTCAAGCAATGATAAAACAGCTCTGAACTTCGGCAAAGAAAATTACCACGAAAACCGTTTGAAGCTAATAATTACGTGCTCCACCGAAGTCAACAGAAATAGGGTTGACGGGGTTAATTAGCTCCAGAGATAATATTGACAGGGTTGAAGGGTCAAGCAGATAATCAACGGAGTTTATAAAGGGCAAAACATCAAACATATAAAATAACAGCTCGATTAAAGCCTGAAATCCAATTTATATAGGTCGAAGTCGTTGGTAGTCAAAAAGGCGGTATATATCCTAAAATACAATATTTGTACGAAGTCGGCATCCTATCTAATGATAATTTTAAGTATTGAACAAGTAATAAGTAAATAAAACAAGTAATAAGTTAATAAAACAATATATGTACATTTTAACGCAGCGTCACGTTCATTGGTCAAACGCATTATACCTAAAGTTTTGTATTAGTGAACGACGAACCAGTGGATGCAATCTGTTAGCCATACATAAGTTGTAATAATAGTCTAGTCTGCAGTTAGAAGTAAGATGGAGCATTGTAGAAAAATTTTATAAACATAGTTAGGTTTTTAGATTTTCACGGCCAAAAGAATTTTAGTTATTTGTTTTGTTTTGCCGTATTGCGCTACCTCCTTCTTTAGCCAACGTTTCGGACAGCGTTACAGTGTCCATCATCAGGGCAGATGTGTGGTATGTATATATATATTGGTACATTATTCTCTATTATTATTATTTTTATTAAAGCAATTTATAATATTTTAATGTATAGAATCACCTTAAGGACTTGCACATATATTTCATTTCGAATACTCTATCTTATTTCTAACTACCTATAGACAATCTTTATAATGATTTATGGGGTTTATCGATCAATAATACAAAAGTATACATACAATGCATTTGGCCAATGAACGTGGCGCTGCGATAAAATGTACGGCTTTGTTTCAACGAACTAACAAGAAATTAACAAGCCAGAAACATTTTATCTTCAGTAAATAATGGACGGGTTGTTTCACAGAATTTGAACAATTCAACGAATTTCAATCAAGTTAATTTTCAAATTCTGTAAAGGTTTTTTATGGTTTTCTTATTATATCATTATTGGATACAAAATTGAAATAATAAAAGAACTTGAAACTTAACTTTAAAATTTGATGAATTGATCCCGTCCTTAATGTATAAAAAATGTAAATAACTAATGATAATTCCGTATTTTAACCTAGGTAGATTTTTTTTTATTCTCCGATCCAAAATTAATAAAAATATTGATATTTAAAATAAATATCAACTGTAAAATCATGCAATGTCCAGTGTTTTTAAGGAAATTTATTTTGTACACAGTTACCTCTGCGTGAAAAGAAGTATTTCCTTCCAGGCGTTAACTATCTAATAAAAGTGTGTTTATCTGAGGTGACCTGCCAATTGAATAGGTTTTCTGTATCTGCTTGTAAATAATTTAATAGAGCCTAGGAATCATTCGCACAGGACTCTTAAGGTTATTTTTCACAAATCGGCGTTACTCTCTACTGTCTTTTTACTTCTGAATAATCCCTCCTACACATATCCTACCTAAACGCAAAAAGTTTTACTTACACGCAATTTCTTGCCGCAATGTCTCTGTGCACCAGATGTTTCTTGTGAAGATACTGCAGCCCTTGCGAGACCTGCAGCGCCATGTCCACCACCTCCTGCGTAGTCAGGGTGTGCGCCACCCCCTCAGCGGACACCTTGCACTTCTGCAGGAACTTCTTCATGTTTGTGTACCCTCCGTGGGGGTAGATCAGGAACGGTGCGGTGTGGTCCTCTATCGACACTCCCAGCACGCTGAGCACGTTGCGGTGCTGCAGCCCGTACATGGCCATCCCCTCCTGGAGGAGTAGCGACACTTGCACTTGGGAAGCGTGCTCGGTGACAGTCTTCACGAGGACTTCTTGCTCTCTCGAGTCTTCGTCCGTGTAGGAGCCGCGGTAGACGCGACCGAATGTGCCCTCCAATACGACGCTGCGCAATCTTACTCGGCACCTGAGGACAAACAAATAAATAAAATTAGAAAAAAAAGATTTACCTTATTCTGTTTCATGTTTCGCGTCGATTAATTAGTATTACTGACAAATGTTATTAAAATGAAATAAAAAAATTCGTTCTATGTAGACTTGTAGAGAAGACACTTGGTATCCCGTATAAATAAAAATTGGATATATACACCCGAGACATTATCTAGGTTACGAATAAATTCGTGTAGAACTTTGTAATCATACAAAAAGATAAGTTGTGGATAATGTCGTAAACTATAAAATTGAAAATGAGATCACTAGCAATTAAAGCGGTGTCACATACAGCTATAAAAGATAAAAGATCCATAGCCCGCCAAATAACGCTCTCCATACAATCCCTTCAGACCAGGGTTGTTACGGATGCAAAAATTTTGACATCCGCGGATGCGGATTATTAGAGGTTCACATCTGCGGATGCGGATGAAGATGTCTGAATTAATGCGAATATTCCGCATTTGCGGATGCGGATATCCGTAATACCTCTGCTTCAGACCTGTTACATCTGACAATACAGATCTTACGCCGTAACCGCTCCTGAGGCGATATACGAAAAGTTATGCAACCCCCTGTCCGCGGAAAACAGGAGAGGGGGTCATTTTAATTACGGAGCTGCCTAAACGGGCGGATGACAGCTGTCAAATTGACAGATTCAGTACAAAGAAATAGCATTTCGTGGCAGCTCCCTAATTCATATGACCCCCTCTCCTACCATAAAAAGAAATATTTGATAGCGTAATGTGACGTTACAACACATAAGCGCTCGCGGTTCAACAGATATCTGCTCGCGCTTTTATAGCTATGTGTGGCCACTACATTAGTTCACAGAAATTTGTATTACAGTGTTTCTCTTTTTCCTTTCTTCGGTATACACTCTCTGTGAACTGAATACCTCAGCAAACTAGACGCTCGCTTTTTTAGTTGTAAAAACCCATTTTTTTCAATGATTAGTCGCTGCATAACATTTCAAAAAATAAACAAAGAAACTAGCGACAGAAACGAACAGAATTAAAGCTAGAGGATTTGTCCAACGGCGCTGTCACTACCCATTAGCAAAGTAAACAACGAATCACAGTTGCGAGAGAAAGAATCGTTTGGACTGACTCGCCTCAGTGGGGAACGGAAGCCTCGAGGGGGATGCATAAAAATCTCATCATGAATTATGCATCGAACAACAATGGGCAGAAAATTACAAAACGACAGGCAAAAAGAAACTGCACATCGTCAGCACATTCATCCTTCAGATAATTCAATTCTTTGCTTGTTGGGTGCAGTACCGTCGTTTCGTTTATCACGCTTGTGGTGACAATTCGAAATGCTTTCAAACGGAATAATTAAACAAAATAATTTCGGATGTCGGTGCATGGGTGCGTAATTTAAAATGGTATTCATAATATAAATCACATCAAACAAGCGATAAAGTAGGTATCAAATTATCTTACTAACTAACTAACCATCACGCCGTTTCCCCGCAGGGGTAGGCAGAAAGGACGGACCGCCAAACAACTCGATCTTGGCACACACTCCTTGCCTCGTTCAAATTCATACATCGTCTCATACATGCTCTTCTATTAATCTGGCTCTTGACATCGCCCGACTCAAGTATCTGATTCACTTGATCGAGCCATGTCTTCCTCGGACGTCCTCGACTTCGTCTACAATTCACATTTGCGTCATATATTCTCCTTACACTTCTTTCCTCATTCATGCCCAAACCATCTGAGCGTCTCTTTCTTAATCTTATTCATTACACCTACATCAGGCTTGCATTCTTTGCGGATATCCACATTTCTCACACGATCATACATGGTTTTACCACACATACGTCTCAGGGATCTCATTTCTACAGCATTCAGTCTACTTTCATCCTTTCTCTGCCAGTTCCATGCCTCACTGCCATACGTCAGGGTTGGTACCAGCACTCCATTATGGACGGTTAGCTTCGCTTCTTTTGACACTTTTTTTGTTAGCGCCAACGGCGTTCAGTCCTCCATTAATGGAGTAACCGGCAAATTATCTTACAATGAATAATTATGTATGTTTGTGAAATGTGTATTTCTTTTGTTTAATTGTTTGACAGATGCTTAGATGAATTAATATAAAGGAGATACGTTACTGAGACAACGCGCGTGATTTAACTAACTAGTTCCAGTGGATATACTTTAGCGGGCCATTCATTCATATAGCTATTTCGTTTGTACATATATAATCTTTGAATGGCTGTCCTTTTTATGGTTCCATGCCAGCTGAGAATAAAGTCAACTCAACATCTCCTTAAAGTCATTAAAAGCTGTGAAGAAAATAATTTTAAATTAGCCGATAATCCTAACCTAACATAACCTATTTAACCAATTTTTTAATATATTTTTTTAATCACTCTAAATAACTTATCTGAGATGGTTCTGAGTTGGTTTCATTCCGAGTTGTCCGGTCACCCCTTTTCATAAGAGGTGCTACATTTTTGTTCGATTAATACGAATATAACGTCATTGGACAGATGTTGTTGTATTTTTCAAATTTACTAACTTTCGTTCTTTAGAAATGGCTAAAATCACAGATTTTTATTTTATTTTTATAAATATTTTCAGCCTCACAAATTCTACAATTATAATATCCCTTGATTTTTCGCGGGTACGCGCTAGTATTTTAATATTTAGTATTCCTGATTCGGGGTTATAAACCAGAGGGCACCTCCCACAATGTCAACGCGATACTTTAATCAGATTAATTAAAAGTGTCCGATGCCCCTTTTGATAAAGCCCAGTACCTACCGCCTAACGTAATTCAGTTTGATTTATAATGCCTAAGCCGAAATAAACAATTTAATTGACATTAAAATATTGTGTAATAAAAGCTATGCAGCGACACATGCTTCGTGTCGAGCTGGAGACTTGAAACTGTGGATCGTAAACAGACCAATTTAAAGAATTTTTAATCCAGAGTTAGCCAAACCCTTTCAAAGCCAAAACGGAAAGAAAACATCTTAAATAAAACTGTGCTTCTATTCAGGAGTAAAAACTCTTGAAAATAGAGCTTTGGCGTTATGCAATATTACAATGTTTTCTATCTAAAATAAGGAACTCCAGTGAAACATATTATAGCTTTAAAAAAATATGTTCATATAGACCAATAAACGCTGATTCTAAATATATGTTTTATTGAATAATATTTAACGTAGAGTTTTTAAAAAAATATTAAAAAGCTCGTTTTAAAACAGTTCATTAAAACACCCTGTCAAGTTGGTATTATTGAATTTGTGAGGCGTGACGTCACCGCGTCCATAAAACGCTCCAATTTCGAAATTCAAAATGGCCGGCCATGAACAGCTGGTTCCGGTTGCTTACAAAATTCATACTTCGGTTGGTCATGATGACGTCACACTGGATTCGGTGGTTTTCGGGGAACTTGAAAAATTAAAACTTTGACATTTATTTTAACTATTAAAACTAACTATAAAAATAAAAATAAATATGCAGTTATTTAAGTTAGAAGATCATTATTCATTTAAAAAAATTAAAAAAATTGGACTGGAGTTCCTTATTATAACGCCGCTATATTCAGCTTATTACGTTAACGTTCGTTACGTCCTATTATGAAGCGTTGATATTTTAATTTAAAAATCAACTTAGTGATATTTTACATTACATTTTGTATTTATTATTTACATTCTTAGTTATTAAACTCTAGCTGACCCGGCCACGCGTAGCTGTGGCTAACGAACACGCCATCTACTGGATGGTTACCCAACCTTTTAACTCACACCGCCATCTGCTAATTTACATATAAATCAAATCTACACAGCCTGCTTGCCAGACCGCTCGTCCACCACATACAGACATTCTCCTTTAGTTATATATTTCAACCAATTTACACAACACCTTGAGAAATTATATACCTAAACCTTCCTCATGAATCACTCTATCTATTGGTGAAAACCGAATGAAAATCCGTTCAGTAGTTTTGAGTTTATCGCGAACAGACAGACAGACGCGGCAGAGGACTTTAATTTATAGCATACAGAGATAAGGCAAGAATAATATCGACGGTCCTGAAAAACAGTCTCGGAACCGATAAAAATTGAAAATCGTATTTATTGGCTTATTTTTTTATTTTATTAGTCCGTATTACTAGAATTTTTAATAAAATGAAATGCAAAATATCAAAACAACACTGTATTTCTCGTTCTCAAAAATAGCAAAAATGCAGAAACGAAACTTTAAGCAGTCCTACTGCAAACTACAAAATCGCACATCCGACATCGACATTGTTCTTCGGAACCGTCGAATCGTCGATTAAAGTAATCTAAACAAAAATTCAAGTCACGAGCGAAGTTGGGTAGAAACACCAGGTAGTAACGAATGAATATAATGATCAACCACAATTTATTACATATCAGAGAGTCGATAAAGAAGCATTGCAACTGAAATACCTTCAATTTATCCAGGATTCATTGAGCTTTTTAAATACTGATGGAGCGAGCAATAGAATGTTGGGAGCCATCCTTGAATGCCCCACGGACGAATTCCAAAGGGTTATATTAATTGGGCGTTGATTAAGTGCGCGGACATACCAGGCATTGGAGCAATGTTTGCTGTCATTCTTCATGTGTGTGCATATGCTGGTCGATTGTACAACCTAGTTAAAGCACAATACAAAGCAACGCTGATGCAGTTGGCGACTCAGAAAAGACTTTTCCAGTAACATGTGGATTTACAGAAGAAAACGTAATTGTTAAATAAGGTGTAATGGAAACAGATGATACTTTGTCAAGACGAGTGTTTAAAGCTTTTAAAAAGCGCCAAAAAAAATACAGCAGATTTCCTCTGAAACGATGCTTTAAAATCCCATCCCAGAACGTCTACTTCCATTAGACTGAGAATTTATAGAAACACCAACAATAACACTTTGAATTTATCTTCGGTAGAAACATAACTTTGATCCACGCTCGTGATAATAGTCCCCGCATCCAATGATGCGCCTGTGTTTACAAATTGAACCTGAAATGTGATTCGCCTCCCTACAATAATAGTAAAGTTGAAAACTGCCTGAGGGCACATTTAAAAAACTAAAATATCTCTCTAACTCGACGCTCCGACCTTTGTTTGTATCCAGTTTTGTGGCGGTTCTAAAGCCGAGCTGCGAACGGATAAAAATTATGTATTTCGGGCATGACACGAACAAGAAGGGAGATTTAACGATGTGATTCATTCCAACTCCTACGTGTGTTTTGAAGTGCCAGCGTTTAAATGTCACATGCATTAATTTGACCATGGACCTGTTACCAAACAGAATGGTCGAGAGACGGAAATCTCTGACACGAGTTTACCACTTTACTGGAAATTTTTGAGAAAGATATTAGGCAGTTTGGTGACCAATTTGTTTAAAATAAACAAAATAAATCAAGAAGATTTGTGATCTCAAAGGATTAAAGTCGACTATGATCGATCGACTGCACTAGTTGAACACTACAGGGTATTCACAGCTATAAAGGTACACGTTGGTTCTAGAATATAAAATAATAAGTTAACATGTGACAGCCGCAGTCTCAATCGATTAAGCGCCTCGTTAACTTGTTCCGGGGCGACAATATTTCCAAACGATGTCTCCTATTTTATTCTATCGCGTTAATGAACGCCGTGTTGCTCGTTAACGATATGGCTTACAAACCACACACGGCCGCAATGAATACCGTCTAGAATTACCCTCCAGAAAGTTTCTCAAAATGTTGCCGATACACCTCCCACGAAATTAAGAAAATCGTTCTATTGGGAAGAAAAGATGTGTGGAGTATTTGTATTGAGTCATTTGGATTGAAATTGATCGCGCACCTTTCATACCCAATTTGGCGAGAGAAATTGAGCGAGTCGGTTTGGCCCGGCGAGCGAGCGGCTCCAGAGGTTCCCGAGGCGGTGCTGAATAAATCATCGCAACGAGGAGAGCTAATTGATCGGCCGATCAGCGACCAATCCCCCGCCCGTTAGCTGCTGCCTGCTGCCTGCTTGCAGCCCGCTGCTTTCTGTCTCGTGAGCGATGATTAACGCCGCGTCTGCACTTGCCACTACGCGGCACATATCCCAAAGCACCATCAAGGTTGAAAGCGAGGAACGACCGAGGTTTGGATGTAGGCCCGACTCGAAGTCGCCTAAGAACGGAGGAATGTTTAAAGTAAGACGAAGCGACAGCGCGGAGCAAGAGAAGTATTTGTTGCGAATCATTACACGCTTGGGAGCATGTGTCGAGAGTGATAAATGTTATTTATTTTGTAACCTCACGACACACGTACGGCCTCACGCTGAGTTTTGTAATTGCATCAGCATAAAATATGCAAAATTATAAAACGAGCGTCAAATTTATTATAACTTGGTGGGAAATAATGATTTACATACCTCTGTATCGTTAATTCTGCTATCCTCTCGTGCAGATCTTTTGACCTCTCGTCGACAACGGAGCTGGGCATTCTCCTAAAGCTGGCGTAGCTCCCACCAGACTTGCACGAGGAGCCGCTGGTGCCGGTGAAGGCCGTGTGAGGTATCGCCGTGTCCACGGACAGAAACGTGGTGTGCGCCTGGGCGCTAGATCTAGACCTGGAATCCTGTAACATCTCCCCCTGTCGCCTGGCTTTATTGTTTCTCACGTAACACGTGGCCACGAGGAGCGTCACCATAGCTATCGTGGCTAATGCGCAACCGACTGCGATGTAGAAGATATTAGCTGATGTTGTTTCAGTGGGAGCAGAATCAACAGAAACATGCGTGCTTTGGGTTCTTCTGTTCAGATCTTCTTTGAGGCAGATCTTTTTCCGTCGGAAGGTGAGGCGGGTGACATTGTTGGCAGCCTTATTGAGAGTGATGTTGATGGTTATGGACACGTCCACCTCTGCGGCCAGGTGTCCGGAGCAGGGAAGGGCTACGCAGAAAGTCTGGGGTGCCGTCGGGATGCCCCCGGACCTGCTGACGTTGAGGGGGGCGGTTGATATGGCCGCCGGGTTCGACACCTCCACATTGATAGAATACGGGAGCTGAAACAAACAAAAAAGATTTGTTTATTTATTAACAAAGAAAGCGTATTCTAAAATAATCGAAGCGAATTAATGCCTAATAAAGTAGAGCTACACAGATCATTGAAGATACTACTACTTAGAGGTCAATTTTTTTTTGTCGTGAAATGTTACAAATGCGTTGTTGAATGAGCGTAGCGATTTCGTCCGTTTGAATTTGTGGTATGTTCCGTGAAATCGTCGTGTTAATTTGGATTTTCTTTTTCGCATTTTTTTCAACATTATGGTACCTACATTACTGCCTGAAGAAAATTTGAAAAAAAATTGTCATTGATATGACAGATAGTGAGGTTTCTTTGGACAAAAAATTGTATGTGTAAATCAAGGTTCATAAAAAATGCCTTCGACAAGGTTAGCTCATCGAAGGGGTGATTAGCAAAAAAATCGTGACGTAGCTTGAAGGCCATGTTTCACCGGGAGATTTGAATTAACTGCAATACAAGTGGCAGTATTTTACTTCAAGCTATAACTGTAACATGTTCGAAATTTCGAAAAGCGGCCCGAAGAGTTTTTTTTTTCGAAAAATTTATAAAAAACCTTGTCTAACGAATTTTTTACAAACCTTACGTGTAAAATTTCTTGAATTGGTTGAAGAGCATAAGTGCTAATAAAAAATTAAAAAAACACTTTTTTTATTTTTCTTTTGGAATGTTCTTGTTATTTCTCTTCTCTTTATTTTATTTTCTATTGATAAATATATAATTTACACATAAGTAACTTCTTGTATCTACCATCAAAACCTTAATATTATTTATCAAGTGTTATATTTAAGTTTAAGACAATATTATAGTCAACACTCTATTTATATGTAAAATATCTGTTCATTTTGACTGTTCTAAAACGGGCAAATTGCCTAGTTGGACAGCCAAAGCTCATTATAACAATGAATATGTAATGTTTCTCAAAATAAATAAATTTTAATTTGATTTTTTTAAGTTTTTTAGTTTATAATTAAGTAGGTAGGTATTTTAAGTACCTACTTACAAACTTTTATGATTTCAGAGAAAATTTTGGTTTTGACACGAGGTCTAGCATACTTACACACGCGTTTTCTACGCGATATCTAAACAAAAAATTCTTAATACCTAAAGTAGCTACATAAGTCCGAAACTACGTAATGGTGACCGGACAACTCAATAATGTGACATTTCATCACTCCTTGAAAAGTCATTAAAAGTGATGAAAAAACCAAAGTAAAAAAGGTTAGGTTAGTTTAGGCAAAAAAAAATCATCACTTTTAAATACTTTTGAAAACGGTGTTGAAATGCCACTTTATTGAATTTTCATGGAACCCTACTTAAACATATTTTTTAAATCCTGTTAACTTGCGTAAAGTATGGTCTGGGACTGATTTAATAAAGTAAAGAGGAAATGTAGGTATGTAATACAGATAGCTAGTTTGCCAACAGACGATGTGTAAACTCGGCTGTAGACCATAATCACGACCGCAGATGTGAGTCGAGGGAAAGAAGATTATTGCTTTCCGTAAGAATAATCCAATTTGAGCGAGCAGCAGTACATCTCGGAAGTCGGAGTGGATTCTCGGACATAATCATTTCAATCAGATGCTAAATTGTACGAGGCTGCTCGTTCGGATGGCTGGATCGCCGGCCACAGTCATTAGTCATTACCCGCCGCAATCAGGACTCTCTCGTAGGACTATAGAACCATAGGAGCAATCCAATCTGTAGCAAGGCTTCATCCAGTTAGCGGCTTAGAATAATATAATACAGCAATGGTTAGAGGGTGCAATCTCATGATATGCGTGATTGCTGACCGTAATCCAGCAAGATTCACGGAGGAATCAAACGAGTCTAATGGGCGTCTTGCACGATGCTTTTATTCGTCCAGTTTAGGGAAACTGTGGGTCGTCTTTTACTATGGATTTGGGTATGAAAATAAGGAAGTGTTCTATTTTGGTACAGTTTAAGATGGCGGACTGTCTTCTATTGTCACGTAACTACTAGACGACCAAAAACCGTAACTTCTCAACGACCTCAAACTTGCGCGTACGTATAGACCTGGTATAGAGGAGGAATGTCACTTCCATATTCCATCTGGCGCGCCTCTGAAGGTCGTTTTGTTCGCGTTGTACAAGCGTGTGTGCATTATTTTTCAGCTTACCTTCGGTATATTGCTGTTTATTTCGTTTCGTATTTAAAAAAAATAAAATATGTACATATTTCCATGTAGATACATTATTCGGTATTATGAATTTCGTGTGTATTTTTGATGATTTGTTAACGGCAACGATTAAAAAAAAAGAAAGGCAAATGACAAATGCTTTCTGTCTATTGTTATTTTCAAGGTATGATTTTATTTCGTAACGTCCCAGATTATGTTTTATTCACAAAAGGCAACTATTTGTATGATATCGTTATGCTTGGAAATAATAATGTTCGCGTAAAGACTGTAAAGCAAAGCCATTTTCATGTGGGTCCCGATAAAGTTTCTGTAACGGGATCGCTATGAAAAAAGCACTGTGTAATACGCCGATAAGGTTACCGCACTAACGTTCAACTGCCCAACCGTCTGGTTGAGTGAAACTTTGGCATCCCCAATTGGACTAGTTGTGAGGCTGAAGGTTAGCAAAGAGGGAAAGGAGATAGGATACATGAAGGTGAGGAAGTACCTAGCTATTCAGATCTAGTCACCAAACTCGACTAGTCATTTCAATTTTGAATGGTGGAGGTTTCACTATTTCGATACTGATGATATCTTCCATGCTGGAATGTGCCGCAAATATTATTTTCAAATCAATTAATAATTATGAAATAACACAAATCAATTAAATAAAAAAATAGCTGTGCACTCCTGGATTTGAACGCGCAAACTCCGAATTGGTATTCGAAAGCCTTACTCTTCGACTAAAAAGGAAAATCTTACATCCCAACAGTTAGTGTAAAATTTTTGCACAGATAAGCCGAAATATATCAAGGATTTAGATGCAAACTTTGACAGAAAGCCCGCAAATTTGACCGAAGGCAATTTTCCGCAAAATAAATATTTGTACTCGACGGACTCAGTCGACATTTTGACTTTCTGGGAAATGTCCAGTCGCCGCTGCCCGGAAAATTAATCAAAAAGGTCTGTAGTATTTCTTTTTTGGGTTTGGCGACCTTGCGCAAATGTGAAAAATAGCAGCAATTTATTTTCAATTTATATTCCGTGGACACGAAAGAAATAACTTAGCCGGAATGGCGTCCCTCTGAAACTTGACGAAGTGCTTTAATTATAATTCGACACGTGTATTCAATTACTTTAACTGCTTGACCCGCGTTTTAAATAGTTTATTATTCATACGTCGCGTGTGAACAATTCGTCTTGTGAAACAATGACGTCTTTTTAACTCACAAATTTAAACGGTAAAACAAACATGTGGCTGAGAGCCGAGAGTCAGTTATGATAATGGCGGGAAAAGCGAAGTTCTTTGTTTAAATAATAACGAAAAATAATATCGATCGGCAAATGGCCAAGACTCGAAACAATACCTCTGATAGTTACCCGAGAAAACACAACCTGTAATTTGAAACGAAAACAAGTCCAAAATAAGTGCGGATACCGTGTGGTTAAAAATGAACAACCATTTATTAGCTTTTTTACGTTATGTCTTACAAAGGCAGTGACTGGTGAAAGATTAGTTTCACTATGATCTATGTATTTCCTATTTTATTATTATGAATGCCGATGTTTAGAATGAAGGAATGTCAATAATTCACTTCACAGCGAACTATTTTCATTATTTCAACAAGAGATGAAAATATTATACTGGCTGTTACAGCCCGGCTTCGCCCGAGATTCAACAGTTATTTTTCGAACATTTTTCTCGTTACAAAAAATATTTCATTTTGTCTTAATTTTAGACAGTTAAATGGATATTTCAAGACTCCATAGCTCAAGAAGGAAAATACTTCGTCCGCTGAAATTGGTTACATTCGTAAACACACTGGATAGAACGAACAGTATATATTTCATGACATCAAAGCTCACCATTTCTGATATTTTTTTCGCAGATTTGCCTTTTTTAGGTTAGGCATCGTAATATGTTTTTTTGTTATTTTTTCCTTCACAAAAAAAATTAATACATTTATATCTCGAGAGTGGTGATTGGCGCACTCTTTGGACTAGCAGGGACTTGTCAGTTTGGAGAAAAGTGCAATGTAAAAATGTATTTAATTTAAAAATTGTATTGGAACAAGTGAAAATAACTATCATCATCTGTTTTTTGAATATTTTGCTGTTTTCATTGTGAATTTTACTTTGGTTGTGTGTGGTTGACAACTGGCTTGTGCTTAGACTGAAAATTACAAAAAAATCGCACTGATCTGAATTTAAGTGGAAGGAACTTATTTGGAGGCCTCCCACGTTTGCAGAGATCGACATAAAGGTTAGTGAAACTGTTTTTCCCTTCAGATATGTCGGATCGCCATTCCTTGTGTTATTTTGTTCGCGCAAGTTAAATTTATAATCAATAATATATTTTTGATTATTAAGCTTAGAGAGTCTGAAGTTACTAACACATCTCAGGCTCGCATATTATAATACAGCTAAGATTGATTCTTTTTGTGCATGTAATAAAAAGTAATAACCGTAATAAAAGGTGAATGAGTAAGTACTAAAATTATTTAACTAATTTGGTAGTTTAAGAACTTCTTCGACGACCTGGTGAAAGAAACCGCACTCTTTTGAACACCTTGTAAAAGTTGTGGTGAACGTTTTTCAACAGGTGTTAAAAACTTTGCTGAAACAATAATGTGTAATTTGCGTTTTGCGTCGGCCATAATTACAACCAGGTGAGTGTTTCGGCCTGACCAAACACAATATCAATACATACTCGTACTTCAAACGAACAAACAATGTTATTTTTAAAAGCTTTTGACATAAATCTACAATGCCAGAGCTATAAAGAAAAAAATACAAAAACAGCAACTTCTATTCATGTAGTTTTTTTGTACTCTAAATTCAATTAGAATAGTAGCTAACATTTCAGTCACATTAATATTTAAAATTACTAAAATATTCATCAAAAATATTAATCAAAGAATGCTATTATCTTCATCTTGAAGCTATACGTGAAATCCTATTTAGAACCATCTTTACGACAAATCGGTTAATAGTATGAACATCAAAAAATATGCTACGGATAAATTGAAGCTAGTAAAAGCCTCTATGTATTGGAAATACAATTAAATTATTATTTACGTAACAAAAATATAAGCGTAAACCACTAAAACAAATGTTTTTTCATGACTTAACTATGAAATAACATAAGAAACATTTTTTTTTAAATACCTCTTAATGGCTAAGACTATTTATGAGGTTTTGTATGTTCTAACTTTTTTTCATTCTTAAAAATTATGCACAAAATAAATAAAAACCATTTTTCGCTTACTTGCCTCGTGAAAATACGACGCGCGATTTTAAACTTTGTATGGCATGGGAATCGAAATATTTCTAGCGTTTATATTCCTCTTAATACAACAATACTTTCGTTAGAGAGCAGGGTGAGAAGTGCGGATGGATCGCCACATAGCATTTCCCAAATTATATGTATCTCTACACATATCTGAAGCTATCGGGTTAGCTCTTGGAACCCTAAAATGGATAAGGGTTGATGTGACGAAAATGTAAAAAAAATAATTTAAAATAGCAGATACGACTTATCCAGCCATTTCTTTTTTTACATTAGCTGCACAAAGGAAGCGCGGAGAAAACAATTTTCCTCGAGACATTTGTCATCTTTGGGGAGGGTGTTTTTAGGAAAATGAGGGAGAGGAAGTTCTGTGAAGGAGTAGGATCTGGGTGTCAGTATGTTGTGCGCATTCTTCCACTGCGGTGCAAAGCGATGGTTCGAGAGAGTCCGGCTGGAGAGGTCAAAAGGTCTCCCTCAACCAGTCTCCACCGATCCGGCACGCCACGCAATATGTGGGCAAATGCATCCGTCGCCAAGAACTAGACAAACCTCACCAGTAAACCCGGGCACCCTTGCTAAGTCACCAAACGAATAAGGCAGCGAATCACTTGTAGTGACCCATAGTAGGGGTTATGGTTATCTAATAAATGTTTCCTAGGGCGTCGGAACCGTATAATAATTTATTTATTTAATATTTTTATTCCAGGATGTGGGGAGGAAAGTGCAATCCAACATATCCCATATAATGATACATATTTTACTACAACAGATTTTTTTAAATAAAGAACTAAGTAGGTACATAGATTAGGAAAAAAAAAATCTATGTAGGGCGTGGTCTGGGGTGAGCTCGGGCCCAGCGCTCATTCAGGAGTGGGGTAACTATCCACTTATACAGTCCCAAGTGATTTTAAGTGAGATTTCAAGGCTTATATTTTTAAGAGAAAAAGCTCTGATATGTACACTTCCTCGTTAGTAAAATATTCTATAAGGTCATAAAAAGATAAGTATTAAGTCTGATGTAAAACGTTCAAGCCGCGTAGGTACCCACCAGCATTCCTATCACGCCGAGGTAGTTATGGAAAAAGCAATTTTACGAACGGCCACAAAAACCCCGCGGCCGTTTCAACTTCTATTTGAACAAACGAAAATGTATCGATTTAAATATTAAACTCTGTGTGGCCAATCCCCGGGGTATGGGAGATGTAGTTACTAGTTACCGAGGGACCAAGTGACAAGGGGGAACGTGCAGGGAAGGTACCCGACTTTTTTTTCATCCAAAGATCTGGGTCTTGGACGGATGTTGGTAAAGCGAAATGGTTCCCATTGGTCACGATGCGGAGACTGTAATGATGTTTTTTTTATTGATTACCTGATAATTGTGGAGACCCAACGAAAACGGATTACTGATTAGTAGGTACATACAATAATTATACACCCATAATAATGACGGTCGTAATGATCCCCGAGGGAATTTAAAACATTTGTAATGTAAAATAGGAAAAAAATCATAATTATCCATTGGAATCATTATTAATTTATAATGTAACTAGCTTTTACCCGCGGCTTCACTCGCGTGGTATTGGGAGGAAATTACTGTAGCGCTTGCCCTTATTAATTATCCCCCCTTCCTCACCCCACCCCCCTCCCACATTCCATACATTCATTCCCGGTACATTCAGTTTTCAAACAGCTCGCCTGCCACCTAGATTTCATAATGCCAGAGCTCACCAGTAGCAAAAAAAAAAAGAATTATCCAGTTTGATGCAATCGTTCGGAAGATAACTCGCTTTTGTTAGCGACAGAAAACGTATAATTACTTTAATATATTGATATTTATAATGTCATAACGCCAGAGCTTACCATTACGTACAGCCTATATTACTCGCATATAATGTAGCTTTTTATTGGTGAAAGAATTTTTAAAATCGGTTTATTGGTTTATGCGTGAAAGCGTAACAAACAAACACACGCAGTTTCGCATTTATAATATTATAATCGATAATCGATAGATGTTGTCTGGCGTCATGAAATATTTTGAATTTTCTACGTCAAGGCGCCTTTTTCAGCTCACAGCGTCAATTCCATCATGAAGTATGAGCTTTGATTCAACCGTAAAAGTAAATATGTAAAATTAATCACTGATGAAGAAAATAATATTAATACATCTAAACGGAACATGAAAGAGAACAACACACAGAAAATAAAAATGTAACAGTAGCAACTGCGAATCGAACCCAAAATCTCGGGACATCGCCTAAAACCACTCGGCTAATGAGACCTATTGAATGTATGTCATTTTTGTCGATCCAATATTCCAAATTCAGAATTATCAATATTATAATCAATTATTTTTTTTCTCATATTTTTTGGGTGCTATCTTTATGAATAATTAAAACGTTCAAATAATTTATGTGTAAGCTAGATAGTATCTTAATAATTAATAAAATATTTTTCTGTATTTCTTGGGCATTAACTAAGGTTACATAGTTAAATTTCTAGACATTTTGTTTTTGAAAAGTTTTATTTTCCAATGTACATTTGTTACTTAAATTTAATTTTTCCGCGACCGGTTTTGATACAACCGTAACATTCACGAGCAGGATTAAAACTTAATCCTGCTCGTGAATGATACGGTTGTACCGAAGCCGGTCGCGGAAAAATCAAATTTAAGTAACAAATGTATATTGGAAAATAAAACTTTTCAAAAATAAAAATAATAAAATATTCATGGGTATAACCTTCAAAAGTTATTCCAATAAAATTGTAGATGTAATACTGCTACTTATTTTCAATACAATAAGAAAAATTCAAGCAAACCGAAGTTTAATAACCTTTATAAAAGCTGTGCCTATTCTAAGAAAAACGGACCTTAAAAATAAATTTTAAAAAAATAATAGGAAAAAACTCAATAAATTTTTATCAAAATGAATTTTCTCCGTGAATAATTTGTTAATTAGATACGCTAATTTATTCAGGTGACCATAACAATCAACAGAAAATGGCAATTTTCAAATATATTTTGCAGAATTTATTAACACCCGAACTTGAAAACAACAACCTATGTACCTTTATTCAAAGGGCACTGCAGGCCACTGCTCTATAGCAGAAATAGAATAAAGAGTATATTATTCTTCCCGGTTCAAAAACCTACGGAAAAGACTTTGAAGAAATAAAATGCAAAAAGGGGGATTGTTCGCAGCAAGAAAGGCTAATACTCTGCAGTTAGTAAGGGAAGACAGGGAGAAAGGGAAAAAACACTAGCGTCATCTGTCAGTCCGGGTGAGTGATGGCGCTGAGAATATGCACCTCATTTGAATCGTAAGGAGTACTGAACGTAGAGACATGAGGGTCCCGAACCAGAAGAAATCACAGGAAAGCACGGTGGCACCAAGGAAAAAGATGGGACTTGACGAGTGTACGAAACTGAGTCAGGAGCAAATGAAAAGATCCTCTGTAAGAGTTGGTCAGGAAATATCGCGGACAATAGTTGGAGGTTGTATTTGCTTTGACATCAACAAGGACGTCAGTTGCCAGCAAAGATGCCATCAGGTGACGTTTAAAAACTCCGAAGCTTTGCGTAACAAATAAGAATACAGTGAGCTTTTGAGTGAAGATACTTACATAAAGAAGGAGACATTCTGTCACATTGAGAGATGACTTTTTGAAAATTAGTTCAAAGTCTAAAATTGTCAGGAAAAAATAAAAATTATTGAAAATTTGTAGTACCTATTCAATATTTCGACAAGCTTTAAAGTTGTGTAAAAAATATATCTTCACTTTTAAGTCACTCAACATGAAACATTTCGAACTCGAAGTGTTTGTTATTCATCGGTTTTTGACGCACTGTTGAAGAAGTAAGCAAGCACTTGATGTCAATAAAGGAGAACAAAATAATTACAAGTGCTCAATTGTATCAAAGAAGTCCCCGAGGGATCAAAGGACGCACTCGTGCAGCAACAGAACAACCCCATACGGGGCGTTGAGAGGGCATTAATAAAATAAATAAAACTCCCCAAGATCGTTCAGCACAATGCAATTATTATTCGCCCTTATGCTGGTCCAGACCGCCTGCGATCGGCTTCCGCGATAGCGTCACACAGTGCAAGGGCAAAGGTAAGTTACCGCCCGGTGACGCCACGAGAACGCTATCTGAATGGTCGCGGTCACCTTTCTGGACCAGCGGGTCAAGGGAGAGAGAATGGTGATATCACGATCTGGAGGATCAGATAAATGGAAACCGTATGCAAAAACAAACAAGACAGAATGAGAAACAAAGACCAAACAACAAGACACGCAAAAACTGGATATGTCGAAGCTTTTGGGATTAAGATTCAACGTGGATATTTTGTTTATTCGAACGATAGCAGATTTCTACCGGCTTCCCAGATTTCAATCGCCAATATGAGGTGTTGCAAAAATGCAGTCCACAGTATCCACACTGTCCTCGTGAAATAATAAAATGACCTTCTGCGTTTTTTTTTCTACAGAAGCTTTTACTCATCGCAATACCATGGAACGAAATTGCACATATCGTTCTTTTGGGGTTATTTATAATATTATGTTTTAGTGGCGCGGACCCGTGAAAAACCACGAGATAGTAATAATAATAATTGGATAATTTTTATAGCGCCGTTTTTGTAAAAAATCGCTTGAAAGGCGCTCTGTAGGCTGAATTATCGACAAATCAATTCGTATTTTTAAAATAGCACAATTTATGTTAAAATATTATAACTACATATTAATATAGTTTTTGTATGTATGTATTTTTACTCTTTACGGGATGTGTGGGATTGCACTAATCTCCCCACGTTCCGGAAAAAAGACCATCATTATTATTATTATTATTATAGATAGATAGGTACCTACTTCATCGCTTGTCTGAATTCTTCACACAATCAGTTCCAATTTTACAAATGACTCTCAAGGCGCGGTACAACCGCTCAAAAAGAAGAAGATGGAGAGATATGTAAATGCGAATGTTAGAGAGAGCGCGCTAATGTTAAAATCAATAATATTTAAGCGGAAATTGTGAAAATGTTTAATAAAACACGAGGCGTTTAAAATAGAGCAAAAATCTCGCGGGGGTTGTCTAAAACAACATTTAAAGAAACACTGTTAATTTTTGTTCATATATATAACTTGTAAAATAACTGAAACAAACGTGTTTATAATAATTTTCGGAGCATACTTGGCGATTTTTTTCCATCGAGGGAATTTCATAAAATTTGCGTTTCGGCGCGGGGAATGTATAGATATTATCTTCAAGAATAACATATATTTTTTTAAGAGCTTTAAAACTTAGTGTTTAAGGTACATATGTAATAAATCGGTAGAAATGGGATATGCCTTAAATTCAAATCACGGCAATTTCGCGCAGGACTAACGCACAGCACAGACAACACAAATTGGAAACAGAACGTATTATATTCCAAAAAATACCTGAAACGGAAAATTTTTACCTATTGCAATACCATGAAAAGAAATTACGTTTGCGATCACAATAAAATTATACTCTGAAATATATCGTAGGGTTTACAAAATACTTACAGGTCTTCCAGCAAGACTCTGCCATGTGAAATGAAGTTCACCGATGGAAGCAGGAACAGGCACCACGAAGTTCAAAGCATATTCGTTGATCTGGCCATCACGGACGTAGTACAACTCTGCTGTTAGGCCTGAAAAAAATCAGAAACAATAGATAAGGATTGAAAATTACACAAATAACTTCTTTTTTTTTTTTTTTAGTATCTATAGCAAAATTTGTACATAATGTATTTATAAATTATATTATATTAAGGTATTATAAAGTTTAATCTTTAATCTTTACTTAACACCTTTACTTTAACACATTTACTTTTACCTTTACTTCAATAACTTTAACTTTAATTAATATCTTAAAAATCGGCAATCTTTTCATTTTGTATCTAATAATGTATTGACTCCGTGAATCTATCGATCTATTTTGTTGATAGATTAAATTTCCGTTGGATGATTTTGTTTCTTCAAGCGTTCACATGTCATTGATAAATCGAAGTAAAAGAAAGAAAAATGCAATGCAATTTAGTATTAATATAATTTAATAAGAACATAAATCATCTACGAACTTGAAAATCTTGTTTGATCCTACATACTTCATAACATGTGTTCTCTTTCTTGATACAGAAAACCAGTTGACAAACATGCATCATCAGAAAAAAGTTGCGATAACTTGGACACTACGTGACTTGAGGCGGCTGAAGAACTCATGTCAGAAACCAGGAACAAGGAACCAGATATATTTTTTAGGACAAATACGTCTTACAGGTATGATAAGCAGAATTTCCCAAGAAGGGAATCAAGATGGAGATTATAGCAAGAGCGATATATTTTTAATAATAATATTTGAATGATTTGTGTAGCGCCGTTTTTGTGAAAAATCACCCCAAAGGCGATGTATACATTTATAATATTATATTTCTACAGTGCTATATATTATTACTAACTATAGACTAGACAAATTATTGTAACAACAAGGGAAATAGATTGCATTCACCGATTCGGCGATCACTAATACAAAAATATTGACCAATGAACGTGATGCAGCGTCAAAATGTACATATGCATTATTATTTGTATACATTACGCATATTCTGTAAAGGCAGATTCTGTAAAGGCATTGTATGTATATTCTGTAGAGGCAGATAATATACAGGACTATACTTAACTGGGAGGTTAGAATGAGATTACCAGTGTTAATAATGTATTAAAGAAATTTAGATAGAGTAATTACATGTGTTCTCAACGCAATGATTGAGAACACATGTTATTGGAAATGCTTTTATTTATATGTTTTTAAATTAACTTGTTTAGGAAAACAAACGCAAAATTTTATAACGGGCGGTACAATAGTACTAGGATTTAATTAAAATATTTATCTTACTAAATGTGATTCGTCCCCTCGGTAAGAGACAGATCAAGGTGTAAGGCTTCGAATAAAGTTAATCCAATAGGAATTTTACATCGATCTCAGCACTCACTTAGCAGTCCTTATCCAAAATTGCACCCTAGAAAAGGGTAAACATACGCTTTCATTTCTTCGTCACGATTGGTCGTGTACTGCATTAGATTTAGAAAAAGATCTCCCGATAATGCGCTGCGGTAACTGTTGCGGAACGGGTATCGGTAGGAGAAATCCGACAAAGTTCTGTAACAAGCCGTGGCAAGCATTGAGAACTGCGGGTAACATTATAAACTAGAGCGGACGTACTGTGCAAAGGGTGTAATTTTCTCTCGATAACTGCACGAATTAAAACTGTGCATTCTGATTTATTCGTCTCACGCGCTGGGCGAATTGGAAGATAAAACAACTTATCTACAACTCTTGGGCTTTATCAAAATATGATTGCATCAACAAACCTGATATTCTATAAACTCTTGCAAGAGGTCTTTTTGATCTGTACGTAAACACAACCAATCAAACTATCATATGATTATCAATCACTCACAAACAAGGTGATGACGGCCGTGACGAACCTATACCTCGCTGCCCTAGCTAGCCTAACCTGTTGATAGTTGATATGCCCCATAGCCCCAGGTATACGTGGATTGGCAAGGAAAAAATAATAAGGGATGCCTTTTGGGGTCTGTATTAAATTCAATTCCAGGGGTTGGAAAGGGCCGAGCCTAGCGGCTACCGGAGGATTAAGATTGCACAATTACTTCCATACAAATTATATCTATTCACTGATTTCGTGGTCCATTGTGGCTCTGCGAAACGCCGCCGGATAAATAAAAGAATCCATGTGAGTGAATTAATACTTATTGGCCATATTGTATTTTACATTGCAATTTACGCTGTACTTTGGTTCGCTACCCAAATTCGGATTATTTGGACGTCATACGATATTATGTTCGGTTCTTTCATGCGTTTAATATAATAATAAAACCAAATGAAAAGGTTTTACGGGTATTGAAGGAAGACAGTGGGAATTAATGCACGCTGCATGGTATTAACATTGCGCCGGGACACGTTTAGTGATCTGAAATGAGGTAAATGTAAAAGCGAATTTAAAATGATTGAAGGAATCATTAAATATATACAAAGTCAGCAAGCACTATTATTTGAATCAATGTTTTTAGTAGCCTTTTATTTGTTTTTTTGCTTGTTATTATTAAATCAAACTGTGGTGATTGAATCAAAACGACTTCCTCAATAATTGCAAAATATCTTTGCGGCACCATTTAAAAATATATATTTATATATTTAAAATATTTCTGAAGGCGAAATAGCTGTTCTAAAGCATAGAAAATTAAAGTAATGAACCTTAAAAATACTGAAAGGTGACTAACCAATGATGATTAGAACTCAATCACTTACCCGGAAGGGTTGTTTTATATAATTTGAACAATTCATCAAATTTCAAAGTTAATTTTCAAGTTCTGTTATTATATCATAATAGCCTGTTGTTTGACATAACTGAAATGATAACAAAACTTGAATAGAACTTTTACGGAACTTCAAAATTAACTTTGAAATGTGATGAATTGTTCAAATTCTGTGAAACAACTGGTCCAATATTTTTTTAAATATTAGAACATTGATGAAAAGGATTCATTATTTTTTTTATTTTTATTATTGTACAACAGATTAATAATCCAATTACCGTACAATTTTCTCATTTTGACAAACTTAACACCTAAGAAGATGATCATTATACAAAAAAATCTTAAGGCTATCTAAAGAAGAGTTGTATATATCTAGTGTTTTCGATATTTCGTTCAACAGTACCATTCCTCTTGTCATGCTGTGCTGTGCTAGAACATCTGTTCTGCCGTATGGTATTTTGAATAAGTCGTGTCGACGACTACGGCTTTTACGTGTCCCCAGTTGATTTTCAAGTTCTGTAAAGGTTCTAATCGAGTTCTGTTATTATGTCATAAATAGCTAATATTCTGGAGCCAGTGAGACTATGGCATCCCCAATTGGGGTATGTTGTGAGGCTGAAGGTAGTGGTGAGGGGAAGGGGATGGGGAGAGGAAGGTGGGAAGTTGATGATATGGATTTATTGCTTGCGTGCCCCAAACCATAATTCAGCAATTTAATAATCATTACAGGCCCCATTGTGTGATGTAAAACGGGCACTTGAAAATAAAGCTCTTAAAATAAAACATCCAACTCACAGAGCGTCTCTGCGCATTATACGGCTGATTGAGCATACGTTATATTTAACGATTCACATAAATCAATATACATATTGGAATTTATGGACGAAAAAATACTAGAATGCCACTCAATCAGTTTTATAGATAGTAAAATACAAAAATCGTTAGGTACCATACATCATTGTTCTGGGTAACGGCATAATTGGGCTGTTGGTATTATTTATACGGGAGAGTATTAAATAAACAATAGGACTAAGATAGGACTTGGTAAAGTTTGCTTTTTTAATCTCAGGTTATGCCCACGCGAACTCCGTTTCGAGAACAATAACGAATGCAGAGTGGGAGAGGTAGGAGCAACGAGATCGCATGGGAAGAACAAACCTCATAATGGTCAGCGACATGATAGATAGATGTATTGTAGTTATTATACATTTTAAACCAATAGAATTAAAATATGTTTTTGTTGTACAGGTAATAATTGCAATATGTATGATGGATGTTGACATACTTTGTTGAAAATGTATGATGGATGTTGACATACTTTGTTGAAGTGATGCCGCATTACAACACATTCATGTGGAGAACTATCCAAAGAAGAGAAGCTAGCAGTTCAAAATGGGTGTTGGTACCTACCCCAATGTATGGCAGTGAGGCGGGAACTGGCAGAGAAAGGATGAAAGTAGACTGAATGCTGTAGACATGAAATCCCTGAGACGTATGTGCAGTAAAACCATATATGATCGCATGAGAAATGTGCAAATCCACAAATAATGCGTGGCTGATTTAATAAAGGGACCCCCAGATGGCAGAGCGAATGAACAAGAAAGAGAATAGGAGAATATATGACACAAATGTGAATGGTAGAAGAAGTCACGGACGCTCGAGGAAGATAGAGCACGATCAAGTGAATCAGATACTTGAGTCAGGCCATGTCAAGAGTCAGAATTGTACAAGTATAAATAAGGCAAAGAGTGTGTCCTAAGACCGAGTTGGCCTCTCTGCCTACCCCTGCGGAAAACGGCGTGATGATTAATAAGTTAGTTACGCAGCAGGGAAATGAATAATGCATGCGCTTGTAATCTATAAGGAGGGATTTGAGATATATATTTGAGTCCCATGACTTGAAAACTTGTTCCGGTTACAGTCAATTTCGTTGAACATTGTCGAACGCACAGTTCAAATTTATATATGGGACCGATGAAGTGAAATAATTCATTATTTTTAGGGAAAAATCTTGAAAGCGATTCGACGCATAACTAACGCGGCCATTATGAATCTGTCGAGCCGATCAAAATAAACAGCAAAACGCATCGGACGGGCCAAAGCAAATCATTTTCTTTCGCATTGTGTGACGGATGTCTCCTTCCTCCGTGTTCGCAGTGACAAAGGCATCTTTGTGCGGGAATTGCTCTGAATCGAGTATATTCAATGGCGCTGTAGGTGCATGCAAGAAGTAAACAGATTACCGCGAAGAAAGGACACTGACAAAAGAAGGCCCCACGAAGGGTAGGTATACTGGAAGGCTCCGCGACACCTCGGCTCTTTCACGCTAACCCGGTCTTTGTACGCGCGTCACTTGCAATTTAGCCGGGGGCGAGCCCGCTACCCAACCCCTGCTCACAGCCCCCGGCACAACCAACAACAAACCAACCTGCAGCTGGAGTCGCTTCGCCGGGGTGGAAAGGAACATACTGCTGCTATTCCGAGCTCCTTCACAACCTCTCTTTCTGTTATAGGCATCGTTTGTGAGACAGTGAGAGGGAGAGTTAACAACGGACCTATCAGTAGTAGATTTACATACAAATCTTCGCCTGTTTTTGGCGGCGTCTAGGAGGGAATATTATAAAGAAACACGTGGCCCCACTCCAACAGTCCCAAAACTCAAGTGGCAGTAGACAATTTGAAGAAATTAGTTCGTTCCAACATGAGATTAACATTACCAAGGGTCTTTGGATTCGTTTTGGAGCATACGCTGGTTCGTCCATGGGAAAATCTGTGAACCATAAAATCGTATGAGTAATTTCAGTTTTGTTATTCAGTAACGATATCATAAATTTAAACAAACAAACATCGGTGCGAAACTAACTAACTAACTAACCATCACGCCGTTTCCCCGCAGGGGTAGGCAGAGAGGACGGACCGCCAAACAACTCGATCTTGGCACACACTCCTTGCTTCGTTCACATTCATACATCGTCTCATACATGCTCTTCTGTTATTCTGACTCTTGACATCGCCCGACTCAAGTATCTGATTCACTTGGTCGTGCCATGTCTTCCTCGGGCGTCCCCGACTTCGTCTACCATTCACATTTGCGTCATATATTCTCCTTACACTCCTTTCCTCATTCATTCGCTCTACATGCCCAAACCATCTGAGCGTCCCTTTCTTAATCTTATTCATTACGCTTACATCAGCCTTGCATTCTTTGCGGATCTCCACATTTCTCACACGATCATACATGGTTTTACCACACATACGTCTCAGGGATCTCATTTCTACAGCATTCAGTCTACTTTCATCCTTTCTCTGCCAGTTCCATGCCTCACTGCCATACATCAGGGTAGGTACCAGCACTCCATTATGGACGGCTAGCTTCGCTTCTTTTGACAATTTTTTGTTGCTGCCAACGGCGTTCAGACCTCCATTAATGGAGTTACCGGCATTTACCCTTCTTTCGATATCTCTATCAGTCTTCCCATCTCTCGTAAACATACTTCCCAAATACACAAACTCATCCACCTGCTCCAAGTATTCGTCGTTCACAACTATGTTGCACATTGTTTTCGTACTCTCTCTTTCAAATACCATTACTTTAGACTTACTTACATTCATCATTAACTCATTCTTCATACATACTTCGTTCATCCTAGACACGAGCGACTGTAGATCTTCCATACTGTTAGAAATCAGCACTGCATCATCAGCATACAACAGGCAACATACTTCTAGATCACTCAATTTCGCGCCCAATCCCATCTCTTTCAACTCTTGCATACAATTATCCATGTATAGATTGAATAACCACGGTGACATTACGCATCCTTGCTTAACACCTTTTGTGATGTCAAACCACCCCGTAAAATCACCGTTCACCCTAATACATGCAACGCTTCCCTCATACAGAGACGCAATTGCTTGTATGAGATTCTTATTCACTCCGTACTTGGACAACACCTTCCACAGCTTTTTCCTGTCAACTCGGTCGTATGCTTTTTGTAAATCTACAAAGGCACAGAAGAGTTTCTGGTTTTTTGCAAGAAACTTCTCAGTGAGCATACGCAACGAGAAAATCTGGTCCATGCACCCCCTTCCACTCATAAAAGCGCCTTGCACATCCCAAACTTTTTCCTTTGTTTCCATTCTTACCCTTTCTATCAATATTCTACCATATAGCTTGCCGACTGAACTAAGCAGGCTAATAGCCCTGTGATTCCCACATTCCATACGTGACCCTTTACCTTTGTATAATGGCATGATTACCGCCCTTCTCCAATCTAATGGCGTGTAACCCTCCTCTAAACACTGGTTAAAAAGTTTGCACAACCACGTAAGAATAATAGGACTATCCCCTTTAAAGTATTCGGCAGCAATATTGTCGAAACCCACAGCCTTACCATTCTTCATACATTTCATTGATCTTTTTATTTCATCCATGCTGATTTTGGTAACATTCACTCCGTCATCGTTCATACCCGATTTGACGCTGGACTCACTATCACCCGGGTTGCTTTCAAAGACTTCCTCAAAATATTTCATCCATCTCTCTTTTATTTCTTCCCCATTCGTCAACATTTGTCCATCTTTCGATTTTATCACTTTCATGCTTCCGTTCTCTGAACCACTTCGGGACCTTTTGACCTCCTTCCAAAACAACTTGATGTTTTCTTGGAAGTGGTGTGTCATTTTGATTCCCTCTTCCTCTTCCAGACGTTTCTTTCGTTCTTTCACTCCAACACTTACTCTTTTCTTACATACCTTATACACTTCTTTCGCTCGATCTCTCTCTTCGCTTGGAGCACTGCCAGTCGCTATCAAACATAACCATGCTTTCTTCTTCTCAGAGACCAGTGCTTTGATCTCATCATCCCACCATGCGTCACCTTTCTTCCTGCCTTGCTTACTTATCCCACACACGTCTTTAGCAGATTCGTACAGACTCACCTTTATGTGGTTCCATGTTTCCTCTATGCTTAGACCATCCATTTCCTTCTCATTCAATCTCATCTCTGCACACTTCTCATACTCACTTCTGATGTTACCGTTTTGCAGTTTTTCTATTTTGACTCTTGTTGGAGTTGTTACCGTTTTCACCTTAGAGCGCCAGCCGCGAAAGAGGCTTACTCTCGATACCACCAGAAAGTGGTCAGTTTCAACCTCAGCCCCTCTGAACACTCTTGTGTCCTCGGTAACGGCTCTCAACCTAGAGTCAATTACTACAAAATCAATTATTGACCTTTCATTTCCTCTTTCCCACGTATATTGGTGGATACCTTTATGATCGAAGAAAGTATTCGACACAAAAAGGTTCCACTCCAAACATACTTCAAGTATTCTGTTCCCATTGTCATTCGTTCTTTTATCCCCGAACTTACCTAAGGCCGAATCAAATCCATCACGTCTAATTCCGACCCACCCGTTCAAATCACCCGCCATAATAATCTTTTCATTCAAATCTTTTTGTCTCATTACATCGTTCACACCAGTCCAAAAATCATCTTTCACTTCGTCGCTTTCAGAATTAACAGGGGCGTAGCAAATAACAAGAAACACCCTTGTCAAACCAATTTTGAAACGGATCCACATAATTCTCGGACTTACACATTCATATTGTAACATACATTCTACCATTCTGGGAGACAGTAGCGCTGCAACACCCTGACAAGCCCTCTCCGTATCCGGTCTTCCAGACCAGATGACGAATCTGTCATCATGTTGCATTGTACCGCTCCCTTTTTTCATACTCTCTGTCACACAAAGTACGTCCAAACATTTGCCTTTCATTGTATCGCATAATTCATTCATTTTTCTTTCCATTCCTCCTCTTATATTCCATGTGCCGATTCGGCATTGCTCTCGTTCCGTCCTCCTCTTTGCGCCACCGAAGGGTTGGCGATGTGATGGATAGCGAGTCTCATCGACACCTGTGTCGGCCATTCCCTTCCACGGACCACTAAAACAAACTAATTTAACATCCTTAATCTAGCTTACTCTACGTAACTTAATGTTCCTTAATCTAACTTAATCCAACTTAATCTTACTTAATCTAACTTAATCTAACTCACACATACACAAAAACTAAATAACCTGCAATCCATAAACAATTACATGACATTAACACTAAACAAAACAAAAAAATATATATAAACATGTAAATTTTCACTGTAAGTGTTTATTATTGTTAATTATTTATTGTTCTAAAACACTTCGCTTTATTATTGTCAATTATTTATTGTTCTAAAACACTTCCGCTTGGATATTGTCTTTAACCATTATTCACTCCCTATGTATTGTACTGGTAGAAACCAAAAGGCGCGGGTTCGGTTCGATGTCATCCTAGTCCTTGTGCTATGGAGCGGGGGGGCGGGCGCGGGCAGTAGACAGCGGGGGCAGCTAGGGATGCAGGGGTGATCAGTGTTGATCTTCTTCTCGTGCGTCTGGGAAAGGCCGCCTCAGTGGCCGATGTACCGGACAGGTCATATGGCTCACAGTCATGAATAGCGGCACCGGCGACTGCGGGCGTAGCGGTGGCAGCGGGGGTTGAAATGTCGGTGCGGGTGGGCAAGGGGCACGGGAAGGGCACCTAAGGGCCGAAAGATGACCACATCTGGTGAATGTTCACTGCCAGTCTCGGATTTTGAATACTTTCTTTACACTATCCAACGGTTCACGATAATATTTTGATAACACGTTCTAAAAGTAGTTTTATGTCCACACTACTCACTGTAAAATTATTTTGAGTGCACTTTTGAAATTTTCACATAGTAATGAACATTATTTGACACTTTTAAGGGCTAAAAACGTGAACTATCCCTCTTTTTATTTAAGAATAATGAGACCGACCAAGAAATACGTCAGGCTGCTCCGAGAGCCCGAGAGTCATCGGTGCGAAAAAAGCACATAAAACGTTTAGTGTGATTTCAAGATCATAAAAGCGTGTGAGGATTGGTAGTTAAATTAATTATTATTTTCCGAGTGTTTATGATGGGTGTTAGAGCCAGGTCGAGCATGCCCAATAGGCCAGATCGATGTTAGAGTTTTTTTTTATTATAATTTCAAAACTGAAATCGTCAATCAAAATTAGAACTGTTTCAACGCCGTACATAACGCAAGTCAGAATCATTCTTGAATATAATTCGTATATGTGGTCACCTTTATATAAAATACAAATTCACAAAAAATAAAAATAAAACACAGCAAATGTATAAAGGCACTTAAATAAATAAAAAAATATGTACATATGTTTTCCAATTATTGATAATCTAAATTATAACGATTCAATACGATCACAGCGTAGAAAATTTGCGATATTTTTAAATTTTAAAATCATTAATAAACATCCACACTCCTCGCACTAATATCATGTACAATTACGTTTGCATCGTGTAGGGAAAGAGATTTTCTCTGTAGATGTATTTAATTTTGAGAACATTGCTTCCTTTAAAAAGCGAACACATTAAGATGAGTAATAATCCTTAACTGTATCGGTTTGATTATATTATTGTAATTATTATTAAAATATTATACTACTATTACGCAACAACGATATTATTTTATACATCTCATATTAAATAAATAAATAAATCATTGATAGCCATTGATACAAAACCGTGTTATCGAAATATGGCAACTCCTAAGGGCTAATTTTAGCAATATCCATCAGGCCTGACGCATTTCGTATATATCGCAAAGGATAGGGAATCGTGTTTTACAAGGAACTTCCTTTGGCAACTTGAGATCTGAATGATCTCATATCGCAGAGAGATCTCACGCTTGTTCGTGGAGTTATTTGCAGTGAGATTTTTGTGTTAACAGGAAACGGGAGTCCAACAATAATATGACGTGTGAAAGGCAGAGGGTGTCGCTGCCCTTTGGTCCAAAGTAAACCTGCAAACTGCAGACTCCCCTGAGATTGGCGCAGGAATGTGTACTGCTTAGCACTCTGCCTCGATGCAGCTGGGTCGTTAGTCGCTCATACCTCGGTGTTAAGAAATATGGCGTTATTGATTCATAATGTTGATAAAGAATCCGTGTTTGGCGACGGTAAACGTTGAACGATGGAGCGTGGGCCACGATTGTCAAAACAGCAGACAGTAAAAGATGGAGTATCACTTATAATACAGTCGAACGTGGTTATAACGAATTTATAATGCATTCGAATTTATGGTAAATAATAATTGGATAATTTGTAGAGCGCCGTTGTTGTGAAAAATCCCCCCAAGGGCGCTGAACAATTTATAATGAATTCTTAGGTTCTACCTAATTTTATTCTTTACAAATAGACACAGAAAACATATTTACCTGGCGGGTCACTTCCGATAAATACACTTTAATTAGAAAGTTTATGCTTGGAGAAGATACGACTTTGCACGCGGAGGATGTATGATTTAAAACACTGGACATTGCATGATTTTACATTTGCTACCTCCATCACTGTTGATATTACATTTATAAGATTAGTGCCAAATTACGGTTATTACGAAAAAACCCACGGTTACTTTGTAAATATTATGCTGCATAATATTTGGTATCAAGTGTAACACTGAAAACATTCGTAATATAATAAACATAGATCATCACAGCTCGACAGAATTTAGAGGTAAACTCATATTTTCAGACAATCATGTAAGTCAGAAATCTTTCACTTTTACAGTTCGCGACATTGTAAATAACTAAATTTAACTATTGATATTTATTTATTTAATTAGAAAATGTTAACCATTAATATTTCGTATTTAAACTTAATACAAATTTTAAATAATCCGATTCTATAGTTGAGCAATAAAAATATTAATATTTAAATCAAACATTAACTCTTATTTTGCCGCCAATCTTCTTATAAATAATGCACATCAATAATAACGGAGGCTTAAATGGCAATTATAAAATCATGGAACGTCCAGTGTTTTAAATATTGGGTCCTCTGCGTGCAAAATCGTTACTTTTCGCTTAAATTATATACTGAAAGTTTGTTTTTCTGAAGTGACAAGACGGGTAAGTATGTTTTCCGTATCTTGTTTGTAAATAATCAAATAGAGTCTAGAAAGTCACATTTGTACAGCGCCCTTCGTGTGATTTTTCATAAAACGGTGATATATAAATAATCCAATTATTAATTTTATTATTCTTAATTGCTAAGATTGTTCCCAATTATTGATTTAAAATTTTTACAGATGAAGAAAAGTATAAGCGACGCGACGTGGGCAAGGAAACGTTATTAATACAACAAGAGAGCCTGAATGCCTACGCTGAACTTTGAAAAATTGCACACAGCGACAAAAATAAAAGTTCAACCACATCGTGATTTACCACCTATGGCTTGGGGTCCGCAAGAGTCCCACCTTGGGGCAAATAAACACAGGATCCGATGTCTCGCGGAGATACGGCCCCCATTGGATGCGTGCTTTATGTTAGGCTGTTAATGTCACTACGCCAACATCCCACGACGACAGATTCATTTCCAAGGGCAGACAAAAACTTAAAGCTTAGGCATCTTCTACACATTAACTTTGCCAACAGTTCAACAATAAAAACGATAATTAAACAATAGGTGTGAAGTAAACTAATACTGAATACATACAGTCCATGAGAAGGCAAACTAACACAATAATATTACGCTGGTGGTTACGCATTACAGAACGTTTTTTTTTAATTTTTATCTCAATTATAAATTAAAACTATTTATATCACAAAGAGGTTGTTTGGCGGTCTCCGTGTGCTTACAGGGATACTAAAATTTATTGCGCCCGTTTGAACTGTCAATAGACCACCACAGGCCGCAGATGTCGTTGAAGTGTCATTTTAAATAAGAATGTGAATTATTCAAATGTTATTATGGCATGAAGAAAGGCAACTTCCAAACGATTGTTATTTTGAAACATTGTCGATTTTACTCTCTCCGGATCAACTTAATAACCTAATCGGTGTCTATCACAAAATATTATTTAATTGTGCGTGTGATTCTATCTTTAACTGGAAAACATCTAAAGGGCAGCCCGTGCAGCAGACTCTATATGGTGGGTGTCTTTGTTGTACGTTTAGATTTGCTGATTGCCATTTTGTTGATATAGTTTGTATCCGCGTAAAGTAAATTTATTGGTAAATTTTTGGGGTTTTATGCCCAGCGAGGTTGGGATTATTTCACACGATTACTAACTAGAGAGTTTCCATGAGAAGACAACCTACAATAGCAATAATATTACTACAATAATATAAAAACACTACAATACATGTAGGATTACGATTTTTTTAAAAATATTTATATTGAGGGATCAGTGGGATTTATCGGTCCAGTTATAGGAGTTCTATCGAGCCGAACCCTCTGATATGAAAATATCTGGAGTCGGTGAATTATTTTCCCATTTGGTCTCTGGTAGGTTGACATGTTGTTCTTGTATCGTTTTATATTTATTATACTTATACAGTGCAATCGCATAGCGTTGATTGATTAGATGAGCATTTGTGGAAAAGTGTGTGGAAGGGTTATGTTTTTCCTGTGGGGAAGATTTAACCCGGACATAAAATCTAAAGAACAATTAAAACAGTAATATTAACGCTGGTGTTAATACAAAATTGTATATTGTATAATAAATGACTGCCGGTAAAGTTTGAAATAGATAACTATTCTGAATGAGTAACAAATAGCTGCGCTGAAAGCCTAAACTATTTCCGTGCCACGTCTACAATCATCCAAGATATATTTAGGTTAATCGGGTTTGTTTTGGGTGAGCATCCTTATTGAACAGCAGGGTAATTAATTTCGTCTCAGCATGAAAAGTGGGTCGATAATTAGGTGCGAGAAACCGCCCGAGGTAAACACTATACGATTGTTGAAGACGGACGAGAAACAAATGGAAATTCAGAAACTAACTAAACCGCGACCATACTGAATAAAAAACAAGACTCTGAACTGCTTTTCAACATTCTTCCTAATAGGGTTATCTATAAAATGATAAAAAGGCTATCGTAACACTATTTCTACAAATGAATATACAATACATAGTTCACAAAAGCTGGGAGTGCATTATGTCTATTCGAATATCGATAACATTGCAGTGCTTCAAGAAGTTCTGGGGCGAATGTTGCTGATCGCACATTTTATTTGATAAAAATGTTAAAGGAATAACTACTTGTGTTTTAACTTGTGTTAACGGAGGAATATGAAATTTCGCACGCTTATTGTTTATATAGATAAGGAGTGCAGAATGCTCATATTTTTTTTTAAATTATGCATAAAAAATACATTAAATCAATAAAAAAAAAACATTACAATTATGGTCGAATTTCAGCGATTGGGCGACCAGTTTTATTAATTTAATGTAATTGAATTGTATTTATTTTATTTTAATTATATTATTTATTTTGTGTATTATATTAGAAGCGCTGCTGAAAAACAGCCACATTCCAGGAGAAATCCTGAATGTATAGCTGCTAGCTGAGCAGTGACCGTTTTTTCAATAGAATCAATGATAAATAAACAAAATGTATAGAATTATAAAAATCTATTGATGAATAAATGTTTTGTCAATAGAAATAATGATAAATAAACAGACGTATAAAATTGTAAAATTTTATTGATGAATAAATGTTTTTATTATTAATGTTTACAAAAGTTACTATAAATGATGGCCTTAAAAATTTCAAATTGAAAATAATTTATATAGTAACAAGGTTTATCACACCAAAAAGTCCAAAATTAAAGTTTTTAACATTGAGTCGTAAATTTGACGGGTCGTAAAGATGAAAAAGGATAAAAAGTTAGGCCAAATGACAAATCATCTCGAATCAAGTGGTTCTGCGTGTAATTTATGTGGAGCACTCTCGAAGTCGGGTTCGTCTCGAGCGAGAAAACATACGATCACGATGACAAACCGAATTATCACGCTTACCTGCGGAGCCAACGAGGTTTATACGCTGCTTAAGGCAATTTAAATAACGGATGACGAAAAAACATCTTTGTGGTGGGCGTTTATAAACAAGAGACGTGACTACGGACATTTTCCTTACCCAGCAGTAGCTGAAACAGGTGAACCAGGAGTTAATAAATAAAATCATTAGAAAGAGGAAATGACAGCGTAGTAATTTTTGTTTGTCTATAATCAGAATTCTACAGGATAAAACCTAATATAATAACATCTTGATTTTATCAACCTAAATACCTACCTTTGTGGGCTCTCAAACCCTTAAATTAAATTAAACATAATTATCTGAGATTATCAGTGAGAGTATCATTCTAGTATTGCCTATAAATTTTCTTAATTTCATTTTTCTTATTGGCTTAACATTATTCGAAGCCTTATTTATACATCAATCTGTCTCTTACCGAGGTAAGATTCAGCGCCGTATCCGAGCACGAAAAGAAAAAGATGGAGAGATATGTAATTACGATTGATATTGATTTGATAATTCGGAAGATATGCCAGTCTTCCGAATTATCAAATCAATAAACTACAATCCGTCTTCAACGCTGCGGCAAGACTTATCACCGGCGTATCTAAATATTCCCACATTTCAGAGCATCTCAAAAATCTTCATTGGCTCAAATGTCCTGAAAGAATCCAGTTTAAGCTCTGCTGGATGGTATTTAAGTCCCTCAACGGAATGGCCCCGGCTTACTTATCGGAATTGTGTATTCCAGAAAATTCCAATTCTCGACAGTTAACCCTGAGATCAGCAGCGTCATCAGCTTTCGGAAGGTTAAAGGAACCAAAGCGTTCACCAGATACTAAGTTCGGTGAGCGCGCTTTCGGAGTGTCAGGACCTAAAGCCTGGAATGGACTGCCACACGACTTACGGATGATCACAAATTCAGCGGAATTTAGAACTAAACTTAAAACCCACCTTTTCAGACAGTCATACCCTTAAATTCAAAAACCTTTCACCTTAACCTTCAATGCCCGCGACATTGTAAAAATAACTCATTTGATAATAAAAAAAAAATAAAAAAAAACTCAGTTGTAAGCTTTATGTAAGGGTCATTTCATGAAGATTCCCTAAAGACTCCTAAATTCTCCAGTCTCTCAAAATAAATACAACTCTACTTTTGCCACTAATCTTTTAATGTAAATTCATGCAATGTCCAGTGTTTTAAATATAATGCCCTCCGCGTGCAAGACCGTATCTTCTGCAACTATATTAACGTATCTATTAACTTTCTAATTTCTCGGAAGTGACCTGCCAGGTAAGTATGTTTCTGTATCTGTTTGTAAATAGTTAAATTAGATAGAACCTAGGAATTAATAATAAGCTGTACAGCGCCCTTGAGGTGAATTTTCACAAAAACGGCGCTCTACAAATTATCCAATTATTATTACGAATGTTGGAAAGAGCGCGCCAATATTTCAAACGATAAAATTGAAGCGAAAATTGTGAAAATGTTTAATAAAACACGACTCGTTTAGAATAGAGCAAAAACGTGGGAATTGTCTAAAACAACATTGAAAGAAACACTGTGAATTTTTTCATACATAGTATAACTAGATAATAGGCTTGAAAATAAAAAAATTCGGAGCATACTTTGCGATTTATTTCTATCGAGGGAATTTTATATAATTTGCGTTTCGGCGTGAGGATTGTACAGATATTATTTTCAAAAATAACATATATATTTTTTTAGAGCTTAAAAACGTCAAATGTTCAAGGGAGATATGCAAGAAATCGATAGAAATTCGGATAGCGCCGCCTTAAGTTATGTACAATAGGTACCTGTGTAAAAACCCCTAAGAGCATTGATAGATACATAAATATAGATAGAAAACAAAACTGTTAAAACTTTTGTTTCTCGATATCTAATCGTAATAAACGACTGAATCAATATTGTTGAAAAGTTTTGAAAGTATTGGGGGGGGACATCATTCAATAGTCAAAACGAAAAGATAAATTAAAATGCCTTCGAGTAAAGCGAACAACTTGTAAGCATGTTAGAAAATGTGTGCTTATCCGATACGTGCTCGCTGCACAAATTCGGAGAAGCTCTCCAGAAGTTGATGAGTCATAAATGCTAATGTGAACAAGAAATAATCTTTGCTTGGACTATGTAATGTTGTTTTTTTTTACCATCGACTAGGGTACAGGTCAATTTTTAATCATCCATAGAGAACAGAAACATAGTCGGTATGATTAGGTTCTTATTCTCAGAACAGAGAAATGTTTTTTGTTCACGAAATTATTGACGTTGTTAGATTAGCTTTTTAGGATATTCTGCGTCAGGTATAGAAAAATGTATCGAAAATTTTACGTAAAATTCTAATACATATATTTCATTTTGTTTTTGAAAAGCTTTATTTTCCAATGTACATTTGTTACTTAAATTTTTTTTTAAACATTTATTTCATATTACAGAACCTGAAAGTATATAGTCTATGAACATACTTCACTGGATTTTCCTAACTACTCGTATAGAATTTACAGGAAATCCATTAATTAGTAGTATTTCTTGCGTTAGTAGACTTTATAGACTACAAGGTGTTACATTTATGAACCTAGTCCAAGCCTTGTGAAAGCTCGAGTCTCGGACTTGGTTTAGCGATATGATCTCGAGTAAGCACTGTTGGTAATGTTCCCTGCAATCTGCAGTAAGGAGTCGGGGCAGTCAGGAGTCAGGGCCCCGCACGAAGCTGGGAGCGTAGGAGGGCGGATTGCATAATAAACCAGTCGTCAGGTGTTCTGCTGTCGCACTCAGCTCGGCAAGGGGCAAATGGCCCACGAAAGATTTACAATAAGCGCTGCCAGCTCCATATTATTGAAAAACTTTAAACACCACACATGCGAGAAACTGATAATAAAGTCTGCAGAAAACGACGTAAATTATTAAACATCAGCAGTAGATATCTATACATAAGTGTACATCATTTAACCGTTAAATGCGGTTTGTCGGTTTAGCTTTTCTAATAACGATTTTTTTTTTTTTTAGCGACTATATAAAATAAGTGTACATACAAAATATTATGATAAATTTAATGTAAAAATATTGTTTTTTTTTTTAATATTTAATTAAAATTAAATTTGATAGATTTATTATCAAGTTCTGCAAGTATTTTATTATGTATTTTAGTTGTAAATATTTAATTAAAATTTAAAAAATTAAATGGAGTTCTACGAATTAAACACAAAAACAATTAATAAAAATATTGTATTTCTTAGTCCTTCTCACTAGGAGGGTCCTGTGCCGAGGCGGACTAAAAAATTATTTAAATATATTTTATTTGTCTTCTATGTCGTTTTTAGTGTCTCCATTAGGTTTTTTTCATTGACTTCTTTCAGCCATATTTTTATTCTTGATTTGTATTCATTAGAATTTTTTTTATTAGTTTTATGGATTGGGGAAGGATGTTATGAAGTTTTGTTGCAAAGTATGTGTAGTTTCTTTGTCCGAATGTGGTTTTGTAACTTTGCATCATTTTTATTCGACCTAGTGTTATGCACATACGGTCTAGTAGAGGATTCACTAGGTTTGAAAAGCTTTAATAATATATTTTTGGCAAATATTTGTTGCACATTTGGTACGTCAAAGCTATTGAAAATTTCAATTGAAGGCGTTCTAATGGGTACTTTCAATATGTTCTTTATGATTCCTTTTTGAATCGTAATCAGGTTGTGCATGTACTTATGTGTAGCAGAACCCCATCCTATGATTCCATATTCAATTCGAGAATGACACAACGCGTAGTAGACCTTTCTCATATCCTAATAAATTTACAAGCTTTGAATTTGAATAGGTACGTCCCAAGTGCAACGTTATGTGACGAAAATTCAACGAAGGCAATTATATAGCTATTATAATACGGATAATGTGTATTTGACCGTCCAAAAAATACAGCAATAAATTAATGTTTATCTATTTTTCCACGATGGGACAGCTGATACGGTGTGTGGGAAAGGGCAAATAGAATCGACACCATCTGTTTCACGCGGTGAAATACCCTCAGTGGCACTTGTCGCACAAATAATACGATTTCGATTACCGGAGCGTAGTAATTTGTTGTGCGAATACAAAGCGAGAGGGCCGACACGCCCCAGTGGACACCGCCGCGGATTACATGGGGGTGTGCAGTGTTCAGTCGTTCAGGGTATAGACATACACTGGGCTGTGCAGGGAAGGAGGGACAGAACAAAAAGGGTTGACTGCTAAGCCGCGGTCAAAGCGACGAGCAAACAAAATAAAAACGTAGCTCAGTAAAAGCTCTCTCGCAACAAATAAACGGAAGGAGCTGCGGAGAAACTCGAGCAGCGAACATGAGCCAACGAAATTAAAACCAATAAAAAAGAATGCCCGAACGCTGAACAGCTCTAGGGACTTATTAACCCGGTTTCCCGTGGGCGGAGCGTACGGAGCCTGACGAGAGGTGGAGGAGCCACACATACTTCATTGAACAAATACGATCACTTTTCAAAGAAGTATTGTTTCAAAGTTACGTTTAGTTAGTTTTGAAATGTTGATGGCTTAGAAGTATTATAGATTCTTCAATTAAAGTAGAACACGTCTTGGCCTTAGAAAACATCGATCAGTATTTTCATAAGCTTAGAAAAAAATAAAGTATAAGGTCTATAAAAAAACACTTTAAAGTGCAAATTCTCCTACTTATAAACCCCTTTTCGGATATGATTTTATTATATAATATGGCAAATTTGGTGACCGGCCAACTCGGAATAAAACCAACTCAGAACCATCTCAGGTTAATTCTCATTTTGACATCAATCAAGACGGCCGGCACAACGAATTTCGATTTTTAAAGTGAATCTTATGCACTTGTCACACCCATTTTGTTGCAGTTCCGCCCCGTCTGCGGTGGAGACGTCCCTAGGCTCTGCATCGCTTTGTTCCGGGAAATCAATTTTAAATTTCCTTGTTATTACAATAAACAATGTGTAAGAAATGAGTTAATGTTTTATACGGGCCTTGTAAAAAACAACTCTCAAATACTTTTTCCAACCTTTCCAAACAGCTTTTCTCAAGTCTTGTCAAGTATTTTTAAATCACCCCAAAAAGAGTGTTCCGATTTAGATTTTTTCCTGGACTATTTATTGGATCACCTTAACATATAAAATATTTAAAATTAATAATTATGTACTCAACATAGACATATTGTTAAACGTGCTATTAAAAACAGACACTGTTTTTACATAAGCTCTACACAGAGAAAAATAATTTCCATCAGCGCCTTTATCAAGTTTGGGGATGTTGTGTGGAGGGCATTTTTAGGAGAGGAAGGAAAAGGGTAAGAGGGGTGTGTAGGAATCTGGAGGTCAGTGTATCCAGAAGTGACGGATCTATGAATCTATTCCTTCAACTGCGGTGCAAGGCGATGTTCCGAGAGAGTTCTGCTGGAGAAGTCAAAAGGTCTTCCTTAACCAGTCTCTCCCGATCCGGCCTGCCAAGCAGTTGGTGGGCAGACATATCCGCCGCCAATATCCGGACAATTCTCACCCCTTGAACCCGGGTACTCCTGCTAAGTGACCTAAATCACCAAACGTAGCGAACCACTCAGAGTGACCTATGGCAGAGGTGTTGGTTATCCAAAAAATGGTACCCGGGAAGACGGCACCCATACCCACCTTCCAAACTGCATTTATCGTAAGACAATATTATAGCAACACTTCTGACCGGTTTCAATTCGTTATTAAAATAAAATATTAAGGAAGAAGGGCGAAGATAAAATTGGAGATGCACGTTAAACAGCTGCAGGAGTGCGAGAAACAGGCAACGGGTACCTGCTTCCCTATACGTGTGTAATTTTATTGACCATATCACACATAAAACGCAAATTTAATTTCTCTATAGGGGTCCAGACCACGAGAAAATATTTTTTTTCAATAAAATGATCGTAAAATAGAAGTACCTACCGACCCTAAGAACGATTCACTCGAGAGCTTAATAAATAATACCCGTTTTGGAGATATCAGGAGGCAAAATTTTGATCCTTCTCACTCCGCCGAGTGAAGTGGGGAATGAAAGAAACGGAAAGAGAATATTTATATTTATTTAACGTCGATTTTTTTAGTGGTGCCTTTTTACGCGTGTAAGGTACCCTTGTCAAAATAACTCCCACGTCACGGCATATGGGGGTACCTACTTTATGACATTTTGTAAGTGACGCTATAATAAAATTGGTGAGGTTCGTAGGTATCAGTGTTTTCATCGGTATGGCAGGCCGGGTATCCTGTTACAGGAGAACAGGAGATGCAGAGGGTGGGCCGGGGAGGTTGGGTGCTGCAAGGCGCATGGCTTATGGTTGCTTGGCTGGGGCCGGAGCACCTTATCTTGTATCGGCTGTTGTCGCGCAGTCGTGACCGGAATGCTGTCTAGTTGTAAAAACTTTTTCAGCAAAACTTCTCTTCTCTGAAAACTCGGAAAAGCAAAGTTTATTGCGAAAGTTATGACGGGGATATTTTATTTTTATTTAATGAAATAAATAAATGTACGTGTTTCGTAACAACTGACTATTTTTGCTATTCAGTTCGTATTTTAGATCTAAAAACTTACGACTCAAGAGTCATTTAAAAAATGAATTTTCCGATAAAATCTCGATTAAATTAGAGTCATATAAAAAATGAGGTTTTCGAGAAAATCTCCACTAAATGAGTCATTTAAAAATGAGGTTTCCGAGAAAATCTGGATTAAATGAGAGTCATTTAAAAAATGAGGTTTCCGAGAAAATCTCATAAGATATAATAATAAGATTACAATGGTAAATATCGTCTGAAAAAATGTCATGGAAGTAATAAAACTGTGTTGCACGTTATTGACAATTTCATAATCTTATGCAGATTCATAAAAGTATATAAAGAAAGTCAATGCATTCGCAGAGAGGAAGGTGACAAACAAACTAATCTGGTCATGTGCAATTAATGGCACGGATTAGACTCCATGCAACGGCGATAAGAATAATGCTAACAGTTATCTATATGAAACAGTTTCCTGGCGATAAGCAGGATTTGCAACTGCCTGTAAATAAGATTGCATTTGTCTGGCCAATTAAACTAAAATTCTGTTCGCATTGCATACGAGTTGATTGTGTGATCCACCCGCCGATTTCGGACACACCCATTCATCATATCATTAGGGCTGAACCACGTGTGTAACAATGCGGCAGTTTATATGGCAGATAATCTGATTGAGGAGTTTCACGAATAAGACAGCAAGTAGTTACCCGGCGCTATCAGTGCATCTTGTTTGCATTGTGTATTAGCGATATTATAACGTAGTGTGTGGTGGAGAGATACAGGACTCGATACACCGGTAGGCCACGAACAATGGGTCATTACGTTCTCAAACCGTATAATTTATAAAATTTGAAGGGGCTGGTTCGAGCAGGGTCCCCTCGCGGGGGTGGAGGCTTGACGGGTCGGGGTCCCCCTCCCAGCGACACGAGGAGCACCACTGAGCACGCCTTTTGTTTGTTCAAGCCAGATTTATTAAAGCATATCATTATTTTTTTTCAGCGGTTGTGTTTTTTTTATGTTTCCAACGGCGCTCAACGAGATCTCAATGCAAATTGAATTTCATGATGCTGGGTTCGCTGTGGAGGTTAAGTGATAAGGTCAAAACAGAATAAATATTGCCACCAACCATACTAATAGTAAATGATAATATTTTGATGATTTGTATAGCGCCGATCACCTCAAGTGCGATGTACAAATTTATAAAATATTTCTACAACCTTACTTCTAACTACAGACTAGATAAAACATTATAACAACTTATAGCTAAAAGATTGCAACCACCGATTCGTTGATCACTAACACAAAATTATACGTACACTGTATTTGACCAATGAACGTAATGCTGCGTAAAAATGTACATTTAAATTTATTTTTTATTTATCTTTGTACAGGCAGAAAATATATAGGACCATACTTACCTGAGAGGTCACTTGAGAATACCACTATTTATTGTTTATTTTGAGAAATTTAGATATGGTTAGCACGCAGCGAACATAATTTGAACATATGTATTCGAAATGCTATTATTTAAACCTGGTATACATTTTAATAATAATATATAATATATAATATGTTCTCTAATGAACGTGTTTGGGAAAGCAAAAGAAATTTTTTTATTGTGAGCGGTTCAATAGTAAAAGGATTTGAAGCCTAAAAAGGTAGGTATAATCAAGAATTAAGAATACACAAAAAAATATCAATGATGAATGTTGTTAACATGGCATTTAAAAATAAAACATAATATTATTATTCTGACAGAGAGAGGTCTACAGAAGACACTCGAAATGCATAGCTAACAGCTAGATGCCAGTAAATAAATAAAAAGAGATATGGCTACCATGTAGATACTAATTGAAATTATCATTTGAGTAAGCACGGACAAAAAACAGGAGACAAGCATCAAACCAGTACGCAAACAGACCGTTTGTTGGTAGAGACAACATGTCAACTTATTGACAGACGAACGCCTCTGTGGAGAGCGCTTCTCAAATATTATAGGAGACAGTTACACAGCCATACAGGTGGACATAAAACATTTCATTTTTAAATACTACTATTCAACTTAATACAATGAACATTTTTCAGCAAGCGTTGTTTTTTCACTATTTTAGAAGCCCGTGCGGGGCTATTACGTACACTGGTTACAATTTTCATAGTGTTCCATGACAACTGAGAATAAAGTCAGCTCAACACCTCTTGGAAAAGTCATTAAAAGCTATTAAAAAAATAATTTTAAAATAGCCCATAACCTTAATCTAACGTAACATATTTAACCAAAAAAAAAATTTTTCGTCACATTTCTGAGATGGTTCTTTCTGAGTTGGTTTCATTCTGAGTTAATAAATCCGGTCACCAATAAAACAATGGTTGCATGCAATAATTACGTTCATTATAATAAAATGGTTAACAATTTTGATTTAAATATTATAATCTAAATTATCAGAAAAGATGTCGAGATTATTTGTGTATGTGTATTCTATAGCTAAACTATAATTCGACGTGGACTGGCGAAATGCAAATTAAATTTTAAAACCAATATAACAATAGAAATAGTTATAACAGGTGCCTATTCCGCATAAAATAATAATAAAAAATTGCATGTCAACTAACAATCCATTACCAGGATTTGCAAAGCCGTTCGTGTCTTTTTGTGTCCTAATAAAAACTTAAAATAATAATAATAATAATAATTGGATGATTTATATAGCGCCGTTTTTGTGAAAAATCACCTCAAGGGCGCTGCACAAACTTACAATACATTTCTAAAATCTAGAAAAACTACAAACTAGACAAACAATTAAAACAACTAATGGCTAAAAATTGCATCCACAGGTTCATAAGAAAATATATGTACAATGTCTCGACCAATGAACGCGATGCTTCTTAAAAATGTATACAGGTCCATACTTACCTGAGAGGTCGCTTGAAATTAACACTTATTGTCTATTAAGAAATTTAGATATAGTTCGCACGCAGAGGACATTATTGTGTACACTTGTTATATGTGTTTAATCCTGAAATATATTTTAATATTAGTATAAAATACATTCTTTGATGAGTGTATTTTGGAAATCAAAAGCAACATTTTATAGTGGGCGGTACAGTAGTACAAGGATTTGATCTTCCTAAATGTGATTCGTAACGAGACAGATTGATGTGCAAAGATTCAAGTAATTAGAAAATTAATTAGAAAAGTGTAATTAAGACATATCATAGAAAATAAAAGTATGATACTCTCAGATAGGTTTATTTAAATTAAGGATATGAGAGCCCAAAAAGGTAGGTTTTTAATTTGGACCTAAATTCTGTTGGGCTTGTTATGCATCTTAGTTCCGGAGGGAGTTTATTCCAAGCCTTAGGCCCAGATACTCCAAAAGCGCGATCTCCAAACTTTGTATTTGGCTTGCGTTTAGGTTCCATTAGTCTGCCTATAGCTGATGATGTTGCTGATCTAAGGGTTGACTGCCTCGGACCAGTATTTTCCGGGACACATAGTTCAGAGATATAAGGTGGGGCCATTTCATTGATTGATTTAAACACCATCCAGCACAATTTGTACTGGATTCTTTCAGGGCACTTGAGCCAATGAAGGTTACGAAGGTGTTCTGAAATGTGTGAATATTTAGAGACTCCGGTTATGAGCCGTGCCGCTGCGTTAAAAACGGATTGAAGTTTGTCAGTTTGATATTTTGGAAGGCTAGCATAGATACCGTTACAATAATCGAGTCGCGAGACTACGTAAGAGTTGATTAGTAGTTTTGTCGCCTCTGTAGGAAGATTTCTTCGGACGGACTTGAGTTGTCTTAAGTGAAAAAAACCGGTGCTTACAGTCCTATTTATTTGACTTTTAAACGAAAAGTCTGAATCTAGATTAACGCCAAGAAGTTTGACGGTTGTCTTGGGAATAATATCGCTGCCGGAAATGGAAATAGGCGAATCGTCTATGAAATGTTGGCGTTTGTTTGTGGCCGCCCAGAGAAACTCAGTCTTAGATGGGTTCAGCTTTAGCTTGTTTGAAGACATCCAACGAGTTATTGCTTCTAAGCATTCAGCTACACGAATTTTGAGACTGCTGACTTCGTTTGGAGTGCAGTAAAAATAAACTTGCTGATCGTCAGCGTAGCAGTGTGACAAGAGACCAAATGACTCGATTATTTCGGCGACATCATTTGTAAAAAGGATGAAAAGAAGTGGACCTAAAACGGAACCCTGGGGCACTCCTGAAGAAAGTCTTGCGAATTTGAGAGTTTATTTCCAACCTTCACGGCTTGCAAGCGATTGGATAAATATGACGCCAGCCAATTTTTGATATCGGAACTCAAACCAAATGTTTCCTCTAATCTCTTAATGAGGAAGTCGTGATCAATCGTGTCAAACGCTGCACTCATGTCTAAGAGTGAGATAAGTGCTAACTTACCTGATTCTATGGCTAGAGTTATATCTGACAGCATACGAAGAAGTCCGGTTTCTGTTGAGTGAAACCTTCTATATGCGGATTGTCGATTTGTTAATAATTTGTTTGAATTCAAGTGACTGGTTATTTGAGTAGCAGCAATTTTCTCCAGGATTTTTGACACGAAAGGTAGATTTGAGACGGGTCGATAATTACCTAAGTTATCAGGGTCTAGTTGTGACTTTTTTAATATTGGTGTAACTACAGCTGATTTTAGTGATTCAGGGAAATCACCTGTACTGAGAGATTTATTGAAAACATGAACTAGGAATGGAGCTAAGACATTGACACATTTTTTTAATAACCAAGTTGGTATAGGATCAAGACTACACTGCTTATTTGGCGAACATGAAATTATCTTTTTTACTTCTTCAAGCGTTGTAAGTTTGAAGGAAGACAAATTTCCTTTAGAATTGATAGTGAATATTGGCAGAGGGGCGTGAGATGTGGAGGCACGAATGGTTTCAATTTTTTCCCGAAAAAACTTTGAGAAGGCATCCGGGGTAATATCTATTTTAGTTGGAACTGTGACTTCGGCAATAACAGTCTTTATTGAGTTCCAGAGACGCCTTAAAACTGGAGGCTGGCGTCATGAAATCGCACAGTCTTTTCTATCTGAAATCGCCAGGCCAATAAAACTAATTTCAACATGCAACGACTCTTCAGTCTTGAGTTATGAAGCTTTGAAAAATCTATTAAATTATCAAATGGTAAAACAGCTGTATTAAGGTTTGATCAAAATTCCCAAGGTTCATTAAAGATAAATATTGCTACAGTGAAGGATAAATATAAATACTTACTAGTGAAGGATAAAAATATAGAACGACCAGTAAATAAAACAAACCTAGTAAATTCAAAAAGTGCTAAAAATAATGAATTGTACACTCTTTTCGAATGCATAAACTGCGGCCTGCCGCAATCAACCTGTATAATGTACAAATTAAACCAAAGTAATATGTTATCTCAAGCGAAATATTATTATAATATTTATGGAAAGAAACATCACCATCATCACACTTACAAGGCGGGTATCGCTCGATAGCCTGTCAACTAGTCAACAGTCGACAAGTCGCGTCTTTCCCCGTACTGTAAACACTGACGATTCAGGTACACAGAGAAAATATTATTATAATATTGTATTATCGTGGACTTTATTTAAAAAAAAATACAAGTGGATGAGCCTGCAAGATTTAAAGTTCAAGAGGACACTTACTGTCTGAAGAAGGATGCTGTCTAAAGACTGTAAAGCACGAACAAACATTGGTAAAGAAATGTGGCGGATATGTTAAATTTTGGAAGTATGGTACCTAACCTACCTGCATATTTATTTGTAATATACAAGCAGATGTCAGTGAGAAAAATGTCAGGAATTCCGAAAAGAACTTTTAGAAGCAGTCTAGCAGCTTTAAAATAAGTTTTTAAGAAAAGAGAAGTTATCTATGTGAAAACGTTGTGTCGTTTCTGAACTAAAAGTCATAATAATAATAAAATTTGGATGATTTGGATAGCGCCGTTTTTGTTAAGTCACCTCAAGGGCGCTGCACAAACTTATAATATATTTCTACAATCAAACTTCTAACTACACCTAGGGGTCATCCATTAATCACGTAAGGATCAAAAGAGGGGTGGGGAGGGGTTCGGAAAAAATCACGAAATATCACAAGGAGTGGGGGGATATAATGAAATATCACGTGTATTTATTTTTCGTTGAACGCATGATTTCTAAACCAAACAACACAGCGTGGTCTTGACTCACCGTTGCCAGGCAACGATTTCCCCGCGCGTTGCGACAACCGCTCGGTTCACCAGTCGCCTGTAAGTCTGTGATTTTGAAGCCGAATACATGCGTAAATCGTTGCCGCGTATGTTTTGCCTTAAAACAATATTCTGAAAATTTCAATATACTTTGTACTGAAAAAATACGCGTGATTTTGGGTATGGGGAGGGGGTAGTCTAAAACCTCACCACATACCACCAGAGGGGGGAGGGGGTTAAAAAGTTGCAAAATAACATCACGTTATTAATGGATGATTTGAAAGTATATTGTTTTGTTTATACTCTGTAGAGTCAGAAAATATATAGGACCATACTTATATTATTAAATTTGGAAATGTGGGTACCTAACCTACCTGTATTTTTATTTATAATATGCAAGCAGATGCCAGTGAGAAAAATGTCAGGAATTCCGAAAAGAACTCTAAGCAGTCTAGTCTAGTCTTTGAGGGAAGTTTTTGAGAAAAGAGAAGTTACCTATGTGAAAACGTGTTTGTCGTTTCTGAACTAAAAGTCACATACATGAGTTCACCAGTTCCTAGATAAAATCGTAATAAATACAATAAAAACGTAACGCAGAAAATGTCGAAAGAGTAGCCAAAAGATAAAATTTGGAATTAAAACCATTGTCGTAAAGCAAACTTTTATGGCAAAACTTTCGAAATAGTACTAAAATAAACAAATTTTGCAAAGTGCGATTTCACCTATAACCCTTCAGAATATAAATTGAATTAATATGCATAGCTTATTTTCATGACCTTACGGTTATGACTGGGGACGGGAAACTGTCATCGCTTGAGCGTGATGATCTGCATATTATAAAAAGAAACGACTGTAATAATGCCGCAATAGGGTGGCTTAGTAAAACAAAATGGGCAATCATTTTGGATTACGTTGGTTTATGGAAAATAATAATACCGGCTGAGCGCAATAACCATTAGGTAATAATGAAGAATTATTAGGTGCTAAGTTATATTGCTGGTAGTTCTGTGAACAGTGTAGACCTCGTGTCCAAAACAGTATGTTTCTAATTTTTTTATTATTTATTGAGTTAGTTTATACTACATGAATATAAACTAATAAGCACAGTGTAACATTTCATTTGATAAATTTAAATATTTTTACAGTAAGCATAACATTTCTTTTTAAATACATTTTTCCATTCTTCATACTTTCAGGCAGCATACATCTTTAGTCCTTTCTACATTAGGCGGTTCTGTGATTTTGATTTTTCCATATATGTGGCAATCTAACTCTATTTATATTCTTGTTTCGTAATTATGTACATCTCTATTAAAAACAGTTTCATCCTTAAAGTATTTTGGCATTTGGTTTTTCATTACTTTATGCACAAAAATTAATACATTAAACATCAGCCTCTTTTTTATTGGAATCCAATTTAGCTGCTCTCTCATTTGGTTAATCCTTGCATATTTGCCTTTCCCCAGTATACATCTCATAGCTCTGTTCTGTACTACTTCTAGCTTATTCAAATTTCCTTCATTGGCCAAATATAACATCGTAGAGCAGAAATCAAAATGTGGAGCAACATAATTAAGTTAAGCGGAGTAAAATAATTAATTTAATAAATCAAAAACAAACATTTCTCTAAAATCATACGATTTTGAAGTAAGTTCCTACTTATATCTAACTACTATTAAAAATCAAATATTTTTATTTAATTCGAATAAGGAATTATACAATTTCTCCGAACAAATGTCACTATTTCAATGATAATTTGTGGTCTACGGGTGAGGCTCTCGATCCGTAGGTTCCGGATAGCGCAAACCCCGGCGTGCGCAAATAAATTTTAGTTGATTAATTTTTGTGTTGTATCACAATTTATTCATTTAAAAAATTATGTAGGGTACATCTCCTTTCCCTCCCCGCTGCAATCGGTCTCACAAAATACCCCAATTGGAAATTCCATAGTCTCACTGGCTTCAGAAGATTGGGAGCAGTGGAGACTCTTGTGCAATATTCACATAAAAAAATTTCAAACTCTCTTCAGGTCGGTAGGTACTATAATATTTATAATTGCGATTAGACGGTTCGTAGTATGATCCATGCTTATGCAAACTCTGACGGCAAAAAAATTGTATCTTAAAACGACCACCATCTTGAAACGGAACCGGAACGTAACAACCAAACGTACAACAGCTATATGAAATGCCAAACGGTCGAGTTAACTTGACGACCACTACCCAACAACCCAAAGCCGAAGAATTCCCAAAAGGGCAGGTAAAGTAAATATTTATTTTCGAAATTATTAACTAACAAGGATAATAACAATAACTAAAGGTGGAGAAATGAATAATAACTAGTGGTTAGTGAGAAGACACGCTTGTATTGTATTTATCTTATTAGGTGCGGATGCTCTCGGAATACAGATGAGCCACAAATCCCTGACAAATTTATTACATCACGGACAGGTGTGTTGTGATAACGCGTCTGTCAGTTGAGCAGGATTAAAAATAACAGTCATCGCGTTCCTGGAGTACTGGCCTCGGCGCTGGGGGAAAAGGGTTAGCTCTTTAGTTCTGTTAGTTGTTTTCTTTCAATGAATTTAAAGCGTTCTTTACGAAAGCCCCAGGGACTAGGTCCAGGTATTGAAGTAGTTAGTGTAGTGCACTTTCTAACTAACAGCATGCGGTCGGTTTTAAACTTGCAACTGAAAAAACATAAAATGTATTCTGAAAATCATAAAACTTTGATATGTGATCCACTAAATAATAACGACGTTTTATTTATATCTGTGCTGTAAAATTATATTCAGAATCGAGGCTAGCCGACTCGTTTACGATACTTCAAATTTAAATAACCGTCAGTCTTCTGCGGTAGATATTTGGGTTTTATCAAGCTGAATAGAAAAAAGCTTGTTACCGCAAACAAAAAGGTTGCCGTAGAAACTAATTCGATAAAAAAACTGCGTGGTACGAAAGGCAGGTGGATTTACAAAGACCGCTTAGACTACAGAAAAAGTTAACGTGGAACTACCTACTTTGATTACTTGGCTGCGAAAACCTTTTTAACTTGCCGAAAAACATACATTTACAGGGCCCTTTCATGTTTACCACCCTCTCTTTGAGGCCCCCGAATTTATGTTTGATGTGTCCTTAAAAGTTTTATTAAATTATTTGAACGGCGGCTTTCGCTACTACACGAATCAGCTACCGGCTTTTACCTTTGAGGTAGGTGCTTATGTCAGACCAAAAAATCCGCGCCAACGCTGATAAGTGTACTTTAAAGGCTAAGTCTGGATAAGGTGGGGTTATTTTGGAATCAGCTTTAAAAAGATAAATAAGTAACGCTGGGTACTTTTCAGTGCAGTTTCTTCGACTACTTGGCTGCGTTTGAATGTTCCGGTAGAGACCCGACAAAGACGCTTATCGAGATATTTCCCGTAAGAGCTTATCGGAGCGGGAGCGTGCCTCTTCAGAAACAAAGATGACTCGGCAATCCAACCTACTTCCTATGATCTTAGTGTCTTCTCGGCTGTCTGCCTCTGGGGTCAGGGGTCACCGCAATCTACAATCCACACAAGGAATATTTTATTTAACCTCGATAGAACAAATTTAGTAAGTAAATTTTAATAAAACGAATATTGCGTGTAGATGCAAAAACATGTGAATTAAAAATATTTGGGTAAACTAGAATTTGATTGCCCGCAACTAGTGATTGCCCACTTTCACTTTGACTGTCCTTTTCTCACTAACTTATGTAAATATTACACCGAAATCATAACAGACATCTCTATTAGTTTAACGTGAATCGACAAACTGCTATATCGTCCGAAACACCAGCGTTGTTAACTTAATTTCGATTAATTTAACTGCCGCCAATCCGGGCTTTTATTGGATTAAATACGATTTCCTCACCAGACGATGTCTATTCTGAAAAGTGAAATCAGATTTTGTAAACTTCGCATCGAAGTTTTTGCAGTTTTGCAAGTATTCCTTATATTATCTTGATGTTTTATCTTTTGTTATTGATAATAAAACAAGCGACTTCAATTTGTTTTATTAACGTTTTTTATCGAATAACTAAAGTGGGCAATGCTAGTCATTTTTGTGGGAATCACTGCGAACTAGCGTTCAATCACTGAACACTAAACTTGTCTATATTTTTTGTTAATTAAAAAAATTTCATCAAGTTAGTTTCAATAGTGTAATATAATCAATGAAAATACTTGATACGTAATTAATTAAATATTATGCAACTGTTTGTTGTGTTGTAATAATATGGTGGACAGGACTAAACTTACACCATTCAAAGTCAAAATTCCTTGCGGGCAATCATTACCTATTTTATCCCTCTACTACTTCATGCAACTATGAACAATTTTAACAAAATGAAACGATCGAAATCAAACTATGACTTTGAATTGGTTGCGAGTAATTCAGAATAAATTCTTAGAATGTAATTTGATTTGTAACTGGAATGTGATTTTCCGCAAAGGTTTAATTAAAACTTTGATATGGCAACCTCCCGAGCACTTCGGAAGCATTCCTCAACAACCACACGTGAACTTTCGCATCGTGCCTTAACCCCTCGAGTATTACCTTTGAAGATCGTGGAGTGAGATGACGTGAGGTCTGATAGAGGAGGGAGAGACTCATTACAATGTTTGAAGAGAGAAAAACACCAAGGAACCGCCCGCGCTCTTTTGATTCTAACTACACACCGCCGTTTATTGCGTTTTTATAAGGAAACCACCTTTGATGTGGACCGACGCAGGGCTCGGTAAATATTTGTTCAATTCCGGTGGCTAACCGCGTCACCAAACTTTGATAACAATCGGATATCACGACAGATCGGAAGGTAGGTACATTCGGATTGAAATATTTCAAATTTTGTAATGGTCGGTGCACAAATACCAGAATGAGGTCGCATCCATTTTTTGTTGTTATATTAATGAAAATCATTACATTTAAAGAGTTATTAACGATAGTAAAAATAGTTTTTCGATAGAGGCGGCATTGCTGTCAACTATGTGAACCAGCTGCATTCCGGGAGAAATCCTGAATAAGCTGAGCAGTTGAGGAGTGACCTTTTTGTCAATAGAATCAACGATAACTAAATATCTCTACGAATATAACGTACAAAATTGTTAAAATCTATTGATAAATAAATGCATTTATCATTATCATTATCTCCAAACTCTTCTATTATTCTGAATCTAAAAAAAACTCTAAAAGTTTTATCCTCAGCATGCTCTAATTAATAACATACCTACATTTGTAACAGTTCTGTTTAAAACAACTAGTGGTCGCCCAATGGTCGAAATTCGACCATAATTGTAATGTTTTTTTTTTTATTGATTTAATGTATTTTTTAAGCATAATTTAAAAAAATATTAGCATTCTGCACTCCTTCTCTATATAAACTATAAGTGTGCGAGATTTCACACTCCTCCGTCCGCGCAATTTTCGTAAAAGGGGGTACAAAGTTTTTGCTTCACGTATTAATATACTGACTGATGATGATTTGACAGATCCATAAAATATTTTAAGTTAATTTTCACATTCTGTGTATAAATGTTCGGATAAAATATCCGGTTTGTGTCTCAAATAAATAAAATAAAATAAATAATGATTTAATAAAAGAACTTGAATAGAACTTACACAGAATGTGAAAATTAACTTAAAATATTTTATGGATCTGTCAATTTTTTTTAGACAACCAGTCCTAAGAACGGTTACAAATGTGGGTATGTTATTAATTAGAGCATGCTGAGGATAAAACTTTTTGAGTTTTTTTTAGATTCAGAATAATAGAAGAGTTTGGAGATAATAATAATAATAAAGGCATTTATTATCAATAGATTTTAATGCATATTCACAGTAGCAAACACATGAAAAACAGTGCCAATATTTTTATACAATACTTAAAAACTTAATTACAAAATTTGAAAGACATAATAAGTAGAAAATATTTATGAAGTATTTATTAAAAAATAATAAAACGACAAACAAATTTTTATTTTTTAATTTTTCGGTACACAAATCATGGAGATATTTCTTGAAACAGGTTATATTATTTACAAAAATATCTATGGTAGAGTGTGTTTTAGCAAGATCGTTGTATGATCGAGACATTCTAGACAAAGAAGACATTATAGGCTAGTTACTTCATAAAACCGAAATAAACAAAGAATAGAACTTTACCATTTTTTTTTGAAACAGCCCGTCCTAAATTTTGTTGTAGGAGATGATCTCATTCTAAATACTTTGAACGAATACTAATTTAATAATCAATCTTTTCAGATTTCAGAAAGGTGGAGATCTTTTTTCGTTCATTGATTCGTGGAAGGTACCTACTGAAAAAAAAACAAAGCTTTATTCCTCTGCGGCACTTAAAGATAGAAATCTTCACAGACTGAAATATGGCATCTGTCATATATGTCCCTTTATGTCAAAGAGGCATATCTGCGCTTTTGAAATATTTCCAAGAAGAAAAGAGTTGGCAGATCGATCCTTCAAAATAAACAGAAGATTTTTGATAAAGCATATTTTGTTCGGGTCTTTTTGGTCATCATTTGTGATTCTTCCCAGGCAGAGGATTGTTCACAATCTCAGTGAAATTCCCCGGAGTCCATATTTAATAAGGAGAGCCTTTTAGAGATGAATGAAAGTAGATAGTCCGTGCAGATGGTGGTGCGCAGTGGACCACGAATGCGGTAACAATTACCGTACCGGGTAATCTCCGACTTGTTTGATAAACAGCCAGAAACAACGGCGGCTTTCGGCGTACCTAAGACCTCAGATCCTCTGTAAATCTGAACCTACAAACTTCACGAGGTATTTAGGTACAAGCAGTACCCAGACCTGTGTAGTTAGCGCGGGGGATGCCGGTTCTAGATGTTAGAAGATGTTCATACTCAACCACTTTGTCGGAATGAATAATATTATTATTTTTAGCCGCTTCTCATACAATGATAAGACGCGGCTACACAATAAAGTATGGGCTTTACGACTGTATCCACAAAAGTCATAAAATATTTCATCCTTACTCAAATACATAATTAATTGAACAAAGGGAGATGAGGACTGAATGAGGATGGAGGAAGCGGTTGGCGCTAACAAAAAACTGTCCAAATAAGGCTAAGGGTCAACAACGGAGTTCTGATATCTAGCCTGATGTATAGCAGTGAATATATGCACGCTCAGATGGTTTGGTAATTAATGTAGAGCGAATGAACGAATAAATGAGTGGAAGGAGAATATATGACGAATTGTAGAAGTCGGGGACGCCCGAGGAAGACATGGCACAATCAAGTGAATCAGATACTCGAGTTGGGCCATGTCAAGAGTCAGAATAATAGAAGAGCATGTAGCATTGACCTAATATACCCTAGACAAGCCGTCTCATAGTAAAAATCAGAAAAAAATAACCCCAAGTATCAGTAATTTCGCAATACAACTCTCCTTCGAATTCCGCCGTCTAGCATGCGAACTCTCGGCAATATAAAACTGGGCACCGCCGAATCCCATTGTGTGATTTGTCGAACTAACACTTCCATAGGTGTTCACGTTTTGCATGCGTGACGTTTCGGCAAGCTGTGTTGTATATAAATGGTTTTCAAAGTGGGGATCGCGAGACGATCATAAATTTAATTAGTCAAAAATATTTTTTTACTTTATTATGACAAGCGATTCAATTTCGGAGGCGAGTATGGGTACCGCCGCCTCGGGAACCATTTTTTGGTAACCAACGCCTCTGCCATAGGTCACCCCAAGTGGTTCGCTACGTTTGGTGACTATGCAGGGGTGCCCGGGTTCATGGATTGAGGTTTGTCCGGGTCTTGGCGGCGGATGCGTCTGATAATTTTTAAATTTTACTTTTCTGATGAACCGTATGGCTCGTTGTCAACCACCAAGCAGCAATTTCGTCGAAGTGTCCTGTTGAAAGCGGTGTACACTGCAAACCGTACTTTAGATTCGTGTACAAAAACTTGTACACAGTCCCGTATATGTATATATTGATCAAGAGTTTTAAAATAAAAAAAATCCATTCATCGTTTGCTTAAAAATAATTACGAAAAATTGACCCTTTTACCGCCCACGCACCGTGGGCTGCCCAGGTTGGCCGCTTATCATTAACTCAGTAATGAGCAACCAGCAGCCCGCAAGCCCTTTTACTGCTTTCTGGACTTTTGGCTTTTTTTTTTTTTTATGTGAAATACCGCACAAGAGTCCCAACTGCTCCCGTCTGGAGCCAGTGAGACTATGGCATCCCCAAATGGGGTATGTTGTGAGGCTGAAGGTAGTGGGGAGGGGATGGAGATAGGGAAGAGGAAGATGGGGAAGTAGTACCTGGCTATTCAGATCTGGTCACTAAACACGGCTAAAGCCATTTCAAGCAACGTTTCAATTCTGAATGGTGGTCTTACACCAGGGCGATACTGATAGTATCTTCCACTCTGGAACGTGCCGCAAATATACTATATATTATTTTAAATGAATAAATTGTGAAATAACACAAATTAATCAAATAAAATTTATTTGCGCACGCCGGGTTCGAACCCGCGACCTTCGGATTGTGAGTCGAGAGTCTTGCCTCGGGACCACGGAGGCCGTCGACCGTTGACTACAAAAAATATCAAAAAAATTGCGCTAAAAAATATTCAAAGACTTCTGTTCTGTTTTGCAAAATGTCTTAGCCGAAAACTATAATCTTTCTTAAAAGTTTTGAATCAGCTGCTCAATCATTAAGTTTATTTGTGTATAGGTAATAATTAAAAAATGACAGAAATTCGTAGTTAATTAAAGCCCGTTAGTAAGCGCTCAAAAAGAAGAGGAAGATGAGATATGTAAATACGAATGTTAGAGGGAGCGCGAAAACGATAATATTTAAGCGAAAATTGTGAAAATGTTTAATAAAACATGACTCGTTTAAACTATTTTAAAATAGAACCAAAATCTCGCGGGAAATGTCATAGCTTTAAAGAAAAAAATTAATTATGATTTTTTTCATATATATACATAACTTGTAATGTAACAATAATAATAATTTTCGAAATATAAAATTATACGATTTTCTTCTATCGGAAGAATTTCATTCAATTACCGTTTCGGCGTGGCAAATGTATAGATATTATCGTCAAAAACAACATATATTTTTTTAGAAACTTAAAAACTTTAAGTGTTTTAGAGAAATATGTTGTAAAACGGTAGAAATTCGGAATGCTATGGCTTAAGATAGGTTAACTTTCGACCTTAATTGAAGAATAGTGCAGCGGTTTTTTGTTAAGATCTGCGTTTAATGTATTTTAAAGGTTTCCGTTTTATACAAACCGGGTCGCGTTTTTAAAAAGTTTAAAAACCACTGCCATTTCGTGCCGCAAGCCCTTCGTCTATGTGTTAGTATCGGTGTGTGGTGACGTCACAAGCATTTGGGTGATAAAGTGACGTCAGAAACTTTGCTTGCCAAAAAAATAATACGTCAATATTATTACATTTATTAAAACGCTGCCTTAAAGCTATCGGTAAGGCATAATTTTTTTTATGTATTCAGGTAGCTGGTTACATTATTGAAAATAAAGTCCGCGGACTGTACCTTGTACAATATTCAGAAGTAGGATATTTTTGTGTTTGAAAAAATTAATCCCGTCAGGACGGCTGGGACAGCAATTAGTTTCAGTGTGGACCGATAAAAGGTAAAACACAAAGCACTATGCGATCCAAATAGTACGAAACAATGCTCGCACTTTTTCATAAATGGGCCTTGAGCCAGTTTTATTTGGTTTCTGGCGTCATTTTTAATTTCACAGGGCATGTCTTGATATACTTGGTCGAAGGCATGTAGGAATGTGAATGAAACATGGAGTTTGTGCCAAGACCGAGATGTTTGGAGGTCCGTCCTTTCTACTGGTGACCGGACAACTCGGAGTGAAACAAACTCAGCCCCATCTTAGATAAGTCATTTAGAGTGATAATAAAATAAATATAAAAAATTGGTTAAATAGGTTACGTTAGGTTAGGGTTATCGGCTAATTTAAAATTATTTTTTTCATAGCTCTTAATGACTTTTTAAGGAGGTGTTGAGTTAACTTTATTTTCAGTTGGCATGGAACCCTTTCTACCCACCCCTGCGGGAAACGGCGTGATGGTTATAGCTTGTTCGCATTGGGCAAGTAGTTAGTCAATTAACGAGTATACTCGCTACTTGACTGACCAAAATGCTACTAATAACTACTAAATTTATGGTGTTTGGACACGTTTAGTTACTAAAATACTCGCTATTGGACTAAAATACTAGCCTAGTCTGTACGGGTCATTAGAGATGAAATAGCTACTCGCCGATTTAAAACTCGTATAACTATTAGATGACTTGTACAAAATACACAGTCACTGATTTTTATCGCCTTGACAAAATAAATCGTATAATAATCACACAGAACCTACTGTTAAGTTGACATCTTTTGTTATACAAATTATGTTTAGAAAAAACTCACTACATTAATTCAGTAAAATGATTTGACATAATTTGAACATTAAAAAGCTGGCCCCTACCATGTGTTATAATACGCAACAAAACAGTCCTTTATAAATAATATCATTCATGACTTTGTGCTTTTAATTCCAATTGTAAGGGCGTCGCGGACCCTCCATTTCATTACAGTTCCACTTATTCAAGCATCCCGTTTCCATATAATGTAAAGAATACCTACGTGACATTTGCATTGTGCGACGGGCACAACACAGCCGGGATCTGAATGGACCCTGCGATTGAAAAGTGTGTTTCAAAACGCACAGAAAACATTAACATTTGGAGCGAAGACAAAGACAGACGAAACTGCGTTTCTCATAAAGAGAGGCCCGTATGAAATAAATGTAACCTTTCAAACGTTATGGCATACGCCGTGGAACTTGTTACTTGTCTGGATTGTGACTTGTGACGGGGGAAGCAGCGGGAGTCGAGGGGTATGAAAAAAAGGTTCCGGAATCAAAGCCAGGTAAAGCATTGCTTTGAAATTTGAAACCCCCTGTTCCTTTACTATGCGATCTCGACCTGCAGAGGGATGAAAAACTTTAGAAAGTCCCTTTTCAGAAATGATTTCGCTTTGTAGCGATACTCGGTAACCCTGGGGGACCGCAGGGATGTTGTTTAGCTTAATTTATTTATCCTAAGATAATAGTCAACAGAATCTCGGCGAAATAAACAAAATGAATTGCTCGAATGTTGGGGGTCGAATCCTTGGTGACAATGGAAATACTTTAGACCACATAGTTGGCAAACAATTTACCTCACACAGTCAAGAGTCGTCTGAAAGGGAAAACGTCAATGTTCAACTAACACGTGGCAATTCAATGACAATAAATTACGGACTGCATCAACGAAATAAAGATGTCAAGAGATTTTTAACTTCTCAAGAGTTCTGAGAATAATTGAGTAGGTAACGTAATAACGGTTGGTACATACCGATACATTACGTATAAAAAATATTTAATGTATGTTTTTACAGAGCACTCGAAAGGGAGCTGGGAGCTTTTGGGCAAAAGGCCCGCTCTGTGTGGTCTACAATGATAATTGCGGAAATTGCCCATTTAAGTGTAGTTGCCTTCTCCAATTACGTGGGTAGTAATGATCACTCTGTTTATCATCTCATAAATTATTTATGTAACTATGCAAAGTGTACATATCTTTAAGTTGCAAGTAAAAAACACAGTCCATCCAACAGGAGTCGTTTCGTGAAAATGTACAAAGTAAGTATCTACATAATGATACATTTACAGTTTCATTGAAATGCTTTTGGTTGGGGGAATTTAATATTAGGCGTTCATGTTTTGCGCTTGACGGATACAAGATACAAGGTAATTTTAGGAATAATTCGTGATATTTATGCCAAAGCCTATGGCGCAAGTGACGGTCGTGAGACAAGAACAATATGGTTTGCGTTGAGACAGGAAACGTCTGTCAGGAAAAGCCAATAATCTCTGGTTTACCCGGCGAGGGCGAGAGGGGCGAACGATAACCGGCGGATCGATTTATTTGTATAAGGGAGACTATCTTCTGCCTAGAATTCCTGAAATAACAAATATCCACGTTTATTTGTTTTACATTCTAGACCCAGATCGGGGAGATAAGCCAATTTTAAACTGGGGATGTCTACCATTAGCGCCACCATATTTATTCCAACTAAGTCAACAGTTAGCCCAACAAACTGTATTTCAATACGTTGGATGCACAAATACATTCTGACAAGCGGAATAATTTCATCATGCTTACTGCCATCGTCGGGCAATAAATCGGTTGGCATTAGTACAATAATTCATTTAGAATGGCAGTGGTAGGTGTGTGGATATAAATGACGCCCACATTCATGTCTCGCCTAAAGGCTAATTGTATGCAACCATGTGCATATCCCTTTTTTCTAGCAGACGATCATAAATGAAACTAAGAAGGTACAATGTACAATCCAAAAGAAGCGGCTCGTTAGAGATAAATTATTAATGCAAACAAGTACAGTCTGTGGAACAACTGACAGGGGTATTTATAAAGTGTATGAACAAATCAGAGATGAAAATGAGCAGAAATTTCCTCGTTACTAGACTAGCCGTCACTATTTAAAAGTTAGCGTTTTGGAGAAATGTCTAAAATAAATCTCCCTGTAAAAGGACAATTTACAGTCAATCACTTAAGAATTCCAATCTCTTCTGAATCTTTACGCAAAACGAAACAAAAAAATGCGTATCGTGAGAAGTAAAGAGCAAGAATTTAATTTAATCGCTACAATGTAAATTACGTCAGACCAACATGACAGAAAGGAGATTAACAGAAATTTCTGTAGATGCAAAGTGGTACTAACGGAAGATCATGCCTTCCTTGCGTGAGGGGTAACTGCTATCAATTTACTGTTGTACCTAGTCGGGGTATCCTGTAAAAATGCAGGTCAAAACGATTCAGAATTCCAAGTGAAACATTACGTTAGCCTATGGGAATAGCTTTGCATTATTCTTTATTCACGAACAGCGTTCACGGAAGTAAGTGGGCTGGAATGGAATATTATTTTCTTGAATAAGCCAGCGTTTCGCCATGTTTAGCGCCACCATAAATCACAATGGGCCGTAAGGATTTCCGAGGATAATTATTTTTATCCCGTTTTATTCAGAATTATGGAAATCCTACGTGGAAGTTTGCATAATGCACAGAGTCTGAAAATAAAACAATTCTTTGTAGGTTAACTATTGAGATTTAACCTATTCCATTGAACTATTATAGATCTCACCCACAGCTACCGCTATAGTCCTAATGGCATTGATATTTCAGTAGTTTAGTATGCACCTAGCCCCCTGTGGCAGTGTGAAGTCTCGCTGATGGACGGTCTCAGTACTCGGCACTACTAGCTAGTGTAGCATTTATCAGTATAAGCCGTGGCCGATTGTGATTCAGGATGAGGATTCTCGCAATTAATCAGCCGCAGGCTGACGGGAATGATTATTTTCCTTCCCAGAGTCAGCCAGTCACTCAATCGCGTCAGCTCGGACGGATATGCAAACAATCCTTTACGTGGGATAATAACCGAGTGATACTCGAACAGATAATTCGTGGCCCGAGACAATGTCTTGGAAGCGAACAGTCGAGCAGTCGAGTAGTCGTGGCCTTCGGTCATGTTCCGCAACAGTTCAAGAGAAATGGGTTTGTTCAACCAGAGCAAATTATCAAGCCTTCACTGAAATCATGCCGCATGTAAAGTAGCTTCCAAGGATCAATAAATTTCTTCAGCATTCATCATTTATCAATTCGTGCAAAAATGAAAGCCAACTGCAAAAAAAATAACGAAAAAACTGCTATAAATTGAGAGATTTTTTTACGACTACCCACCTCAGAGAGAGCTTTCAAACCTATTTAGTTTGCAAACATTGATCCATACAATAAGGCCATAAAAATGGCGTGCATCTCCATTTCAATCATTGTGATGCGGATGCAACTTGTTGGTACCCGCTATATGCATGTGCCTGGCATTAGTAATTACTCTGCGAACGCAAAAAACTGAACATTTTGAAGCTGAGCACATAATAGGTACAGATGAAAAAAAGAACTGCATCTATTATTGTGTGCGCATGACGAAGATATGACTGCCATAAATCACGGTGAAAACGCTAACAATTTGCATTGTTGTGTGTACCACGATTACAAAGATTTATGGCATTATGTCCAAACATTTTGGTGTCTACTGCCCAAACGAATTGTGATGTGGTATTTTAAGAAAAAAAAATAGTTACGCTAATCTCAATATTTAAGGACTCGGGGGACAGGTTTGGAGAAAACATCTTTTAGTAAAAGATATGAATACTTTTACAGAATATTGATTTGATATTTTTGAGTTGAAATTGTAAATACAACGTGAAATCCTATTTAGATTAATCTTTACGACGAATCGGTTTACAGTATGAACATAAAAAATATGCAACGGATAAATTGAAGCTTTTACTAGCTTTTCTATGTATTGGAATTACAATAAAATTATTATTTACATAACAAAAAATATAAGCGTAAACCACAAAAAAAATGTTTTTGCCTGACTTAACTATGAAGTAATATAAGAAACAACTTTTTAAAAAATACTCTTTATGGCTAAGACTATTTTTGAGGTTTTTTATGTTCTAACTTTTTTTCATTCTTATAAAATTATGCAAAAAATAAATAAAAACCACTTTTTCGCTTACTTGCCTCGTGCAAATAAGACGCTCGAATCGAAATATTTCTAGCGTTTATATTCCTCTTAAGGCGCCGTATACCCGCTCAAAAAGAAGTAGATGGAGAGATACGTAATTGCGAATGTTGAAGAGAGCGCGCTAATATTTAAAACGATAAAATTGAAATTTGTGAAAATGTTTAATAAAACACGACTCGATTAAAATAGAGCAAAAATCTCGTGGGGAACATCTTTTTTTTTTTTTTACAGTTAATACCGCACAAGAGTCCCAACTGCTCCCGTCTGGAGCCAGTGAGACTATGGCATACCCAATCGGGGTATGTTGTGAGGCTGAAGGTAATGGGGAGGGGAAGGAGATAGGGAAGAGGAAGGTGGGGAAGTACCTGGCTATTCAGATCTGGTCACTAAACACGGCTAAAGCCATTTCAAGCAACGTTTCAATTCTGAATGGTGGTCTTACACCAGGGCGATACTGATAGTATCTTCCACTCTGGAACGTGCCGCAAATACACTATTTATTATTTTAAATGAATAAATTGTGAAATAACACAAATTAATCAAATAAAATTTATTTACGCACGCCGGGTTCGAACCCGCGACCTTCGGATTGTGAGTCGAGAGTCTTGCCTCGGGACCACGGAGGCCGTCATCTGAAGTAGCATTTAAAGAAACACTGTGAATTTTTTCGTACGTATAACTTATATACGTATAAAATAAGTGAAATGAACGTGTTTATAATAATTTTCGGAGCATGCTTTGCGATTTTTTTCTATCGAGGGAATTTCATATAATTTGCATTTCGGCGTGGGGAACGTCTAGATATTATCTTCAAACATAACATATATATTTTTAAGAACTTAAAAACTTCAAATGTTTAAGGGAGGTATGGAATAAATCAGTAGAAATTCGGGTAGCGGCGGCTTAAACCTTCGTGATGGTCGGGGTCAGTTTGTATATGTACGATACTTAGAATCTAAAACATATTGAGATTTTTGGAATGCGGAATTGCTTTTCGTGTTTGTTGGGACTTTCCTTTTTATTACCTTCCAGGCCGGATTTACATAGATACAGATACGGCTCGCGGATTACCGGTGTCTGCATTTCAAATGCGGGTTCACGATCTGATCCGAGTGTACACCGTAAGGCCGACACCGGGGCTGACACCAAACTGAATAAAAGGGAACCCAAGAAAGGATGGATGTTATATTGTCTACCGCTAAGCCTGAACTTTAATATTGCAAGGGTGGAAAACTGGCCGGAAGGTGGTAATATTGCAAGCGTAATAATAAGAAACCGTATATTGTCTTGTTTTCCATATTTTCTTTTCTCAACAACTCAAAATTCATTTCTTCAGAAAGTCAAACCCATAAATGGATAGATAGAGTTAGAAAACCTTATTTTCATAGTAGCTCGTACTACATAAATTAAAAAATATAGATAAATATTTTTGTACTAGCGTTATTATTATTATTCAAAATATTAATTTCGGTTGTAACTCATGTAATTCATGTTAATGAACTCTAGAGATTTGTTTTGGATTTAAATGGCATGTTTTAAATTTTAACTGTTTGTTTGAACAAATTCAGGCAAGCGATAAAGTACCTACCTATCTTTTTTTTCGTTATTTATTTTTGGGATGTTATGCCTTGTTGCCCCTTCTTTAGCCAACGTTTCGGACAGCGTTACAGTGTCCATCATCAGGGCAGATGAGTAAAAGTGAAAAGTATTGTCCGAAACGAAGGAGGTAGCGCAACACAGCATAAAATCCCAAAAATAAATAACGAAAATACTTTTGGCCGTGAAAACCTAAAATCATACCTACCAACTTGTTTATTTAAAAAAAAAACTTATTTTGTCTTTTTCAAAATTGGAAAATGTAATGTAAATAAAATAATATTACGTATTTTTTACGGTTTTCTTTCTAATATTTATTGGTTTGAACCCATGTTTATTCCATTACGTCATAATAAATTTAAGTAGAATCGCCAAGCACCTCTTTTGAAGGTAAATTTAATTAATCTTAAATATTTTACAGATTTGTTTTTGTGCACGCTTCAGATGATTATTCTCTAAAAGAAATAATTTGAAAGTTATTTTGAACGGTGCGTACCCAATTTGCATAGATCCGTAGCACCCCATCGTGAGCCTTCAGGTGTAAAATGTCACATGGGAGAGAAAAAGCTCTAAGCAGGGGGAGAATTCAATATGTCAAAGTAAATGCACCTGAAAGGAATCAATGGAAACTCCTTCTAAGGAAATGTCGCAAGTCGTAACATCCCGCATCGTATTAAATTATGCAAATACCTCCAGGGAAACTGTACAAATTCAAATTTAAGCTTAAACACCCTCGCGCTTAAGGATATTTTGCATTTAGGGAATACGGATTTCGGCTCGTTGAACCGAGAATTGAGAATTAATCGTGAACTCTGTCGTGTCAGAATTAATAGTAGATAATAATAATAATAATAACGTGGTATTTATATAGCGCAGTTGTGTGTAATTTCACTGTAAGTGCGCTTAGCTATAATAAACTTAAGGCGGTACACTTAATAATTTTTGTTTGCTCAAAACTTACATTTTAATAATTTCCGGCGAATTCTACTAAACTAAAATAACTTTTTTATTCCAACAGACCCCTGGGGATGTAAGTTCTTTATATTTAAAATTAATAATAACAATACCTTACCATTAATATATTTTACGTACAACTATTTTAAAACTTTATAACAAGTTTTTCAACTACAAAGTTAGCGGTGAGCACCAGATTTTATTTTTCTAGACTATGGATTAATAACTTCGGGAGGGATTCATAAAGAAACATCTTAAATATTTGTAACACGTTCTTCAGTATTAATTAAAATGAACGCGGCGGAAAGGTCGAATCTCCAGACCCGCTACGGCGAATTCGACCGTACGTTCGTCTAATACGCCGTGCCGCGGGCGTATATTTGTTTACATGCTTTCTTCACTTACGTCGTTAAGATTCCCACATTATTTGTCTTCTTCTTCTTTTCTTTGATAGAGCAAATTCGACAGTAGGTCCGTCCAATACACGGGTCGCGAGTCGCAATTTGTGTACACGGCTCCTTTACTTACGTCATTAAGATTCTGTATATACTTTAGGGTATATTGTCGTCTTAAGAGTAATCCTATAGTGTTCCTTACGAATCCTTACAAAAATTGATCAAAAAATATGAAACAAAGAATATACAGTTTATACAAACAACTGTGTTGTTTTGGCACAAGACAATAGATAATGCTAAACAATAACGGTGCCCTTAAATAAGAATCATTAAAAGTTAAATATAACATAGAACAGGAGGCAGTTTCGTTTAGAAATAAGAAAAATTCGGAGTGCACATTAATCATAAAAGTACAGTAAGGAGGTAACCGAAACCACACAATTACCGGAAACTTAAGGAACATGGCTTATTAGATTATATTGAAAAGGAGTTAAGATTCATGAAAGGTGTGATTTTTTAAAAATAAATTTGTTTTTAAAGCCCGTTTAAATTCAGCCAAGTTCTGGATATTAGTAAGAGCTGAGGGAAGTTTATTCCAAATGAGCGGGCCAGTTGCACGAAAAGATCGATCATAGTAAACGGCTTGATTTGACCAAGAAAGTTCGATTAAGCGGTTAGTAATTTCTAGATCTGCTGACCTTAGAGTAAGCTGTCTATCGCTTAAGTTTTGTCGGACACGCAGTTCCGATATAGAATCCGAATAGAATCAGTAGAATAGGACCACCCAGCGTCACAGCAGATTCAGTAGCCTTTGCTCCCAGAATCTAAATAAAGCAGTCACATCTTGTCCGAGGCGCAGTGCAGAGCTGATTTGCAATTCGTGGGACGCGGTGTACGGTTAACGATGTCAGTACAGCGCAATGCCAGGACCGCTGTGAGTGTTCAGAGTTCAGAGATAAACACCTTCACTAGAAACTTGTGATGTCAAAATGACGGTAAGAATTTAATGTACGGGGTTTTGAGGTCATATAAACAATAAATCAAGACATTGTTGATAGTTGCTTAAATAACAGCAGCAAATTCTTTCAAAATTAACAAGAAAAGTTTTATAAAAAAAATCCGAATAGTGTGATTTAGAGATCCCACATTGTGCCAAACATTATCTCACAAGTACTCTTCTGTTATTCTGACTCTTGACGTAGACTGATTTAAGTATTTGGTTCACTTGATCTTGCCATGCCTTCCTCGGACATACCTACCTGACTTCTACATCATATATTCTCTTACTCCTTGTAGTCTTGGCAGCTATGTAATATAAACCAACTACAATATGTTTAAAATTATGACTTTGTGGCAGGCAATAACGCCCTTGAGGTGATTTTCTCACGAAAATGGCGCTATAAAAATCATCCAATAATTATTATTGTTATTATTAAGAGGAAACCGGGCGGCGTTTTGTCCATACAAACATTTTCCCCAATTTACTCTCTGTATTTTGATACTAGTTCAAATAATTTTAGTGTAATATAGATATCGACCTCTGGCGTGTCAATACGTTTTGCTTTTTTTGATAACTTACTTCTTATAGGAGTTAGAACCATCCTAATGTGGTTAAAATTGCCTGATTTGAACGCCATCAACGGACGTTCAGTATACAAACTAGACAATGCATTTTAAAAATTTAAAAAAAAAACGCACAGACTTAGAAAATTTTCTTCTAACACAGTTGATAAAAAAAATCGATCTAAATTTGGTGGAGAAAAATGGGAAATACAAAACCTCAAATTTTGACGATTTTATTTGGGTATTACAGTTGTCCTTTTCACCCGTTGTTTGGGGGGAGGGGGGTTACAATGACAGTAACAGATTGGAAAAAAACTTATTCATATTTCTCGGCGACCGTGTTTCCTCTTAAAATAATGGCTATTCTTATAAGAGTCAGAGATTCAGATTTGTAATAATAATAAGAATAAAGTAACTTTTTAAAGATTAGATTGAAACTATTAAAAAATGCTTAACGAGAAATGAACCAAACATTACAAACTGACATTATAAGTATGGAAAATAGTAACGGTTCTCGCTAGATTTACCTCCTTAAAATATTCCGACCACAGGACGCTTAATCTACGTCCAGCCCGAGATATGCTTCACTCGTGATCCGATTTCCTGCCGAGATCATAATACACAGCAAACAAAACATCGTTTGCATATTATCACCAGTGGTTTACCATAACTCCTGGCCAACTACGGCATCAGATGCAAATTCAGAGTCAACGACTTTCCTCCGAGACGGAGACTGGAGACAGGGGAGACTGATGCAGTCATGCGGGGACACCGGGCAGGACTATTACTGGAATATCGCCTGATGGATCACATCGCTGTACTGGTTAGTGGTTGATTTAAAGTAAACCAGTGTTCTTGCCTTTCAGTGCATATTAAACAAAGCGAACTCGTCTAGCTACTGAATATCAATCAACTTAGCTATTGTTAAAGTAAACGTGAAGGTTAATTTATTAGAAGACAGTGGAGAATGAGATTGGTACGAATGAGGAAATATTAATGCTTTCAGTATGAAACTTTGAAAAATGTTTAAACACTGTGTAATAGCACGTACCCGAAGGATTTAACCAGCGATTCCTGAACATATTTGGAGTAAAAAATGTAGACATAATTTTGCTGTCCGATGATATTTTTTTCAATTAAAACAATAAAAATATTTTTCCATCACACGTAAATAAGTAGTCGGGTATAGCCTAGCGGGTCACGTGACGAGCACTCCGCCTCGTTTGAGCTGTACGGTAACACATGAAACAGCGCGCGTATCACGTGATCCCGTCGCGAAGTGTGGGAGTGTGATCAATGGCAACGCGTGTTTGAAATTTTTTTGTTTTAAAAAAATACATATCATCGGACAGCAAAATGATATAAAATTTTTGTTCTCAATATTGCTCAGGAATCGCTGAATAAAATCCTTCGGGTACGTTCAGTTACACTCTGTTTTATTGAATTCAGTGAAAAACTACCCGGATAGAAGAGGTTAAAAAGATGGAACTTCTTTACATCAAGCTAACACGAAAATACCAAAACATTTCTGAATTTATTGTAAAAAAAAAATTGCAACTACCAAGTAATTTATCACAAAAACAACATAAAATTTATTTATTTTACTCTTTTGCATGCCCTAAGGGCTTACATAAAATTATTACAATTTGTTATACAAATGTATAAACAATGGTTGCATTGGATAATTACTTACATTACGAGAATCTTAAAATAACGGAAATAATATTTTGATAAGTAAAAATTGATTAGGTAAGCATCGAATTCGAAGTTAGACGGCAGAATTGGCAAGTTTGCTTTATAAATGTCGAGTTGCTACTCTTATTTTTACTAGACTCAAGAGTTCGCGCAATGTAATTGATTATTAATGGGTGATTAACATTATTCATTACATCATTCTACCGAGTTATTTAGAATAAAAATCTATAATAAACAGATCTGCAAGTCCGAAGGTTTTATATTCTCAGAGCTGAGCCTCAGGGTAGAGGATGTTTCGACGTGGATTTAGTTTAAATTTAATCTGTCGTAGCTGATAATCCAGGAGAAGGCGCTGCATCCCTAATGACGAGGGGAAGAAGAGGCAGGATCATTTCCGTCACTCGCGAATAATACATTCTGTTCTACCAGTCACCCACCGGTGCCGAAACGTAAGCCTCTGTAATCCCGACTACGTGACGGGCTCCAGCCTAACGATGCAAAATGTGACAAATCCATCAGACCTCCGATTGAATAATGGGGTGTCCGCCGCATGCGAGACTTCATAATATTATGGCCCTGCCGTGGTAAGTCGTAACCTCTCTTTCTGTTAAACGTCTCCTTCGTGAGAAAAACGGAGAGGTCACGATGGATCTATCAGCGGCTAGCCTGTTTCTGCCACTGAGAGATACGTTGCAACCACTCTTTCTGGTATATATCTACGTCACGAGAAAGAGGGAGAGGTCTGGCTTTAAAAGGGGGAAATCAAAAAGTCGTTCCTAGCGAGGTTCACGTGTGAATATAAACTGCTACTCACACCTCAGACGTGATGCATGTGGCATTTTATATTGGCTATTAAAAGGTACAAAGATATGGTACATTGTCGATATTATAATATATATGCTTATGTAGGTAGGTACTGCTTATTAGTACGGAATTAATAAACATATTACGTCAGATAAAAAAACCTTGCGATCGCTTCGAAATTGTATACCTTGGTATGTTTGGGACGGTGTACAAATTTGTGATCTACTTTTACATTTTACTTTCAATTACAGACAGGACAAACCATTATAATAATTTATGGCTAAAAAATTGCATCCAACGGTCGATCACTGAAACAAAACTGCGTGTGTAATGCATTTGACTAATGAACTAGACGCTGCATAAAAATGTCCATATAAAGACGGCAGAAAGGCTAATTGATGTAATCAACATTTTTTTTATTTTCACTTTTGATGCAAAAATGCCTTGAACAAACAACTGCGGCGGTATACTTACTCGAGGTTTGTATAATGTTCATCATTATATAAACCTCAAGTGTACAATTTTTTTACAAGTGAATTTGCATCAAAAAATGAAAATTGAATCGCAAATTAGCCTTTCTGCCGTCGACGTTGTTTATTTATACCCTGTACAGGCAGAAAATTTATACTCTGTACAGGCTCTATACTTATCTGGGAGGTCGCATGAGATTAACACTGTTTGTTTATTTAGAGAAATTTAGATTAGTTATAACGCAGAGGACATAATTGGGAACATATGTTATTGGAAATGCCATTATTTAAACCTGGTATAATATATCGTCGAAAGAAAGCAATACTGCTGTAACAGCCAAAATTGTTTAATTGTTAATTTTGAGGTGTGTACATCAGTTAAAAAACCGTTTTATTGTCAAAACGGCTAGTTTTTCCAACGTCGTACAGTTCTTATTTATGGACGCAAAAAAAAAACTTTGCAAAATGGTGTATAAAAAGTATTTTCATAGATAGTGGCGGTTACAGCAATATTGCTTTCCTGTGAAGATATTTTAATAATACACGTATAATAGAATACGTTCTTTAATAAACGTGTTTGGGAAAGCAAAGGCAAAATTTTATGACGGTTTTTATGATGCAATTTTATTACGTGCATTCAAACGTGACGTATTTAAAATGATTTGCTTGCACCTACTAGCTAATGATTCTTTTTACAGCTTTATTATTCTAAATTATCTGCTAGGTTGTTAGCGTGTAGATTGTAGATAATCTATCTGTGCATACCATGAATAATGTAATAATGTTTCATATCGTATTCTGCATACAATATCGCACTCATTAATCAACCGTTTTGCATAAATAATTGCCTATCATTGATCGATGAGTTGGTAGATGGAAACTAGTAAAAGATTACAGATTTCCAATAGGTATGAGTAGGTGGGGTAAGGTTTCCACTGTAGTCTATTCATTGCGAAGCGCGCTTTTTGATTTCTGATTTTTCCCAAAAACGGTACTATAGAACTAACTAACCATCTAGCCGTTTTCCCGCAAGGGACACGCTGAGAGGATGGACCGCTTAGAAACACGGTCTTGGCACATACTCATCGCTTCTCTTTTTGTTATTTATTTTTGGGGTGTTATGCCGTGTTGCGCTTCCTTGCTTGCTTGCTTCCTCGTCATCTGCCCTCACGACGGACACTGTAATACTGTCCGAAACGTTGGCTGAAGAAGGAGGTAGCGCAACACCCCAAAAATAAATAACAAAAATACTTTTTGCAGTGAAAACCTATTATTATAAATTCATTCTTCGTTTCATTTTTTTAATTTTTTTAAATGAATACCGCACAAGAGTTCCAACTGCTCCCTTCTGCAGCCAGTGAGACTATATCATCCCCAAATAGGGTATGTTGTGAGGCTGTGGGGAGGTAGTGGGGAGGGGAAGGAGATGGGGAAGAGGAAGGTGGGGAGAACCTAGCTATTCAGATATGGTCACTAAACACAGCTAAAGCCATTTCAAGCAACATTCCCTCTTGTTATTTTGACTCTTGTTATATTCCCTCTTGTTATTTTGACTCTTGGCCTCATGGCCCGATTCAAATATTTGATTCACACGATCGTGTCATGTATTATTCCTCGGGCGTCCCCGACTTCTTCCACCATCTTGAATTTGATACAATTATAATAAATATGTACAAATTAAAATGAACTCTCACATTTGACTTTGTTTTTTATAAAATCTATAGTTTATTCCGAATTGATGAAATTTTGCACACTTTACTTTCAAACCATATGAAGGTGATTATTGTCTACCTGATATTTCTAAAAAAACACTCCCATATCCCTTTCACACTCCTAACAGAATGTTGATACTTCTTTACGAAATTTTGCGCACGACGTCCAAAATAAGAGAAAAATTACTCTCTACATCTGGTTTCGAATAACTCTGGGTAACGCTCAAACGAAATTAAAATTTCTCTTCAATTATTACCATTACTAAATACTTTTAAGTTCTCCCAAAGTTAGTGAACCCTGGTTGAGAATGCGGAGTGTATTCATGTTTCTAATTACCTGTGGAAGGGTTCGGAATGGTCCCACGCGTAAAATGAGCTGGATTTATTGTTATCGTTTGACAAACAGGCGTTAAATTGCCCCCGGCTTCTGTTGGCCGCTGGTCCGAAGTGAACCAGATACGAAGTCGCATTGTTTTGGTCCGGGTCAGAGTCAGAGTCAGATTGTCGGCTCTCGCGACACGGCCAGTCATCCTCACGGCCGATCGACTACACCCGGACTCCCGGTTCCAAGAGTGACGGTAAAGTCATAATAATTATAATGAAAATGGTTTCCGATATCCGAACATGCACAGCAAATTAAAGTTTTTAGACTAATTCATCGTGAGTGTGATATGGATGTGTTTTTCGCGATTGAAAAAATCGTTTCACTAGTCAATTCAATTTTTAATAATCAAACATATTATGTACCTACTAATTCGGGTGTGGGTCTATCTGTGAGTGATTTGTTTTGAATATAAGTTTCATTTTCAGTATTGGAACTGATTGACACAATTCAAAAAAAAATTCCGACAAGCGATAAAGTAGGTATTGTACTATAATTGGGGAAGCATGGGGTCTGTAAACTCCCCAGGCTCTCTGAGATCAATGCTCAGAGCTATATTATTGATTAATGAATCTAATTTTTTGCGAAACAAATATCACAAACAATGGCAATCCGACACATATTATCTCAATGAAAAATCAGTTCCACTAACCTTAATGGTTGGTTTCTGCAGCATCGGAGGCCTCCGGAATATTCCATCCACACTTCAATCAATTTCCGTAATTTTCGTAACTTGAAACTCGCACAATCCGTTGTCATAGTTTACACAACCGGAGGTAAATTCAGAATGAATCGCAAAAATTCAAAACCATAGAATGTTATGAATTATTTTCACAATAATATATTATTCAAAACATTTCGAACTGCATTATTTCTGCAAAATGACAAGTGGATGACATCTATGAATCTTGAACTTGATAGTGATAATAAGCAGTTACTGGAACCACATTGTAGTGTTGCCAATAATTCAAAGAGGGCGCGCCAAACACCATCATTGTGACATGAATTAATTAATGATTATTTTTGAATAAGCAAACATAATGCATAACCAGGTATCTACCTACCACAATAATATTTTTTACCAGGAAATTATTTTAATTCCGTGATTTAAATGTGCATTTCTTTTGATCAAAGTCGGATTTGGTGATTTTTCAAGGGTCCGCGATTTTTTCAATTTCAAGAAAGCGCTATTTAGCAACAATTAGATTTACTAACATAACATCCCGTGATTTTTAACGAATCTGCGCTAATAATAATAATAAATAATAAGATACTTACCATTATTAAAGTTATGCTAAATTTCAGAGTAGAACTTACATTCAAAGAGTGTAACCACCAATCAGAATCGAAACTTTGCTTGAAATGGGTTTAGCTGGTGTGGCGACCAGATCAGGTTCATTCCAACCTTCCTTATCCCTTTACCCACATGATTCACCCATAAGTTTCGAAACGCCCCACTTTGTACGAATTTTGTGCGGTACCACGTATCACACAAAATTTAAATAAAATGGACCCAAACAGATATGTACATAAACAAGTATAAAAATAAAGCATCTAAATCTGATGATTAATAAAAACTTGTCTCCTAGTAAAGGTGTAGATACAAAATAGTAACAAAATTAACATTATTCAACGAGACAGTCGTCGTTAACTCTGTACTCAACGAAACCATGATATTACAGAATAGAGATATTCATAATATATCAAGCCTGGACAAGACACGAACACCCGTCAAAAATGGTTAAGGATTGCTAGGATTAGGATTTCCGAAACATCGAATTGCTGACGCGGTGCCAGCAAAACTGAGCAGTGACTGTTGATGATTGCGGACAAAGCTCGAGCGAGCGTGATGATGTTGAGCACTGTAATTGATTATCTCGTAAGGAGCGTGCCGGCAAGGAAGGTGATCCGAGGCTGATGATGAATGGTGATGACTTGTCCTCCGATCAGAGAAAAAAAAAACCAACGTGGTATTCAGGAGCCCGTATCAAATTAGACCTCGGCTCCTGTTCAATATAGAGCACCAATAAAATGCGCACGACCATCTCGTGTTGGCTGTTGGAACAGCATACCTGGATTTAAATTATAATATTATATTCAATAAAAAAGCGAAAGATTTTTGTTCTCTAGATTTTATGTCCGGGTTAAATCTTCCTCACAGGAAAAACTTAATCCTTCCACACACTTTTCCACAAATGCTAATCTAGTCAATTCACGCGATGTAATTGCATTGTATAAGTATACTAAATACAAAACTATACAAGAACAACACGTCAACCTACCAGAGACCATATGGGAAAATATACAGAGTGACACATATTACACTATGAATAAAAACGGAAAAGTTGGGGTGACACGTATAAAACACCGTAATTGTCTAATAAAAATTGAATTTGTAATACGGGATTTTATCCATTTATACTGGAGAAAAGATATAATTGAAACCTCTCGTAAACCTCGCAGTTCTTCATTCAGAACTGTCATCTGTAATAACGGACGTAAAGCACCCATCAATCAAACAGACAACAAGAAAAGTAACAGCGTCACCATGAAACAAGAAACGAGTGAGAATAGAAAAACTAACATCTCCATTCCGTGGATGGGGCCGTAATGAAATGGGAATAAAACGAGACATAAGTGACGTAACTGACGCCCCTCGGGATCGACCGGTTGAAAATGTTGAAATCTAATCCGCTTACAACCGAGAGATACGGCTGGATTAAAAATTCAAGTCATAAACCGTCGATTTATTGGACACGACGTGTGGAACATAATATTTATACAAACGCGATTTTTTGAGTAGGTAAAGCTGGACAACTTGAAGCTTTTATACTAATGTATCCGTTTGAATGGTAAAACTTGTTGTATCCCAAGTGTGTGGCAGACGCCATGTAGCAGGCTCGATTTAGCTATCATAATTTAGTTTTTAGAACCATAATTTTGTATTAAATCTGACAAAAATCTAAATATATTTAATACCAATACATTATTTAACATTTCAATCCATTCCAAATGTCCAAAAGCTCAAGGCGAAAGCTCTTTATCCAGTTATAATGGAAATAACACCAATTTTTGTCATTTCCTGTCAGGCCTGTATTAATTTAAGTAGAGTGGTCAGGCATTCTAAAGGTAAATTTAGCTACAGTTTTGTGTAAGTATTATTTATGTTACGTTAGCTATAATTTTAAAATAAGCTAGTGCATTAAAGAGATATTTCACAAAATAGCGCAATAATACATTAGATGTATTTGAAGTTTGTACACAGAAATAAATGTGTACAAACGGATTTAAATCAAATAACGAAAGCAATTCAAAGCAAAATTCTGGACATCTTTGACTCGTCTTTCTCCAAAAAAGGACAAAATTCCCTAGAGTTGTAAATTGTGTATGCACCTAAGCGTTGCACCGGGGGAATACGGAAACATCCCGAGCGACAGTCTCAATCTCGGGGGCTGGGATAAAATATGCATCGTGCATCACAGGACTTGAACTTCAGTCCCTAGAGAGGCAGAGTTATGAGAGAGAACATACTGAGGATAATTTACGAGCGTTTGGTGCTAAAATAGCCAATAGACGGCGAATGATTTGCGAGCGAGGACCCAGACCTGAGCCCTAAACAGAATTGCAAAACAACACCCGATATCTTGGCACCGTGAAACATTGGACCATATTCAAAATGAAAACCAGATTCAGTGACACCAGGTTCAATCCAATATTCTTCACAACATATCTCAATTGGTGATGCCATAATCCCACTGACAGTTTTAGGACTTTTCATAGCTGTAGAACAGTGAGTAGATAATAAAAATTACATAGCTATGTTAACTTTAATTAAACTACTTTCAGCTCATATCATTTTTATCATGAGATATGGGGTTTGGAAATAATAAATCGATCGTCAAAAAAAGACAAATAGTAATGTTTTTGGTACCATATTATTCAAGAAATGGTGAAACTCTTATTTACGTAATTCGTTTGGATTTTTTAAAAACTTTTTTGCCAGCTTTGTGGCCCTGGCCCTGGCCATAGACCGTAGGGATTGTGGTCAACTGAATAAACAAGTGAGTATAAATGTTTCGTATTTTTAAAAAATCTTTACATGGTTTGTTTTCTTAGGATAATGGCATAGCTTGTCAGCTTCTATGGACTGCACGACACTGGCGCCTACATTATGTGTTGTAAAATTTTCTGGATAAATGAGATTTTAACAGATCGTAGGGGTCAATTGATAGAAGAAGACTGCCGACGCATTAAAGAGTAAAAAATGAACCATATAGAGATGTGTTTCGCGATGCCAGTCGCGGTGTGTGAGCCAAGAGCTTTCGTCTTCGCCTGTCGAGAGAGTTATAGCTGGTTCGTACGGAGTATTGGAACCCGACAGGCCGTGAACGCGGTCACGAAACGATCAATTTACTATGCACACGACGCTGGCTGGGACAAGCAGATCGGTTAGCTTCTTGGCCAAATGACACTGGAAATCGTGTAGAGGTATCAATAAAATGGACTCCTTGGTGCAGTCATACCGCCCTATAAGTGGTAAATTGTACAAATCTGATTGAAAAACACGACTTGTCCACAGGCAATTGGAGCATGGAACTGATAGAGGAAGGATGAAAGTAGATTGAATGCTGTAGAAACGAAATCCCTGAGGCTCATGTGTTGTAATGCAAGGCTGACTTATGCGTGATGAACGAAGAAAGGAGTGCAAGGAGTATATTTGGTAATGGTAAAAGAAGTCTGAGACGCCCGAGAAAGACATGGCACGATCAAGTGAACAAAGTACGTGCTTGAGTCGGGTCATTTCAGGAGTCAGAATAACCGAAGTGTATATACACTTATATGTGAGAGGTGATATATGAATATGAATGAAGCAAGGAGTGCCAAGTCAGAGTTGTTTGGCGGTCCGATCTGCGTACCCCTTTCGAAACTTTCAAATGCCAAAAATACAAATGGCCCTAATTGCCGATTTGGAAGAGGATTAGGACTTAGTCCAGGACATGTTTGCATCACATTTATTATAATAATAATAAGTTTGTTTATTTCAGCCGAACAGAACGGTGAGTGCAATACTCTTCTATCAGCCAAATAAAAGTATACATCCATAAAATTACATTACATAATTACATAAAATAGAATATTTTATGATAAAATAAAACCTGAAATTTTTGTTCGGTAATTGCAGGTCAATAATTGCTAGAAAACTGAAAAAAGGCACTCAAACATGGATTCAAGAGAGAGAGGATAACAAATTAACTATATTCAGATTAAAGTATATTAAGATGAACGTGTTTTTTTTTTCAAACAAACGAAAATGTATTACATGCAGTAGTAGGTATGTTGGTATACTGTACATATCTTTTTCAAATCAAATTCTCACTAACGAGACACGAACAAAACACGTGTATTACAGTATTGATGTCACTAGAAATAATTACGCAAGCTTGTTCAGCTCTCAGCGATATTAAGTTACGCGGGCAACAACAACAACTGTCAAATCTTATTTAGGCAGGTACCTGCTCAGGGAGATCGATACCTACCTAATAAGAGACACTCCGACAAGTCGACATCAGCCAAATTTAATTCATATGTGAATTGGCTATTTTGTAGGATTAAATAAAGGGTTTAAAGCAAGGACAACAATGTCCAAAAAACTGTTTGACGCAATGAATTAATACAAAAATAGGACGTGATGACGTGATGACAAAAATGATTCCATAATTTTATTACAAAAAATACGGACCGCCAAACAACACGGTCCTGGCACACACTCTTTGCCTCATTCACATTCATACAACGTCTCATACAAACTCTTCTATTATTCTCTCGACATGGCACGACTCAAGTATCTAATTCAATTGAATGTACCATTTCTTCCTAGGGTGTCCCCGACTTCTTCTACCATTCACATTTGCTTGTCATATATTCTGCTTACACATCATTCTTCGTTCATTCGCCCTACATCGCCCAAACCATCTTACGGTCCTTTTCTTAATCTTACTCATTAGGCTTATTGCGTTATGAGTAATTTAAGAAGCTAGCATTCTTTGCGGTTCTCCACATTTCTCAGACGATCATATATGAATTTATACACGTACGTCTCAGGGATCTCATTTCTAGAGCATTTAATCTACTTTCCTCTGCCAGTTCCATGATTTCGGGTAGGTACCAGCACTACATTGTGGACCGCTAGCTGCGCTTCTTTTGTTAGCGCCAACGACATTCAGTTCTCCATTAATGGAGTTACATGCATTTACCCTTCTTTCAATATCTCTATCAACCTTCCCATCACTCGTAAACATACCTCCCAGATACACAAACTCATCCACCTGCTCCAAGTATTCATCATTCACAACTATATTGCTCACGGTTTTAGCATTATTTTCTTTCTAACACCATGACTGTAAACTTATAAAACAAAACTTATGTTTACAAAATTGAGGTGGGTGAAGATTGCTGCTTTTTCTTCTATTCTTCTCAAATAATAAATTTAAATTTATTTATTTCTTCAAAATAGGCATATTTACTTTGGGGTGTCATCATTAATTCAATGAAAAAACAAATACCTTTGTATAACACCACTATTTTATTAATTATTAACATCTTATTATTTTATTATTTTATTAACATCTAAGATGTTTAAATAATAATTATTATTCAGAATTTGCAAACCACATTTTGGAAACAGGTCATTCTTTTGATATTAATAAAGGTTTAAAAATTTTACACACTAACACAACGGGTATACAATTAGATAATTTAGAAATTTTAGAAATTAGAAAAAGTGTTAATAGTAAATTAAATATTATAAATAACCAAACGTTTTTTAAAAATAGCCATCTTTTAAATTTATTTTCGTATTAATACTTATATTTATAATAATTTATTTTGTTATTTAGACTTCTTGTTTTTCCTTTTAAAAGATTTTTTATTATGTTAATGTAATTTTTTTTACCCATTCTAAAATAATTTTTATATTTTATTTTATATTATTGTTTTTTTTTTTTTTTATGATATATTTTAGGTAATTAATCACCTCTCCTTTCTAATATTTTGTCTATGTTCTAATTAGTCTATACTTGTTTGTCTTTTGTTATTTATTATTGACTTATTATCCTGACGAAGAAAACATAGTTTTCGAAACATGTTGATATTGTTAATAAAATAGTGGTGTTATACAAAGGTATTTGTTTTTTCATTAAATTAAATTTATTTGTTTCTATCTTCGTTTTGATTAATAACAACTATCAGAGTTACAAGTTGAAAATAATCACCTACAGTTACTTGGAAGTGTAGTTAATCTTATGATGAATGACTTATCGTGGCCGGTTTTCTTTAAAATTCGTGATTACGCCGAGGTAGATAGAGCCGGTGAAGAGATGGAGTCAGCGCACATATGGAACCGGAAAAGAGATGGAACCAGAAAAGAGATGGAACCAGCTGAGATGGAGCCAGTGAAGAGATGGCTCGGAATGTGGAATGGCTGCGTCACCGCGGGTCACTCAGAACGTGTGGAGTTACGTCGATTGGTAAGCGCCGTGCAGTCAATAACAAACACACCATAAATTATTAGCACCTTACAGACTGCATTAATTAAACACGCGGGAAACAAGATGGGCGATATAATTGATGGTGAAGCGATTAAATCAACCATCCGTGAATCGCGATTCATAAAATAAATAATAATACTGTTGGTTTTACAATTGAGAAGATGAGTTGTACAAATATATCAACGTACAGTATCATACACACAGATTTGCACAGCGATTGTAACTGCCTGATTGATTTATGCATAAGCATGTGTCAGGCGAACGTGGAAATATCATCAGAGGTCTATTTTATAACTTTGATCACGATACCGTCCTTGGTAGTAGAGCTGATAAGTATCGCCCACATCGTCTCTAAAAGAACTCGAGACACTGTCGAGATATTTTTGTGTTTATAGCTTTTAACAACGAACACCCAATAAATTACTTGCAATAATGTTCAACACTCTTTAGATAATGGCAGGTAAAAAGATTTTATTTTCTTCGCGACTGATTTTTATTGAGAGAATGCTGAAGGATTCATGTGTACTAAATTTTTGATGATAGTATGCTTTAACGTAGTACTTTTTACGGTCCATAAATGCACAACTGATATTTGCGTTGTAACCTCGCCCTCTTTCCCATAAACGACGCACGTTACAGAAAGAGGGGTTATAAGGGATCTCTAAATGGCTGGGCCATATAACTACCACCATAATCATGTTATGTACAAAGACAATTCAAGAAGTACTATTTATTTAACGAGCGTACGTAATAACAAGTAAACATTGTTCCAAGTTCTGAGGCGTTCGGTAGTGAGATAAATTTACGAGCAGATCGAGTCCATGCGGGTTGTGGGCCGCTCACCTGGCCTGGCCGGAGTGGCCGAATGGAAACCGAGGGTATTAAGACACGCATAAAATAAACATAAAAATGATAACTCGGATTTATTGAAAGACAAGTAATGCTCCGGGAGTTGTAAATCTCCTCTTTAATAGGAGAATGCTGAAAGAAACACCCGTTCGCGAATGGCCAGCGTTGTTGCCAGAGTCCAACTAGCGCTCCCAAAATATTTTATAAAAAACGTCTATTTTATTGGATTATTTTATTACAATAATATGCTTTGTCGGGGTCGGGTATTCACTATCGGCGGGAGGTATCATATTATGTAGAATACTAAATATTTAAATAAAACGTATGTTTCAATATTAAATTGTTTATTAATAGTCCATATAAGACACCTCTCGCAATCTCAAGCATTGTCATTATTCCGATCAATTTGTGGATGAATTAATTATTAGCCATTTAAAATTCCGCGGGGAGACGTTAATGTAATTAAATTGGAAACAAGAAAGACTTTGAAGTTTTTTGTTGAAAAACAATGCACCTTAAATTTACATTCCCGTTGTATGTTAATAAGATACGGGTTATGTCGTTGACTTTTAATTATGGTTTAATTAATTTAATGTAGCGGACCAAGTTTTTGTCACTTGTTATTATTATTGGACGCGTTACGTAATCTTGATCAAATTAAAACGAGCCGAAATTTACGGAAAGTTAATTAAGATGATGCGCCACGTCGTGTAAAATTCGGGGTCAGGCCGTAACAATAGCGCTCCTTGTCAAGATTGCGATAAGGTTTAAATTCCCGTTTAACACCAGCTATTTGAGTTATTCATCGCTAAAAAGCATGTTTATTTTATTTTGCAAAGCTTGGACACAAATATTTAAATGTTTCACGATCATTTTCTAAAGAATTTAACTTCCCACATTATACAATAAAACTTTAACCGAAAAGGGGTTCGTAAGAAGGAGATTTTGAACTTTAAAGCAGTTTTTATAGATCTCATATTTTATTTTCTCTAGGCTTATAAAAAACCAAATCAAAAAAATATTATTTCAAAGGCAAACATGCATTCTACTCGCAATGTTTAAGCCGCGGCATTCCGAATTTCTACCGCTTTATAACACATTTCTCTTGAACACTTTTAAGTTTCTAAAAATATATTTGACGTTTTTAAAGATAATATCGATACATTTGCCATGCCGAAATGGTAGTTATATGAAATTCCCTCGGTGGAAAAAAAATGGCAAAGCTTGCTCTGAAAATTAACATAAACACGTTTTTTTGTTGTTTTACAAGTATATGTTCGAAAAAATTCACAGTTTTTTAAAGTGCTATTTAAGACATCTCCCGTGAGATTTTTGCTAAATTTATACATGTCGTGTTTTATCGAACATTTTCACAATGTTCGCTTAAATATTAGCGCGCTCCCTCTAACATTCTCTACATATCTCCCCTTCTTCATCTTCTTTTTGAGCGCTTACTACCGGGTTTTAATTAAGACATCTAAAATATTTCTAAGCGATCTAATTCAAATCATATGATTTTGCATCACCTTAACTCTATTTGTTTTCGCTGTCTAAAAACGCTTTAGTTTTACCCTTTGATGGGCCAAAGTATTACATATTCAAATGAGATCGATATATTTCCACTGCGGCAATTAATACAAACATTCCACTCAAAACATGCACTGAGAGAAAAGGCTAAATCTACACAGACTGCAATTTAATCGGGTTCAATTCTCACAGACGATTTTTCTCAATTGCCAGCACCCGGCCATTGCAAAACCAGATAAAAGCCAATTATTATTTCCCATGTTCAATTTACTTACATAAATCTAAAATGTTAAAATTAGCATACACGATTTATCACAGTCTCCAGTTCTATTAACAGAATACAAACACATATCAAAGGTTGGCTCTTTTCATGAATATGTACAATCCGTACAATAAAAAGTTCAATAAATAAATTGGTGTTTAAAAACGACAGGTTATTTATTAGTCATTTATAAAATTTTTTAAAAAACCCGTTACACAACATCCGACATCGACCAATTTTAAAACCAACAAAATATAATACATAATAAAAAATATTATTTGTACCCGTTATTTGCTAGGCAAACGAAAAGTATTTTTATATAACAACACAAATAATGAGTTTTGTGCCATTTTATGTTGAAATTACTAATATACGGTCGTAAATTAGTGTCGCTGCAGTGTAGCGTTACAGTGAATTGCCGATAAAAAATCGTTCTGTAAATATTTGAGACAAATTATTTGTTTTGTTTTCTTGTTATTTACAGATAAAATTTAAATCTTTATTGCATTTTCTTGTAAATGAACCCGCGATCCGCGAGTCCCGAGGTAAAGTGGTTATTTTATGTATCAGCGGGGATAAGTGATCACGCAATATTATAATAATATTACCATACCTGTAATAATACCATATCTCTGCTTCTTTTAACGAAATTAAGACATAGCACTAACAAACCAAAAGCATTTTTAACACATCAAATCAAGCACTAAGCAGTAAAATAGAAAATCTATTGGTTTATTGTATCGATGTAGAACATAGGTTCTCAAACTTATTTTGCCCACCAACCACTTTGAGAATATTTTTTATCTAGAGCCCCCCATTTTTTTTTATTTATGGGGGGGGGGCTCAACTGTCACGGAATCTATAATTCGATTAAAAATTTATTAAATTATTTGTTTTACCTTTTTGTTTAGCACGTTAAAAAAACAATTGTTTTGTATTTTATGTACCGATTGCTACCTCTTTCCTTCTTGTATTCATATATAGTGTCAATTCTTAATAATAATAATAACACGAAAGATGATATGATATAATAAAAAATAAAATTTCATATCATCCAATTTAATGTAAATCTGATTGTAATGGAATCTTTCAGTTCAATTTTAATCCACTTCCCGAACTACCGAAATATGTGAATTTTCGCACACTTGATAAAAATTATTACAATGCACACAGTAACAAAGATTAACCAATAACAAAGTTTACTTTGCTTTATTACTCATAGTACGTGATTGGCGTGGTTTTTGTCTTTTTAGACCATTTTTTGTTTTTACCTGCCCACGCCCTCACTGCTCCATCTCAAAGCCTTCTAATTTTCACTGGGTCTTCTACTGCCCCCTGAAAGTCTCAAATGCCCACACGGGGGCGTTATCGCCCACGTCAAGAACCTATGATGTAGAACAAAGTAATACGAAAAACCAAAAATTCGTCGAAATTTAAGAATTAATTAGATAAATATTAAGGCACTTCGAACAATAAGTTCTAGCGTCATTAATCTTGCACAGCTATTTCTGTGTGTAACTTCTAGACTAACCCAAGTATTTTCAACTCACAATTTCATTTAAAACATAAGTTATGGAGGTTAGAAATATTTAGTAAATTAAAAAAAAACGTCGTTGTATTTTAATTGACGTATTTAAAAAGAGAGAGTGTGAATCCAATAGTAAAAAGTATTACTGAAAAATCATTCTTTATGGAAAAAAAAAAAGATTAAATTTGTAAGGATCTAATAATGGCGACCATTATGGATCGTGAAATAATTCCGATTCCCTTGGCGAATGAAATAAATCAAACTGCTACATCAAAGTTCCCCGGAGGACACAGCGGGGATTAAAATCTATTAAAGGGATTGAGGGAAGCTGCGAGGGTCTGGTAGGGTGGCCTCCGAACCAGGACGTGAATACATTAATCGACGGGCGAACCCGACCAAGTACTGCTAGTACCTACTCACAAGGACCTCGTGTGAAATGCTTTCAATTTGGTCAGTGATATTATTTGACCAGTTAGGGATTTTATCAATTTTCACTATGTTGAATATGGTGATCTGACAACTCAACAAAGTGACACTTTGTCACTCCTTTGCAAAGTCATTAAAAGATGTGAAATAAAAACTAGGCTAAATAGATTACGTTAGGTTAGGTTGTGGGCTATTTTTAATTACTTTTTCATCACTTTTAATGACTTTTCAAAGGGGATGCCGGTTGGCTTGTCATGGAACCATTAAATGTGGGACGTAAAATTTTTACAGTAAGTAAATTTTAGGAATTGATTCCAAAGACTATTTTGGTGGATTTAAAAAAGTTACAAAATGTGAAAAATTACGAATTAGTTTTGTGATAATGACTCACAATTCTTTTTGGCACACACTCATTGTTTCACGCACCTTCATACATTCTAATAATACGTGGCTCAAGTATGTATAAATATTTTTGTGAAATATAACCTTCAGACTCTAGGCTATGTCTTTACAAAGCTATAAAATAAGATCAAATTATTCCTTCAAAATGTACTCTTCTATTATTCCCGTGTTCAGCATGAAGTCTCAATTTTTTGATTCACTTCATAGTATTAGTCTTCCAGAGGGGCAATTCCGTTCTACTTAAGTATAAGGAATAATTATTTATTGTCCGTAACCTTAAGACCCCGCATTCCGAATTTCTATCGATTAAAACATATTTAGGTTTATAAGCTTTTAAAAAAATATATATTTTTAGATAATATCTTTAGCCGAAATGGTAATCACGAAATTCCTCGACAAAAATATCGCAAAGTATGTTCCGAAAATTATTTAAAAAAAACATTTTGTTCTGACATTTAACATGTAATGGGTACGAAAAATTCAGTGTTTCTTTAAATGCTGATTTTTGCTCTATTTTAAATAATTCATTGTTTATTAAATATTTTATAGCTCATGCCTATTAACAATATTTTTTTTATACATTAGCACGCTCCCTCTAACATTCGTAATTATATATCACCCATCTAAACCATAATCAGTAATCGTCTTATTCTTTTTGAACGCTTACTACAGGGCCTTAAAATTAACGACCTTTTCGCAAGAACTGGAATCGCAGTTAACGAAAAAGTCGTTCATTTTAAGGTTAAGGACAATTCCTTATCTTTAAGTAGAATTGGAATCGCCCCTCTGGAGCTTTCACGACTTATTTTTCTATCCTTTATCCGTTCATCCGCTCGTCATAACCAATCCATCTTCCCTTTCTAAAACCTGTAAACTGCGTAAACGCATTATTTTCGATTCTCCTTATTCTAAAAAGTAAAAACTCTTGCAGATACACGGTATTCTCACGCAAACGCTTCGGGAGATTCACTTAGATTTGCACTATTTGATGTGCGCACTACGCCCCTGGTTAATTAACTTGTTATGGATTCTATGAATAAAAAACACTTTAACACTTTTTGTTATATTTATTTGTAAGTCTTTACAATTACATTGAATACATTCTTATATACTAGAGTTTTAACAGAATTAAATGTCTCTAAGTGAATGTTTCCAAACTGAAATCTAATATGAATCTAAATCTGAAACTGAGCGTAATGTATTTTATAGCAATCTTATATTTAAATAGTGTGATAAATAAAGTTAATTAATAATAAACATGGAAATGAACAATAGACAAGAGATATGGCGACAATCATAAAGCTAACTTTGATACATATTGGTGCGACGGACAAATAATAGATAGTGAACGAAGCATAATAGGTTCAAAGGTTGTAGCAATATTAGAAAGGTACATAACACCTTCCTCGTTAAGATGAGATAATATGGCGTCCATCATTATCTCACATCAGTTCGAAGTCTTGTACTTCGTCTGAGCGTTAGGGATTCATCATTGGACCCGGTAACGTTTTCTTCCATTTCTACGTTTGTTTCTCTTTTGTCTTTTGTTTTACAAATGTTCAAGTAATTTATTAATCTTAAACGAGAATCACCTTTAAAATGATTTTTTTTAGATATGTAACACTTATATAGTTTATATAAAATGTAAATGATTATTAAACTTAAAAATACATAGGAAAAATAGTTATTTTTTATAATTCTAATTACAATATGGTCTTCGGGGATATTTTCTAAGTCATCGTACATTTTATTTAGCTTATGGCTTGCTAAAATTAAATCATCCTTATCTAGAGTAAATATTTTTGGTATTATTAATGGAATATTAATTTTGACATTTTGTGTTTGGTTTATATTGCAACAATTATCATCAGTTATATTGAACAAAGGAATTATTGATTTTGAAGCTGTTTGGTTAGATATATTATAATATCGGTCTTCTACATTAACAATCACTGTTGAACTAAACTAAAATAGATATTACCCCGGATGCCTTCTCAAAGTTTTTTCGGGAAAAAATTGAAACCATTCGTGCCTCCACATCTCACGCCCCTCTGCCAATATTCACTATCAATTCTAAAGGAAATTTGTCTTCCTTCAAACTTACAACGCTTGAAGAAGTAAAAAAGATAATTTCATGTTCGCCAAATAAGCAGTGTAGTCTTGATCCTATACCAACTTGGTTATTAAAAAAATGTGTCAATGTCTTAGCTCCATTCCTAGTTCATGTTTTCAATAAATCTCTCAGTACAGGTGATTTCCCTGAATCACTAAAATCAGCTGTAGTTACACCAATATTAAAAAAGTCACAACTAGACCCTGATAACTTAGGTAATTATCGACCCGTCTCAAATCTACCTTTCGTGTCAAAAATCCTGGAGAAAATTGCTGCTACTCAAATAACCAGTCACTTGAATTCAAACAAATTATTAACAAATCGACAATCCGCATATAGAAGGTTTCACTCAACAGAAACCGGACTTCTTCGTATGCTGTCAGATATAACTCTAGCCATAGAATCAGGTAAGTTAGCACTTATCTCACTCTTAGACATGAGTGCAGCGTTTGACACGATTGATCACGACTTCCTCATTAAGAGATTAGAGGAAACATTTGGTTTGAGTTCCGATATCAAAAATTGGCTGGCGTCATATTTATCCAATCGCTTGCAAGCCGTGAAGATTGGAAATAAACTCTCAAACTTCGCAAGACTTTCTTCAGGAGTGCCCCAGGGTTCCGTTTTAGGTCCACTTCTTTTCATCCTTTTTACAAATGATGTCGCCGAAATAATCGAGTCATTTGGTCTCTTGTCACACTGCTACGCTGACGATCAGCAAGTTTATTTTTACTGCACTCCAAACGAAGTCAGCAGTCTCAAAATTCGTGTAGCTGAATGCTTAGAAGCAATAACTCGTTGGATGTCTTCAAACAAGCTAAAGCTGAACCCTTCTAAGACTGAGTTTCTCTGGGCGGCCACAAACAAACGCCAACATTTCATAGACGATTCGCCTATTTCCATTTCCGGCAGCGATATTATTCCCAAGACAACCGTCAAACTTCTTGGCGTTAATCTAGATTCAGACTTTTCGTTTAAAAGTCAAATAAATAGGACTGTAAGCACCGGTTTTTTTCACTTAAGACAACTCAAGTCCGTCCGAAGAAATCTTCCTACAGAGGCGACAAAACTACTAATCAACTCTTACGTAGTCTCGCGACTCGATTATTGTAACGGTATCTATGCTAGCCTTCCAAAATATCAAACTGACAAACTTCAATCCGTTTTTAACGCAGCGGCACGGCTCATAACCGGAGTCTCTAAATATTCACACATTTCAGAACACCTTCGTAACCTTCATTGGCTCAAGTGCCCTGAAAGAATCCAGTACAAATTGTGCTGGATGGTGTTTAAATCAATCAATGAAATGGCCCCACCTTATATCTCTGAACTATGTGTCCCGGAAAATACTGGTCCGAGGCAGTCAACCCTTAGATCAGCAACATCATCAGCTATAGGCAGACTAATGGAACCTAAACGCAAGCCAAATACAAAGTTTGGAGATCGCGCTTTTGGAGTATCTGGGCCTAAGGCTTGGAATAAACTCCCTCCGGAACTAAGATGCATAACAAGCCCAACAGAATTTAGGTCCAAATTAAAAACCTACCTTTTTGGGCTCTCATATCCTTAATTTAAATAAACCTATCTGAGAGTATCATACTTTTATTTTCTATGATATGTCTTAATTACACTTTTCTAATTAATTTTCTAATTACTTGAATCTTTGCACATCAATCTGTCTCGTTACGAATCACATTTAGGAAGATCAAATCCTTGTACTACTGTACCGCCCACTATAAAATGTTGCTTTTGATTTCCAAAATACACTCATCAAAGAATGTATTTTATACTAATATTAAAATATATTTCAGGATTAAACACATATAACAAGTGTACACAATAATGTCCTCTGCGTGCGAACTATATCTAAATTTCTTAATAGACAATAAGTGTTAATTTCAAGCGACCTCCCAGGTAAGTATGGACCTGTATACATTTTTAAGAAGCATCGCGTTCATTGGTCGAGACATTGTACATATATTTTCTTATGAACCTGTGGATGCAATTTTTAGCCATTAGTTGTTTTAATTGTTTGTCTAGTTTGTAGTTTTTCTAGATTTTAGAAATGTATTGTAAGTTTGTGCAGCGCCCTTGAGGTGATTTTTCACAAAAACGGCGCTATATAAATCATCCAATTATTATTATTATTATTATTAACTAGTGTAAAGTTTGCAGTTTGGCTTTATAATTAATATTCCTGTATTCTGTAATTTAACATCGGTTGGTTCAGAATTCTTACATTTAATTGTAACCAATGTTGGTCTAGGGAGCACAAAAATCCATTTTGTTCCTTTATTTGTAGTATGCCAAATTCCGTTAATCGTATTCATAATTCTGGTTTCACAATTCGGAGGCATATGAGAAGGTTCAATTAGTAATTCTATTTCACAAATAGATCTTTCATGTAGATTATAATAAATGTTTGTGGTTTTACAAATCGCTTTATCTAAAACGGTCTGTTTACACGAATCTATATTATCAAGAGTAACATAATTTGTTTTACTCTCGGCGATAGCTAAATATTTAACATTAGGCATAATAAAAACATATAAATCGTCTTGTCTTTTCATAGGCAAGGGTATTAACTTGTATAAATTATAGCTTACATAACTACACAAGGGGTTTGATATAACAAAAATGATTCTTCTATTTACATATGCAATATCAATTTTTACCATTGACATTAAAATATTAACATTTTTTATATTTGGTGGGACAGGATAAGATACGGAATTCGGTAAATAAGGCAAGGATTTACTTATTTCTTCAATATATTGCTGAGGTGTGATAATAAATGGGTGTATTATATTATTTTTGGAAAGCAATAATGCGTTTATGATAAGTGTATATTCGTTTTGTAATTCTGTTGTGATTAAATTCAATAGGGTAAGATGTTTTTCTATTTCTTGCTTCAATTCTAAATTAAATATAACATCGCTAATGTTTGTAGTAAACGATTTTAATTTTTCGAAATTTTGATTAAATATTTCTTCATTTCTTTCAAGATTAGTTATTGTATTATTAAAATTTGTTATTGTTGTTTTCACTATTTGAGTTTGCTGTTTTAACATATTATATAAGTCTTTATCGCCTGTGTTTAGAGAATCAATTGCTTCATCATAATAAAGCGCGTCATCACTATCTAAGGTTCCAAATACAGTTTTAAATACTGTACCTACCATATCTATCCAACCACGTTTTACTCTTATTTTTGGTTGTCCTATAAATTGTTTTAGCGTCTTATCCTTTTGCTTTAATACTATTATTAGTTGATGTAAAATATTTAAATGCGGTTCGCAAGGAGAAAAACTTTTATGCATGATTTTATCGTCATTACATAATAGTTGTATATTGCTATATGTTTTATCAATTAATATTAACTTATTATCAAAATATATGTCTAAATCAATATATGTCACTACATTCCAATAACTCTCTATAAAATTAATCATATTAACGTGTTCATAGTATATCCCTGCGGATGAAGATATTTGCGTCCAGTTGAATCCATTGCCGTAAGGCAACCATGTCATCAATCTGAAACAATGGCCTTTTTTAAACGATTGAAGTGTACTTTAACATATTTTTTCTTTACTTGTATAGTACAGTTTACTTTTGAATTAATTTTAACAATTCTATAGGGGCCTTGATAATTAGGTGACAATTTTTTGGAATGATTACTTTTTGTAGTTTCGTTTCTTAAATAGACTAAATCGTTAACGTTATAAAGTTCATTACTAGAAATGTTCTTATCAAAGTTCTCTTTTGCTTTTATCTTTTGGACTTGAACATGTTCGCGTGCAATTTCTTGTGATTTGTTTAGTTTCAACTTTAAATTGTCAACATAATTATCATATGTATATTTGAATTGAGGTTTTTGTGTTAATGACGTTGGAAGTTCTGGTTTTAAACCGAAAATTAATTCGTATGGCGTATACCTAGTACTGGTATGAGGCGTTGTATTATACGAAAACATTGCTAAATTTATCCATTCGTCCCAATCTGTTTGCTTTTCTGAAATGTAATGTTTTAAGTAATCTGCTAAGGTCGCATGAGACCTTTCCAATGCACCGTTGGACTGAGGGTGATAAGCTGTTGTTTGGATTTGTTTAATTTTAAATAGTTTCGCGACTTCTTTTAAAATATTTGACGTGAAATCTTTTCCTTGATCTGTAAGTATTCGATTTGGTATTCCGAATTTACAAATGAAGTTATTGACTAACTCCTTTCCAATAGTAATTGCTTCATGATTTGGAATTGGAAATGCTTGCGAAAATTTTGTTAGATCGTCTTGTAACGTGAGAATATATTTATTTCCATTTTCGGATAAGGGTAATGGACCTACAATATCTAAAGCTATCCTTTCGAAAGGTTTCTCGGAAGTTGTAGTTATTTCCATTGGATGAATAAATCTTTTACGAGAAATTTTATTTTTTTGACATGATTCACATTTTTTTATGTAATTTCTTATGTCTTTTTTCATATTTTTCCAAGTATATCTCTCTTTAATTCTATTATACGTTCGGTGAAACCCTGAGTGTCCTGATTGTGGAGAATCGTGATTCTCCTCTATTAATTTAGTTATATCCTTGGGATCTGGATGACTTATTTTATTTTTACAAATAGTTACCATGATTCCGGAGTTTGCAAAGACGTAATAAACAAGAGTTTTTATTTTATTCCAATTTAAATTATTATCACGAGCTAGTTCGGGAATTGAAAACGATTTCTTTTCTTGTGAAATTAATACATCTTTTAATTTAAGAAAACAATAGAAAATATCTTCGTATGTTGGTTTATCCCAAAAATGTTCCATTGTTATAAGATGGTAAACGTTAAATATGTTATTTAGTTCTGAATATAATATATCTCTTACATTCGTTTTACTTTTCTTTATGTCATCGTGATTATTGATTAAATTCCTTATCTCCATAGACAAACCTTCGGACATTTCCTTATCGTTGGAAATAAAGTTACATAAATTATCTTTCCGTGTTAGAAGACTTTCGTCTATTTCAACAATATTTTTGCAGTCAATAATGGTTTTATCTTTATAATGAGACTTTATAAATTCTTCGTAAGAATTTGGTTCTGGGTTTATTCTAAAGTGTAATATTTGAGAATGATCAATTCTAGATAACGCATCGGCATTAGAATTTAGTTTTCCGGGTTTGTATATTATATTATATTGATATTCTTCCAATTTTAAACGCCAACGAAGTAAGCGAGAGCCAGGGTCTTTTGTATTAAACAACCAAACTAAAGGTCTATGATCCGTTATTATATTGAACTTTACACCATACAAATAAGGTCTAAAATGTTTAACTGCGTAAATTATAGCTAAAAGTTCACGTTCTGTTGTTGAATAATTTGATTCGGCTTTATTTAGAGTTCTGGAAGCAAAGGATATTGGTAAATCCTTAGAAATCTCGCCTTGAGATAATACTGCACCGATAGCGAAATTACTTGCATCTGTGGTGACATTAAATGTTTTACTGAAATCGGGGAACTGTAGTATTGGTTCTCGAATTAAGTGATCTCGAAGTATATCAAACGATTCTTGTTGTTTTTCCTTCCAAATGAATGGAACATCCTTCTTTAATAATTGGGAGAGAGGTTGAGCATTTTTGCTAAAATCTTTAATAAAACGTCTGTAATATCCAGCCAGTCCTAAAAATGACTTAATATCTTTTGGATTTTTTGGAAAAGGGTAATTTTTTATGATTTGAATTTTATCTGGGTTTGGTTTAACTCCATTTTCTGATATAACGTGACCTAAATACATGACCTCATTACGCATAAATTCACATTTATCCGGCTGTAGTTTTAAATTGTGTAATCTTAATTTTTGGAATACTTCTTTTAACCTAATCTCGTGAGTCTCTATTGTATCGGCATAAATAACTATATCATCTAGATATGCAAAACATCTTAATCCTTGAATACCAGCTAAAACGTTATTCATAACCCTTTGAAAGGTTGCTGGACCGTTTTTTAATCCAAATGGCATCCTTAAAAACTCGTAATGTCCTAGAGGGGTGGAAAATGCTGTTGTTTGTGAATCTTCCGGTTTCATTGGGATTTGGTGAAATCCTGATGCAAGATCTAAAGTTGTGAAGTACTTTGAGTGTCCTAATTGATCTAATATCTCTGTGATGTTGGGTAAGTTGTAAGCATCGCCTATAGTGACCTCATTTAATTTACGGTAATCAATCACCACTCTATATTTTACTTGACCTTTTGCATCTTTCTTCTTGGGCACTACCCACAAAGGAGATGACCATGCTGAATTTGAATCTTTAATTATTCCTTGGTCTAACATTTTTTTTATTTGATCATTTACTTCCCTTTTGTGTACCTCGGGGTATCTATATGTTTTTGCGTGTATTGGAGTCTGTGTTGTAGTATTTATTTCATGCCTAATTGAATTGGTTTGACTCAATATATCTCCTTCTAAATGAAAAATATCGTTATACTCTCGACAAATTGAAAAAAGTGATCGTTCTTCTTCTTTATTTAAATGTTCAGTCCGTAATGATGCTTTTAAAAGTTCGTACCTATTATCAATATTTTCTGTTATCTTGTTGAATTGAAATGCGTTTTTATTTTTGCATTTAACTTTCCTTTTTATTGTTCTATCATCGCAATCATCTTCTAACATTTTGCTATCTTTTTCATTAAATTTTTCTAATATCAATTCCATTTTCTTAACTTTTACTTCTTTTTCTGTCGTATTTAAAATAGACGTAATTGCTTTTGACTTTGAATTAACCTTTGTTATACTTCTGCAAAGATAAACTCCTTCCATAATTTCTATTTCGGGGACGAGTCCCTCTCCTATTTCAGGATTCAAAACATTGAATTCAACTAAGGTCTCTGTGCGAGCCTGTACAATAATTACCGAATTATTGTTTTTAACATCCGAACCTTTGGTTTTAAAATGGATTAGCATAGCACTTTTACCTATACACAATGTATTATTACTGTAATTAATTTTGGCATTTACTTTTCTTAGGAAATCATTTCCGATAAGTCCATCGAGTGGAACATTTGTTGCTCGAGGCAATAAATGCATCTTATTAGAAATTGGGATACCGTTGAATAATAAGTTCAATTTGACAGATCCTAACGTTAGAGTCGATTTTTCAGCGTTAATTCCTCTAATTTTAACTATTTCTTTATCGTTATATTCTGTTTCGCCATCTAAAACCATGGGGTTGATTAGTGATATATCTGCGCCACTGTCTAATAATAGTTTGACATATTTGTTTTTACATTCTTTAATAGGAATTTTGATGTACGCTGTAATATTTTCGAGGTTATTTAATATTCTACCTGTAACGTATTGACCTTCTTCGTTTCGGTAGGGAACGAAGGGTCTTGGAAGTTTTCCGAAGCTTTCTTTTCTAAGAGATTTTTATATTTCCAACAATCTTTTTTGTAGTGTCCACGTTTTTGACAAAAGAAACACGTTATTGTGATGTTTCGATGTGCGTTTGCACTGTTATTAATTTTACACTGAGAATTTTTTGAAGCGAAGTTACTAAATGATTTTACTTGGTTGACCCGTTTATCTTTATTGTGGAAGCAATTAATAGATATATGTCCTGATTTTTTACAAATAGAGCAGAATTTTTGGTTTGAATTACTCTGTTCTTTAAAATTGAGCATTTTTTCTTCGTTTATTGCAAATGTTGAAGCTTCTTCAAAGGTTTTTGGGTTTCTAGCCCTCAAAATAATGCTATACTGCGGTAATGCGCCCATTAAAAATGCTTGAAGAGCCATTTGTTTAATCATAGAATTTTTTCCTATTAATTCAGTGACATCTACAGTTTCTGCTTTGGTAGCTCTCAATAAATTTGAATAACACCTTTCAATTCTTTGGGTAAAATTGAGAACACTCTCATTTCTATTTTGTTTACATGTCTGCAATTCTAATAATAGTTGTGGAAAACTTTTCGAATCAGCAAAATTTTCTTCAAGAAAACTTTTATACTCTTCCCAATTACGCAAATTTCTACATGATGTTATTAAATCAGCTTTTCCAGTAACTTTGGTTTGAATAAATTTAAAAATAATATCTTTTTGAGCTTTAGATGCTAGTTTATGAGCATAATCACAATTTTTAATGAATGTGTGAAGATTATTTGTATTACCATCAAATGTACTAATGAATTGGGTTAAAAATTGAAAAGATACATCTTGTTCAGTCATTTTTAACAAAGTGATAAATTTAAATTAATAATAAAAAGATTTGAATGCTACAAATTTACAACTTTTAAAAATATTATATGAGATTCTTTAGAATTCACGAAACAAAAATCAGACTTACAACAATATTAAATACCACTCCATCTTCAGCAAGGCAGGTCCGCGACGTGAAGGTGAAGTTTCTTCCTGATATTCGGCTACTTGCACAGCAAAGGGCAACAACGTACTTTATCAAAAATACTCAGCAAGGCAGGTCCGCGACGTGAAGCTGAAGGTGAATTATCTTCTGATATTCGGCTATTTGCACAGCAAAGGGCAACAACGTACTTTATCAAAAATACTCAGCAAGGCAGGTCCGCGACGTGAAGCTGAAGGTGAATTATCTTCTGATATTCGGCTATTTGCACAGCAAAGGGCAACAACGTCACCAGTCACAAATAATTATAAGTTACTCATAGAATCCAGAGTTCTTTTGTTATAGTCAAGAATACCACAATATTATCGAAATAATGTTTCCATGTAGTATTTACTTAGACCATATCGCACTTCTGACACCAATTTTTTTGTTATGGATTCTATGAATAAAAAACACTTTAACACTTTTTGTTATATTTATTTGTAAGTCTTTACAATTACATTGAATACATTCTTATATACTAGAGTTTTAACAGAATTAAATGTCTCTAAGTGAATGTTTCCAAACTGAAATCTAATATGAATCTAAATCTGAAACTGAGCGTAATGTATTTTATAGCAATCTTATATTTAAATAGTGTGATAAATAAAGTTAATTAATAATAAACATGGAAATGAACAATAGACAAGAGATATGGCGACAATCATAAAGCTAACTTTGATACATATTGGTGCGACGGACAAATAATAGATAGTGAACGAAGCATAATAGGTTCAAAGGTTGTAGCAATATTAGAAAGGTACATAACAAACTATTTGGGAGTCCGCCATCTTCACATGGACCAGCGCCCGGTGACAATGCGGAGCTTAATTCAAATCCGGGCTCTTCCCATTGTGTTGGCAAAACGTGTCCGCCACACGACCAATGTTTACCATCGACAATGGGGCACCCAACATACACCACCCACCGACCCAACAAAGCAACCAACACGAAAAAGGGTTGAAACAAAACAAACCTAAATTAAATATTGCTATATACATGATGGTAACCTTTTTATTCCGGGCCTCAAGTCGATCAGCGAATAGAAACGAAATATTTGATTTAATACAGAGGCGTGATTGAGCGCGGCGGGGAGCAATAAAGTTGCTGGTAAATAAAAAAGTTTCCCAACACAATAACGTCGCGTATTGATTTTAGGGATTTTAAACTAGAGGGAAAGTTTTATTGTTGAAGGGTTGCAGACACACACACGAATATAACAGGCCACAAAATAGCGATTTTTCACCCTACTCGAATTATAACGGGTAGGTATAACTGAAGTACTAAAACATACACAAATACTCATAAACAATGTTCATTATTTAATCGTTGAAGACAATATTAACCATTCTGAATCGAAAAATATGAAACAGAAAATGTAGAAACAGAGTCGATCCCATACCTGTTACTATTCTGGTTATATTTATATGGTTATATATAAAACCAAGCGGATTAAAAACAACATGACAAAGATGCAAATTAGCAAAATTTGATCAAATGCGGAGCTCTTGATATTATAATAATGGAAGTTAATTTGTGGCAAAAATTGTACAACAGCATCCATAACGCCGACCATATTTGACAACATCTACAATCTATACAACACACGATTCAGACAAAAGGAAGGGATTATAGTCGGCTTGAAAATAAGGGACCATTATTTCTATTCCACAAATTAAAATATGATTTCGAAAAATATTCGATCACACTTACCACTACTGAAAATGTGATACAGATAAAATATAACCGATTGATATAAAGTGGTAGAAAACGAGAATTTATACGTTGTTTGGGATTATTGTCTGTGTCGAAATGGTACAGGGAATTCTACGAACTGTCCGTCGCGCCTTGCTCCAAACATCAAAGGCGTGATTCAAAACCAAACCAAATTAAGCTCTACTGTTCGATTTAATTACTTTTACCGGCGTAAGAATTAAATATCGACTATTGTAAATTACTGGTGTGAAGATAAGATCGTCCCGTACGCTGTACGGACAATATTTCTCGTGGTGAAACCAGTGCCAGAGCAGCGATCAGAAGCTGGTTAGCTCTCAGAACGAGACCGTTCAAGAGGTATAATTAAGAGGGCAATTAACTCGGCTACCGGCTCGATCCAATTGATTTCGCAGCCGTTTGAGAGTGACACGAGAAGTGCAGATTTATACAGTGTTGAGGCATTAATGACATAAATAAATATCCGTTTTCACGCCAACGCGGAGCGAGACGGGAAGAGATTGTGATCGGTTCGTTCGCAATTAGCCAAGAGCATACCTAATCCCAGAATGTCTAGTTTCGAGACGTTGAATTGACGTTTAAAATGATTTTATTCAAACGTAATTGGATGTTAACTGAAAAAGCGGCAATAAGTGATACCACGATATTATTACCTTGTTAGCTAAAGATAGGCGCACAATCAATTAAAACGCAAAATGTTAAGCCATTGAATTTTATTGAATGTCGTTGTTAGTATTTTACATAATTTTATTTAATTTTTATAGTTATTTTGGCGAACATTGAGACTGGTAATTGCGTGTATTCTGAGTATTTTCAGTCACAAAGCCGCTACAAGCATTTAGATGGTTAGTAGAGGAGAAAAAAATACAAAGATATAACATTTTTATCAATCAAGATGCATGTTTTAATTAATAAAATTCCAAATGTTTATAAAAATATCCATTTTATGACATTTTTACCAAGATGTTGTGGAATAACAAAATAACAGCGGTGATAAACAATAACACTTGGCTGTTTTAAAAATGCCATTTTTGTTAAATATACCTGCATTGTGACTAACAAATCTAGAAAATTAATATTAACTAAAAATCAAAGGTATTTTATTTTTATTATGGTTTATATATATATATTTGTTTAGTTTTAAAAATTTATTTTTATTATTTTACTACAAAATACAGGTAACCCCATATGTATTATTATTACAATATAATGCAACCTTTACCTTTGTACGACTACCATACCTCCACTACCATTATGAATGGTAGTAAAGAGAATACAAATAAATTGTAATATTTTGAGAAAAATTCACATTAAATAATAAAAAAAACATTAAATGAAAACAAATAACTTTGTGTACAACGCTTTATAAAATTTTCATTTTTCTTGAAGAAGTAAACCGTTGGATTCGAAACATGTTGATAATTTTGATTAAATAAGTTGCGCATACAAGGTGATTTGTTGTCATTTGCGATTTTTGAAGAAATGAAAGTTAAAAAAATTAAAATAAAAATTGTAAAAAAATAAAATTAGTTATGTGTCATATGTACGCAGGTAGCTTTAGATGCATTAATAAATAATAACTTTTTTGAAAAATTGCCATTTAAAAAGATGCTTTCACTCTTGAATCATCGATATTCCCATCGGCTTTTTGTAAAAGTGACCTCCGTAGTAAGTATGGTCCTGTATATTTTCTGCCTGAACAGAGTAAAAATAAAACAATACAATATGTATGTACATTTTTACGCAGCATCGCGATCATTTGTCAAATGCATTGTACATATCGTTGTATCAGTGATCGATGAACCGGTGGATGATTTTTTTAGCCATAAGTTGTTATAATGATTCGTATAGTCTTTAGATTGTAGAAATAATGTATTATAAATTTGTTCAGCGCCCTTGAGGCGATTTTTCACAAAAACGGCGCTATACAAATCATCAAAATATTATTATTCCTTATGGCAAAGTTTAAAGTGTGAATGCAGTTAAATAATGTTTTAACCAGACATAAACACGCCCGTGTCGTTAACACGAAGGTATTACATAATCAATTTAATGCAAGTGCTGGCTGCGTTTAATTTTGTTGACTAAGAGATTACGAGCTATATTGCAGCGGCACACGCTCGCTTTGGCTGGAGCCCGGGCGGCAAGGGTTGTTTAATAAACACTGTTTATCTAGGCAAATTAAGGTAAATAACTCGAATGCCGGCAGGGGAGTAAACACGTGTTTTCGGCTTGATTAAAACAAGGGTTGGATATTCACTTAATTAAATAAAGATAGTGAATGGTGGATAATATGATACTGTAACGGTGGTGTTAATAAATTAAATAAAATCCACACTTTCCTTCTGTAAACACAATTGGTATTTATTGGGTGGGTATAGTCAATTTGCAAGCGTACAGTTTAATAATCGTAAAACACAGTAGCTTAACAATACAACTACAACACTAGCTTTATAGTTATTTTAACAATAATAACCCCAATGGACACCAATTGTCCTCTAATTGCCTTATAACAAAGGTTGTACGAGTACCTTTTCTCTCTCTAGAGACCTGAAGTCTTTACGCGGGCCACCCCGGCGGATAAAAACTCAACAATCTAAGGTTTCGCTTGTCTTTATATTGGCCCGCTGCCCTAGCGATCGCGGGGGTGATATACTCGTACGAGCAAATGCTAGACAGAGAAAGTATTCGAGCTTGAATACTTCTCAAATACGCTAGAAATAATTAGATTTGTCACAATACGTTGTTTTAAAGAGACCTAAGCAGCCAGCAAACAAAATGTGAAATAATCTTAATTGAAAAATATTTACATCAACTACAAAGAAGAAAATCTGTGTTTCGAAGAAGAAAATACTTTTTTTTTTTTTTTAAATTATTTCCAACAAAAACATACTTAACAAATACAGATAACATTGGCAATTTAAATAGGTAATCCCGCGAAGCTGCCACATGGCTGCTTGTCTGCAGGTTCTACCTCAATATACATCCATTACCATTTGAAATAAATAAAAAACATATTTATAAAATTTAAAATTGTAAAGAAGAAAGCAAACAGAGACAATCAAATCCTAATGAACTGGTTGGTGCAACCTACTTTACAGTTAATGAAAATAAATACAGTAAAAAAAAAAAAACAACATTTTATGTTTACAAAGGCATACAATATTTAACAGATTTGTATCTATCATTCAAGAAAAAGGTAATATATTCTTAATAATTAGAAACCATTACATCATCAATCTTTCTTTTTCATCTTTGAACATTTTTTTTACAGATATACTGATTTTTCACTCATAATCCACATCTTCACAATTTTTATATTTATACTCTCATTTTCCTCAATAACAAATCTATTTTTGATTTTATTAAAAATCACCGGTACACAGTACTGCAGCGTTCGGTTTCCATACTTATTTGATATTTTAGGTATATTTAGGCCTTTTTTTTCTGTGAGTCGTGTGCTGTGACTATGTACCAGTGGTTTTTTATAAGTACTATCTCCCCAGTTATCCTTAATGGTAAGTAACCAGAATATACCTTTTATTGGGAGTAGGTTCTCAGCACAATATAAAAGCTGCACATTGTGTCTTTGTCTATATAAATTAGGTGATACAATATGTTTTATGATAGAGGTTTGCAAATTTTGTACATGCTTAATATAAGTCATGCTTGTATTTCCCCAGCTTCGAATTCCATATCTAAGAATAGATTCTACCAATGAAAAATATATCAATTTAAGTGTGCAATGAGGCAAGACAAATTTTAATTTATAGAAATTGTTCGCTAGAGCTCTTAATTGGTTACATATTTTAGTAACTTGCTTATCCCATTTAAAAGTGTTATCTACTTTTAATCCTAAATAAGTATACTCATTGACAAAGTCAATATTTTCACATTGGCAATTTATTGATATTTTTTTATGGATGCATTCAAAGTTGTGTGCGATTAGTTTCGGAATATTCCATATTTTCAAACTTGGTGATCTGATATACATGCATTTTGTTTTTTTTACATTTATGACTAAACCTACATCATGTGCCCAACAGATGTTTCAAACAGAAAGTTTTGACAACATGAATTTAGTATAATCAATTCCAGGTCACCGCAACTATTTTCAGCTAACTATGTACAGTCATTTTTACCACGAGTAAACAAACGTTATTAAATTGTTGCATTCGAAACTGCTTACGAATTGCAGCTTCAGATGCACTTGAAAATGGACCCTAAATACTAAAAAACGAAACGAGACGAAATGGTGTTTGCTGGAGTTGGGTAATATTATGTGTAGGAAAAACAAGGTACGCAAGGAAGGAGGATAACCAATTAATTATCACAGAATCTCTCTGAAGGTGCACACAAACACAACATGGTTATATAGTTGCACCGCGACATTTCGATATTGCCACAAAACGACAAAACAAAACGATATTATTTACTTGCAAGAAGGTCAAATACCTTATTTTTAGTTAAAAAACGAGATTATGTACACAAAAAACACCATTAACTTGTTACCATGGTAGTTCTAAATTTTATTTTATTTTTGTTAATTTTAATTTTATCTTGACGAAGGACCATTGGTTTCAAAACACGTTTATAATGATTTAGTTGATAGTCCGGTATTGTTTGAACTGATAAGCTTCCGGATACCACAACGTTATACCAGAAGTCAGGATTTATTTCAGTGCAGAAATTCTGGTACCAACTACCATATGTATTCCTCTTTGCTTCTTTAATGGAGGGAAATAATTAAACCAAGTCAGTGGACATCTTCAATTTATCTTTAAAAAAAGATAAAATATTTTTACAGAGGCAATTCAATTATGTACAATAAATACTGTATATTTCTTATTATTCATGTGTAAAAGCCCCCAAAAAGGGCGTAATAAATGAATAATTTTGATGAAAAAGTGATGTATACAAAGTGATTTGTTTTCATTTAATTAAAAAGACCCATAAAGTGAATTTGCGAATATGCATAGAAGAAAAATTAAAAAATAGCTTCGAAAAATCTAATATGGAGTTTGAAAAATAAGATAAGCACCAATTTTCATTTTTAACATTTCAAAAAGAAAAAAGTGGCCGAGAAAGGATAATAACCACTAGTTGATTAATACAGAATTTAAACAAGGTAATTAATTAGTTTTTATTGAAATAACACAAGTTATCACCCTAAATATTATTAAAAAAGGCGGGGTGCAATCCAATTATTGCAATATTTACTTTAATTTCTAGTTAATTAATTAGCATGTAAAGGTTTGCATAAATATCGTTAAAGAATTATCTTTTTACGTATCTCAATTTAACGACGGATAATTTAAATACAAATCGCCCACTTAACGAACGATTCCAACCAAATTAACAAATCTATAAATTTCCCGGTACGATTTTCATAAAGATCGTCAATTTTAATAAATATGCGGTTATTCTTGTTGAAAGTGTGAAAATTAGTGGACCCACTCATTACGGTGACGGAGACATAAATCATAATGACGTACATCAAAGCCCGGGGCTATTTTTAACGAAAACATTAATAAACTAAGCAATAATAATATTACTGTGTGTAAATAAGGCGGTCTATGACGATTGATGAATATTTAAAAACAATCGTATGTTAATATTAATTATGAAACTATAAAAACTTATTTTCACATTTTACGTATTTTGAACGTTATTAGCTTTACAGAAGAAACGATAATAAAAAATGTTAAAATAAAATTGATGATAATAATTTTTACTGCACCTTTTTGTTAAATGGGGACACTTAAAAAAAAAAAGAAAATAGCCGAACCTTGAAAATATTTAGCTAGTTTAGTAAGTTTAAAGTAGGCTTAATAAAACGGAAATATTTTTTAGAGTATTTGTACATTTGAATATTTTTTAGAGTTTTTCTTTTATAATATAACTAGCTTTTACCCGCGGCTTCGTTTGCATGGTATTAGGGGGAAATTACTGTAGCGCTTGCATTTATTAATTATCCCCCTCCCTCCTCTTCGGCATTCCATACAATCATTCCCGGTACATTCAGTTTTCAAACAGCTCGCGAGCCACCTAAATTTCATAATGCCAGAGCTCAAAGAAAAAAATAATTATCTAATTTGGTGCAGTCGTTCGGAAGTTATGCGCGTACAAATATTTCGGAGATTCATTTTTATTTAAATATATCAACATCGTTTCCAGGACAACGATTTGTTTTCTGACGTTAGCAATAACTCGCTTTTGTTAGCGACAGAAAACGTATAATAAATACAGTACATTTATTTTATTTATTTATTTTATTTATGAAAAGTATACAATACAGAATATAGTAAATTATATAAAGCATTGTACTCCCAGGAGTTAATAAACTCATTGCGGGAATGATACGCATTACATGAAACATATAGCTGTATGTATTAAATGGACATATGATGGGGACATACACAACATTATTATTTCAGATAGTCATTAATAAGATGAAGTTTGAGCATGTTAGTTTGGGTCTTTTTACATTGACTTGCACGTTTGATCTCGTTGGGTAGTTGATTATATTTTGTGTGAGCTATGTATTCTAGGGATCTAGTCATTAATATTTATAATTTCATAACGCCTTAGCTTACCTTCATATACAGCCATTATTCCTCGCATATAATGCAGCCTTGGTGAAAGAATTTTTAAAATCGGTTTATTGATTTAAGCGTGGAAGCGTATCAAACAAACACACAGTTTCGCATTTATAATATATAAGTATAGATATTCAATAATACTATTATTTATTTCAAAAAATTTGTTAATTTATAAACAAGTTCAAGTTCAAGATGTATGATAATGCCTTTCGAGGTGAAACAGCTGTCACGCGTCATAATAATTATGTAGCTGAACTTGTTTATTAATAAACCGTTTATTATAAATTGAATAATAACATATGCATAGAAGAAAAATTTAAATAAAATTGAGTTCAAAATAATAATGTTTGGATCATTTCTATAAAGCATTTCCGCGAGAAAATCACAATTAATACATTTAACCTGCACCCTATCACTTAGACTTACAACATCGATTTATTACTTATACGAATAAACTTAATAACAATAGATAAGTTTTTAGATTTTCATGGCCAGAAGTATTTTCGTTATTTGTTTTTGGTGTGTTATGCCGTGTTGCGCTACCTCCTTCTTTAGTCAACGTTTCGGACAGCGTTACAGTGTCCATCATCTGGGCAGATGATGCTCTGCTTGCGCAATGCACATTCAGTAAAATAGCGTAGGTTTAATTTCAATTAATTGGAAATGACTTTATTGTCAAAATTATTCCTTCCTAAAAGATACAATTCATTTATGTTTCTTACGACGTACTTGGTTAAACCCATATTTTTTGAATAAATATACCATAATTATTGAAATGCTTATGAAATAAAATATCAAAAATTAAATACGTCACTGTAACGCTGTCCGAAACGTTGGCTAAAGAAGGAGGTAGCGCAACACGGCATAACACCCCAAAAACAAATAACGATAATAACAATAAATATTTTACAAAAGTCGAAAGCTGTGGTCTTAGGCTGGCTTTACATTCGTAATTTTTTTCCGGTATTCGCTCGTGTAATTGAATTATGGCCAAATTACCAATGTAAACGACACCAAAAGTCACTTAACGTAATTTAAAGCATGTTACAGAACTTCTTCTCCCGGAAGTTTTTTGACAGGTCTAATCGCGTCCGCGCGAAATTACAGCCTTCTCACAGCTTATAAAATCAATTTGATAAGCTGAGGGACTTTTTGTAAGAAATAGTACCAAAATGCACCGTTGCGAAATGTCAAAAACCAAAAGACATTTGTTTTTATTGGATTTTTTTCCTATAAAACTAGTATTTATTTCCACTTATTTGAGTTTTCTGAAAATGAGCATCCTTCTATTCAATTATCGGTCCAAACCTTTCTAATCTCAATGTTTCTGTTTTTTAAATTACGTATTTGAATACGAAGTCGGTTGCAGTCGGCAGCTGTCAGGTAGCTGTCATTCGAATAAAATGAAAGAAATCCATTAATTTTCGCCTTTGACGGCACAAAAGTGCGTGGAGAATTGTTTAATTAAAGCCAAAATCTATTTCAGCACTTTATTTGGTCCTTTTCGTTTTTATTGACAAAATCGCGTAAATTTTACAGTAGCATGTCGTTGTTGAAAGGAAGACATCTTACCGCAAATACATTTACAGATGTAAACGGTCGCATGAGCAGTTACACAGATCGAACTTCCGAAAAACTTCCGTGATCATTAATTGCCACAAGTCAGATTCATATGTAAACCTGTCAAAATATTACGTAATCCGTAATTTTTAATTACGAGTGTAAAGCTAGCCTTAGAAACATCTCACTGTCAAGAGTGAAAAAGTTTAAAAGGCAGATAAATCAAATCAAATAGAAAATCTGTTTTATAGATTTTTGGTATAGGCTAACTCCGAAAAATTGTTATCAACTATTGTCGTATTACTAAACTTCAATATTTGTTGGAGTAAAGTTTTGAAATGAAATATATTTATCGAATTCTCGCTACGAAAACTTTACCCAAGTATTTTAGCATCAAACAGTATTGGCGACACATTGGCGTAACATCGATATCCGTCCAAATTCTAACCCCATTTCATTTATCATGTGTAATGATATTTAGTAATAATAATTATTATTTATTATATTTTACAAGTGTTGGAGCCCGCCACGCCGCGAGAGCAACAATACTAAATAAACAATGGCGATATTCATAACAATTTATAATATAATAACGATGCGGGGTCCAATTGAAACGTGTTTGAGGCCTTGTTAGGCTCCTGGCCATGGCGGGATGATTGGCTGAATCTTATGTATTTAATATTCGCATAAGTCTACCCGGGGAGCACAGGGTGGGCGGGGGTGAGGAGAGAAACCGGGCGGGTAACAAGTATGAAGTACAGTAGTATCTCCGTTTATAGTTCGTCTTAACCAAGCGACCCGAACCAACAGAAATGATTGTTAAAAGGTAAAAAATACTCAGATAAGTTATTCTATATATTTTACGTTAGGCTAAAGCAGGTTAATCGGTATTAAGTGAGTCGCATGTAACGTACATAACAGGAGTGTTGGTGGCGAAGAAGTTGAAGTTCTGATGATGTACGTTACACGTGACTGATTTAACGCCGATTTAGCTAACGCAGAAGACAGCCTGGTTTTTAAGAATTTCATAGTCATTGAAGTATTTTCAAATTGCATTAACATGTTAACGAGTTGTGCTTGCTAGGTATTAAAGAAATGAATTTTAATGTAGGAACTCTAAACTGACATTTATTCCAAAACATAAGCTTGTCCAAAAAAACAAAACATATTCTAATATTTGAATTTTCTGGTAGGGGGCTGAGTACCTACCAGCATAGAGCCCACAAAAATATCAACATAGTTTCCATGGAAACGATTTTTTTTCTGACGTTAGCAAAAACTCGCTTTTGTTAGCGACAGAAAACGTATAACAAATATAATATATTAATATTTATAATTTCATAACGCTAGAGCTTACCATCATATACAGCCTATAGTCTTCGCATATAATTTAGCTTTCTATTGGTGAAAGAATAATTTAGCTTTCTATTGGTGAAAGAAAGAAAGAAGGTCCGAGTTCTTTTGGTGCGTACTGGGTACTGGGTGCCGTTGCGGCTACTGGAATGTACAGGTTCGGTCGGAGCCAGAGCCGAACCTCGGAGCCGGAGCCCGCACAAGAACTCGAATCCGGACAAGAACCCTCACGACTCGCGGTGGCTCGGACCGCGGACACAAAGGGACGTCGGTGGAGGCATTCGGGTTCCGGCTTCGAGTCCGGCTCCGAGTTCCGAGTTTGGGTTCGAGTACTGGACCGGGTTCTCTGGGAGAAGTCGATTTGAAAATGGAGTAGGATCCACTTCCCTCGAAGAACCCGAGTTCAAGAGCCCACTCCAGCTACACATCGTTAGTTTAATCAGAAAAGGGCAGAAGGTAAGTCGGTCCCTAGAGTCGCTGGCATGGCCTAACTATTTTGATTAATTTTAAATAGATGTGAATTTAAGTTAAATAAGTCTTGAAATTTTGTATATGAGTAGACCTACATATATCATGCAGCATATTTTAACAGTGATGTTCAACATCCATTTTGATGATTCAATTCAAGCGAGCTTGTTCCGCGGATCAAACACACAGATACCTTATATACTATGTAGAAAATTTTAATACACTTGGATTAACCGGGAAATTTTATTCATCAAGATATTTTTTCAGCATCCAACCCTGTATATCGTGAGTCTACTGTAGGCTTTTGATTCATGCTCGCCCATTCCGCGGACTGACAGATCAAACGTCCCGCCCGCCGCGAGCCGAAAACCTTTCACAACACGTCAAAATCTTAACTGGCCCAACCAACCAACTTGGCTACAACTAGCAGCTAGCAACCACTAGCAATACCTGCACAGCCTACCGGCAATACATACAGCCTACTATTATCGTACTGGCACGAAGTATCGGAGCCTTCTCAGGAGTGCTATTCTAATACACATCTGACGGGGTGACGGGCGGCGAGTTCAAGAGAGGATTCTTAGCGGAATTAAAAGACGCTAGCAAAAAGCTGCATAAAAAGCGTAAAACACGGAGCAGGAAGGACTGACGGCGTTAATGAGATAAAAGTTGGTTTATTGTATGGATCTCACCTTAGCAATAGGTATAGTTATATTTAGCGTTTAAATACGGCCTCCGTGGTCGAGCGGTAAGGCTGCGCGGCGGCGGCGTGCGCAAATAAATTTCATTTGATTAATTTGTTTTATTTCACAATTAATATATAGCACGTTCCAGAGTGGAAGATACTCTCAGTATCGTCCTGGTGTTAGACCACAATTCAGAATTGAAACATTGCTTGAAAAGCCGTGTTTGGTGAAGAGCAGAAAATTTGGAATCCAAAATCAGGATCATATTGGGAAGGGGGTATGAGTACCACCGCCCCGGGAACCATTTGGATAATCAACACCCCTGCCGTAGGTCACCCCAAGTGACGTTAAGTGACTTAGCAGGGGTATCCGGATTCATGAGGTCCGGTGTCCAGGTCTTGGTGGCGAGTGCGTTTGTTCCACCTTCTGCGTGCGGGCCGGATCGGAAGATTGAAGGAGACCTAACATGGTCCCCTCCAGCTGGACTCTCTCGACCAATCACCTTGCACTGCAGACGGAGGTTCATCTCTTCCGGAAACATTAACGCCTGGATTTCTATCCACGCCTCATACCCTTTTCCTTCTCAGAAATTAATCCTCTTCTTTTCTCTATAAAGCCCTTCCACAAAGCGTCCCCAAAGATGATATAGGCCCTCAGGGTATTTGTTTTTTATCAGGGCTTCATGAAGAGACAAAAAATGAGCTGACGAAAAAGACAAAACCGTATATTTTCCTATTGTTTCAGAAATTTTCGAAAAATATTGTGATAACTTGGATGAAGACCTGCATACTTTATATAAAAAGTTAATTAGTTTTTATTCTTCTTACCGATACAGCAAAATGATGGCTGGATTGAAAAATTTTGGTATAATGAATAAAACCAATTTAACACTTACCTGAAACAAAAAAGAAAAACAACATTAAAAACATGTACGTTGCGAATAATTGTACAAACCATAGAACATCACAATCTAAAAGCTTCCTTTGAGAAGAATCACAAACAAGTTCAAATTAATAGATGAAGGTAACATGAGCTTGTTGTTGTCATTAGTAATAAAGATTTAATGGAAAAGCTATGTTGTGTAACAGAGTCCAAGTATCGCATATCACACATTTATTAAAAAAAGATATTAATAACGACACTAACACGCAAACGTCTAAATGTCAAAAGGCGTTGTCGACTCTGATAAAATTAACATCTGGCGTCTGGATTCTGGAGGCGCATACCTTCACACATTCTGGGTTCCCGGGACGCTGGCAGGTCATTAGGTCCACTCACTAATGGGATAACGAGGCACTAGAAACCTGATTTTGCACTAGGAATGTGTCAACTATTATATTTCTCAGTAAATCACCTTTTTCGATTGCCAAAAGAGCGGAAACTGGATTAATAGTAAAAAAATATATTGACAGACAAATGATACGATTTCTGGAAGCGAGGCTTATTTGGGAGATAGAGCGATATAAATAAACCCAGTAAGGAAGGCAAGGCACAATTTTTCACTCAGAATTTGTAACTATAATATTAATATAATAATATTTGTACAGCGCAGTTTTGTCATATTTCACTTCAACTTCGTTTTACTACAATAAACTTTAAAATAATTTATCTATTTATTTTTTATTTTTAACTTTATGAATAAAACCTCAAATTGTAATATTTAATTAAATGAAGAAATATCATACTAATAAATCTATACGAATATATGAAAAATAACAATACACAGAAAATTAAAAAGGTAACTGTCGTAACTGGGACAATCCAGAATATCTTGGCTTACCGGGAAAAATGCCTCGGCCACTGGGATCAACCAACTCGGCCATTGGGATATTTGTCATTTTTGTCGATCTCCTATTTGAAATTCCGAACTAATAGCATATATTTTTTTAAATAGGCAATTCATCCTAGAAAGAGTGCTTTGTGATTAATAATATTTATTATCTTCGACTAATTTTCCAATATTTTTGGCTGCTACATTTTTAAATGACAACAAAGTTCTAAAGAATTAGTTTGTAACCTAGATAGTGTCTCGGATAAATGTATCCCATTTTATTTATATGGGACACCTATTGACCTTTTCCGAGATATAGATAAACCAAGGAACGAATGCAAAACTTGCTTTCTCATTGAAAACGTGTCTATTACCGAATAAATCACCTTGTTGGATTGTCAGTAAAGGGGAAACTGGAATAATTGTAAAAAAAAATACACTGACAGGCAAATGAAAGGATTTCTGGAATCGTAGCTACTCATAGAGGTAATAATAATAATAATAGTTGGATAATTTGTAGAGCGCCGTTTTTGTGAAAAATCACCTCAAGGGCGCTGTACAGCTCATTAAGAATTCCTAGGTTCTATCTAATTTAACTATTTACAAACAGCATAAGTTCTGTTTCATTTAAGTGAGATAGAACAAAAAGTCAGAAACGCAAAACATACTACACAAGGTACGAGTTAACTACGATATTTCTAAGAAAATCACCATTTTAGTATCAATAAAAAACAGACAGAAAACTATCCTTTTTTTATGGAATCGAATCTACTCAGGGTGCGATAAAAATAAACACAGTAATGTGCTTCGTATTGTATGTAAACCTACTTGACTATTATTTTAATATTTTATAATACAAGTCGTTAAATATTTTTATCGGTTGAATGGAAGTCGTAAACTTACATGATGTAAAAACGTATTTTTATCGTGTTTTCTTATAAATTATGTGATAATGAAAATAACAAATAAAATAAATATCTGAATAATTATTATGACTAGCAGAAACCCTTTCAATTCAAATTCTTTTAAAAAAATTTGTTCTTCACATAGTCTGGTTTGATGAATCAATATAAAGATAAAAGGGGTGTGACAACAATGTTAAAAAAACATGTTTTTGGAGAATGAGACTACAAAGGATAAATACTCTGAACGCTTTGATCTATGGCTTTTAACAGTCGGATTTGGGTTGTAGTTCGTTCGCGAGGGACTTGGTACAATCTGATTAATGTAACCCTTCGTGACAAGATCCATAGTCACACCATTTTCTAGAGTGGTAGTTGTGCTCAATTCGAAAAACCATGATCCATAGAACTAATATATTTAATTAGAGTGGAAGTTTTGTTTAGTAAGACGCGCCAAGATCCATAGAACTATTGTAGTATAACGTAGCTAGAGAGGTAAGTATTCAATTCAAATTAAACTCAATTTTGGATTTGAGGCCAAAATGCTCAACCGAACGATATAACAAATAGGGGTGCGGATTTTAGCTGTTTTATTTATAGTATTTTAAATAATAAAATGTAGGTCATTCAAGAATATGATTTTAGGGGCGAATTTGGAAATTATTTTTGAGTTCGGCAACATAATTTTTGTTAAAATAAAAAGGAATTAAAAAAGCGTTTTGATGGGTGTAAAATTGAATTACAAACGACCGATTTACGTAGGAATACAAACTTTATCGTACCTATATAAATTTAAATTTTAACCCAAAAAAAACGTCTCAGGTTGAGAAAGATTATGTTTTTTAATAATAACTATTAACTTACAAAAAAAATTCAATGTTGCCTCTAAAGTAGTCTAAAGTCATAAAAAAAATCATTTCTTCAATGGCCAATTTCAAACACAAATAAATAAAACAGCTCACATCTGCACTATATATTTTCAAAACATTTTTAATCTTTGTTTATAATTATTCAGTTTGGTTGGGTATTTTGGCATCAAATCCAAATTACAGTTTTGTATGTAAAAGGCTGCGCCGTCGTTCCTCTTAAGTTCGTAAAACAAGACCCATAAAACTATTAATATCTATAACTAGAATGGTAGTTGTGTTCAGTTCAAGATCCACGGAATTACATCCGTGGGTAGAGCGGTTGTCAGTTGGACACACGGCCGGGCGGTAAAGATGAAGGCGATTCTTCACGCCAATTTCATCGACCCGTGAAGACCGCCCCCTTTCATCACGGCATCAACCGGCTGACGGATGATTGCACTCGCTCTGCAAGGTCTCCAGCGCGGACCTGTACCTACGCCGACACAGATGGTTCACGTTGAACGCCGAAACCGAGTAGGAGGAGATTCCAACACTACATGCATCCATTGGGGTATACGAGTATATCGGAAGACACAAGGTCCACAAAAGCTCTGTTATTGAATAAAATGTTATGTACGGTTTAATACCGTGATAAAGTCTCGTTAAATCTAAGCCAAACACCGAATAAATATAACACACTGTTTAAAAATGCCGGTGACTCGGCAGTTAATTTACTAGCCATATTAACTAGTGTCACTAGACAGTTAATTTACTAGCCATATTAACTAGTATCACTAGACAGTTAATTTACTAGCCATATTAACTAGTGTCACTAGACAGTTAATTTACTAGCCATATTAACTAGTGTCACTAGACAGTTAATTTACTAGCCATATTAACTAGTATCACTAGACAGTTAATTTACTAGCCATATTAACTAGTGTCACTAGACAGTTAATTTACTAGCCATATTAACTAGTGTCACTAGACAGTTAATTTACTAGCCATATTAACTAGTGTCACTAGACAGTTAATTTACTAGCCATATTAACTAGTGTCACTAGACAGTTAATTTACTAGCCATATTAACTAGTGTCACTAGACAGTTAATTTACTAGCCATATTAACTAGTGTCACTAGACAGTTAATTTACTAGCCATATTAACTAGTGTCACTAGACAGTTAATTTACTAGCCATATTAACTAGTATCACTAGACAGTTAATTTACTAGCCATATTAACTAGTGTCACTAGACAGTTAATTTACTAGCCATATTAACTAGTGTCACTAGACAGTTAATTTACTAGCCATATTAACTAGTGTCACTAGACAGTTAATTTACTAGCCATATTAACTAGTGTCACTAGACAGTTAATTTACTAGCCATATTAACTAGTGTCACTAGACAGTTAATTTACTAGCCATATTAACTAGTATCACTAGACAGTTAATTTACTAGCCATATTAACTAGTGTCACTAGACAGTTAATTTACTAGCCATATTAACTAGTGTCACTAGACAGTTAATTTACTAGCCATATTAACTAGTGTCACTAGACAGTTAATTTACTAGCCATATTAACTAGTGTCACTAGACAGTTAATTTACTAGCCATATTAACTAGTATCACTAGACAGTTAATTTACTAGCCATATTAACTAGTGTCACTAGACAGTTAATTTACTAGCCATATTAACTAGTGTCACTAGACAGTTAATTTACTAGCCATATTAACTAGTGTCACTAGACAGTTAATTTACTAGCCATATTAACTAGTGTCACTAGACAGTTAATTTACTTAACCAATTTCAAACCTAAAATCGACTGCAAAATACCTTTTAATAGTAAATTGGTATGGATATCAAATGAATTTATTTACAGTGTAGATTTTTGTACTTATACGCTGATAAATACAGTAAACAGACATGCAGACTTATCCGTGATGCGTTTTAATGAAAATATGTTTTATACCTTTGATATTCGGCGGTACATCCTCTCAGCGGGACACTAAGTTATAGGTACTATCGTGGAATCAAATATCCTTCCATACAAATTTGAATGGAAAACAATATCGACACTGACTTAATAGCTCAATAATTTTTAACAATTTACTACCAACTCTAGAGACAAATTACATTACAAGACTTCCGCACACACTACACAAAACAAAAAGCAAATATTAGACTGAAAAGAATGAACAAATCAAAAACACAGAATTGTTTACTATAAAGGCATCCAAACGTATGATTTAGTTCCCAGCGAAATAAAAAATGTACCTAGATTAAGCGTATTAGAAAAATGTTAAAATTGTGTACCTAATATACAGGATCACGAAACACGCCCACATGGCATTTCTTGTGTTCTTATTTATTCTATGAAGCAAAGCATGTTTTTACATTGCAAGGAATGGCGCCAGCCTATATATCGGAACTATGTGTCCGACAAAACTTAAGCGAGAGACAGCTTACTCTAAGGTCAGCAGATCTGGATGTTAATCGTTTAATCGAACTTTCTAGGTCAAATCGAGCCGTTTACTATGATCGCTCTTTTCGTGTAACTGGCCCTCTCATTTGGAATAAACTTCTCTCAACTCTCACTAATATCCAGAATTTGGCTAAATTTAAACGGGATTTAAAAACAAAATTATTTAAAAAAATCATACCAATCATGAATCCTAACACATTTTCAATACACGTAATACCTAAGCCATGCTCTCAAGTTTCCGATAATTGTTTGGTTTCGGTTTCCTCCTAATTGTATTTTTATGTTTAATGGTCGAATATAATGTCAGAATATTTCTCATTTCTAAACGCAAACTGCCTTCTGTTAGTATATAATATTTTAGTTTTAAAGTTCTTGTTTTGTCCTGTGCTCCAAGCACCGTTATTGTTTATTATTATTGTCCAGTGTGTGCTATGAAAGCACGGTTTTTGTTAAATTGTTGTTCTCTTGTCATTGTTTTGTAAATACTGTATATTCTTTGTTTCATATTATTTTAACAATATTTTGTAATGGATTCGTAAGGAGCACTGTAGGATTATTATTATAATTACTTTTGTACTTTATTAAGTTAAGCGCACTTGAAGTGAAGTGACACAAAACTGCGCTATACAAATGTAATGTTATTATTATTATTATTTTTACTATAGTTTTAAGTTATTTTCTAACTTTATCGTGTGCCCCTGATGTGATTTTTCACAAATGCAGGGCTGTAAAAATATCAAATCGTTGATGTTATTATCAGACAATATGATGAAGGTAATGTGTACGATTTTACGTGATATTAGTCAGGACAACGGAGTCGTAAAAACCATTCAACCATTACGTAGAATAGAGTTTGTGGCTGTACTTCCTCTCTCCCTACCCATGTAGTGAACAGCGTGATTGTGATAATAGTCGTGGTAGATTATTTGCATCTCCACGTGCAAGAAGCAAAGTTTTCTCGTCAATGCTTTCACTTTTCAACTATGAAATGTGTTTTGCATACATATCAAAAGTGCCATGCCCGTTTATCAAAGGTTACAACCTGTTGGGAGATAGTAGGTCAACAACAAATGTCGGTAGAATTTTACACATGGCATAAATTAATTTACCAAAACATCATAAATTACATATATTTCAACTGATAGAATTTCTTACCACGGAATGCTAAGCCAGATTTCCAATATCTACCTCCAATAAAAATCTAACGTTATTTTGTTTGTTTTGTTATAACACACTTTATACAAGACACGGCATTCCATGTTTTAATCAGATGAAATAATAAACATAATTTTTATTGGTGATAATGCCATACCGCTGGCAGATCAAAAAAATTGAAATACTGTGATCTTTATCGAGTGCTAGAGAATTCGCACTTTGGTCTAGAGCGGCGCTTTTTTAATATTGGATCTCGCAGATTACATCCGCGGCAATCCATCACGGTTGATTGAAATTTGAATACCTCCTTCACTTTCAATAGGGGCATATTCTAAAACGATTATTCCTTCAACGGGCGAGTTAAGTTTGAAAAATAAAAATTATACAGTTTTGAGTAACAAGAAAATTATGTTTTTAATGAGGAGTTATCAAATAAATATCGTACTTTTATAGGCTAGACTTTTATTAGAAATCATGATACTAGATTTAGATTGAAAAAAACAAATGATTTTTTTATGGTTAAATGGAAAATTTAAATCTCCATAGCTCGTAGTGAAAATGTGTTTGCGATGTGCGTTGTCGTTTACATTACAGTCAGAAAAAGTTCGAAAGTTTTAGCTGCCTCAGACAGATTACAGATTTTCGTTATTATAGATAATATTACATGATTATAGAAAAATAATAATAATAGTGGTCAAAACAAGATGTTTTATTAATATTTTCATTTTTTTTTTCTTTATTCAATGCTTTGATGGTTATAATTTGTGGATTTTCGACCACCATGCGAAAAAATGGTGCCATAAAGTAATCGGTTGCCTGACAACTCAACAAAGTGACATTTCAATACCCCAAAAGTCATTAAGGCGCCGTATACCCGCTCAAAAAGAAGAAGATGGAGTGATATGTAATTACGAATGTCGGAGAGAGCGCGCTTATATTTAAAACGATAAAATTGAAGCGAAAATTGTGAAAACATTTAATAAAACCGACTCGTTTAAAATAAAGCAAAAATCTCGTGGGGAACATCTAAAGTAGCATTTAAAGAAATATTTTTTCATATAATTTTTAAAATAAATGAAATGAACGTGTTTATAATAATTTTCGGAGCGTTTTGCGATTTTTTTTGTTATCGAGGGAATTTCTATAATTTGCGTTTCGGCGTGGTGAACGTCTAGATATCATCTTTAAAAATAACATATATTTTTAAGTGCTTAAAAACTTCAAATTTTAAGGTAGATATGTAAGAAATCGATAGAAATTCGTGTAGCGGCGGCTTAAATGTACATTTAAAATAAAATAAATAAAAAAAATAAAAATAAAAATTTGATGAAAAAATAACTCATAACCTAACCTGACGTAAATTACTTAAAACAGTATTTTTTTCATTAATCAATTTTCAAAGGAGTGATGAAGCGCCGCCACTTGGTTGAGTTATCTAGTCACCAAAATAATCGTGCAATTTTGAAGAAATATCTAATAATATTATATACCTCTAGTGTTAATAGTTTTTTCCTTCCTTACCTACTTGGTTTGGGTCTTTAAAATCAACACCATAAAAGGAAATTGCCCAATTTATCTCAATTGCAATAACATATAGACTACATTTGATCAGACCCGACAGTAACGAGCTTTTTATATCACATATGGTATAATGTATTTACGTATACGATTCAGATGACAGCTGTATAAAGAAATTAATTACTAGAGTTCATCTAGACGCGGAGAGGTTAAATGCTTAACTACAATCACAATCAATACGCAAAGACAAAGAAGTAACAGAGAATAGAGTCGGTATTTCTCTTTGAATATTGTATCGCAAAAGACAAATGAGAAAGCGTGTCACAATAACACGTTTTCCTTCGTACAACGATTCGGATTCAATACTCAGCCAAAGGATTTGCTTATTGGACAGGTATAAATTACACCTATTTTCAAAGCGAAGATTGCGTAAAGCGTCTCCAGCGACACTATTCAAAGGGAAGTTTAAAAAGTATGTAACACTATCATACTGCTGTCGTAAGCAAAAATGTAACTTTATGTATTTGTATTGACAAAAATCAAAAATTGAACTAAATATTCGGAGATGTTTGTTCTCTATAAAATTGTATTGTATAATGAATCCCCCACCCCCTTATCCCAATAATTAAAGCAAATGAGATGTTCAAAATAAGTGGAAAATATGTGTCCAAATCTGATTTCGAAAAACTCTGCTTAAAGCCCTGGCAACGCCGGTGATCTCGGCTATTTATTTTTAAACAAAATATAAAAGCTACCTCTTACTATGACCTCTTATTCGAAAACACAGTTTTGTAGGGAAATATGGGCCCAAAATGGGCCTAAATCTGGAGCAACACGCCCATAGGGCACTTATTGTGCGTATTAAGCCTCAATGACAATAGAGCGAGTTTACATGCTACTATCTGGGAAATTCACTATCTGTTAGTAAACTCGCTCAGTGTCTTCGTATTAGTTGCTAACTAGCAGATTGTGGACAATCTACGAAAAAAGTTGAAAGGTCAACTTTACTCGCTACTCGCTGGTGTTTGCCTAAAGATGGCTGCCCACCAACAGCTGATTTCGTTCGTCAGAATTGCGACAAAGTTGCGTGGCGAGGGAGTAGTTATTTCAGCTGCTACTGTTGCTAGTGGAGCTGAGCGAGTGGACAGTTTTGTGTGTCATCATGACCATGTTAAACCAAATACATATAAAACATATTCATACGCAAAAACACAAGACTAATAAACCTACGATCTTGGTTAAGAAAAGAATCTTTAAAAAAGAAATATCGCACAAGTAGAAAAGCGTCGTAAGTAAAAAAAAAATTTACAGGAGAGCGAAAACAAACGGTCCCGTCGAAAAGAGATACTAGCGACATCTTGCAGAGGATGGAGTGATCTAACTTAAATACGGTTTTCGTGGGGCATAAATAATTACAATCACTTTACTTTTCAGAGATAAAACGTAAAGATCGTTTTTAAGAATCAAAATCAGAAACAACATAAATAAGTTTATTTTTATCAAGTAACATCTCGCATCTCAGAATGCGATGTTTGCGTATTTGCTTATAACGGCAGTACACTACCCTTTTTTCTTATTCGGTGAAATTATCCAAGTGTTGTCAATTCTTTATCAGGCGTTAACAAATAAAGCGAGCTTGAGAGTAATTAGAACGCTGCCAGATAAAAAATTAAGTCGTAAATAATTGTCGATTCTATAGAAATCGTACTGATAAAGAGCTCGCACGGCAAATTACATTTAAAACGGATTAAGATATTATAATATAAGTTTACAAAGAGGTTCCTACGGTCTTAAATTTGGATTAGCGCAACAGCTGCCAGCAAACGTTTAATGTTAGGCCAGACTGTTTCTTTCTCACGAAAAGTTTAGATGAAGGTTTTTTTTTTCTAAATTTACAAACACATGACTTGGGAATATTATTGCCGACTTGAAAGAATTATTGGGTTAGGATGTTTTCAGGCGGAACGTGATGAAACAATGATTGAGTAATGGAAAAAATATTATTATTTATTGTCGTGTTGAAATAGTCACCGCTGTTCATTTAGAGATTAGCAGTGTAAGACCCGCTCCGCAATTATTGCTGCTAGGCCCTGCGGGCAACTTTTGGTTCGGCTTCGCACAGTTAGAGTGTTGGTGAACATTTTATAAATCCGATAGGAACTGATTCCAAGAATAGCCAGTTCGTCGGATCCACTGTGATCCAGTGATAGCTAGTCACCGGAACAGAGTAACCGCGTTAGGCAATGACGTCATATTTCAGTGGTTGAGTGTGCATCGCGTTTGGGTTCCACCCGGGCGTCCCGTGATCGATTCCTTGGCTGGCTAAGTCCTCCATCACAACACAAGAAACATTTTCGGCTTTCTGTGGTGGTGGTAGGAGATTTTCAAACATTGTTGGGTTATTCGTAACCCGGGAATGTTTGTCTTTCTTTGTAATATAATATAAAAAAAATGTAATATATAGCGGCGTGATACAACTAAGTATTACCGTCGATTTTTCCATATCATATCGGGAGAGATACTCAAATTAACAAAAGGTGTGGCACGTTACCATGCGACCTGCTAACGGAAGTGGCGCCATCCTTTGACGAATTCTAGAATTAAAACCGAATCACAACGGTAGCTTTGTTTGAAATTTCACGTACACATATTTTTACATGGCGCGGCGCGTACGGCGATATGCAGTCAAAGCCGGTTTCTTAAATTTCAACCAGGCAGACGCTAACGTATTAATACCATCAGATGATTTTAATTTAAAATATAGATACATTTTTATCTTAATTTTGGACAAGTATCACTGGCGTCCACTGGTAGGAGTGAGGACTGCGAGGAGTAGAGGAGCCTTGTCCACCATGGCTATTGGAGTAGGAGTCAGGATCCCCAGCAATGAGGAACCAACTTAAGAAGAAGATAATTTTTTTTTTTTTTTATATGAAATACCGCACAAGAGTCCCAACTGCTCCCGTCTGGAGCCAGTGAGACTATGGCATCCCCAATTGGGGTATGTTGTGAGGCTGAAGGTAGTGGGGAGGGGAAGGAGATAGGGAAGAGGAAGGTGGGGAAGTACCTGGCTATTCAGATCTGGTCACTAAACACGGCTAAAGCCATTTCAAGCAACGTTTCAATTCTGAATGGTGGTCTTACACCAGGGCGATACTGATAGTATCTTCCACTCTGGAACGTGCCGCAAATAATTAGACAATATTTTTTTTTTTGTTTGTTTTCTGAACATTTTTTTTTGTACTAGGTATAAACAAAAAGAAATCTTCTTGCACCACCAACGTTGAATATCAAGACTTGGAAACACAATATATGTGACTGGTATGGGCTATGACGGTACGATGATTTTATGATGAGTTTTAAGGATTGGAATATTTACATAATTTTAGGTATGCTCAAATTAAAAATAATTGTGCTATGCCAACATTGTAAGTAATTGGATAATTACTTGGCATGTATGCAAATAAGCTTTAAAAAGCTATAAAAAATATTATGGAAATGGCGGAGACGCGTAATGACAGAAAAATGCTAAGGCCGGGTCGTTTTCGAACCAGCCCGCCACGGAGCAAATTAGTCAGATTGGCTTCTGGTAGAGGACCTGCGTTGCCCGCAGCCACCGATGGCATGTTGATATTCTGAGGAGAAACAATCAATATGGACTGGGGCAAGATGGGCAAAAACAAAATAAACAAGAAGATAATTGAATGTTTATTTAATGCAGGTAAAAAAAAACAAAAGCCTCCGCAGCCTCCTGCCAATTATAGGCGGCGTATAAATTTACTCAAATTTAATAACACGTTACGGCACGCCATGATCTGTTCGGGCAATCACGACTGCGGTGAAGGGGTCAACTACGGACTTAACAAGACAAGGCATACCGCTGATAGCTAGCTACATTGTAAATTGTAACCTCTCTTTCTATTACACGCGTCGTTTATGATAAAGAGAGAGCAGGTAACAACGGGGCTATCAGCGGCAGAACATGGCACACCGCTGATAGCATCATTGTAACCTCTCTTTCTATCACATGCATCGTTTATGAGAAAGAAAGAGAAGGTCGCAAGGGAGCTCTCAGCAGCAGGGCCATATGAGACTATGGGCACTGCACCGGCTGTAACGGTAAGAAAACATACAAATCGGTGTTGTGTAAATTGTGAACACGATTGAAATTATTGTAATTATTATAGGTATTGAAGCCGAATAATTTTGCAATCATACAAGTATAAATAATATTGGGTATTGTCTATGATTTGCGTCCTAGTTGCGAAACAGATTTCACGAATCCTACAACCCTTAATTATAGTTATTTTTTGGTGTAGAAAGATGGAGAAACTAATTTCAAAATATTTTTTGAATTAAAAACATTGAATCCGACAGAGTAGATTATTATTAAATAATATCTGTAGTAATTTCAACTACAAAGCGCCCTTGAGGTGATTTTCTCACAAAAATGGCGCTATAGAAATTATCCAAAATTATTACAAATCAGAAAATCTACGTAGGTACTTACTGGAGTAAATACTCTCAAACGGTGTCTATGGCGTCATGAGACAGCTCTTTCTGACAAAATTCTTGGTCAACTATGTTCAACTTGCATCAAATAAGAATCATCATCTAAGAATGGAGCTTTAAAACGGATGTTTAACCGTTTAAAAAAATGCTTCTACTTACATGAGAACAAACCAGTTATAAAAAATCAGTTTATGCAAATAGCTACCTACTTACATAAAATTACAAAAGTCAAAGGATACACAAAACAACCAAAAAAATACAAAACTATATAAAAGCTGACTCAAATTACGACAAATAATACAAAGAGGGGTAAGATATACAAGACACACAAAGAGAGAAACAAAAGATACATAAGTAACAAAACTGGCTCAACATATTTTTGAGCAATATTTTCTGAATCCGTGTAAATTATCGATGAAAATGTCTACTTCAGCACACTCTATCTTATTAGCTACGATTTTAGATTATCTTATTGTCATATATTTTTATCCCATCAATTTATGGTTATTTACATTGCTTCATTGAAAACTAAGTAAGCTCTCTGCTAAATGCATAATTAAGCCGTATTTGCCAGGCGGTCGTCCATCAGATGAGAAGAAAAAATAAAATTGATAATTTTATAACAATTTAGGCCACACCGATCAGAGATTCTCAGAAAGAAAAAAGGCAAGGGAAAATCAAAGGGTGCTTTGTAAACAGACGTCTTGTCTCCTTTAACCGCATCTGTTGACAGGTAGTTAGAGGAAGACAGCTGGAAGCTGTATTGCCTAACGACTTGGTATTCAAAATTACACCGTTTAACGGGTGATTATACATTCTGTACAGTTAGCGCTCGCTTATTTATGTTGTGATAATCGGCCTGGCTTCGTGGGCCTTGCTATAACGAGGTTCCATGTTTGTATAACCCGATCCGCAAATCACGAAGACACTATTATCCGAACAACAAATTGTGATGGTAATTCATATAAGAAAATATAATAGTCAGGTGGGTTTATTTCAAATCTAGGGACGATCGTTTATCATCGAGATTCCTGGTGATAGATAATTATTATTGGAATGGCGGTGCCGTGTGTTTAAATTATTGAAAAAACATGTTTATAACGATGGATGTGATTTGTTTCATGTAAAATTAGTATGTGAGCGCATGCCTTTAGCCTTTACTATAATAAATCAGAAATATAACGTGTAAAATGGTATTTTTTTCATAATGTATTACATTCGGCAAGACTTATCGCCGGCGTATCTAAATATTCCCATATTTCTGAGCATCTCAAAAACCTTCACTGGCTCAAGTGTCGCGAAAGAATCCAGTTCAAGCTCTGCTGGATGATATTTAAGTCCCTTAACGGAATGGCTCCGGCTTACTTATCGGAAATGTGTATTCCAGAAAATTCCAATCCTCGACAATTAACCCTCAGGTCAGCAGCAACATCAGCTATCGGAAGGTTGAAGGAACCAAAACGCACACCAGATACTAAATTTGGTGAGCGTGCTCTCGGAGTGTCAGGACCTAAAGCCTGGAATGGACTGTCACACGAGTTAAGAATGATCACAGATTCAGCGGAATTTAGAGCTAAACTCAAAACTCATCTTTTCAGACAGTCTTATCCATAAGTTAAAAAACCTTTCACCTTCGCCTTCACGGCCCACGACGTTGTAAATAACTAATTGTGTAAAATATAACCAAATTCTTATTTTAATCTTTTGTAAAGGTCATTTTATGAAAATTTCCAGTCCCAGAGAGCTCTAAATTCACTAGTCTTTCAAAATAAATACTAATTCAATTTCATTAATCTTCTTATAAATGTAAAAGCAACAGTGATGAGGGTAGCAAAGGTAAATTCATGCTATGTCCAGTGTTTTCATTATAATGTCCTCCACGTGCAAAGTCGTATCATCCCCAAGCATAAACTTTCTAAAAAAAGTGTGTTTATCGGAAGTGACCTGCCAGGTAAGTAAGTTTCTGTATCTATTTGTAAATAATAAAATTAGATAGATTCTAAGAATATTAAAAAAAAATTGTAAAGCGCCCTTGAGGTGATTTTTCACAAAAACGGCGCTCTACAAATTGTCCAATTATTATTATTATTCTGAAACTTAAATAGACATTTCGAAGCTCCGTTGCTCACGATGGAAATGAAGTTGCAGGCTGAAAGTAGTTACGTTGCATTAGAGATTACAAAGGAAAATTTGTGTAATTTTCAAAACACCAACGCTGCAAAGGTGCATAATTTTTGAAAACAAGAAAAAAAAAGTCAAAATATGTTTTGCTGCAAATAATAACTCTTCGAGGGTGATTCACAATTATCTCTGGCGTCGCTATATTTGCAAAAATTGTCCCTTGTATAGATCAGCGACACTATATTCAGCCCGCTATGTCAATTATATAATGAGCTATGGAGCTGGGAAACAACATTGAAAGGTTCACTGGTGGTAGTCCGCCGCGTTCCGGCTCCTCAGCCGTACTCTCTCGATCCATCGCCTTGCACCGCAGTGGGAGGGATGGAAATACACGCTCGTCACTCCTGAACGCAATGACCACCAGATCCTTACCCACCTTCTCAGAACTTCTTCTCCTTCCTTTCCCTAGAGACCCTCCACACAGCATCCCCAAAGATGACTTTTTAAAGAGGGATTTTTTTTCCCCAAAAGTTATGCTGAACCTCGGGCAAGGCCGGATATTTTACTATTTTGTTCCGTTCAGTGCTAATACATAGAGAATAACATAAATTTACAGGCGGATGGAGCCTAGTAACTTCCAGTCTCCTGAGCGAAGGTAGCCTCCAAGATCATTCTCCTCAGCGTGGACCAGTTATTCGGAGCAGTGTGTAATCAAAATTTATTGAAATTCTCGAAGGTTCACATCGCGTACATAGGTGGCAACTGGTAACACACCTCACAGCACACAACTCACAGCTCACAGCTCACGGCAGCTATGATACGTCGGCGAAGTTGATTTAAATTACTATAATGACAAGCAATCATACGGCATTTGTCAAGCACGTGTGTCGTGAAAGTAAGCAAGAGAAATTGCCTATTCTCAATACTACATAATTCATACAAATGATTGAATAAATTAGATTAAAGTGTTCGGTATAAAAGAAAATCATCGCATGTTTCGTATATTGACAGTAGAACTCTTTTAAATTTGTAATAACAATAACGTAACGGAGGAAGATGTAATCTACGTGACTGGTACGAGTGAAGTTCCGTGCACGGCCTACAATTTTAATGTTTCCCTGAAGAAATTTACTTAGGACGGGTAATAACCCGATATAATTGTTCAAATTCTGTGAAATATAGAATTTGAACAAATTATCGAATTTCATAATTTCAAGTTATGCAAAGGTTTTATCAAAGTTCTGTTATTATTTTAGTTGTGTGAAACCATTGGCCAATAACGATATAATTACAGAACTTGAACAGAACCTTTACAGATCTAGAAAATTATTTTTTTGTATTTCTTGGGCATTAACTATGTAACAATTTCTAGACATTTTGTTATTGAAGAATTTTATTTTTCAATGTACAATTTGTTACTCTAAATTTTAAAATTTCTGCGACCGGTTTCGACACAACCGTGTCATTCACTAGCAGGATTAAAACTAACTTAAAAATTCTATGCAAGTACCAAAATGAGTTAGATTAATTAGGTGGGAAACCTGTGTCGAAACCGGTGTCGAAACCGGTCGCAGAAATTTTAAAATTTAAAGTAACAAATTGTACACTGAAAAATAAAATTCTTCAATAACAAAATGTCTAGAAAATTAACTTTGAAATGCGATGAATTCTTCAAATTCTTACCTATTTTAAATTCTAACCCCTTTACTTTATAAACGCTGTGTAAATATTACGCGCCGCGTAAGGTTGGAATAGTAAAAAACCTGTCTTATTATATAACCGCCCTTAAACAGGGGTTTAAGGCCGGCTTAATTATACCAACGCTGAAACGATGCATAAGAATCTAATAAGCAGGACGACTAATGTACAAAAGCTAAACGCGGGCGTTAACACCACTTTATTGAGTTTTTATCAATATACATATAAATATGTAATAAAATAAATTGGATAGAATTTAATAGACCAAGAGGAAAGTAAATTATTTAGCATAACATCAGAAAATACCGTCAGTCAAATCAAATATGCAAATGAATTTACCGATTGCCAAAAAATCTCTTTGATAACGAGCGCCCGGGGCTGTTATTAAATCAAAATTTTCACTCCTTAAAACGTTGGCATTATTTATTTAATGTGTTGTAAGTTATAATCAATTTAATGAATCTGAACGTGAAAGTTTTTCATCACCGACCCGAAATGAATTATTGTTTCGGTGATTGAGATTGCCGAGACAACGTCCAAGATACCAAGTCTCCCGAAGTTTAATCAATTATGTAGTTCCAATAAAGGCAAATGGCTGTAGAATGTAAATACACGTTGATTTATCTCAAGTTAAATTAATACTTTGCCGTCTGTAATTAAATAGTTAAGCTCGTTTATAGACAGAGGCAGATCATGTTAGAGAAATTGCGAGTCAACCAAAAAACATCGGAAAAGAACCAGACCACTGAATTTAACTAACTAACCATCACGCCGTTTTCCCGCAGGGGTAGGCAGAGAGGACGGACCGCCAAACAACTCGGTCCTGGCACATACTCTTTGCTTCACTCGCTTCTATTATTCTGACTTTTGACATGGTCCGACTCAAGTATCTGATTCACTTGATCGTGCCATGTCTTCCTCGGGCGTCCCCTACTTCTTCTACCATTCACATTTGCGTCATATATTCTTCTTACACTACTTTCTTTGTTCATTCGCTCTACAAACCCAAACCATCTGAGCGTCCCTTTCTTAATCTTACTCATTACGCTTACATCAGCCTTGCATTCTTTGCGGATCTCCAATTTCGCACACGATCATACATGGTTTTACCACACGCCTCAGGTATATTATTTCAACAGTATTCAGTTTACTTTCATCCTTCCTGTGCCAGTTCCATGCCTCACTGCCATAACATCGGGGTAGGTACCAGCACTCCATTGTGGACTGCTAGCTTCGCTTTTTTTACAGTTTTTTTATTAGCGCCAACAGCATTCAGTCCTCTATTTTTTTTTTCTTTTTTTAATAATTTTAGTAGGTTGGTGGAATGTGGATTTTGTGAATCGGTCCGAGTTTGTATGTATAAAGTTTTTTTTTTTTTTTCAAGATTTAATTTATTTATTATAAATACAAAGTAATACAATATGACAGCAAAAAAAATAAAATATTATACAGAAAAAAGAAAAGTCCCAATAAACTACTTTTCAGCAGTTTGTCGATGGGTACTTTTACTTTGGAGATATAAATAAACTTATTTTACTTTATTATGCAGTTAGAATGGAGTTACCTGCATTTACCGTTCTTTCAATATCTCTATTAGCCATCCCATCTCTCGTAAACATACTACCCAGATACACAAACTCATCCCAACTAAATTATTTATTGGAAAAATGATAAAAGTATAATATTAAATCTTACGCGGGAATTAATTGATTTCTTCAAGGCGGTACTGGCAGTATTTTGTTGAAAACGTTAAGTACCTAATCGATAGCATAAAAAGTTCAATATTGGACCTGTAAAAAAAACAACCAACTTTTATACCGAGAAGGCAAGCAACCTATAATTATTTAAATTTCAATCATTTTTTAAGGTAAACAAACATCAATTAGTTATTATTTATTACCTCCGGTTAAATGAATGATGTCACAAATTCGGGACTCAAATTACATGTATTTTATGGGCACGTTAACATGATACAAAAATAATAATATCTGATGTAGGCGCATTGTACAGTGTATTGCTGTGGCTCAGAGTGCTGGGTCCTCACTCACGAAGATTAGTGATATATGGTATAATAATTATTCATTTATTTGTATGCCATAAAATGGCTTTTACAATCAAGTGAAACATGAGAAAACACAGTGAGTAATTATGATAATAACAAAATATGAATGTACATTAAACAAAGTATGTATGATAACAACTGTATTTAGTTATAGGATACAATTATGTGTTACAACCAAAAAATAGAATATGAACTCTCATGGTACAGAGTGTTATACTTTGTCATGATAAAAGTGAACATTTTATTTAGCAGAATAAAAATAAGTAAATAAAGGTGACTTTTAGAAAAGTTGTCAACATAAAGATTTTTTTTTTTTTTTTTATAATTTTAAAAAAGAAAGACAAACATTTACGGTTACGAATAACCCAACAATGTTTGAAAATCTCCTACTACCACCACAGTAAGCCGAAAATGTTGCTTAAGTCGTGACGGAGGACCATTGACCGGTCTTATGCTTTACTTCTATTTGTGCAAATCGTTGGATTCTAGGAATTGGCTAAAATAGAGTAATTTAGTATTGGCTGAAGTGCTATTGCAGAGTTAATTTTGTTTGAAATGACTGCACAGGTATTTTTGTTATGTATATTTTTGGGGTGTTATGCCGTGTTGCGCTACCTCCTTCTTTAGCCAACGTTTCGGACAGCGTTACAGTGGCTAAAGAAGGAGGTAGCGCAACACGGCATAACACCCCAAAAATATACATAACAAAAATATTTTTGGCCGTGAAAAACCTAAAATCATACCTGCACAGGTATTGCTTATTAGCTCTGTTATTTCAGAGCTGTCAGTTAGAGATTTAATAATAATTTTGGTTTAAAAATAATACTTTTGACTAAAATAATACATTTATTAGCAATCACTATGATATTTTTGAGAGGAAATCGATTTTACGACAAATCTTTTGAGTAATACAGTGTGATGAATAATATGTGTGAAGAATAAAGTGTGTTCGTCAACCAGAAACTGTACCTACCAATGCCAATGGTTTGAAGTATGAAGAGTCTACAATTTAAAGATTTTAGAAACTGGAACACATAAGTATAAAAGTCTATGTTACTGAACTAGTTATAAAAGCCAAAAATCCCCAATTGATATAAAGAGTTAAGGCGATGATTTGCACAAAAGAATATTATTATGTCACTTTACCTTAAACAAGAATAACCATCCAACCAGTTGTACGAGTGATAAGTGTCGTTCATGAACCAATGTACAGCGAGTAATCGAGAGATGTTGGATGACAGTAATTATCATGTTGTGAGTAGTATTGAATAGTACCAATTCATATTCTCCTTATTAAGGCCACCACTTCAAGACAGGTATAGAAAGGGATAAACGGCAGAGATGAACACATTTATTCCGAGAAAATCTGGTCTTTGATTCCAAGTCAGCGAGTGTAACTGGTTGGCGCGTTTATGGTATTTTATATACATTATTCGACGTTATTGTGAAGTAATATGGTATGACGTATGAAATATGAGTTGAAACTCGGATGCGACTCAAATCGGAAAATATAAAGAAGAAAACGTGATGCAATTCAAATGAGATCTCTGTTGTGGGGAGTAATAACAGGTGCAGAGTCTGGGGGCTATTTTATTTCGTTGGACGTAGAAGATGCATAAATCTTGTTTTGTATGTGATGATAGATCGATCAACGAGAACATGTTATCATCCGCGTGCGACTTTGAGTGAACATTGTAAAAAAAACATTAAAAAAATAATAACTACAGAACAACGGAATTTCACCGCACATAAAAAGATGGGATATCACACAACTCTGTCGATACATTTTTTATATTAACTCAACACTACACATATGACATCCTTTGGAAAATGATTTCCCTCAGAGCCTATATCATTTTTGAGGATGCTGTGTGGAACTGTGGAGAGTGTTCAGTAGTGAACATGGGTTTTGAAGAGACCCTTGCTGTAGGAAGGAGGAAACACGGATTGCCTATACCCTTGGCTTGCTTCACATTTTCAAGTTTTCTTTTAACTAAGTAGATGACTTTTTAAGGTTATTTTAACACAAGTTTAAAGATTTTCCAGCTACAGATTTAATAGATTTAGCTATGAAAAAAAAACAATTATGATACAATCGTCTCACACATACTCTTCTGTTATTGCATAAAATCCCAGACAAAATTAAGACATTGTATAGATATACTTTAACTACATTTAAAGTATAATTTAATATACCCACTTATCACTTTTGGTAAAATGTACCTACTGAGTATTTCCAAATAAATAAATATATGTGCCTACAATTCATGTCAAGACCCGACTCAAATTATTTGATTTACTATATTTATTTCTCTAGATCGTGCAATGTCAGTTTGGAAGGCGGGTATGGCCGGCCATACCCGCCTCTGGTCCAACACCCCTGCCACAGGTCACCCCAAGTGATTCGCTGCGTTTATTGACTTAGCAAGGCTGCCCGGGTTCATGGGATGAGGTTTGTACAAGTCATGGCACGTGGATGTTTTTGCCCACCTACCGTGTAGCGGGCCGGATCGAGAGGGAGACCCTTTGACCTCTCCAGCCGGAATCTCTCGACCCATCGGCTTGCACCGCGGAGCGATGGATTCTTACGCTGACCACATGACCCCAGATTCCTACCCACCTCTCATACATTGTTCCTTCCCAGAACTTCCTGTCCTTCCTTTCCCTAAAAAAACCCTCCACAGAGCATCCCCATTCCCAGCCTCCCGTGTTGAGATAATGTATTTAAAAATGTATTCCTGGGACATCCATGCATACTTTCAAAAGTGAAAAACGTTTTTTTATCAGAAAAACAATTAGATAAACAAAGAGAAAACTGTTAGCCTGCATACAAATCATTACTAATTGAGTAATTTGATAAGGGTCCCCCTGACACAGACATAAAACGAGTTATGATTTAACTAACTACTCGGAAATTTCTGGTTTTATCTATTCCTCATGTAAATAAACAAAACTATGATCACGCCACTATCAGAAGAAATACCTCAACAACTACTTAACTTCTGTACCAACGCCAGTACTAAGCACCTATTCGTAACCTCAGTTGGACGGGGTTCTAACTTCACTTTACCTTATTCTGAGAAGTGAGGTGTCAAAGTTTGCCATTTCTGATTTGGGATCGTCCATTAATCACGTGAGGCTCGAAATGGGGGGAGGGGTTCGGAAAAAATCACGAAATATTACAAGGGGGGGGGGGGGGGGGTATAATGAAATATCATGTGCATTTATTTTTCGTTGAAGGCACGATTTCTAAACCAAACAGCGGCGCGTGGCCTTGACTCACCGTTGCCAGGCAACCAACCGCTCGGCTCACCAGTAAGTCTGTGATTTTGACGCCGAATACATGCGTAAATCGTTGCCGCGTATGATTTGCCTTCAAACAATATTTTAAAAATGAAATACTTTGTACTAAAAAAATACACGTGATTTTGGGTATGGGGGGTAGTCTAAAACCTCACCACGTATCACCAGGGAGGGAGGGGGTTAAAAAGTCGCTAAAAAACATCAAGTGATTAATGGACGACCCCTTTTGAGGTTGAATCATGTGTAAAGTGTTTTAATTGAACATGTTTAAAGGAAATATTTAAATACAACGCATAATTTCCATTTTAGAACATACCTAAACATGCAGATAGGACCATAGGTAGCCGATTTATAATAATTCATTGCCTAATGCTCCTACATTTCTCTAATGGAGTTCCAAGCAAGGGCCACCTATTTAAATACTTTACATTAAACTATGATAAACTAAAATACCTTACACAAGATTGAACCTTAAAATCAAAAGTTTTTAAAACATCACGAAAATTTGTCTTTGCAAACTTTGACACCTCAGAACGTGGTAAAACGATGTTAAAACACTATCCAACCAAAGTGACGAAATACTATGCGCCTCGTTACAACGATCAACTGTCAGATGCAAAAAAAATAGAAAGTCATATCTGCCCTGATGATCGACACTGTAACGCTGTCCGAAACGTTGGCTATGTTAGAATATCTTCATACAAGTATGCATTTGAAAATTGTTTTGGTTATAGAAATGAGCAAAAGAAATGGTTTTGCATTCAAAGATCATTTTTGAAAAAAAAATAACCTTGTCCAACTGAGTGACGTCGTGTAGTAGCATGGAATTTATGGATGAATAGATAGTTGGGCACATACGCACTTGTCATGTTTTATGGCCTAGTTTTATCAATATCACAGACCAGTCAACATTAATTCGTCTACTGGTTGTTATGTTATTTCAGGAGTTTTATGTATTCTGTAGTTTTATTGTAAGCTGTTGGTACCGAGGACAAGACTGCTCATTATGGGAATTCGGTACACCACAGAGAACAGATAAAATTAATCCGCGAATTCAGCGATAACGCAGATATGACACAATCGATAATACCCTGCTGATGATAATGCTATCAGTTCCTGGCTACTTCATATTGGATTGATCGTAAAATGATCGGTAGCTCGATGCAATGATAATATTGTAAATTGAAATGTATCTATTGAAATCATATCATAACGCGGCGAATCTTTAATAATAAAAAAAAAACAAACAGAAGGCATATTAGACTGTTTGTATTGCATCAATCATGTAAATGGCACATCAAAGGCGGTCAATAATAATAAGCATAGAAAAAAAATTTATACCATCTGTATAATTTTAAAAATATTTAAAAAATACTTAGCGATTCCATCTATCTATACGGTACGTATATGTGTTACGAGTTGTCTATGGTCTATGTATTGCTATATTAAGCATAGGAAATAATAATAATAATAATAATTGGATAATTTGTAGAGCGCCGTTTTTGTGAAAAATCACCTCAAGGGCGCTGTACAGCTTATTGAAATGTTTGAAACTTTTGAAATACCTTCTTTTTAAACCCCCGCGATGGTTTCTGGATTATTACAACCACATGACAATACACCTGAAAAGTTTTTTAATCATTACAAAAACTCTTGCGAAACTGTCAAAAATGTCAAAATTTGAGAATGACATTTTGCATTTTGTTAAATCAAAATTCAATTTTCGAAACTCTTTAATAATAATAATAATTGGACAATTTATAGAGCGCCGTTTTTGTGAAATATCACCTCAAGGGCGCTTAATTAATGAATTTATTTGAATCAAGAATTAAAGTATTTTAAATAGGTGCCTTTGTTAGGTAATTAAACTATGCTAAGTAACAAAAATTAATATTTGTAATAAATGAAAATAAAAATTTTAATAAAAAAATTGTAATGGAAGGCACGCGAGCTGTTTGAAAACTGAATGTGCTGGGACTGAATATTTGGAATGCGGGAGGGGGTTTGGCGGGATGGGGAAGCGGGAGAGGGGAGAGGAAGGGGACGCGCGGGAAAGGACATGCAGGGAGAAACAATTTATTTCTTTGAATATGGCATTGCAACGCATGCCGGGAATCAGCTAGTACCTACAGAATAAATGAGGCTCTAAGAAATAAGAAAATTATTGTCGAATCAGGAGTCGCTAACTGTGAAAATGGTTCCGACAAAAAATAAATAAAAGACAGAAGATCCAAGTTTGATCCAAAATCCACAATAATGCAAAACTAAAATATTACATTATGGCTGCTTTAAGGTATTCCAGGCTAGCCTTGAAAGTTGGAATTTGAGCTTAATTATCAGATTATTTTACAAACATACAACTTTCTGAAAAGATTTTTGAGATTTAACATAACTTATATTGCCTTCAATTAGGAAATTAATTATCCCTTTTGTTTGGGATAGCAACAAGCCTAACAAATTATGTATCTGTATTGAATATTTATGCGTATTTTTATAAAGGCTGTAATTGATATTGCCGTTACAGATTTTTCTCCACTAGCGGTAAACAGAGATTTGGGACAAAAGTTATCAACAGGGGGTAATGTTGCCCTGCATAATAATTAAGAAGGTCCAACCAACCACCTGCCTTTTACGGAGAATACAAACATTGTAGTATTTACCACGCGTGAATACACAACCAACGTGATCCATCACAGGCTGGTTGCTGCATCAGCACCATATCAGTCGTGTACCAGTGATAGATCAATTTGGACCTCTCTTTCTTTCTCTCAAATGAGTATTAAACAGAAAGAGAGGTTACACCGGACTTCAAAGTGGTAAGACCATAAGTGGCGGTGTGTCCGTGATGAACTACCAACAACTATCAACCATGACGACCATACTGGATATGGGCGCTGAGAGCTGCGTTGTAACCTCTCTTTCTGATACATGAGTAGTTTATGAGAAAGAGGGAGAGATTACAACGGAGCTATCAGCGGTGTGCCTGTATTCTGGATATTGTTGACGACACGTCGTGATCCCCACACAATAAAGTCGTTTGGACAAATACCACGTAGTAGAACTAAGGCTCCGAAGGAAATAAATGGCTTTGGATCAATAGTCGCCTTGAATTCTTATTGCGATATAATCTCCAACAAAGTAGAGAAGTAAGCTCACATCATAATGTTTTATTGATCAAAAATATAAACTATGAGAAAAAAAATGGATCATGGAGACATAACTGAGGCACTACGAGGAAATAAAAATGATAATAGGCATCTGCTTGACAAATTTTTGTATTACCACTTTTGTGAAATTGTATTAACGAGAAAATAGTTTAAAAAGAAGTTATTATTTATTATTTTAACTTTTTATGAGTAAAACCTCAAACTGTAATATTTAATTAAATGAAGACATTATGAGCGAAACTCAATCGAAAATCTGGAAACAGAAAAATCAGAAAAAGATATTGGCACCTCTGGGACTCGAACCCAGGACCTCCCTACCCGGAAAGTAGGGAGGTCCTGGGTTCGAGTCCCAGAGGTGCCAATATCTTTTTCTGATTTTTCTGTTTCCAGATTTTCGATTGAGTTTCGCTCATAATGTCTTCATTTAATTAAATAAAAAGAAGTTTTTATGAAATAAACGAAAATTGTCTTTTCTGCAGATGTGAAAAGTTTCTGTTTTTTTTGGGATAAACTATCAATATGAATATTAAAAAAATACAGACGCAGAAGATAAAAACGAGAAGAATAACGAATAACCGAAGAAAAAGATTAAAAATCACCTTTCTTAGAAATCAAGATTGTTGTGGGTGGTGTTTTTAAAGTTAAATCCTTGTGACCACAACACCAGCAAGATGAAATTCGATCTAAGAAATAAAGAAACTGATCGATTCGGCCGACCCAAGGACTGACGTCCAATGATGGAGTGGAAACACACAATTATGGCGAACTACGAGACACTGATAAATCATTCGCCACAAAACACGTCACACGACAGATAGAATCGTATTATGGATTGGTCGCTAAAGTACATTATTCAAATTTAAAAAGGTGGGACTGTACAAAAAACATACTTCAGAACAGGAATGTAATGTCTAACAAATGCTATAAACGAGAAATTCCAGCGATAAATATATTTACAGGGTGTTGAGGGATGTACTTGACCTACAGTTTAGGAATATATTTTTAAAACTAATAAGGGATGATAAGGAACGCACTTGACTTACTTTAACCATTGATTCCAGACATTACTTGGGGTAAAGAATTTAAATGAAATTTTGGTCTCCGGTGATATTTAAGAAATCCTTTTTTTTTCAATAATATTCCATCACCCCGCCCCTAACTGTACAAAACCCATCGATTTTTAAGAACTTCAAAAATGGCACCGGAGACCAAAATTTCATTTACATTTTTACTCTAAATAATGTCAGGAATCACTGGTTAAAAAGTAAGTCAAGTATGGCCCTTAATATAATGTACAAGGTTTAAGAATATATCCTAAGCTACCGCGTTAAGTAAAAACACAGTGTCTTTGTCGAGAGTCTCAAGGTCATCTTATAAAATTGGGAAGTATTATTAGCTTTTAATCCTTCAGAAATTTGGCGTATTTTTCAGATGGTTAAAATATTTCCGCTTTACAATAAAATGCAAATAAATTGAATATTTCTGAACATATTCCAAAACTAAAAACGGTGATGAAATACGCTTTCAAATTTTATAATTCAAAATCAACATAAATTTTTGAAAAATAAAAATTTTACATGCAAACATAAAAAAGTTTTAAAAATGGCTCATCTCACGTTTTTTCTAACCAAACTTACTGATAATGAAAAAAATATATAAAAACACATAGATGTTTTATTAGACAAATGTATTATAAACGTTTCTGTTACCTCATTTTTTGTCTTTCATATAAAAATAATTAATAAAAAATTCTCTAAGTTTAATTTTTTTTTTCAATTACGATTTAAAACTTTGGTTTCATAAAGTACATTTCGTACATTTTACTTTTTTGGTGGTTATTATCTGATTAGACTAAAGCATGGGTGTTTTGCCTTTCTAACAACATATTTCTCACTCCCGAAAGTAAGGGAGTTACAGCGATTTATATATCTCCTGCCATTCAAGGGGTCAAAAATTGCAATCATAAAACCGTAGGTACTTATTAACGTTTAAGAAAACAATGAAATATTGGCAATTAAGTTAGAAGAATTTCAGTTGAATATTGTAATTCATGCCGGTATTTGTGAGTAGGAACGATTGGAAACAAGATTGAATTATTGATTTAGTATTCTGGATCCATCGCTAAAGGTATTCAAATTAAAAACGTGGGGCTGACGAAAAAACACACATCTGTCGAGAAATGTACGTACCATCTGACAAATGCCAAATTGTTCTGTTCGTATCGTGTATCAAATATTCATGTCGATCTCGGGTCATGTTGCCGGCATATCTATTTGACCAGGACTCATTCGCTCGTGTTCATGAGCATGTCCAAAAGAATTACAAAATGTAAGCGCAACACCAAATTGAATTATTGGTATAGCTCCGTGGAACGTGTTACAATAGACAAACACAGCCGCCATAAATGGTACCAATGTCGGCCGGAACACGTCACGATCTTCCCAACTGATTGGCAGCCAACAAGGTGAAATTCGAGCAGAAGACAGCAACGCTTTTAGAAAAAATCACGTACAATAAAAACGCGATAAATGATGCGACATTGATTGAAAGATCGATGCATTTCGACGGGTGGACTGTGTTCGTAAGTCACAAGAGACGCCTACAATGATATATTACCAAAAAAAATAATACAAAGTTTAAAACAGACTCACCATCACCACCACCAATGACTCACCATCACCAATGTTCACAATAATGTCGTCTGCGTGCGAACTCTATCTAAATTTCTTAATAGACAATAAACAGTGTTAATTTCAAGCCACCTCCCAGGTAAGTATGGTCCTGTATACATTTTTAGGAAGCATCGCGTTCATTGGTCGAGACATTATACATATATTTTCGTATGAACCGGTGGATGCAACTTTTAGCCATAAGTTGTTTTTAATTGTTTCGTCTAGTTTGTAGTATTTCTAGATTCTAGAAATATATTGTAAGTTTGTACAGCCCTTTTTTGTACGCCCTTAAGGTGATTTTTCACAAAAATGGCGCTATAGAAAGCATCCAAAAATTATTATTATTATCACCGTTTCAATTTTGTTCCTGTACGCTCACCTCTTCCCCATTTCGCCACGAAAAACTGTCGCCTTTTAAGTTGGTGCACTTTCCATTCCACCTATATATCTAATAACGTTTATTTTAAAATTGGGAATTCTTATTTTTGTAAAATTAGTCTCAACTGCAGGAATTCAGCGGAATTCTGGAATCCTCAATTTGGAAAGTGTTGTGAAATTGAAGTTAGTGAAGAAGGAAGGTTGTGAAGTACCTGGCTATTCGTATCTAGACATTCATTTTGGCTGAAGACATTTCAAGCAAGCAACGTTTTGATTCTGAAAGGTGGTCTTTCGCAGAAGAGTATCAATCTAGTATATATAGATCCAGAGAGAGATCGTACGTGACATCATCCTTCTAATATCCTATGACTTTTTCGTTTTTGTACAAGACATGTGATAAGAAGGAGGACGACCATCGACAAAGCACGTACGACCTGGGACTATACATTTATATCATTCCTGGACCAAGTGGTTCAAAAATAAAATATTCATTTTTTTATTTTTTATTAATCTATATACAGAATGTTTACATTGGGTTTTTCGTTGCCTGTCTCACTAGGATATACCTGTGTCGAGACAGGCTTCTGTTAATTTGCATACATATCAAATCCACACCGCCCGCTTGCCAGCCCGCTGCCCGCTGCTGAATTGAATCTTTGAATTTCTAGGCTTTTCTCTATATGCAAGTATTATACATATAAACCTTCCTCTTGAATCACTCTATATATTGATGAAAACCGCATGAAAATCCGTTGCTTAGTTTAAAAGATCTAAGCGTACAGACAGCGGGTGCGACTTATTTTATGCTATGTAAATATTGCTCTTAGACGATTCTTGCAACAGTTCGTCTCTGTACAGTCAAATGTAACAAAGTGGAGAAATATTTTAGTCGATCCATTTTTTAACTGCATATCCCAAACACCCTTTGAGAATCACGGCTTTAAATCAATGAAAATCGAAAATCAAAAACATGTTCGCTACGTTACATATTATCAAACACCAAAACCGTATTTACATATTGAAACAAAAACAAGCGCATACTAAAAATGATCGTACACAAACAAGCGGCTCAGCTTTCTACGGCGAGTGATTTATAGGGCGGCGTACCAACACCAGCATAATAATATAAAAGTTGATCAATGAGGTTAGATATTGTGTTGGAGAGAAAAAGCCTAAAACGTATCGTTATAAATGACCATGATAGATCACACCGCAGCTGTGAGATCGGTTCATGGTTGCACCGAACGTTTGGAATCACGCTGTGAACATTCAGATCTTGGATTATAACCAGAATTAATGTATTTTTATCCCCAACCAAACACAAACAATTATTTTACGTTCTTAAAAATAATGCTTGTTTTTTTTACGACACATAAAATATGTCACGGTATTATGTTTCAAAGCCGTTAAATATTGCATTTTTTAAATAAAAATCAAATGGGATTATTAGTAAAGAGGGAATAACCAGACAAAACCGGAAATATGTCTTTTTTAAATCCACTTAGACGTACTGACTCTTTCTTTTCCACAAAAAATTATAAATTGATTTCGAAAGACTGTTCTTTTATCTAGTGAAGCTATTTTTTAAATTTTGAGAAAATATGTTTATTTTTAGTACAATAAGGTTTTACCGTAGGTCGTTGGCAGATTTGTTAAATTTTCAAACAAAATTTTGCAAAATAAATCAATACATTATTTGGGAAACCTACTTTTCAGAATTTTAATTTTAGTTCAAATAAAATCTTTAAAAAAAGATCTGCGCCCTTGTTTTGTGACGAAAATACTTTCAGTTTGTCTATTAATTTACGGTCTTACAAACGAATATATTAAAAAAAAAAATGCATTCTTATTTTGCTTAAAAATTATTGAAAAAAATATAAATACTTAATAATAATAATAATTGGATAATTTGTAGAGCGCCGTTTTTGTGAAAAATCACCTCAAGGGCGCTGTACAGCTTATTATTAATTCCTAGGTTCTATCTAATTTAACTATTTACAAACAGATACAGAAACATACTTACCTGGCAGGTCACTTCCGAGAAATTAGAAAGTTCATAGATACGTTAAGATAGTTGCAGAAGATACGGTCTTGCACGCGGAGGGCATTATATTTAAAACACTGGACTTTGCATGAATTTACATTAAAAGATTAGTGGCAAAAGTATAGTTGTATTTATTTTGAGAGACTGGAGAATTTAGGAGTCTTTAGGGAATCTTCATGAAATGACCCTTACATAAAGCTTATAACTGATTTTTTTATTTTTTTATTTATTTTTTTTTTTTTTTTTTTATTTATTTATTTATTTTTTTTTTTTACCAAATGAGTTATTTTTACAATGTCGCGGGCATTGAAGGTTAAGGTGGAAGGTTTTTGAATTTAAGGGTACGACTGTCTGAAAAGGTGGGTTTTAAGTTTAGTTCTAAATTCCGCTGAATTTGTGATCATCCTTAAGTCGTGTGGCAGTCCATTCCAGGCTTTGGGTCCTGACACTCCGAAAGCGCGCTCACCGAACTTAGTATCTGGTGCACGCTTTGGTTCCTTTAACCTTCCGAAAGCTGATGACGCTGCTGATCTCAGGGTTAACTGTCGAGAATTGGAATTTTCTGGAATACACAATTCCGATAAGTAAGTCGGGGCCATTCCGTTGAGGGACTTAAATACCATCCAACAGAGCTTAAATTGGATTCTTTCAGGACATTTGAGCCAATGAAGATTTTTGAGATGCTCTGAAATGTGGGAATATTTAGATACGCCGGTGATAAGTCTTGCCGCAGCGTTGAAAACGGATTGTAGTTTATTGATTTGATATTTCGGAAGACTGGCATATATTCCGTTGCAATAATCTAGACGTGAAATGACATACGAATTGACTAGTAATTTAGTCGCCTCCGTTGGTATCACTTATGATCAAACAAAGCTCATAATTTCAATTGTTTTATCAAAGCAAATTTGGAATGAAATAAAATCGATATTGAGTCATTATGTTAAAATGCTGGCATGGAAAATAATTAATCTTTCCCATCGGAACCGCCCTGTACCGTTGCAAGGGTAACATCGCAAGATCATCGTTCGACGAAATTTAAATTCTCGGCCGCTGGTTAATGGCTCTTAAATAAATAATATATCGTTAAAAGTAATTATGATGGTACAAAGATCTCATGTTACACACATTTATCAGAAAAAAAAACAGCAAAAAAATATTGATTTACGATCAAGAATAAGAAATGATCTTTTTTTCTGTTTTAAATCTTAGCGTGTTAGTTTTTACTCCTGCTTCAGTAAGCCCTTATAAAAGAGTGTTAATGACATTTCCACGCTAAGCCTAAGTAAGCCGCTACCTTCCTGTCCGCTTGTATGGGGCCCTTTCATGGCTTAATCCGATTTTCCCAGGAATTCTGGGCCGGTATTGTGACGTGGCTTAGAGTGACAGACTTGTTGTTTTAGGGCAGTTGAGCAGGGGAACTGGCCGACCAGCGACTGTCACTTTGTGCCCGGATTATTCCGACCACGACTATTCCGACCACGACTATTTCGACCACGAGTATTAGAATCGTTTTCATTTATTTAAAAATTTAAATGTTGTTTTACTGTACATACATATGTGAAACACGAGACTGTATTAATTTTACATTTATGAAATGTAAACTCTTCTTCCATCCACAAGCGAATGCTTTTAATGGAAGATCTGTATGTACCATTATATGTGACATTTTTAAGATACATTAATAAAAATAAATAAAAATGTTGAATTATCAAGACACGAGGATTTAATAAGACTAACAAAGAAAAGTGATTCGAAACAAATATAAAGAAATATTTAATCAAAATATATAAAATTAATTGGTGCCTCCAAAGATATTGAAATATAAGGAGATTTGCTATGATGTCCGCCCGATTGTCGGCGGATTACGATCTAATGGTGCTAGTTTGAATATGTTGATTTTTCGAAGGTGTGCATTAGTATTGGTTAACAATACAGTTTTAATAGGAAAGAATTCGTTCATTTAGTTAATGTTTTGAAGATATGCAGTAGTTTTGATTAAATATATCGGCGACACCAGGTAGCATAGTCCCACCCAGTAAAACCTGCCGATAGCCCATCTCTTATACTTCAATAACTTTGGGTGCCTCATATTTTAGGCTTTAGCCGACAATCTATTTAAAATATCTTGTAAAAAGTCTTTGCGGAATAATCCGTGTTCGGAGCCTGATCTGAATAGCAAGGTACTTCCCCATCTTCCTTTCCGAAACTCCTTCTCCGCCCCACTACCTTAAAATTGCAGTATTACATACCTCCAAATAATTGGAAGTCTGGAACTCTCGTTGATATTGTGGTATTTAAATCAAACAAAAATTACAAAAATCTGTTTCAGAAATTTTCAATACGGTCATTTATCAGTGTACGAAATAAACGGTGTTCGGAGTTATTAACGTTCGCAATAATCAGTGTCCGGATTGATCTGCATGGTCGGAATAATCACCGAACCCTGTCACTTATAAAGAAGGTAAGTACCTACTGCTGTCACTCAAATTATTCCTAACACCTAGACACCAACAACCATAGCCACTCCAACCAAATCCTTCTACCTGCCATCATAAATCTTGATGGTTCGAGGGTACAGGACGACAAAGAATTGTGAAGAGACATTCAGTGTTTTATGACTTACTCGGCGGTTGTTTAATGCTGGCCCGTATACGTGATACTAATTCACATTACGCATTCAGCCAGCGTCCTTTCTAATCCTCTGGGATAGTTTTTAGTATCGGTTTCCACAAAACAGATGAGGAAAAAACACATCGTGATTCAGAAGGCATTCGCGTAGGTAGGCACGCACGCCGATAAAAAAGGCTCGACCTATGGAATAGTTAAGTAAAAACTAATAGATCCGTTCGTCCAAGTCCAAAAACTCTTTCATATTATGAATATATTGTACTAGATTTATTGTACAATTTCTAGATTTTAGAAATATATATTGTAAGTTTGAACAGCGCCCTTGAGGTGATTTTTCATATAAATCATACAAATATTATTGTTATTATTACTTATTCTGAAAATAATAGCTACAAACTATATTTCACGAAATAACTGACTATCAATAGATTTCTTGATAATCAATGAAAAAAAATCTTCTAAAAAATACTTTTTTTTTTTTAAATTTATAAAAAAGTTGCGATGTGAGCTAAGCTCCACTTTTTAATTACTAAGGCTTACCTATTCATGGAGTTCATGGGCTTACTTGTTCATGGGGTTCATGGGGTGGGTCTTGGCGGCGGGTGCGTCTGCCCACCAGCTGCATGGCAGGTCGGATCGGGAGAGACTGATTGAGGGAGATCTTTTGACCTCCCCAGCAGGACGCTCCCGGAAGATCGCCTTGCACCGCAGTAGAAGGGATGGATTTATACGTTCGTCATTCCTGGACACGCTAATCCCCAGATTCCTCTCCCCCTCATACCCTTCTCCTTCCCAGAACTTCCCCTCCTTCCTTCCCCTAAAAATACCCTCCACACAGCATACCCAAAGATGACATAGGCTCTGAGTGGAATTATTTTCCTTAGGGCCTCGTGTGTCGAGCCAATGTAAAAAAATAAATAATAAATTTAGATAGAGCAGAAGAATTCATAATAAATTATGCAGCGTCCTTGAAGCGATTTTTAAACAAAAACGGCACTCTACAAATTATTCCATTATTAGTAAGTAGAAGGCAAATTTCTATGAAAATGAATAAATCACCCCTCTGAAGATCGACGGTATTAGCGGAAGCACGATCTTAATTAGCTACCAGCTACCCGCATAGAATTAATTAATTAATCTAATTCAAGTAAAGTCCATTTGATAATGCGATAATGATAACGCTGGGATGATAACGATCTAGCAACAATGCAAAAGAAATGAGGCACGACAAAAGCTCCCGGTGAATTGTCACAATAGAATCGCAACAAACAATAATGTGCCACGCACTTAGGTGAAACAGGAGCACAATGGGGGCTCCCTTATTGGTGCAATTGTTCGAGATAATTCGATTTCAGAGGACGGCTCGCTGAGCAAGACACAAAAGCCATCTATTTCTGATCATGAAAGCTGTGCAGTGTCCACACCAGGCGGAGCTGTTGCCATTACGTGGTAAGTGCATGTCCAAAGTGATGCAAAAACAAAAAGCCATAAAACAAAGATGTTATTTCTCCATTGCAGCGTCTCTTACTTTCACGAAAACGAAGCATTACCATAACTAACTTACGAAATCACGAAATTTTACAGCAAGGGCAGGCAGAAAAGTACGCAACACTATTCAACTGTCTTGACACATGCTCCTTACTTCAACCGCATTCATTCATCGTCTCATAGGTACACAGCTACTCTGTTACACCGACTCTTAACATGAAATAACTTCTTTTTTTATTATTCTTCATTTTAAGCACCCCCGCTAAACTGCCAAAGCAGTTTGTCAGCAGGTTAATTTAACAATATGAATACAACTAACATATAACAAGAAACCACAATATAGAAAATAGATACAGAAGAATAACTTTTAATAGAAAGGCATAAAATACGCAGACAAACATACATAATACAGGCAAATTACTCGTAGTCATATTTATACATAAGATAACAAATAATATCAGTATAAAAAGTCTTGATCTATTTATTTGCCATATTTTCATTCTCTTTTTAATATCGGTTTTTAGGTTCATTGGCATCTTATTAAATATGGTAGGGACAAGATAAGAGAAGTATTTGATTTACTTGTTAGTGCCATGTCTTCATGGTAGTCCCAAATTCTTCTTCCAACCATTTATATACAGTCTTACATAATATAAAATAAAAACGAAAATATAATATGAAGACAGTATGTACGTACATAAAAAAAACTATTTCACGGACTTTTACATTTATTTAGCTCACAATTGAAAGTGTTCACTTTTGATAATTATTATGTGGTCCGTTCGAGCAAGAAATTCGTTTAAAGTTTGTTTTGCGTTGATCTACTTTGAACGGGACAAAAGAGCAGGTACATAACATTGGATTTTATAGGGGAAATGTCACTTCCACATTCCACCTGGAGCGCTTCTGAAGATCATTTTGTTCTCGCTGTACAAGCATGAGATTACTTTTCAGCCTACCCTCGTACATATAGTTTTGTATCAGTGATCTTTTAGCCTTAAGTTATAATGGTTTATCTAGTCTGTGGTTAGAAGTAAGATTGTGGAAATGTAATTAAATTTATACTGCGCCCTTGAAGCAATTTTTCACACAAACGGCGTTATACAAATCATCGAAACAAAGTTATTATCCACCTGTCCGAGGTTTCTTGCCATTCATTTTGTCTTAGAAATTACCAAATAGCATTTATTCCAACGGATTGGTGACTGATTGTCACTCCATCGCCGGGCACAATAAGGCGTGATCGCCCAAACGATAGTCCTTAAACGCAACAATGTAAGTAATCCGGTGTCCAATCAAACGAGCAAATTACAAGCGGGGGATTATTCGGCACTGCAATCACGGACATCTGTCGCCACCGCCTTGCTAGTAAAGTTGCTTCCACATTCTACAATCACGGAGCTTTTAGCCGGGGGGCAACGATAATAAGATCGGACCCAAAGAGCCGAACCACGGACGAATTTTCTCCGTGAGCTCTGAACTGTTGGGCGAGACGCCGCCCATGCGGGTACAGGAACAAACGAAAAGAAATTAGATTAATTATTGTTGATTCGTAATTAATTGAATCGATGAGATGAATATTATGCCAATGAGTACAAAGCTTGCTAAAATGGATAGGATTAACAGCTATACTATAGTACAAATTCTTGAAAACGTCATGAAACATCTTGGGTAGGTTGACCGTTTTGAGGTTGGATGTCACGAGTAAATTGCAATAAAATTGCTAACCTTACATCAACACTGCTAAATATCTTAATATTTTCTGGCTACCTCGGGAACGGAGTGAAATAAAAGATAATAATCATAAGGTCTCTTGTTGATAATCTTATTTAAAATTTTACACAACTGATATTCAGCCGTTTACCGTGCACAAAAGGTTGTTTATCAGCTATGCAAAATTAAAAACACGTTGATTAGTAAAGCTATGTAAGTGTGGTGTACATGAATATGTATGCAATTTCAATGTCTTTCAACTGACGTCGTTAGTGTAGTAGTAGTTTGTAGTTTTCATTTGTCTCAAGAGGGGTCAGCAAAGTTGAACTGACAGAGTCAACTGTGTTCGGGTCTAATACCCGAACGGATACAAAGAAAGCCCATGATTTCCGATCGACAGGTGGGCACTTTCAGTGACCAGTTCCCCCACCCCAGAACAAGTCAGACCATCCTTTAGAACGGATGTTAAGTCCAGTTAAAAATTCATTGTAAATAAAACGAACCGAATTTTCACTGAAACTCCCGATCATCACATTTGTATTGTTCACCAGAGAAAACAACAGTACACCACAGACTGGAAGTATATTAATTTCTCATTAGCGTAGTGTAGATTTAGTTTAGAGGGTTGTTTAAAACAGTCTAAATAAAAACATGTGTGTAATTTATGTGATACCAACAAGCCAGTGAAACTGCCGCACCTCCTTGCGAAATTTTGTGAAGCTGAATGAAATGTAGGAGAGAAGATAAGAATGAGGAAGGCTGAAAAGCACCTGGCTCTTCAGATCTGGTAATTAAAACACCATTTTTATTTTTGTTAACGCTACGTGTCGAACCCGCGCCGTGCAAGAGAACGTTAAAACAAGATTTATTATTTTTGAATGATTACAAATATTATTGGGTTTGTGGTATATTTACCATAATAATAATCCCCTATTCAACATGCTAATGTGCCCCCTTCCATCACTTGCAAATCCTAGCCGAGATGGGAGCGTCACAGATGAAATCACAAAATGAGATAATAGAGAATAGAGTCATGAGCGAGAGAGAACCGTTCATGTAGAATGGCTGCCGTGGTACGAGGGTTCCCGCCTCTTCATCACCGGGACCCAGCCAGGGGAATAGCGCTATGCGGTTATAATATGCAATTGCATTAAACCGCCACGCATGAATAGGCGCCAGAGTGCATTCGTATTCCGTACCCCGCCAAGTTCCCATCAATCCATTTAGATGCAAATTAATATCAAGGAGCTTTAGACAGAAATAAGGCACTTCACTTGCGGATGACGAGTCTGATGTGGTTGGGAGTTATTTATGAAGCTTTGTTAATACCCCAATCTGAATACTTATTTAAAAGACACTTATTTAAAATTTGTTACCTACCTCCAAAATATACGAGGCGGAATATTTTATTCCACAACAATAACTTCGCTATGAATTCTGTGTTAGAAAGAATAGGTTGGGCAAACATTCAAAGCCAAATTAGTCCATCACTTTTTAGATGCAAATAATGAATGAGAAATCATTTTATTTTATTTCGATTTTCTTTTTTTTGTTTGTTTTTTTTAGTGTTCGTATTCTAAATGCAAACGAGTAATTAAATAAAAATTAATGTGTTTTGATTTTTTTAATGTTTTTGTTGCTCTTAGGTATATGAATTGTACCTATGAGTTCTCTAAGTCATCCAAGTGAATTTAGCATTAGATATACTCTTATTTATGTTTTTGAGTTTATGCTATAATTATTTTGTAATATTTTTATTTTATTTATGGTTGTACTGTGGTTATAAATGAAATTTATATTCGATATGTAAAAGCCCATTAGGGCGTCAATAAATAAATAAATAAAAATAATACTTTCGTACATATTTGTGTACCGTATTCCATTAGATATACCTTTAGTCATAGACACTCGTACTAATTTCGTTTGTAAGTAAAGTGAATATTCTTGCGCAATTGAAACTTTCAAAATTGGAACTGATTGTGGGAACAATTTCGACAAGCGAAGAAGTAAGCACCTAAATATATTTTTTTAAATTAATTAATACCCATCAAGACCCATGTTCACTCCTTTTTCTCCTCAAAAATGCCCTCCACACAGCATCTTCAAAGATGCATAGGCCCTGAGGGGAATTATTTTCCTCGAGGCCTCCTGCGTGGAGTTACTGTAAAAAATATGTATATATATTATCCTAAGAACCTTGAACGGAGTTCACTCGAAAGGTAAGTTTCTGACGTCTTTCTAATTTGTCAACAATAATGTATCTATTTATATAAAGGAGTGTCTGTGTGTTTGTGGCGGGTGGTCGCGTAGCGGATAGCGGCGTGGATTTGATTTTTATACAATTCTATAATTTTATTCCAAAATTGACGAAATTTTGCACACTTGACCTACAAACCAAGAGAAAGATCAGTGCCTACATCTGATTAAAAAAAAACTGTCTGCAAATCCCGGGCAATAGCGGGGACTTTGTCTAGTTATATTATAAAAAAAATTGACATTTGTTTTTGATGATACTGGGCAAATATTTTATAAATACTATCAGCTTCACAAATCCTACAATTGTAATATCAATTATCGCCATTTTTATTTAATTTAATTGGAATGCAAAGCTGATACATGTTTTATAAAAAAGGTGGTATGTATTGTAAAGCTGCCACATGGCTGTTGTTCTGTAATACGCAAAAAATACAAATTTAACAGGTGAAAAAAATTGACGAAATAAAAAGTCTTAACAATTCTCACGAAAAAAAAACACTAAGCAAGTAGTGTAAGTAGTTACTAAAAGCCCATTAAAATCCATTTAAGATAAAATTGAAGACGGACACAGGAGAATAAAAACTATTCTAATTGAATACGACGCCTACGCGGTGAAACGCTGGTTCCAATCAAGTGTTTCATTTTGGCCCGTAATTGCACAACAGAAAAAGCGAGATAAAAAAACGGTCCACTCAGCCTCCCAAGCCGACAGAGTAAAGAGTAAACACCACAAACAACCCGGACCAACAATCACAGCAGCTGTCATTGTGTTTGATTGGTGTAATTACATAAATAGACTTCCATCAGAGGGTGCCGGGCCGTCATCAGCTAAACAGAGGAACGTGTCACATTTAATGCGTGCGCTGAGTGCTGCCATTTGTTCAGCGAGCTGAAACAATGAACGGCAATTGGAGTAGATCGCTGACGATCAGGGTGATTGAGGGATTCATGATTTTAGTGGAAATTGCTGAGCTGAAATTTCAGCAACACTTCTTTTGTCACTCTCAAAGGATGGCAACACAGCAGTATTATAAATATATTACACTAATTTTCAGCAAGGAGCTGGTAGAGGAAGGATGAAAGTAAACTGAGTGCAGAATGAATTAGATTATTGGGGCATGTTGTGTGATAAAATTAATCCAAGGCAGATCAAATAAATCAAAAACTTGAATCAAGTCAAGTCAAAAATCGAGATAAAAGAAGAGTATATGTATCTATGAACACGAAGACTCTACTATGTACATGAATAGTGATTGAAGCGAAGACGTGTAGATTGTGGAAAGAGTGGTGCAACCTCTTAGTCTTTTTTTTGTGTTTCTTTGGCATTAACTACGTAACAATTACTAGACATTTTGTTTTGAAGAGTTTTATTTCACATTTTCATTTGTTACTTAATTTTTATTTATTTGCTAGTTTTCGAGACATTCGTGTCATCCACTAGCAATCTAAAAACTAATTTAAAAATTATACAAGTACAGAAATGATTAGATTTTATTAGGTGAGAGTAACGGGAGTGGCGATATTTGGGGGGGGGACGGTAGAAGGAGTCAAAATAATAAGGAAACATTGTCAATAATCTTGACTTACAGGGTAGGTACTAAGATTTTGTTAACTAACTTAATATTTTATCTTTGCCCACCTCTGTTTGTGATGTAAGTGTTATTAATAGTTCTGTAAACAGCAGACGTACTCGTATGTAAAATAGTATGTTTTTAATTTCATTTTATTTAACAACTCACAACCAAAATTTCCTCTGGGAGCATAAGTTTTGAAGGAAGATAAACGTCACTATCTCAATGAAAATTATGTTTTCAAACTTTCTTTGGGCAAGTAGCTACCATTGTATTGAAAATACGCAAATAAAAATGTCCAAATAAACTCAACGATTTCACATTTGAAAAAATAATACTTCCTGCAACAATAAAACGGCCGCCATCTTGAACCGGAACGTGCTAACAAATTTACGACAGACGAAATGCCAAACAATCGTTTTTAAGTTGAAACGTGAATTAATTATTAATTGATCTCTACTGAACGAAGTAAAAGTTATCAGAATCGGCATTTTTTCCAAACCAATCAAATGAGGACCAATCTCTTCCCAACCAGGACAAATACTGGAAAAGCAGTAACGTACTATTCTTCTAGCTAGCGGTACGACTTTGGTACAGTTACCAACATTTCCATTTAGTTCATGCAACAATGGAAGATAAGCCTCACAATGGAGAGCATCCCAAGAGCCACGTATTCATTTTAGCCCTGACAATAGACTGGAGAACTTTCTATCGAGTATTCGAAACCAGAGACTGGAAAGCCAGTGGATGCATTCGGATGGAAATGGAAATTTGTCGAATCATTCGGATACCAACCAAGTTGACTGTGCACAATCGACATGAATTCTGATTGCTTTTGGGATGTGATATTACTTTATGGAAATTGGAAATACATACAAATTACACACATTGTGGGGGATTCAATTATTCTATTGCGTTTGACGATTCTAACAAGACTTTGCAATAACAAAAATATTCCATATTGTATTAGTGCGTTATAGGCAAAACAAAATGAAGAGATAATAATAATAATTAGATACTTTGTAAAGCTATGTGTCTTATGCAAAGATACAGAAAATATACTTACCTGGCGGGTTACTTCAAATAAGTTTTATTAGAAAGTTTAAGTTAAAGAAAGTTAAGCAAAGGATTTCACGTTGTTTGATTTTACGGTTGCTTTTTTACCCTCCTTTAATTTTGACATATTTTTTATTATTAAAAGATTAGTGGCAAAAGTAGAGTGATATTTATTTGGAATATTTATCTTTTTACAGTTCAAATTTAGAGCAGCATGATTATTTTAGTAAATGACGTTAAAAAGCTTTAAAATATGACTTGATTTAATTGCAAAATAGTTATTTACATTTTTCATACAATCAAATTACTGACATTGTCGTGGACTGTGAAAGGTTTCTGAATTTTTGGGTTGCAGTAGTTAGGTAGGTACATAATAACCGACTAGCCTAGCTATGCAATGTGAGTATGCATTTCTGCCAATAATTTATGGATATGATTGTCTGAAACTATGAGTTTTAAGTTTTAATCCGAATTCTGCCGAGTTCAATATAGTTGATTACCGTAAAAATAGCATTATTAGCTATTCACAAAATTCACATATCTTAAACAAATGGAGACGGTTATTTGTATACATACACGCAATGTGAAAGAATTCATTCACATTTCAATGATTGACATTTGTGGGAAAATTAGTCAAGAATGAAAAAATGCAAAATACACTTAAGATCCAAATTTGCACCATTTATTTATTATATTGGGAAAGTAATCTCTAAAAAAGTGTTTCAATAAAATCATACATGTTTTCATTTCATTCTTAGCAAATAGGGGCTGTATTCTGTAGCAACAAACATAAGTAATAAATAGTAGCATTACAAAACTACATTTCTAAAAGCTATTGTTAAAGTTAGAATAAAATCAAAAGCCAAACCGTTTGACTGTGTCCCAGTTCCCAATCCAAATTTGATCAAATAAAATGTTTTATGTGACATAAAAATTCGGTTCCCATCTGAAATGGGATTCTGGACCGTATAGAGCAGTTATTTCCCAAATACGTGACTCGCCATGCAATACGGTCCATGTTCACAGGCGGAAACTATTTCCAGAATTGTTACAATTCGTATGGAAATGAAGGCGCGTGCAATGGAAAACAGAAGGAGACAGGGCTGTTATGCCAAGGATTGGACATGGCAGCATCCCGCTCACCCGGCGATAGATTGATTGACGTAGATGTCAGGTCCCATTCGCACTTCACCGAGAAGCGAGGAAAATGAAAACAAAAGTAAAAAATTGCTCGTATTTGAATCGTATCTTATGTTGTGAGGTGTATATGAAATACCCCTGTTGCAAGGTGCCAGGTGACTTAACCGAGATGGTCGAGGCTGTCACAATGGGCATCGAATGTCCGGAGTCACAAGCAATGACTCAGCCGGTTTCGCTGGCGCCGCTTTTTATGGATACATTGTACCAACAAATTCCGGCCGCCTCGTAATAGTGTGCATGCTGTTATATGGATTTCCCATTACACAAACTCCGGGATGCATTTAACACACATTCCTCTACGAACAGAACACGACAGAATTATATACGAGGTGAAAGAAATGAGAACGTAAATAAGTCAAAGGTTTGACACGATGTGCGTTTAAAGTTGAGAAAAAAACACCAATCGTAATAAATCGAAACATTACTGAAGGAAAGCTCTTTCTATCTTTCAACAAGCTTTCTTATGTTATGCATAAAAAACTAATAGAGAAGGGATAAGAATTTTGTAAATATATGTTTTACTTATGGGCAAACGAGATAAAATATTTGCTGGCAGATATCGGGAAGAACTACGTGTATTTGTATAAAATAATATCTCTCCTAAATAAACAGTCACGAAAAGGTTCTGACATAAAATAAAATAAATCCATCATTTACGAAAAAAAATCTATTTGCAAAATGACATCTTGGATTGAGAGGGGAAGATTGACGCATCACGCTATGTTCGTATTGGGGGCGAAAAGCTCCCGGAGTCTTTTCCTGATAAATCATCACTTTGGTTTGACAGTGTTCTAAGTATACTTTACGTTGTTCTAAGATATTTACAATGACAATTTCTCAAAATCTATTTTTCTAATTATATACTTAGCATTTTATAACATACCATCTATGGCATGATAATTCATTGCATGTGATTCCAAATACATTTCCAGAATCGTCGCCGTCGATGTTAAGGGAATCGAGCCACAAAACCACAAAGCTGAGAAAACGGCCCTCAAAGATTTTTGGTGACAAAAAAGTCACATTTTTTGTTTTTAAGTTTTCTGTTTCTAAGGATAGAAGGGTGAAACTTTGGACATAGACATTTTGTGATGTTTTCTTTATGCGGCTTATCGTCATAGGCTGCTTTAACTTGTATTAAATTATTCGGAAATCAAAAGCTCTATGCGGCTCGTAGTCATTGACTGTTTTCATCTACGTGTGTTAGATCAATTTGCAAAATTTTCATATTAGATGGAGTGTTTTATGGCTCAAATCCATTGACCACGGCAACTTTGAAGGTTTTAAAACATACTTCTGCATACTTAACTCATTTTCGCCAAATTTGTGGCTTGGCTCCCTTGACATCTACGGCGACGAAATGCCATTCAAAGGTAGGGCAACGTTCTAATTAAATATTTTCCTTTAAAACATGTTAAACTAAAATACTTTTCACAATATTGAACCTCAAAATCAGAAATCAAATGTAAATAGATTATGAGTATTCTGCAAACTTTGACACATCGGAACATGGTAAGTTAGAGCCCAACTATAATGATGAACTAATCTGCGCCTCATAAAAACGATCAGTCAGATACAAACAAAAAGCAATTGCAAAAGATTCGAAGTGAAGTTAGAACCTTGCAAAATAAATTGAAGCTTTAGAAACTTGATGTTAGAACTTCGTCATATACGTATCTACGGAAATACAGCACAGATGACCCAGAAAATTAATTTGGTTATAGAAATAAGCAAAATAAACGGTTTGACATTCAGAGCTCATTTTTGAAAAAACATTCACTTATTTTTATCCAAATAAGATGACGAATTTACAAAGTTCGTAGTAACAATTTTGAGGCTGTTACAGAAAACTACGTCGGTATCTTTGATCTTTGGACAGTACATTAAAGATTGATGAAGCCAAGAGAACCAATTATTACAGCTACTGTACTATGAATATTAATTTGACGTAATAGACTTGTACTTCTGAAATACGGGAGTACGTGGGGTGACTTAACTGCGTCCGATACATATTATATTCCGGAGGTAGAGTTTCGCTATCTGTCACGTGTGGGGTGATTTACGGGCGGCCCGTCGCGATAAGGATATTTCAATTTCGGGCAATAAATTAGGCGACCTTATCAATGGTAGATCCCGGAGATGAGCAGCCCGAGAGGCAAGGGGTCCGCTCTGGGCCCGCCGCACGACTATGGTAATTTATGGGACTTTATGTGCATACGTGATGGCGTATCTTATCCGTGTTCTTTTTTGTCGAATTGGATTTCTATGTTACGTCGGAAACACGAGTTTCTTGGATAGGATGTTGGGTAATACCTACACATGTGATGTTGTACAATTTAATTATAATTTTTGTTTACCTTCAGGGGTTTTTTCATCCCTCAGGACCTATGTCATCTTCAGGCGTGTGGAGGGTCTTTTTTGAGAAAGGAAATAGAGGAAGTCCTGTGAAGGAAAGTGGTATGAGTGATAGCTATGAATCTGGGGGTCAATTTGTCCAGGAGTGATGAGATGTATGAATCCATCCCTCCCACAGCATTGAAGATGTCAAAAGATCTCCCTCAACCAGTCTCTCCCGATCCGACCCGCCACGCAGTAGGTGGGCAAATGCATCCACCGCCAAGACTCACAACACAACCTCACCCGATAAACCAGGGCACCCCTACTAAGTTTTTATAAAATACTTGGTGTGACCTATGGCAAGGGGTGTTGGTTATCCAATAAATGGTTTCTGGGGCGGCGGTACCCATACTGGCCTCCCAAATTATAAAATGAAGCTTTATTTAGAGGAAAACCAAAACCAAATAAATCAAACCACATTCCGTAGTATTTAGGTCAAAATATGATATATTTTTCTAATGAAGTACCAAAATCGAAGCCAAATTCACTGGTTTATTTGTTTGGTGAACCATTTGTGTATAGAATAGTTATTCTAGTTGTACCAAATTAAAGAGGACGCAAAACTTAATTAACTGACATGATTAAATTACAAAATGACATTTTTCGCTTTTATTTTGTAATTACTTGACAAATACGACAGATATACTTAATAATAAAAATAAAAACAAAACAATAATCCGGAAAAAATTGTATCAAAATATTTAGCAGAGAGAAAACGGGTGCCCTGCCAAAACCAATTCGAATCAAGTTCTCACGGGGTAATGAGTCCATTCAGTAGCGATTATAATCGCAGTTTTAAATTCCGCACATTCCGGTGCCATCCGCAACGAAGACGCATGGCTGCCAGCGAATATCGGCCATTCCACAAGGCCGAAATAATATCCCAGTGTAACAGGCAAGCGGAATGCGAGTCCCGCAGTCGGCAGGCGCGACCACTGTCACCGTCGCTAGACGGGCAGGAATCTCACTAGATGGACTATCGGTCATTAAGCAGAGGATTCTAAAGAACTCCCCAAAACAAACGACACTTAAATACGAGAAGAATGAGTAATAACAGAGCATGTGAAGCGGCAGAGTTTTCTCCAACACAATTAACTTGCTCATTAGTTGATGTAAATGCTCTCACCAGAATAAGCTCTCACGAATCATTGATTAAAACGGTGTACATGAACTATTCATGATATAACACTGATTTCACAAAAACTATGCTATTCAAATTAACCAACTATTATTAGTTTGGCGTGCCAGCATCTTTGCCTATTCTGTGTAGATTGTTCGAAGGTTAGTAGATAGCCAACGTATAAATAAGTTGATTAAAACGGTGTACATGAACTATTCATGATATAACACTGATTTCACAAAAACTATGCTATACAAATTAACCAACTGTTATTAGTTTGGCGTGCCAGCATCTTTGCCTACCTATTCTGTGGGGATTGATCGAAGTGGTTAGTAGATAGCCAACGTATAAATAAGCCTAGAGTAAGCAATTGATAGGAACGGTGCTTCAAAAGACTGTGTCCTTGAAGACCGAAGTACGACGGCATTCTTCCGTGTGACCGAGATCTCCTTTATCAAACCGTTATCGCGGCGAGACCTTTCGCTTTCCATTTAACGATCCGAGGGCTGTTTGAGCCCCGCCGCCAATAGAATAGTCTTTGTGTAGGTTCCCAAAAACAGCGCGTGTGCGGATAAAAAATGTGTCCTCGTGTGACATAAGTGTCCCACGCGCTCCTTTGTCATGTCAGTTGGATCTGGGCCACAAACGCGGCCGTTTGACGAAAGAATCGGGGAAAATGGAGACATCTCGCCGAAAACGTTATCGTAAAAGAACTTCTCAAATTTTTGGACCAGAACATAGAAAAACACCGCTTATCTCAGAGCCGCACTCTTTGAAATATTTTTCAAGCTTGCAAGAGGTTATATCATAAACAAAGCGAATATTGGGGAGAGTTAAAGGGAGAAAATCGACCTCTGTGACATAAAGAGTCCGCTATTAATAAATTCAGCCCAGACATCGTCATGCCGCTGAGGAACATTGTAACCTCCCTTTCTGATACACATAGTTTATGGGAAATAGGGAGAAGTTACAACGAAACTATCTGCATTATGGCTTTATGTACTAAAGCCTCGATTACATTGAGCTAGTTTATAAGCTACTAGTTTAAAAGCGGGTGAATCGGCGAGTGAGATTGTCATGATGGCACACAAAACTGTCTACTCGCTCAGTAGCGACAGTAGCAGCTAAAATAACGGCTCTCTCGCGAACCAACTCTGTCGAAATTTTGTAGAAAACTTGAGCTCGCAGCTAGCGCCACACGCTAGCCAGTAGCGAGAAAAACGACTCCCGCGAGAGCTAATTCTGATAGTTACGAAATCAGCTGTTCATGTTCCGTCATCTTGAGGCTGGCGAGTAGCGAGCAAAGTTGACCACCTTTCAACTTTTTTCGTAGATTGTCCACAATCAGCTAGTTAGATAGTAATACGATTACACTGACCGAGTTTGCAGATAGTGAATTTCCCAGCTAGTAGCTTGTATACTCGCTCAATGCCACCGAGACTTAACTAACTAGTAATACAACCCCAAAAGCAGCAAAGCGATAGTTGGGAGTTGGAGATAATAACGATTAATGATCATTAAGAAATATTACAATCCGTTATTTATCACAAAGGAACTAGGGATGAATAATCGAGATAAGTTAGGACGACAAATTTGTGGTGTGATTCCATTGAATAATTAGCGTAAACTTCGATCAAAATGAATGCATTTTGCATTTATATCGGTAAAAAATCTGGGGCATGGAGAAGTGTACCTTTACGTCTCAGAATTTTACAAAAAAAATCGACACAAGTCGTGAAGAATTCTGATGCAGTGACCGGCCATAGAGTCCAGAGTTTGTGAGCGGGGCTGCACGGAGAGAGATCTCTTCTGCGAGATAATGCGAGCCGACCAGCGGGTTGTGGTCCAGAGGAGACAGAGCAACTGACGGAGGCTGCGGGGAGGACCATACAACACCAGCGCAGATCACGAGCGCCAACACTCTTTGTATGTAAATAAAAACTCCCAGGAAAGAAGCACGAACTTATTTCGTGAACTTATTTAGGATTCAATGGATTTACATTGTGCTCTGGGATATTCAATTACCTAGTGTTAATTTATTTAAAATATTATCAGAAAAAATAATTTCATGAGAACGAGAGATGGGTTATCGCCAAATCGATAAATATTATTTTGATTACATCGTGACACTTATTATTTATCATCAATCTGCTAAATATCAAAATATTGATGAATAGAGTAATAATGTCACATTTGATACAAGATCACACTCATTAATCAACTACAACGCATGTACACTTTTTATCGGACGTTAATAATGGGCTTACGTCTGTACGGTTGAAATTTTAAAATCCGACTTCGAATACATCTCTAACGCCGCACCTTACGCAAAACCATCTTCGTACTTAAAGTTGGTTAAAGAGCTAATTTTGTAATAGAATCGAATTCAAGCAAGTAGTCTATAATGCCAAAAGATGGCGCCAATTATGTTAACAGATCGCATGAAGTCTTGTCGCTGGCAGGTAGTACTATTGGATTTGTAACTTCGTGTATCTTTCCGGGCATGGAGAGATTGATGATAATATGATTATTATTGAATTTGGCAGTTATGAATTATGAATAATAGTATTACACGACGTCATTGCCTGTCGCGGTTACTTTGTCCCGGTGACAAGCTGTCACTGGATCCGAGGAACCGGCTATTTTTGGAACCGGTTCCTATCGAATTTATGAAATGGTCACTCGCACTTAAACTAGGCGAAGCCGAAACAAGGCAACTCGTAGGGCCCAGCAGCAAAAACCTGCGGAGCGGGTAAAAACCCGCTTAACTACTAGTTGTGATTAATAGGTTGGTAGAAATTAGTTAGCCATAAAATTAACGTTATAATATCGTATAATAAATGAACATAATTTAAATAAATGCTCTAAATAAAATGCTCCAGTTATGCTACAAATAGACTGTGGGTTTTGATCACGGTGAAAAAAGTAGCAGTAACATGTAAACAAATAGGATACGTCATACTCTCCCATCCAATCTATAAAATTCACCCTAAAATAGATGTTCGACCGAAAAAACAATACAACACTATTTTGAGATGTGGTTGAAATGTTCGGTGGTAAATATTTTAACACCGACGCTTTCAGCGTATTTCAGCGTATCACTCATTGAAAAACGTGTTTAAATTGTTTACACATAAATAATGTTTTAAGACGCAAGAAGTAAATCTGTTGTCGAGTATTAACATTGAAGGAAAGCGGGTGTCTAAATTTACATGCTCATCTCAACATTGGCAAGAAATCAAATAAACAGAGAGCTGCATGGCCATCCGGTGGCTTGCAATAACAATAACAAACTACAATAATTTAATACATTAATTCATTCAATTGTGCCACAGAAAGCGACGAAAATAAACATTATTTTTAAAAAATTCGACGAAATTTACAAATTCGTCATATCCGTTAAAAATGCCGAATGCAATTTGCTCCTTCCTGTTCTGTAGGTACTATTTATCGGTAAGCCATTATCCTCTTACATATCTTACCTTTCCGTTTCCAGACATGCTAAACTATTATTGTCAATGCATACCGTCGCTTAACCCAAGTAATTAATGATAAGAATAGAAGTGATTACCGTACAAGAAAACCACATTACTCAGACAACCGTGGCCTGAAAGGGTCTCCCGCAAAAACATTAATAGTTTTGGGTTTCCTGGGACAAGTGTATAATGGCCTCCCTTCCAAGTGGTTCAAATTTGTAGATCCCTCAAGAGATACTTGAGAGTCGTCTTGTTCGGTAAGAAACTAAGAATAACCGACTAACAAGAGCACTTGGAAAACAACTTGTGAACAGAAACAACGGCGTGAATGTACTATTTTAAAAGGTAGGGCTTTTTAAAAGCATCGTACAACACAACGATAAAAAAGAGTAATTGAATTTTTAACAACGCAAAGGAACGTTTTATTTGGTTCAAAAGGCACAGACTTGTACGGAAGTTCAATATTATGCTTCATCGATTCGACGTGAAGTGTGATTTGGTGTGATCAAATGCCGACATGAGTGTAAAATCAACAATCGTCGCCAAGAAGGGATGGAAACGGGATCTGATCAAATAAACACATCTACCAGGAAGGTATGATGAGGGCTGGGGTACATATTAAAATGTCATTAGCAGGCGCCGCCGGGGGAAGAAAGCAAATATCGGAAGGTTTTGATAGCGTTGAGGGAATGTTGTGTTTGCTGGAAGAAGTGCCAAGCTATGACAACATCACGACATACGTTTGATTTGTTTATTTTACAAAGATTTCGCCGCGTGTGTTGGTGGAATTCTGCTTCAATGCATCATAAATATTGGTTGTCCCATAAATTGGCTCTACTACTTAAAATTCCTAAGCCAATGTCAAAATACTGAATCACATTTCGAAATGTTCGATTTATCCAATGTTAAACGGGCTATACTAAAGTTTTCACATAAATAAAACCTACTTTAATTATATTACACATTTCCAGCCGCAAACGAGCAGGCTTCCGAGAAATGTACCAAACAAACTACACACCAATTCATTAGCTGGCCCATATACATACAGAGATCCGATGGATAATCGGTTCCAACGTAGACTTAATAAAATAAAAAAGAATCCAGCGAGGCGCAGGCTACCGTTGGACGACTGGAAAGTAAGAAAAAATAAACCTCACCATACATCGAGTATGTGGTACGGTACAAATACAGAGGTAAACAATGGAAGGACCGAATAGGACTATTGGAAGATCCAACTTGTTCCAACATAAAACCGCATGTTTGCCATGTTCAGGAGAGCGAAGGCAAATATGTATTAGATTTCACACAGAAAGCAACATATGCTAGGGCTATCTGGTGTCGTGGTAACCCAATATCTATACCGAGGTTTTTTTTAGTTTTTTGACGGAGGGAACATTATTTATCCTCGGCAGGTAACCACGCTGTCACAGGTGACACCTAATACCCGATGTTCAATACATCGGGCAGGTATAGCGTGATCGCTTGGCACATGTCGTCGGATAACCGAAGATATAAAACCAAACGCGAGTTAATAATTTGTAACCAAACAAAACATTTCATGAATTAATTAGTGATGAGGGTGTTCATTACAAATAACCAACAAACAAATAAAACAGAACAATTTTTCCGCTCGACCCTTTCACATCTAAATATTTAAAATACCAAATTTCCATACAGCTCACAATTATTTTAACACAAGTGATAAAATCGTGAGAGAACCAGTTTAGGTAACAACTTAAAATGGTCCTTTTCAAAGGTACACAGAGGACGGCCTTCTGGTGTACCATGTCAGAGAAAAACTAATAAAGAACGAAGCAACAGGGTTCCAGGTTAAAAGTACATATTATAGATACAGGACAAAACGTAACAGGAAAGCAGAAAGAGCATGAGAATGTGTGAGGATCAGTATTTGAATCCACGGATTTAGGCTGGAGCTTTCAAGAAGAGCAATGCTCACAGCTTATAGTAACTGCCAGTGTTTGTGTTTACGGCTCTAAATAACATTTCATTCAACAAAAAGTTTTTATGTGTTACATTCGTAAAAGGGTGTTCTGTAAACAAAGCGATAAATAAATTACGCGTAGTTATTTGTTCAATCCTTTCTGTACGGTGGCTGAACTGAGCGGTGGTGTTGAAGTGGTTTCAATTCCGGTTTCGGAGGTTGGTTTTGCGGGGAAGGGTAGGAGGGAGATAGAAGAGGTACCAAGGGAGGTTCCTTAGTAATTTACGCTGACAGCTCACCGCCTTGGACTCTCCACAACACATAACACCTGGACGGTCGCTTCTACCTCGAACCCAGTACCTTGTTAAAGGCATAAACCAATCATGATAACAAGACTCGGAAATTAACAGACACGGAATAGAAAATTCATTTCAATACGGAGGAATCATTTTTACATAATCTTATGTATTACTAAACCAGTTGTTGAGATAGTCATAGTATAAATTAAATCGTTGATTGTTTACTATTGATTCCACGTGCAGTGAGAAGATATTGCGGTGTGTTTTTAAAATAAAATAAAATATGTTCGAATAAAACATAAATATTTGCTTTGTGTATTTGAACACAAAATGTCTGGCACAGCGATGCTGGTCGAGTAACCACCGCAATGGGTTTGGTTGGCTCGGTCTCAGTTGGCCCTATAAATGTATAATTAGATGGTAAAACACACAAACAATGTGCGCGGGTTAACGACAATAAAACCGTTCATAGTTAACATCATCTCCGCAATAAAATGTTAACGAGCGGAAGGGTTAAGGCCGCAGGATCCAACACTCTGATTCAGAAGAAGGCCATTTATCCGAAAGGTACTTTATTAATCTCATCCTGAAATCCTAAGGGACTTAAAGCTTCGAAACTGTTGCTATTAAAACTTCTAAGATTTGAGGCTTCCGACTGATTGAATCCGGTTTCAAAAATGACCGATCAAGCTTAGATGTAATTACCTACTACTCAGAATTTTATCATATGGGTAACCATAAGAAATTAAATATTTGATCTTTTGTCTTCGACTTTCAATTTGGGAGATGGGTATGGGTACCGCCGCTCCGGGAACCATTTATTTGATAACCAAGGTCATCTGTCACAGGTCACCCCAAGTGGTTCGCTATGTTTGGTGATTTAGCAGGGGTGCCCGGGTTCGTGGGGTGAGGTTTGTCCGGGTATTGGTGTGAATACGCTGCATGGCAGGCAGGATCGGAGGAGAATGGTTGAGGGAGTCCCTTTGACTTTTCCAAGCGTACTCGCTCGGAACATCACCTTGCAACGCAGTGGGAGAGACGGATTCATACGTCCATCACTCCTGAACAAATGACCACCCAGATTCCTACCTACCCCTAATACCAATTTTCCTTCCCAGAACTTTCTCTCTTTCCTTTTCTAAAAAGACCCTCCACACAGCATCTCCAAAAATGATAAGACCCTGAAGGAAATTATTTTCCTCGGGGCCTCATAACCTAAAGGGAATTATTTTCCTCATAACCTCTTCTGAGATCACAATTTGTTCAAAAGCTAAAACGGATTTAGAATCGACATTTAACGGGGACCTTCCAACTGTCAAAAAAACAAAATGGCCCTGAATTTTAAAACAATGATACATTTGAATTTCTGTGAAACAACCCGTTCTTGGTATTTTATTACTAAATGATTCTGAAAAAAAGAACCGCCAATAAATAAATAATTTACTGACCCGAGCGGGATACAAATTGGTATGCTAATATAAATTGAGGTTTACTGGAATGAAAATACTGTTTTGTAAAATAAATATTTCTGTCTCTGTATGGCTTTGACATAAATGTATATACACGAAGTGTTTATTTATTTATGTGAAAAAATATTAATAAAATCAACGATAACATACTGTAGGTAGAAGAGAAACCATTGGGTGGAGTAGAGGATATAATACATTATTCATATCCTACGAAATCAGCACCAAACATAATACCACATTTTCACATGCAACCAGTTAATTATTTTTACAAGAACCCGACGATTAAAAACATTTAATAATTGATAGTAGGATCATGATTTAATACGTAATGAAAATACGACACCGCCCATTCGAGGTTCGAACCCGGTTATTATAAAGCAAGAACTATGCAGTATCCCACGCCTCTAATTACAATGTGTACAGAATCTGTACATCATTATTGATATTAAAATAAATATTCAAAAAATTTGGGTACACAATACAAAGTTTCTATAGCCGGAAACGATATGATGAAATGCACAGTGTTTATTTAGAGTCATGAAATGGGAGTTCGAAAAGCCTTACTCATGGGGGTATAGCTCTCATAAATTTAATTAGATCTACGATTAGGAGAGGAAAGGTCCTTCTGTATATTGTTATTAGACACATAAATAACAGCATTGTTTGCAGAATGTGTTCAGCAGCCCGTTGCCAATAAAAGGCAGGAAGCTTTGCCACGGAACAATGCCCAAAATGTTCACGTGAAATGGTTCAACAAACGACCAAATAATAATGGTTGAAATAGAGAAATCTGAATGCTACTATTTTTACGGAAAACACAGGTGGATCGTTAGGCATTGTTCCAAAGAATCCAATTCAATAAGCAGTATTATAATCTGCTTTGTGGAGAATTGTAGAACTAGCTTAGTACGAAACAACTTTCAAATTTGTTTACGTAGCTACAAAAAATAGCATTTAACTATGTACATTGTACATCCCACACTAGTGTTTGAACTTTGAACTCAACTAATCACAAACACCGTATTGTTTTCTAAAACACCTAATTTCTCACAGGCTGTCTACACGTCTACTGGCAGGTAGATTATTGTAGCCCGAGGAAGAACACGTATCGCCAACAGTGCCAACCCAGTTAGCCAAGTACGGGTAACTAACTAAAAGTATTAGAACCGTAGCAATGGATAATTTGCGGTATTGATCTCAACTTGGGATTGGATCCTACAAGAGAGAAAACAATGAAAATGCTTCGCTTTCCAGCGTGTTCAATTATCTGTGAGACCATCGAAGAAAACTGATAAGCCGGTCTTATCACGGGAAGATCTATTCGATGATGGAACCCCTCGTTAGGCCGGCCACGGTAGCCGTGTGAGATGGCTGTCCCTGATATCTCGGTACTTGGTGTTGGTACTTGGACCGCGTTGGTAGGGACTTGAACTACCTCTCCGCGAAAACATATCGCCGCCATAAACACCCGTGCTAAATGCCCGCGCGGTGAAACCGCCTAATTGAAATATATAACCGCCATTAAACACGAAACCACCGATGGCGTTCTGCCACGGACAATGTACGTGAAAATGTCCACCCGCGGAAGGGTGAGACTCCAAGGTGAAAGGAAATGGCCAATTTGGATCGTTCCACACCTGCTAATCATACGTGAGAGATGTTTAAAGACACCCAACGTAATAAACCATCCATAATGCATTATTAAAGTAATTACCGAGGACAGAATTCATTTACGTTAAAAATGAAGAGAACAAAACGTGTAGAACAGAGTATTAATTGGACATAATGCTTTTAACGTGTCTGCTTTAATAAAAAAATCCAGAATTTACTAAGACTTAGTAAGCCAAGACTTGGCTGTAGAAAAGTTTACAATGAGGTAATGTATTCAGTAAGGTTGTGTTAATAAAACAAACACGATATAAAGAAGAGCAATTATAGGGATATCCTTTTATCACCGAGTTTACATTACTGGAATTGCTTGTACTCACAATTGAGGCATAATGCAGCATATCTTGAAATAGAAACCATACAGGTACATGGAAATAGTAATAGAAAACATTGGTAGATATATGTATGTAAGTATAACACTGTATGTAATATATTTTAAGGCGTTAGTTAGTTAGAATTTTCAAAAAATCGATTTTTTTTATTTCATTTTCGTAATGTACATATATTTAAGTACACACACAGAAAATTTCAAGTCAATCCGGCGATTATTTTCGAAGTTACACATATATTTGTTTTTATTTTTTTACTCTGTGTAAAGTGCTTTTGAAACTTTAAACAAGTTTTTCACAAAACTGTGTTTTTAAATCGGTGACCAAGATTTCTCGGAAACGGCTGAACCGATCAATCTCAAATTTTAATATAAGTTTCTTAAGCATAATTTTATTAATTAATCGAAGGTTATTTCTCAACGATAAATATATACATATTTTTTATAAACAATTTAAGACCAAAATTTTGGTCAATAATCGATTTTAGTTTTGAGAAGCCGCCGTTTTGTCAAAAAAAATATATTTTTCTTATTTTTTCGATTAATTAAAAGATTATACATTACTTTAAAAAATTCCGTTAAATTTTTTGCATTTTAAATGAACCAGTACAGAGATATCCTGGTTACCGCAAGATACCTTCTTAAGAGGAGCTCCTGGAGATCAGCTATAGCAGCTTTCAAAATTATTATTTTTACAAATACAAAAATGTTAAAATACAGTCAAAAGTTAACATAATATGTTTACAAATTTTTACATTAATAAATGCAAAAGTCTTCTCAGAAAAAAATCTTGAAAAATCGTTTTTTTTTTAGCCTCCTGACTGTGTATAACCTCTTAAAACAATGAAGATGCTCACATAGTGTGGTTGATTAAAATATGAAAAAAAAAATTCTTTAGTAAAAGGGTACCCTTTGGGTATTTGTGGTTTGACATTACGTTGATATTAAATTATTTATGAAAAAAATTACCTCATCTTTGTCATCTTCATTCATCACAATGGCTGTATTTAAATCGCAACATAATTTTAAAAAATCCAAACCAAAACTGTTTTTTCTTTAGTAAAAGGGTACCCATTAGGTATTTGTGGTTTGTCATTACGTAAATATTAAATTATTTAAGAAAAAAAATACATCAACTTTGTCATCTTTTATTCATCACCGTGGCTGTATTTTAATCACAACATAATTTTTAAAAATCCGAACCAAAACTCGAGCAAAGTAATCGAATGATAATACCCGCTGTTGAATACACTGTTATCGTGTTTTTAAATGAATTAAAACATGCCTTAAATTTCGTTAATCCCCGCTTAATTAACGAAATCTCCCACAAACTAATTACAAGAGATAAAAAGCCCCCACAATAAAGGCAAAGCTTTGGACCGTTGAAACGGTGAGATTAATTTAAACGACTAATTAAAACAGAAATGCAGTTAACATAAAGGTACTTAATATAATTTTTATTTAACACTTTTTTGTAATAATTCACAAGATAATGAAAACCATCTGATGAATAATGAATGAGATGAGTATGTGGTTATATAAATTTATATTTTTTTTTGTCATAACACTTTTTTATAATTCTGAAACAAAGTGCTTTCTCATTATTTAACCCCTCAAGCTAATTTGTTCATTGTTCGAAACAACTCATAAAAATCGTTGTCTCCCTTATAATCTTGGTGAAAAGTATGATCACTGGACATCTATCTGATGGACACTGTAACCCTGTTCGAAACGTTGGCTAAAGAAGGAGGTAGCGCAACAAGGCATAACACCCCAAAAATCATAACAAAAAAAAAAATTATACGTATGTTTATTTATCATTATTTCTATTGACAAAACATTTATTCATCAATATTTTTTTATAATACTTTTGGCCGTGAAAATCTAAAAACTTGTCTAAAATAGAAAAGTGAGTTGACGATAACGTTTATAATATATTTTCTAATAATAAAACACAATAATTTTAGTTAGAAAAAACGTATGGTGAGCCATTTTAAAAACTTTTTTATGTTTAATTCAAAATTTTGATAATAAAAAAAAATGTTTGTTTATTTCTAATAATACAATTTAAAGGCGTATTTTTAGTTTTAAAATACATTCAGAAATATTTAATTTATTTGGATTTTATTGCAGGGCGTAAATATTCTGACAATCCGAGGCCTGAGGGGTTAAGATGTCAAGATAGACATGTTTCGTGTTAGGTGTACGGAATACGAAGTGTTTGGAATTTAAAAAAATCAATTATCAGGTACACGGTTGGAATATTATTCAATTCAAATACACGGCGTATTCCGAGATCACTATTTTAGATATGTCAATCATGAATGCAACCGGTAAGGTGAAATCATATTATAGTTTTTAATAGCTAGGAATATTCAACTGTGTTTCGTTGGATCTTTCCGTATAAATTATTCATATAAATATGTACCAACAATAATTAACAAGCAGCGCATGAGCCTGGGCCTGAACGGCAGCATAATGAAGGAATTAAATGTATTTTAATCTCATTTATTATTAGATGGGTAATTATATCGTTTGATTTTTTCTTTGTTTGGAAAAATATAATAAATGCACAATTATACAATCTAGATATAAAAAATGTAGGTAGCTTAGCTACTTGTTTTAATTGTGGATTAATGTACTTTGAGTTGTTTAAACTTAAGAAAAAAATATAATTAACAATCTGGTGAATTTATTTTTATCTTGTCTAGGTTGTCATTTTCTTTTACTTGCACGAACATATTAAATTTCACATAATTTTAGGTTTAATTCCAGGCGTGTTATGCATAATCATATTGGCTAATGTCTAATTAAGTACAAATTTTAAATTTTTATTCCAAAGAATGCTTAATTAAGTCACATTTGATTTTTTAAATATTTTATTGAGCTATAGTTTTTTTTCTTCATTTTATATATAGTGTATTCGTTTAAAACTACTATAATAAGATGCTATTACCTGCGCACCAAAATTTGGACTTCACAACATTGAGACATAACCCACGAAAAACAGAAAGACTTTTCTCAACCCCTCCCTTTTCTTACCCCTTAGGCTTATCTATTCGCTTTTCGGGGCAATTTGTGTTCGGAAATCGTTGTGTCTCCCTTACCATCATGGTTAAAAGTATGATCTAAAAATTTATTATTTATATGATTAGAAAGAGAACACATCACGTTTTATGTTAAAATCTAAAAGTTAATCACAAAATAATTAGAATGTATACAATTTGAAAAAAAAATTGAAATTTTGGGAATTATTTTTACATGAAACGACAAAAAAGTGAGTTGACGATAACATTTATAATACATTTGCATATTAAAATATGTATGTATTTTTTAATTCATTTACATTAATTTTAGTTAGAAAAAAATGTTAGCTAAGCCATTTTCAAAACTTTTTTGTGTTTGCATTCAAAATTTTTATATTTCAAAAATTAAATATTTATTTCAAATTATAACATTAGCGTATTCTATCACCTCCAAATCAAATTTTAGTTTTCGGCTGCGTTCCGAAATAGTACATTTATTTGGATTTTATTGGAAAGTGGAAATATTATGGCCTTCCGACAAAAATAGGTCCGAGGCTTGAGGGGTTAACATTTAAAGGGAGTTCACTGAATAATTGATTAAACACTCTAATAGATTGATTATTCCACAAAATTAAACTTTCGAAAATCTGTAACCAAATGAACTACTGAAATTGTAGCATAACTGTTACAAGTATGAGTCAAATGTTAATTTAAACCTTTATTACCAAAATATATTTTTATCAGTGCCCAATGAAACCAGAGTTGTAACGAGTGTTTTCTAGCATTTTGTAAAAGCTCTTAAAGTAAGGCAAACGTTACTGTTGCTCTTCAATAATGATTGAAAGGTAATAACGTATTTCGTTTATCCCGGGGCAAGGCGTAAAACAATTTGACAATAGCTGCGCAGCCAGGCACAAAGATGGAGTTTTGACTTGTTCAATTATGATGGCTCGCCGGCGGATTTATTCAAAAGGTAAATAAACACTAACGACCATCGATCAACTTAACAACGGTCCAAACATCGGGGGATAGAAAAAAATCTACATCCGCGCGAGCATACCTACACCTAACGAACCTCTTCCAATATGGAAATATTGTAATCTCCTTCTCCATACGACGCACACCTGACCACTACCACAAGCCAGACAACCCGTGTGTTTATTACAAATAATAATAAAACTAAACAATAAAAAACAGGCACGGGTACCGAAACCGATGGGCTGGTCCTACCTCCGTCGGCTTTGTGCGTAAGGCCGTTTTTCCTATAAGCCCCTTGTTAAGATTATTAAAAATGATAAGTTTGTCACAATAACACAAGGCGGACCGTTTTGACCCCTATTGACTGTTCATAAATCTTGATCTCAGGATGGTGGCGAATACAGCGTGTTACAAATAAACATATCTTTAATGGGAAAAACGGTTACAAAATGAAATTACCGAACGGAATAAAATCTCACATGATAATTATAATGCCTCATAGTATAGCTATTTTTGAAAGAGACTAGCGAAATCTTAATTTAACTCGACCATTTGCTTTTCATCTGAAACTTTTTCTGTATGTTTTGTTTCCGGATTCGACAGTCTGCTGCTTCACTTTATTATTTCAGCAAGCTTTACATTGACTAAATGGCTAACTTTGATTGAGCTTTTCAATAGTATGAAACCTGACTGAAGAAAGTTTGAAATTGGCTACGGAGATAATGACATTTCTTTGGACAAATTGTATAATTCCTTGTTAGAAATAAAAATAAATGTTACGTAAAATATATGGTTCACATTGTTATGATGTAGGTATAAGTATCTGCTTACAAATCTAATGATTTCAGAGAAAATTTTGTTTTATTTACTAAATACTAGCGTGTTCCCGGCATGCGTTGCTGTCACTAAATAAAGAAAATGTTTCTCCCTGCGTGTCCTTTCCCATTCGTCCCGTTCCCCTTCCGCCTCACCTATCTCTTCCGCATCCCCTTCCCCTCTCGCGTTCCCACTCTGCCTTCTCCGCCTTCCCTCTCCCCACTCCCCTCGCCCTCTCCAACGTCACGCGAACCCCCCTCCCGAGTTCCCCTCCGGATTCACCTGCCCCCTCCCGCCTCCCGCAAATTCCCACCCCTCTTCCGCATTCATAAATTCATTCCCGGTACATTCAGTTTTCAAACGATGCAATTTTTTTATAAAAAAATTATAATGCCAGAGCTCACTGGTATATATAGAAACCATCGCTGGGAGGCACACATCAAATCCCTAAAGTTTCATCGCAATCGGATAAACTGTTAGCAAAGCATAATTTCATGATGCCTGAACTCACCATTGTATATAGAAACCATCGCGGGCATGCGCACATCAAATCCCCAAAGTTTTATCGCAATCGGATGAATGGTTTAGCAACGCATAGCATACATACATAAACAGAAATAAACATATTTTATTAAATAAGAGAAGATTAGAAACGCATGTACTTTTCTGGACGCGAGATCTACTGTTCACAGAATGCCTAGTTTATTGTGGAAAATAAATGTAGCGAGACAATCGATGTGATTATTGAACCTAGGAAGTGAGAATAATAAAAAGAGATCAATAATTATTTTCTCATCTAATTAAACTAGCATTGTGCCTATTAAAATGCTCTCATTCAAGATACAATAATATTTAAAAATTACAATGTATTTCGGAAACGCAGAATTAGAAATGCTGAATAAAAAAAACACACAACTTAATGGGTAAGTTTTTTCCCTTGCAGTCTGTAAAGAAAAATGCGGGGTTATGCATGCCGTTCGTGTTCCACGGCCGATAATAAATTACGGTTGGCTGTGTGAAATAAAATAAAAAAAGATGCTGCGAAGGTGTCTCCGAGACCATAGAACACTACCGGACTGAACAGCAGCGGGATAAATTGGGTACATGTCCCGATGCAACCTCCACACGATACGTAAATACTTTATCTGAGCCAAGCAACAGCCTACAACACATAAACAATACAGTGCCTACACGGGAATATTGTGAACGGATTATATTCTTAAACCACACAGACGGCACACAATTAAAAAAGATTTATTGCTTTTACGTTCTGTACATAGATTTTTTAAAACAATATTCTGCTTGGTGTTTTTTTACGACGCTTGGACAAAATTTATTGTTAGCACCAAAAAGACGACGTATGAAATTCACACATTCTAAAATTTAAGTGCCAGATGATAGATAGTATTATTACACAATAGATAATTAAATGGTTTCAGACTTCGAGAATATTCCGTCAGAAGGTCAGAGTATCTCCGCTTTGCAATAAAATCCAAATAAATGGAATAATTCTGAGTGTATATGAATTTTTTCGAATGATGAAAATATTAAAAAAAATTTTTTTTATAGAAATACAAATATTCCCGGCTGATGAATAACCTCACAATATTTGAAAATCTCCTGTTATCTCCATAGTAAGCGGAAAATGTTTCTTGTGTCGTGATGGCGGACTTAGCCAGCCGAGGAATTGAACACAAGATGCATGGGCGGGACCCAAATGCGATGCCAAAAGGCTACTGATTTTATTATTAGAAATAATTTTTGGATATGAAAATTTTAAATGCAAACATATTAAAGTTTCAAAAATGACTCTATTTATATGTTTCTAAGAAAAATTTCTGATAACGAAAAAAAAGATACATATTTTATTAGACAAATGTTTTATAAACGTTATCGAAGTCTCATGTTTTGGCGTTTCATGTAAAAATAATTCAAAATTTTCACAAAGTTTCATCAATTTTTCTCTAATTGCAGTAGGAAACTTTGATTTCATTTTTGAGTACATTTTAATTCTTCTGTGTATAACTTTTAGATGTGAATATAAAGCGTGTTTCTTTCTCTTTCTAACACCATTTACATCGTATTTCTCACCTTGATAGCAAGAAAGACAGAACGATTTCTATATGAGCTGTTCCCAAAAGCAAAAAAAATAGCCTGAGAGGTTAAAACAACTGTCAGAAAACCATTATCGTCACTGGAAGCGTTTTCATATAAGTGGAATATGATTAATTTCTGGATCTTCAAGTTAACCGTTACGAAAAGAATGGCAGTAATTAATCTAGAATTCTGTTTGTGTGAATAATACTGATTCCACCCGTAAGGGTAAATTTGGGGTATTAAATCACATCTTTACTCCTTTGCATAAATCGTGATGGCATTTAAAACCCACGAGAAGCAGAAATAATAAAATATTTAATGCGCGTATATTTTCTGAAATTCAACAATAAATCAAGTGTTTTATTTTAAAAGTTCCACGAAGGACCGGACAGTTAATCGTTAGAATTTAATGGAAAAGGACGCCTATAAAGTCGAAAACGTTGAATTATGTCACAGCATAAAACAGATCCTTATTAAAAATGCAAACGTGTAGCTTCAACTTTACGACAGTATAAAATAAAGCATTGAAAAAGACGTTTAAAAAAAATACATACTAATTTTTAACCGCTTAGCCCAAATGGTAGGATCCTTGTGTGACAATAGGGAATAAACAATATATTTTGAGAGAGTAAAAAACTAGTGATCGACCGAAGGTTCAGTTTCGGTTTCGGCAAGTTTCCGAAAAAAAATCTAGTTTCGGCATCAGTTTCGGTTTCAGCAGAAAATCTGCCGAACCTTCGGCCGTAACGAAACTCTGCGTTCGTGAATTATCGCGCGTCGTTCGGCTGACTTCGGGTGAGCTCGTGGCTCTTGTGTCACCCGCCATCATCAGCTGAGTTAGTCGGCCGGACCGGCGTAATTGTGTTGTGAGTTTGTGTTATTTCATATATCGTGGAGCAACCTGCTTGGTGAAAATGTAGAAAAACTGTTTTTTAGCGTTAAATATTAGACCTTTTAATTACGAATACTAAAGTTAATTAGTAATCCAAAAATAATATTTTGTTTGTTTTATTATAGTTACCTTTGTTGAGGCTGATTAATTTATCAAAAGAACAGTATTTGCCTATCGTTTCTTTCTTTGTTGAGACTGATAATTAATTACTAGTTATTAATTAGGTAATCATACATTACTAACTGCAATTAAAAGATCTCAATAAATTATAAATTTAGTCTCATTAATGTAAATGTTTAATTTTGTGATTGTAAACGGAAGTAAAATTAAAATATTCAGTTAAGCCGCCGCTACCCGTATTTCTACCGATTTTTGCATATCCCCTTTGAACATTTGGAGCTTTTAAGCTAACTAACTAACTAACTAACCATCATGCCGTTTCCCCGCAGGGGTAGGCAGAGAGGACGGACCGCCAAACAACTCGGACCTGGCACACACTCTTTGCTTCACTCACATACATACATCGCTTAAAAAAAATATGTTATTTTTTAAGATAATATCTATACAATCCCCATGCCGAAGCGCAAATTATATGAAATTCCCTCAATAGAAAAAAATCACAAAGTTTGCTCCGAAATTTTTTATTTTTAAGCCTGTCTCTATTATTTAACAAGTTGTACGTATGAAAAAATTCAGTGTTTCTTTGAACGTTGTTTTAGACAACTCCCATGATAGTTTTGCTCTATTCTAAGCGAGTCGTGTTTTATTAAACATTTTCATAATTTTCGCTTCAATTTTACCGTTTGAAATATTAGCGCGCTCTCTCCAACATTCGTAATGACATATCTCTCCATCTTCTTCTTTTCGCGCTCGGATACGACGCCTTAATGGGGTCTTTCCATTATAATGTAAGTGTTGATTATTGACAAATTTTTGTTCCAAGAAGTAGTTAACATGTTTGATCATTTTTGTTTGTTTTATAGCAGTAATGTAAAAAAAATAAATAATTATTTTTTACATACCAAGAATTGTCTTTTATTTAATTTTAAACGTGTAAAAAAAGCCAAATTTCAGTAAACAATAGATTTTTAACTTGTCAAAAAAAGTTTCGGTTTCGGTATCGGCCGAAACTAATACCGAAGATTCGGTTTCGGTTTCGGTAGAAAGTCCTGTTTCGGTCGGACCCTGGTAAAAGCCTTCCTCGTAGGGGGTAAGGAAAGGATTATATGCAACAAGGGACGCAGTATCATAAGTTGACCCTTAACATCGCCGTCAGATTCATCACAATCCTAAGCAGGCGCATTTCTCACCACTGACAAGAACACGACCGGGCAGACGATTAAAGGGTTATGATATCAAGAATCAGGGGATATTATTTATTACATTCCATCAATTCTGAATGTTGTGACGGGAGCCGACGGTAAAATCAGAATGGGTTATCTACAAAATGAATAAAAGGAGGCGGGAAATATTAAACGTAAATTAATAACAAAGAAGCTTTTGGTATTAATAATAATTTAGCGTAAGAAGAAAATACGGATCGGAGGAGATTGGTTGAGGGGGTCCAGCCGTACTCTCTCGGAACATCGCCTTGCACCGCAGTGGGAGGGATGGGTTCGTGAACCCCAAATTCCTACCCACCCCTAATACCCCTTTTCCTTCCCAGAACTTCCTCTCATTCCTTTCTTAAAAAGACCTACACCACACAGCATCCCCAAAGATGACATAGGCCCGGAGGGGAATTATTATCCTCAGGGTCTCCTGTGTGGAGCTGATGTATAAAAAAGGCCAATATTAAGAGGAAGCGTGAGCGGCGTTTTCTCCATACAAACGAATTCCTCAATTCCTCTCTGGATTTTGACACTAGTGCAATATTTAAAAAATATATATATATACATGTCAACCACCACAAGTCCCTAAATTTTGTTTTTTGATATATTATACTTCTAGTAGGAGTTAGAACCTTTCGAAAATCCTTAAAATTGACCGATTTGAACGCTTCAACAAAAGCCTCTAAAATCATGAAACACCAAAATCTTTAATGGCCTACATCTTATAATTTAAAGCAAAAATAAATAAAGTAGTTCACATCCGTACTAAATATTTGATATATCTTTTGATTGCAAAAATAATTTTTCGGTTTGGTTGGGTATTTTGATCTTAAATCCAAATTTAAGATTTGTATGAAACGGGCCGAAAAAGGCCGCGCAAACCCACATAAACCAAGTTATCTGCTTTTCTAAAAATGTATTTTTCAAACCTTTTTGTAAAAGTATCTCTTATATTGTATTTTTAAATTTTTGTTACAAGATGTATGAAAAAATTTGCTTACATCTAAATAAAGATTAAAAAACAACTAACAAACAAAACTCGTCTGTCGGGGAACATTTCGATACACAAATAAAATGCTTTTAAAAAGTATTACGTAGGTATTTTTACGTTCATTTGCGTTGCAAAATTGTGAAATGAGGTTTTTATAACCTACTGGCTTTTACCCAAGGCTTCGCTCGGATGGTATTAGGGGGAAATTACTGTAGCGCTTGCACTTATCAGTTGTCCCCCCTCCCGCATTCCATGCATTCATTCCCAGTACATTCAGTTTTCAAACAGCTCGCGTGCCACCTAAATTTCATAATGCCAGAGCTCAAAGAAAAAAAAGAATTATCTAATTTGGTGCAGTCGTTTGGAAATTATGCGCGTACTAACATTTCGGAGATTTATTTTTATCAACATTGTTTCCACGGCAACGATTTGTTTTCTAACGTTAGCAATAACCCGCTCTTGTTAGCGACCGAAAACTTATAATAAATATAATGTATTCATATTTATAATTTCATAACGCCAGAGCTTACCATTATATACAGCCTATATTACTCGCATATAATGGAGCTTTCTATTAGTAAAAGAATTTTAAATATCGGTTGGCTGGTTTATGCGTGAAAGCGTAACAAACAAACACACGCAGTTTTGCAAGTATAATATTAGTATAGATGTGAAAAATCGACCCAAATTCTACCTCAAATCTCGATAATACGTCCGTATTAGTGTGGAAAATACCTTTTCTCGGTCAAATTCTTCCTCGGATTTCCGAAAGACCAAAAAAGATATTTTCACACGATCGCAGATCGACCAGCGCGAAGACAGCATTTTCAAGATATCCACGCGGAATTCTGATTGCACGCCAGGACGTGTTCCATCTATCTACACGGAAACTCGGCAGCCAAATTACGTTGGCCATGAGCCAGGAACCATATCCCGTCACAGCAGTCAGCAGCCAGCAGCCAGTAGCCACTGCAGGGTAACTACCTTACATTCATTGGAAATACATTCGACGGAGCCAAAATATTTATAGGTACGATCATAATATACGGTGCAAATTGTTAACGAGCGCGGTTATTTACATTTCCGTTCAAAAATAAAGCAGATCGGAAATCGCTGATTTTTCACGGGCAAATTATAAATTAGTTGTCGACAAATTTATTAATCGGTTCAGATATAGACAGCCGCTTTCGCCAAGAAAAACAGAGGGAACGCTAAGTTCTAAACAATATGCTAAAGCCTCGATGACAGAGCGAGTTTACAAGCTACTATCTGGGAAATTCATTATCTGTTAGGGGCCATCCATCGTCACATCTTAAGGGGGGGGGAGGGTTTACATAAGTGTGACATTGTGTGACAAGGGGTATGGGGGGTCATCAGCTCTGTGACCACATGTAAAATCTGATATTGATTATTTTTAGATGTAAAATTGCAAAATATGTAACGTCTCACTAGGGGGGAGGAGGTCTCATGAATGTGACGATGTGTGACAGGGACGGGGGGGGGGTCAAAATATCATGATATTCGTGTGACGTAATTTATGGATGGCCCCTTAGTAAACTCGCTCAGTGTCATCGTATTACTTGCTAACTAGCAGATTGTGGACAATCTACGAAAAAAGTTGAAAGGTGGTCAACTTTACTCGCTGTTCACTGGTGTTTGCCTAAAGATGCGGCCCACCAACAGCTGATTTCGTCCGTCAGAATTAGTTCGGGCGGAAGCCGTTATTGGCTAGCGTGTGGCGCTAGCTACGAGCTGTCAGTTCCCTATAAAATGTCGACAGAGTTGCATGGCGCGGGAGTCGTTATTTCAGCTGCCACTGTTGCTACCGAGCGAGTTAAATTATTCTGACCAGGCACCTAGCACAGTCGATCGATTAGGATTGATAGGATAACTTTCGTTAACTTCTAATCATTTCCTAGCATGATTGCAGATCGCCAACGCCAAGTTAATAATGACTGGGTGTTCTTAATATATTCGATGTCAACAGTTGTTTGTACGTTAGCGATCTGGAGTTGTCCTAGGGAAGATGGGACGATGAGAAGTTACCGAAAGATATTCTAACATTCTCGATCAACCATACTAGGACACCAGAAGGAGAGAGCAATTTCAAACACAATAACAGCTTGTAAAAAAAATTGAGTTTAACCAGAATAACTTTTCTTCGATAATATAAATAAGATTACACCAGGAGCACAGAAATGAGGAGGTGGTGGAAAGGTGACTGGAGACTTCCCGTCGGTAGTCTCATCGTAAATCGCACGAGATGATGATTATGCGCGTATCGCGAGGGCAACCAACGCAGACGAGGCGTTTAATAAACGTTACAACGTCACGCGATCACCGCGGGATACCTCCTGGTCTCCGGATACAACCAAAATAATTTTAATATCCATTTTTGTGTGGGTATGTTTGAACAAATCGATTTAAATTCTAAATACAAATAAAACACTTTTAAACAATATTAATGACAGTATTTCAACAGTCAGAAAGTTAGAATAAATAAATTACAATAAATAGTACTTATTAAAGTCACCTGAAGCTTCATGACTGACTTCATCAATGTTATGGTCGATTTTGGTAGGTGGGACGCTAAGGCAGAAGTCGGCCAAGTACAGATTGTCAAAAAAGAGAAGAAAACATAGAAGGGCGCCACTGTTGTTCAAATACTAAAAATATAACTCGCGGTGGAAATGGAAAGCTGTGTAACCTACATTTTTGCAAAAAATTAAAAAGGCATAAAAGTGAAAAAATTATTTTTTCATTGCAATATAGATCTACCCAATGATATCAAAATTAAAACTGCATATAGGTTTATTAAACCTTTGCAATTTTGTGTTTACATAATGAAGAATAATGATATTGTAATAAAATATAAGGCACAGCTCAGAAATTGCACACATTTATTCAATACTAGCGTTGCCCGGGCTTTAGATCATGTCTCTAATTTTAGATCTGAATTAACTAAAAGTAGTGTAACTAAGCTCACCATTAGTGATTCTTCCTTCCTACCTACTGTTAAATTCAAATTTATGTTAAATAATGCCAGCAAATCACTTTGTAAAATACTATTTAATCAAATTTATGTCATAAAGTTCGTACCTTAACAACAGTGCTTCTTCGATTTTAATTTTTTTTTTCTTTAAGAACAAAAATGTTTTTTAAAATGTGGTTAACAGTGTTCTATACATTCAGTGTCATTGCGCTTCAAAATAATATTTGACAGTTAAATTGGTGTTGCCAGCCTACAAATTTTGTATTTGTATTTTTTTATTGTTATATTTTTCTACTCTTATTTGACAGACTATATGAATCTCACAGCGGCTACCCACCAGATTACTTAAAAGAAAACTGAGTCAAAAACGTATATATTCTTAGTGTGACTTATACCACCACGAATATAGGAAATAGGCATAAAAATCGCTTGGTAAACGGAGTCGAGAGGTAATAATTTCAAGGTTTTTTTAATTGATTTTATGAATAACTTTATAAGAAAAATTTAATCAATGGAAACCGTCGCCGATAATTTTAGACAATAATAATAATTTCGTAAAAATACATTTTAAAATGTATTTTTACGAAATTAAAGGAAATATACGAAACGGTAGGAAAAGCTTCAATTCACCTAAATCGTTTCTTTGTATTTATAATGTGTGCTGATTCGTAATAAAAATTAATCGAAAATAGTGATTTAGCATTAATCTTCGCCTTAACTTTCAGAGGGGGTAAATTTTACAAATAATAATATTTTGCTTCCTTCGGTGCTGAGATATCAAATAATATGCAAATCTGTTTACAATGGTGTCATACAAACGCCGAAATTATCTTAGCAACACTAATACTGTAATCTCAGAGGTAAACAACTAACTATCACAACACATTAGCGAAGGGTAACGTCTTTACTATACAGGCCACGAGCACGAGAGTACCACCTGCCTTGAATGTTACTTACAAATTATAGGGTGTAATGAAAAGCGTTTCTCCTTATATAGTCTGTAGCCTGCATTAAACATTCTACGACAAATCTTCGGAGTCACGCGAAGAGAATTTTGATTGTATCGGCGTGAAAATCTGGTACATAGCAAAGATAAACAGAACCAACGAAGAGATTCAGCGCGAACGCGAAAAATTTTACAGAAAACTTTATAATTGTTTGGGATACAACGGGTTTATCGAGAACGAATGACAACCCATGTTAGCAAGTCAAAAGTGTACATCTTGGTATATAGCTACAATCATTTTGTCTAATATGATTGCCCGAAGATTCTTTCAATGCAGTAACCATGTAAAAAAAAACATTGTTCGATGCATTTTGCACTAGTCTATAAACATGTGAAACGTGGTGTAACTACCGAACCACATCGATGGAACGACTCCGGATCCAATATAATGATGCATGCAGAATTATATTTGGATTCAGCAGATATAGCAGTGCATCGACAATGTTCACTGAACTAGGATTGCACAGATTCGTCGGTCTAATGAGACATCGGGTCACTGGAGCCAGGATGCGGCTAATGGCTTCTAATAATACAGTGGTGACCGCAGCGTTCCAGCACCAAACCCCACTCCTGAGTGAGCGCTGGGCCCGAGCTCACCCCAGACCACGCCCTACATAGAATTGATTATTTATTTATTTAATTTTTTTTATTATTTTGTTTTTTCCTATACTATGTATCTACCTAGTTCTTTATTTAAAAAATCTGTTGTTTAAATATGTATAATTATATGGGACTTGTGGGATTACACTATCCTCCCCAAATCCTGGAATAAAAACATTGTTATTATTATTATAGCTGCATGATCATCACTGCAATAATCAAGTTATCTATTTTTACTTAATTGTTTTGGTTTGAAGGTACCCAACTATCACCTAAACTCGAAACTGTCTAATGATTCACCAACAAGAAGACGTGGGGTCATCTTGACTTAATAAAGAATGCCCTCATAGGAGCAAATAAGCAAGAATTAGTGCGATGAAGATGGGACAACACGAGGGGTTAAGGGGTGAGACACCATGGAAGAACCTTATAATAAAATTTAATCTGTTGAAAAAACATAATTCTTGATAAGAGTATACATTATACATATTATACGCCGCGAATGAAATCAAATACCTCCATGGTACATATTAATTCATCCTTTTATACATATTTGGACGGCCAAAGGGCAGAAATCACACACCGATCTGTCTGAAATTTCTTTTAAATTTTAAATTCTGCACACAAGAAAATAGCATCACAATTACCCCTCATTCAGTTACAATACCTACACGATTTTTAACGGGAATCGGAGCTACATTACTTGACAATACCTTATTTGTTGGTAAGGGAAGAAAGATTGCCTTGTTGTTAAGTTGTGTCCTTTCTTTGGCTTGTGAGTTTCTCTGAAAGGTCAGAACAAGACTTATAATTTGACCCTTAATTAACTTAAAATACTTAAACATTCCAACCGAAGCTCATTAGGTAATTTACCTGCTTCTTCTTTCTTAATGACCTCATGCATAATACAATGAATTACCACCTCCGGATGAGTCAGGTCACGTACAGCCTTGTGGGTGGTGTAGCCTGGGTATGGAGGACAAAGGCAGTACAGTTCATTGCTTAGTCAGATTAACTACCCTTTTGCCGTTATCGTTTTAACACCCCGCCATCGTGGCTACTGTCCCGGGTGGGTTCTGGTCACGCCACTGTTCCATACGTATTTAATGTATTGCCATGTTACCTTCTGACCTCGATTTTAAAAGTGCAGATCTGGATTATGCGGAGCTTTTATGAAAAATATTCTCTGGTGGGAAGCATGACACTCATTGATCAAATGCATTCATTGTACATATAGTTTTGTATTAGTGATTGACGAACCGATAGATGCAATCTGTTAGCTATGTCCTGTGTGCAAACTGGATCTAAATTTCTCTGAAAAACAATAGTATTAATCTCAAGGGACAACCAGGTAAGTATGGTCCTATATAATATATTCTGCCTGTATAGAGTATAAATTAAACAATATGCGTACATTTTTAGGCAGCATCGCGTTCATTGATCAAATGCATTGTACATGTAGTTTTATATTAGTGATCGACGAACCGGTGGATGCAATCTGTTAACCGTATGTTATTATTATAGTTTGTCAAGTTTGTATTTAGAAGTAAGATAGAGCATTCTAGAAAAATATTATAAATTTTTACAGCGCGCTTGAGACGATTTTTCACAAAAACGGCGCTATACAAATAAAATATTATTATTAAACTAAATGCATTAAAGTATTAAGAGAGTAGGTAGGTACTGTAATATTGTGAGGCTTAAATTATTTATTTCAGAAAAAAGGAGATCAAATTATTGTTTAGCATATTTTTAATGGAAGTACCTAACCTGAGTATTGGACAAAAATTATGTTATCAGTATACGTGTTCAGGAAACTGAGATGTGGCCTATCCCTGTTGGCTGGGAAGAATTAAATAATATAACGCAATTTCATCCGCTTTCATAAAAACGACTGTTATTTTTTTTTTTTTAGCGACTATACAAAATAATTATATAAAAAATATAATGTAAAAATATTGTATTTCTTAGTCCTCCTCACTAGGGGGGTCCTGTGCCGAGGCGAACTAAAATTATTTAAATACATTTTATTTGTCTTCTATGTCTCCATTTAGGGTTTTTTCATTGACCTCTTTCAGCCAATTTTTTATTCTTGATTTATATTCATTAGAATTTTTTATTAGTTTTATGTCTCTTGAAAGGATGTTATGAAGTTTTGTTGCAAAGTACGTGTAGTTTCTTTCTCCAAATGTGTTTTTGTAACTTGGAATGTTTTTAATATCATTTTTATTCGATCTAGTGTTATGCATACACGGTCTAGTAGAGGATTCAGTATTTTTGAAAAGCTTTAATAATATATTTTCGGCATTTATTTGTTGTACATTTGATAGATTAACGCTATTGAAAATTTCAATTGAAGGCGTTCTAATGGGTACTTTCAATTTGGTCTTTATGAATCGTATTCAGGTTGTGTTAGTACTTATAAGTTGCAGATCCCCATCCTATGATTCCATATTCAATTCATTTATAAGGGTCTCTTTCACAATCCTGTTCATTCACGGAAGAAAGCTGGATAATTATTATTGTACATTATTTAAAATTACGTCTTGTAAGTTGGGATCTGTGTGAGATAACATAACCATCATATTCATTTATAGACGTTGTATTTTAATTATTTCGATGATTTTAGTTGAGTCAGTAGCGCTAATAATGTCCACATGATATACGTACTTAGCAGTGAAAACGCCAGTCAGTATTTAGTATTATTTATTTCATACCCGGCGATTTTGGTTTCTTCTGGCTCCCGGCCAAAATAACTATAAACATTAATATCCAAACAACGTGCAAAACAAATACACCACTCATTTTGAAAATAAACCAAGCAACATTGTGCCGGGAAGTGTGGCTAATAAAACAAATCAATTCATAATCGAACGGGGATTACAGACTTGGCTTTTCAGAACCGTGGCACGTGAAGGTATTTATATTAAAAGAAACAGTTTATACTTGTATTATTTCTGATCTTTTTTTTGGATTTAGAAGAAAATAAGTTTATTAAATAGTCAGACATTGATGTAATTGTATTTCGTATTATTTACGCGGTATTTCTTTTTACTTACCGTTCTTCCAGGTGTCAAAATTGAGCGAACGTTAAGCAAATTAGGTACCTAGCTTCAATGCGGTATATTTCATGCAAAACTTAAATTTTGATTTGAAGCCAAAATACCTAACAAAGTGAATTTTTTTTCGAAAGATAAAGCAAATACCTATTTATTACGGATATATGCTATTTTATTTATTTTTGTTTTAAATTATGTCACGTAGGCCACTAAAAAAACAATTTTTACTGATTTTAGAGGCAACTTTGGCATGTTATTGTGAGATAATTAGATTTAATTATTTATTTTATTTAATTATTAAAAATAATCTTGACCTATGTACTGTGATAATATAATGAAAATTAATACAAAAAAATAAACATATTAAAAAAACGCTTTTTTGGGTAATTTTTATTTATTTATGTAAGTACATACTTACAATAAATTTGTGTTCCAAAGATAATCGGTTCTTTGTAACTTTAATTTATGCCAATTACAATTCTTTATCTAATTATTTTTATGTTATATTTTATCATATTTGCATAGTAAATGGAGCAATTTTTTTTTTTAAATAATTATCATTTACTAACAAATAATTGCAATGTTTCCTAGAAAATCGTGAAAAATTTGAATTATTTTAGCCTATAATAAATCACAATAACACAATAAAGAAAGTAGCACATATCTGTACTAGATATTTGCTATGCTTTTGGATTATTTTTTTTTTCAGTTTGGTTGGTTAATTCGGCGTCAAATGCAAATTAAAGTTTTAAAGTTAGAAACATTAATGTTTTATTTAAAATAATTCATAATCTACTCATTACAGATGGCGGTAATTTAATCGTTTTGGGAAAAACCATTTTTTGCAAGTTATGCTAATACTAAAATGAATTATTTGTATATATACTCGTACATGCAATATAATGAAGAAATAGTTTTATTCGTATAATAAAGTAATTCTTTTCAAATTCAAAAGGCATACAAAATTGTATCAGTGATTCAATCCAATATTGTATTTTTTGCATATCTTTCTTGGAAGAATTGAGTTTTTATTCGTATTCAAAACTATTTATTCATATTCATATTGCGTTTTTACGGGCGAAAAAAAGGAATTCGTTGTAAAAATGATTTTTCATCGAATAATTAAATTACCTCCATCTATGATACCTAATATTGATAGCTAGGTTATAACCTATCTGAATTTCTCATAAACGACGCATGTAACAGAAATGTGGATTACAAATTAACGTTTTCTCAATGGTAGAACTACAGCAAGAGATTATTTTTTCAAACTGTTCAATGTACAATTTCTTGTACATTGCAAGCGTACGAATAAAGGACATTATTCGGAGATAATTAACGGGGGATAAATATGTCACACTCCGGACAAAGAGACTTGCGAGGATAATGGCCTTTCAAGGAAGAAATACAATAAATACAATAAATCCACAACTCGGACACAGCCCCGACCAAGGCCTGGCAAGGCAGGTATATTGATAATAGGGTAAATACACCGGTTACGGACGTGTTCCGTATTACAAATAATAACAGTATACATATATTATTATTTATTTTTATTACATAAATTTAAAGTAACTACATATAAAACAGGATTTACATTAGGTTTTTGTTTGTTTGTTACTCATGGAAAATAAATGAAATATCAGATATTTTTAAGATTAATTCAGTTTTGGAATCAGTTTTTTTTACATTAACTCCACACAGGGGGCCCTGAGGAAAATAATTCTGTCATCATTGGGTATGCTGTGTGGCGGGTCTTTTTGACGAAATGAAGGAGTGAAACTGGATCTCTGCAAGACCCAGTTTCATTTTTTGAAGAATGTTTATTAAAATAATTGACAGAGTTCAACGTTTAATCAGCAATGTTTCTAATATCTTCCGGTAGTCGATTAAAAATAGTTCTTCCTTTGTATTTGAATAACTTAAAAATATTTTAAATAAAATTAAATAAATTTTCGAAATCACTGTACGCGCTTGATAAAAATATTTTTTAGAAAAAAACCTTTTGATTCATCTTAATTACTATAAAAGAAAACTTTTTGCGCTTAGAGCAACGGAAAATACTGTTTTCAAAATTTCAATGAGGTAAAATGTCAACTCTTCGCGCGCGAATGGCCGCGGTTTCATAGGATTGACATTTTACGTAATTGAAATTTTGAATGCAGTATTTTGCATCGCCCCAATAATAATAATAATATTTGGATGATTTATATAGCGCCGTTTTTGTGAAAAATCACCTCAAGGGGATGCAAAAAGTTTTATTTTATAGTAACTAAGGTGAATCTATTTTTTTTTTTTAAAATAATCGTACTACTTAAATATAATTTTAGCTGATATCGAAAGAGAAAACATTGATAAAATAATAAATAATTATTATTTATTCATGTAAAAACATAAAAAATACACTGAACCTTCGCATTGCCCTGAGTTCGTACACCAACCTAGTTCTGATAATGTACCGGAGAGACTGACGGCCTAACAATAGGTTCATTTCTAAATCTATTCAAATGTCAAACAGAATAGATTGGTTCACTCTGTGTCTCTGCGTACCTGGCATTGATAATACGAAGAAATTATGCGAAAAGTTAGATAAATTGTATATAGAGCTGGAAAATACGAAATTATGCAGCCATGTAATTTTAAAATTAAATGGACCCACCTACCCAATTTAAATTGAAAGCATCTAGGTAGGTACCCAATTTAAAATTATTAGTATTCCTTATAGGTCGGTACTTGATTTGCGTACTATTTGAAAATGTTAGGCAGGTACCTACTTCGCTCATTTTTATGCAATATTTTTAAGACGATAATATACTTCTATTCACAAATTAAAAAAAATATTTGCCTTTGGGGAATTGATTGTTTGTGTATGTACTATGTATCAGATTATTGCATAAAATCGCTAAATACTTACATGAAAAAATACACTTGACTGGCTTATTTGTTATTTTACTATTATAATGCTTTGCAATGTTTGTAAACATTTCCGTCATGGCATAGGTACAGATATCAATAACAGTCAACGGTCAACGACATGAAGATAATGTACCCATAATAATATTATAAATTCCCATTATTCAAGGGAGGTATAAAAATAAACATTGAATGACTTACCGAGTAGTCGCTTGACCTCGTACTCGTTCAGAAAAACATTGAGGTTGCCAAAGCAGCAGATTATGAGTCCAAGAAACAAAAAACTCGAAGAAAGTATGCCGTGGATACACATTTTCGTATAAAAGTTATGCGAAAATGTCAACAATCAAACGAACAACACTCATTTAGGTAGGTACTACTAATACTCTCGCGAAACACACGTGGATAATGTCACTTGGGCACTACTTGTCAAAACCATGTCCGCGTATTAGTGAGATCTGTCACTTGGCACATGTTCAATAGTACGGTGTGAAGTGACGGCATTCCCGATCATCAATACGCGATAACGTAACGCTACAACACATTTTATTTATCTACACAGCCATTTAAAATCGGAAGCAACGTCAAACACTACGGATTCGGGCACTGGAGCATATTTTCACAAGAAAGTAAGGTTAGATAAAGTTCGAATCAAATATTTGCTGTCACAAATGTTTCTGCTTATCGTCCGGAGTTCACTTCGAGTGTTTGATCCAACTTACAACAAGTAAATCTGACGTTTTGTGTGATTTTGTGGATATAAACAAACCGCCATTTGCAATTCACGCGCGCGACACAACACCCCCTACGACGCTCGTCTCAAAACTGGTTTTTATTATTTTGTTGTCAGAAATTCTATGGCGCTGCGAACGGCGAACCTCGTTACGAATATTTCCGAATGTTTCCGAGCGCGCTTCGGTCGTGCATGTGTTGCATCTCGTTATGACGCGAAGTGTGTGTTTCTCTTTCTAACTCGCCAGATTCCTATGGTGGGCGCAATATGAAAAGTGTTTTCTCTGTCTGTCTCACTGCAAGATGCTGGTTGCAAGAAAAGCCACAATAATTTTCGAACAGCAGTAACGAGAGGGCGGGTGTGGGGGAGTTTATTGCCCTCGTAAAATGGATAAAGATGTAATAATCTAATATTTGTGCAATTATCAATAATTGGACCATAAAGGGTTTAATAAAAATAAATTCTTAAAAAGGTAAATAATTTTTAAGTATAAAGTTTTGTCTTTGATTTTACGAACTTTAGACGTCGCCAAAAAAGAAATAATATGTTTCTAATTTTCTCTTAAACCAAAACAAAAAAATTTATACGAAATTGCAAAATTTGTAAGTAGGTACTTAAATACCTACCTACTTAATTGTATTACGTATAATTATTTTTTCCTTTTAAATTAGAAATTTTACAATTTGTTCAAAGAAATTTCGCTAACTCAATGACAATTTTTTTTTTAAACTTTTTACAGGCTGGTAATATTTATATTATAATATGTAAATAATCCAAATGAACACGACGATTCCACATTTGGAAAAATAATCTTAAGGCGCCGTAGACCCTCTTAAAAAGAAGAAGATGGAGAGGTATGTGATTACGAATGTTGGAGAGAGCACGCTAATATTTAAAACGACAAAATTGAAGCGAAAATTGTGAAAATGTTTAATAAAACACGAGTCTTTTAAAGTAAAGCAAACTTTTCGTGAGGAATATCTAAAATAGCATTTAAAGAAACACTGTGAATTTTTTCATACTTCTAAAATGAGTGAAATGAACGTGTTTATAATAATTTTCGGAGCATACTTCGCGATTTTTTTCTATCGAGGGAATTTCATATAATTTAGAAATCGGTAGAAATTCGGGTAACGGCGGCTTAAAGTGAACCATTAAAAAGGTCACGATCTGTCACTTGGAAATGGAAACGGAACGCACAAACAAATTTAGGGACAGAAATAATTCAAAACATTCGAGTTAAAGCAGGACTTTGCTACACTCAGTTAAATAGTTTGAAATTTTTTTTTTTAGATATCGGAAAAAATTTATGTTATATTCACAAAAAATTCTTCTGTCTCTATACAAACTAGGCATTAGGTACTCCTAGTCATTGTTACCCGGCCCCTGCCCTAGTGGGCTCCAAAGGGCAGGGGTGGGCAATATTTTCACTTACCCGAATGTTTTTCAATTTAAAACCCGAGAGTAAGGTCGATAAACAAAATTTTATGTGGATTTGTATCTACTTTTTCAAAACGCAAGAAAAAATAGAAGAGTGCAATCTAATTAGGGGCCATCCATAAATTACGTCACACCTTAAGGGGGGGGGGATAGAGAAGTGTGACAAGCGGTATGGGGGGGTCCATAAGTCATGAAATTCTAGGGGGGAGGGGGTCTCACAAATGTGACAAGGGGGGGGGGGGTAAAAAAATCATGAAATTCGTGTGACATAGAGGAGACCAATAAATTATTCTTTAATGTTTTTATATATATATATATTTATATATTTTAATGTTTCATATGGCGTCAATAACCAACTAATGTAACCTATTTAATCTTTCTGCATATCTTTTCAAACGAGTTATGAAGTTCCACTTTGTTGAGTTTTTCGGTCACCGTTTCATACACACAAATACAAAAGCACGAGAAAATTTGCTTGCTTGGATTGCATAAAACATTCAGTAAGTTCTTCGACATAAATTGTTGTAATATAACATTGTACTTTGATAACGTAGTTTTTTACGTGTTAAAACTAAACAAATATCGTAAGAAACGAATTATTGGTAAAATACAAGATTATAATTATTTCTAATTTCTAAAAGAAAATAATATTATTTTATGAAAAAAAACGTACATAAGCAGTGAAAATTTCGTGAAAACATATTATATCTTTATCATATAATTTTTTTGGTAGGGAATTTCATGTAATGTGCGTTTCGGCGTGGGGAATGTAAATATATTTTTTTTTTATTTGCCGGCAACCCGGGCGTTTATTGAAATGACATAATTATACAAAAAAGTAAGTAACCCGTCTCACTAGAGTCTAGTGTCTAGTCTAGTCGGACTAGACGATGTCTGTTCTGAGACGGGTATATAAATATGCGTACATATACGCATAAATACATGCATACGCATATATATATATATCCATATAAACACATACACACATAAACACACAAACATACACATACATACACACATACATACTCATACGTATACGCATGCATGCACTTAATCATTAAAAACATAGGTGTACAAAATTTAAATAAAATTATTTTTAACCTGTTAAAAGTTTATCATAAAACGAAAAATCTAAAAAGAATTTTTGGTAATTGCTAAGAGGTTATCTTGGAGTGAACATAGTGTCATAAAACCATAAATCTAAAAATAATTATTGGAAATTGTTACAAGGTTATATGGAACGTACATAGAACCAAATACATATAACATAATACCAGAAATCTAAAAAGAATCGTTGGAAAATTTTAAGAGGTTATCATGAAAAGTATTATCTTCAAGAATAAGATATATTTTTTTTGGTATATAGTATGCCGCGGCTTAAAACCTAATAAATACCTTATAAAGTTTCTCCACCTCTGCATCAGGGAATGGGCTGGACTGAACAGTTTGTCCTTTTCTATCGATTTATTTATTCTCCAAATAATAGAAAATGGAGAATGATTATTCTATTTGTATACCAGTTCTCAGAACAGATACAAAATGTGTCAATAAATAATCACAGTCCTAAAAGAACCCTTTTTCCCTTGTGAATAAATTCGGTAATGATATCACGTAGAAAATGTGCCTTCACATTCTAACGAAATAACCAAAATAACGTGACGAAGCGTTCTAATGTTCCTTAGAACCTCGACGTTCTTTAGACGTTGGTAAACGCATTTGTGAACCTTACTAGCCCGTTGTAATACCTAATTAATTTAATTTTCAAATCTGCCGAATTGGTAATTTTTCAAGAAAAACTGTTTATTTATAAATGTCACGTCTTCCGACCATGGACCACTTTCCGTCGAACGAATTTTCGGTTATAATTATAACCCATGAAAAATCATAGGATATTATAATTCCAATTTTGAAAATGACGGTTAACCACTCAGGCCTCGGGCATATTCTGTCAGGAGTTCAGAATACATTTGCTTTGCAATAAATCAAAATAAATGGAATATTTCTGAATGTATTCGAAAATTTAAGACTGTTTTTATGTTTACTGATGAAGTAATTTATTAAGGATGGGTTGTTTCAAAAAATTTGACGAATTCGTCAAATATTTGACGTTAATTTTCACGTTCTGTGTAAGTTCTATTCAAGTTCTGTGATGATTTCAGTTTTGTGAAGCAGCTGGCCTTTGATGATAAAAACAGAACTCGAAAAGAACTTACACAGAACCTGAAAATTAACTTCAAATATTTGATGAACTCATAAAATTTTTTGAAACAACCCGTCCTAAGTATCAGATTTTTGAAAGATAAAATTTTGAATGCAAACATATAAAAGTTTAAAAAATGGGTCACTTTACTTTTTTTCTAACCAAAATTACTATTACTGGAAAAAAAATTAAAACGCATAATGCCTCACTTTTTATAATAATAATAATAATAATTGGACAGTTTTTAGAGCGCCGTTTTTGTGAAAAATCCCCTCAAGGGCGCTTACAATTTATTTTGAATGCTTAGGATCTATCTAATCTTATTATTTACAAATAGATACAGAAACCTGGCAGGTCATTTCCGATAAACATACTTTTTTAGAAAGTTTTTGCTTGGGGAAGATACGACTTTGCGCGTGGAGGACATTATATTGAAAACACTGGACATTGCATGAATTTACCTTTGCTACCCTTTTATAAGAAGATTAATGCCAAAAATAATATATTATGTAAAAATAAATAATAAAAAATTGACGTCGTTTCATTTTTTCCATATTGCGGTCGGAAACTTTGGTTTTACAAAGGTTACATTTTGATTATTTTGTTGTTAACGTTTAGTAAATAAATTGTGGTGTTTTCTCCATTAGATAATTTTCCTCACTACGGTAGTAAAAGGGAGACAACGATTTCTATAAGACCTTTATTAGTTTCTCCCAAAGGCGAAAAAAATAACCTGAGGGGTTAAAATATTTTTCTCTTAAAATACTTGTATTATCACTTTCTTGCCTGAATTCCTCACACATTCATTTCCAATTTTGAAAATGACACTTAAATTCAAAGCAAATTTCAGTTCATTGAACCGCATTTATCGTAGGGCTAACTGTTGTCAAACTAACACGCAGGTATCTTAAGGATGAACTTATAGCTGCAATAAGAAAGAGGAAAGGGATGCTTGCTTCTGAATTACAACTTCCTGGAACCAGTCAAATATACATTAACGACCATCTAACCCCAAAAAACCAATTTCTGCTGAAACAATGTCGTGATATAAGAATGACTGGTAAAATTCGCTATTGTTGGGTAAGGAATTGTAAAATTTTCACTCGTATAAGCGATTCAACCCCCATAATACTAATTACTGAACAAGAGGATGTCAACAAGCTTTTAACATTGAAGTCAACACAAAATGTACCTACCGGATCTGCTGCCGTCCTTTTATGAATATGAAATCACTAATATTACTTAATTACTTCCCTCATACAAGCTACTTAAAAGTTAACCTCTTGGGAAGTTGGAGTTACCTTAGTTATATGCACTCATTGTAGTAATAAATGAATCATTAGATTGTTTCAAATATCACAAAAAACTGTCGCAAACTTTCCAACATAATTATTCTGTAAAACAACAACAAAATATGACTTACACGATTTGTCACTATTCTCATGAACTACATACAATCTGTTAATTACAAAAAACTATCGCAATCTATTACAAATAATTGTATTACAATACCATACTTTCATGTAACTGTTATATGCTCAGTATTTTGTTTACGATAACCTAACCTAGTTCTGTCAACAATGTCATATGTTACCACAGACAAAATCATGTACCACAAACAAAACAAAAATTAAGATGTTCATAATTGCCCCTTTCAAAGCATAATTATTTATTTTTCAATAATTGAATTCCACATCAATTGTACAAAAAGACGTATTTAATAATGCTTAATATTTCCATGAATGCACTTTGAATATTTCCTAACTATTATTATATTTTTTTTGTAATATAAAAATTATGGGTTACATAAATATATACATATATATTTAAAAAAATATTATATTAAAGGTCGTTCGTCATGTATACCTTATCGGAAAAGAGGAGCTCTTGTGCCTGATAAGAGAGCCACGATTCTTATTGAGGTTGTAAGTTATAATATGTTTTGTGTAAAATATTTACTTTTTACTGTAAGTTTTATTTAAAAAATTGGTTTCCATTTCTCATTGGTTTGTAATATTCTTGATATTCTTTGTTAGTTTTTCTTTACACATTTTTATAATAGAAGCATGCTTGAATATGTCATCGACACTTGGTACTGGAAAAAATTTAAAAAATGGTTCTGTTAAGAAGGTGGATTTTTTAATTTTTAATTTTTATTTAATATTACCTAAATGATGATTCTTTGCAAAAGTTTTACTGAGTTTAGATTGTTTTTGTAAGATCCTCCCTAACCTATAATTCCATAGATAAGTAAAGAATGAACAAGTGCATAGTACACATTTTTGATCATTGTTACATTTAAAATATTTCTATCTAACAAATAAATATATATATACATTTCCTTATTCTCTTCACCAGCTCTGAAATGTGGCTATTCCACGTCAGGTTTTGATCAATGATCACAACGAGATATTTAATTTCGGAAGAAGAGTTACTTACAGGATTATGTTGTTTACAAAGTACATTATCACATTTTTCATCGTGGATCACAATATTAACTTTATGATCAGGTATTTTCTGTAAGGAAAATAAGTGGTTTTTTATTGCATTAAGTGTGAGTAAGCTATTATCAAACCATGATTTTAAGATATTAATAATATCTTCATTTGCCAATTTGTTAACTAGTTTATTAAGTATTTCAAATTTTCTATTTAAGTTTTTTTTTAAGTTATGTATAAATATATGTTTTTCATGTGTCAGTGTATATGCAAATGTGATCACTGCAGACACATTAGTCTAGGGATATTTATAATTGTATTTTAATTTGTTTTACATAAACCAAAATAATGTTGTATAAATATCCTGTTTGTGTCTCAAATAAATAAATAAATAAATAAACGAGGCACCTAAATTAGTTTGTTGATGATGTTAAGCCAGGAATGAACCAATCCAATCCGGCAGCAAAAAAGTTTCCAAATGTCTTCTTTTTACGTTATCTCCAACAGGAGGCTCCAAGGAAAATAATTTCCCTCAGGGCCTATGTCATCTTTGGGGATGTTGTGTGGTGGGTGTTTTAAGAAAAGTAAGGAGAGAAAGTTCAGGGAAGGAAAAAGGCATGAGGGGCGGATAGGAATCTGGGGGTCAGTGTCTCCAGGAGTGAGGGACGTATGAATCCATCCCTCCTAACGCGGTGCGATATTCCGAGAAGAGCAGTTTCTATATACAAAAGTGAGTTCTGACATCATGAAATTATGCATTGCTAACCTTTGCCATAGGTCAGCCCAGTGGTTTGCTACGTTGGGTGACTTAGCAGGGGTGCCCGGGTTCATTGGGTGAGGTTTGCAAAGGTCTTGACGGCCGATGTGTCTACCTGCTGCGTAGCGGGCCGGATCGAGGAGGCTGGTTGAGGAGGTCTTTTGACCTCTCCAGCCAGAATCCCTCGACCCATCACCAAGCACCGCAGTGGGAGGGTTGGATTCATACGCCCGTCACTCCTGGATACACTGACCCTCAGATTCGTACCCACTCCTCATACCTATTTCCTTCCCAGAACTTTCTCTTCTTCCTTTCCTTTAAAAAACCCTCCACACAGTATCCCCTAAGATGAAACAGCCTCTGAGGGAAATTATTTTCCACAGGGCCTCCTGTGTAGAGTTAAAAAAATAGGTGGACTAGTTAGGGGCCATCCATAAATTACGTCACACCTTAAGGGGGGGAGTAGAGAAGTGTGACATTGTGTGACAAGGGGTATGGGGGGTTATCAGCTCTGTGACGTCACATGTAAAAAAAATAATTGTGATGACTTTTAGATGTACAATTGCCAAATACGTGACGTCACACTAGGGGGGAGGAGGTCTCACAAATGTTACGATGTGTGACAAGGGGGGGTTAATTAATGGATGACCCCTTATGTAATACTGAATAATTGAGATATATTTAAAGATTTTTGAAAAAAATATCTATTTGGTTACTTTCCGTGCTCGGTAGGGTCGCAATTAAAAATTTGGTAAAAAAATTGCATAAAGAGTGGTGAAAAAAAAACGCACGCGATGTTCCTAAGCGGTCACCCCATGCAAGTACTGACTGCGTGTTTGAGTTGATTTTGTTCAACAAGCGTTCAACAATCGTTCAACGTTTGTGCAACAATTTTTTGTTAACTCGGTTGGCCCTATTAAAAAGCTGTCCAAAGAAGCGAAGCTAGTAGTCCACAATGCACACATATACAACCCATCATGTATAGCAGTGAGGCATGGAACTGGCAGAGGAAGGATGAAAGTAGACCGAATGCTGTAGAAATGAGATCCCTTAGGCGTAAGTGTGGTAAAACCATGTATAAACATTTGAGAAAAATTAAGTTTTTTTTTACATGAGCTTCACACAGGAGGCCCTGAGGAAAATAATCTCCTTCAGGGCCTTTGTCATCTTCGAGGATGCTGTGTAGAGGGTTTTTTAAAGGAAAGGAAATGGAGGAGAATTCTGGGAAGGAAAAGGGTTCAAGGGGTGGGTAGGAACTCCAAGACCTTGACAAACCTTACTCCATGAACCCGGGCACCCCTGCTAAATCACCAAACGTAGCGAACCACTTGGGGTGACCTATGGCAGAGGTATTGGTTATCCAATAAAGGTTCCCGGGGCGGCGGTACCCATTCCCGCCTCCCAAATTGTGTAATTGCGATCCGCAAAGACTGCGAGGTTGATGTAAGCGTAATGAGTAAGGTTAAAAAAGGGATGCTCAGATGGTTTGGCAAGGCACGTAGAGCGAAAGAACGATGAAAGGAGTATAAGGAGAATGGTTCCATGCCAACTGAGAATAAAGTCAAACTCAACACCTCCTTGAAAAGTCATTAAAAGCTATGAAAAAAATTATTTTAAATTAACCGATAAACCTAACCTAACGTAAACTATTTAATCATTTTTTTATACCTATAAGGTGAGTTGGGGTAAATCTGGATTTGGGGGAAGATCGAAAAACTCGATTTTCGCGGTATTGTGGCAACCTTCGACCAAGTATATCGTGGCAACCTATAATATGCGCCAATACCTCTAGAGGAGCACTATTTCATTACGCATTGCACCCCCCTCGGTCAGCTCTAGGAAGCGAAGTGTTAGGTTGTGAAGCGCGTTTTTTAAACAGGTGAAATTTCGCGGAAAATTGTGAGATAATCGATCTTACCTCCGTCATAAAAATCTACGGATTCAGGTAAGCTGTTGAATTGATTTCAAATTCATTATTTATTATTTTTAGATATGCTAAATTGCAATTTTAGAATGAATGCCGGTCTTACCCCAAACATTTCTGATATAACGCCACATTGAAAAATAATTTACAGAAAGTTTTGATAGGCAGTTTTTGGGTGTTTTACTATGGTTAACTCGATAAATAAAAATTTACTCATATAATTAAGAGCTAAAGGTAATATAATAAAATTAAAAACTTTGCGGGAACACCACAATTTCTTCATTAAAAAATTCCGAAGTGGACCAATGATCAAAAAAATAGGCACAGGCAGTGCCTTTGTGGGTTCCCATCACCTACTTTTTACTTTACGTAGATTTAATTATTCCTAACTTTTGATTTATTTGTTTCTTATATGTGTATTTTGAAATGTTTATAATAATGGGAAAAAATAAAGATTAAAAAAAAAAAAAAAAAAAAAAGAAGTGAAAAAATATTTTTTTTTTATTTGGTGAGATTTTACTGGACCCCCTCCCCCATTTTGAGCTCACGTAATTAATGGATGCCCCTTAGAAGTCAGGGACCCCCAGAAAACATGGCACGATCAAGTGAATCAGATACTTTAGTCGGGCCATGTCAAGATTCAGTATAATAGAAGAATATATATGAGACGATGTATGAATGTGAATGAGGCAAAGAGTGTGTGTTAGGACCGAGAAACGGCAAGATGGTTAGTTAGTTTAAAATATATTTTCGGACGCAAGACCATCAAATTTAATTTTGTGTACCTAATTATACATCGTTTGTAATATTCAATAAAAATAATTATTGTTATTATCAATAAAAAAAAATTGAAGGGGGGCCAACGGAACGCGGTGTTCCCAAGCGGTCACCCATCCAAGTACTGACCGCTGACCGCGCCCCACATGATGCTTAACTTCGGTGATCGGACGAGAACCGGTGTGTTCAACATGGTATGGTCGTTGGCAAACGCTGAGAAAGAATAAACTTACAGTATCGAATTTTAAAACTGAATTAACTGTAAACTGATAAACCAACAGTAGCGACATTTAAAACTAGTATATGAGAATCATTGGCAAGGACCAGGATGTTGTTAATTTTTTTTTTCACTGTTCTTCAGTCATGCTGATAAAACATCTGGACCAATTTTCGAAAAATTCAAAGATTATTGAAAACTAAATAATGTGGGTGAACGGTAAAACGCCATCTATTGCATTTATTTTCAACTATTGAACGCAGCGGTTCTCTTCCGATGCTAACTTTCAGACATGATTTGTCCGTGCGTGTTCATAATAATTCTTACCATTAGACGAAAATAAGGATCTTCAATTTTGTCTGAAATTGTTTTCATAGTAGTACCTAATTGTCCTAACCAATATCGACCCTATGGAATAACAAGTTTCTAACAACTGACGATTTGAGCTTATTTTATTGATAACATTATACCTAGGTACGTAGGTACCTACCTACCCTGTAAAGAAACAAATAAATAAAACTAAATGTTCCTACCGCACTAACTATTCTTTGTGTGGTTTGGTATATTTATGTATTCTTTATTTCTTCTGTAGACACCAACAATAAATAAGGCATATTAAACGAAAGAAAATGTGTTAAAAGCTTCAACTGCTTCAGTTATATACTGTAATTTGGTGATAAAGGTTTCAACAGCTCATAGAACCTTGCTAATCTGACCTTAAAAACTATGTATTTTTATCACTTCGCACTAAAAAAATATAGTAATTCACGGTCGGTTTACTGCCATCTATGTTTGTTAAAATAAAGGTCATTGTATTAAATTCACTCGGAGGTTTAAAATTAATGCAACAGGTGGCGCTCACATACATTATTTCAATTTTAATTTATTGGAATCTTTCGACAATTAATTGGTCCAGATGTTTTATCAGCACGACTGAAGAATAGTAAAAAAAAAATGGACAACATCTTAGTCCTTGCTAATGATCCTCACATACGTAAAAGGCCTATTTTAGTTTTAAATGTCGATACTGTAAGTTTATCCTTTCTCAGATTTCGCCAACGACCATACCATGTTGAACACACCGGTTCTCGTCCGATCACCGAAGTTAAGCAACATTGGGCGCGGTCAGTACTTGGATGGGTGACCGCTTGGGAACACCGCGTGCCGTTGGCCCTTCTCTTTTTTTTTTTTTGATAATTCTGATTTTATTAATATCTTAGCGTCTCTGTACGGTTGAAATTAAAAAACTCAACTTCGAGTACATCTCTGACGCTAGCGCCTTATGCAAAACCATTTTCATAAGTGAGTTTGCTACAAGCAACTGTCGTGTCGCCCGTTGCCCGCAGAACCTAGAAGCAAAAACCCGCGGTTTTTGATAATTATTTAATTATAATTATTATAAAATATTACAAACGATACATCATTTATACCTACCTGTGAATATATTTGATTAAATAGGTATAAATTTAATAAAATGATTATATTACCTATGATTATATTTGATTAATTCGATCGTGCTATTTCTTCCTCGGACGTCCCCTACTTCTTTTACTATTCACATTCGCGTCATATTAGCTCCCTACACTCCTTTCTTCGTTCATCTGACCGTCATTTATAATCTTACTCATTACGTTTACATAAGCCTTGCGTTCTTTGCGAATCTTCACACTTCCAATGTTGTATTTTTTTTTAATCTGACGTATTTGGGAAGCTTATGGACCATAATAAAACGTTTTTATAATACATAATTTTATTTTTATTATAATTCTATATCTCTTCATACTTTCAGAAATAATTCTGACTTCCAGCTAGACAAACCTTTGAAAGTCTTCGTTCACGGATGGACTAAACAAGCGGCTTACGATAGCGTGGTTGAATGTAAAGAGACTACCAAATTTTACTGATTTAGGTCTACTTTATGTTTGAATAATTGCCAAATCAAAGAAACCTTGACAGGTCCCCACTATGTAATATTCCTTAAAAAACCCCTTTCCGTTCCCTAAAATGGGACAATTCTGCATTGCCTTAAAAATAACCACGTATATTTTTTATAGCCTATAATAAAAATAACCTAAACGTAATATAAAGTAAGTATTATACAGGATGAGGATGTTTTAATTTTTTTTTCAACCTAAAACATAAAACATTCAGTAATTATTGGACAGTTAGGGGTGGGGTGTGGGGCTGGGCGGTTTCTCGGCTGAGTGACCAGTGACGACAGGTGGACCAATTTTTTGTTGTTGTTTGATTTTGATGAAAAAAAAGACATAAAAAAATCAAAAAATTGATTAACGTTCTTTTACTGCAAATAATGTCAAGAATAACTGGTTAAAGTAAGTCAAGTACCTACTTCCCTATCATATTCATAATTTTAGATAACAACATAGAGCTATTTGGGAGGCGGGTACGGGTACCGCCGCCCCGGGAACCATTTATTGGAAACAACACCTCTGCCATAGGTCACCCCAAGTGGTTCGCTACGTTTGGTGACTTAGCAGGAATGCCCGGATTAATGGGCTGAGGTTTGTCCGGATCTTGGCGGCGGATGCGTCTTCCCACCAGCTGTGCCTGGCAGGCCGGATCTGGAGATAATGGTTGAGGGAATTCCTTTGACTTCTCAATCCGCAGTGGGAGGGATGGATTCATACGTCTGTCACTCCTGGAAACACTAACCTCCAGATTCATACCCACCCCTCATACCCATTTCCTTCCCAGAAGTTCCTCTCCTTCCTTTTCTTAAAAAGACCCTCCACACAGCATCACCTTAGATGAAATGACAGATTTTTTGATTCTATCTTTCCTGGCGTTCGGTGACTTCAACGTGGTGCTTGTGGACTGGACCGCGGGGGCCGAGACGGGGGAGGTATCGGACGTGGCCACCAACCCTCCGTTGGTGGGCGTCTTCCTGGCCTCCTTCCTGGACTGGCTGTCCACCCTCGGTCTCCCCTTCTCGCAAATCCATATCGTGGGGCACAGCCTCGGGGGGCACGTTGTCGGCTTTGCGGGTAGAAACTGCAAGCTGGGCAAAATCGAATACATTACAGGTACGAGGCAATATACAAATATGACATGTACATTTTGTATGTTTAGTTTTAAATGTTTAAAAATAAAGCCATCCGATTTGTCCCCTGAGCTCCAAAATTGTTTATCTAAACAACCTTCCCGATAACATCGAAAGTGGAAAACATTATATTTAGGCCAGACTGAAATGCCTGCAAAACAGACCCAGAATTATGCCTTTCTTTGCACAGAAGGTGTTTGTGGGTCCAGGCAATATTTTTTTAAATATAAATTAATCCTTTACAAGACGCCTAGTTTCTTAGAAGCTAAATTTTATCACGCTTTCATGAAGCCCCAATACTTGAGCTAGTTTGAAATTCTTACTCCAAGCACGTAGTCTCTGGTGGAGAGAAGGTTTTTATAAATTCGTTTTTGTCGAAATCGGACTTGCTCGTGTCATTTCCTACAAGAGATTAGCCATCCTACATCCGAAAAATCTCTAACAAAACTGCTCTCGAGATAGTCATGACAAAAGCATCATCACATACAGGACACGAAATTACTATTTCGATTCTTCCTTCTGGAACACAAATTATAATATGAATGTACATTATGTACAAGCTATTGAAAGAATACAAAGCTTCAAAACGGGTAATCTATTTACTATTCATTCTTTGTTGAACTACTCTTTTAAAAGATCCGAAAATGCTTAAATTGTCGGATAGAAGGATTTTCACTGTCTCAGTATTTCTATATAAAATTCTAAAATATGCGTTTGATAGTCCAGAATTGCTTGCAATAATAAGCTTTAGGATTCCACGTATTAGATGGGGATTAGGGATTTATTTCAGTGCAGAAATCCTGGGACATTATTTGCCCAAAATACTAATGGAGGGAAATAATTATGCTAAACAAAAGTTTGTTACTGGGGCAGTTCAGTTATGCATAAAAAAATGTGTTTTTGTTATTCCCATGAAAAAGCCATTAAAAATGGCATTAATAATAATATAAAATACTAGCTAATCCTCTGTGATTGTATTGTGGCTCTGGATCCAGGCTTATTTTACTGGGTGGACTCCCCGGACAAGATAAACTCTGGTGATGGAAAGTATGTGGAGGTGATCCACTCCAACGCAGGAATTTCTGGACTTATCCTGCCCGCCGGAACCGCAGACTTCTACCCCAATGGAGGAGCCACTAACCCTGGCTGTGACAACGACGTCCTCTGCGACCACGTCAGGTCTATCGAGTTCTTCCAGGACTCCATCGGCCATCAGAGATTCATCGCACAAAAGTGCATAAGCTTCGATGAGATTGTCAGCGGCAACTGCTCGAATATTGGCACCTCTTATATGGGAGGAACTGGATATGCAAAAGAATCGTAAGAAAAATGTTCTGTTTATTAAAGATGGACTTTCTAAGATTTTAAATAAACTTCAAATTGAACTTTACCTATTTCCCGGTCTCTGAGGTCCAGCGATGAGAGATTTTGCTTGACTCCAGAATTCTGGTGCTCAAAACCAAATAAGATGTTTTGGGGTATTTTTATTTTTTGATACTGACAATTCACGGTGGAACTCCATTTTAATGACGTATTTAAGCTATTTAAAATTTTTTCCACATAAAATTGTTTCAAGATATCATATTTTCGGGAGTTCAATATTTTCAAAAAATTTAAGTGTGACCATTAATATAAAGAATGAAAGGCTGACGCAAATGTAATGAGTGAGATTTAGCGAAGTATGCCTAGATGGTTTGGACAAGTGTATCGGATGAATGGAGGAAGTGTCGGGAGAGTAGTAGAAGAAGTCGGAGACGCCAGAGGAAGACATAACACGATAAGTAAATCAAATACTTGAGTCGAGTCATGTCAAGAGTCAGAATAACAGAAGAGTTTGTACAAGACAATATATGAATGTGATTGAAGCAAGGAGTTATTACAATGAGAGAATTGTGTGGCAGCTCATTTGCCCGTAGGGATACAGCCTGATAGTTAGTGAGATCTTTTCTGAAATGTTTTATTTGCCCAGATCTGAATAGTTAGGAACTTCTTCCAACTCTCTCACATTTCCTTCATCCTCATAATGAAAGCAAAACCATTATTTTTTATAAAACTGCAAAAAAATTGTTTCCGATGGTACAAAAATATTAAAGATTTTGTTTTATTTCAGATCTGGAGTATACTACTTGGCTACTAACGCACAAAAGCCTTTCTACCAAGGATGAGGAAAAATAAATGTACCTACGTACAGTAATACTATTTTCTAAAAGTCTGGGGAAATATTTTCTTATTGAAGTCTTTTTTACAATTCTTTCCAGCACGATTTCGTGCAAAATTATGTCAAATCAATAAATTATTATTAACTTACGAAAATGTTTTTCAATTACAAAAATAATTCACAAAGTTTGTGTTTGGTTTTCAGAGTTTTTCCTAGTGGTAGTTATTACAAGTATCAGCTTGGTTAAATATCACAACTCATAATTGAAACGTTTCTTAAAATAACATTGGCAGAATATAGAGACTAAGTCTGAATCAGACAGATACCCCTAACTTTCCTCATTCCCATTTTCTTTGAGAGGCGGGTATGGGTACCGCCGCCCCGGGAACCATTTATTGGACTGCTATAGATCACTCCAAATGGTTCGCTACATTTGGTGACATAGCAAGGGTGTCCGGGTTCATGGGATGAGGTTTGTCAAGGTCTTGGCGGCCGATGTCTGCCCACATGCTGCGTGGCGGGCCGGATCGAGAGAGATTGGTCGAGGAGGTCTTTTGACCACTCCAGCCAGAATGCCTCGACTCGTTGCCTTTTACCGCAGTTAGAGGGATGGATTTATACGTCCGTCACTTCTGGACACACTGACCCCCAGATTCCTACCCACCGCTCATACCTATTTCCTTCCCAGAACTTTCTCTTTTTCCTGTACTTAAAAAAACCCTCCACAGAGCATTCCCTGTGTGGAGCTAATGTAAAAAAATCCATCTCTTCTGCGCTTCATTCAATCTAACAAAATATCAAACAGGATATTCGAAATGCCATAGTCCAGCTGATTCCGAGCAATTTTGAGACTTTACAAGCTGCACGGTAAAAACTACGAAATATGTTTATTGCATATTGTAAAAAGGTAAATAATAAATTATTTGTATAAGAATTAACATTGATCTTGAAATCAGGTAAGTATCAAAAATGCAAAATATAATAATTTTAAAACAAAATATTTATGTAAATTTTATTATTGTCTGCGAATTCTGGGAGAGGAAAATATGAAATTATTTCGTAAAATGCGCACTTACTACTCTATAAAAATAATTTAATATATATACCTGCATTTAATTTTAAACAATAAAACTAATATTAATAATATAAAAATAATAACTCCCCATTAAAATAATATATTATAAATCGCAAGGTTTCACAACATGCAAATTGAAATTATTATTTTGAATGAATTTTTGCGCACGAAATAATATAATATTAATATTTGATAGGCCATTACAATATTTTAATATTTTCTTTATTTAAATAAGTAGTTTATTAAAATATATTATTTTAGGTACTATAAATACTGGACTTGCGTTTCACTTTTTGTTAGTCACCCTTTTAAGAACTCGTCAGCCAATCGTCACACTGCTCGCACCATGGGACTGGTAAGGTTTATTTGGCCAAATTTGGATTATTTTTTAAATTAAAAAAAAAATATATTTTTTAAATTTAAAAAAAATTGATTTATCTTTTTCAGACACAAATTAGAAATCTAAATGAATTTTGGTTTAATAATCCAAAGTTAAGTTGTAATTTGGGATTACATAACAACTCATTAAAGTAGGTTAAAGTACTTCAACACTCATTTGAAAAGTCATTAAAAGTGATGAAAAATATAATATACCATAACTTAAAACATTGTAACCAATTAAACATGTTTGTTTTTCATTACTTTTAATGACTTTCCAAAGGAATGATGAAGTGTTGTCAATTTTGTTGAGTTTTCCGGTCACCGTACTTTTAATGAAAGGGATGCTCCTTCAAACAACCCCACGTCATAAATAATATAATAATAATTTAAAAATATATTCCAGGATGCTGGGAGGTTAGTGAAAACTCACACAGTTTTATAAATTGATAGGTTACCAAGTAAATTTAAAAAAATGAGGACAAAAATAATAATCATGATCTTGAGCTCGGGCCCTTACAATATCTATTTAAATCCTATTTAATTGATCCTTGATACTTCTATGTAAAATATTTTATTTCCACTACATCTCCTTTACTTTTGATAATAATATAATGTAGTAATATTTGGATGATTTGTCAATTTTTTTAGCGCCATCTTGGTGAAAAATCCCCTCAAGCGCGCTCTACAATTTTCCGTTGCTTTAATTTATTACTACTATACAGTACCAGACAACTATAATAATAATTCATGGCTAACAGAATGCATTCACCGATGCTTCGATCACTAATACAAAATTATATGTACAATGCATTTGACCAATGAATATGACGCTGCGTTAAAATGTACATATTTATTATATTATGTACAGGCTAATAATAGTATAAAGGAAAATACTTAGCTGGCAGGTCACTTGAGATTACCACTGTTTATTGAGACACTGGAGTCAGGATGCGGCTAACGACCTCATATTTTATTTTTTTACGTGAGCTCCACACAGGAGACCCTGAGGAAAATCATTTCCCTCAGTGCCTATGTCATCTTTGGGGATGCTGTGTGGAGGGTTTTTTCAAGGAAAGGAAGGGGAGGAGAGTTCTGGGAAGGAAAATGGTTTAGGGGTGGGTAGGAATCTGGGGTTCAGTGTGTCTTCGTCATCCGCCTCCAAGACCTAGACAAACACACAAAAAATTATTATAAAAATTATCCTTAAGCTACCTCTAATTACCGACTCGAACTTAATATTTAATGTTATGAATGTGTTTGACGTTCGGCAGATATATGCAAAAACAATCCTCATTCATCTATACACAAACATACATAAATACTATCAAAAAAGATTGAATACTCACTTAAATACTCGAAACAATAATAAAGATTTACTACAAACTCCCATAATGCATACTACTTTTGGTCAACGTAACTTTATATACCTTGCAACAAGACTTTACAACATTCTTCCAGACTTAATAAAAAAATGCGACTCACAAAAAAATTTCAAAGAAAACATAAAAATTTGGATTAAAAGTAATGACAGGGCCTTTACCGGTGCACTCACCCAAATCCGCAATTACTAAAGACACCAATGTATTGGTTGGTACTATTAGAGCTTATCATTAAAGTAACCATCATATTATTAAAACAATAATGTAGGTATGTTAGTAAGTATTTTAGATTGATGTACAAAATGACTGCCTCAACACAGGCTAGCCTAGTGAGGCAGGTTATAAGAATCTTCAACTATATAACTAACTACACATTAGTATTCTTTAATTTACCTTTAACCTACTGTTCATATTATGTATACTACTTTCAACTTGTAAACTTTTTGTACTGATATAATCGATTGTAAACTACACTGAATATGTATTTTCTTAGTTATAATGTTCCAAATTTCATTGAATAAAGATATATTATTATTATTATTAACCTCATCCCGTGAACCCGGGCACCCCTGCTAAATCACCAAACGTAGCGAACCACTTGGGGTGACCTATGGCAGAGGTGTTGTTTATCCAATAAAGGTTCCCGGGGCGGCGGTACCCATTCCCGCTTCCCAAATTGAAAACACGGGAGTATAACACGGTAGTGACCGCAGCCTTCCAGCCATGGGCGCAGGCACGGTGGGACAAGGTGGGTCGTTTGCCCCACCCTGGCTGGCCGATGCGTGACCTCTGGGACTGTCGACCGAGTTGCGTTTTCAAATTTACAGCACTTCATTGGATGATTTTCCTTCTTCCGTTCATATTCTTTGTATTCAAAGAGCATGAATAAATTGTAGGAACCTACTTTTTTCGGTACCTACCCTAGATTTTTATTTTTTCCCCCCACCCTAAACTAAAACCTGGCTACGCCCATGCTTCCAGCACCAAGTGCCACTCCTGAGTGAGCGCTGGACCCGAGCTCACTGTATACCACGCCATAGATCATTGATTATTTAATTAATAAATTAAACTATTTAAATAGTGGTGAACACAAAGTTATTTGTTTTCATTTATTAATAATGATGACGCCACAAAGTGAATTTGCGAAGTTTGAAAAATTGATTATTTAATTATTTAAACTTTCTTTTTACTTTTCTAATTGTTTCTTTACTTAAAATTTACCGTGTAAGTATATATAACTATACGGGACGTGTGGGATTGCGCCAGGGATGGTATGCCCAAAAAAATTATTTCCCTAGATTTCGAAGCGAAATTTCCCTAGAATTTCCCTAGATTTCGGGGGTACCACCTTTACAAATGAAACCCACGTCGGGGGGGGGGGGGGGGGGGAACTTTGAAATAAAGGACTTTCACATACAGGACTTTTGTATAACACTAATCCTGATGTATGTTTATTAATTGGAAAGATATCGGAACTTAGTAGATGTACTTATAATACTGTGCTTTTACAAATAAAACACATTTTGCTAAGTGAAATAATAATTTCAAAGTATGAAAGTACACTTCGCTGAATGAGAAACGGCGTTCCTAATAAAAATCACCTTGCAAAATAAAAAAAAACAACCGAAACTGAAGAAAATTTCTTGATGAAATAACACCACAACTTTGTTGTAACCACGATTTTTTTTTTTTTTTAATATAGACCGGTTTCGCTTAAAACAAGCATCTTCAGTGTATAAAATTAAAATGATCATAAATTTACATTGTTAAGCGAAACCGGTCGGTATTAAAAAAAAAATATATATATAGTGGTTCCAATCAAAGTTATTGTTTTATTTCAATTAATTTTATGTCAAGCCACAAAGTGACTGCTTTCTACCAAAGTATAAAATTTCTTGTGATAAACATAGATAAAAACGTAACTCGAAACTTAAATAAATTTTTTTTTGTGGAAATCCCCATTTATTATTTTAGATACATAATATCATTTTGACTTGTCAGTGTTAAAAAAACAACATTGCATGATTTATGTAAGTACTTCAAAAACATTTAAGATTCATGGGAATTCCAAAAAAAAATGAGACTAGCAATACCAATACCATACATATAAAAAAAATGCCCGAGTTCGAAATTTCCCTAGATTTGTGCTGATTTCCCTTTTCCCTAAAAATATTTTTCTCCCCTAGATCTAGGGAAATCTCCCTAGACATACCATCACTGGATTGCGCTATCCTGCCCACATCTTGAATTAAATCATCATTATTATTATTAGAGAAGTTTAGATACAGTTCTGTACGCAGAGGAGATAATTGTAAACACGTGTTATTGGAGATGCTATTAATTAAACTTATTAATAATTTATATTCTTTTAAGTACCTACTTGTTCAAGGAAGGAAAATTAAATTTTATGATGGGCGGCTCGATGTAAGGATTTGATTAGGATTTATCTTTCTCAATGTTATTCATCCCTTGGTAAAATAGATCGAGGTGTAAGGCTTCGAATAAAGTTAACTGTTCGAGGCTCGGAAGGACATTAATAGCCTCCATTCCATTAGAGCCACCGTAAGGATAAATCTGAGCTGGGATTTTTAATAAATTGACGATTTATTAAAAAAGTTTACATAGTTATTTGTTTTTTTTCTATGGTGCGGGGACAAGTGGTCTTCATTGGAAAGAAAAATATTTATTAATTAGTCATATTAGTTTGTCTCGAATATTTACCGTTGATTTTATTATTAAAATCCTAAAATTGTCGGTTCCATGCCAACTGAGAATAAAGTCAACTCAACAACTCCTTGAAAAGTCGTTAAAAGCTATGAATAATAATAATTTTAAAGTAGCCGATAACCCTAACCTAACGTAACCTATTTAACTATTTTTTTATAAATTTTTTTGTCACTCTAAATTACTTATCTGAGATGGTTCTGAGTTGGTTTCATTCCGAGTTGTCCGGTCACAAAATTGTCAAAGTGTACATTAAAAAATGGTGGGATTTTGTCGTTGTTGACAGTTGAAAGTTTTATTAATATATTTTTATCGTATAAACGGCATAAAAATGGAGTGAGAATTTTCTTACGAAATACCAAATTACTTCAAAATTATGGACGTTTCAAGTCAAATGTTCCCGAAAACTTTTTTTAACATTTTCATGTATGATGTTAAAAATTTATTATTTAGAACTATCAATGATTATCCATTTCAAATACAAACAACTTGATGATAATTTTAGTAGGTACTAGTTTCAAAAATCGTATCAGTGTTTAGAACAAATTTAAAAAAGAAGAAATATAAAGCACATTTAAAATACCTCGGAAGAATTTGAAATTTTCGTGAAATTTCATTGGCGTTGGGACTTGAAGGTAAAAAAATTGAATTCAAGATTATTAAAGTATAAAACTTATAATAAAGTATGTGCCGGTTTTGGAAAATTAAAAAAAAAACAGTAGCAGTAAGTTGCAGTAAATTATGTTAAATGTCGCGGTCAAAAATGCCATTGAAAGAAGGAATTAGGAACTAAGTGCAGAAAGAATTAACCAAGAATTACAGCCATATGTGGTACGGTAATACGCACAAAGGTGGATATTTGCATGAATTTTATGCTAATCATTTTTAACTGTTTTCAGTTACGCACCTTGGCCCTGTGCGTCTTGGGTATTTGCCTGGTAGCTGAAGATACCGTCTGCCTAAGTTGGATTAAAGGAAGCAGCCAGGACGGCTTACAACAAGCTTTAATTCCTGCTCCATATGCAAGCAATATTCCTTCTCCATTTGCAAGCAGCATTCCAGTTCCATATCCAAGCACTATACCAGTTCCAATTCCAAGCAACATTCCTGTTCCATATCCAAGCCCTATTCCAGTTACATTTCCAAGTAACATTCCTTCTCCATTTGCAAGTAGCATCCCAGTTCCATATCCAAGCATTTTTCCAGTTCCAATTGCAAGTAACATTCCTGCTCCATTTGCAAGCACTATTCCTGTTCCATTTGCGAGCCCTATTCCTGTTCCATTTACAAGTAATATTCCTGCCCCATGTGCAAGCAATATTCCTTGTGCATTGTTAAGCATCTGCAATCCTGGATGTGAAAGTATTTTTAATTCTGGATGTAAATGCGAAATTAATCCTGAATTTGGACACAAATATCATTGTGTATTTGACAATAACTACAACCCGGTGTAAGTTTCTTATTCATATCAATTAAATTTGATATCTGTGTAGTGTTTTTTTCCATTATTTCGTCATTTTAACTTCAACAAAATAAAATTGTTGTTAATTCCCCAAAATAGAGCAATGAGATCAATAAAGTCGTATTCTTATATGTTTCAATAAAGTCGTATTCTTTAATCACAGCATTGTAGCTCACTTAAAAGCTACGAGCCGCCAGTGGACAAAACATATGGACGTGAAATGAAATCAGACTACCAAAAAGAGTAAAGCCAATATGCAAAAAAGTTTATTCTACAAATGGATGAAATATTACAATGCGCTCCCGGAAACCATAAAAACAATTATGTTATAATTATTAGTAAATTGTTAACTTAACTTAATTGTTAAATTGTTAACAACTAAAATACATATATTTTTTAAATGCCTTCCAGAAGGAGATAATGGAGAGAAATCATCATTTTAATATTTGTTATAGTTTTGCTTTTTGTTCCAGGTGCTCCAGATATCCAGATGAGTTCAAAATCCCTCTGATACAAGAACCACCGGTATAGATCAATTTTTTATTCTTCAAACCACTGATAAACTTTATTTGATTCATCTTCGTGGGAAACATCAATAATAATAAACTTCTCTATTAAGATTCAATTTAAAAGATGACAGGCTTTCTGGAAAGAGAGTTTACTTAGTTTCAGTTCACTCTCAACTAGGGTTACCATTTAGAAAATTGAAAAGTCCTAGCAAAAAGCCGGACAGTTCAAAAAAAGTCCGGACAATTTAATCACATAATGCAAATATCAGGTACGCACTTCATAGCGGTATGGATGTGGTATTGAGTATTTGCGAGTTCATTTTTGCTATCTAAGCTCAAAACGCAAGTGTAGAAAGAGCGTTTTCTCTAATGGGAGCACAGTGGACAAAAGAGCGTATTATCTATACCCTCGGTCAGATCGTTGTTGATGATTCAATACAACCTTAAAACTATGCGAAGAATTCTAAAAGAAAACTTTGAATGAACGGGAGCTGCTCCGTCAAGTATCTGGCTCCGAAAAATATTAAAATTTATATATTTGTCAAAAACAAGTCTTAAGTTTTGAAGAAGATATTTCATGGTTGAACTTGAACTCTGTTGATTGTTTGCAACTGCAATTAAAATTTATTGTTTGATCTCCATGAGTTTATTGTTAAAGAAGATTTATATTTTGTTTTTAGATGAGTGGGAAATTAACAAAGATTAAAGACTTATTTGATATTACTTATGTAAGTTTTACTATTCATATTTCATCTTAACCAAAAAATCGGGACAAATTAAAGGGCCGGACAAAGTCCGGACAAATAGCTAGAAGTCCGGACATGTCCGGATTAATCCGGACGGATGGTAACCCTACTCTCAACCAACGTCGATCAACCAAAATCGAATCGTACACTCAATACCCTTGCATTCATAATTTTTCTTTTGGATAGGTATCATCATAACTTGTACGACTAAAGAGCTTGAGTACCATTTTTGTCGAAATATTGTTAAATGTTTATGTATCGTGTATTTATTGAACGCCCATAGCTTTTACAAACAAACTCCATTAATGGAGTACCGAATGCCGTTGGCGCTAACAAAAAACTATTTGAAGCCTCGATGACATTGAGCGAGTTTACAAGCTACTAGCTGGGAAATTCTTTATCTGTTAGTACGCAACACGCTCAGTGTAATCGTATTACTATCTAACTAGCTGATTGTGGACAATCTACGAAAAAAGTTGAAAGGTGGTCAACTTTGCCCGCTACTCACCAGCAACTCAAGATGGCGGCCCACGAACAGCTGAATTCGTAACTGTCAGAATTAGTTCTTGTGGGAGTCGTTATTCTCGCTACTGGCTAGCGTGTGGCGCTAGCTCAAGTTTTCTACAAAATGTCGACAGAATTGGTCGCTGCCACCGTCGCTACCGAGCGAGTAGACAGTTTTGTGGGTCATTATGACAATCTCACTCGCCGATTCACCCGCTTTTAAACTTACCGGCTAGTAGCTTGTAAAATCGCTCAATGTAATCGAGGCTCAAAGAAGCGAAACAAGCAGTCCACAATGGAGTGTTGGTACCTACTTATGTATGGCAGTGCGGCATGAAACTGGCAGTGGAAGGATGAAAGTAGACTGAATTCTATAGAAATGAGATTCTTGAGGCATGTGTGGTAAAACCATTAATGATTGTGTAAGAAATGTGGACATCCGCAAAGAATGTAAGGCTGATGAAAGCGTAATGAGTGAGATTAATAAAGGTGTAAAACCGGCAGCAGATAAAAATATAAGTAACAAACGGATACGTGAAATAAAATTCTTCAAAACAAATTGTCTAGAAATTGTTACGTAATTAATGCCTACGAAATACAAAAAATCTTGAAAATTAACTTAATAATTTGATGAATTGTTCAAATTCTTTGAAACAACCCGTCCTAACCATTTGGGAGCAGTCTAAGAAGTTATTCAGAAATTTAATTTGTATAATGTGGTTTGTATTGTTGCAGGTGACATACGGAATTAATCCCTTCTTACACGTTGACAAGATTCCCGCGCCGCCGACGCCTAACCCTGTCTTTAACATTATACCCTCACCTTTGGGATTATCCTTTCAGTTCACAGAATAGCGCTCTCTTCTCAGAATCCAACTATTTATGATAATTTTATTATATCCAGTATTCGTAGATGCTTTCGGAAATGCAACGGTTTGAGTTCATTAATAAAATAATAACCCAACAAATTTATTTGTTTTATTAATTTTGTAATAGAAACTCTTTATTTTATACAAGTGGTGCAAAACTTTTCATTAGATTTCCCAAGTTCGCAAATAAAACTAATTGTTATAACACTATAATAATTATTTTGCGTTCTTGAGTATTATAATAGAGCTCTATGGTACTTCAATTAAGTGAATTCTGATTATCTTAATATATATATTTCTTCTGTCCGTGTGTATGTCACTGAACTCCTCCTAAACGGCTGGACCGATTTTGATGAAATTTTTTGTGTGGGTTCAAGTAGATTCGAGAATGGTTTAGATTCACAATTTGGGCCACTGGAAAATGTTCTTTTAATATATTTTTTTTTATTTCTAAGGAGTTGTTGATTTTGGAATGTTTTAATTGGATCCGGCAGACTGCGCTACCATCGCAGTATCGAATATTCAATATTATTCTATTTTAATTTTAGTTTGTCCCGACAGTTGTGTACAGGACAACGTTTGTCGGGTCCGCTATAAATAAATAATGGAACATTCCAGAACACTCTCGAATGTTGTTCTGAGCGAAGCCGGGTAACCCAGCTAGTGATATAATAAGTTTTAAGGTACCTCTGATATATTTCTAAAATTTATATTTCTAAAATCCTGATGACATTAGGCGCCATTTGCAAAAATACGAGAGCGTCTTTCGATAGGGTGAAGAATTTTGCGCCACCTTTTATAATATTTTATAACCCTTCGAATAAAACCACCAACTGAATTATCCCAATTTACTTGATCATAATAATCATCATAACTAGATCAATGCTTTACAAAATAAATCGAAGGAGGTAACCGCATTCGCTAAACTACGCGTTTTATTTATTGATTTAAACGCCCATAGGGCTTTTACATGTGTTTTTTTTTTAAATAAAACAATAACTTTGTAAACACCACTTTTGTGTTTTTTTTTTTTTAATTACAGTGAAAATAATGAGTTGACAAAATACAGGTAAAATAATATATGTTAGAAACAAAATAAACGTTCCATAAAATATAAGAGTTGACAAAATACAGGTAACATAAAATATAAGAGTTGACAAAATACAGGTAACATAAAATATAAGAAACTAAATATGTGTAAATAAAAATACTACTAAATATGTTGACTAAGTAATTTTTGTTTCATTAAGTTTAAAAACACAACGGCGCTTAAGAAGTTTCACTTCAAAAATAAATAAACACTACGATTTCCAAAAATAAACGAAATAGACACCACGAATTATGATGGGCAAGCGACGCGACGTTTCGCGCCGTACGAACGAAACAAAAAGGTTTTTTTTCGTTTGTTTTCCATAATCGTGGTTCGGCTCGCGCATTTTTTTCTTCTTAATGCGCAGCATATTACTGAGAACACGCTCCAGAAAAAAATCCAACTTTGGTTTAGAAATACGGTATCTACTGTAAGTTTATTCTTTTTTGGCGTTCGCCAACGACCATACCATGTTGACTATGATCCACTAGGAGTTTTGAATTAACTGCAATACAGTTTCAGTACTTTTTCGAAAAAGGCCCGTATGAGCTAACCTTGTTAACCGCATTTTCTACGAACCTTGCTTTCGACCTATACGAATTACGTCCCAAGCTTTGCTAGGCTCGACATTCCAACAGAGCCGAGGTGTGTGCTGGTTTATTTATGGAGCCGAGCTTATAACCACATGGTATACCGGGCCATAGGTATACATACTTATCTAGATCTTCTAAGGTTTATATCTGTACAACTGAAGAAAAAAACACGTACAGTTAATTCAGTTTTAAAATTCGATAGTGTAAGTTTATTCTTTCTCAGCGTTCGCCAACGACCATACCATGTTGAACACACCGGTTCTCGTCCGATCACCGAAGTTAAGCAACATTGGGCGCGGTCAGTACTTGGATGGGTGACCGCTTGGGAACACCGCGTGCCGTTGGCCCTCTTTTGAATTTTTTGGTACATTTTTTGTAAAGTTAGGAGAAAATAAATTTATTAGCTTAAAAAACTGAGTTCTGGTAGAAAATTATTTTTATTTAACACATTTATTTTTCAGGCAAGAATACAATGGACAAACAAAATTCAATTTGTCTCTAAATAAATTTATTCTTCATCCTTGGTAGAACGGCTTTTCGGCGTTTGTCGTCAGGTAGTAAACCCCGGAACTGAAAGTATAATAGTAATAAGTAAAGTTATAACTATGATCATAAATTAATGGTGACCAGATAACTCAGCAATATGCAACTTCATCACCTCTTTTAAAAAGTCATTAAAGGTGATGAAAAAAGGGTTACATAGGTAACATTAGGTGAGGCTATGGGCTATTTTGAAAAAAATTCTAATAACTAATAACTTTTAATGACTATTCAAAGGGGTGTTGAAATGCCAATTTGATCAATTGTGGAATCCAGTTTAAAATGTATTGGAAGCATCTCATATCATTTCCTGTATTCGTTTTCCTCTCTCCTTTACATATCGATTAGTTTTAAAATATAATAAAACTTCTGTCTTTAAGCAACTTCATCTTAAAATAACCTTTTTTCTTATAACCTAAGTTAACCTTATGTGTTGTTACGATACGCACTTCGAGCATTATGACGTCACAAGTCCAGCAAGCAGCCGTGGCGCGGGCAGTGTACTCCGTCCCCCCACCCTCGCAAGAAAGCACACACCGCACCCCTCCCCGCCATTCCGGCAGTAAACTAGCCGGCTTCCACTCTCCCCAGAAACCAGCCGACCGCCGTCAAAGGAGCCGTGTCGATCGCGCACACTCCCCTTATTCCCGCGCGACGCCACCTGCAATGGCGGACCATTCCAACCCGATTTGAACAGTAAATTACGAGGTCGCGGAGCGTTGGAGTGACCTGCGCTGACCATGGCCTGCTTCTCCCGGTTTCCTGCATCAGACCACCAGCTGTGAGTAACCACCATTCCCCTCTTGATCGTAATGTGTCCCACAGTAAATTCCCGGTTAAACCATCGCATTCCCAGAGAGATTTGAGAGGGAGCCTTACGTTAGGAACTACCTGGTTAGGCATTGTGTTGTTTTGTGATTTATATTGTGTTTTGCAAGATGTTGTAAATGTGTAAACCCGACAATATAGTTATGTTTCACCCAACTTCCTCTTTTATTTGATTGGGATCACGTGGGCGGGCTTTGGCAAACATCTATGTACCATGTAAACCTAGTTACCTACGACCCCGACGAGGAGAGAATTCCTGCCTGTCCGACGACTTGAGCTGGCCGACGGCAAAAGGTAGGTGGGCCCCCCTTTGGGACCGCTACAGTGTATATGACGATTTTTGTAACTACGAGTATATTATACACGGTTTCCGGAAACTCGTAGTACGAGCGGAAATCTGTCTACGTCGTATAGAGAACATAGAGAATATCGAGTATTTAAAATGTGACCTTAAAAATTCCAACTTCGGGCTCGATTTACTCGGAAACGAAAACTCAATTTAAAAATTATTATATCACAAAATTTACTCCAAATATGATATAAAAATATAAACTTTACCAGTCTCCCTCTTGTACTACGAGCTTAGAACGCCGTGTATAATATGCTGTTTCGTATTTACAAATAAATAAAAATATCGAGTGCAATTAACAAGCGGTAGGAGCGAAACTTTACTAAAACAATCTCATACTATGAAGAACCAAGGAGCCTTGAAAAGTGAGGTCATAATGAAAGGGCAGTGAGCAGGCCAATGAGCGCAGACCTCGCGTCGTTTCCGTTTATATCTCAACAAATAGGAGCCTTTATAGGAGTATAATGCTTCGCAGGTGCTGTACGCGTCATTTCCATTTCATCCGAATTCCGATTCGCTAATGGGGCTAAGGAAGTTTCAATACAAAAACTAAAGTGAAGAGAAGACAAAAACATGAATACAGGTAAGTTAACTTACATGGTTTTTGCTGGCCCAGTCCCACCCATGTAAGAGGTGCTAATATTGGCGCAGCTTAAACTGACAATCTCGTCGTAGTTGTTGCATTTTTGTGCCACGAATCCCCCATTGGAACCGATGGAGTCCTCGAAGAACTGCACGGCCCTGATGTGATCACAGTTGTCGTTGCCGTTGCACCCGGGGTTGTCTGTTCCCCCGTTGGGGTAGAAGTCAGCTGTGCCGGTGGGGAGGATCAGGGCGTGGTAGCGCGTGTTGGTGTGAATAATCTCCACGTACTTCCCATCACCTGCGTTTATCTTGTCTGGAGAATCCTCCCAGAATTTCTTTGATGGATCAAGACCTGCAAAAATAACCTAATTTAGCGGATTTTTAAAATTTTGCATTTATTTGATATAAGTAGGTACCTTTACCTTTTGACGTTTACATAAATGTGAAAACATTTATACTTTACTAATTGAAATTTTCGTTGTAACCACTGGCGTAGCCTAAGCATTACGCAGCGTTTTTTCGAAATTTATAGAAAACTTTCACCTTCCATTTTGAAGGTCAAGTGTACAAAATTTCAGCAGTCTTTCAATAAAACTACAGGTTTGTTTAACCCATATATGCCCAGTGGGTCGTTTTTGACCCGGAAAACAGACTCAAGAAAGTAGCGAATTGTTGAACGCAACTGCTTGATTTCGACGTCTAGTGCCATCTTTCGATGGGTGAAAGAACTATCCTCTAAAACAAATACAGTTTTGCTTAACGGTCAAAGTTATAATTTCTGGTGACAGTTTAATTCATGACTCAGTTGAAGTTGGCGAAAAAATCCGGTTTTGCTGAAAATAATGTAAGTTATATATTTTTCTTTGTAAATATACCAATTATTTTGATTATATTGTAAAATTAGATAGTTTACTTATCTGATTCAAATGAATAAATCCGAAATAAATATGTGATTTCACAGATATAGTTGTCAAAATTTTTATGGGTCGCTAAATACCCCTTGGGCAGAAGTATATCCATTTTTTTTTTATTTCTAGGAATAGAAAATCCCTTTGTACGAACGACATTATAGAGGTGTTGGAAAGTTTGGACTTTGACGATGAGATACAAGGTTGGGATGTTTTTATTGACCCACCTGGCGATGGCAGGGTCTCGGACGGTGATTCTGGCGATGAAGAAGGTACATTTGCCCATCCTTTATCCCGTCAACAGTTACTCGCACCTGCCAGTCTTACTTTGAGGCGTCCACTTGCTGAGAAAACCACGTATAGCGAAGATGAAGAATCTGACAATACATCACCGTTGTCACCGAAACAAGACAGGCGCGGTAGGGTACGTGGAAGGGCACGTGGAATAGACAGAGAAACCGGACACGGAGGATCTATCAGTACACCACTTGAAAGGGACAGTCACGAACAGGCTTACGGAAGGAGGCGTGGAAGGAGACGTCAAGCGGATGGGGAGCGCACTTGGGTGAAGAGAGACCTTCCTAGGAATAATGCTTCACTTTTAGTTCGCCAGTACCGGTCCGATACCGACACGTTGGAGTTTCGACGAAGCATTGTCCGCACTTTGTTGCAAAATAATGGAACTGAAAGACCTAAATCTGGACACAATCGAAAGATCCAAATGACTGTACCTTTACGGTGCAAAACCACAATGCGGAGCACATTATTGAAAAGGCTCTGTCAAGACTTCGCTGCGCTTTTCGTAAAAATAAAACTGTGACGGCGTGCAATAAATGCGGTGTAAACTTACGTGCAAAATGTTTTTCGCAGTTTCATTCGTAATTTTTATTTCAAAATGTTTTTTTGTCTGATTAATTTACTAACGATGTCGATAAATAAAGAATAAATAAAATAATGGCATTTTTATTCAACGTGAATTTAAAGTCATGCATTTGACCATGGGGTCATTTTCGACCCATCAAAAAAATTACCCTTTCTCCACTCCCACCTCAAAACTTCAGTAAGATTCTTTAAAACAATCCTTCAAGGACCCACATATCCTAATTTGAAAAAAATCGGAGACTAAAAATAGTTCTGGGCATATATGGGTTAATATCAAATCCATAATGTAAGAAGTTACCAGCAGGGTATGTGATACGCGAGGAGTTTTAAAAGTCGCATTGATTTGTATCGACTACACACCGTAGGAAAAATTCACAAATATAGGTATTATCCTCTCATTAAGACTCTTCTGTTATTTTAAATTCGACACGATCCGGTGGAAGAATTTGAGTGTTTAGAACTTTTCAAATCTTCTTTAGATGGTGTAATGTAATGAAAGAGCTTCTATTGGATGCCGACAGATGCCAGCAGGGAGAGAGCTTCTATCAGTTACCGACAAGCTCTCGCCAGCCTACCGATCAGATTCAATTAGCAGCTAGCATAGGCAGGTCGTGTGACCGGTAGTATAATTATTAAACCAGTATGTATCAATGACCTATTATTATTAAGAAGTACCCCCACAGAACAAAAAGTTTCTAATTTTAAATAACACAAGCATGGTGGAATTATTTTTTTTAAATAAGATGTTTGGATTTATTTACCAGTAACGTAATCAACTTGGCCCAGTTTGCAACTCCTTCCAGCCCAGCCGGTCACGTGGCAGCCGAGGCTGTGCCCGATTATATGGATTTGGGAGAAAGGGAGACCGAGGGTGGACAGCCAGTCCAGGAAAGACGCCACGAATTTTCCCACCAAGGGGGCGTTGGCAACCACGTTGACCTCTTCGCCTCCCGTGCCGGCGGTCCAGTCCACGAGCACCACGTTAAAGTCTCCAATGGCCAGGAAAGCTGGAATAGTTAATCACGTTGAACACTCCGCAATCTGGAATATTGGTACAGTAAATCGCCATAGCTGGAATAGAATGTAGGTAAATCACTTTAAACACTTCACCGGCCAGGAAAGTTGAAATGGCTAATCAATGTTGAAATTGATTTATTAGTGGAGCTAATGTAAAGCTTTTGTTTTAAAGTGTTGGAAAATTATAATAGAATCATTATAATAAAACAATAATTACCTTCAACTAAACTGTCAGATTTGGACTGATTTGTCCATCCGTGTGAAAAGACCTTTAAGGGTTTGTCCAGCTGGAAGTTGGAGTCGATTAGGTTCTGAACGTCTCCATTTTGTAAAACTTGGGATACCGTGGGATTATTTCTGAAGAAATGGAAAAAAAGAATTCAATTTTTTATGAGAAAAACTCTCCTTTTATAACTTTTGAAGGTCATTCCCATCAACGTAATATATCATTGAAGAAGAAGATAACACTTATAATCTAAATGAAAATATGAAAGAAAACAAGACACAGAAAAATAGAAAAAGACAATGGTCGCAACTTGGACTCGAACCCAGAGCTCTCGTCTAACCGGGACGTGCGCGTTATCCAATTTCGCTATTGGCACCTTCTGTCAAACCGTCATATTTGTCAATCTCATATTTCAAATATTTAGAATCAACAATATTATCTTCACTAGTTCTTTTTTCCATAAAATAATTTAAATTAGCGAAATTGGATAAAGCGCACGTCCCGGTTAGACGAGAGGTCTGGGTTCGAGTCCCAATTGCGACCATTGTCTTTTTCTATTTTTCTGTGTCTTGTTTTCTTTCATATTTTCATTTAGATTATAAGTGTTAGCTTCTTCTTCAATAAAAAAAAAATTATTCAACAAATATTCACAAATTTTTTTCACTGAATTTATTAAGCCCACGATTTCCTACTAAAGTCTTACCTGGTATAAAGGTTGAGAATAACGTCAGTCTCGGCAACAAATCTATCCAGAATAGGTGGAGGAATCGCAATTGCTAGAAAAAAATCAAATAATTAATTTAGATATCATTTAAGAATAAGATAATACTAATAAATCCAAACGGAACATTAAATAGAACAAAACACAAAAAAATAAAAAGGTAACGTACTCCATTAAGAGGCCTTGAGGAAAAATATGCCATCTTTGGGGATGCTCGGGAAGAAAGGAGGGGAATCTCTGGGAAGGAAAAAGGTCTGAGGGGTGGATAAAAATCTGGAGGTCAATGTTTCCAGGAGTGACGGACGTACGAATCCGTCCCTCCCATTACGGTGCAAAGCGATGGTTCGAGTATCCGGCTGGAAAGGTCTAGGTTAAGGCTCCGTACCCGAGTACAAAAAGAAGAAGATGGAGAGATATGTAATTAATTACGAATGTTGGAGAGAACGCCCTAATATTTCAGACGATAAAATTGAAGCGAAAATTGTGAAAATGTTCAATAAAACACGATTCGTTTAGAATAGAGCAAAAATCTCGTGGGGGTTGTCTAAAACAACGTTCAAAGATTGTGAATTATTTTCATACACATAACTTGTTAAATAATAGAGTTAGGCTTGAAAATAAACATTTTCGGAACATACTTTGCGATTTTTTTCTATCGAAAGAATTTCATATAATTTGCGTTTCGGCATGGGGATTGTATAGATATTATCTTAAAAAATAACATATATTTTTTTAAGAGCTTAAAAATTTCAAATGTTCAAGAGCAAGACATCGGTAGAAATTCAAGTAGCGCCGCCTTAAGTCTCCCTCAACCAGATTCTCGCAATCCGGCCCATCATGATGGGCTAACGCAATAGCCGCCAAGACCTAGACAAACCTCACCCCATGAACCCGGGCATCCCTGCTAAGCCACCAAATTTAGCGAATTACTCAGAACTTAGAGTAACGTATGGCAGGGATCATTTAACTTGTTAATTTAATTTGTCACGTTTGCATTGAAAATAGGTTACGACCTCAATTATTCAGGTTTAAAAAAAAAAAACAAAAAATTTGGTTGTCTGTTAAGTCCGATCGTGCCTCTCTATCGCTTGTTCCGCGCTATCGCCGAACGCTTGGGCTAAACGCTTGCTCCGCGCCCTTGCTTGCACGCCCGGCTCAGGCGGAACTTGACAACGTGACAATGAGTCATCTTTTTTCGTGAATGCGGCCGGCGTTCATCGATTTATAAGACGTTATCACGTCAAAAACAGACAAGTAAAAATATTAAAAAAATGACAAATAAATAAGTAAAAATAGACTATTTTTAATATAATTTTATTTCTATGTAATTTAAATTAAAAATTCATATTTAAAGAAAAATCAATATTCCAGACACTTACCGAGGTTCAACACTCCGAAGAGAACAATTGTCACGGCTTTCATCTTGAAATGTTTACAGTTAACTGATGATAAGTGATTGAAAAACATTGTTTATATACAGTCAATTAATCAGATCTACGTTTTATCAGAAAATCTCGGAGAAATAGATAAATAAATATGTCCAAGTACGTGATAGATCATATCGTATAAACGTTAATAAAATGTAATAGAGATAAGGAGTTATCATCATGGATTGGATCTTCGGAAATATTTTTCCCGGACAGCCTGATTTTATCTTTTACCAAAATTTCCCACGAGCATAATAATTTGTCCTAATTATGTTTATCAAACGAACACAAAATATGATTATTACAGATATTCTTAAAAAAGCAAGAGATTTTCCAACCAGTGAACTTTTTGATAAATTTAATAATAGATATATTTTTTAAATTTTTATTTCTTTATTATTTTTTATTTTAACTTTTATGAGTAAAACCACAAATTGTAATATTTAATTAAACTAGTGGTCGCCCAATGGTCGAAATTGTAATGTTTTTTTCATGTTTGACATTCAGTAAGACCATAGACAAATAATATTAAAGACAAACAATATTAATCTATTCGCAATTTGACCATAGACTTTAACAATAAACAATAGAGTAAAGACGCGTGTGTGTGTCAAATACATGGTAGTATGTGTAATGTTTTTATTATTGATTTTATGTATTTTTATGCATAATTTTTGAAAAATATTAGCATTCTGCACTCCTCTATATAAACTATAAGTGTGCGAAATTTCATACTCCTCCGTCCGCGCAATTTTCGTAAAAAGGGGTACAAAGTTTTGGCTTCACGTATTAATATTATGATGATGATGATGATGATGATGATGATGATGATGATGATGATGATGATGATGATGATGATGATGATGATGATGATGATGATGATGATGATGATGATGATGATGACGACGACACTAAAAGATATTTGCACCTCTGGGACTCGAACCCAAGACCTGAGGTCATCATTTAATTAAATTTTTATTTATTTTATATATTCAATGATAATATTATCCAATTTTTAAAAATAGTTTATTTGCAAAACAAGTTCTGTGATGTAATTATTATTACCCGTGACAGCTGTTTTGCCTTCTGAAGGCATTAACAGCTGTCACGCGTAAAAATAATTACATGGCAGAACTTGTTTATAAAAAATTTGGTTGTCTGTAGAGTCGGTTTACGGACGATAATTTTACGTGATAACGTCTTATAATAACGATGGAGTGGAAGAGAGATAGACGCGTCAGAAGCCGAACGTTTAGGCCGATCGTGCCTCTATCGCTTGACGCACGCTCGGCTCAGGCGGAACGTGACAATGAGTCATGCTTTTTCGTGCATGCAGCCGGCGTTCATCGATTTATAAGACGTTATTACGTCAATAAACTGTTTTTACAATTTTGATAATTATCATCATCATCATCAGTCAGTATATTAATATGTGAAGCAAAATCTTTATACCCCTTTTTACGAAAATTGCGCGGACGGAGGAGTATGAAATTTTGCACACTTATAGTTTATATAGAGAAGAAGTGCAGAATGCTAATATTTTTTTAAAATTATGCATAAAAAATACATTAAATCAATAAAAAAAAACATTACAATTATGGTCGAATTTCGACCATTGGGCGACCACTAGTATTAAAAATTTCAAACAAATCGAAAACAACCGGAAACTTTGTAAATATGCCATGTTTTTTTTTAATGTGAATAGGCAGAACCGCACACGAGTCCCAACTGCTCGGTTGTGTAATCTCAAATTGGAGTGTGTTATGAGGCTGAAGGGGCGGAGAAGGGCTGAAAGTGAGGAAGAGTGATGCATCTGCCCACCTGCTGCGTAGCGGCCGGGTCGAGAGAGACTGGTTGAGGAAGGCATTTTGACCTTTCCAGCCGCACTCTGTCGACCCATTGCCTTGCACCGCAGTCGGAGGGATGGCTTCACACGTCCGTTACTCCTGAGCATGCTGATCCCCAGATTCCTACCCACCCCTCATACCTTTTTCCTTCCCAGAACTTCCTAACCTTCCCCTCCTTAAAAATACCCTCCACATAGCATCTCCTAAGATGACACAGGCCCTGAGGGAAATTATTTTCCTGAGGGCCTACTGTGTGGAGCAAATGTAAAAAAAAATCCCTCAAAAGACCCTACTACATACGGCGTCCCCAAAGATAGATAGCATGGGCCCAGAGTGAAACTGTTTTCCTTAGTAACATATTGTATCAACGGGTTTATTATAACTCTGTTGCCAAGCGCTCTTCAATTCAAACTATAGCAATTTGGGAGGCGGGAATGGGTACCGCCGTCCCGGAAATCTTTATTGGATAACCAACACCTCTGCCATAGGTCACCCCAAGTAGTTCGCTACGTTTGGTAATTTAGCAGGGGTGCCCGGATTCATGGGGTGAGGTTTGTCTAGGTCTTGGAGGCGGATGACCAGGACACACTGAACCCCAGATTCCTACCCACCCCTTAAACCCTTTTTCTTCCCGGAACTCTCATTCCCTTCCATAAAAAAACCCTCCACACAGCATCCCCAAAGATGACATAGGCCCTGAGGGAAATTATTTTCCTAAGGGCCTCCTGTGTGGAGCTCATGTAAAAAAAATATTTCATAGAATTGTGCAATTATAAATAACTAGAGTTCCCAGCGATGGATGGTTGAAGTAGGCGTTCAAAAAATAAGGTGGTTTGAAAGGAAGATATGTAAATACAAATGTTAACGGAAGAGAGAGAGGCGTATTAAAAGAACAACATTTATTAAAACTTGACTCTTTAAAAAAAAAAGAGCAAAAATCTCTCGACAAATGTCTTCAATGGCATACAAGAAAACACTTGTTGTTTTCGTGTAACGTGTTTAATTACAAAAAATGTGTTTAGTAATTTTCGGAGCTTTGCGATATTTTTCTGTCGAAGGAATTTCGTATAATTAATTATAGATATTATCTTAAAAAAATAAAGTATATTTTTTCAAGAATTTTGAAACGAGAAGGAAAATATGTCATAAATGGAAATAAATTCGGATTACCGCGTTTTTATATAATTGGCATAATTTGTTGTAATAATTTTGTTGCCAGGCGCTTGTGAAATTGTAATAACTTTTTCCTAGCGGGGGAGATCGTGCGTGACGTCATCGTTGTGCAATCCAGCATGTTCTGCCTTTTTGAACATGACGCGTGAGAAGGAAGAGGCCGCATGTCAGTGAAGTCTATATTTTCAATTTGGTAAAGTGTGATAAAATTTTACCTACGAGTCTGGCAGGCGGGTATGGGTACCGCTGAACCATTTGTTGGATACCGCTGAACCCGGGAACCATTTATTGGATAACCAGCACCCCTGCCACAGGTCGTTCCAAGTGGTTCGCTACGTTTAACTTAGCAGGGGTGCCTGGAGCGAGGTTTGTCTTGGCGGCTGATGCTTTTGCCCACCTAGTGTGTGGCGGGCTGGATCGGATGCTTGAGAGAGACCTTTTGATTTTTCCGGCCGGACTCTCTCGACCCATCGCCTTGCACCGCACTGGGAGGGTTGGATTCATAGACACTTGATTCCTAGCTTCCCCTCATACCTTTCCTTCCCAGAACTTCCTCTCCCTCCTTTCCCTAAAAACGCGCCGTACAGCATCCCCAATGATGACACGGGCCCCAATGGAAGTTGTTTTCCTCAGGGTCTCCTGTGTGGAGTTAATGTAAAAAAGTTGTATATATTTTTTAAACGATCATTAATTTAATTTATTTGTTTATTTTAGTTCAATAATTTATATTTAAAACATAATTTAACATTTCTGTCTTCACTTCGTTGACAGACAGACGCGGCGGAAGATTTTGTTTTATAAAATGTAGAGATCTCTAACCATGACAGAAGGGAGGCACAACTATTTCTAATAGACCTACATGAGTTGTTCCTAAAAGCGAACAAATTAGCCTGAGCGGTTTATCTAAGGCTAATTTTAGTACGATTTTCAGTTATGAATAAGTTTTATCCTTTTCATAATTTGTGCAATTCAATTTAACACAAAAATAAGTTTTTAATGTAAGAACTTTGAATTACAAATTATAATCTTCCGTGTACATTTATTTATATGATTTCACGGATCACTTATTTTTTCCCGTTGACGTAAAGTAAAACAGTAACAACCGCAATCTTTTTATTTTCTGCGTCTTGTTTTTTTTTTCATATTTTCGTTTAGATTTATCAGATTATCTTCTTCAATGAAATAAATGTATATTAGAATTAATAAGTTTTTTGTCGTTTTTTCGATCAACGAGGTATATACAACCTAAACCTATTTGGCATGTTTAGATTCCATGATAGTAAAAGTCAAAAATTTTTTTTTTTTAACCTAACGTAAACTATTTAACCAATTCTTTTTAAATATTTTTTTCATCACTTTTATTGACTTTTCAAAGGATCTAAAGTTACAATCAAATCCATTTTAAATTTTTTTTTTAAATTTTTTTTTTTCAATGGGATAATTTGCGGTACAATCTTTGTTGTAATGCATATTTTTCTGTTGCATTCTTAACTAACCTTACGCCTCGCCTCTTCGCCTCGCCCCTTCGTCTCGCCTCTTCGTCTCGCCTCGCCTCTCCGCCTCGCCTCGCCTCTTCGCCTCGCCTCTTCGCCTCTTCGCCTCTTCGCCTCTTCGCCTCGCCTCTTCGCCTCGCCTCTTCGCCTCGCCGCCTCGCCGCCTCTTCGCCTCGCCGCCTCGCCGCCTCTTCGCCTCGCCGCCTCATCGCATCACCTGTCGTCTCGTTTCTGTCCGTGAGGTCTGCATGACCACTGCCCGAAGATGTCTCAAAGCTTGTAAATCAAGTTTTTAAATATTTTTTTTGAGGTCTGTAAAAGTTCAGTTTAAGTTCCGTAATTATTTATTCACTGTTGAGCAGCCGGCTGATGGTGAAGTTATAACAGAGCTCGGGAAACTTTGAAGTTCGTGGAACGACCCGCTTTTGTTATTGTTTTATATTTATTTTGTCTCCAATTTTTTGATTGTGGTTTTTTTTATTAGTTACATCCTGCATTTCCTGACATTTATTTATTTATTTATTTCTATACATTACAGTATTTACCTTTATAATTTTATTATGTTGGGTGTAAGGTAGGTTTGTGAAGGTGAAACTGTGGGTAGGTATTGTTGTATGTTTCGTGAACACCTCACTAGGAGAACCTGTGCTGAGGTGTTTACGTGTTTATTTATGTTTATGTGTGACAAGTATTTATGTGTTGTAATATAAAGTTTTATATGTATTTTTTTTCAAATTTTAACAGTTATTGTACATTGGTTATATAGAAGAGAAAAAAAAAGTATTTAAATATATTAGAGGAATATAAAAAAAAAATTGACCTCCTTCGTGTTTATGTATTCGCACTATTTTGTTGCGGTTTCCAGTTTTATGTTGGAAGAAGTTAATGAATTAGTGTGAGAACTAATGCGGAGGATCATAAGCGAACGTCAGGACTGGTCTCCAATGTCCGGTGGGGGCTGGTCTTGACTGTCGTCACTAGTGATTGCGCACACCTTTATAGCCCTCCCCTCACGATCATAGCCGCTCCGCCCTTCCCAGCCGTCACCGCACTTTCCTGCACCTCCGTTTCTGCCTGCCCTCACCGCCCCGTTCCTTTCCTTTTTTATTGCCGATCAGGTTTTTCTAATCCGACGTGTGCGGGCTTTCATTAGAAATGTATGGCGCGAAGGCCTTCCGGTTGTCTGATCAGACAGTAGGATGGAAAGATCTGATGTATTCGCCCGGCCTATTCCACCCAGTCTCGCGCCCCCCCCCCCCCCTGCCCGCCAGACCTCCCGTCGCCTCCCCTCCCCGCCCCGTCTCCCGCCCCTCTCCGCTGCCCCTCCCCACCACCCCTCCCGCTCACCACGCCATCCCCTCCACGCCCCCTTCCCTTCCCCTCCCCCTTACCTTCCCCCGCCCCCTTCCCTTCCCCCGCCCCCTTCACCATAATTTTTTTTTATTGACTAGTTGAAAAATTTAGTATGAGGACTGATAAGCGGCTGGCCGGTTTGTTTAGGACAGGAGATTTTTAATTTGGTTCTAGTGCCGCTTTATTCAAATTTGGGTTGATTGAAGATCTGGTTATAATGAATGTTGTGGCATTGAACAACTGTTGCATAGACTTTGCTGAAGAATTCGGCGAACAGATTATCAACTTCTTGGGGATTATCGTCCATTTTGTTACCTAAATACATGTTAGAGGGACAACCGGAGTCGTTGTATTTTTGAAAATTTGTAAATGTTCTGAGGGCAACAGCCAATTATTCGTCGATGCACTTTTTTTCGTAACATAAAATGGACTTGTCTTTCTGAGTTCACAAAATTTCGCGTAATCTTTGGGATCGCGTGATGATTTAGGACACGTTCACATGACAAGCGCTCAATACCTTTCAGTGATGCATCTGTATATATGTTTATTGATAAGTCCTTATCAAAAATTTCACGCAATTCACTCGCGGTAGAAGCGAAACTTCAGAAAATCAAAAGATTCAGAAGAATGGGGAGGCTACGAAGCACCGCACAAAGAGGGGACCGATTATACTATCTCATTCTTTCGCAGGCTAAATCCTATAGATGTGTTTGTCTCTTTTTAGCGTCGCTCGTTTCTGTTTCATCGAGTGTCAAATCGCAACGGTGCTAAAGAAGTTTTCACTTCAAAGACAACAAACAAAACTCTGTAGGTATAGGTACAAACAGGTGACGTAGGTAAGTTATTGCTGCGAGTCGAAGCAATTTGAGGATTTTTTATTTATATATTCTACATATTATAAACACTCCACAAATTTTATACTTACTCTTTAATGTGATTACCTTCCTTCCGTGGCTGGTTGCTATGCCTCTCGTAAGTAAATGTTTTATACATCGTTACGGCTGAATTGGTTGAAAGATAAAAACACTTATGTGTGATATTGGGTCTGATTGACATGAGCATTTATACAGGGTGTATCAGCACGTATCCAAAGGATTTTAACCAAGGATTTCTGAGCATATTTGGAGTTAAAAATGTTGATGTCGTTTTCTTAGCCTTGCCGGGCCCGTATTTCCTTTTCCGTGTTCAAAAGGAGTAGGAGTAAGGGTATGTTACTTAAACACTTAAGCCTTACTAAAAAAAAAAAAACAGTGAAAATTTTATTCAATTGATAATCGACCGCGGATACGAAAACATTACTAATTAAAAAAAATGACAATTTTTTTTTCATGGAAATATATATATATATATATATATATATATATGTACACTGCTTACACAGCCAGAGAGGGTAATTTATCTGCTGTATGTGGTTGTTGTATTGATGCTTTCTGAATGAATTTTTCATGGAAATATATGTTCACTGCTTACACAGCCAGAGAGGGTAATTTATCTGCTGTATGTGGTTGTTGTATTGATGATTTCTGAATGAATTTTTCATGGAAATATATGTACACTGCTTACACAGCCAGAGAGGGTAATTTATCTGCTGTATGTGGTTGTTGTATTGATGTTTCTGAATGAATTTTTCATGGAAATATATGTACACTGCTTACACAGCCAGAGAGGGTAGTTTATCTGCTGTATGTGGTTGTTGTATTGATGATTTCTGAATGAATTTTTCATGGAAATATATGTACACTGCTTACACAGCCAGAGAGGGTAATTTATCTGCTGTATGTGGTTGTTGTATTGATGATTTCTGAATGAATTTTTCATGGAAATATATGTACACTGCTTACACAGCCAGAGAGGGTAATTTATCTGCTGTATGTGGTTGTTGTATTGATGATTTCTGAATGAATTTTTCATGGAAATATATGTACACTGCTTACACAGCCAGAGAGGGTAGTTTATCTGCTGTATGTGGTTGTTGTATTGATGATTTCTGAATGAATTTTTCATGGAAATATATGTACACTGCTTACACAGCCAGAGAGGGTAATTTATCTGCTGTATGTGGTTGTTGTATTGATGATTTCTGAATGAATTTTTCATGGAAATATATGTACACTGCTTACACAGCCAGAGAGGGTAATTTATCTGCTGTATGTGGTTGTTGTATTGATGATTTCTGAATGAATTTTTCAGGGAAATATATGTACACTGCTTACACAGCCAGAGAGGGTAATTTATCTGCTGTATGTGGTTGTTGTATTGATGATTTCTGAATGAATTTTTCATGGAAATATATGTACACTGCTTACACAGCCAGAGAGGGTAGTTTATCTGCTGTATGTGGTTGTTGTATTGATGATTTCTGAATGAATTTTTCATGGAAATATATGTACACTGCTTACACAGCCAGAGAGGGTAGTTTATCTGCTGTATGTGGTTGTTGTATTGATGATTTCTGAATGAATTTTACCAACGTATTTTAAATGTCTTGTATATTGCTTATTTTTTAAGATGTCTTAAAAACCAATACTATTTTAGGAACTGGATAAAATTGCCTTTTAGACTTTTGTACTTGAAATACACTTATATACTAGCGTTTATAAACTGCATTATTTTAAGCTCTCAACATGAAAAAAGTTGAAAAAAAAGCTCACCGTTAACATATTCATACATAAAAAACACAGTCTTCTCATTTAATGAATTTGGAAGAAAACTGTCGCTTCACTTTTTATCGCGTTGATACAATAAAAAATACTTATTTATTTTTTATTTTATTTTAAAAAGAAATACAAACATTCTCGGGTTACGAATACCCAACACTGTTTGAAAATCTCCTACTGCCACCACATAAAGCCGAAAATGTTGCTTGTGTTATGATGGAGGACTTGAAGCCGAGCCGAGCGGAGGAATCGAACACGGGACGCCCGGGTGGGAACCAAACGCGATGCCTACTCAACCACTGACCGGTCATAACGGTAAGACGAAAGGTTCTAGGTTCGAGTCCCAGTTGCGACCGTCATCTTTTATTTTTTTGTGTCTAGTTCTCTTTCATATTTTCGTTTAGATTGTTAGTGTTATCTTCTTCTTATGATATATTACATTGATTCCCATCAAAAGTTATAAAAAAGCTGTTATAATAAAAATTAAAAATAATTGTTTATTGATATTTCTTAAAGCCTTATTACCTACCCCCAGATTGATCGAAGCCCACAGCAAAAAACAACAATAAAACTGTTTGTACTCAAAGTATAAAAAAAACTTGGTAAAATATTTTAGTGCATAGAAACAATCCTTCCTGGGCGAAAAAAACATAACACAGAAGAGGCTCATTACTCGATTTTATTTTAACTTGTCGACTTTACTATGTCTTGGAGATCTTCCCCACAGGAAAAACTGAACCCTTCCACACTCTTTTCCACAAATGTTCATCTAGTCAATCCATGCTATGCAAGTGTATTACATAAGTAAAATAAATACAAAAAAATACAAGAACAACATGTCAACCTACCAGAGACCAAATGGGAAAATAATTCACCGACTCCAGATATTTTCATATCAGAGGGTTCGGCTCGGTAGAACTCCTAACTGGACCGATCCCTCAATATAAATATTTAAAAAATCTTTCGTAATCCTACAAGTATTTAAAATGACTGATTTTTGCATTTTTATATATAAATTCTTATTACGATGATATTATTATTTCTATTATTTATTTTCGATACGAAAACGATATTGCGAAGATTTTTAATATTTACCATTACTGATTTATTTACTAATAGTTTGAAGTTTAGTATCCGACAACAATCAATAATAATAAGCCATAAATAATTCCAGTATAATAATATGGACCTTTTATAATAAAAATAAATTAAGTGGTAATGATGTGTAGAATCAAATCGTTTATGCGAATAATAGTGCAAAAACAATAAAATGATTCCATTCCGTGAATAAACCTCAACACTTGTCACAAAAAATTGGTTGGTTCTGGAAATGAAAATTCAATTATTTTAAATTTTATTGCTTTTGTTTGGGTATAAATAACGAACAGTCAACTGGGCTTACACATTCCTACTGCAGTCACTACTACTGAGTCACGAATTGGAAGACAACTCTCACCATGTCAAAGCTTGTAAGTATAGTAATAATATATTAGATTTTAACTGATTTTTTACTCAACAATTGAAAATTTGATGTTATTTTAGACTTATTTTTTAACATTATTGCATTCATGTCCGACAGAAATACAGCAGTTTAAAAAAAAAAAAACAATTTTTTTAAACATTTTTATTTTTTGATATATGAGAACAGCACAAGAGTCGCATCTGCTCGCGTCTGGAGCCAGTGAGACAATAGCATCCCCAGTTGGGATATGTTGTGAGGCTGAAAGTAGTGGGGAGGTGAAGGAGATAGGGAAGAGGAAGGTGGGGAAGTACCTGGCTATTCAGATCTGGCTAAAGCCATTTCAAGCAACGTTTCAATTCTGAATGGTGGTCTTACACTAGGGCGATACTAAGAGTATCTTCCATAGAAGGTGCCGCAAATGTACTATATATTATTTTAAATGAATACATTGTGAAATAACACAAATTGATCAAATAAAATTTATTTGCCACGCCGGGATTCGATCCCGCGACTTTTGGATTGCGAGTCAAGAGTCTTAAAGGAAGTTGTTCTTATCGTACGAGTTTTTTTTTGTATATGTCGTAGGCCGATCGTAAAATCAGGCCGATCATGAAATGGCGGCAGATCGTGAAATGCCTGAGACGCATCATGATCTGCCTGATTTTACGATTGGCCTGCGACATATACACACAGATTTATCTATTTTTTTATATAATGTTTCATCATTTGGAATCGTTTCAATACATGGTGAAAGGGAAAGCGAATTTATGTAGATTTTAATTTTATTTGAATTGTTAAACTTCATGTTTACGTTTAAAAATTGGTTTCGAGTTCAGACCTAGAAGATATGAAGTGTCGAATTGAGGGAAGGCTTTTTTCATTGACATAATATACTTACAAAATTTTACAAAACTTTTGTAAAAACGTTAGTATGTAGATCGGTCACTCTTATCTAAAATAATATTAAAAACCGCATACGCTACGCTATTATACCTAAAAATATTCTGACAGGGGCAAACTAAACTTCACTTTCGTACCTTGTTGAATTCCAGGTCTTAGAAATAACTTGAAATAAGCAGAGAATACATAATAAATAACAGAATTTGCCTAAAATAAACACACACGGTATTTTTGAACGCAGTTGCTAGTTACATTGAAAACGTGTCTATGCCGTCTATTGATTATAGGTGAAATTATTATTTTCCTTCTGCGGGAAGGTTCACACATTAATTTTGAAAAGTAGGCGCCCACATTAGGGTGTGTCAATTATTTCAACTTTTGAATTCACATACGCTCGGGGTCTCAAAAGTTGCGTTTGTGAGACGCATGCTGCAATTGCATTTAAATTTATTGTTTATTTAATTTTATTTTAACTTTATGAGTAAAACTTCAAATTGTAATATTTAATTAAATGAAGACAATATAAGCGAAACTCAATGGAAAATCTGAAAACAGATAAGTCAGTAAAAGATGTTGACACCTCTGGGACTCGAACCCAGGACCTCTCGCTTTCCGGGACACTTGAATCTTGCAATCACACATAAAGGTAGCTGCCAATAGAATATGCGTTAAGAAAAATGAAGATAGTATGGGTGGTTCTTACTCGAAGTATGATACAGTTAAAAATGACCGAATTGGATATCGACACCGTGGCGCAGTGGTTAGCGCGTTTGCCCGGAAAGCGAGAGGTCCTGGGTTCGAGTCCCAGAGGTGTCAATATCTTTTTATGATTCTGTTTTCAGATTTTCGATTGAGTTTCGCTTATATTGTCTTCATTAAATTAAATTTATTGTTTTAATAATGGTTATTAGCCCGCTTAAATGCTTTGAAAATCATAAAAAAACCTAAAAACTTTTTTTTTAAATTATGTATTTTTTTTTTTCAATAATTTAACCTTTAAATGTTTGTTTGTTATTAAAAAATGTGTTTAGCTAACAAAAATGAAGAAAAAAAAATCATGTTTATGAATACAAGTCAACAAGAATACTGATTTTATCCAGAAAAAGTGTTATTTCCCCCTTTTATATTTTTAACAAACATATCACATATGTTTCAAAAATTTTTTTTTTGCGTTCTTTGTATTGCAGTTATGGAATAAAAATTTAATTTGGTACAAAATATAAAATAGGGACCCTTTGTTTTATTTTTTTTCCAAATCTCGAAATCTATTTTTTTTCAAAACTTCCGGCAATTTAAGCGGGGTAATAATGAACAACAAATTAATTTATGTTTACTTTTACGAATAGCTACAGGTCATACGCAACTTTTGAGACCCCGGGCGTTTAAAAATAAGGCCATTTTTTTCTCTCTATGGAGGGCGACACAAGCTAGCCCACATTGTGTTCACCTTTTTTTTTTTACATGAGCTCCACACAGGAGGCCCTGAGGAAAATAATTTCCCTCAGGGCCTATGTCATCTCTGGGGATGCTGTGTGGAGGGTTTTTTAAGGAAAAGGATAAGAGGAGAGTTCTGGGAATGAAAAGGGTTTAAGGGGTGGGTAGGAATCTGGGGTTCAGTGTGTCCTGGTCATCCGCCTCCAAGACCTAGATTAACCTCACCCCATGAACCCGGACACCCCTGCTAAATCACCAAACGTAGCAAACCACTTGGGGTGACCTATGGCAGAGGTGTTGGTTATCCAACCTGGCGTTCAAGTAAGAAAGCTCTCTACCCTCTTTGTGGGCGCCTACTGCTCCGGTGGGTATTTGAAGGTGTAAAACAATATTTCTATTGGACACCCTCCCTACGTTTGTGCAAGTATGCAGTTTGAAAATTCAACCTGTTTACCAGACTTCTGCAAGTCAGGAATGTCGATCGCACAAGTCTAAGATCAAGTATACTTGAAGGCGTGTGGGACGAATATTGCACAAGTTTGACCTCACCTTCAAGTATACTTGCACAAGTCTCAGTTCAAGTGTACTTGAAGGTAAATGGCTGACTTTAGAAAGGAAACCTGGAGAACCGGGGTAATTTATGGAATCTCGGTTTTGATGGAATAACTCGTTGTATCGAGACATAGCAGTAGGATCCTTTGGAATGACTAACACTGTGCCACTACGCTCACCAAACATCGAGGGAATGGAAAACATGAGAGATATGTGATTTTCTTTATGTTATTATTTTGCTTAAATCGTGTACCTATTGTTTCAGGTGTTTGCCGTTTGTGTGTGCCTTCTGGCTGGAGTGAACTTGGGGGAGGCCGTTTACTTCCCCAGCAGGTGAGAATAGCCAATTTGCATCGTATTGACATTTAAAAAAATACGTATTTTTTTAAGCCAAATGTTTAAAAATACAAGTGGTTCGTTAGCCCCAGGAAACAGAAAAAAATGTATGTAGTTAGCCTCTCAAAAACTGGGCGTACTGTACAGGGCCCGCAGATACTTTAAGAATTCATAACTGTTAACCCTGTACAAATCACAAGTCTTGATATGGTCCGATCAAGTGTCTGATTCACTTGGACGTGCCATGTCTTCCTCGGGCGTCCCCGAATTTTTCTACCAATCACATTTGCGTCATGTATCCTCCTTACACTCTTTTATTCGTTCATTTGCTCTTCATGCCCAAAGCATCTGAGCGTTCCTTTCTTAATCTTACTCAGTACGCTTACATCAGGCTTGCTTTTTTTGCGGATCTCCACATTTCTCACATGATCATACATGGTTTTACCAAATGTATCTCGCAGGAATCTCATTTCTACAGCATTCAGTCTATTTTCATCGTAGTTTACCTGTATTGTATAATAGTTATTAATAAATTTTATGAATTGTTAATATTACAGACCACTACAGTATTAAATACCTTTTATTGTTTCAGCTATGGTTCCAGTTATCCTAGTTCCTCCTACCCAAGCTCCTACAATTATCCAAGTTCCTCTTCCAGTTACCCAAGTTCCTCTTCCTTTTCTAACTACCCGAGCTATTCCAATTTCCCGAGCTCATATTCTAGAAACCCAGGTTCTTTTTCCAGTAGCCCCAGTTCCTTCTCTAGTTACCCAGGCTCATTTTCCAGCAATCCAAGCTCTTTCTCCAATTACCCAAGCTACCCCTCTAATTTCCCAAGCTCATTTTCTGGATATTCAAGCTCCTTTTCCCTGTAACCAAAGTCTTAATCCATTTATACTAAATTCTATTAATATATTTCTAACTCTAATTTTACACCTATGCCTCCTTTTACAATATTCCCAGGCTATTTATCTGGAATTCCCGGGCTATTTCAGATGCATCAATTAACATTTAGGACATTCGGCACAACTTTATCCAATTAGGTAAATATATAAATTATGAATTGTTTCCTGCGTTGTTGTTATAGAATCTTACCCACACCTTCTACAAAATATTTATTTCAGATGTCCATTAAGAGTTACTCAATCTCCGGACACATTTTATATTCCTAAAAGCAATACTAATAATCTCAAAAACGTATTTACATTTAAATACAATGTACACCACTGAGATGAATTTTCAATTTGATTTTATTTTTATTCACAATATTTTCTGTTTCTGTGAGTTTGGAAATAAATAATAATGGGTGATGAATGAGAGGTTAATGGGTCACTTATCTATTTGCCTTCTATGATGTAGAAGCAAAAGTGGTTTTCTAAATTTCAGAATTTAGAGAATTTTAATAACCAACCTCAGCAACTCAAAAATTGTTTTAAAAAGTGCATAAGCTTTATGTTGTTTTAAATCCTTTTATTGAAAAGCCTAATTTTAAAAATTGATCCCACATTTTAGCCAGTATGTTGTTTTAAATCCTTTTATTGGAACGCCGAATCTCATAAATTGATCCACATTTTGTCCACTATAAAAATAGTGGTGTTACACAAAGTTATTTGTTTTTCATTAAATTAATAATGACGCCACAAAGTGAATTTGCATATTTTGAAGAAATCTTTTATTTTATTCTAATCTCATAAATTGATCCCACATTTTGTCCAGTATGTTGATTTAAATCCTTTTATTGAAAAGCCTAATCTCATAAATTGATCCAAATTTTGTCCAATGTGTTGTTTTAAATTCTTTTATTTTATTCTAATCTCAAAAATTGATACCACATTTTATAGTCAACAGAGTGTTCTATCACGAAAGTTCTAAAAATATTATTAATATTATGCAGGGTGTATCAGCACGTACCTGAAGGATTTTAACAAGCGATCCCTGAGTTTATTTCGAGTCAAAAATGTAGATGTCACTTAGCAGTCTTATGATATTGTTTTTCAATAAAAAAACTTTTTACCACTCGTTGCCACTGACCACATTGCCATACCTCGCTGCGGATCACGTGCTACGCTATTTATCTCGTCTGTTTGATGCTACAGGAACGAGAAGGAGGCGAATCACGTGGCCCGGTAGGAAAAAAATATTGAAAAATGCTGAGGAATCAGCGGTTAAAATCCTTTGCGGACGTGCTGAAACATAAATTTATATTTATTGTGTTTTACTTCTTTTTTGGGTCCTGGCAGTCACAGTCAATATTTATGGAGGTCTACATACCATATCCATTGCACATCCTGCTGTGAAGACGAATTCCAACTGCGGGATGAATATGCTTTTGGTTATTTTTTTTAAGTAATACGTACATAATAATTCTTTAATTGTATACTGTGGTATTTACTAATAAAAAATTGATTATATTTCTGCACATAAAATACGATTTATAACTTTTTAATATATTTTCCAAAGCCAACAAAATACTAAGGATGGGTTGTTTCAAAAAATTTGACGAATTCGTCAAATGTTTGACGTTAATTTTCACGTTCTGTGTGAGTTCGATTCAAGTTCTGTGATGATTTCAGTTTTGTGAAGCAGCTAGCCTATGACGATAAAAAAACAGAACTCGAAAAGAACTTACACAGAACCTGAAAATTAACTTCAAATATTTGATGAACTCATCAAATTTTTTGAAACAACCCGTCCTTATACTCCCACTATCATCAACCGCAGAGCATTTAAATTCACAAAACGAATTAGGCGAATCATATGGTTCAGTGTTATTAGGGTTTGAAATCCCGCGGGTTTGCGGGATTTTCACGTGAGGGGTTGAAACAATTCTTAATTTACACCAAAACATACTTAAAGACCTGGAATCGATTTTGAAGAAAGAGATATCCCTTCTTGAGAGCAAAAGTTTAGGAGGGATATACCTTCAGTTGGCACATACCTTCTTGATGACAATTCCACCAATAAGTGTGGAGCAGAGCAGAGCAAGGAAGCAGAGAGTGCAGCGTTTACCGCTGCTGCGCTATGTGCATACATGTCCGTTCATGAATGGACTATGGACTCTTCATAGTCTTCTTAAAGTACCCACTTATTATGCCACCTTTCAATATGTTTTATAGTTGATGGGACAACTCAACAAAGTGGTACTTCAACTAGTAGCGTACGTGGGTGTCAACTGCAAAATTAAGGGGGCGGCAAAATTTTGCCGCTCCCTTATTTAGGTACCTCAATTAAGACAAAAATATATAGCGATTCTAAAGAACTTTTCGTCAAGAACAATCATCATTATAGTGTATTTTATAGGTTACAAAATAAAAAAGTCAAATATATACGTTTTACAATATTTAATTATCACATTTATTACAAAAATTCTTACACGTGTACCACTTACATTGAAATAAAAGGTACAGAAAACTTATGATTATACTTTGACAATCGACAAGATTAAGTAATTAGCGAATTGAAAATGAAAGTCGAATGTATACGTGTACAAACAATACAATTTATCAACAAAAATCAAACAATCACGATACGTACGAGCGCTAAAATCATAGTTTGAAAAGCGTATAGACATTAAGATTAAATTAATGTGAATTGGAGCACTGACGATGATTGGAGACTGACATCGATAGTGAAACTTTCTTAGAATTGTCAAGAACTCACGGACTTCCCTGAAGCCATTCTCGCTGAATATTAGTCATAAAAAATCTAAGCACAAAATAAAATAGGGGATTCTTGCATATTTTTTATTCCATAAAAAAGAAAATTACATTTTCACTCACTTTACTAGAAATAGTTATAATCTTAATAAATCAAATCATTATTTGCGGCACGTTCCAGAGTGGAAGATACTATCAGTATCGCCCTGGTGTAAGACCACCATTCAGAATTGAAACGTTGCTTGAAATGGCTTTAGCCGTGTTTAGTGACCAGATCTGAATAGCCAGGTACTTCCCCACCTTCCTCTTCCCTATCTCCTTCCCCTCCCCACTACCTTCAGCCTCACAACATACCCCAATTGGGGATGCCATAGTCTCACTGGCTCCAGACGGGAGCAGTTGGGACTCTTGTGCGGTATTAACTGTAAAAAAAAAAAAAAAATCAATACAGACGGTGTTGCCAGTCGCCTCAATGAGCAAGATGTCATTACTATACATTCTTTTAAAGAAAGGGGATTCCCCAGTTTCGTCACAGAATAAGTGATGAACAATTCTGTGCTCATTTCAATCGGTCCGAATTGTAGGTGTGACAAAAATATGAAATGAGATGGTTCAAATTTTTACAAGATATTAGTTTTATTTATTGTGAAATTTTTCCGTTTCTTATAAGTGCCGCCCGGGGCAGTCCGCCCCCACTACGGTTCTAGTGGTTTTTCGACACTTCTTTGAAAAGTCATTAAAAGTGAATAAAACAAAATTAGGTAAAACGTTTTTCACTTCACTTTTAATTTCTTTTCAAAGATATGTTGAAATGCCACTTTGTTGAGATGTCATGGAACCGTCTTTATAATATTATCATTACCAAAGATTAAGTCATCTTAATTAAATTGCTAGGTTACCATTTAAATGTTTTTTTTTATAATATACTAGTTTCAAAGGTACTTGAAATAATTTCAACTTATTACCCCTTAATTCTCCAGAATTCCGCGGGATTTGGAAATTCTATACAGATATGCCGCAGGATTTTAAAAATATGCGTCATTTGCAAACCCTAAATTGTGGTGTCAAACCTGTGTACACATTTAAATGTGTCCACAGTTTCACACACGTATTCACATGTTTGACACAAGGATTGACCGGTGTAAACTTATCGATTTGACTATATTTGTATTTTTTTCTAAGTTTAATCAAGAATAAAACAGCTTTAATAATGTTCCATTGTGACTGGGGAACATTCGTCCAATTATCGTTAAATAGTTATTCAATGTGAAGGACATTCTCACAAACTTTGGCAGGGTAGTAATTCAAATGTGATGTTAACAGCCTTCGTACATAATTTTGTTCAATAAAATTATAAGGCCTGTGTTTTTTATACCGAACACCACATACTGTTGCCACTATTGGCTCACTTATTTTTGCCAATTTTACCATTTACTTACCACTTTTTTTGAACATGCAATTTTTTTCGGATATATTTATATATATAGAGAGGTAAATTATAAAAAGAAAAAATATTAAGTAGTTTAAAAAGTAAATCTCTTTGTGATGGTATCAAAAACTGCAATCTTTATTTATCAACAATTTTGTTCTAAAAAATACTTCCTACAGATAGGCATAAAAATAATCAAATTAATCGTATTCTTCATCCTTTGTAGAAAGGCTTTTCAGCATTGGTCGTCAGGTAGTAAACCCCGGAACTGAAAGAAATAAAGCCATAATATTAGCCACATGTTCAACTTAAGTTTTTTAAATTATTAAAACACATGAGGAGATTTGATTTTTGATTTGTAAAAAGCAAAAGAATAAAAGATAGATTATAATTAATCACTTGGCAGGGAGATGGGGGAGCTTACCAAAATGAACGGTACGTTTATATACGTATCCTGGATGTTCAGTATAAGTGACTGCCTAATCAATCTATCTAATCATCTGTCGAAATCACCACGAGGGGTCAACCGTTGATTGTTCTAGTGTCATGATTGCGTACTGGATCAATAACTGCACATTTTGAAACAACCTATTGTACTTCATTGAGAATGCTGGATTTCGTCCCTCTCACTACAAGAAACTTTAGACACACCCGAGTTCTCATGTAACTACACTACATGTATTAGTTAGAAGTAGGCTTGATAATGGGTCGGTGGTTTGGAACCCGCACCAGGTCAATATACCCTTATGTCGGAGAAGGTCCAGAAGATATTTATGAGATGTCTTTTCTTGAGGTAGAGTAGCTACTAATCTTGGCTTAATCCTGTTGACTCTCTTTGTGTATGCTCGGAATGAACCATGTACGAGTCAGAATAGATGTGCACATTGCTGCACATTTGGGGAGGGCAATCTTTCGGATATCGATATGTTTAACATCAGTGAGGTTATTTTAAAACGGGCTACTTGCTGCTGCTAGTTTGGTAAATACCATTAAAAGCTGCAGTTATTTTATGCTTAGATTTCTGCAATATAAATAAAAATCGTATTTATATTTCATAATTTATCATTAAAAGACGCATTAATGGAAATTTTTAAAGGTTTTAAAAATGTTGATATAAATTGATTTGAATCAAAAATGTTGCTCGTTCAAACACTACAAGTAAAAAAAACTCATTCGCTTACATGGTTTTTGCCGATCCAGTCCCGCCCATGTAAGTGGTGTTAATATTGGAGCAGTTTGCGCCGACAATTTCTTCGTAGCCGTAGCACTTTTGTGCCACGAATCCCTCATGTCCAAGAGAATCCTCGAAGAAATCAATCGATCTGAGATGATTACAGAGGTCAACGTTGTCACACCCGGGGTTGTTGGTTCCTCCGTTGGGGTAGAAGTCAGCTGTACCAGTGGGGAGGAACAGGGCATTGAACTCAATGCTGGTGTGGATAATCTCCACGTATTTTCCATCTCCAGGGTTGATCTTGTCTGGAGAATCCTCCCAAAATCTCTTGGATGGATCAAGACCTGCAAAGATAACATAATTTTTAGCACAGTTTATCTGAATATTTAATTTTTGAATGCATATAAGTACTTAAATTACGATTTTGTTTTCTTGAATGAATGGATGAAGTGGATTCTTGAAAGTGGAAATTTACCCACTTTCCTATATCCGATTGAGCTGAAATTCCCCAAATAGACTCATTGTCGATGATGGAGGTAATCGCGCACACACACGCGAACATGTATGCATTTCTCTGAAATTGGATGACACTAAAGCAGATTATATATGAAATAAATGTCGATCTTTTCCAATTGCGATTTGGCTTAGGTATTAGCGCCGTTAGCCGTGTTCAATTATTTTAGCCAATCCCTGAGGAAGAATCAATAATTGCAGGCAAAAAAATATTTTTTAAAGATTTAAAAGTTCACAGCAGTTAAGAGTTAGTCCCCGAGGAGACAGGTTCAATCCTCAGTCAAATAAAAAAAATTAAAAATTGATATATGTATTATCGTAAAAAAACTTTGTTTTTCAAGGGTTGATTTTTTTATCCCGACTTTGAAACAATTCGGTTCCGGGAATTAGAATCACTACATCGTGTCGTATGTCCTCGTGCGCCATCTACATCTTATTCCACCATGCAGCGTAAAGAAAAGGATTATTTACCAGTAACGTATTCGACTTGGCCCAGTTTGCAGCTTCTTCCAGCCCACCCGGTCACGTGGCAGCCGAGGCTGTGCCCGACGATGTGGATTTGGGAGAAGGGGAGACCGAGGGTGGACACCCAGTCTAGGAAAGAGGCCACGAATTTGCCCACCAAGGAGGCGTTGGCCACCACGCCCTCCTCTTCGCCCCCTGTGCCGGCGGTCCAGTCCACGATAATCACGTTGAAGTCTCCAACAACCAAGAAAGCTAGAAACATAAATCGATGTTGAAGAGTTACCGTCGGCATGGAAGTCTAAACTCTAACAGCAAAAATGGCAGCCGGGCTTATTTAAACATAATTTTTCACTATACAGGTGTCCAAGTTATCAACGCTAACCAAGATTATTGTGAAATTTCCTTCACATTAGATTAACAATGGCAAATAATTCTTATGATGAGTTGTTTCACAGAGTTTGAACAATTGATCAAATTTCGAAATAAAATTCAAGTTCGAGTTTGTGAAATACCCCGTCCCGTGAAATACGAAACATGTAATATTAGATATTTATTTATGGTACACGCTTGTGTAGGTTTATACAAGTACGTGATAAGCATAATAATTTTGTGGAACAGTTATAATGAAGTAAAATATGTTGTTCTCAATTATATAGAACCTGTGCAGAAGATTAGTATTGCAAACACTGATTATTTATTATCATTGAGGTAAATTATTACAGCCTCCTTGTAACTATATTCCGTGCAGTTCAACACACCTTACTCTAAATGTTTACGAAATTCCCGACAAGACCCCTATGCGCTGCTCGTAACTTGAGTTAAGGGAGTAGTTGAAGATCATTAATAATGCAAAAATAAATATAATAATTATTAAAATAAAATAATAGTAACCTGCAACCAAGCTGTCAAATTGAGCCTCCCTTGTCCATCCATGAGTGAAAACCTTCAAAGGTTTGTCTAACTGGAAGTTGGAGGATGTTATATTCTGAATGTCTCCATTTTGCAACACTTGCGGTGTGGTTGGATTATTTCTACGAAAAGCGAAAAAATAAACTCAATAATTTTATTTAATATGTTACAAATAATATAATTAATCAGCAACATGTTCACACTTCTGAAAATACTTTAGTGTTCTTGCCTGGTGTAGAGGTTGAGAACAACATCAGTCTCAGCGACAAATCTATTTTCAACAATTTCAGGAATGGCAAGAGCTAGAATAAAACAAACATTCTGTTAGCTGCATTTTTGAATATTGCCCCCACATACTTTCTGTTCGCTCATGCTCGCTCAGGGGTCCTAGCATGGGCGATCGATAAGAATTGACAGGATAACTTTCGGTAACTTCTCATCGTTCTCTAGGATAACTGCAGATCGCTAACGTACAAACAACAGTTGATGTCGAATATATTAAGAACACTCAGTCATTGTAAACTGTTACTTATTCGTTAGCGATCTCCGATCATGCTAGGAAACGATTAGAAGTTATCAAAAGTTATCCTACCAATCCTTATCGACCCCCCATCCTAGCACCCCAGATGCTGCTCGCGTGTGGGCTTCTGACTGCTGGGATTCAAATGCAGGAGATTGAAATGGGCAACATAACGTTAATGTTAGATGAGATAAAAATAATTAAGGATAATATTGTTAAGAAAAAACCCGGTCGCCGAGAAATTTGAAGAATAGGTTTTGTATTTTGTACCAAACCGTTGTTGTCACTGTCGCTCTTACTCCCCCAAATACTGAGCGAAAGGGACAAATGAACATCTGGCTTATGATAACTACCCAAATAAAATCATCTAAATCGAAGTTTTTACTTGCCATTTTTCTCCTCAAGAACTATTTTTAAAAACTTTTTGTAACTGTATTAGAAGAAAATACCCTGTTATTATTTCTTTATTTTAACTTTTTATGAGTAAAACCTCAAACTGTAATATTTAATTAAATGAAGACATTATGAGCGAAACTCAATCGAAAATCTGGAAACAGAAAAATCAGAAAAAGATATTTACACCTCTGGGACTCGAACCCAGGACCTCCCTACTTTCCGGGTTGGGTGCTCTTATCCACTGAGCTAAGGTGTCGATATCCAATTCGGTCACTTTTAACTGTACCATACTACAACTAAGAACCACCCATATTATCTTCATTTTTCTTAACGCATATTTTTATTGGCTGCCATCTTTGTGAATGATTGCAAGATTTAACTCGAACTAAATGCAATCTAGATGGTGTCTGGATAAATTTTTATCCATTTTATTTAATGTGCGACATCTATTGACTCTTCAGCAAGTCTAGGATGAATATTATTATTTTTTTTATTTTAAATTTTTATGAGTAAAACCTCAAACTGTAATATTTAATAAAATGAAGACATTATGAGCGAAACTCAATCGAAAATCTGGAAACAGAAAAATCAGAAAAAGATATTTACACCTCTGGGACTCGAACCCAGGACCTCCCTTTCGAGTTCGAGTTCAGGACCCGGTTCGAGTCCCAGAGGTGTAAATATCCTTTTCTGATTTTTCTGTTTCCATATTTTCGATTGAGTTTCGCTCATAATGTCTTCATTTAATTGAAAATACCCTGTGTCTACGTTTTCCTATTTTTAAAAATACATTGTCTAGTTTGTATACTGATCGTCTGTGATGGAGTTCTCAAACCAGCCAATTTTAACGATTTCATCAACAACTCACATAAGAAGTAACTTATCAAAAAAAAAAATTACCGGTACGCTAGTGGTCGAAATCTATATTACATTTTAAAAATATATTTGCAGCAGTGTCAAAATCCAGAGAGGAAATTAGAAAATACGTTTGTGTTATCAAAACTCGAACCGGTTTCCTCCCAATTCTGAATTTGATAAACGAGATCGATAAAAATGACAAAAAAATATAGATCCCGGTGGTCTGTTGGTTGGTTAAGGTTAGTTAAGGCGCTCTATCCCAGTAAGACGAGAGATCCTGGGTTCGAGTCCCAGTTGCAATCTTTACTTATTTATTTTTCTGTGTTTTGTCCTGTTTCACGTTTCGTTTAGATTTTTGAGTAATGGCTTCTTCTTCAATGATACGTTACATTGATGGGTTTAACCTTCAAAAGATATTAAAAAGGTATTCCAATAAAAATGTACTTTTTATTATTGCTAAAAGTGAACACAAATATTCAAAATCTCGAGAAAGAAACGTTTATTCTAAGATTTTGTGAACATAATTGCATTGTACATGTACAAGCTCTTTGAGGTGATATTTCACAAATCGAAGTTTTAAAAAAAAAGAAAAAGAAATATTCAGAAAACTCTAAAAATAGAAAAAAAAATAAACTCACCGAAATTCAATACTCCGAAGAGAACAAAAAATGCTGCAACCTGCATCTTAAAATGCTTTGAGTGAAATAATAGAAATATAACAGTTTTATATAGTCAATTTATCAGATTGAATGATATCGACAACACCTTATCGAAAAATCTCAGGAAACTTTATACTTACATTTTATGAATAATACTTATAGATAAGATATGGTTTGTTTATATTGTTTATTTATTCATCTTCGGAAAATCTTCAGTTACATTTTATCGTACTTATAATATTTTCAATTTTTTTTTTTATTATTATATAAATGAGGTATATTTGTACAAATATATTTAACAAAATATTATATTTACGGTCGTGTACACCTTATCAGAAAAGAGTTTCTCTTGTACCTGATAAGGGAGCCACGATTCTAACTTAGGTTGAATGTATGACATAATATGTTGCTGTGGTTAGGATCTGACACGGTGGGTGCCAGTACTATGGTTGGGAAAAAGGGCCCCGAGAACCAGGGTAGGAAAAGAGGGGCGCATCATGGGCGGGCCCCATTTGCTCACCCACGATAGGGCTTGAGTTCTGGTAGCTCAGATGGGGGAAGGCGCGTGGCCTTTACACGAGGAACAGATACCAGCAAACTTCGTCAATACAGATCTCCAAATAAAACTTTGGGTATTGGCAAAATACAAAGTACATAAGGTTAAACAAATACACATGATAGGTCGGGAAGTATTATCATAATAAAAGTATGTTTCCAATCTCTTTAATTAAAGAATTTGGTTTTAATTTTTGATAAATTTCCTCTGAAATCGTACGATTTATATGTAGGCACTTAAATACCTAACGACAATTATAAACCAAATGATATTCAACGTAACATTTTGAATTCAAACAAGGAATTATAAAATTGGAATAGGAATTGTAACATCAATGACAGTAATTCTTTTATCAAATTTTTTTCAGGCAGGTAAAAACCATAACATTGAAAATCTTAGTCAAAGAAAGCCAATAGCCACCGAGTCAAAGTTAGGCATTTATCCAAAGTACGTACGTACGTGCAAACAAATTTTCCGGTACCGCCGCCCCGGGAGCCATTAATTGGATACCCTTAATAATACCCTTGTCATAGGTCACCCCCTAGTGATGCCCGGGTTCATGGGGTGAAATTGGTCTAGGTCTTGGCTGCCAATGTATTTGCTGTGGCGGCCAGACCTAGATTGAGGGAGACCAAACCTAGATCTCTCCAGTCAGACTCTCTCAAACTACCGCCTTGCACTGCAATCGATGGGATGGATTCGTATGTCCGTCATTCCAAAACACATTGACCCCAGATTCCTACCCACCTCTTTTACCCTTTTTCCAGAACTTCCTCTCCTTCCTTTCCCTAAAGAGAAAGTTCCCTTCACAAAGCATCCTCAAAGATGAAAAAAACCCTGAGGGATTTTTTTTTCTTTTTTCTTTTGTGTGTGCAGCTAACGTAAAAAAAGAGTCAATTAAACAATATTCATGGAGAATAAATACAAATTTAAGAAAGAAATATTTTTATTTATTCATAGTAAGTAACGTGGATGATTCAAAGTGAAGACAGCGAAGTCTTATTTGTGAAAGCATCAAACACTGCGGATTTCAAAGCGTCGGCAGTATGTCCTCCCTCAAACTCAAAGGGATGTGTTTTGTCATATCCGAAAATAATCAGAGTAGGGTAACCGGTAACGTTATAATGTTTTGCAAATTTTGGATACCTTTCAGCATCAACTGCGCCAAATTTTGCGATTCCCTGGAACAAAAATAGACTCTTCACAAAACTGGATTTCGATTGATGTATGTGTTTCGATACTGAGGCTTGTGCGCCAGCAAGAATTATATGAATATAAAATATATTTTCATTCTCAATACTCTTACCAAGTATTTTAGATAAATTAATCTACGGTGGATCAAAGTATGAATAAGCAGAACCACGTCCTCTATCTTTTTGTGCGGCTCGCCCCGAGCGGCACTTTTAAGGGGCAGCAAAATTTCACAATAAATAATAATTATTTCTTGTAAGACTTTAAACCATCTCATTTCATATTTTTGTCGCACCTACGATTCGGACCGATTGAAATGAGCACGGAATTTTTCATTATTTATTCTGTGTCGAAACCGGGGAATCCCGTTTCTTTAAATTAATGTATAATAATGACATCTTCCTCTTTGTAGCAACTGGCCACACTGTGCTTACTGCAGGAATTCCTCTATTTTATTTTGTGCTTGGATTGTTCATGAATTTATGACTTTTCAGCGAGAATGACTTCAGGGAAGTGAAGTTCGTGGGTGGTGCTTTGACAATTTTACGTGTAAGAATAATTGCAATTCTTAGTTTTAACATAATCCATAACTATATTGACAGCCCATTCCTCCTGGAATGCTACGGTTTATACGTGCCTGAAAACTTCAGACGACTACGTCGACACGACTTGTTCAAAATACCATACGGCAGAACAGATGTTCTAGCACAGCATAGCATGACAAGAGGAATGGTACTGTTGAACGAAATATCAAAAACACTAGATATATACAACTCTTCTTTAGATAGCCTTAAGATTTTTTTGTATAATAATCATTTTCTTAGGTGTTAAGATTGTCAAAATGAGAAAATTGTACGGTAATTGGATTATTAACCTGTTGTGCAATTAAAAAAAAAAAGAATTTTTGAAACAAATGTGATTATGATATTGCAAAACATATGTAAACTTAGCTTTTTATTTTGTATTCCGTACAATACATAATTGTTCTCGCCGAAGTGTTCCTTAGAATTGCTATATATTTTAGTCTTTTAAATTCAAGTACCTAAATAAGGGGGCTGCGAAATTTTCACCCGTGACACCCACGCTACGCCACTGCATTGAGCGCTTTTGTTATTTATTAACATGACGATCCACGTTTACGGTACCGTGACGGCAAAAAAGGCAATAAACCTACGATCATTACCGCTATAATGTTGCAGCTCTTTCTTCCACTTTATATAATGGTAAGACACACAAAATACGTGTGAATGTTTCCTCCAAGTACTATTTTTTTTTCTTTGAAGGAAACATATATTTTATTACGGCTCAGTCATGGCGACGGGTATTGCGTTTCATTTTCTTTATACGTTTGAGGGATATGTATGATAATGATTGTATGTTTCCTTTGAAGGGGTGCAGACATACGTTTACCGTTTGTCTCATTTTTGACTGTTGATATTTAGTATATAAGAAAGAGCTGCAGTATTACATGTTTAAGAACAAAAGCAAAACCATCAGCGCATTGACATTTGACGTTTTTGAATTTTTGGAATTCATTTACACTTCAATATTATCCTAATATCCTTGTAAAGGCTAAAATATCACGGCTAGTAGTATTGTAGGGGTCTACGGAGACGTCACGGTGCGGCGTGTGAGAGAGATGCAAGAAAATTATTACTTTTTTCCTTTGGTGGAAACAGACCTACGTACATTGTGTATCTCATCTTTTGAAAGAGTTGCAGCAGTATTGTGATAAGAAACGTATGTTTAATGCCTTATTTTTGCCGTCACCGTACCGTAATCGTGAACCCTCACGGTAGAATAAAATCGCTCATTGAGTACGATAGAAGTATAGAGGTCAGTCGGAGGAAGAGTAGTATATGAATGAACGAGATAAGTAGCGAATTCATTGTGGTTTCGAGAAATTAATGGATAAGAACTGCATAAACCAAAAGTTTAATACCTATCTATTAATTAATAATTTTTCAAAAGAAGCAAACACATTGTGACTTGACATTTTAAATAAATAAAAAGGAAACACTTTGTTTTATCCGTAAATAAATACATTTACTCTAGTCCAATAACTTTCAATAATAATAACCTTAACCGCGAATGGCGAAGAATTTTATATATTAATAACTTGTCCTCTTTGTGTACAGTTAAATTCCCACCTGAAATTAATCCAGCTTTTTACACGAATAACAACCTAGGAAAATTTTTAATTAATGCTAAAGACAATGAGGACATACTAAGCCACTCGGGCGTTTATAAAATTAGTTGTAATGATTGTCCAGCGTTCTATATCGGACAAACGTCACGCAATGTAGAAACTAGAGTAAAGGAACACGTAAGGTGCCTAACCAGTTCAGGGTTTTCGGAATTCGCGGAGCACCTAATTAATAAAGATCATACTTTTAACCGGGATACGGGTATTAAGGTCCTGCACAAAAATGGGATAGGTTTAAGATTAAATAACTTAGAAGCATTAGAAATAAAAAAATCGGTTAATGCAAAGGCTGAAATCATTAATAATCAACTTAATTTAACTTTCAGCCCTATTATAAGTATGTTTCCCGTTATCCCGCTCGCTCCTCCCCCACTACCCTCCCACAACTGACACACTGTCCCACTCTAATTTACTGTCTCTTTCTTTTACAATTTGTATATATATATGTATATTTCCCTGTATTTGTCAGTATTTTATATTCAGTCCTGATGATGGTACGGAGGTACCGAAACCGGTAGACGGAAAAAATATCAATAAAGTGACGTAAAACAAAGTGTTTCCTTTTTATTTATTAATTAATAGCTTAGCGCGGGAACCATAATTGCATCAAAAAATGTAATTGTATTATTTTAGTAAAAGCAGTCACCTAGGTTCAGGTCCACGTCCAGGTCTAGATCCTAGACGTACTAGTAGACGTATCTAAACATAACAAAATGGCTGTCAGAATAAAATTGCACAGTCTTCTGGCACTAGCAAACTGCAACAGGTTGAGCTTAATATTATGGTATGGTTCCATGTCAGTTGATCCCCCGACAGTTGCCCCCTCGATTTCTACAATATTTACGTTCAAAATTGTAAATGGTAGAATAGACAGTCCTGATTTAACTAACCTCATTGAATTTCATATACCCACGAGAGCCACTCGTTCTAAAATCCTGTTTAAATGCTAAAATAACTGGACTGAGGATTCGAAACACTCGCTTGTACCTAGATTACATGAAGTTACTAATAGATATGCAGATGTGGCAGATCTATTTAACTGCAGGAAGGTAGGTACAAGAGGGCTTTTCTATCAAATCTTTTCAATCACTATTAATTTTATTTGTACTTTAGAATTTTGTGTGTTATCGCATCTCTGGTGTCATTTCTCTTTCAAACGCCACAATTATCTGCTATAATCTTTATTTACTGTTTCTAATATGTTTCCTATGATTTTGTGACATGTGTGCTTATGGTATATTTATACCGTTGATATTAAATAAATAAATTTGCAGTAGGTTTAGGAAAAATATACCTATCGCAAAATATACCTATTTACACAAAATATACCTATTTACACAAAATATACCTATTTACACAAAATATGAGTAACAGTCCCCAAAAAGATGTGCAACTATTTGTTTATTAAAACGGCGAATGCACTTAGCTATAAAAGATAAAAAATCATTTGGCTTGGCTTATTTCAGCATATCGCTCGCCATATACATAACCATTGGGAATGTACGGCGAGCGATATGCCGAAATACGTCAACCAAATGATCTTTTATAGCTAAGTCTGTCGGCCACCTTACTGTTCATACCAGCGTATAAGTACATCAACACTGTAAATAAATTCGTTTTATATCCACACCTACATATTTATAAAGATATTTTTGAAGTCGATTTTAGGTTTGAAATTAGCACAAATAATTTTATAATAAATATCATTTCGAGGAGCCAACCGTCTGGGGATCACCTATGCCTTACTGTATGTTCCTAAATGTCACAAATTGCTTAGTTTTCTTATAAAACTTGATAGACATGCGTACCTTGTGGACGTACTTCCCCCAACTGACCTATAATTTAGTGTGCTGTTCTTAGCATTCACATAAAACCTTTGACGCCTGGGGGAACCTTTGACCAATGTCCGAGAAATAGGTTTCCAGTTTCCCCCCAATTAGAAAAAGGATTAAATGAAGACGCCATAATGATTTTAATCTAAGTCAGCAACTCTAAGCACAGGCCATCTCTCAACCCACGATTTTACAAACTTTTTAAAGCATTCAAAATTATCTCTGTTCGACACCAGATCGGCATTCCACGCCGGTCTTGTAATCTCTCTCAAACCATCCAACATTACACTATACACTCAACTAGAAAAAGGATAAGAATGAAGACGCCATAATGATAATGAACACTACTCACATGCAATTCTCTTGCCGCCTTCAAGAATTCTGGTTTTAACGCTTTACAGAATTTGCACCATGTTGCGTAGAACTCCACCATCCAGAGCTCGTCACTCGAAATTACCCAGTATTTGAAGTCAAAGGGTGTTAATTCCTTGACGTAGTTTGACTCATACAAATCGCATGAGATATTATTGAGACAAAGTACTGATACCACTGAAATAACAATAGAAATATTACGATTATAGTAAATTTATTTAACATGCTCTTTTATATATTAAATAATTTGAAAACCACTACTAATATTAATAATACCGTTATATTTGTTTACACAGTTTTGTGTCATTTCACTTCAAGTGCGCTTAACTATAACAACTGGAGCGCCTTTTGCCACAATATGGCACTATTTAAAATACGTCGGATTGCTTTGCTGCCAATTTTGGCAAATTTTCCCTTATTTGTAAGTAATTAAGTAGAAGTTTACGATTTTATAATATTTTTTTTATAAATTCTTCGAATATGTAACAATTGATAAAAGATAGGTGAATTCATTGGCTATATAGATCTATAATTAGTTTGTATGTCTCTATATTAAAATTCGGAGGTATGTTTTTTTTTATTTGGTCCGAAAATATTTAAAATGATCACCAAAAAAATGTCGAGCAATCGGAGAAATAGTTTTGAATTGCGCTTTCGCTCCAGTGGATAAACTAATAAACTTAATAGGTAAACTTTACAAAATTTTAAGAAACCCCAACATAAAAAAGGCTGATAACCTTGAAACGCCTGAACAGATTTTCATGAATTGTAGCTAAGAACCATCTCTATTACGTCAGCTTTCAAACAAAAAAAAAACTGCATCACAATCGGTCCATTCGTTTAGGAGCTACGATGCCACAGACAGACAGACAGACAGACAGACAGACACACAGACACGTCAAACTTATAACACCGCTCCTTGCGGCGGGGGTTAAAAACAAGAACTTTAAAACTAAAATATAATATAAACTAACAGGAGGCAGTTTGTGAGATGAGAAATATTCTGACATTAAACATAAAAGTACAATATGGATGAAACCGAAACCAAACAATTACCGGAAACTTAAGAACACGGCTTATTCGTATATTGAAAAGATGTTAGGATTCGTGAATGGTATGATTTTTTAAATAATTTTGTTTTTAAAGTCCGTTTAAATTCAGCCAAATTCTGGATAGTACACCCTAACCCGAATAATGAAAAATACCCAAGATTATAATAAAAATGAAAATAGGAGATGTCTTACCCAATAAGCACAAATTGTAACACATTTTGTATGCAGGTTGTGCGAATTGCATCCGACCAAAAACGTGTGTTCAACTTTCATCAAAACTTGAAAGTGCTTATGAGAAGTATAATAAAATTATTTTATTGTACTTACCTCGCTAATAAAAATAAATTCAATTTGTAACATCTAATAATAATTTAAAAAACTATTAAATTATTATTAGATTTTATCATATTTAACTATTTTGTATACAAAATCCTAAGGGGTTTAATCCAGGTATTCGTAGTAACATATGGGTTAGTTCCGATTATCGATTTTTCCGTCCAGATAATTGAATTTATGTTTTCGGTTTTAAAACGATTCTTATCGGTAATAGGTATTATTGATTGACACAATTCGATTGAACTAAGAATATAAAAAAAAAAAGTTATTTTTATGCTGTTGGCACGTTATCAATGTATTGTAAACGCGAACAGCCGCCATTGTGTATGTGTGTGTGTGCGTGTGTGTGTGTGAAAAAGTTTCTTAAGGGGACCCGGTGGTCTAGCCCCCATATTTTCGAAGAATTCTTAGGATTTTTTTTAAATGAAATCAGTGAACAATGCCATTCAAACTTTATAGATATATTAAATGACTTTAATAGTATACAAAAATATTGTTATAAAAAATATTAAAATTCTAAGTAGTTAAGGAACTGCGCTGAAGTTTCCCTCCTCATAAATACGGACCTTGGTGGTGTGTCCAGTTTTGGCTCTTTCACTTTTCCGTTAACAAAAACAAAAAAAATATTTATGATCAGTATGAGTGTAGTTATTGCAGGAACTAGAATAAAAGATAAATAAAAAAATGACAAAATGGCGCGTTGTTGAAATTGAAATACAGAAAACAGACCGTTTTTTCGGTATATTTTGTATGTAAAAAAATAGAAGTATTTTTATTGTTTTTGGGGTGTTATGCCGTGTTTCGCTACCTCCTTCTTTAGCCAACGTTTCGGACAGCGTTACAGTGTCCATCATCAGGGCAGATGAGATGACCCAAAAACAATAACAAAAATACTTTTTGGCCGTGAAAACCTAAAAACATACCAAAAATAGAAGTGTTCAACGTAAAAACTTTGTTCTAGTTCCTGCAATAGGTACCGGTGTACGCAATAACATAGTAAAATTTGAGACGAATCGGCCGAGTAGTTTTTTTTTTTGCCTCACACCATGCAGAAAAAAGTAGTTTTTAATAAATGAGTTTGAAGTTTCGCCCGGCCCTTTTACCTGCTTCTGCGCTGACCTGCTAAACGCACTGTAGAACTTTAAATATCATCAATACCACCACACAAAATTTAGAGTATATTTTTAAAGAATTGTACTTTCAAAATATTGAACAATTTTTTTTTTTTTTTTTAATTTCTAGACCACCGGGTCTATACTATAAACATTTACCAATGTGGGCGTAGACTTACTGAAAAATTTGCAAGGTCACGCACCCAGGCAATGTTCATGGTCGGAGGAGATCGGACATAATGCGATATCTACGTGAACAACGGTAAGTCGCTTTGCAAATATGACTAACTAAATATATGTACCAAGAGCAAGTTGTTTTTGTCGTGCTTTAGAAACATTTTTTTAATTTGGCAGGCGGGTGTGGGTACCGCTGCCTCGAGAACCATTTTTTTGATAACAAACGCCTCTGCCACAGGTTACCCCAAGTGGACTTAGCAGGGGTGCCCGGGTTCATGGGGTGAGGTCTGTCTAAGTCTTGGCGACGTAGTTGTTTGCCCACCTACTGGGTGGCGGACCGGATCGGGAGAGACTGGTTGAGGCAGACTTTTTTATCTCTCCAGCCGGACTCTCGATCCATCGCCTTGTACTGCAGTGGGAAGGATAAATTCATACGTTTGTCACTTCTGAACCCCAGATTCCTGCAAACCCCTCATACTTTTTTCCTTCCCAGAAGTTCCTCTCCTTCCTTTCCCTAAAAAGACTTTCACAAAGCATCCCCAAAGGTGACATAGGCCCTGAGGGAAATTGTTTTCCTCAGGGCCTCCTATGTAGAGCTAATGTAAAAAAAATTATATTTATTATTATTAAATTGAATTTTAAATTAAATATATATATTTAAAATTATAAAACAAACAAATTACTAAACACACTAATTCTGCAACAAAGGTTTCAATTTTTTTTTTAATTTTTGGTTCCAGTCCCCACTCCCCGATAAAATCAAGTCTGAAACACCGTCATGGATTGTTCTAAGAATGCAGGCAATAATGGTATACAATATAAAACATACCTAAAACTCTTATGAAGGATTTTAAATTTAACTTACAGATGATGTTGGCACTTACGTGAGAACAATCCAGTTATAAAAACTCAGTTATTACACAATTACAAAAATTTACAATTATATACAATTAAAAATAGATACGTACAATTAGAAAAACAAAAACATCACAAATAAAAATACAGAATTATATACAAGCTCACTCAAGTAACACATTACAATGAGTGGCAACAGACATAAGAAATATGCGAGGCATGCATAGAGTGACAATTGACACAATATAATTAGTTAGTATTTTTAGTAGAACGTTTGGTGATCTAGCAGGGGTGCCCGGGTTCATGGAATGAGGCTTGTCTAGGTCTTGGAGGCGGATGACCAGGACACACTGAACCGCAGATTCCTTTCCACCCTTTAAACCCTCTTCCTTTCCTTTAAAAAACCCTCCACACAGCATCCCCAAAGATGACATAGGCCCTGAGGGAAATCATTTTCCTCAGGGCCTCGTGTGTGGAGTTCATGTAAAAAAAGACGCTAAATATTATTTTTAAATGTATTCATGTGAAAAACGTTACGGCGTCTTAAACAATGGGAATTGGGGACATTTATTTTAATAATGCTAAGACATAATGTAGTATCAAGATTGTCGTGAATAATTTTATGTAAGCATATTAGATCAGTCGATTTCCTTCTAGTTCTAAGTGTATCAAGAGGGTTTTATTCTTAAACTGGTAACGGGTTTTATAAGCTATTTCGTAAATAATAATAAAAATCGTTTATTTCCATCACACATACCAGGCAAAGTTTTTCAATCAATCGAACCGGAACCGGAACGATTGTGAAACCGTTTTAACTTTTACAAAGTACGCAAATATCTTACTACTTGAGCGTGTAATAGTTTTTTTGTTATTAAATTGAAAAATTATTCATACGTAAATATTCACACTCTGTGACTGAATTAGGCCTAGTTGTTTCGCAGAAATTCATATATCATTAAGATTGATAATAAAATTAAGATTTTCATCAAATGGCCATTCAACGCCATTTTGTTTTTTTTTTTGACAATTCTTTGATTCCAGGTACGTTTCAGCTTTCTGACCAATTTTAATAAGCTGACAATTTTAACAATAGGATTATTGTCCTCTTCTGCTGATCATAATTTGTTCAAAAGCTGGAACGGACTAAAGGCCAGATGATTGTGTAAGAATTTGAACAATTCATCAATTATGAAAGTTAACCGAGGATTGCCAATTGATTTTCTCTACTTTGTCCTTTCTAAATTATTAGCTAAATTAATATTATTTTTGGTTAAACCGTTTTTTAACTTTTTCCTACTAAATTTATAGCATATATAAAATAATAAATATATATATTATATACATATATTTATTATTTTCAATTTAATCCTTAAAAAAAAACTTTTTAATTTTAATTTTAAATCAGATCTCAAAATTATGGTCACCCTAAGGCTGGGCGCATACATCCGATTTGTTTTTCCGATTGTCTGATCAGACAACATTACATTAAGGCGGCACTCTTCGGCTGAAAAAGAAGAAGATGGAGAGATATGTAATTACGAATGTTGGACAGAGCGCGCTAATATTTTAAGTCATAAAATAGCAGCGAAAATTGCGAAAAAACTTAATAAAACATGACTCGTTTAAAATAGAGCAAAAATCTCGTGGAACGTATCTTGTGTATCATTTAAAGAAACTTTGTGAATTTTTTCACAAATGTAACTTGTAAAATAATAGAAATAGACTTGTTTTAAATAATTTTCGGAGCATACTTTGCGATTTTTTTCTATCGAGGGTTTTTCATATAATTTGCGTTTCTGCGTAGAACGTATCTAGATATTATCTTAAAAAATAACGCATATTTTTTTAAGAGCTTAAAAACTTCAAATGTTTAAGGGAGATATGTAAGAAATCGGTCGAAATTCGAATAGTGGACCCTTAATGTACTATTTAGCGCCAGCAGCTCAGTAGGTACCCAGGTCAATCTGTAAGAAATACAACAATATTGTTCTTTCAATATCTGTAAAATTTTGTGTTATTTTGTTAATTTGTAGAATTGTTAACCTCAACATAGGCTTGTCCTAGTGAGATTGCAAATTGTATTGTAAATATTTTACCTGCAGTGTAAAGATACAATAAATAAACAAATTTTAAAGTTTTATTTATGTTCTTTTCAAGTTCTTTCATAACTGACATATTAACATAACACAATACAGCTTTCACAGAACTTGAAAATTCACTTCTATTTTGAAGAATTGTTCAAATTCTGTGAAACAACCCATCCTTAGAATCGACATTTCCTCTCTCAGATTCTAGTGTGGTATTCACTTTCGCTTTTGATAATCTCTGTCTTGGAAGTATAATGGGCACTAGGTACAAGAAAATTGGGTAAATTTTATACTCGTAGGTAGGGTATATTTTACATATTTTATATACGTGTAGTCTGTCAAATAAGAGAAGAAAATATTAAAAATGGAACTACAAAATTTGTAGGCTTGCAACACCTATTTACCCGTCAAATATTCCTTTAAAGTGCAATGACACTAAGGATGGGTTGTTTCAAAAAAATTGACGAATTCGTCAAATATTTGACGTTAATTTTCACGTTCTGTGTAAGTTCTATTCAAGTTCTGTGATGATTTCAGTTTTGTGAAGCAGCTGGCCTATGATGTTAAAAAAAACAGAACTCGAAAAGAACTTACACAGAACCTGAAAATTAACTTCAAATATTTGATGAACTCATCAAATTTTTTGAAACAACCCGTCCTAAATGCATAGAACACAGTAAACCACATTTGAAAAAACATTTTTTGTTCTCAAAGAAAAAAAATTAAAATCGAAGAAGCACTGTTGTTAAGGTACCTACCTAATAACATAAATTTGATTAAATGGCGTTTTACAAAGTGATTAGATTTCATTTAATTTAACATGAATTTGAATTTAACAGTTGATAGAAAGGAAGAATCACTAATCGTGAGTTTAGTTACACTACTATTAGATCTGAATGAGTCAAATATATTCAGATCTAAAATTAGAGACAAGATCTAAGGCCCGGGTAACGCTAGGTACTTAAGTGGGTGGTTTGGTATATTTACGGTACTTAAGCTAGTTGGTGTCGCGAAACTGCGACTCCACTGTTAATTGGCGGTAGATGCTGCAAAGCAAAGCCTATGCAGCCCTCGAAGGACCAGTCCCGAAACTACGTGAAATCGCTAAGTTATACGGGACGATTAGATAGTATACACTCGCAAAACCCGATGGATAGTCAGTCGATAGTTCAGATCTGGGCTTTTGGAAAATTAGATAAGCCCAGATTGGAATAAGGAAAATAGGACTCACCGTTGCAGATGGGGCCTCGCTGATCTCCAGTTTTGGTGTACACTTCTCACTGTTTAAAATTCGCAATATTCTTATAACAATACATGCGCCCTGTCTGAGATGTTATTTTGTACTGAGCAGCAAATCACACTGTCACCTCTCCAAAGTTTGGTAATGTTCGCGCAATTTTATATGGGATTGGTTGGGTATTGCATTCGCGGACTTGATGGGTAGATATGTCAAAATCCTGAATTTATCCCACCTACCTAATCTTTCCCTCCTAAATGTCACCATAAAAATTGTTGCAAAAAGTACCAAACTTTGGAGAGGTGACAGTGTGATTTGCTGCTCAGTACAAAATAACATCTCAGACAGGGCGCATGTATTGTTATAAGAATATTGCGAATTTTAAACAGTGAGAAGTGTACACCAAAACTGGAGATCAGCGAGGCCCCATCTGCAACGGTGAGTCCTATTTTCCTTATTCCAATCTGGGCTTATCTAATTTTCCAAAAGCCCAGATCTGAACTATCGACTGACTATCCATCGGGTTTTGCGAGTGTATACTATCTAATCGTCCCGTATAACTTAGCGATTTCACGTAGTTTCGGGACTGGTCCTTCGAGGGCTGCATAGGCTTTGCTTTGCAGCATCTACCGCCAATTAACAGTGGAGTCGCAGTTTCGCGACACCATTTTTGGTTTTTTCGAGTCGGATTACCAACGGGGTATTTAAAATTAATATATTTAACCTGCAAATAATTATTATTTGCTTTTCATACTTTGTTAAGTCATTTGTACTGACATACTTTTGTAATTATTGTTGCATTAAAATTTCTACATAGAATTAATCATGTCGACGAGTGATGGTACTCAGGCTCAGGATCTAGTTAAAATCAAATTACTAGAATCTAAGATTAATTTGATGCATAATCGTCTCAATGATTTATATGAGAAAGCGAAAATTATTGCAGATAGGGAGACAAGGAGTTCGGAGGAGTTCGTTAGACAAACGGTTAATTTGGCTACATATTATTCACAATTTAACACGTATTGTGATGAATTTCTTTTACTTCAATTGAAAAAGGATCCAAACTATAATATAAATTTAGATTTATGGAATAAATTCGAAAATAAGTACTGCTTTGTAGTTAGTATACGCGAAAGTATTGTGGCGAAGCAAGATTTAGGTGGTACGCAGAAATTAAATAAGTCCCAATTTATTAAGCTTCCAGCGATTGATATGCCATCGTTCGATGGAAATCAAGAGAATTGGTCGGTATTTTATGAAGCATTTAAATTAAACATCCACTCTAATGAAAATTTGAATACGTCGCAAAAGAAGCAATATTTGATAGGAAAACTTCAAGGAAAGGCATTATCGGTGTTTGCCGGAGTACTGCCGAATGAAAAAAATTATTTTGTAATCTGGAATGCTCTCGAAAAGAAATATCAAGACAAGCGCGTGCTAGGCACCTTTTATCTGAACAATATTTTGAATTTAAAATTATTGGCACCTTCTAACTCAAATGAGTTAAATAATTTTATTGAACGGTTTGCGTCTTCCATGTCTGCGCTCAAAGAATTAGGTATTGATGACCTAACCGACTTTATAATTTTACATATTGCACTGAAAAAATTAGATATGCAATTGGTGCAAAATTTCGAAATGTCCATACGGGAGAAAGATATACCTACATATACCGATTTAATAGAATATATTCGTTCGCATGTTAAAATTCTTGAACGAACCGGAGCAGAAAGTAAAGTTAATAATAATAAAAATAAGGTTTCGCATTCTTTCGCTGTGGTTGAACCGAAGTCGTTTGATAATAATCGTAGTAATAATAATAAATGCCGGAAATGCAATCGAAGCGATCATGTTGAATTGTTTAAATGTGAACAATTTAATGAGTTGAGGCCAAAGGCTCGCTTTCAGTTTGTAAAATTAAATAACTTATGTGTAAACTGTTTAAGCGATAAACACAAGACGGTAAAATGTTCATCTAAATCGGATTGTAGAATTTGTAAAAAACGTCACCATACTGCTTTGCATTTTGAGGGTACGGTGAACAACGAAAGTCATTCGAAAAACGAAGCTGTCACATTAATAACAAGGAATAAACATCATAATGATTTTACGGCGGGTAATTTAGCTACGAATGTACTATTGTCAACCGCGCAGTTATTCGCTTACGACATTAAAAATAATCAAGTAACCGTCAGGTGTTTAATTGATTGCGCCTCGCAACAAAATTTGATTAGTTTAAATACTTGTAATGAATTGAATCTTAAAATAATTCCTTTAAATAATTCAGTTATTAAAAGTGTTGGTTCAGTGGAGACACCAATTTTGGGGCATGTTGCATTAACAATTAAATCCCGTGTTTCAGAAGATAAATATAAAATAAGCCTATTAGTGGTCGAAAAAATCACGGACAAGCTCCCTACACAGTATGTTGACACAAAGTCATGTGAGCATTTACTTGGTTTAAATCTAGCCGATGAAAATTGGAACGTTCCATCCGATGTCGATATTTTATTAGGTGCTCAGTTATTTCCATATATTATGCTAGGAAATAAGGTTTTATCTAAACATAATACGAATGCACCACCCGCTATACAAACGGTATTCGGATATATTGTAATGGGTGAAATACCTAAGTGTACGCCGGACGTTTCGTGGACATTCGGCCCCATAACCAACGTGGATTTATGCAATGCGTTAACCAAATTTTGGACAATGGAAGACATGCCTATTAAGTCATTGATGAGTGCTGAAGACGCGGAATGTGAGAAAATGTACGTCGAGTCCGTCCAACGGGATGACTCGGGAAGGTATATTGTGTCTTTACCTTTTAAGATAGATCCTAATAATTTAGGAAATTCGCTCAGTGTCGCGCAACGCAGATATAAATATTTAGAACGGAAATTTAATACGTCACCAGAATTGCATCGGAGTTATAATGAAGTAATTTCTGAATATCTGGAAAAGGGATATATAAGGTATGAAGTTCCGTCTTCATCTAATATTGATGAGGGATATTTCATTCCTCACCATGCAGTTATTCGTAAAGATAAAGCAACAACTAAAACTCGTGTTGTATTGGACGCCAGTACAAAGACCAGTTCAGGGTTGTCACTTAATGATATTTTGTATACTGGTCCAAACTTGCAATCTAATTTATTTACACTTTTAATTAAATTTCGCTTATTCGCTATAGCATTGACCGCAGATGTTAAACAAATGTATTTACGTATAATGGTAACGGAAAGCCATCGTAAATATCAAAAAATTCTTTATAGATTTCACGAAGATGAAGAAATTGGAGTTTATCAATTTAATTCGCTAGCTTTTGGGTTAAATTGTTCACCGTTCCTTGCGATGCGAACTTTAAGAAAGCTAGCGAGCGATGAAAGAAATCGTCACCCGAAAGCCGCAGAAGTTGCAATTAATGATTTATATATGGACGATTTTGTATATTCTGTAAATACTATAAGTGAAGCCGTCACTTTGTCTACAGAATTAATGGCGATGTTCAAGTCTGGAGGATTTGAATTAGTTAAATGGTCGAGTAATTCTGCTCATTTGCTCGCTCAATTACCAGAGTCGCACCGTGCAACGATGGATTTCTCGGATAATTGTAGCATTTTAGGACTAAAATGGGATCCGATATCTGATTGTTTTCATTTTATGATATGTCCCACGGAGGAGAAAACTATATGTAAAAGATCAATTCTTTCCACAATAGCACGTTTATTTGATGTATTAGGTTTGGTTGCTCCGGTAATTTTATATGCCAAATTACTTTTACAAGAGCTGTGGTTAGAGAAAGTAGGATGGGATGAAGAACTACCCCAAAGTATTGTCAAACGATATGTCAAATTCAAGGAAGAATTACCGATGCTTTCTAATTTAAATTTACCTCGATATTTGGGAGTAAAAGAGGACTGCACGATAAATATTATCGCTTTTGCAGACGCGAGTACGAAAGCATACGGGTGCGTAGTATATCTTCATGTCACAGATAAGAGTGGCAACGCTACTATGAATTTGATATGTTCGAAATCCAAGGTAGCCCCTTTAAAAATAGTTTCGCTCGCTCGATTGGAATTATGTGCTGCGCTTATTTTATCTAGACTTGTTAAATCTATTATAGATACTTATAAAAATCGCGTTTTTATAAACGATATATTTGCTTTTTCAGATTCAAAAATAGCACTTTCTTGGATTCACTCGTCCCCGCACAGATGGCAAACTTTTGTAGCTAATCGAGTTAGTGAAATTCAGGAAAATTTACCTGCGAAACATTTTTATCATATAGATGGAGTTACCAATCCTAGTGATTGTTTATCACGTGGACTATTGCCCGCTCAGCTAATTGATCATCCTCTTTGGTGGCACGGTCCACCCTGGGCTGCGAACCCAGTGTCCGAGTGGCCTGTCAAAAGCTTTTCCCCCTCAGCGCAGGAGGAGAATACTTTGGAATTGAAAAAGTCGCATACGTTCACGATAACGTCAATAGAGAATAATTCTCCAATATATAATCTTGCTTTAAAAATTTCTTCATGGCCAAAACTGCTCAGAATTGTCGTATATATTTTACGATTTACGCGGAAGTTATCGTGTTCAACAGTTATAAATTCCACGGAATTAAATATTGCTGAAATAAATGTATTAAAAGCTCTACAGAAAAAGTATTTTTATGCCGATATACAATTAATACAGAGGAAAAAATTATGTTCATCTTCGATTCGAAAATTAAACCCGTTCGTCGATCATAATGGATTGTTACGCATAGGTGGTAGATTAACAAACGCGAATATACCTTATGAAAACAAACATCCAGTACTTCTGCCAAGACAGGATCATATTGTCGATATAATTATAGATTTTTACCATCGTGTGAATTGTCACACTGGTGCTCATCTCCTTATGTCTATAATTAGACAGCGTTATTGGATCTTATCGGGAAGAAACTTAATACGCAAACGAGTACATGCATGTAATTTCTGTTTTAAAACCGCACCTTCTAATATTATACCGCCAATGGCTGATTTACCTACAGCTAGAGTTCAAGAAGCAAAAGCATTTAGACATACTGGTGTAGATTTTGCCGGACCGATAAAGATAACCCTTTCTAGGCGTCGTGGAGTAAAAAGTCAAAAGGCATATATATGTCTATTTATTTGTTTAACGACGAAGGCTATACATATAGAATTGGTATCAGATCTAAGTACGGACAATTTTTTAAATGCATTTAAACGTTTTCTATCCAGACGCGGACCCGTTTCGTGTATGTACAGTGACAATGCGACAAACTTCATAGGCGCGAAGAATTGTCTTGATGACTTATATAAATTTTTGGAGGCAAATTCAACTAATGAAGTCCTTCGCAATGAATTTAACATTCGGAGAATTGAGTGGAAGACGATTCCACCTCGCGCTCCTCACTTTGGAGGATTATGGGAATCAAATATTAAATCCATTAAATCGCACCTGTATAGGGTTGTGGGTACTCAACTTTTATGTTATGAAGAGCTTCTCACAGTTCTGACGCAAATAGAGGCTTTACTTAATTCACGGCCGTTATGTTTATTAAGCAGTTGTCATTATCCAGAAGCTCTTACTCCGGCTCATTTTCTAATGTCTTCTCCGATTCAGCATTTGCCCGCTTATGATATGACTAAGGAACGCATTAGTCTGCTGAAAAGGAAAGAGCTTTTGGACCACCTCGTTCAATCTTATTGGAAGAAGTGGCATATAGAGTATCTTCACTCTCTGCAGATGAGACAAAAATGGAATAGTCCCGTCAATAACATTCTTGTAGGTACTGTAGTATTGGTGCATCAAGAAGATGCTTTTTAACAATTTTTATGGTGACATTTAGGAGGGAAAGATTAGGTAGGTGGGATAAATTCAGGATTTTGACATATCTACCCATCAAGTCCGCGAATGCAATACCCAACCAATCCCATATAAAATTGCGCGAACACTAGTATTAAATAAATGTGAGCAATTTCTAAACTGTGCTATATATTTTATTACAATATCGTTATTCTTCATTATGTTAACACAAAATTGCAAAGGTATAATAATAATATACCTATATTGCAATGAAAAAAGGTATTTTTCACTTTTATGCATTATTAATTTTTTTATAAAAATGTAGGTAACACAGCTTTTTTTATAAAAATGCAGGTTACACAACACCATGTGTTATATTTTAGCGTTGCCATTAGAACAACAGTGGCGCCCTCCTATGTTTTCTAATCTTATTTGACAAATTGTAGATAGGGTTCCACGAAAACTCAACAAAGTGGCGTTTCAACACCCCTTTGAAAAGTCATTAAAAGTTGTTTTTTTTTAAAAAATAGCACACAACCTAACCAAACGTAACCTATTCAACCAATTTAAAAAAAAAAAATTTTCATCACTTTTAATGACTTTTCAAGGGAGGTTGTAGTTGTGTGTTGTTGACTTATCCGGTCACCCGTAGGTAGGTACCTACTAAAACCAGAAACCTTTATAATCGTAGATAATGAAATAAAAATAATCTTTGCTCTGTTTGTATTGTTGGGTTGTCCACATTAATAGGGAAATACACCTTACAAACAAACCGATAAAGGTAGATATTAACAGCAATTTCACTGGTACCTACCTACCTACGAGTATAAAATGTACCTAATTTTAGTAGGTACCTACTTACGAGTATCTTCGAGTATACGAGTACCTAGTTTTAGTAGGTACCTACGAGAATAAAATGTACCTACTAAATGTACCTGTAGTAGGTACCTGCTAGTGAAATTCCTGTTACTAAGTATCTACCTAATCGGTTTTGTCCAAAGATATTGAAATACAAGAGATATGCTATGATAGCCGCCTGACCATCGCGTCGCGCGTCGGCGGACTGCTCATGGGCGTTGTTTCGGAAAGAATTCGTTCATTTAGTTGATTTTTTTAAGGTGTACAGTAGTATTGGTTAACAATTTCGGTGACGTCAGGAAACAGTAAACCAACCAGTAAAAACTGCCGATAGAACATCTCTTGTATTTAAAAATCTTTGGTGTTGCCAAAGATATTGATAAAACGGAGATATGCTATGATGTCCGCCCAACTGTCGCCGGAACTACTACCTAATGGGAATAGTTTGAATACGGAATTTAGTCGCTTTTTCGAAGGTATGCAGTAATATTGGTTAACAATATAGTTTAAATACGGAAAGAATTTGTTCATTTAGTTGATTTTTTGAAGGTTTGCAGTAGTAGCATTGGTTAACAATTTCGGCGGCGACGCCAGGAAACAGTCCCATCAAGTAAAAACTGCCGATGGCACAACTCTTATAATTCAATATCTTTGGTTTTTCCCAAATCACAACATGTATCGAATTGTTTGTAAAGCGTATTTCCCGATTAATGTGGACTACCCAACAATCCAAAATAGAGCAAGATCATGTTTATTTTATTATCTTCCGGTTTTTCTTTTAATAGCATTACCTTCTGAAATATTATGTATGCAATTATTATCTACAATTCAATGATAACCTATTTGATAAGATTATCATAAAAATAATTTGTTGTGCACAATGAAATAAATACAACACGTTATCAATAAGTTCCCACATTATAAATACATATTCTCGAAGTTGGGTGACCTATCGCTGGGGTATTGGATAACAAACACTCCTGCCATACCCAAAGTTGTTCGCTACGTTTGGTGATTTAGCAGGTTTGTAGATAGAGACTGTACAGGTTCGTAGACAATAATACGAATATTATAGATTTATTTTTTGACACTGAACAAAACTGGTTTAAAATTAATAACCCCTCAGGCTAATTTGTTCGGTTTTCGGAACAACTGATATAGGTCTCATAGAAATCGTTGTGTCTCCCTTATTATCATGGTAAGAAATATGATCTTAACGGTGTTCGAACAAGAAAACACAACGCATGATATTCAAAAAAGCTAACTGCAAAATAATAAAAAATGTACAGCCTAATGAATTCAAAATTTCCGACTGCAAGTTGAAATAAATTATGAAACTTTTTTATTAATTATTTTTACATGAAACGACAAAAAGAGGAGTTGAAGGTAACGTTTATTAGTTTATATTTTTTTACATGAACTCCCTTTGGGGATGCTGTGTGGAAGATTTTTTTTAAAGGAAGGAGAGGAGAGTTCTGGGAAGGAAAAAAGGTTTTAGGGGTGGGTAGGAATCTGGGGTTCAGTGTGTCCTGCTAAATCACCAAACATAGTGAACCACTTGGGGTGACTTATGTCAGAGGTTTTGGTTATCCAAAAAAGGTTTAGAATACATTTGCGTAATTAAATATGTACGTGTTTTTCTTTCTTTTCATTACCAGTAATTTTAGTTATAAAAAAAGTAAGATGAGCTTTTTTAAAACCTATTTAATATTTGCATTAAAAAAGTTTATTTTTAAAAATATGTTTATTTCGAATTATAAAGTTTGAAGGCGTATCTGATAAACTTATAGAGTGTGATATTGGGAAGTGACCTGCCAGGTAAGTATGTTTCTGTATTTGTTTGTAAATAGTTAAATCAGATAGAACCTATATAAGCTGTACAGCGCCCTTTAGGTGATTTTTCACAAAAACGGCGCTCTACAAATTTTTTTTCTCTAGACTTTATGTCCGGGTTAAATCTTCCCCACAGGAAAAATTTAATTTGAAAACGCTTTTCTTTGACCATTATCGCCAAAAACGTCAAAATGGTTAAAAAGTGTCATTAAGCGCTATAAGATACAAAACGATGAAATCTGCCAATTTCCGCCAAAAACGTCAAAATGGTATTTAGTGCCATTTGGCACTAAAAATTTCAAAACGCCTATCTTTGACATTTAGCGCCATAAACGTCAAAATGGCTAAAAAGTGCCATTAGGCGCTCAAAGACACAAAACGATGAAATCTGTCATTTAGCGCCAAAAACGTCGAAATTCGTATGGTTATTTAGGGACAGAATTTGAAAACGCTTTTCTTTGACCGTTATCGCCAAAAACGTCAAAATGGTTAAAAAGTGCCATTAAGCGCTATAAGACACAAAACGATGTAATCTGCCAATTTCCGCCAAAAACGTCAAAATGGTATTTAGTGCCATTTGGCACTAAAAATTTCAAAACGCCTATCTTTGACATTTAGCGCCATAAACGGCAAAATGGCTAAAAAGTGCCATTAGGCGCTCAAAGACACAAAACGATGAAATCTGTCATTTAGCGCCAAAAACGTCGAAATTCGTATGGTTATTTAGGGATAGAATTTGAAAACGCTTTTCTTTGACCATTATCGCCAAAAACGTCAAAATGGTTAAAAAGTGTCATTAAGCGCTATAAGACACAAAACGATGTAATCTGCCAATTTCCGCCAAAAACGTCAAAATGGTATTTAGTGCCATTTGGCACTAAAAATTTCAAAACGCCTATCTTTGACATTTAGCTCCATAAACGTCAAAATGGCTAAAAAGTGCCATTAGGCGCTCAAAGACACAAAACGATGAAATCTGTCATTTAGCGCCAAAAACGTCGAAATTCGTATGGTTATTTAGGGACAGAATTTGAAAACGCTTTTCTTTGACCATTATCGCCAAAAACGTCAAAATGGTTAAAAAGTGTCATTAAGCGCTATAAGATACAAAACGAAGAAATCTGCCAATTTCCGCCAAAAACGTCAAAATGGTATTTAGTGCCATTTGGCACTAAAAATTTCAAAACGCCTATCTTTGACATTTAGCGCCATAAACGTCAAAATGGCTAAAAAGTGCCATTAGGCGCTCAAAGACACAAAACGATGAAATCTGTCATTTAGCGCCAAAAACGTCGAAATTCGTATGGTTATTTAGGGACTTCCAAACACTTTTCCACAAATGATCATCTAGTCAATCCACGCGATGTAATTGCATTGTATAAGTATAATAAATTCAAAACTATACAAGAACAACACGTCAACCTACCAGAGACCATATGGGAAAATACTTCACCGACTCCAGATATTTTCATATCAGAGGGTTCGGCTCAATAGAACTCCTAACTGAACCGATAAATCCTACTGATCCCTCAATATAAATATTTAAAAAATCTTTCGTAATCCTACAAGTGTTTAATATGACTGATTTTTGCATCTTTATATAAAGATTCTTTGATAAATCTAATAAGCCTAAATATTATTATTGTATGTATTTTTCAGGTGCTTTCAGAAATAATCAATTTATTTGAATTAATTTTTAAATTTTAAATTATTTTTTTTTTTTTAATTATGAAACGGTAACATTTTGAGCTTCCGACAAAATAGGCATGAGGCCTGAGGGTTTAAGTGGCACATAAAGTATTCGCAGGCGGAGCTCGTTTCCACGCCATTATGGAGGCACTGAAAAGGGACGTGGTGGCTTCTTATCGTAATGAAAATGTATGCCTGAAGAAATAATTATGAAATAGAAACAAATAGTATCGAAATTAAATTTATTTAGTAACATTTTACAAATAATAAAAAAATGTTTAATGACATTTTTATAAAAAGAAAACAAGAGATACATTAATGTGTAAACGTTTTCAAGTATCCTAAAATTGCCAATGTGTAATTGGATAGTTACCTCGCCATTTCATTTTGTTGACTTTTCAATTCTGAATTCGAAGTGTTACAAATAAGGCGCCATCCATAGATTACGTCACACAAATTTCATGATTTTTTGACTGTCACACATCGTCACATTTGTGAGATCCCCTCCTCCCTAGTGTGACATCACATATTTTGCAATTTTACATCCAAAAATAATCAAAACAGTAGTTTAAAATTTATTTGTATTAAAAATATTTCAGTTTTTCGTTTACATTTAAATTTTGCGTTTTAATAATTTAGATTTTTATATGTGACGTCACAGAACTGATAACCCTCCCCCATACCCCTTGTCATACAACGTCACACTTTTCTACTCCCCTCCCCCCCTTATAGATGGCCCCTTATACAAAACTAGAAGACGGGAAATAATATAAATGTTGTAGCTTTAAAACGATTCTATCTGTTAAATGTCTAATAATGTGTTAAAAAATAATGAATGTTTAATATCCACCACATCTGCATTTTGGGAGACGGGTATGGGTACCGCCGCCCTGGGAAGCATTAATTGGATAACCAATGCCTATGCCAAGTGGTTCGCTACGTTTGGTGACAGAGCGGGGGTGCCCGGGTTCATGGGGTGAGGTTTGACCGGGTCTTGGCGGCGCTTGCGTCTGCCCATCCACTGCTGGTGGATCGGGAGAGAATAGATGAGGGAGTCCGTTTGAATTCTTCAGCCGCACTCTCTCGGACATCGCCTTGCACCGCAGTGGGAGGGATGGATTCATACGTCCATCACTCCTGGACACACTGATCCCCAGATTCCTACCCACCTCTCATACCTATTTCCTTACCAGAACTTATTCTTATTTCTTCACTTGAATAAACTCTCCACCCAGCATCCCCTAAGATGACATAGGCCCTGAGGGAAAATATTTTGCGTAGAGCTAACGTAAAACAATATCTTGTGCGAATTTTATTACCGTTGTTTGCATTTTATGATGAAATAAACCATTAATATTTTTTTGCTTGTTTTATTACTGGCAATACCACAATTAACTCATCTAAAAATAATGTATGGTATATTTGCGACACCTCCCAGAGTGGAAGATACTCTCAGTATCGCCCTAGTGGAAGACCACCATTCAAAATTGAAACGTTGCTGGAAATAGCTTAAGCCGTATTTAGTGACCATATCTGAATAGCCAGTTTCTTCCCCAAATTCCTCTCCCCCATCTCCCTTCCCTCCCCACTACCTTCAGCCTCACAACATATCCCAATTGGGGATGCCATAGTCTCACTGACTCCAGACGGGAGCAGCCGAGACTCGCCGAGACGTATGAATCCATCCCTCCAACTGCGGTGTAAGGCGATGGATCGAGAGAGAGCGGCTGGAGACGTCCAGGTTAGGGGTAAGGGGTGATCTAGGGATAAGACCCTTGACTCGCAATCCGAAGGTTGCGGGATCGAAACCCGGCGTCGCAAATAAATTTAATTTTATTAATTTGTTATATTTCACAATTAATTATATATTTGCGGTACGTTTCAGAGTTGAAGATACTCTCAGTATCGCCATGGAGTAAGACTACCATTCAGAATTAAAACGTTGCTTTAAATCGCTTAAGCCGTGTTTGGTGACCAGATCTGAATAGCCAGATATTTCCGTACCTTCCTCTCTCCCATCTCCTTCCCCTCCCCCACTATCTTCAGCCTCACAACATACTCCAATTGGGGATGTCATAGTCTCACTGGCTCCAAACGGGAGCAGCCGAGACTCTTGTAGTTCCTCGGAGCATCTTCCATTAAAATACCGGTAAAACCAGGAGAGCATTCCCACCTGAGGCTTGTGTTCTAAAGATTGTAATCCGTTTGTTAAGATAGGAGAATCTATCAAACGGATCACAGGTTTCTGCACAGGGTCGAGGGTTTTTTCAGGTATTTTGAGACTCCAGATCAGAGGTGGCTACCAGATTCAACTATGAAGCGCACGTGAAATTTTTACAGTGTTAGCAGTTGTTAAAGTTGATAAAATACAGATTAAGCAGTTGTTATTAAAGTATCTGCGGATCCTGTACCTGTAGTACGCCCAGTTTTTGAGAGGTTAACTTAACTCTGGCTTCATTGGAGCCCCCCTGAGCTGGTCACTTATAGTCACACCAAGCTTATCAATGTAGGGCCTGTTCGGAAGATTGCTTCCATTGAAGGAGACTAGATTTTCTTTTCGATCCCTTTTGGACGTAATCAGATATGATTGGGTTTTTGAAACATTAAATTCGATGAAGTTATTCTTACCCCAAGAGAATATACTCTCGACGTAACCGTCCATTCTTTGATTCAAAACCCTCCGAGCCATTGTTGTTTGTGTGCCCTTTTGGGGGCTTATCAAACAAAAAGCCATCATGGACTGTACTAAAGTCCGCGTAATAAACTATGACGGGGGGATTGGTGGTGTTCGCGGGCAGGTGTTGACCCACGGGCCGTGGTTTGGAGACCTCTGCCCCGCACTGTGGGGTAACATTAAATGCAATCTGGTTCGGCCCTCGCGGAATTCCGCGTAAATATTCACAAATAACCTTCATTTAAATAACCTTCATTTGTATTGGATAACCGCTTGGAGAGAGATATCCCAAATCCTACCAACAATTGCATCCTGCATGCAGAACATCGACGAGGGAGACCAAAAGACCTATCTCTTCAGTTTGACCAGCTCCTGTGGAGGATTTCACAAAATGGGAGACGCTGCCGGTCCCCAGCTTGGCCGCACAACTACCGCTCAAGCAATTCGCTTTTAGATGGCTAGCTTCCATCTTTATTTTCAGTCCTTGAGGTGAGTTATGTTGACCAACTTAAATATATTAAAACCTAAATATTCCCTAGAGGAAAATTTACAATACGCTGGTTTTACAATATACTTAACATACAATTTACTACTTAAATTGAGTTTTGATTAGTTTTCATTCTAAATCATTGCCCAGCCATAACGTAACAGTGCCCACGAGCCCAGCCGTAACTTGAGGGGATGTACTATTTGGAAGGAACATATTTCGGATCAAGTAGTATATGGAATTTGGTGCATTTTACGTAAAGTATACAAAGTGAACAATGATATTATTACAGGTATGATTTTAGGTTTTTAAGACCAAAATTATTTTCGTTATTTATTTTTGAGATGTTACGCCGTGTTGCGCTTCCTCCTTCTTTAACCAACATTTTGGAGAGGGTTACAGTGTCCATCATCAGGGCAGATGTCACAATTTAGCGCCCACCGTGGAATTCACCTTTTACTTTTGAAAAAAAATTATTTTTGTACAATTTTTTCCAATCTAGGTACCTGATGAATGTTATTAAGAGATATGACGAAGGAGTGTTTCAATTTTCATATAAGTATTTAAAAAAAGAATTCTTAAAAAAGAAATTTTAACAATCACAGATTAAGGAAGAAAACTAAAAGTGCGTTCCACACAAATTTGAAATGGAAACAAATGTTCCACTTATATACGCATACGCTCTATCTCACTTACACTGGCCTTACATCGTATATCTCCATTGGAATTTCAAAAGCCTTGATGAGTTTCGGCCCAATTGGCCAAATATTTGGATTCCGAAACACGTTAAAATTTTTTGGTAACAATTGTAAAGTTATGTCTAATGAGAGAAGCACGAGGGGAAAATTGAAATTTCGTAAAAAAATAGCACCATCCCTAAACAAGCCCTTTTCATTTTGATACTATTTTATCTGCACTATGAGGTTTAAAATATTAGATTTGAATAATGTTTGCTTCTTTGGGAAGACGTCTTTTGTTTTATTTACCTTTTCTAATCAATCTTGCTTACTATTATTATGAATAAAATACGACAATAAATAAGTAGTGCACTGGTGTTTGGTTTATTGGGATAAGGATGTTACGTATCTTCGGGAAATTTTGCCGTTGGTTATTTTGAAAATTATTTATAAACATATTAAAAACATTGATGTACAATTTAACCTTCAAAGTTATTACAACAAATTATGCATTATTGTGTTGATATGGGTTTCACCCAGTACTTCAGTACAGGGTGGAACAAAGCAACGAAGTTTTAGTTCGTTTTTAATTAAATACCTTCTTACTACTTAAATGTAAGTAAGGCCTGAGCGGAAAAGCGTTCTGTAGGGCGTGCAGCTTCAGCGACGAGAGAGTGTGCACTGTGTGGCCTCTGTAGCCAGACAGCGTTCGGATTAGATAGGTTGAGGTTAAAATTTTTAGAAGAAAATTCTTTGATAATATTTCAGATATTCAAGTGATATTGTAAACCAAAGAAAAAGAGAATATTCTACATTATATCAAACATTAAGGGGGATTCTAGTCTAGAAGCATGAATTGCAGGAGTTTAAAAGAAAATACATTAAAAAAAAATCAAACGAAAAAATTCAAAATTCAAAAAATTACGGTTAGGTTACCCTCCACTTCCTAACTTTGTGAGTTACAGTCACAAAGTTAGGAAGTGGGGTGTCTCAAAAAAATGGCGCGCCCTGATTGACATGATTGCAACCCTTCTAGTAATCAGAAAGAAAAAAAACAAATTCTTAATTCAGACAAATGCTGCTATGTCCCTTACCTCGGAAAAAATTTTTTTTTTCGCTAAATAGCGGCTGTGTGAAATAAAGACACTTTTTTACCACTTTTATTGACTTTTCTGAATTTTTAAAAAATAGTAAAAATTGAAATTTTGTTATAATTCTGGTTGTGGCAATAGAGTAATGTGTAGAGAAAGCTCACACCAAATTTCAAGCAAATTGGTTTGATAGAAATTGAGATAATCTGTAATTGTCTGTAATAATCTGTAATCTGATAATTGTCTTAATCATTTTAAACGCATTTTTCTCAAAAAGTAGTTTTGAGAAAAATGCGTTTAAAATTTTGTTCTATGTAGATTCTGGTTAGATTCCGTCTAAACCGCGACATTAAAATGGTTAAAACTTTTAAAATAACGCGAATTTCGAAAAATCCTTAAAGGAGATATTTTTGAATATTTAAACTTTGGAAATATGAAGAAATTTTTTTTTTCTTGACTAGAAAACTGCCTTAAGATTATATTCAAGAATGTCAGTTTCAACCTTCGATTAAAACCTACAAATTGGAAAATTACATGTAAAAAAAATTCGAATCACGCTTAAATTTTACTTTTACCAATTTTCATATATTATATTCAATAACCCTTGCCGAAATATTGATAGTGCCCACAAGGTAAGTAAAAATAAAACTTAAAGATTTGCTTTATAATAATTGTATTTTACTATCTATTATTTGTACTGGCAGTGAAAAAACCAACAGATTTCAGATTTGGCTGTATTTCCGATATTATTTCCTCGAACGACATCATGCACACTTTTCCAAATGCTGCAAAACACAAACTAGTTTGAATTTGCACTCGCACGCGTCGCCGAACGAAAACATGCACGCTCTCCCTATCGCTGTATTTGGACGCCTCTCAGGACGCGCCAGTCCATGAACACAGGTTTGAGGCGAACGCCACACGCCCCGCCCCGCCAAGAACCGGCACTCGGACCTTATACTAATGTATATTTTGACGTGATAACGTCTTATAAATCGATGAACGCCGGCTGCACTCACGAAAAAGCATGACTCACTTTCACGTTCCGCCTGAGCTGAGCGTGCAAGCGAGAGCGCGGAACAAGCGTTCGGCCTAAGCGTTCGGCTTGTGACGCGTCTATCTCTCTTCCACTCCATTGTTATTATATGACGTTATCACGTAAAAATTATCGTCCGTAAACCGACTTTACAGACAACCAAATTTTTCGCTTTACTCGATGACTATTTTCAAATCTACGATTTCAGTTGGCATCACGGCAAACAACGTGGTCCATGTGTTGTTTGCAGTGATGCCAATTGAAATCGTAGATATGAAAATAGAGATGAAAAAGGCGATCACGTAAAGCAAAAAATTTTGTCTTTGGTCTCTACACGGGAATCGGGCTGAAAAAAGACACCTTCCTAGAGCGCGGTTTTAACTGGCGATGGGCGCAATCGATGAATAATCGATCTTTTTAAAAACCGAAATATTTCCAATCATTCAAATTATCGTAGACCAGTGTTTGTTCACTGTTTTGAAAGAATCGCCCCCTTTACGACAAAAAAAATTCAGTAAGTTTTAAAATGTCAGAATTTATTCAAAAACGGCATTATAGTTGCATAATAATAATATTATAGTTGCTAGTACACAATAAAAAAATCATTGCCAGTATAAAAATATTAGTTTTGATAATTTTTGCAAATTCGGTAGCTAAAATGTAGCTATACCAGTGTACTATATTTTGTTTTGTGTCAACATTCAGCCACCCCCCCTCCCTCTTTTCGGTTTTGCCACCACTGAAACCAAACCAAAAAATGCTGCCCCCGACCGCAAACCCGACAGAGTAGGTATCCCGAAGATAAATAACATCCTTAATAAGTTATCACAATAAATCCAACACCAAAGCAATACATACTTATTATCGTATTTTAATTAATTGATAATAACAGTAAGCAAGGTTGATTAATCGATTGATCGTTCGATTTTTTTAAAGTTTCATGTTCACCTTTGACACACCCCTCATAGTCAGAAATACAACGGTAGAAAAATAATTACTTTTAACTGTTCCAAATTCCTGATTCCAAAATGCCAATGTTGCCTCTAAAGTCATGAAAAGTCGAAATTTAATGGCCTTTATTTCACTATTTAATAAATAAAATCACGCGTTTCCGAGCTAGATAATTTCTAAACATTTTTAATAAAAAATTGTAGTTCAGTTTTTATTTTGTAAAAATTATTTTTTTATTGTTTTTCATTTACTCACAAATAATTGCCCAAATTGCCTCTAAAATCATGAAACATGAAAAATTTTAATGGCCTATATATTATTATTTAATGCAAAAATAAATCAAGTAGCTCACATCCATGTTAGATATTTGATACACCTTTTGATTACAAAAATAATTTTTCAATTTGGTTGAGTATTTTGATCTCAAACGCAGAATTAAGGTTTGTATGAAACCGGCCGAAATGGGCCGCGCATACCTTCCCATTAATAACATGTTTGTAACACATAATTATTATCTGCAAATATTTATCTAAAAGTCGTTGGGAGGAGGCGAGGAAAGTACTTAGGAAAATGAAAAACAAGTGTTTAAATGGGAAAGCATCATATCGGTGGTCAGTAGTAGGTGACAGCATAGACAGACGATAGACGTACGCATAAGGATAATCTTCCCATTTCATCTCTTTAAGAATTTTTTTCTTTTGGTGTTAATTCTCCCGTGACTTTCAAAAGGTAATTTTTCATCTTATGACGAATTTAGCTTTTGCTTAGATTGTATTTTTTAAAGATCTCTTCAACCTTACCAAAAATGTCCGTTTTTCGTTATCATCAGTAGATAGTAATTTTCTTAACATTTTTTAGTAGCTTGCGTTTTTTGTAGTAGTGTTTTTGTGATTTTTGCATAGTTAAAGTATGAAAGAATTTTGCATCTTCTCTAAAGGTCTGATGATCGGTTCAACCCCTCAAGCGCTTAAGGGTCATGTGTAACCAGTTCCATATTTTTAAAAAGTGTGTTTATCCTTTTTCTATCATGCGGAAATACGTGTTTTTTGTAAATATTATAATTCTTCTCAGTTTGGCTCAAATGTGTATACTGGATGCCATTAATAAAACTAAATAATACTACTTGAATAATTTATAATTCGCGCCACTAATTTAACATTTAGTCTTACTTTAAAAAGTATTTCTTACTTTTTATTGTATGAACGAGATACACAGAGAAATGACAGCTTTCTTACACATTTCCCAAATAAAAGGGATACACGACTTCGTTATGTTTTGAATTGGTTGTTTATTACTTCGAATTGTTTGTCTATTTCAGTGAACAATGTCGGCCAAGATATTCCTTGTCTGTCTCGCGGCAGTATCCCTTGGCCTAGCCTCAGCGCTCCCAACTGGACTGGACCCAGCGACCGAGAGAATTGAATTGTCGGTAAGTCATTAACCTTTTATGAATTTTTTTAAAACGCATCTTTGGATTTAGAACGATCTCCTGGAATTATCCTTGAATTACACGCCTCTCGGAGACTGGACTAAGCCAGGGGTCGGAAGTTTGTCAAGTGAGAAGTGCCAATTTGTCAACGACACAGGATAACAAAGGGGAAGGGGGGGGGGCTGCAAAATCGTACTGTGGTAAAAATGTGGTGGAACGATAATTACTGTTACTGTACGGTCTGCCTGAAGAGCCGAGAGCCAACAGACGCTTATGCAAAGAGCCGCAAATTCCGAACCCTGGACTAAGCAAATTATACAAATCTTGACTAGTAATATGTTGTCGCTGTTATCAGAATTTAAAGGAAGAAACCTTTTATTTTTATTTATCAATGTATACCTCACAAGAGTCCCAGCTGCTCTCGTCTGGAGCCGGTGAAACTGGTTCCATGCCAACTGAGAATAAAGTCTACTCAACACCTCTTTGAAAAGTCAATAAAAGGTTTGAAAATTATATTTTTAAAAAAGCCCATAACCTTAACCTAACGTAACCTATTTAACCAATTTTTATATATTTTGTCATCACTCTTAATGATTTTTATGAGGTGGTTCTGAGTTGGTTTTATTCTGGGTTGTCGGATCACCGTGAAACTGTGGCATCCACAATTGGGTATGTTGCGAGGCTGGAGGTAGTGGGGAGAGGAAAGAGACGGGAAAGAGGATTGTGGAGAAATACCTGGCTATTCAGAACTGATCACCAAACACGGCTTAAGCCATTTTAAGCAACGTTTCATTCTGAATGGTGGTCTTACACCACGGCGATACTGAGAGTATTTTCCACTCTGGAACGTGCCGAAAATATACTATATATTATTTTTAAATGAATTAATTATGAAATGACACAAATTAAACAGATAACACAAAATTTATTTGCGCACGCCGGGATTCGATCCCGCGGTAAATATATATATATTAATGCACAGTTTTCGAAAACTCACTTTTTTTTCGTCATTTAGGCAAAAGACGACCTTGCCGCCCCTTAAGTTTTACCCGTTTCGAGGTTCAGTTTCGCTCGAAACACAGGGCTTTTTTTTTCAGTGCAGGCCTCCCACGCCAAAATGACCTCTCCGCTCTTCGAGTTTGACCGACCTCAGAGACCACTATCGCAAGACAGGAAACTCACACGAAATTCTTATTTTAGAAACGCCAAAAGTCAACGGAAAAAACTGATACAAAATCAGCGGCGATAACTGGAACCTCCGGCTGAATCTCTCATCGACGAAGAAATCGGCCTGGTTATATTTCCCGCCGACAGGTTCGCATTTGCAAAAAAGATAAGAAATCTTAATCACTATTTCCTTTACGCGAAACGAATTTGCTAGAAATTTATTCTTTTATTTTAATGGCGATGCTGCTAAAAAATGACATTTTATAGGTACGACACGCGGTACGAGATATCGTCGAAAAAGCGCGTTCTGGTGGAGATGTTTTTTAATAAATAGGAGGAATAGAAATTAAGGAAGCTTTTAAAATCGACAAATATGTCGGTCACCATTCAAAATGTTACACGATAGCGCGCGGAAAAATGATATTTTCTGACGTTTCGCAAAACTCGCATTTTTCTCGAGGGTGCATAATTTATCTGGCCAGTAGAACACCTAATTTTCTTACAAATAAATTCAGGTTGGGTAAATTTTCTCACACCTGGTAACACTGGATTCTGAAATTTTACAAATGGCGGAAGGCAACACTCTCCGCCAACTAAAGATTTCAATCCAGAGACATCTAGCGGTGCGGAATACAAGTACGGATCGTTCACACAAAACAAAATCAAATGTCTGTCGAACACGCCTGTAGTTCTATTTCAATCCGTTCAAATCGGCAGGTTCGTCTGTATCGAAAGAAATTTGCTCAATTCACGAAAAAAGATCTCCGTATCGAGTGTTGCTAGACGCTCGGTTTTGGAATGCCCATTTTAGGAAAGTAGTTTTTTAATTTATGTACGGGTTCACAATGTCAGAATATTGTACGTCTGCGAATGACGAACTAAGTAGGTACCTGATAGATGGGCTCCGATGCATTAGGATTCGTATTATTTATAAATATAAATACTTTGCGAACTCTTTTTCATTGAAATGATTATTTGATAAAAAATTCTGAATATACATTTTAATGGCGTGTTTTTTTTTACGTATGTGCAGGTGTACCAACTGAGAATCTGAGTAGGTAGGTACCTGCACATAACAACTCGGAATCATCAAATGGGTATTGCATATGTTTTTTCTTTTGGAAATTTGTAATGAAATTATTTGAAGTTGAAAGGATAATTTCTTTTGTAATTATTTTTTGGGCTGTTATGCCGTGTTGCGCTACCTTCGTCTTTAGCCTAGATATTTAAGGGATTTATTTTTTTAAAATATTATAGTAACATAACGCTTTTTTTGTATTTAGCTTATTTATGATAATTATTCAACGTTAGAGGCGGGCATTGGCACTGCCGCCCCGGGAACCATTCGTTGGATGAGCAACACCTCATAAAAATGGGTATACAATAATTTTGAAAATTATATTTTTAAAGGGCCGTTTTTGTGAAAAATGACAAAAAGGTGAGGTACAATATTGAAAATCTACCAGGAGCACATAACACGCAAGAGTAAAATTTAACAGAGAATACATTTATTTACTGGACAACTTAGACCTCACTTTTCAAGTATTAGTTGAGATTGTTTTGGAAAAGTTTCACTTCTACCGCGTGTAAACTGCACTCGAATTTTTTTTGACAACGTACGTAGGTACCTACTCGGATAGTATATATTCTGAACATTTCTAAAAAAATGAGTAAATTTAAATAAAGATGGTCCAATTTTTTTTTGCGAAATGGTGTAGGTACCTTTTGAATACTGTACGGGAACTAATCGTTCGTACATTTTACATTAAATTTCAATGTGAAAACCGCACAAGAGTCCCAATTACTGCCGTCCGGAGTCAGTGCGACTACGGCGTCCCCAGTTGGGTTTAGTTTTAGTTTCTGAAAAATTCTGAATAATACATTTTTATAGCGCCGTTTTTTGAAAAACTACAGTAAGCTGCACTCGAATTTTTTTTTGACAACGTCCTACTCGGATACTATTTATTCTGAACATTTCTAATAAAATGAGTAAATTTAAATAAAGATGGTCCAATTTTTTTTTGCCAAATGGTGTGGGTACCTTTTGAATACTGTACGGGTTCATACATTTTAAATTAAATTTCAATGTGAATACCGCACAAGAGTCTCAACTACTGCCGTCTGGAGTCGGTGAGACTACGGCATCCCCAGTTGGGTTTAGTTTAAGTCTCTAAAATTTCTGAATAATACATTTTTATAGCGCCGTTTTTTGAAAAATTACTTTCAGTTATAAGTTCAAAAATTTCCGAGATCCAACAATTTTTTTTTTCCAAAATTAAAAAATTTCCAGAATCCAATAATTTTTTTTTCCAAAATGGAAAAGTTTCACTTCTACCGCGTGTAAACTGCACTCGAATTTTTTTTGACAACGTACTCGGACACTATATATTCTGAACATTTCTAATAAAATGAGTAAATTTAAATAAAGATGGTCCAATTTTTTTTGCCAAATGGTGTAGGTACCTTTTGAATACTGTACGGGTTCATACATTTTAAATTAAATTTCAATGTGAATACCGCACAAGAGTCCCAACTACTGCCGTCTGGAGTCAGTGAGACTACGGCATCCCCAGTTGGGTTTAGTTTAAGTCTCTAAAATTTCTGAATAATACATTTTTATAGCGCCGTTTTTTGAAAAATTACTTTCAGTTATAAGTTCAAAAATTTCCGAGATCCAACAATTTTTTTTTTCCAAAATTAAAAAATTTCCAGAATCCAATAATTTTTTTTTCCAAAATGGAAAAGTTTCACTTCTACCGCGTGTAAACTGCACTCGAATTTTTTTTGACAACGTACTCGGACACTATATATTCTGAACATTTCTAATAAAATGAGTAAATTTAAATAAAGATGGTCCAATTTTTTTTTGCCAAATGGTGTGGGTACCTTTTGAATACTGTACGGGTTCATACATTTTAAATTAAATTTCAATGTGAATACCGCACAAGAGTCTCAACTACTGCCGTCTGGAGTCAGTGAAACTACGGTATCCCCAGTTGGGTTTAGTTTGTCTCTAAAATTTCTGATTAATACATTTTTATAGCGCCGTTTTTTGAAAAATTACTTTCAGTTCAAAAATTTCCAAGACAAAAAATTTTTTATTTCCAAAATTAAAAAAATATCCAAAACTTAAAAATTTTTTTTTTCAAAATTCAATAATTTCCAAAATCCAAATTTTTTTTTTCCAAAATTAAAAATTTTCCAAAACTCAAAAATTTTTTTTTTGAAAATTCAAAAATTTACAAAATCCAAAAATTTTTTTTTTGAAAATTAAAAAATTTCCAAAGTCCAAAATTTTTTTTTCAAAATCCAATTTTTTTTTTTTTAAATTACACCCTACAGTACCCGAGATGGATATCAAATTACGCGTCTCGACCTACACAAACCGAAGGGCTGACGGAAAAAATTGAACGATAAACTCCGAAGACCCTTTTAGGCTCTATTGGTTTTTCTAATTTAAATTAAATGAAATACTGAACGCCCGAGTCGGGCGGCTGGATTGGTTCAGTACTGAATTGAGCGGTAAGCTCCTGGGACGTTTTAAAAGTGTCGGCGACCAAAGTGGCACAATGGTAGGAGTCTTTGCAACAGTAAATTATACGTTACGGGTAACAAATTACAAACATCGTTTTTTTCTTTACCTATTTTATTTAACACACACTCTTCGCTTCATCCGCGTTCACACGTCAAATCGCGTAGTGTTTAACCCCTTGGTTGCCTCTGCAACAGGCAAAGCTAGTATATATATTAATGCACAGTTTTCGAAAACTCACTTTTTTTTCGTCATTTAGGCAAAAGACGACCTTGCCGCCCCTTAAGTTTTACCCGTTTCGAGGTTCAGTTTCGCTCGAAACACAGGGCTTTTTTTTTCAGTGCAGGCCTCCCACGCCAAAATGACCTCTCCGCTCTTCGAGTTTGACCGACCTCAGAGACCACTATCGCAAGACAGGAAACTCACACGAAATTCTTATTTTAGAAACGCCAAAAGTCAACGGAAAAAACTGATACAAAATCAGCGGCGATAACTGGAACCTCCGGCTGAATCTCTCATCGACGAAGAAATCGGCCTGGTTATATTTCCCGCCGACAGGTTCGCATTTGCAAAAAAGATAAGAAATCTTAATCACTATTTCCTTTACGCGAAACGAATTTGCTAGAAATTTATTCTTTTATTTTAATGGCGATGCTGCTAAAAAATGACACTTTATAGGTACGACACGCGGTACGAGATATCGTCGAAAAGTCGCATTCTGGCGAAGATGTCTTTCGATAAATATGAAGAATAGAAGTTAAGGAAACTTTTAAAATCGACAAATGTGTCGGTCACCATTCAAAATGTTACACGATAGCGCGCGGAAAAATGATATTTTCTGACGTTTCGCAAAATCGCACTTTGCTCGAGGGTGCATGATTTAGCTGGCCAGTAGAATACCTGATTTTCTTACATATAAATTCAGGTTGGGTAAATTTTCTCACACCTGGGCACACTGGATTCTGAAATTTTACAAATGGCGGAAGGCAACACTCTCCGCCAACTAAAGATTTCAATCCAGAGACATCTAGCGGTGCGGAATACAAGTACGGATCGTTCACACAAAACAAAATCAAATGTCTGTCGAACACGCCTGTAGTTCTATTTCAATCCGTTCAAATCGGCAGGTTCGTCTGAATCGAAAGAAATTTGCTCAATTCACGAAAAAAGATCTCCGTATCGAGTGTTGCTAGGCGCTCGGTTTTGGAATGCCTATTTTGAGTAGGTAGGTACCTGCACATAACAATTCGGAATCATCAAATAAGAATTGCATATGTTTTTTTTTTGGAAATTTGTAATGAAATTATTTGAAGTTGAAAGGATAATTTCTTTTGTAATAATTTTTTGGGCTGTTATGCCGTGTTGCGCTACCTTCGTCTTTAGCCTAGATATTTAAGGGATTTATTTTTTTAAAATATTAAAGTTACATAACGCTTATTTTTGTATTTTGCTTCTTTATGATAATTATTCAACGTTAGAGGCGGGCATTGGCACTGCCGCTCAGGGAGCCATTCGTTGGATGAGCAACACCTCATAAAAATAGGTACACAATAATTTTGATAATTATATTTTTATAGGACCGTTTTTGTAAAAAATGACAAAAAGGGTGACGTACAATATTGAAAATCTACCAGGAGCTCATAATAAGCAGGAGTAAAATATTACAGAGGGTACATTTATTTACTGGGCTACTCAGACCTCACTTTTCAAGTATTAGTTGAGATTGTTTTGGAAAAGTTTCACTTCTACCGCGTGTAAACTGCACTCGAATTTTTTTTGACAACGTACTCGGACACTATATATTCTGAACATTTCTAATAAAATGAGTAAATTTAAATAAAGATGGTCCATTTTTTTTTTGCGAAATGGTGTAGGTACCTTTTGAATACTGTACGGGAACTAATCGTTCGTACATTTTACATTTAATTTCAATGTGAAAACCGCACAAGAGTCCCAATTACTGCCGTCCGGAGTCAGTGCGACTACGGCGTCCCCAGTTGGGTTTAGTTTTAGTTTCTGAAAAATTCTGAATAATAAATTTTTATAGCGCCGTTTTTTGAAAAACTACGGTAAGCTGCACTCGAATTTTTTTTTGACAACGTCCTACTCGGATACTATTTATTCTGAACATTTTTAATGAAATGAGTAAATTTAAATAAAGATCGTCCAATTTTTTTTTGCCAAATGTTGTAGGTACCTTTTGAATATTGTACGGGTTCATACATTTTAAATTAAATTTCAATGTGAATACCGCACAAGAGTCTCAACTACTGCCGTCTGGAGTCAGTGAGACTACGGCATCCCCAGTTGGATTTAGTTTAAGTCTCTAAAATTTCTGAATAATACATTTTTATAGCGCCGTTTTTTGAAAAATTACTTTCAGTTATAAGTTCAAAAATTTCCGAGATCCAACAATTTTTTTTTTCAAAAATTAAAAAATTTCCAGAATCCAATAATTTTTTTTCCAAAATTAAAAAATTTCCAGAAAGCAAAAAATTTTTTTTTCACAATTAAAAAATTTCAAGAAACAGAAAATTTTTTTTTTCAAAATTCAAAAATTTCCGGAAACCAAAAAATTTTTTTTTCATAATTAAAAAATTTCCAGAATCCGAAATTTTTTTTTTCCAAATTTAAAAAATTTCCAAAAACCAAAAATTTTTTTTTCAAAATTCAAAAATTTCCAGAAACCAAAAAAGTTTTTTTTCAAAATTAAAAAATTTCCAGAATCCAAATTTTTTTTTTCCAAAATTAAAAAATTTTCAGAATCCAAAAAAGTTTTTTTTTTCCAAAATTAAAAAATTTCCAAAACTCAAAAATTTTTTTTTTGAAAATTCAAAGATTTACAAAATCCAAATTTTTTTTAATTTAAAATTCAAAAATTTCCAAAATCCAAAATTTTTTTTTTTAAATTACACCCTACAGTACCCGAGATGGATATCAAATTACGCGTCTCGACCTACACAATCCAAAGGGCTGACTGAAAAAATTGAACGATAAAATCCGAGGACCCTTTTAGGCTCTATTGGTTTTTCTAATTTAAATTAAATGAAAAACTGAACGCCCTGAGTCGGGCGGCTGGATTGGTTCAGTACTGAATTGAGCGGTAAGCTCCTGGGCCGTTTTAAAAGTGTCGACGACCAATGTGGCACTGTGGGAAGAGTCTTTAAGACAGTAAACTATACGTTTCGGGTAACAAATTACGCGTATCGATCTGCACAGCCCAAATGGCGCAGTGAAAATTTGAGCAGGAAGCTACTTGGCCTGCTTTTGCGAGAAAAGGCCCGTACCGAACGCCTTGAACCGGGTGACCGAAGCGGCCAGAGAGCAGGCGTACGCAATTGGGCTGTCAACTATCTGTGCCCTTTGTAGACGGACACTCCTCGCTTTATCCACATTCAAATGACGTTTTTTTCTCTACCTATTTTATTTAACACACACTCTTCGCTTCATCCGCGTTCACACGTCAAATCGCGTAGTGTTTAACCCCTTGGTTGCCTCTGCAACAGGCAAAGCTAGTACATATATTAATGCACAGTTTTCTCTCCAATTTGGGGGGGGGTCTGCAGGCGAAAAACGACCTTGCCGCCCCTTAGGTTTTACCCACCTCAAGGTTCGCTTTCGCTCGAGCTACAAATTCAGTGAAGGCGCCCGACACGCGAAAACGACCTCTCCGCTCCTCGAATTTCGCACACCTCTAGGTTCACTCTCGCTCGAAAATCCGAGTTTGGGAATTATTCAACCCGAAAACGCCCCTTTTTCACGCCAAAATGGACCTACGCGCGTTGATTTTCTGAATACTCGAAGGGTCTCTCTGGCAGGCCAAATTTGACACTAGCAGATGTTTTTTTTCAAGTTCAATCGGGATCGGGAAACATATTTATTTTCATATATATATTTGCCAAAACTTTACCAGAGACATCTAGCGGTACGGAATATAAGTATGGATCGTTCACACAAGACAAAATCAAATGTCTATCGAACACGGCTGTAGTTCTATTTCAATCCGTTCGAATCGGCAGGTTCGTCTATATCGAAAGAAATTTGCTCAATTCACGAAAAAAGATCTCTGTATCGAGTGTTGCTAGACGCTTGGTTTTGGAATGCCTACTTTAGGAAAGTAGTTTTTTAATTTAAGTACGGGTTCACAATGTCGCTGACTAAAATTGTTATCTGCCAATAAATAGTGTAGATACGTTTAAATAAAATAATTATTTCATATAAATTTAATTAGATACCTAAATTAACTGCTTTAAATATACCTACACTAGCTAGAAAAAATATTATTAAAATTGTGAGAGGACTTCTTTTATCTCATTTCTTTGATGTGAATTTGTTTTTTCTTTTGTTATTTTTTTCATCATTTATACTTTCATATTATTTTTGGAATATAATATATATATTAAGCTTGACAACAGCAAAAAAATACATGAAAACTTATTTTTTTGTAGGGTGTTTCGATTGTTATTTTTTCAAAAACATTTTTTTTCCTACTATTCACAGGCATATTATTAAATGTTGTTCTTAATAAAGCATCAAAGTTAATTTGTAAGTGCTTTCTTACATTCTCAATAAAAATATTACGAAAAACATTTATTTATTTATTAAACATTACTCTTTTTTACCTCTGAAACATGTTTTTATGAGACATGGTAACACTTATCGGGTTCAAGTGAGGTACGTCGCGAACTCACATGTCAAACTTTTAGCCAAAAAACGGACCTCTCAGCGGTTTCGGTTGTTGTTTTACGACAAACGGCATTACGGCCGAAAAATCGATCCTGGCTAAAATGTTTTTGAAATATATTATAGTCCAGCGGTTTCCTCAACTTATTCAAGCGTCAGTTTATACGCGTCACATGCAATTTTTTTCACGAGAAGCCAAACAAATCAGCATTTTCCGTTAAAAATCACCACGAAAACGTGCTCAGGGATTCCTTCGGAAGTTTAAATGTTACTAGCCAGTTGGAATAAAAATATTATTCATCACACGGTAGGTACTTTTGTCAGTTTATCGTTCCTTCAAAGAGGTCGGCACTGGCTTTTGGTTTTTTTACAGATTGTTGGGGTAGGTCGTAAACTGAAATGTCAGATTTTAGCCTTATAAAACAGACATGACAGCGTTTTTCGTTGTCGTTTCACGGCACACAAAAATTCCGCCGAAAAAACGACCCCGGCTGAAATTTTTTTGAAAAATATTTTAGTCGGGAGGTGTGCGCAACTTATTCGACCGTCATTACATACGCATCGCATGTGAAATATTTCAGGACAAGCTAAACAAAATCAATTTTTTCCACAAAAAATCACAAAAAACACGTGCTTAGAAATTCCTCGAGAAGTGTGAATATTACTAGCGAGGTAGATTTAAATGTTATTCATTACTGGGTAGGTACTTTTTTCAATAGTTTCGCAGTAAACCAGTAGTATTCGTAAGGTTGACGAAATTTTTCAGGAAATGCGCAGGTACCTACTCGAATATTAACTACGTAACGAATAGGTACCTAGGTTGGTATGCAAACGGTAAGGATGAGTTGTTTAAATAAAATTGAACAATTCATTGATAATTAAATGCCATCTCGAGTTTCTTAAAATGTTACTTACAGGGTAAGTACTAAATTCGTTTATACTAAAAAATGCCGATTGCCGATTGCCAGTTTACGAATGTGAGTGCAGGGTGGTAAAAAAATACCGCTCAAAATATATTGATTAATTTTGAAATGGTATTAATAATGTTTTCTTATTTCTTTTTTTTTAGAAAATGGCGTCGGGCGGTTGCGACTAAGGCTTGCGCGGCGTATAAATTTTTTTCAAAACAAGATAAATACGTAGATTTTTTTTAAATTTTCAATACATTTTTCGTTATGAATAATTATTTATTACGAAAAATATATATTGGCGTTGGTAAATATGAAAGGTGGACAATTCATAGATGTCATTTCAAAAAAAAAAATTTTTAGTCAATTTCTAAAAAAATTTTTTTTTTTTTTAACAAATTGTGTTTTGTTAAAAATGAGTAAGGAAATTTTGGCGGACCCTATCTTTTTTAGCGTTCAGCCAATCAGGAGAGAGGATTGGCTGATGCTCCAATCTCTCTCCTGATTGGCCGCATAGAGATGGGAATGCTGATGAATTCAAATGACGATATTCACCATAAGTAGGAACTTATTTGCTTTAAAATCACAAAAATTATGATAATAAAATAAAATAAAGTAATCAAAGATGGATTTTTGCAAAAATGCCTGAGTACCTGATTATGTATTGGAACGTGGATATGTATTGGAACTATTTATTCCGTACATTTTAGTGAAATTAAGTACACGAATATATAATGTGCATTAGTAGGTATTAGGTATGAGGAACCTTTTTTTTATTTTCTGTCCAAATGAAATGGTAAAGTTTTTGATTGACGTATTGAAAAAAGTGTAGATAATGCTTCATTCACGTTCGGATGTACTAAGATGTATGGAATGTCACAAATTTTTTATGACTTTTTTTACGTATGTGCAGGTACCTACCCAGAATCTGAGTAGGTACCTGCACATAACAACTCGGAATCATCTGATGATATTGCATACATATGCTTTTTTTTTGGAAATTTGTAATGAAATAACTTGAAGTTGGTTGGGATAATTTTTTTTTGTTATTTATTTTTGGGGTGTGATGCCGTGTTGCGCTGCTAAAGACGAAGGTAAGGGATTTTTTTTTTTTATATTAAATTTACATAACGCTTTTTTTGTATTTTGCTTCTTTATGATAATTATTCAACGTTGGAGGCGGGCATTGGTACTGCCGCCCCGGAAACCATTTATTGGATGACCAACACCTCATAAAAATAGGTATAAAATAATTTTGAAAATTATATTTTTATAGGGCCGTTTTTGTGAAAAATGACAAAAAAGGTGAAGTACAATATTGAAAATCTACCAGGAGCACTTAATACGCAGGAGTAAAATATAACGGAGAATCCATTTATTCACTAAAGTAGGGAGGCACTTCTTTCATTAAAAAAAAATATGAATTTGAATAAAAAAAAACATCCAAAGACGGGAATTTTGAAGTGATACTTCTATTTGTATTGCGGATGAAACGGAAATGACGATTACTGCACCTGCGAGGCATCAACTGAGTACATCAGCCGCTTTGATAATGATGTGACTTCTAAAGGCTGCTATTGGTTGACATATGAAAAAGTATTTATTGGTTGAGATTGTTTCGGTAATGTTTCACTTCTACCGCGTATAAACTGCACTCGATTTTTTTTTACTTAGTTCGTAGGTACCTACTCGGATACTATATATTCTGAACATTTCTAATAAAATGAGTAAATTGAAATAAAGATGGTCCAATTGTTTTTGCCAAATGGTGTAGGTATCTTTTGAATACTGTACGAGAACTAATCGTTCATACATTTTAAATTAAATTTTAATGTGAATACCGCACAAGAGTCTCAACTACTACCGTCTGGAGTCAATGAGACTACGGCATTCCCAGATGGGTTTAGTTTTAGTTTATGAAAAATTCTGAATCATACATTTTTATAGCGCGGTTTTTTGAAAAATTACTTTCAGTTATTAAGTTCAAAAATTTCCAAGATCCAAATTTTTTTTTTTTAAATTCAAAAATTTCCAAAATCCAAAATTTTTTTTTTTGAAAAATAAAAATTTTCAAAATCCAAAAAAAATTTTATTCAAAATTCAAAAATTTTCAAAATCCAAAATTATTTTTCCAAAATGAAAAAATTTCCAAAATTCAAATTTTTTTTTTCAAAATTAAAAAATTTCCAAAATCCAAATTTTTTTTTTCAAAATCCAAAATTTTTTTTTCCATAATTAAAAATTCAAAAATTTTTTTTTTCAAAATTAAAAAATTTCTACAATCTAAAATTTTTTTTTTTTTCAAAATTACACCTTACAGTACCCGAGATGGATAGATATCAAATTACGCGTCTCGACCTATACAATCTGAAGGGCTGAGTGAAAAAATTGAGCGATAAACTCCGAGGACCCTTTTTGAGAGAAGGCTCTATTGGTTTTTCTAATTTAAATTAAATGAAATACTGAACGCCCTGAGTCAGGCGGCTGAATTGTGTTAGCGTCAGCGTGCGTGCTGATGCTATCGGCAGGGTTGGAGAAAGCTCCCACATATTTAATACAAATTAGTTGCTGTATCTGCCCCAAATAAAAACTAGCTCAGGTTCGGTGCAAGCAGGGTTTCTTTTAACCTCAAGGCTAGTGCTTGTGGTTCGGAACTTCACGCTTCTCCATCCCCCCAGGGCCTCTCTCGACAAGCAAAACACGGTAGGTTATCACATAAATAGTTTATTCAATTCTAGGAGACACAATAATACATAAGAGGAACGATCCTAGCTGAAAGTTAGTTTGAACGTCAGTCTCTGCTCTCTACACGCGTGGTTAGGGCTTCAAAACATTTAATTGCACACAAAGGGTAACATGGTAATTGACTCACGTTTGGTTTATGGGCCAACAGCGGCTTTACGCGCTTGTTCTCCCGGTCTCAGCAGCGTCCATGCGCCGACACCGGAAGTGCACAACCGGCGAAACTGAACTTGTGTCGCACATGTTCGCGCGGGACGTGGGCCCGGGAAGCTCGCTTGCTGAAGACTGGTTTGAATGGCCGTGTGCGGCGCGTCTCCTGATCCGTGGGTCGCGGGAGGGGTGATGCGCCTGCGCATTACCGTCCCGCGGTGCAACAGTATTTTAGGGCTCGATTCGCTGACTGTCGAAACATGACGGTACTTAAGACTCGATTCCTTATTCTTGTAACGTAACACTTCCCCCCTCGCCGCAATAAAAGCGACGTGGCAATGGAGCTGTAGGGCTAATAAATCCTCTTACCCTTTCAGCACTTGTGCCAAAAACATTTAAGAGAAACGAGGAGAGAGAGAGAGAGAAATTCCTAGCTGGAGAATAGTTATGAACAGAACACAAAAGAGATGATACATGGTGTAACAAGGAATTGTCAATAAATGTATATAAAGGCAGTGGCATACATAAATACAGTTGCAAAGAACAAGGATCTGTTGAAGAAAGGTACAAGGGTTATGCAGTGATAGAAAAAAAAAAAACTCTAATTGTATCATTGGTCTGTGAGCTAATGTTTGCGAACGTGGTTTGCGTAGGATGTCTGGGGTGGTTGAACGTTTCACTGAAGTTACAAGGTTACTTTGTCACAGTAACCTGGCCCATTTGAGATTACACTCAAGGGACACTAGGGCCTTTAAGAAAATACGAGGAAGAGAACACATGATGAGGCTTCTAGGTGGTGTGGAGAGTTCTACCTGTCACAGAGGTCGAAAGGGTAACTGCTTCCGGATCCTGTGGGTGAGCCAGTACGAAACCATTGAAGTACTGGAGAGTGGAATCGTAATTGGTGGTTGGTACACTGGTTTTTGTATGTAGTGGGATTGTTTTGTGAACAATCGTTGGTATTGTTATTTGCGCAAGGGCACAGGAGCATCAGCACAATGGCAGTAGGGCATTTGCATTATGCAGCAGGAACATTTGCATAATGGCAGCAGAAACATTTGCACAAGGGCAACAGGAACATTTGTATTATGCAGCAGGAATATTTGCATAATGGCAGCAGAGCATTTGCATTATGCAGCAGGAACATTTGCATAATGGCAGCAGGAACATTTGCACAAGGGCAACAGGAACATTTGTATTATGCAGCAGGAATATTTGCATAATGGCAGCAGAGCATTTGCATTATGCAGCAGGAACATTTGCATAATGGCAGCAGGAACATTTGCACAAGGGCAACAGGAACATTTGTATTATGCAGCAGGAATATTTGCATAATGGCAGCAGAGCATTTGCATTATGCAGCAGGAACATTTGCATAATGGCAGCAGGAACATTTGCACAAGGGCAACAGGAACATTTGTATTATGCAGCAGGAATATTTGCATAATGGCAGCAGAGCATTTGCACAATGGCAACAGGAACAGGAACCAACCTAGAGCTGGCGTGCTCGGGTTTGTTTTGAGTGTCGGTTCTTTGTGGTGATACAATTCGCAACTACACGCACGACTCACACTAGGTTATGTTAGATGCGGTCGGGTGCTTTTGGTACGCAGGGATTGAAGGCAAGGGACCTCCGTGACGGTAGCGAGGGCAGCATGAAGAGGCGCAGATGTAGATAGGGTGCAGAGCTGCTGGTTTTTTTTTTTTAATCCGGCAAAAATTATTATTAGAACAAAATTCTTGAAGTTTACCTGCCTAGTAGACCAATGATGAAAAAAGTTTGGAGAGAAACAAGTGTGCATGTTGAGAAAAAGTTGGATTTGTTTGGCGTGTAGAGAGAGAGACGGAGAGAGAGCTAACTAAATGTGGCTAATTCCTAATACATGTTACAAAGGTACGTATTCAAGGACAGGTTCTGTGTAACCCCTTTTGGTTTTTTTTTCTTTACCAAATACATTTCCAAGAATACGTGGTTGAGGGATTGTACGTATAACAAAATTCCCCATTCGAAAGAAGTTGGTCTTCCATGACCTATGCTCACGTCTATACGGTAGCATTTTTTCTACTTTCGAAAAACAAAACATTGCGTACAAGATTAGTTATAACAAAGTGGGAAAGGAGTAGGAAGTTGAAAGGATCCGCGTATGAAGATTGTCCCATTTGACAAACGAAACGCCAAGTGCGTAACGCATATATCCCCATTCACGGATAATTTCGAGGAAGGGGGAGGGTGATAATTGGGAACATTTGAACGAAGAAAACTGCTGGGGACTCGGCTATTTCCGAAATTCGACCTCTGGGTGGAGGTGAAACAAGGTCTACAGCAGTCATCCTGGCACATTACAATAGTATTTGGTAGTGTTGGACAAAAGAATACACTGACATAAAAGTCTAATCCTCTACGTGTATTGGGCAGAAGATTAGGGGTCGTTTTATTCTCCTACTTGTTTGCGAGAAATGACAGACCCTTGCTCAAATCTCACAAACCTGGGGATTTTCTTTGTTCGTCTCCCAGACAACGAGTTAGGTATTTTTGTGTCCATCAACTTAACTCCCACGACACGATGCCCCATAATCATGAGTGAAGCGTATGATTAGTCCTTTTGAGATAGTAGATAGTTCCTGGGTTCTTGTGACAGGAAGTCCACGGGCATATTAATGATTACAAAAAGGGGTGTGGACTACATTGAGTAGTTCACACATAAAGGTTTGATATTATTTCGTTCGCACGATTCATGGTGAGTATTATAACGTCTTCACGTATAGCGTACAAGATTGCAAAATCAAAAGATTTGCAAGTAAGTTTTATAACGTCTTCACGGATAACAATGAACGAATTACAACTGGGTTGCCCAGTATTGAAGGGAGGTGCAAAAGACTAGGTATTTATGACATTTCTGACAAAAACCCACAGAGTAATTATAACGGGCTCCCCGTATCGCATTTAGTAGATATTCTGAGATTCCCATCTATGACGGCAGATTTTATAAGGTTCCCACCTATGATGGCAACAAAGGTTAACGTTCATATAAAGGTACCTATTCAATACAGACGGCGAGACATACTGATGTACTTAGTACAACAATACCGTAGCATAATAAATCCATATTAGCGTACGTTAAAGACTTGCACAAAGGCAAAAACATATTTGAAGATCTGGCCAAGATTTTATACTTCAACAATTAAGGGACAAAAAAAATTCTGGCGTGCTGATGGAATGTGAATTTCATCTAAGCTTACCGCAAAAGAGATCCTTTGTGGTACAACCCTTTTGGTTACGCACAGAGTATCGTATCGTGATGGTACAACTTTTGTTGTACTTACACGTACGATGGTAGCAACAATACAAGACATGCGCTTATCGTTGTTTGACAAGGAAAATTATTTACATTGGTCCGATTTGAGTGTTTAAGACCTTCTAGGTTTTACTTACTTATACAGACTGCGATGGACACACCTTGGTGTTATGAAAATTATAATAATGGGATGGGTTGTTCACAGGGTGGTTCACTTGGAGACCTGGCTTCTTGTTGTGACCTCGTACTTTGCACGTGATAAGTCACAACAAGGCAACCCCAAAATTTCAGTTTGAGCAGTTGAGACCCAGGGTGACTCAATGTTGCTGAAATGTTGTAAAAAAATTTATCGTTAATGAAGAGGCACGTTGAAAGTTGTCCCTTTTATAACGATACTTTCCAGACTCCACATCCAGTTCTGGGGAGAGCTAGAGCAATTTGGGTTATTTATTGAGCGCCATTCTATTTTCTTAAAAAACAGAAAAAAAAACTTAGAACGGGTAGCAAACATCTGATACCGCCGTGGGTTTACACAGGTTTGCTTACCTAATTTAACTACATATGACATAAGGGTTAGATGCACTTTGGCGAGGACCCGATATTTAATGTACAAAAAGATTTTTCTAACATTTAGAAAGGGGTGACGAGGTATGACATGATGATGTGAAAATATGATGCTGCGAGTTGTGACGATGCACAAAACCTTGGGCACGTAGTCTCTGACTACTTGCAGTAAGCCACAGGGAATTCCTTTCTCCGAAGTGATCAATTTCAGGTAGAGGTGTGCATGCTTAGAAAAAACGATGTTTCCAAGGTTTGACACCTGGGGCAGCAATTAGAGGCGAATGACTGATGATGACGAGATATTTATACAAACAAAAATAAAATAAAATAAAATGAAACGAAACCACAAGGGAGAATTATAATTTCTTCCATGACTTTGGCTACAGTTGACACCACTGTGCCAGAGCTAGAAAGGTTTCGTTTGAGTGTCCCAATGAGTGACAATCGTTTACGAGAGGCCGCTCATTAGTGACGAAACAAAAGGGTTGACTTCCATAGTGATCCATGTCACGGTGTAGACGAATGGTTGCTAGGAGTCACGGAATAACCGTTGGGGTTATACGGGCGTGGCAATGGAGTTTGTTTCCATGTTCCCACTTTTTACAATGTCCTTTATGTGGTAGTTACCTATGTGTTTACCAGAGATGTCGGACAATCGGTAAACCAGGTCTGAGATTTTCTTTAGGACTTTCGTCTTTACAAAACGGGGTGCCAATTTGGCAGAGAAGTACAGCGCACCTTGTGACAGAGTGTTGTTTCTCCTCCAGACGATGTCTTCTTCCTTGAATGTGACGTGCCTCCTGCGAAGGTTATACCTGTCGGCGCTCTTTTGGTGGGCCAATAGTAGAGCGTCTGTTACTTCACTATAGATAGCGGAGAGTTCCTCCAAGCGGTGGGCGTAATTTGCTGCGGGGTCTGCTGTGGAGGAAGGGACGGGTGGAAGGCAATTGTCAGGGTGTAGTGAACCGTGAACTACTTGTTCCATGCCGTGTTTGAGAAAAAATGGTGTATAGCCTGTAGCGAGGTTCACCGTGTTGTTCATGGCTGCTTGTATTCTGTCTAATTTTTTGCACCATGTGCGTTGGTCTTTGCCAACCAAAATTGCCAGGGCCGTGTTTATGGTTTGGTTGTATCGTTCAACGGTGTTGTTCTGTGGGGTGTAAAGGGTGTTGTAGAATACATCCTTTATACCATATTTAGACAAAAACTCTTTAAATTCCAGAGCTATAAATTGTTTACCATTGTCGCATATTATAGTACGAGGGGTACCGTAGGGTATGAAAATATGTTTTTCCAATAGATTGGTTATTGCTGCTGCAGTTGCCCTTTTCAGAGGAAACAACCAGCAGTATTTGGAAAAGATGTCCACTACGCTGAGTATATGCATGTAACCGGCGTAGCTTCTAGGGAAGGGTCCAATGAGGTCCATAGAAAAGGATTGAAGTGGTCTATCGGCACGCTTGGGGTTGCCCATTAGACCAGACGGTGGTGCCGTACTGTGCTTGTATGCCTTACAGATGTCGCACTTGGAGATGTATAAACGTACTTGTTTGAATAGACCCGGCCAATAATATCTTAAAGATATTTTTTGAATGTTTTGAAAGTTCCAGGGTGTATGGAGTCTACGGCACTGTGGTTATCAATAATAACTTGTTCTCTATTTTCGAGAGGGACTACCTTTTTCCAGGCATAGTCCTCTAAGATTGACAGTGGAGGCTTGCAGTTGCGATATAGTTGTCCGTTCTTAATCATAAAATTCGGGAACTTTTGTGGGTTGTCACTGCATCCTCTAAAGATTTTTTGATACCATACGTCTTTTGTGGGGAGACTAGAATTGGGTAATTCGGCATTTAATGTTGCTATCTCGATCCTAGAAAGGGCATCCGGGACGATATTATCCGCGCCTTTACGGTGGATGACATCGAAAGTATATTGAGATAGGCGGGACGACCAGCGAGCCAATCTCCCGGAGGGGTTGTCTAGCGAGATCAGCCATTTTAGGCTGCTATGGTCTGTGACGACGGTAAACTTACTGCCCTCAATGTATCCGCGGAAATGTTGAATGGATTCCATGACTGCTAACAATTCTCTCTCGGTAATCCCGTAGTTTTTTTCGTGTTTATTTAGGGTACGAGAGAAGTATGCCACGGGGTGTTCGCCGTCCGTAAAATTTTGAGTGAGGACTCCTCCGATTCCGACGTTTGATGCGTCCGAATGGATCGTAAAGGGAAGATTGAAGTCGGGGCAATTCAGTACTGGGGCTGATTGAAGAGCCTCTTTCAGGGAGTTGAATGCTGACTCAGTCTCTGCAGACCAGGAAAAGTTACTGGTACCTTTACGGATTCCCGTGATTTTGTTGAGCGGCGCCGCGAGAGTTGAGAAGTTTTTTATGAATCTTCTGTAGTAACCGGTGAGTCCGAGGAAGGCTTTTACCTCTTTTGCATTTGTAGGTCGGGGAAAATTTGTCATAGCCGCTACTTTTGTGGGGTCTGTTCTTAGGCCTTCTTCGTCTACTATGAAACCCAAGTATCGTAGGCGGTGCCTGCAGAATTCCGATTTCTTCAGGTTGATAGTCAAACCGGCCTGTTTGAGTTGTTGAAAAACCTTCTCTAGAATAAGTATATGTTTTTCAAAGGTATCGCTAATGATGATCAGGTCATCCAGGTAGCAAAATAAATTGTTATCAAACTCTGGGCCAAACAATTTATCCATGAGTCTTTGTAGTTCTGCTGGGCTGTTTTTTAAACCGAAGGGTAGTCTTTTGAAATGGAACATACCCCTGCCAGGCACCACGAAGGCAGTCTTTTCGCAGGAGCTGGGATCCAAAGGTATCTGCCAGAATGCTTTGCTTAAGTCTATGGATGAGATGTATTTAGCGTTTCGAAGTCTGTCCAGGATGGAGTTGACCAAGGGGAGCGGGTAGGCGTCTGATATTGTACATGCGTTGAGGCGTCTGCTGTCGAGGCAGAAACGGGCTGAGCCGTCTTTCTTTGAAACTAATAAGGTGGGGTTGGTCCATGCGCTGCGGCTGGGTACCACCACTCCCAGTCTTAACATATCGTCCAATTCTTTTTCCAGCGTTTTCAATTTTTGTGGAGCTAGGTTGTAATACCTTTGTTTGATTGGGGGGCCTGTTGTTTTTATATGGTGTTGTACTAGGTTGGTTAAGCCTAAACCGCACCTTTCGAAGGAGATGGATTCATACTTGTTGATCATTTGATTTAATTGTATTGTTTGTAAGGGGTTCAAGTTTTCGTAGGGTATTACCGTACGGATTTCGTTTACTTGGGGAGTGACGGAGGGGTTGTTAAACAGTTGCGGGGCAATTTTGAAAGCCATCCAAAAATCCACTCCCAAGATGAATTTCTGTGTGATTGTAGGTACAACTAGAAACTTGATCCAAACTGTTTTTTGGTCGCAATTGATCGGCAGGGTTAGAGAACCGATGACGAGTTGTGAAGTGTTGTCTGCCGTGGTAACATGTGAAGAATGTTTTCCCATTTTAAAACCACAGTTTGTGAATAAGGTGTGGGCGTTGTCGCCCAGGCAGCTGACAGAGGCGCCGCTGTCTAGGAGACCTGAAAAAACCACGTTGTTTATGGAAAAATGCGCGAAGGGTCTACCGTCTATTGCCTGTTTGCAGCAAACTGTAGAGAGGGGTAAGGCCTGTTTAAAAAATTTGACGTGTTCCAACCACTCCGACCATTCCTTTGGCCTATGGGAGGGATGGTCCGGGGGGTTGGGGTCTAGTTTTTTGTCTTCCTGGCTGTCCAATTGGGAGGGGGTCTGGAGAAATCCATAGGGGGTTTGATGAATCTGAGATCCGGGATGGACGTTTCGGTATTGTCTTGGCGTGGTCTTTTGCCAAACTTCCTCCCTTCATCTCTTCTTGGAGAACGATCGACGGATCGCCTTTTGTTAGAATGGGTGTCTTTGGAGGATAAAAGTTTTGCTTGTTTAAAGCAGGCGGCTTGGGAGTGACCAATCTTGTGGCAAAAAGAGCAGGATTTCTTCTCGTTGTGCTCCGGTTTTATGCCGGACGAAGTGCTTGGGCGAAAGTTTTCTTTGGGGAATCTTTCGTCTCTCTTCCGATCCTGGTATGCCTCTAGTAGCTGGCAGACATCTTTCAGTTGCTCCAGCGTGGCAATTTTCTGAGAAGTAATGATGTTTTCGTATCTGGGGAGAAGACCGTCGATTAAAACCGGGAGAAGTTCCGCTTCAGGGACAGGTTGGGTGAGCTTTATATTGATGGCCTCTGCCCTCTGTGTGAATCTAGCAACAGGCTCTCCGGAGTGCTGCTTGATAGCGAGTAGGGATAGCCTGACTCTATGTTGGGCCTTTTTTTCTCCGAAACTGGATAAAAGTGCCACCTTGAGTTCCCTCCATGAGTTTGTTTTTCTCTTATGTATCCTGTGCCAGGTAAGCATTTCAGGAGCGATGAGGTCTATGAAGTTCCTGTGTAGAATACTTTCGGGGATTCCTCTGACTTGGGCTGTTTCTTCTATTCTGTTGATGAAATCCTCCACATCCGTGAGTCCGTTGTATTTCGTCTTCCAGGTTGTCAAATCATATATTTTCGTCTGTTCCTGGGCTTGTACCACCAAGGGTTTTGCTTCGGAGACTGTGAGGGAGGTAGAGATGATTTCTGAGGTGTCTTCCTGTTGAAACTGCAACTTCCTGATGTACTTTTTGTTGTAGAAAGAAGCATATTGAATAAGGCATTTTTTGGATTTATTCCTGGGAGAAATCTTTCTACTTCTCAGGGCCTGTAGTAGTTCTTCCTTTTTTGACGTAGACATGTGGGGGATTATACCCAGCGTGACTTGAGGGACTTCCATAGTGTATAGGGTCGTGTCAGGGTGACCTTACGTTGGGAGAAAAACGAGAACTCGACTCTTTATCCGTAATTGGAAAGAAATTTTTGCCAGGGATTGACCACTGGGGACGTATATATATTTTTTTTTACAAAATGCTTCTGCGAAAAAACGCGTATTTGTAAGTGTTTGGGTTATTTGAAAATTTGGGCAGAGGTTTGCCTCTGGCCACGTGCTTTTTAGGAAAAATCCAAGCGTTTTGGAAAAAAAAATTTCGAAAATTAAAAAATCGAAAAAAAGGAAAAAAATCGGAAAAATTTTCAGAGTCCGAAACTGGAGAAAATTTGAGCAGCGATTTTCCTCTGGCCATGCGTTTTTAAGAAAAAATCCAAGCGTTTTGGAAAAAAAAAATTTCGAAAATTAAAAAAATCGAAAAAAGGAAAAAATCGAAAAAATTTTCAGAGTCCGAAACTGGAGAAAATTTGAGCAGCGATTTTCCTCTGGCCATGCGTTTTTAAGAAAAACTCCAAGCGTTTTGGAAAAAAAATATTTCGAAAATTAAAAAAATCGAAAAAAGGAAAAATCGAAAAAATTTTCAGAGTCCGAAACTGGAGAAAATTTGAGCAGCGATTTTCCTCTGGCCATGCGTTTTTAAGAAAAAATCCAAGCGTTTTGGAAAAAAATTTCGAAAATTAAAAAAATCGAAAAAAGGAAAAATCGAAAAAATTTTCAGAGTCCGAAACTGGAGAAAATTTGAGCAGCGATTTTCCTCTGGCCATGCGTTTTTAAGAAAAACTCCAAGCGTTTTGGAAAAAAAATATTTCGAAAATTAAAAAAATCGAAAAAAGGAAAAATCGAAAAAATTTTCAGAGTCCGAAACTGGAGAAAATTTGAGCAGCGATTTTCCTCTGGCCATGCGTTTTTAAGAAAAAATCCAAGCGTTTTGGAAAAAAATTTCGAAAATTAAAAAAATCGAAAAAAGGAAAAATCGAAAAAATTTTCAGAGTCCGAAACTGGAGAAAATTTGAGCAGCGATTTTCCTCTGGCCATGCGTTTTTAAGAAAAAATCCAAGCGTTTTGGAAAAAAATTTCGAAAATTAAAAAATCGAAAAAAAGGAAAAAAATCGGAAAAAATTTTCAGAGTCCGAAACTGGAGAAAATTTGAGCAGCGATTTTCCTCTGGCCATGCGTTTTTAAGAAAAACTCCAAGCGTTTTGGAAAAAAAATTTCGAAAATTAAAAAATCGAAAAAAGGAAAAAATCGAAAAAATTTTCACAAGTTTTCGTGGAAGTAATTTGTTTGAGAATTCAACAATATCTTGGGGGCATGGTTTCATTACGCGGCTTCCTATAGCCTGATTTTATACAGCACCAATTTTTTGGTATTTACACGCGAATTCCCTTCGTCTTTTCGACAAGATATTACCTTCTTTGTCAATTGACAAGGTATTATAGTGTCAGATGTCAAGGAATCCACGTCAACGCGAATTTAGTATTTTTTGCATTATTCGAATGTGATTCGGCATGACCCGGTTTCAGCAGACGACAGAGTCAAAAATACTTAATTGTCAAATGACAGAAAGAATTTAAATCCACTTGTTCCCTAGGTGTCAGCAAGTGTCCGTTTAAGAGACGTACCAGCGTGCTGCAATATAGTATATTATTAAAAATATTTAGCACTTTCGAGACCAAGCGGATGATTTGTTTATCATGTACATGATTTTAATTGTTGAATAAATTCTTCTTTAATTTGTGTTTATTTCCACTATTCACTTGTATTGAAAATAGCAATTTTAATCGGCCGACACTTTGTAATCACTGTATTATTCGCAGCGACAACTTCCTAGGTTGGGCACCTTGCGTTGGAATACCGGTAATATTTTGTCGAGTGACGAGTCACAAATGATAAAATCGCGCCCGTAATAATTTAAATTGTGATTCGAAATTACGTTCGCGCCGAGATTCCTGTTGGAAGTGCTAGACAATTGGGAATAAACAATACATCATAATAACATTTCAGAGTTTACAATTGTTGCTTGGGAACGAGGCCGTGGTGGAACAGAAAAAAATTTAAATGGCCCCACGTTTAGCGCCAGTGTTAGCGTCAGCGTGCGTGCTGATGCTATCGGCAGGGTTGGAGAAAGCTCCCACATATTTAATACAAATTAGTTGCTGTATCTGCCCCAAATAAAAACTAGCTCAGGTTCGGTGCAAGCAGGGTTTCTTTTAACCTCAAGGCTAGTGCTTGTGGTTCGGAACTTCACGCTTCTCCATCCCCCCAGGGCCTCTCTCGACAAGCAAAACACGGTAGGTTATCACATAAATAGTTTATTCAATTCTAGGAGACACAATAATACATAAGAGGAACGATCCTAGCTGAAAGTTAGTTTGAACGTCAGTCTCTGCTCTCTACACGCGTGGTTAGGGCTTCAAAACATTTAATTGCACACAAAGGGTAACATGGTAATTGACTCACGTTTGGTTTATGGGCCAACAGCGGCTTTACGCGCTTGTTCTCCCGGTCTCAGCAGCGTCCATGCGCCGACACCGGAAGTGCACAACCGGCGAAACTGAACTTGTGTCGCACATGTTCGCGCGGGACGTGGGCCCGGGAAGCTCGCTTGCTGAAGACTGGTTTGAATGGCCGTGTGCGGCGCGTCTCCTGATCCGTGGGTCGCGGGAGGGGTGATGCGCCTGCGCATTACCGTCCCGCGGTGCAACAGTATTTTAGGGCTCGATTCGCTGACTGTCGAAACATGACGGTACTTAAGACTCGATTCCTTATTCTTGTAACGTAACAATTGGTTCAGTACTGAATTGAGCGGTAAGCTCCTGGAACATTTTGAAAGTGTCGGCGACCAAAGTGGCACAGTGGTAGGAGCCTTTGTAACAGTAAATTATACGTTACGGGTAACAAATTACAAACATCATTTTTTTCTTTACCTTTTTTATTAAACACACACTCTTCGCTTCATCCGCGTTCACACGTCAAATCGCACAGTGTTTTAACCCCTTAGTTGCCTGCAACGGGCAAAAGCTAGTAGTTTATTATTGTTATTATTGTCATTTATTCTAATTTATTATTGAAATAATCAACGATGTCCGGGACCGAGCTGCTCAGATCCTTAGCCAAAGATCCGAAGGTTGAGGGTTCGGTACATACTCGATATTTGCGTAAGTAATTTAATTGTCTTTCAATAATTATTATAAAGTACATTCCAGAGGGGTAGACACAAGTATCTCTCTGGTGGAATGGAATCGAAATGCTGTTCAAAATCGCTTTAACCTTGTGTGGAGACTGGATTTGAACATGCCCCTCTCATCCCTTTCGCCTTCCAGCTGCTTTCAGTCTCCCAATGTACCTCCTTGTGATGATGCTAAAGTTTAATGACTCCAGGCAGTTGTGATATTTAAATGAACAATTAACAATGAATTTATTTACTTAGAAGTCTGATGACAGACTAACCCCTCAGGAGAGGGAGATGAGGACCCTGTTGAAGCTGAAGCTTGCCAAGGTCGCCCAATTCAAGGAGGGAGCGCTGCTGAAGGGAAGTTACCCCGAGACTGAAGCTCTCGGAGCTGGCGTTCTGCTAGGGTAAGGAACCTCCGTCGTTTTTAATTACACAAACAAACGGTGATACTCAAACTGTATTAGTTGAACAAAATATGCCAATAAGAAAACACACAAAAGAGAAAAAAAATGGTTGCGAATATGAAAAGTATTTCTCAAAAACAAATTGAAATTACATAATTCTGGTGATTTTCAAACAATACGAGTATGTGGCTGATTAAACCACAGTCTGGAAAGGACGCTCGGTAGCAAAAGTGGAATATTCCGAGTTCGATTCTCGGTCGTAAACAATCTTTTTTACAAAGTTTTTTTTACATTGTTTTAAAATAATTCACATTGTTGGAATATCATTCACATTGTTTGATTATTATTCACATTGTTTGAATATTATTCACATCGACTGTAAATTCGTGAATTACCAAGGTCCATTTTTTGAGAATGTTACTTTTCAGGGGCTTCATATTATAGAGTCTTCCAAGATCAACGAGGTAAAGAAAATTTTGCCGATTAAAGCATTTTGATATCTACCTAAAACTAAATGTACGCATAGAACATTTTGTAAGTTATTTTGAGAAAACCTTAGATCTGAGAACTAACATCACAGATGTTCCAACCAGGATGGAACCAGTGAAACTATGGTTTTTCCAATTTGGCTATGAAGGTAGTGGGAAAGAGAATTAGTATTGGCTATTCAGATCTAGTTACCAAACACAGCTGAAGCAATTTTAAGCATCTTTCAAATCTGAATTGTGGTTTTTCATCAGGGTTATACGGAAAATATCTTCACTGTAGATTTTCCATAATGTGTATTTTGTTTCAGATCTAATTTTATTGAGGGTGAAGGAAATGTGGGCGAGTACCAGGGACAACAGCAGCATGTCCCGTCTTCTGTCAGAGACGAGGCACCCGCCCCACTTGTCCACTATGAGTTTCAGAGCCAACAGGCTCCCGCTCTTCCTCCTGCCACAGTGCACGAGTCAGCCCCTCAGATCGCCGAGGACTTCGATTCCAGCCCCCCTGCCGCTAGCCACGGATCCCAGAATACAGAGCAATCCAGCTACGGACAATCTGCCACCAGGTCAACAATTTATTTTATTTCATCATTTCCTGGCTACTTCGAAATAATGACTTGATGTGGATAGTGTCGAGAAAGTAAAAGAGTTAAACAAGAAAGAAGAAATTACTTAATTTATTAGTGTACTAGTGCAGAGAGATGAAAAATCACGGGATAGACAAAGATAGTTCGTGAAATTAGTTCCAATTTTTAAAACTCATTTTAAATTTATTTTGTCATAGATAGGTAGTTACCTTCTTAATTAGGTAACTACCTATCTATGAATTCTCGCAACTGTTTCCAATTTTGAAAACAACGTCTAAATTCAAGGCTAATTTGAGTTAATTGATGCACATTTCACGCACAGATAGATAACCGATATTAGTATTTTTGATTGACATTAAATTGAACTACAATGCCAACCGTAATAGAGAACTTCAGTTCTATTTTTTTTATTTTTTTTTATGAATAATGACCGTCTAACTTAAATAACTGCATATTTATTTTTATAGTTAGTTTTAATAGTTAAAATAAATGTCAAAGTTTTAATTTTTCAAGATCCCCCGAAAACCACCGAATTTAGTGTGACGTCATCATGACCAACCGAAGTATGAATTTAGTGGGCAACTGGAAACAGCTGATCGTTGCCCGCCATTTTGAATTTCAGCATTGGAGCGTTTTACTGGGCATTATGATCGTTTTTTGTACCGTTAGAGTTTTTGAATATTTTAAATAATATAGATAAACTAATAGAGATACTTTATTTTTGATACTGAATTATTTAGGCCTAAATAATGTTTCAATAAAAACAAAAACTATTATATGTCCAAATCTAGATAAACCAATAACACGGAATGTTGAACGGCTTGCGCCTTAGATTTATTGATTTCTATACAACTTTGACCCAGGTGACGCGGCGCGGTGGCGTCACGCCGCCAAAATCCAGCAATACCAACTTGACAGGGTGTTTTAATGACACGTTTTAAAATGGACTTTTAAATATTTTTTTAAAAACTCTACGTTAAATATTATGTAATAAAACTTATTTATTCAGCGTATATTGGTCTATATGAACATATTTTTTTAAAGCCATAATATTTTTCACTGGAGTTCCTTATTACTGCTAGTACATATCAAAAACAAGAAAAAATTAAAGTAAAATTAATAAAGGAAAAATATTTCTATACAAGGAAGTAATTTGAAAAAAAAAAATCTTTACAGAACAAAACGTGATCACAAAGGAAATCTCAAAGCTTGTGCTGCCGGGGCCGGTGCGTTTGCTGCAACTAACGGTGTCGCGACGGCTGTAGCACCAAATCCAATCACAGCTGTTGTTGGAGCTATTTCTGGAGCAATCGCAGCCGTTTGTGGAATTGTTGAAAATAATTCATAATAAAGTAAGTATTTTATTACATCTAAATTTTTATTCATACGTTTATAGAAATAAACATTCACTTAAATAGGAAAAAGCACAAGTAGTTTAGTTGCTTGTAATAAAATACAATATAATGCAGCTGAATTAAAATAACCGAAAGAAGAAACAAAATAAACAAGAATTCTGTATTTAATAAATTAACAGGTTGACAAAAAAATTTATTGAGATATTTATAAATATTAACGATAACCGGCAACGAACAACAAAAAAACTACAGACGTTTTTAAGTGCAAAGAGGGCATTGGTAATGATTGCACATGAAAAACGACGCTCGTCTTGCAATTATTGTCGACGCTTCGCTTGTGGAGCGAAGTTCTCCAAGAACAAAATAATGGAGTACGGGAGTTATCTTGAATGATATTAGATCATATTGAATAATATTCGACATATATCCGGAATAAATAACATTATGAATGAATACAATCAATCGAATTATCTCTTGATTACGCAGTGATGTCAAGGGTCGGTCCGCTATTTGTTTATTGCGACAAAACAAAACAAAGGCAAGGTCTTTTATTACGAAACTTATTCAGACTAGCGGTATTCAACTTGATACATAATTTATCACAATCCGGAAGAAGTAATTATGAAATTAATTTGAGATTTGCACGGCTATCAATTAAATCTCACTGTCGAAGATAGAGCCGAGAATGTTTTCAATATCAACGAAAGAAAATCACCAGATATGTTTCAACACCCCATGAAAAATTCACACACATGTAGATACAGATATTGTCTTACATGTGTGTGTCGAAAGATTCACAAGTTGGCCAGCTTTCTCCATGACAAACCGGGAAGCAGAAACAATTGATAGATCTTTATTTGGTGGTTAGTTCCCCGTTTCGCTTTATCAGCGTGTTAATTAACTGTGATTAATTTCGTTATTAAAGTAGTTACGTCACTTGATAGGGACGACTCTCGTAAGATTAACCACACCAAAGTATTCACAAGCAAACGGTATGGTAAAGAGATTTCATCGTCAGCTAAAAATAAAAGCAATTGGTGGACTGTACACATCTATCGGAGATTGACAGCGGCACAACAATTACGAGCTACGTCAGACTAAATGGTGTGCTGTCAAACACTGCGCCTACCAGAAGAATTTCTTAGGCAAAATGAATGCGGTCGTCAGTAGTTTCATGAAAGACCTATGTTAAAATTTCAATGAAATTTGACCAACAAAAATCAGACATCACGGAGAGAAGAGGAACTTTTTTTAAAGAATTAGCAAAAGCAACTCATTTGTTCATACGAATAGAAGCAAGATGTAAAATGGCGAGAAAATAAAAGTAGCTTGTAAAAATAAAAGACGAAGACAAAACAACATCTATAGGTCAATAAATATGTATGGTAGATTATTCAACCAGCCATACATAATCATTATAAAACACAGTAAATAAAATTAGGAGACACTAAGGTATTTTTAAGTTTCATTTTTCAGTACCAATCAGTGTCTCGTAACATAAAATAGTAAATAACTTTTGTTTTCAATTTCAGGACTGGTGTCTTCTACTTGGAATCAATGCCCATGACCCATACCAGAAAGAATAATGAGATATTAGACATTATAAGTTCATTTATTTACTAAACTAAGACTAGAATATATAAAAATCCACTGCACATATATTATAATTCTCCTCACCCCCCCCTCACATATTGTAACTAAAATATAAACTAATTAAGAAAACACCTTTATAATGTAACACATTATCATTCGCTATCATCAGGGTAAAGTTCACAATTGACATAATTAACTATTTTATTCAATTTTTTACGAGAAAAACTCTCTTTTAACTCTTCTATAACTTTTGAAGGTTATTCCCATCAACGTAATATATCATTGAAGAAGAAGATAACACTTATAATCTAAATGAAAATATGAAAGAAAACAAGACACAGAAAAGTAGAAAAAGACAATTCTGGGTTCGAGTCCCAGTTGCGACCATTGTCTTTTTCTATTTTTCTGTGTCTTGTTTTCTTTCATATTTTCATTTAGATTATAAGTGTTATCTTCTTCTTCAATGAACTATTTTATTATTGAATTATTGAATACTTTATGATTTGCTGACAACTTTCCATAAAATAAAATACCCTTACTAATTAACGCCTTTCTAATTTTATAACAACTCAAAAACCATTTACCCTGCATTAATGGTTGTTTATCAGGTTTATCAGGTTTATCAGGTAAATGCCGGTAACTCCGTTAATGGAGGACTGAATGCCGTTGGCGCTAATAAAAAACTGTCAAAAGGAGCGAAACTAGCAGTCCACAATGGAGTCCCGGTACCTACCCTGATGTATGGCAGTGAGGCATGGAACTGGCAGAGGAAGGATGAAAGTAAACTGAATGCTGTAGAAATGAGATCCCTAAGGCGTATGTGTGGTAAAACCATGTATGATCGTGTGAGAAATGTGGAGATCCGCAAACCATAAGGCTGATGTAAGCATAATGAGTAAGATTAAGAAAGGGACCCTCAGATGGTTTGGGCATGTAGAGCGAATGAACGAAAAAAGTAGTGTAAGAAGAATATATGACGCAAATGTGAATTGTAGAAGAAGTCGGGGACGCCCGAGGAAGACATGGCACGATCAAGTGAATCAGATACTTGAGTCGGGCCATGTCAAAAGCCAGAATAATAGAAGAGTGTGTATGAGACGATGTATGAATGTGAGTGAAGCAAAGAGTGTGTGCCAGGACCGAGTTGTTTGGCGGTCCGTCCTCTCTGCCTACCCCTGCGGGAAACGGCGTGATGGTTAGTTAGTTATCAGGTTTGTAAACTTTAAAATATGTTCATTAATAAGACCCGTTCTGTTAATTTGCAACAAATAAATTTATTTTTAGCACTAGCACAGATCCGTGAAAAATCACGGGATATTATAATTGAAACATTTGAGATTCTGAAAGTTTTATGAAAAATATTTGCTTCAGGATCAGTGTCTTTAAAAAAATATATTTTTCAAACGTTAGCAACCTTAAATAATAACGACACCTATCCAAAGAGATTATAAAAATACAGGAGGCGTTATATTCATAATCATCGAACAAAAATTAAGCATAGCTTATGAAAGGGGAGACATACAAATGTGTAATTATATGTAAAATATTTGGATAATTATAGCGCCGTTTTCGTGTAAAATCACTTCAAGGGCGCGTATGAACGGCCCTCTAAAATAGAGTTCAGTGAAACCACATACGTTTTCTCAGTAACGTATCTTCACTACATTAATTAATCTAAGCATCTGTCAAACGTTTAAACAAAAGAAAAACATATTTCAAATAAATATTTATTAATTAATTTAAAAAAAAAATGATCTGCTTTATTGCTTTCCTGAAATGATTTATACTTATCATGTTTATAATTAAGCAAAGTGAATCTATTGCGTGGACTTTCAATTGGCTTAGAAATTTTTACGTGATTAGATTTTCCATTGTAAATGTAACAAAGCAATAAAAAAATAAAAAAATAAAAACAATAGCAATAAATTGGTCTAAAGAATTAGATTTTTTTGGCAGTCATGTATGTAGTTGGATCAAATGACATGTGATTAGTAATTAGTACTTACTTAGAGTGAATTGTCGCGTCATTTCAAGCTCAGCACTGTGATCTACTTGCTTTGTGTTAATAATTTATAAGGTTATCGAAACATGTGAATTGCAAAACAATGATTAATAAAGAGAACAATCCTCCGATGCAACTTTACTATTTTCCTCGTTCAAGTTACTGCAATGAAAAAGGAACAAATCGACTCATAATTATTTGGGTGACATCAGAATGAGTGTATATGAGGTACTTAAATACTGAAATGAGGTGTTGAGGTGTCCCACCTTAATTGAGGTGAGGTGTGACAATATTTTCGCTTACGGGGGAGAAGGGGGAGGGGGTTTGGCTAGAGAATTTCAGAAAACGTGTTTTTTTTTTACTTTAGCTCCACGCAGGAAGCCCTGAGGAAAATAATTCCCCTCAGGGCCTATGTCAACTTTGGGGATGCTGTGTGAAGGGTCTTTTTAGGAAAGGAAGGAGAGGAAGTTCTGAGAAGGAAAAGGGTATGAGGGGTGAGTAGGAATCTGGGGTTCAGTGTGCCTAGGAGTGTCGGACGTATCAATTCATCCCTCCCACGACGGTGTAAAGTGATGTTCCGAAAGAATAAGGCTGGATAAGTCAAAGGAACCCCCTTAACCACTCTCTCCAGATCCGGCCTGCCATGCTGCTGTGGTGCAGACGTATCCGCCGCCAAGACCTGGACAAACCTCACCCCATGAACCCAAGCACCCTTTCTAAGTCACCAAACGTAGCGAACCACTCGAGGTGACCTATGGCAGTTATCCAGTAAATGGTTCCCGGGGCGGCAGTACCCATATCCGCGTTTGTGTTTGTTTTTTTTGGAAAACCAAAAATTGATATAAAAAAGGCCTACCCTCCCACCCCCTCAATCCCCCCCTCCCTAATAAACCCCCTCAGCCATCCCCTCCTCCACCCATCTTAACTCTCTCTCAACCTCCCTCCCTTGGGAGAAGTTGGGACTCTTGTGCAGTATTCACATAACAATAATTTACAATAAAACGGTATTTAAAAAAAATAAAAAAATTAAATAAACCCCTCCCCTTTAATAACCATCCCCTCACTAATCCTTCACTCCCCATGTGGTTTAACTTCGTCACTGTGGATTTGGATTGTTTAGGATCGCACGCCACGGTACAACAATACATTTGTATGAGGCATTTGACGTTCGATATATTATAAATCCCCATGATGAAAGGTTCACCCCATCACCACCTCACGGTTATAATACAAAAATGTCATACAATACACGAACTACCTCACAGTTCACCACCTCATACATTTGTCCTATATGTGACATGACATGTAGTGCAATACGTCAACCACATCACACCTCCCATACGTGACATGACACGTCACAATACACAAACACCTCGCCACTTCACACCTCACGGCTCTAATACAAAAATATCATACAATACATTTTTTTTTTTTTTTTTTACATTAACTCCACACAGGAGGCCCTGAGGAAAAAATAATTTCCCTCAGGGCCTATGTCATCTTTGAGGATGCTGTGTGGAGGGTGTTTTTGAGGAGAGGAAGGAGTGAACATGGGTCTTGAAGAGACCCATATTGTAGGAGGGAGGAAACACAGAGGCCGGCAAATCGTTCCACAGCCGAGCTGTTGAACTCAAGAACGAGTCGTAGAAACGACCCGTTCTCATGTGACTAATGTCAACCGTGTACAAATGTTGAGCGCGCGTTTGGCGTGTTTCCCGACTATGCACCGGTGCCGAGGGGATCAATGACGCTAGTTCCTCGGAGCATCTTCCATTGTAATACCGGTAGAACAAGGACAGCATTCCCACCTGGCGCCTGTGCTCTAAAGATTGCAATCCGTTAGTTAAATTAGGAGAATCTATCAAACGGACCGCCCGTTTCTGCACAGAGTCAAGGGTTTTTTTCAGGTATTTTGGGGCTCCAGACCAGAGGTGGCTGCCAAATTCAACCGTGGGGCGCACTTGCGATTTGTACAGGGCTAGCAGTTGTGTACTATTAAAGTATCTGCGTGCCCTGTACAGTATGCCCAGTTTCTGAGAGGCTAACTTAACTCTGGCCTCGATGGAGCCCCCGTACCTGAGCTGGTCACTTAGAGTTACACCAAGCATATCAATGGAAGGCCTGTTCGGGAGAATGCTTCCGTTGAAGGAGACTAGATTATCATTTCGATCCCTTTTAGACGTGATCAGACATGATTGGGTCTTTGAAACATTAAATTCGACGAGGTTATTCTTACCCCAAGAGGAAACACTCTCGAGGTAACCGTCCATTCTTTGTTTCAAAGCCCTCCGAGCCATTGGGGTTTGTGAGCCCTTTGGAGGTTTGTCAAACAAAAAGCTATCATGGACTGTACTGTCGTCCGCGTAGCAATGAATCGGTGCACACGTCAAGAGGTCATTGATGTGCAACAAAAACAAAGTCGGAGACAGAACCGATCCCTGTGGGACGCCAGCATTTATCGAATGCGAGGAAGAGGTGAAACCATCAGCAACCGCCTGAATCGACCTCTCCCTCAAAAAGTCGGCAATCCACATACACAAGGATGCGGGAAGTCCGTAAGAAGGCAGTTTGTTGACAAGCCCTCGGTGCCAAACCCGGTCAAAGGCCTTGGAAATATCCAGTGAAACTGTTTGGGTTTCACCAAAACGTTCCAGGCACCGCCCCCAAACATGCGTCACATACGCGAGAAGATCACCGCACGAGCGGTTCCGCCGGAATCCGTATTGACGGTCGTTAATAATTTTGTTCTTCTCGAGGTATGTGAGCAGTTTGTCGTTGATCACACGTTCCATCACTTTTGACAGAACAGATGTGATCGCTATGGGGCGGTAGTTGGCCGGGTTGGAGCGGTCACCCTTCTTTGGAATAGGGTGAATGATCGCTTTTTTCCAACCGGAGGGCACAGTCCCAAATTTCAGGGACATTTTGAAAAGCTTCGTCAAAATTGGAGCTATTTCTGCAGCGCACCTCTGCAATACCAGGGCAGGTATTCCGTCAGGCCCACTAGCTTTATTAACATCGAGCCCTCGTAAGACTTGGAGTACATCCCGATGCCGGATCCTCACGATCCATCCCGATACATGAACCACCTCACACCTCACCACCTCATACATTTGTACCATACGTGACATGACAACATGTAGTGCAATACACCAACCACCTCATGCCTCACCACCTCATACATTTGAAGTAATACAAAGAAAAAGAGTTGGTACAAATACATTTTGTGAGGTGGCAGGACATTTTGAGTTTTTGTATTGGACATTTGAGTTGCCCCTTGTCTAACAGAGTTGACACTAGGTCTAACAGATCCTTTAATTACGTCCAAATAAATTCATTGGTTTCGTCGGCCCGCACAACGAGCTGAGCCGCTCCCAACAAGCGAAAGGGTAAAATAAAGTGTGCAGACCTTCCCAGAAATGTTCAAGAATTTATTAACTTACTCGCAGGAAACGGCTCAGCACGCTGTGGGGGCGTCGTGTGAACGGAACCGATTAGTTTCGTCAATCAATAGTTGAATCGAAAGAAAAACGTAAAACGCGACACGTAATAAATTGTAATAGCAGGGGTGCCCGGGTTCATGGAGTGAGGTTTGTCTAGGTTTTGGCGACGAACGCGTTCGACATCTATTGATATAAATTGTAGCGAATAAAAATTATAAATAACTCCCTAAGGTACTTAATTGAAACTTTAATCAATTTAAGCGATCTAAAATTTTTAAATCGTTTAGGTATCGTAGTTCTTGGCAAACCACATATTTTTTTTATTGTGATAACCACACAATAATCCTAACTGGAATCAGTGAGACTATGGCATGCATCCACCGTTGGGCTATGTTGTGAGGCTAAAGGTAGTGATTAGGGGAATGAGATTTATTTATTTACATACAAATAGTCCTTTAACAATATAACAATAACACAAATAAAAATAAAAAAGAGATAACAATGAAAGGAGAATAATATAAAAGAAGAGCATTGACAATATATAATATAAAAGTACTGTTAGCGTCTACGGGCGTGCTGATGCTAACGGCAGGGTTGGAGAAAGCTCCCACATATTTAATACAATTAGCTGCTGTATCTGCCCCAAATAAAATCTAGCTCAGGATTCGGTGCAAGCAGGATCTCGTAACCTCAAGGTTAGTGCTTGTGGTCCGGAACTTCACGCTTCTCCATTCTCCCAGGGCCTCCCTCGTCAAGCAAAACACGGTAGGTTATCACATAAACAGTTTATTCAATTCTAGGAGACACAATAATATATAAAAGGAACGATCCTAGCTGAAAGTTAGTTTGAATGTCCGTCTCTCTTCTCTATCACGCGTGGTAAGGGCTAATACATTTAATTGCACACAAAGGGTAACATGGTAATTGACTCACGTTTGGTTTATGGGCCAACAGCGGCTTCACGCGCTTGACTCTCTCAGTCTACGCAGCGTCCATGCGTGATCCGGAAGCGCCAAACGGCGAAACTGAACTGGTGTCGCCCATGTTCACGCGAACGTGGGCCCTGTAAGCTCGCTTGCTGAAGACTGGCGGGCTTGCCGTGAGCGGCGCGTCTAGCGGCCGCTCGCTTTGTTGCTCGCGGGAAGGGGTAATGCGCGCGCCTCTATATTGGCGGTCTATTTTGTAACGTAACACTTCCCCCCTCACCGCAATAAAAGCGACGTGGTAATGGAGCTGTAGGACTAATAAATCCTCTTACCTTTTCAGCACTTGTGCCAAAAACATTTAAGAGAAACGAGGAGAGAGAGAGAGAGAGAGATTCCTAGCTGGAGAATAGTTATGAACAGAACACAAAAGAGATGATACATGGTGTAACAAGGAATTGTCAATAAATGTATATAAAGGCAGTGGCATACATAAATACAGTTGCAAAGAACAAGGATCTGTTGAAGAAAGGTACAAGGGTTATGCAGTGATAGAAAAAAAAACTCTAAAATTGTATCATTGGTCTGTGAGCTAATGTTTGCGAACGTGGTTTGCGTAGGATGTCTGGGGTGGTTGAACGTTTCACTGAAGTTACAAGGTTACTTTGTCACAGTAACCTGGCCCATTTGAGATTACACTCAAGGGACACTAGGGCCTTTAAGAAAATACGAGGAAGAGAACACATGATGAGGCTTCTAGGTGGTGTGGAGAGTTCTACCTGTCACAGAGGTCGAAAGGGTAACTGCTTCCGGATCCTGTGGGTGAGCCAGTACGAAACCATTGAAGTACTGGAGAGTGGAATCGCAATTGGTGGTTGGTACACTGGTTTTTGTATGTAGTGGGATTGTTTTGTGAACAATCGTTGGTATTGTTATTTGCGCAAGGGCACAGGAGCATCCGCACAATGGCAGTAGGGCATTTGCATTATGCAGCAGGAATATTTGCATAATGGCAGCAGAGCATTTGCATTATGCAGCAGGAACATTTGCATAATGGCAGCAGAAACATTTGCACAAGGGCAACAGGAACATTTGTATTATGCAGCAGGAATATTTGCATAATGGCAGCAGAGCATTTGCATTATGCAGCAGGAACATTTGCATAATGGCAGCAGAGCATTTGCATTATGCAGCAGGAACATTTGCATAATGGCAGCAGAGCATTTGCACAAGGGCAACAGGAACATTTGTATTATGCAGCAGGAACATTTGCACAAGGGCAACAGGAACAGGAACCAACCTAGAGCTGGCGTGCTCGGGTTTGTTTTGAGTGTCGGTTCTTTGTGGTGATACAATTCGCAACTACACGCACGACTCACACTAGGTTATGTTAGATGCGGTCGGGTGCTTTTGGTACGCAGGGATTGAAGGCAAGGGACCTCCGTGACGGTAGCGAGGGCAGCATGAAGAGGCGCAGATGTAGATAGGGTGCAGAGCTGCTGGTTTTTTTTTAAAATCCGGCAAAAATTATTATTAGAACAAAATTCTTGAAGTTTACCTGCCTAGTAGACCAATGATGAAAAAAGTTTGGAGAGAAACAAGTGTGCATGTTGAGAAAAAGTTGGATTTGTTTGGCGTGTAGAGAGAGAGACGGAGAGAGAGCTAACTAAATGTGGCTAATTCCTAATACATGTTACAAAGGTACGTATTCAAGGACAGGTTCTGTGTAACCCCTTTTGGTTTTTTTTCTTTACCAAGTACATTTCCAAGAATACGTGGTTGAGGGATTGTACGTATAACAAAATTCCCCATTCGAAAGAAGTTGGTCTTCCATGACCTATGCTCACGTCTATACGGTAGCATTTTTTCTACTTTCGAAAAACAAAACATTGCGTACAAGATTAGTTATAACAAAGTGGGAAAGGAGTAGGAAGTTGAAAGGATCCGCGTATGAAGATTGTCCCATTTGACAAACGAAACGCCAAGTGCGTAACGCATATATCCCCATTCACGGATAATTTCGAGGAAGGGGGAGGGTGATAATTGGGAACATTTGAACGAAGAAAACTGCTGGGGACTCGGCTATTTCCGAAATTCGACCTCTGGGTGGAGGTGAAACAAGGTCTACAGCAGTCATCCTGGCACATTACAATAATATTTGGTAGTGTTGGACAAAAGAATACACTGACATAAAAGTCTAATCCTCTACGTGTATTGGGCAGAAGATTAGGGGTCGTTTTATTCTCCTACTTGTTTGCGAGAAATGACAGACCCTTGCTCAAATCTCACAAACCTGGGGATTTTCTTTGTTCGTTTCCCAGACAACGAGTTAGGTGTGTTTGTGTCCATCAACTTAACTCCCACGACACGATGCCCCATAATCATGAGTGAAGCGTATGATTAGTCCTTTTGAGATAGTAGATAGTTCCTGGGTTCTTGTGACAGGAAGTCCACGGGCATATTAATGATTACAAAAAAGGGGTGTGGACTACATTGAGTAGTTCACACATAAAGGTTTGATATTATTTCGTTCGCACGATTCATGGTGAGTATTGTAACGTCTTCACGTATAGCGTACAAGATTGCAAAATCAAAAGATTTGCAAGTAAGTTTTATAACGTCTTCACGGATAACAATGAACGAATTACAACTGGGTTGCCCAGTATTGAAGGGAGGTGCAAAAGACTAGGTATTTATGACATTTCTGGCAAAAACCCACAGAGTAATTATAACGGGCTCCCCGTATCGCATTTAGTAGATATTCTGAGATTCTCATCTATGACGGCAGATTTTATAAGGTTCCCACCTATGATGGCAACAAAGGTTAACGTTCATATAAAAGTACCTATTCAATACAGACGGCGAGACATACTGATGTACTTAGTACAACAATACCGTAGCATAATAAATCCATATTAGCGTACGTTAAAGACTTGCACAAAGGCAAAAACATATTTGAAGATCTGGCCAAGATTTTATACTTCAACAATTAAGGGACAAAAAAAATTTCTGGCGTGCTGATGGAATGTGAATTTCATCTAAGCTTACCGCAAAAGAGATCCTTTGTGGTACAACCCTTTTGGTTACGCACAGAGTATCGTATCGTGATGGTACAACTTTTGTTGTACTTACACGTACGATGGTAGCAACAATACAAGACATGCGCTTATCGTTGTTTGACAAGGAAAATTATTTACATTGGTCCGATTTGAGTGTTTAAGACCTTTTAGGTTTTACTTACTTAAACAGACTGCGATGGACACACCTTGGTGTTATGAAAATTATAATAATGGGATGGGTTGTTCACAGGGTGGTTCACTTGGAGACCTGGCTTCTTGTTGTGACCTCGTACTTTGCACGTGGTAAGTCACAACAAGGCAACCCCAAAATTTCAGTTTGAGCAGTTGAGACCCAGGGTGACTCAATGTTGCTGAAATGTTGTAAAAAAAAATTTATCGTTAATGAAGAGGCGCGTTGAAAGTTGTCCCTTTTATAACGATACTTTCCAGACTCCACATCAAGTTCTGGGGAGAGCTAGAGCAATTTGGGTTATTTATTGAGCGCCATTCTATTTTCTTAAAAAACAGAAAAAAAAACTTGGAACGGGTAGCAAACATCTGATACCGCCGTGGGTTTACACAGGTTTGCTTACCTAATTTAATTACATATGACATAAGGGTTAGATGCACTTTGGCGAGGACCCGATATTTAATGTACAAAAAGATTTTCTAATATTTAGAAAGGGGTGACGAGGTATGACATGATGATGTGAAAAATGTGATGCTGCTAGTTGTGACGATGCACAAAACCTTGGGCACGTAGTCTCTGACTACTTGCAGTAAGCCACAGGGAATTCCTTTCTCCGAAGTGATCAATTTCAGGTAGAGGTGTGCATGCTTAGAAAAAAAACGATGTTTCCAAGGTTTGACACCTGGGGCAGCAATTAGAGGCGAATGACTGATGATGACGAGATATTTATACAAACAAAAATAAAATAAAATGAAACGAAACCACAAGGGAGAATTATAATTTCTTCCATGACTTTGGCTACAGTTGACAACACTGTGCCAGAGCTAGAAAGGGTTTCGTTTGAAAAAAACATTTCCTTTCGTTGTGCTCCGGTTTTATGCCGGACGAAAGGCTTGGGCGAAAGTTTTCTTTGGGGAATCTTTCGTTTTTACAAAACGGGGTGCCAATTTGGCAGAGAAGTACAGCGCACCTTGCGACAGAGTGTTGTTTCTTCTCCAGACGTTCTTCCTTGAACGTGACGTGCTTCCTGATGTACTTTTTGTTGTAGAAAGAAGCATATTGAATAAGGCATTTTTTGGATTTATTCCTGGGAGAAATCTTTCTACTTCTCAGGGCCTGTAGTAGTTCTTCCTTTTTTGACGTAGAAATGTGGGGGATTATACACAGCGTGACTTGAGGGACTTCCATAGTGTATAGGGTCGTGTCAGGGTGACCTTACGTTGGGAGAAAAACGAGAACTCGACTCTTTATCCGTAATTGGAAAGAAATTTTTTGCCAGGGATTGACCACTGGGGACGTATATATATTTTTTTTTTTTTTTTTTTTTTACAAAATGCTTCTGCGAAAAAACGCGTATTTGTAAGTGTTTGGGTTATTTGAAAATTTGGGCAGAGGTTTGCCTCTGGCCACGTGCTTTTTAGGAAAAATCCAAGCGTTTTGGAAAAAAAAATTTCGAAAATTTAAAAAAAATCGAAAAAAGGAAAAATCGGAAAAATTTTCAGAGTCCGAGAACTGGAGAAAATTTGGGCAGCGATTTTCCTCTGGCACTGTGTTTTTAAGAAAAACTCCAAGCGTTTTGGAAAAAAATATTTCGAAAATTAAAAAAAATCGAAAAAAGGAAAAATCGGAAAAATTTTCAGAGTCCGAAAACTGGAGAAAATTTGCGCAGCGATTTTCCTCTGGCAATGCGTTTTTAAGAAAAACTCCAAGCGTTTTTGGAAAAAAAATATTTCGAAAATTAAAAAAAATCGAAAAAAGGAAAAATCGGAAAAATTTTCAGAGTCCGAAAACTGGAGAAAATTTGCGCAGCGATTTTCCTCTGGCAATGCGTTTTTAAGAAAAACTCCAAGCGTTTTGGAAAAAAAATATTTCGAAAATTAAAAAAATCGAAAAAAGGAAAAATCGGAAAAATTTTCAGAGTCCGAAAACTGGAGAAAATTTGCGCAGCGATTTTCCTCTGGCAATGCGTTTTTAAGAAAAACTCCAAGCGTTTTTGGAAAAAAAATATTTCGAAAATTAAAAAAAAATCGAAAAAAAATTTTCACAAGTTTTCGTGGAAGTAATTTGTTTGAGAATTCAACAATATCTTGGGGGCATGGTTTCATTACGCGGCTTCCTATAGCCTGGCTTTAAACAGCACCAATTTTTTGGTATTTACCCGCGAATTCCCTTCGTCTTTTCGACAAGATATTACCTTCTTTGTCAATTGACAAGGTATTATAGTGTCAGATGTCAAGGAATCCACGTCAACGCGAATTTAGTATTTTTTGCATTATTCGAATGTGATTTGGCATGGCATGGCATGGTCCGGTTTCATCAGACGACAGAGTCAAAAATACTTAATTGTCAAATGACAGAAAGAATTTAAATCCACTTGTTCCCTAGGTGTCAGCAAATGTCCGTTTAAAGAAACGTACCAGCGTGCTGCAAACTAGTATATTATTAAAAATATTTAGCACTTTCGAGACCAAGCGGATGATTTGTTTATCATGTACATGATTTTAATTGTTGAATAAATTCTTCTTTAATTTGTGTTTATTTCCACTATTCACTTGTATTGAAAATAGCAATTTTAATCGGCCGACACTTTGTAATCACTGTATTATTCGCAGCGACAACTTCCTAGGTTGGGCACCTTGCGTTGGAATACCGGTAATATTTTGTCGAGTGACGAGTCACAAATGATAAAATCGCGTCCGTAATAATTTAAATTGTGATTCGAAATTATGTTCGCGCCGAGATTCCTGTTGGAAGTGCTAGACAATTGGGAATAAACAATACATCATAATAACATTTCAGAGTTTACAATTGTTGCTTGGGAACGAGGCCGTGGTGGAACAGAAAAAATTTAAATGGCCCCACGTTTAGCGCCAGTGTTAGCGTCTACGGGCGTGCTGATGCTAACGGCAGGGTTGGAGAAAGCTCCCACATATTTAATACAATTAGCTGCTGTATCTGCCCCAAATAAAATCTAGCTCAGGATTCGGTGCAAGCAGGATCTCGTAACCTCAAGGCTAGTGCTTGTGGTCCGGAACTTCACGCTTCTCCATTCTCCCAGGGCCTCCCTCGTCAAGCAAAACACGGTAGGTTATCACATAAACAGTTTATTCAATTCTAGGAGACACAATAATATATAAAAGGAACGATCCTAGCTGAAAGTTAGTTTGAATGTCCGTCTCTCTTCTCTATCACGCGTGGTAAGGGCTAATACATTTAATTGCACACAAAGGGTAACATGGTAATTGACTCACGTTTGGTTTATGGGCCAACAGCGGCTTCACGCGCTTGACTCTCTCAGTCTACGCAGCGTCCATGCGTGATCCGGAAGCGCCAAACGGCGAAACTGAACTGGTGTCGCCCATGTTCACGCGAACGTGGGCCCTGTAAGCTCGCTTGCTGAAGACTGGCGGGCTTGCCGTGAGCGGCGCGTCTAGCGGCCGCTCGCTTTGTTGCTCGCGGGAAGGGGTAATGCGCGCGCCTCTATATTGGCGGTCTATTTTGTAACGTAACAGTACATATAAAAGATAACTACAAGTATCTTGAAGATGGATTTAAAAGGCTCTAAAAATTACACATTGCATATCGACTGACAAAATCATTTAGGCTGACACCAAAAAATTCAATGCTTTGACTTTCGTTGACAAGTCTCGACATTCTGGATAAAGGAGAATGATATCCATAATTAGTAGAATGTTGATTGAGGAACAGCAATTCATTATTTCAGAGTCTACGGGAAGGGATGTTGAACTGGATGAGTTGTAACAAAGCAGGTGTGTCAGTAATACTGTTGATAATTTTGAATATGCAAATTAGATCAGAGTCCTTTTCACGTTTTTCTAAAGAAGTTTTAAGTTTATTCAATTTCATCATACGATTACTCGCCTCTTTCAAGTCTCCACCATCTTTTCCACTGTGACAACCATAGAACTAACTTTTGATAGCACTCACCAAAAGCGCAATTTCTAACCTCCAAGCAATTCCTCGTAGGAAGCGATGTTGTAGGGATTCAGAGGGAGGGACAAAGAGATGGAGAACAGGAAGATGGCTCAACACATTTTTTCTCCTGTTTATACGCAGCAAAATATGTAAAACATTAATTTATTGTAAATTTAACACTAACGCTCCACTTGAAGATTTGACGGCAGATCAATTTTATTAGGGTTTTTTCATAGGTATAAGGATTTTGAAATGAAAAAAATAAATTACTCCATTTGTACGTATTTTCATACAATTATTTATATGCGGTACAAACCAATGGCTAAACAAAGTAGGATATTGCCATACCGAACCAAATACACTCCGAACATTCTGTCCAAACGGTTTTACAAAAATGACGGTGGTGTCCATGGTTAGTATTCAGTTTATATGGTAAGTAATAAATAATGATTCCATCTTGCCACCATTTGAAGTCATTTTAAGAGATATGACGAAGGAGTGTTTCAATTTTATCATATACCTAAGCATGTAAAAAAAATTATCCTTAAAAATTAATTGTAACAATTACAGAATAAAGAAGAAAAATAAAAGTGCGTTCCATACAAATTTGAAATGGAAACAAATGTTCCACTTAGCATACGCTCTGTCTCACAGTGGCCTCGTAGATCTCCATTTGACATCGTAGATCTCCATTTGAATTTTCAAAGTCTTGATGAATTTCGGCCCGATTGGCCAAATATTTGGATTCCAAAACACGAAAAAACACGTTAACATTTTTTGTAACAATTGTAAAGTTATGTCTAATGAGAGAAGCACGAGGGGAAAATTGAAATTTCTTACAAAAATAGCACCATCCCTAAACGAGCCTTTTTCATGTTGGTACTATTTTACCTGCTCAATGAGGTTTAAAATATGGGATTTGAATAATATTTGCTTCTTTGGGAAGAGTTCTACTATTCTATTTACCTTTTCTAATCAATCTTGCTTACTATTATTATTAATAAAATACAACAATAAATAAGTAGTGCAATGGTGTTTGGTTTATTGTGATAAGGATGTTGTGAATCTTCGGGAAATTATGCCGTTGGTTATTTTGAAAATTATTTATAAACATATTAAAAACATTGATGTGCAATGTATTAACTTCAAAGTTATTACAATAAATTGTGCATTATTGTGTTTATATGGGTTTTACCCAGTACTTCAGTACAGGGTGGAACAAAGCAACGAAGTCTTAGTTCGTTTTTTATTAATTTATGAATGAACCGCCGCTTTTTCAATAGGCACAGATTTTGAAAAATACACTACTTTTAAGCTTATTTACCACAAAAAATATCGGTTTCAGTCGAGACAGGTGGAAAAGTATGCATTTAAATTTACATTTCATAAAAAAACATTGTACGTAATTTCTCGTCACGGCTGACATTTCATGTAATTTTTTTGCAAACTGATCGATTTCCAGCGATTTCCAGGGTACCAATCGATAAATATTAATAAAAAAAGATTACCATATCGCAATAATCACACATTCGAGGAAGGTACGAAGGTGCGCGTTCTTTATTTTCGTTCATTTGTCTTTTATTTTGTAATAACACATACCCGTTAGACAAACCTTGCTTGCCGTACAAACCATTCAAAACCTGGGATGAATCTTATTGAAAAGAAGAGCGCGTGCGCGTTCTTTATTTTCGTTCATTTGTCTTTTATTTTGTAATAACACATACCCGTTAGACAAACCTTGCTTGCCGTACAAACCATTCAAAACCTGGGATGTACGAGTATATCTTATTGGAAAGAAAAACGCGTGCGCATTATTTATTTTCGTTATTTTCTTATTAAAACAAAAACTAGGCGTAATGATTTTTGCGATATGGCAATCTTTTTTAATATTTAACAATTGGTACCTCGGAAAATGATCGATTTGTGAAGAAATTCAACAAGAAATGTCAGTCGTTAACGAAAAATTTAATAACAAAATGTTTTTATGAAATATAAAATTCAACGCATATTTTTTTCGCCTATTTTGACTGAAACCGATGGTTCTTGTGGTAATTAAGTTTAAAATTAGTTTACTTTTCAAAATGTATGCCTATTTAAAGTGTAGCGAGAAGCGGTGGTTTTTTCACACTTTACCCGTTTTTTTTTATTAAATGACTTCTTACTAAAAGTTAGTGTAAATAAGGCCTGAGTGGAAAAGCGTTCTGAATGGCGTGCAAACATGCACGCTCTCCCCATCGCTACATTTGGTCGCCACTCAGGACGCGCCAGTGCATGAACACAGGTTTGAGGCAATCGCCACACGCCCCGACCAGCCAAGAACGGGCACTCAAGCCTTATACTTACACCTTCTTACAGCGCGGTTCCAACTTCATGACATTGAGTATTATGCCTCAGTAAAATTTTTTCTGCGTGAAAGTGTGGTTTATTTAACAGAATTTAAAAAATCAAAGCGCCCAAAGAAAGTTTAAAGGGTATCAGTGTGCACAGCTTGTGGCCCCGCCAGACTTCCAAAACGCACACGAAGAGACGCTGGCGCCCCGGTTAAGAATCAATGTCATAGATAAATCGATCCTTCAATAACCAATTCTCTCGCATTTCAATGTCTAAATTCATTCGAAAAGACAGTCCAAGAAAATTGTTTTGAAATGTCAGAAAACGGCATTATAGTTGCAGTAAAAAAATCATTGCCAGTATGAAAATATTAGTTTTGATAATTTTTGCAAATTTAGTACCACTGGCTAAAATGTAGCCATACCAGTGTACCATATTTTATTTTGTGTCAACATTCAGCCTCCCCACACCCTCTTTTCGGTTTTACCACCACTGAAACGAAAAAATTCTGCCTCCGACCGCAGTTTTAGTTCTCGCTGAATTCAAGTTTCTCGAAGATAATTAACATCCTTTATAAGATATCACAATAAATCCAAAACCAAAGCAATACATACGTATTATCGTATTTATCGTATTCGTAAGCAAGATTCAAATCGATTGATCATTCGATTTTTTTGTTTCATATTCACCTTTGACACTCCTCATAGTCAGAAACATACAACGGTAGAAATAAAATTACTTTTAACTTTTCCAATAAATTATAAAGTTGCTTTAAAAATCAAAGTTGCTTTTAAAATCATGAAAAAAACTAAATTTAATGGCCTTTATTTCATTATTTAAAAAATAAGTAAAAAAATAATTAATCAGTTTTTGTTTTGTATTTTGGACCCACATCCAAAATTAAGTTTTGTATGAAAGGGTCGCGCGCCGTCCCGTTAACCTCAATGATAAGAGAAGTAATTTTTTTCGACTTATTTCTTGGGAAATTACGCCCACGTGCATAATTTTGTCATTCTCAAGATGAGCTGGATTTCCATGTTTTAATAACATATTTATAATATTATTATCTGCAAATATTTATCTAAAAGCCGTTGGGAAGAGGCAAGGAAAGTACTTAGGAAAATGAAAAACAAGTGTTTAAATAGGAAAGCATATTATCGGATGTCAGTAGTTGGTGACAGTGTGACAAGCCGATAGACGTACGTATAAGAATAATCTTCCCGTAATATATTTTTTTCTTTTCGTGTGGCTTTCGTGAGGTGATTTTTTTATCTTATGACGAATTTAGCTTTTGCTTAGATTGCATTTTTTGTTATTTTTTAAAGATCTTTTCAACCATACAAAAAATGTCCCATTTTCGTTATTATTAGTCGACCGTAAATTTCTATATTTTCTTAAAATTTTTTAAAACCTTGTGTTTTTTAGCATTTGTTAGTGTTTTTGTGGTTTTTGCATAGTTAAATCTGATCACCGGTTTAACTCTTCGAGCGCTTAAGGGTCATGTGTGACCAGCGTCAACATTTTTAAAAAGTATTTTTTATCCTTTTTCTGTCGTGTGGAAATACAGATTTTTTTTAAATTTAGAGAGTAACATAATCAATATTCTCAGTTTGGCTCAAATGTGTACACTGGATGCCATGAATAGAACTTAATTAATACTACGTGAATAATTTATAATTCGCTAACGTAACATTTAGTTTTACTTTAAAAAATATTTCTTGCTTTTTATTGTATGAACGAGATAAACAATGGTTTTAAACATTCCAAAAAGTGTAAATGTGTATTTTTTTTTTTTTTAGTTTATTTATGAACAAACAGTTTTATACACACATATAATATTATATTATTACATTTCTATTGGATTGCACAAGTGAAACTTTTGCATCCCACGAAGCCTTATGCTTGTTATTTATGTTTTATTGCTGTACTACAAAATATTCCAATTATTGGACAATTTAGTACCAATTTATTTATTTTTTTAATTTTATTTATTTCTTTTCTCGAACATATACTTATACAGATTATTACATTGGTTTATTTCTAGGTTAACGTGGTCAAATTCAAATTTTGTGATATTATTTTGAATTGTTGAGTTCAGTGCCTATCATTATTGTGTAGTGATCAATGATTGTGGATTCGAATACGCTACATGATTCTCTGGTGAGACTCTTCATGAGACTCTGGTAACTCTGGTTGGAGTGTTGTTCCAGTAGCATCAGTTTGTATTCGATATTTTGGAGGTCCCCTTGTGGAAGTATGTTTATGGTTATATCTCCAACTACGATGATGTTTTTGAAATGAGTAATTTTATTAATGTGATTATCGAGAGCAATTATAAAGGGCGCAATGTTGTGTCTGGATGGTGATCTGTAGATAGCGAGTAAGCACGTACCTGGGTCGGCGATTATTTGTAAACAGTTAGTGTTTTCTAAGATGATTTCTGAAACAGAGGCGTTAATCTTTTATATAAATAACAACTCCATCATATTGAATTTGGTCTTTTGTTGTGAAATATGTGAAATGTTTTTTTTGTGTTTTAAGGTTAAAGCGGTTGAGATCCAGCATTCCGTTATGATAATAAATTTGATATCTATTTTAAAGGTGGAGAAGAGTATGTCTAGTTCGTCATAGTTTTTGTTGAGGGATATTATATTTTGGTTGAATAGTGTTAGAGTGCCTGGGGTGCTAAAAATAGAATCGCATAGTTTTGTATCATTGGTTGAATTGTTCACTGCGTTAAATAAATCGGCGATATTAAATTATTTGCAATACATGAAATTTACCTTAGAGGAACGTCTTTATGTCAGCATTTTGGAAGGAAAAATAGTTTTCTGGCATTTAGAGAACAATCACACAATTCCAAATGATTTGCAGTTTCAAAAATGTGGAACGCTTTGCGATTTTGTTCGTCATCTTTGCACGATATATCACTAATTTTTTGTTTATTTCAGTGAACAATGTCAGCCAAGATATTCCTTGCCTGTCTCGCGGCAGTGTCCTTTGGCCTAGCCTCAGCGCTCCCAACTGGAGTGGATCTCTCGGTCTTAGCGCCCGAAAGATTTAAATTGTCGGTAAGTCATTAACCTTTTATGAAAATTCCTCTTAGACGCATTTTTTTGAATTTAGAACCATCTCTTTGGTTAATCCTGCCTCCTTACCAAGCTTACTTTGAATTAAAAGTCAACTGATGAGGAATTGTGTATTCCTAAATTCCTTGGATGAATAATTCTAATTTCTAACTCCATTAGCTTCGTCTCAACCAACAAATAACAAAATGCCGTAAAAGTGGCTAAAAAAGGTGCAAAAAATCAGTTGTGAATATTTTATTTATTTTTATGTACAATTGCACGCCTCTCGGAGACTGGACTAAGCAAACTATACAAATCTTGACTAGTCGTATGTTGTCACCGTTATCAGAATTCAAAAGGAAAACATTTTTTTTTTAAATTTTGAAATGAATACCTCACAAGAGTCCCAGCTGCTCTCGTCTGGAGCCAGTGAGACTACGGCATCCACAATTGGGGTTGTTGTGAGACTGAAGGTAGTGGGGGGGGGGAGGAGATGGGAAAAAGGAAGGTGCGGAAATACCTGGTCACCAAACACAGTTAAAGCCATTTTAAGCAAAGTTTCAAATCTGAATGGTGGTCTTACCAGGGCGATACTGAGAGTATCTTCCACTCTGGAACGTGTCGAAAATACACTATACATTATTTTTAAATTAATTAATTGTGAAATGACACAAATTAATAAAATAAAATTTAATTTTGTATGCGCACGCCGGGATTCGATCACGCGACCTTCGGAAAAAAGTTTGTTTTTGTTATTTATCTTTGTTATTGAAATTATCGACGATGTCCGGGACCGAGCGGCTTAGATCCTTGGCCACAGATCCGAAGGTTGCGGGTTCGGTACACAATTGATATACCTATGCGTAAATAATTTAATTTTTAACTTTTAATAATAATAATAAAGTACATTCCAGAGTGATAGATAAAGTATCTCTTTGGTGAAATGGAATCGAAATGCCGTTCAAAATCACTCTAACCATGTGTTTTTTTTTACATGAGCTCCGCACAGGAGGCCCTGAGGAAAATAATTTCCCTCAGGGCCTATGTCATCTTTGGGGATGCTGTGTGGAGGGTTTTCTTAAGGAAAAAGAGGAGAGGAGAGTTCTGGGAAGGAAAAGGGTTTAAGGGGTGGGTAGGAATCTGGGGTTCGGTGTGTCCTGGTCATCCGCCTCCAAGACCTAGACAAACCTCATCACATGAACCCGGGCACCCCTGCTAAATCACCAAACGTAGCAAACCACTTGGGGTGACCTATGGCAGAGGTGTTGGTTATCCAATAAAGGTTTCCGGGGCGGCGGTACCCATTCCCGCCTCCCAAATTGATTATGTGGAGACTGGATTTGAACCTTATCCTCTCTTCCCTTTCCACTCCCCGCTACCTTCAGTCTACCAATGTACTTCGTAGTGGTGATGCAATAGTTAAATGGCTCCACGCATTGTGGTATTTACACGAATAATTAATAAATAAATTTATTTACTTAGGTGAAAAGTGACGACAGACTAATCCCTCAGGAGAGGGATATGAGGACCCTATCGAAGCTGAGGCTTTACAATGCCGCCCAATTCAATGGAGGTGCGCTGCTGAAGGAAAATTACCCCGAGAATGAAGCTCTCGGAGCTGGTGCACTGCTCGGGTAAGGAACCTCCATCACTTTTAATAACACTATCAAATTGGTCAGACTGTATTAGTTGAACAAAATATTCAAATCAGAAAACACGAAAAACGGATTTAAAAAAATTGGGTACGAATATGGATAGTTTTTCTCAGAAAACAAGTTGAAAATACATCATCCTGGTGATTTTCAAACAATACGAGTGTGTGGCTGGTCAAACTACAGTCTGGAAAGGGCGCTCGGTAGCACAAGTGGAATGGTCCAAGTTCGATTCTCAGTCGTAATCAATCTTTTTTTCAGTGTTTTTTACATTGCTTGAATATTATTCACATTGTTTGAAAATTCACTACTTTGTTTGAATATCGTTCACATTGTTTGATTATTATTTACCTTGTTTGAACGATGACCGGACAATCCGAATAAAACCAACTCAGAACCATCTCAGATAAGTCATTTAGAGTATTAAAAAAATATATAAAAAATTGGTTAAATAGGTTACGTTAGGTTAGGGTTATCGGCTAATTTAAAAAAAAATTCATAGCTTTTTAATAATTTTTCAAGGAGGTGTTGAGTTGACTTTATTCTCAGTTGGCATGGAACCGTTTGAATATTATCCATGTCGACAGTAAATGGTTAAATCACCCAGGCCCATTTTTTGGGAATGTTACTTTTCAGCAGCTTAATTTTATAGAGTCTTCAAAGTACAACAAGGTAAAGAAAATTTTATAGATAAAAGCTTTTTAATATCTACCAAAAACTTTATTTACACATTCAAACTTTTATAGGTTATTTCGAGAAAACGTTAAATCAGAGAATTGACATCACAGTGGAAATAGAAATATGCTGAATGCTCCAACCAGTATGGAGCCAGTGAGACTATGGTTTTCCCAATTTTGGAATGTTGATACGTTGAAGGTAGTGGGAAAGGGAATTAGATGGTGAAGAATAAAGTGGGGAAGTATTTGGCTGTTTAGAGCTGGTCACCAAACACGGCTAAGGCTATTTCAAGCATCTTTCAATTCTGAATTATGGTCTTTCATCAGGATGATATGGTAAGTGTCTTCCACCTGCAGATTTTCAAAAATGTGCATTTTGTTTCAGATCTAAGTTTGGGGAAGAAAACGTGGGCGAGTACCAGGGACATCTGCGACATGTCAGGTCTTCTGTCAGAGACGAGGCTCCCGCCCCACTTGTCCTCCATGAGGTTCACAGCCAAACGTCTCCCGCTCTCCCTCCTGCCACTCTGCTCGAGTCAGCCTCTCAGATCTCCGAGGACTACAATTCCAGCCCCCCTGCAACTAGCAACGGATCCCGGATCACAGAGCAATCCAGCTCAAGACATCCTGCCACCAGGTCAACATTTACATTATTTAATCATTTCCTGGTTACACCGAAATAATAACTTGAAAAGTATCAATAGACCCTGTAAAAAAATCAAGAAAGGAAAGCAATTAAATAAAAAGAAGAAATTACTTAATTTATTAGTCTACTAGCGCAGACAGATGAAGAATCACGGGATAAACATAGATATGTAAACATAAACATATATGAAATGGGTTTTGAAAACTCCTTTTAATTTTTTTTATAGGTAGCTAGGTATGGCTCGCTAATTGTCGCTCATCTGAATTCTCTCAAATGATTTTTATTTTGAAAATGACTTCTAAATTCAAGGCAATTGATCCGAGATTTCACTCAGGACTAACTTTCACGTACAGACAACCGATATCAGTATTTTTCATTGACATTAAGTGGAAGTACAATGTCAACCGTAACTACTGCTAGTCCTTATCAAAAACAAGAAAAATTAATAAAGAAAAAATAATTTAAAAAAACTATAATTACAGAACAAAACGTGATGCAAAGGCAGTTCTTAAAGGTTGTGCTGCCGGGGCCGGTGCGTTTGCTGCAACTAACGGCGTGGCGACGGCTGTAGCACCAAATCCAATCACAGCTGTTGTTGGAGCTATTTCTGGAGCAGTCGCAGTCGTTTGTGGAATAGTTGAAAGTAATGGATAATACAGTAAGTATTTTATTACATCTAAATATTTATTCATAGATTTTTAGGAACAATCACTTAAACAGGAACAGATGCAAGAAGTTTAGTTGCTTGTAATAAAACAAAATATAATGAAGCTGAATTAAAATAACCGAAAGAAAAACCAAAATAAATACTACTAACAAGAAAATTCATTTGATGCGGATCTATTTAATAAATTGACTTGTTAAAAAATGATAATTGAGAAATTTAAAAATAATAACGATAACCATTGTAATGAACAAAAAAAACAGACGTTTTTGATAACTGCAAAAAGGGCTTTGCTAATGACGCTCATCTTGCAATTATTAGCGACGATTCGCTTGTGGAGTGGAGTTCTCCAAGAACAAAATAATGGATGATATTACATCATATTGACTAATATTTGACATATTATATCCGGAAAAAATAACATTTTAATCGACGCATATTCGAGAATACAATCAATCGAAGCATCTCTTGATTACGCAGAGACGTCAGCAGATCAGGTGAAAGATGCAGAAATCAAAACATTTCTATTCAACGAATTAGCCAGCACAAGTTCAAATAGCGGGAACCGACATATTTGTTTATTGCGACAAAACAAAACAGAGGCAATGTCCTTAATTACCAGACCAGGGGTGTTCAACTCGATACGTAATTTATCTCAACCCGGAAGAAGTAATTCTTTTAAATTAATTTACAATTTACTCAAAGATATAAAATCACCAGACATGTTTCAACATCCCGTGGAAAATGCACATACATATAGATACAGATATTGTATAACATGTGTGTATAGAAAGATTCGCAAGTTGGCCAGCTTTCTCAGAAGCAGAAACAGTTGCTAGATCTTTATTTGATGGTTGGTCCTCCGTTCCGGTTTACCAGCGTGTTAATTAACTGTGATTAATTTCGTTATTCAAGTAGTTACGTCACTTGATAGAGGCGATCCTCGTAAAATTAACCACACCATAGTATTCACAAGCAAACGGTATGGTAGAGAGATTGCATCGTCAGCTAAAAACCAAAACAATTGGTGTACTATATCTACCGGGGATTGAGAGCAACAATTTACAAGCTACGTCAGCCGAAATGGTGTGCTTTGAAACACCGCGGCTACCGGAAGAATTTCTTAGGCAAAATGACTGCGATCGTCAGTAGTTTCTTGAAAGACTTATGTTGACATTACAATGAAATTTGACCTGCAAAAATCAGACATCACGGAGAGAAGAGGAACTTTTTTAAAGAATTAGCAAAAGCAACTCATTTCTTTGTACGAATAGAAGCGAGATGTAAAACGACAAGAAAAAAAAAGTACCTGTAAAAATAAAAGAAAAGACAAAAAAAAATCTATAGATCAACAAATATGTACGATGTAGATTATTCAACCAGCCATACATAATATTTATAAAACACAGTCAATTAAATTAAGGGACACTAATGTATTTTAAAACTTCACATTTTAATACCAACCACAACAAGTGTCTCGTAAAATAGTAAGTAACTTTTGTTTTCAATTTCAGGACTGGTGTCTTCTACCTGGAAACCAATGCCGATGATCCACACTAGCAAGAATAATAATAATTTTAAATTATAAGTTATATTATTGTAATTGTAAGATTTGAGATGCTGAAAGTATTAATTATAAAATGTTTGCTTCAGTATCAGTGTCTTTCAAATAAATTAATTTATTTTTCGTTAGTAACCTTAAATGATAACGACATCTATCCAATGACAATATAAAAATACAAGACGCGTCATATTGAGACTCATTGAACAAAAATATAGCACCGCTTATGAAAACGATAGCTACTCAAATATGTATATTTATATATGTATATTCAAGCGTATGTGAGCACGAATGAACAGCTATTATATGAACGGCCCGCTAAATTATTTCCACTGGACCAAGTTCAGTGAAACCACAAACGTTTTCTCAGTAACGCATCTTCACTACATTAATTCATCTAAGCATCTGTCAAATATTTAAACAAAAGAAATACACATTTCAAATAAATAATCATTAATAAATTAAAAAAATTGTTTACTGTTTTTTTGCTTTTCTGATATGATTTATACTTATCAGTTCCAAATCGAGTGAATGTGTGTATGAATGAAATAGCTATTATATGAACGGCCCGCTAAAGCGTGTCCCCCGGACCTGGTTCATTGAAACCACAAACGTTTCCTCAGTAACGTATCTTCACTACATTAATTCACCTAAACATCTGTCAAAAATTTAAACAAATGAAATAATATTTCAAATAAATCATTATTAATTCATGGAAAAAAAGTTATCTGTTTTATTCTTTTCTGATATAATTTATAATTATCAGTTCCAATTATGAAAATGAAAAGTTCAATGAACTTGAATAGTTTTACGCATTACAATAGGTATACAATTTTAAATCACGCACCCACGCACTGACAGCCAAAATTAGTATGTTTAATTACATTTAAGCAATGTGCATTATTGCATGGACTTTCCATTGACTTAAACTTCACGCGAATAAATTTCCATTGAAAATAAAATGGTAATAAATCGGAATAATAAAAAAAAAATTATACAAAGAAACACATTTTTTGTGGCAGTGGCAGTTAGTAATGTACATATTGACTGTCAAATAAGAGTAGAAAATATTAAAAATGGAACTACAAAATTTGTAGGTTGGCAACACAAAATTATCTGTCAAATAGTATTTTAAAGTTCAATGACACTCAATAGACAGAACACAGTAAACCACATTGAAAAAAACATTTTTTGTAAAAAAAAACTGAATGAGTTAAATATATTCAGATCTAAAATTAGAGACATGATCTAAATCCCGGGCAACGCTAGGTACTTAAGCTAGTATTAAATAAATGTGAGCAATTTCTAAACTGTTCTTTATATTTTATTACGATATCGTTATTTTTTTATTTTTTTTATTTTTTTATTAGTATCTATAGCAAAATTTGTACATAATGTATTTATAAATTGTATTATATTAAGGTTTTATAAAGTTTTTTTTTTCACAGTCCTCCTCACTAGGGTTCCCTGTTCTGAGGCGGCCTGTAGTTTTTCCACATTTGTATTTAGTATCCAGTTGTCTTTACATGGTCTTCAGTATGTTTGATAGTTCATTTTCACTTTGTTCTCTCAACCATATTTTTACTTTTGTTTTAAAATTATTTATTTCTATTATTTTTTTTGTTTGAGTTGGTAGAGCGTTGTATAGTTTTGTCGCATTGAATTTCATATTTCTTTGTCCAAAAGATGTTTTCAAACTGGCTGTAGCTAGAGTATTTTGGTTTATTGCCCTGGTTGTGTATCTATGTTGGACAGTGGAGTATTCTGATATGTTTTTTTTAATTTTAAATAAAATATTTTTTGCATAAAGTTTTTGTATATTGTAGACTTGAATGCTTTGAAACAATTCTTCTGTCGGAGTTCTAACCGGTAATTTCAAATTACCGGTTAGAACTATTCTTCATTATGTTAACACAAAATTGCAAAGGTATAATAGTAATATACTTACACTTTATGCAATTCTAATTTTGAGATCAGTGGGTTTTTATATTGCAATGAAAAAAATATTTTTTTCCATTTTATGACTTTTTAATTTTTTATAAAAATGTAGGTTACACAGCTTTAAATTAACACCATGAGTATTGCCATTTGATCAATAGTGGCGCCCTCCTATGTTTTCTACTCTTATTTGACACACTGTATGTAGTTGGATCAAATGAAATGTGATAAATAATTAGTACTTACCTATAATGAAATATCAATGTCATATCAAGCTCAGCACTGTAATCTGTATGCTTTGTGTTGAACTTTATAAGGTTATCGAAACATGTGAAATACAAACAACTATTTATAGTCAAGAGGGCAAACCTCCGACTATTATTTATTATTTTCCCTGTTGAAGTGTACAGTAATAATTTAAAGCAACGAAGCAAATCGTCTTATAATTATTTGGGTCTAACACAGAGGTTACCAAACTTTTTTTTCTCGTAGACTACTTTCAAAATTTTACTTAGCAGGGGGTCCCTGCTGGTACATTTCAACCATATTCCCCAAAACTCGACACGCGTTGTAGTGAATATTGAATGGCGAGGTGTGGTCTGTCACAACGGAGCAGTACCGGATCTACGACTTTTTCAAACGGGGGCAAAATGGATTAGTATTCGAGATTATATTTGCCACAAATTTAGGTGGCACGAGAGCTGTTTGAAAACTGAATGTACCGGGAATTAATGTATGGAATGTGGGAGGGGTGAGGGGGGTTATGAGGGAGGATTGGGAAGGGGGAGGTTGGGGATAGTTGATAAGTGCAAGCGCTACAGTAATTTCCCCCTAATACCATGCGAGCGAAGCCGCGGATTAAAGCTAGTATATATATATATATGATAAGTAATGAATATTGGTTCCGTCTTGGCCGCCATTTTCGTATAAGCATTTGAACAGAACGTTTTATTCGTATGTCAGTCCTCTCTCAGATAATTTTATGTAGTAATTTGAAAACCCAATAAAAAGGAGAATATAGAATCTTTATATGAAAGAAGATTTAAAATATATCAACGTCATATCTTTAGTCAAAATAACAAGTGTATATACGTGACGATATATGAATGTGAATAGAGCAAAGATTATAAGCCGAGATAAACCCGTTAGTTAGTTTTTTTTTACATGAGCTCCACACAGTAGGCCCTGAGGATAATAATTTTCCTCAGGGCCTATGTCATCTTTGGGGATGTTGTGTGGAGGGTTTTTAAAGGAAAGGAAGGAAGGAGAGTTCTGGGAAGGAAAAGGGTAAAAGAATCTGGGGTTCAGTGTGTCCTGGTCATCCACCTTCAAGACCTAGACAAACCTCACCCCCATGAACCCGGGCACCCCTGCTAAATCACCAAACGAAGCGTAGCGAACCACTTGGGGTGACCTAAGGGAGAAATGTTGGTTATCCAATAAAGGGCGGTGGTACCCATTCCCGCCTCCCAAATTGTTACAGTGAAAGTTAAACTGAAAAAAATGTGCTCTAATTTCTAATTCTTCTTCGTTAATTGGAAGACCCTCCTCTTAAATTAATAATGTTATCAAGCAATTGCCAAGTAATATTACGGTTGTTCATTCTTCTCACATCTGTGGTCCACATAGTTCAAAGATACCTAACTAAAATGTTGCAATGGGGAAAAATACACAGTTTTTTAATCAGTTAGTGGAAATATTTAAAGACTTCATAAAAGAAATTGAATTATTGTAATGTCTAAATTAGAAAAGTAAATATATGGTATTTTTTAAATTTTTCAGTTATTTCCTTCGCATGTGGTGAAATCGCTGATTTCAGATTGGAAAATTTGCGTAGTGATTATAATCCAAGTGAAAAAGTTAAATTTTACTTGTATACAAGGTAAAGCACCGATTTTTATTACTTGTTTTGGAATTATTCTTTGTTTAAAATTTATTATAAAGTAAGTAAATCTTAATTTGAAAATTGTATATTTTTTTAACACGCCTTTATTATTGAAGTAAAAATGATTGACACCAGAAAAGTAGATTTATTATTTACTAGCTTTTCCCCGCGGCTTCGCTCGCATGGTATTACGGGAAATTACTGTAGCGGTTGAACTTATCAATTATCCCCCCTTCTCCTCACCCCCACCCCCTCCCGCATTCCATACATTCATTCCCTTACATTCAGTTTTCAAACATCTCGCCTACCACCTAAATTTCATAAAGCTATAGCTCAAAGAAAAAAAGAATTATCCAATTTTGTTAATTCGTTCGGAATTTATGCGCTTACAAACATTTCGGATGTTTATTTTTAATTAAATATTTGGAAGTTTGTAAATATAATTTAAAAATTACACTATTTATTATTCAGTCTTTATAATCGTTACGAATTATATTTTTAATGTAGGAACTCTTATCTGACATTTATTGCAAAACAGAAGCTTGTCCAAAAAAAAAACCGAATTCTGATATTTGAATTTTCTGCAGTAGTAGCTGACCAGTGGACTGAGTATCTACCAGCATAGAGCCCAAAAATATATCAACATTGTTTCCATAGAAAAGATTTTTTTCTGACGTTAGCAAAAACTCGCTTTTGTTAGCGACAGAAAACGTATAACAAATATAATATAGTAATATTTATAATTTCATAACGCCAGAGCTAACCATCGTATACAACCTGTAGTCTGCGCATATAATTTAGCTTTATATTGGTGAAAGAATTATTAAAGTCTTTATATTGTGTTATGCGTGAAAAGGTCATAAACGAACTTGAGCAGTTTCGCATTTATAATATTAGTATGGAAGTATGGATATCTGCTCCGCTTCTCGGTTAATATGGAATATTTCTTTTTCGAACAGTTAGATTTAGCTTTATTATCACGAAAAGTGTTTATTTATGTCAGGAGAGACGAAAAAATAAGCAAAAATATGCACTTTACAATTTAATTTTGTCAAAATTAATTCACTTACGCGATGTACAACACCACACAACTGCGCGACACCAAATTTACTATTTTTATTTTATTTTTTTATTTAAGATTTTTTTTTTACATTACAAGTATTATGCGAAGTTATACAATAACTCATTATTATTCAACTACTTCATAAGTTGAGGTCTAGGAGCTCGTGATTATGGGAGGAGTATTTACATGCAAAAAAATAATGTTCTAATGAAGTATGTAAACAATGATCAAAGACTTATGAAATAAATAAAAACATTATTTGACTTAGGTATACAATTTAGAAAAAAATAATTATTGAAAGACAATAACAATAATTTTTTTAAATATTAAATATTACAGTTTGAGTACGGGTAAATTAAGGCTACAATATATCAATATCAAGTTTCAGGGACTTAATTTGCTTTTTGAATTGTTTATATTTCAATGTTTCTGTTATACTAATTTTGTTTTTGGTTAATAATGTATTGTACCATCTTACACTTAAATACAAATAGTGGTGCTGAGCGGTGGTCGTTCTAAGCTTAGGGATGGCTATTAAGCCATTAGTTTTAAATCTATTGCTTATGCTATCTGAGGGGTGAATTATTTGGAATAAATATTCTTATAAATTTTATATAATGCGTTTCTCTTATACAATTCTGTGAAAGATGGTACATTAAATTCCCGAAATATCTCTAAAGTAAGGAAGTCGTATGGTGTCCTAAGGATGATTTTTATAATTATTCTTGGAATTATAATTATGGACTGTAAGGAAGCCTTAAAGGCCCCTCCCCATCCAATAATGCCGTACCGTAATAGGGACTTAATTAATGCATAAAAGACAATTTCGATAGTTTTAAAAAGTTTCGTATGTTATAGAAAACGTAGATAAGTTCTTATTCTTTCCACAGTGAGATTGATATGATATTTCCATTTAACATTTTTATCTATTAAGATTCCAAGATATTTTACATTCGATTTATGATTTAGCTTAGCGCAGTTTATATTATTTTCCATAGACAATCAATGCTGTCAATCATAGAAAAAAATGTTTTGCCATAAAAAAACAATAATTTATTCATGTTATGTAACATATATAAGAGAAGAAAATGGATAGAAAGGTATTACAATTATTAAAAAGGGAATATGCCCTATTTTCCGTGTATCGAACTTCGACAAGGAATATTCTGTATTATCCGTAAAGCGGGCTTATACATTTTTACCATAAATTTTTCAGCCTTATGAACTCTATTTATGTATTAAAATTATACGTTTTATTTTATTTCTTAGACAAAACTCGGACACCCCTCGGCAAATATTTAATGGTAACTTGGACCATTTATATGCATCGGGTTTTCGCCGTATTCCTGTTAAAGTCCTGGTCCATGGTTGGAAATGTGACGCAAACCATACATCGAATATACTCATTAAAAATGGTAATAACTAATAATTCTCAAGTGTTTTTGTCAACAACATTGGTTTTACAAAATCTTTTAATAGCTTGTATATTTTCACACGTTTTCTCAAGATTTCCAATTAATGTCTCCAGTAAATAAAATTTCTTTTCAAACAAGTAACGCGCACCAGTGGAGGCAGTTTCTTTTTAAAGTACAAAAGTATAAAAGTACCGCAGTTTCAAGCAATTTTTTTCAAAGATTTAAAAAAATATATCTTGAGTTAAATTTTTTTTTTTAAATTGATGAAGAAGTTGAAAACATCGATTTAATTTAATTTTTAAAAGAAAGACAAACATTCCCGGGTTACGAATAACCCAACAAAATCTCCTACTGCCACCACAGAAAGCCGAAAATGTTGTTTGTGTTGTGATGGAGGACTTAGCCAGCCGAAGAATCGAACACGGGTGGGACCCAAACGTGATGCCCACTGACCGGTCGATTTCTTTGTTAATTTTTATTTTATTAAATTATATTATATATATTATAGAAACAAACAGTAAATTAAAAACAGTGATTGAATGAAAAAATTTACAAATATAAAATAATATTTCATGGTTGGTACCTGCGATAATAAAAATTGGTAGGTACTAAGTATTGCACAGCTATATTATCCCAGAACTTTTTTTGGGGTTTTTCCACACAGCAAATAAGGGGCCATCCATAAATTACATCACACCTTAAGGGGGGGGGGGGAGTAGAGAAGTGTGACATTGTGTGACAAGGGATGCAGGGGGGTCATCAGCTCTGTGACGTCACATGTAAACATCTAAATATTTTTAATAAAAATAATTATTAAAAGATTATTTTTAGATATATAATTGCAAAATATGTGACGTCACACTAGGGGGGAAGGGGTGTCACAAATGTGACGATGTATGACAGGGACGGGGACGGGGGGGTAAAAAAATCATGATATTCGTAAGACGTAATTTATGGATGGCCCCTAACATGGTTTTTCTCAGTAAACAATAAGGAAAAACGGCTGTGAAAGTAAAAATTACGCAAAATAATTTATACCTTGCAATGTCTTATTGTGGTATGTATGCTATTGAAATGATGTACGAAATGCACAAAGGTTAGCAAATTTGTCGTATGTATGTTTAACGTAATTACCGTGTGATGTGCGAAGTGTACAGGTGTGTGTGTGTGTGTGTGTGTAATTGTGAATATGTTTGTAGGTTGAAAAGTGGTGATCTGTGAAGGGATATGTATTCAAATTGAACAATTTATATCATTGACACGATGCTACTTTTATATGTTATTACAGTACGCATTTTGTAAATATTATTTTGAGAGTAACTCTGCTCCTACTTACCGCTGTTCTGATGTGAACAAGATTTATGCTTACATTAGTGAAGTGGTGATTGGCAAATAGGCAGGAGAAAATACAGTATACAGGGTATATAAAAGGGACGTACTTGATTTACTTTAAGCAGTAATTCCTGACATTATTTGGAGTACTTTAAGTACTTTCCTTAACACCCTGTATATATTAATCTTCTCATTAAAGGTGGCATATCATTTGAAAACTCCCCGTTATACGCCGATTCTAGATGTCTTTCAGTTTTCTGATAAAGCTCAAAAGTTTAACAATATGATAGTTGTCCTCTTCTGCAGATCAAAATTTGTTCAAAAGCTGAAATGGAATCAGCCTTTGACGGGAACCTTTCAACTGTAAAAAAAACAAAATGCCACTAAATGGCCGTTTGATGATAATTTTACATTTGAATTTCTGTAAAACAACCTATCCTAAATTAAATTATGACGTGTTTCAGCTTTCCTGAAACACTATGACGTGAACGTGATAGTTGTGGACTGGCGTTCAGGAATGGACGAGAATCCCTCGGATCCGCTGGCCGTAGCGGTCGGCATGTACCTCGCCACGTTCCTGCAGTTCCTGGGGAGGGCCGGAGTTCCCCTCAGCCAGGTGCATGTGGTAGCGCACAGCCTGGGCGGGCATGCCGCGGGTCACGCCGGGAGGAATTGTATGACAGGGAAACTAGGATATATTTCTGGTAAGACACACGTAACATGTAACCGACTGATCCTGGGTCGAGCAGGGGTTCCTCTCAGGTTCACATGTTGGCCTAGTTTACTGAGCGTGGTTAAGTCCTTTATTAACTTCACCGTTTTGCATGGTGGTTCCGTAAATATATTTTTTTACATTCACTCCACACAGGAGGCCCTCAGGAAAATAATTCCCCTTAGGGCCTATGTCATCTTTGGGGATTTTAAGTGGCGGGTCTTTTCAGATAAGGAAGGAGAGGAAGTTCTGAGAAGGATAATGGTATTAGGGGCGGGTAAAAATCCGGGGATCTGTGTGTTCAGGAGTGGTGGACGTATGAATCCATCCCTCCAACTGCACAAATTGCAGAAAAAGATTATTTTTGAAATGAGATGTCGTTATTTATTTGGACTTTCTCATTCGCATTTGTTCAACATTATCTTGAATATAGTTTTAAAAAAGAATTTTCATAAAGATAGTGACATTTCTTTGGCCAAATTGTTTAACCCATAAGCTGCTGGATTAATTTTGCAGTATTATTGCGGCCGGTGTATTTTCCAGAATAAAAAGCGTGTTTTTACCTCAACCTTTTCGAGGATTCTCCTGAACGTCATACATTGTCAATTATTACAAATACCTACACCATTCGATTTAGTAATTTCATTGTTACACGTAATTTCTTACAAAAATGAAATAACATGAAAAACGACCTAGGTACATGCGATCCGCAGCTTAATTCCTTTTTTGAAATTGTATTAAATGTTATAATATAAAATTTTACAATAATTACGTAGGTAGGTATTTAAGTACCTACTATGTATAGAATAATCTTCCGATTTCAAAAGAAATTTCAGTTTTGATCAATGACTAAATTAATACGCTTTGATTTATTAAATTAGAAAAAATTAGTTACTTACTTACAAACTTACTTTTTTTAGCGAGGTCCACACTGTTCACAGAACTTCGATCTTGTTGGATAAAGATATTGATGCTGTTACCTAAGGAGGGTTTCTCACGAGAGAAAGGAACAAAATTTTGAAGAGAATATGATTTGATTTTGTTGTAGGAGCTCAGAGCGTACCCTGTGGTAAAACTATAGGAAACGCATCAGCATTTTCCACAAAGAGAAATTTGTTTGTATCATTACTTATTCATTTTCTTTTTGGTGATTAGACTTATAGCTTCAATAAGACAGCCAAATCTATAATTATCTTTCACGTGTGTAGGTAGGTACTTCTCAAATTATAGACACGTAATTTTGGAAGTGAGCATTTACCAAATTACCTTATTTGACGACTTTTTAAAAATAAATTATTGATTATTGGAAAAAAATGCGGTCTTCATTTATTAGTCCGCAGAAAATTTTCACTATAGATATTACTCAGAAGCCAAATGCCATTTAATATTTATTTTTAGCGCTGGATCCTCCCGGTGGAACATGGGAAAACTCCACCTACTGCATTGGCCGTGGTGATGCTGATTATGTGGAGATTATCCACACATTCATCTCAGGAGGGATGCTCATCTACCCCCACGGCCATGTGGATTTTTACCCTAACGGGGGCGAAGTGATGCCTGGCTGTCTAATCTCCGACGTCTGGTGCTCGCACAGCAGAGCCTACGAGTATTTTGCAGAGTCCATTGGCTTGGAGAATGGTTTTATTGGACGGGAGTGCAGAAACTACGAAGAGATGAGATATCAGACTGAGTGCAACAGTTTGAACCGCACACTGCAGATGGGAGGGAATTCTGCAAAAAACGCGTAAGCAAAAATACTTGCTGAGCTATTAGTAAACTTCGCTTTCAGTACACCTACCTTGTGTAATTATGTATAGCAAGTATTTTTTAATCATATATTATGATTTGAATCAAATAACTTCGTTTGGACTCAAATTTATTGAGCATAAACTAATATATGATTAGCCAAAGAGTTTCGGTTCAGCCTAAACCTTCCTCGGGGTTTCATAAAAAACATTCCTGTTGGTACTATTTGGGGGTTAATGCTAGAAGTGCCTATGTCAATTTTTTGGTTATTTGATTTAGGTAAAATCGAATTTAACTTAAAACATTCCTTTTTTGAATACTGAAGTTACTCGATCTCCGGACAAATTTTATATTCTTAAGAGCAATACCTTGAAAATGTATTTATAAGAAGAAGGTGTAACACATTTAATAGATTATGCCCAAACATCGATGTGTTCAACACGAACCATGCTAAATTCACAGCGTTCGTAAAAAAATAACTCAATCGATTGCCAAATGTTTAACCAAAAACTTAATATTTCATTATTAAAATTTAAATGAAAACTTTGAAAATATTTTATAAAACATTTTCTGTAGTTTTAAGTAAGGAGATGCACTTTACCAAAATTGATTGTTTTAGTTATATTGTTGGGTATTTTTCTATTATGGTCCTAAATTTCAATGTAGTAATTATATTGGTCAATGACATAGGTAAATATTCTTATCACCGTCATAAACAAATTTATGAAGACTGTGTGTAACACTAATAAATAAAATAAAATAATATGAAAACCAATGTTAGATTGATGGAATTGTGTCCTAGCTAATGAAGAAGTAAAAATATTGATACGCGAAGAAAATTAGTTTCGAAATTCAATAAAGTGGTGAATAAATAAAGTTATTTTATTCAAATTATTATTATATTCAACCAAAAACTGACTGCCATCTTGGGAAGTTATACAAGTCACTAGTCAATTTCCCACGATGCAGAAACATTCATGAAATCGAAATCGATAAGTATGAAATCGTAATATATAATCTATAAATGTTTTTTGCAGGTCTGGAATATACATTCTTGAAACAAATCCTCAGGAGCCTTTTCATAAAAGCTTTCGCTAAGCAGAAGAGTGAAGAAATTTTCAACGCTTTGCATAACTGATAACTTTGTTGAATGAATACATTTTTCAAAGAGAAAATTATTTCTGACAAAATAAATCTTTCAAAAATTGCAAGAATTTTTTGTTTAATTATGATTATTTGCTGTGCTATAAACGTTAATTTTTTTATCAGGATTTTTACATCAGTATCATCAAAATCATACAGTGGCACTTTTGAATATATTTACGCACACCGATAGTAGTTTAAGTTCAAATTCTTGGTCTGAACGGTTCTAAATAGATACTTACAGTTCACCAAGATACTAAGTACATCACAAGATACGGTACAACAAGATATACAAGTAAGAATCTTATGTTGATTTTTGGGATATTATACCGTGTTGCGCTCCCTAGCCAACGTTTCGGACAGCGCGTTACAGCGTCCGAAAAGTTAGCTAAAAAAGGAGGTAACACAACACGGCAAAATATCCCAAAAATAGATCACTTTAACGCTTTTGGTCATGAAAATCCAAAATCACATCTAGCCAAGATTCTTTGACGTTAATGTTTTTTATTGGAAGCTTTGACTGTTTCTCGCTAGAAGGCCAAACTTATTCTGTTTATTGTATATTATACAGTGGTATAATCTTTGTGGCAAAACAATATATAAATATTGTGATATATAAAGTAATTCCTGACAAATTATATCATAATTTATAATTTTTGACAAACCGACATGACAAGTAGGTATTTGTTAACTAAGTTATTAATTGTTTAAATATATACATACAGCATGAACATGACTTATTTTAATCAGTGATTCCTGGCATTATTTGGAGTAAAAAATAAATAAATTAAATTTTGGTCCCCAGTGAATTTCTTTTAAAAAAATTTTCTTCGAAATCTTCCAGTTTCTAAATAAAAATAAAAAATCTTCCAGTGTTCGTCACTGGTCAAGCTTCCGAGTAGCCGCCTAACCCCTACTTGTCCAATACTTACTGATTTTTTAAATGTTTTTAGTTGAAAAAAAAAACTCAAAACGTGTCCGTTACCGGAGACCAAAATTTCATTTACATTTTTAACTCCAAATAATGCCAGGAATCACTGGTTGAAGTAAATCAATTTTACCTAAACAAAAAAAAAACGACATCTAAAAAGTCACCGAAATTTCATTAACAGTTTTTAAAGTCCAAATAATGTTAGGATTCACTGGTTTAAGTGAGTCAAGTACGTCCATTGAAATTCTTTATATATTACCAGAGTAATTATACAGAATTAGTGAGATGTGCAGTTTATGTATTAATGTATTATTTCATTTTCCAATAAAAAAATAAATGATAATATAGAATCTATTCAAAGGCTAACAAATTAAAACGTTTGACAAAGTCTTGCTTTTTCATACAATACTAGCTTTTCCCCGCGGCTTCGCTCGCATGGTATTACGGGAAATTTTTTTTTTTTTTTACAGTTAATATCGCACAAGAGTCCCAACTGCTCCCGCCTGGAGCCAGTGAGACTATGGCATCCCCAATCGGGGTATGTTGTGAGGCTGAAGGTAGTGGGGAGGGGAAGGAGATAGGGAAGAGGAAGGTGGGGAAGTACCTGGCTATTCAGATCTGGTCACTAAACACGGCTAAAGCCATTTCAAGCAACGTTTCAATTCTGAATGGTGGTCTTACACCAGGGCGATACTGAGAGTATCTTCCACTCTATAGCGGTTGAACTTATCAATTATTCCCCCTCACCCCCCCCCCCACCCCCTCCCGCATTCCATACATTCATTCCCTTACATTCAGTTTTCAAACATCTCGCCTGCTACCTAAATTTCATAAAGCTAGCTCAAAGAAAAATAGAATTATCCAATTTTGTTCATTCGTTCGGAATTTATGCGCTTACAAACATTTCGGATGTTTATTTTTAATTAAATATTTGGAAGTTTGTTAATATAATAAAAAAATTACACTATTTATTGTTCAGTCTTTATAATCGTTACGAATTATATTTTTAATGTAGGAACTCTTATCTGACATTTATTCCAAAACAGAAGCTTGTCCAAAAAAAAACAAAACATATTCTAATATTTTAATTTTCTGGAGCAGTAGCTGACCAGGGGGGTGAGTACCTACCAGCATAGAGCCCACAAATATAACAACATCGTTTCCATGGAAACGATTTTTTTCTGACGTTAGAAATAACTTGCTTTTGTTAGCGACAGAAAACGTATAACAAATATAATATATTAATACTTATGATTTCATAACGCCAGAGCTTGCCATCATATACAGACTACAGTCTTCGCATATAATTTAGCTTTCTATTAGTGAATGAATTTTCAAAGTATTTTTATTGGTTAATGCGTGAAAGCGTCATAAACGAACTCTAGCAGTTTCGCATTTATAATATTAATTAGTAAATTAGTATGGATTACTAGTTGCTACCTAGTTACCAAGTTTCCTTGCTATAGCTACCTGGTAACAACTGAGCCTGGACTATGTACAATCCACATCCCAATAATAATTTTGTGATTGTAATTATTTTATTGTAAATATTTCAAATAATAGGCAATAATCGGTTTCAGCCCCGGATTTCAAACGATTTTGTCGGATTATTTAAGAAAAATAGAAACTTTAAAAAATCATGGTTCATGACGCGAACTGAAAATAGTTGCTATTAGCAAGAAGTTCCACAGAGACAGCCATATACATTTCATGACGTCAGATTTTGTAGTGTGTGCGAACATGTATGTAGCTTCAATATCTCTCAACAGGTGTCATTGGGATCGGTAGTTATAATATGTAAATTTAATGTGTCTCAACAGGGTTAGTGGTTGTACTATATGAGAGAGACAACTGTTGCCTCGAATCGGATATCGCTGGCAGATTATCACAGAGCACCCTTTAGAATGGACGTTAAGTCCAGTTAGACGTTCATTGTAAAAACGACGATAAAAACAAGAATCGTAATCCAGACGAACCGAAGTATTATTGAAAACTCCTTATCAGTCGTTGTATTGTTAATTAAAGGAATTAGCAGTATATTATAGACTTAATACTATACATAAAACTAAAAATAAAATTTTAGGTCAAGGCGAGACTGAGTCTTCTTTATTAAATAATTAAATTACTTGCACATGTTTATTTATTTTACATACAGACTATAGGATGAAATATTAATACTACTATATAAGTTTTAGCATATTATATTAATTAATAAGATACGAGTGAATTTTTATAAATAACTAGAGATTATGATAACATAAACATAAGAGATGAAATGATATAATTTTTTTTTTTTAATTTATCTCATTATTTTTAGAAATGTATTGGATATTTTTAGAAGATCTGCTAGATTTGGCAGTAGGTTGGGCCTCACTGCTTTCAGAGTTAGGGGCTTCAGATGACGTTTCTGTTTTATTTGTTTTGCCGAAATTGAACCCTAACAAGCTGGAGAAGAAGGCAATACCCTCTTCTGCTGAGTCGTTGACAGCTTGGAGTATTTCATCTGTGTTTATTCCGGTAGGGGTGTCAGGGTCTGGCTTCAGAGCACTGAAATTAAAATAATGTATTAAGTGCAATTGATTATATAATGACTCAAATTAATTATGCGATGACTGTGGTTAATTACATATTTTATTTAAGAAGAAGATAACACTTCTAATCTAAACGAAAATATGAAAGAGAAAAATCACAGAAAAATGAAAAAGATAACGGACAATTGAAAAAGAACATAAAGATAATAATCCAAACGAACATATGAAAGAGAACAAGACAGAAAATAGAAAACGATAACGGTCGCAACTGGGACTCGAACCCAGAACTTCTCGTCTAATCTTTAGTCGAAGACAATATTAAAAATTCTAAAATTTTAAATATGAGATTGACAATTATGACTGTTTGATGGAAGGTGGCAATGGTCGAATTGGTAAAGGCGCCCGTCCCGGTTGGACGAAAGGTTCTCGGTTCGAGTCCCTGTTGCGACCGTTATCGTTTTCTATTTTCTGTCTTGTTCTCTTTCATATATTCGTTTGGATGATTATCTTTATATTCTTTTTCAATTATGTATGTATACATTGATGGGAAAAACGTTCAAAGTTATAAATAGAGTTGTTCTTATAAAAAATTGATTTACTTAAATATTTACTGAAATTAATTATGTTTATAGTGACTGAAATTAATTATGTAATGACTGAAATTAAATACACAATAGCTGCAATTATTTATATAATGACTAAAATTAATTATAAAGTGACTGAAATTAATTATATAGTGACTGAAATTTATTATATAGTGACTGAAATTAATCATATAATGACTGAAATTAAATACACAATAACTGCAATTATTTATATAATGACTAAAATTAATTATAAAGTGATTGAACTTTATTATATAGTGACTGAAATTTATTATGTAATGACTGAAATTATTTTTTTTTTAATTTTATTAATATTGGTTACATTTACATTTCCATAATATAACATAATATAGCTTACATATTTTATACACTCTCCTAAGAAAGCAGATGCTTGTGTTTAGGAGAGAACAACTTGTTAATAACAAGAATTATTTAAAAAAAAACCTTATCACAAACTAAAGAGTTTAACTTGTGAAGAGATTTAGACTTAACATATTTTAAAAGTTCATAGGAGTAATTAAACAAGAAATGTATATAGGATGTACATAAAACATTAGGAATAACAGTCAAAAATATATCTAGCAGAAAATTAAAATATGGTGGTACTACCAAAATAAGATTTAATTTTTTTTTTAAATTTGTTGTAATTTTTTTCTGTTCGTGTATCAGCGGGTAATTGATTAAATAATTTTATTCCTTTATATACATAGTGATTCTGTGCAGTTGTGGTTCGTACGGGAGGTACAGTTAGTCCACCAATAGAAGTATTCCTTATGCTAATATTTTGCAGTGGGGTAATATTTTTATTAAAGATATCTTTGTGTAACTGAAGTAGTGCTATTTTTTCGTAAAGTTTTGTAAGTGGGGGAACAGGGAATTCTTGGAATACGTTTATAGTTGGGTAGTAATACGGTTTTTTTAGGATAATTTTTATAAGGATTTTTTGAATTGTTTCGAGTGGGAGAAGGGATGATGTACACCATAACTGCAATTATTTATATAATGTCTGACATTAATTATAAAGTGACTGAAATTAAATACACAATAACTGAAATTAATTATATAATTACTGAAATTAATTATACAATTAATAAAATTAATTATACAATGACCGTAATTAATTACATATTTACTGAAATTAATTTTCAATTTGGAGGCGAGTATGGGTACCGCCGCCCCGGGAACCATTAATTGGTTACACCCCTGTCCTGCCGTAGGACACCTGCCATAGTGCACCCCAAGTAGTTCGCTATTTGGATATTTAGCAGGGATTCACGAGGTGAGGTTTGTCTAGGTCTTGGCGGCCAATAACTACTACTGTGTGGCGGTCCAGATCAAGAGAGATTGGTTGAGGGAGACGTAACCTAGGCCTCTCCAGTCTGTCTCTCGATCTATCGTGAATTGATCCACAGTGGGAGGGATGGATTCATAGGTCCATCACTCCTAGACACATTGACCCATTGATTCCTACTCACGCCTCGTGCCTTTTTCGTTCCCAAAACTTCATCCGCTTTCTTTCCCTAAAAAGATCCTCCACATAACATCTCCAAAGGTGAAATAGGCCTTGATGGAACTTTTCTTCCTTGGGGCCTTTATTTTTTTACATTTGCTCCGTGTGGAGCAAATGTAAAAAAATAAAAATATGTCTAATTACTGAAATTAATTATATTATGACTGAAATTAATTTTAACAACTGAAAACAGGACTATTTAATTTAAAACAGCAATTATTTGTTCAATGACTTAAATTAATTGCAGAAATTAATTATGTAATAACTGAAATTAATTATACCGTGACTGAAATTAAATATTTGATGACTGATGTTAAATTACATAATGACTTCAGTTATTTATATAATGATGAAATTAATTATCTTATTACTGAAATTAATTGCAAAATAATACTATTGAAATTTTGTTGCATCTTAAGCACAAATAAATACTGATACAACTAGCGAAATTAATTGTGATATGAAATTATTTTCTAGTGTAAGTTTATTGTAAGAAATTCGTGACATATTATTTTAAATTACTAATGACAGGCATACGCAGAGAAATTCGTGATATTTTAATATTCCCCTATTCTGAGACTTCACAATCTCGGAAATAAATATTCTATTCTAGGAGATATATTTCACCTTAAGAATAACCAGTATAAACATTGTTTATTGCAATTCTTTTATAAATCTAGACACAAATAGTGGTGGATATACCCAGTGGCGTCGTAGACGGAAAAATATTATTTAATTGAAAAAATATATCGGACAGCAAAATGATACCTACATTTTTTACACCAAATATACAATACTAAGTGAAATTATCAAATTCTAAGAACTTAAAAACATTCAGTTTGATTATTTGATCAGGCCGTTTGATCGCCTAACATTTAACAAACAAAATGCTGAACAACCGAACAACTGAGCTTTAGGATTAAAAATATTATGGACCAACCTTAGATCTTCCTCAGTTCCATTACTCCTCATAGGTTCCATGGTCATGCCATCAGCACCGGATCTGAAACAGCCGATGGGGAAGTCCAGGGTCGGTTCTCCCAGCAGGGTAGGCTCGAGCTGCACGCAGCCCCGAAGCCCATCGGAGGTTGGCGCAAGTTCCGTTACCCTGGCGCACAACTGCGCCACGCGGGACACGATGTTCAGGCAAATCGGTTCTGGGTCCGGACCTGGAAATGGCGCAATGTATATGTTAATCTTTGGGTCATCTTTTCGTTATCGTTTATCCTCACAACTCGCGTCTTTACATCACTGCAGTCAACAATTTCTCATAGAATACATTCATTTTTTAAATGAATTTATTTAATTGGTAATAGATTAGAAAATAATATTTATAATAAATTATTCCCAATAATAAAAACCATTTTCGAAAATAACACATTTTACAAATAAAGGGAAAAAAATACATGATAATATGAGTTTTAAAGAGAATAAAATGAAAGAGTAAAAATAGATTTTTAAATAGACTAGACCGACTTAATACAGGTAATTGAAAAATATTTCATATATACAAAGAAAGATACGCAAAAGTAAAAGAGTTGCAAAGAAAGATTGTGTCACTCGTTAATAAAGCTGCTGAGAAAATGTTATTTTTGTTTGTTACTGGAAGTTTTAAGTTACTAGGTATTGCGTGTATGCGATGTATTTCAATGAGTTAATTCCAAATTTAATAGTGTGAGTAGATGACGATAAGTGAATTTGATTTCGCGATCGTGTTTTTTTTTTTGGTTTTTTTCTTTGTTTTTATATAATTTCAGAAATCAATTTATGCATTGTAAAAAAGTTATTAGCTTCAGTTAAAAAAAAATCACATCTTTAATTATTACAAAATTACTTCGTGACATCATTTTCCATTAAAAGAAAACAACCAACTTTGTTTAAACCACTATTTTAATAAAAAAATTCACCACGTTTCAAAACTAAAGGTTTCTTCATCAGGATTCAAAATATATTGAAAATTAAGACATAAGAAGAGACACATAATCATAGGCAAATAAGTACCCATAAACAAAAATGAAACAATAAATAATCGGAAGGGTGAAGATAATTAATTATTTGTTATTGTTAAAATCAATTATAACTTAAAAAAATAAAAATCAAATGATCATTCTCTTTGTATAACAAAAATTAATAAATTAAATAACTCGTTATTTTTTCTATTCTTATATCATAATTTTCAGTACACTCTTTATCCTGACGAAGAAATCTTTGGTTTGAAACATGTTGACATATATTTTTTTTAAATAGTGATGTAAACAAATTTGGTTATAATATAATAATTTAGAATAATTACCTGTCGCGGTTACTATGTCCCGGTGACTAGTTGTCACTGGATCACAGTGGGTCCGAGGAACCGGCTATTTTTTAACCAGTTTTTATCGGTTTTATAAAATCGTAACCAACACTCAAGCTGGGCGAAGCTGAACCTTTTGTCTAATTGGGGATTGCGTGGAACCTCTATAACTGGCATAATTTCCGGGAGTTTTTTTATGGTAAAGTGTGTGAACGCCGTAAAATATTTTAAAGACCCTTGGCAGTAAAAAGTTTTCATCCTCATGATAAAGAACAAAAAACGGCGTCACTGAACTTTTTGAATATGGTTATATTAGAAATTAATACATTTATTTTATAATCTGATTAGTTCAAAGAAAATTATAGCTATTACAAAAAAAATATTACCTTTGACAGTCTGACTATGAAGCAAGTTGGCGCCGTATGACATGTTAACAGCGAATCCTTCTTCCTGCGAGATGTACTTCATCCGGACACATCCTGAAAATCAAATTGGCCAAAAATTATTAGCATATATTCTACAAACTTTTCCTACGATTTCCAAGTTTAGATTTTGGAAACAATTTTATCAAAGATTATTGAAATAAAACCTATTTAAATAAAACTAATCTACTAACATATTTTTTCATTTGTAATCTAGAAATAAAATACCATTTTTTGATATAAGCTTCAAAACTTCGAGAACGAACGAAGAACGATTGACGTAAACGAAAAATGTTTGAACTGACCTGGACCGCCGAGGTCTATGAAGGTGAGGTTGAAGTCCACGCAGCAGATGCAGGAAGGTCCATCGCAGAGGCAGTTCCTCTGGCCGCCAGGAGGAGTGGCTCCATCCTCTTCAGCCCTCAGTTGGGCAGCATCCTTGCCGAGAAGACTCCATTCCAATAGATCTGGAATATTAATGACAGTGGTTAGGTATAATATCGTATTAATTGTGGTTAAGTATAATTCGGTGAACAGTAGACCTCGCGCCAACGAAATTATGCGTCTTTTTTGCTCTTCAAAAAGAAAACCCTTAAATCAAAACCCTAGTTTCCTCTCAAATCATAAGATTAGTTAAAAGGTACGTAAGTACCTACATACGTGTTTAAAAACATTATTTTTATATTATAAAATATTTCGAATAAGTAAAGATACGACAATTCTTTTTATAAATTTTCTTCAGGCAGATAAAGTTACCATAGTATTAAAAAATGCGTACAAGAAAATCCAAATAAACGCTACGATTTGACATTTGAAAAACTAATGTTTACTGAACCATAAAAACGGTCACCATATTGAAACGGTAACGGAACGTACAAACAAATTTAAAGACATATAAAACGCAAAACAGTCAAGAACAGACCTACGCTCCGTCAGATGATATATTGTGATTTATCAAAGAAATTTAAAAAATATATATTAAAAGATTTATAAGAAATATGTGTAAGAATCGACAATCCATCTAAATTGGTAAAAATAAAACTTTTCGTCACTACCTGTTGATTTATGTGTAAAAATAGTGTACAAAACTTCGAAAGGATCGGTTCTGTAGATTTTGAGTTATAATGTTCACGAAATTCAAAAATTTGTTTGCGAGAAAATCGATTTAAAGTTTTTTTATACTCCAAATATACTTGAATCGAGCAAGAAGGCCGGTCATTTGAAATCTTATCTTATCGTATCTTCATTAGTTTTATTTATTTATTTATAAATAAACGCCCTTTTTCGGGGCTTTTACATATATAGCATAGAAAAAACATTTTATTGTACATAACTGAACTGCCTCAATAACAATATTTTATATTTATTCAAATATAAATTGAAGATGTCCACTGACTTGGTATAATTGTTTCCCTCCATTAGTGTTCTGGGCAAAGAGGAATACATATGGTAGTTAGTCCCAGAATTTCTGCACTGAAATAAATCCTGACTTCTAGTATTACGAAGTGGAATTCGGAAGCTTATCAATTCAAGTAATACCGGACTATCAACTAAATCATTTAGAATTTTATATAAAAATACCAAGTCAGTGAAAATTCTTCTGTCTGACAATTTAAGCATATTCATATCGCTTAAAAGTGTGTTGTAGTTTAACATATTTGCTGAAATACCCATTTTAAAATTTAGAAAACGTAAGAATTTGTTTTGTATTCTTTCAACAGCTTGTACGTGCATATTATAATGAGGATTCCAGACAGGAGAATTGTACTCAAGTTGGCTTCTAACATAACCAAAATATAACATTTTAATACTTTATATTGTTAAAGTTTCTAGTTAGCCTAGTTATAAACCCCAACATTTTTAAGCCCTTATTACAGATTTCTGTTATGCTCCGATTTACTTTAAATTTTGACACAATACTCTCGACATGTTGTACATTTAGAAATTATTTTTTTAGATGATTTTTTTTTTTTAAAACCTTACCCCCCCACTTTTAAAGTAAGTTTTGACATTGCTAACATGGCAATGATTACTTTTAAAACTCTTAGTTATTTCCAAAATCTTGCCCATCATATTTGTGTCAAGTTCACCAAATGGTGTTTTTTCTCAACGTTGACCTTCCTAAATCTTTCCAGCAATTGTGTTTGTTGCAGTGCTGTCGGAATGCGATCCGAAATCCATTGTTGTATCCAGTGGTGTCATTCAATTTCCATAATGACGCGATTCCAACAATTTACTTCCAATAAACATACATTGCATCCAACATAAAACATATAACTATTTTAATTAAAAATTAATCGACACTTAGTCTTAACCACTTTTTTTGTTTAAAAACCAACAAGTTTCATTAAAAATGCTTACTTCTTCAGAGTTTACATTGAAACTCCTCTTCTTTGTTAAAAATGTTGGGATTTATAACTAGGCTAACTAGAAATTTTAACAATATAAAGTGTATTAAACTGTTAAATTTTGCTTTTGTTAGAAGTCAGCTGCAGTACAATTCTCCCGTCTGGAATCCACATTATAATACTCATGTACAAGCTGTTGAAAGAATACAAAACAAATTCTTACGTTTTCTAAATTTTGAAATGGGTATTCCAGAAATTATAATTATAACACTCTGTTAAATGATATGAATATGCTCAAATTGTGAGACAGAAGAATTTTCACTGACTTGGTATTTTTATATAAAATTCAAAATGATTTAGTTGACAGTCCGGTATTGCTTGAACTGATAAGCATCCGGATACCACAATGTAATACCAGAAGTCAGGATTTATTTCAGTGCAGAAATTCTGGGACTAACTACCATATTTATTCCTCTTTGCCCAGAATACTGATGGAGGGAAATAATTATACGAAGTCAGTGGACATCTTCAATTTATCTTTAAATAAATATAAAATATTGTTCCTGAGGCAATTCAATTATGTACAATAAATACTGTATATTTCTTATTATTCATGTGTAAAACCCCCGAAAAGGGCGTTAATAAAAAAAATTAAAAATAATAATAATTTAAAAAAATGTACGTATTTTAGAAATTGAAAACGTTTTACGGTAAACAAATTTTAAAAACTATTTATTCAGTTAGCAACAACAACTTATTGCAATCTGCCATTCAAAAAGGTTGAAAACTTGAAGCAACGAAACAGAAAGTCTAATAATTACTGTAAATCTCAAAAAATCTCTTGATGAGAACAAGATTACTCTCTAGCAATATGAAATTCCGAATTTTTTTCTGTTTGGAAAGTAAAACCAACTATTTTCAGCTCGCAAAGTAATTTTCATCACAAACAAACAAGCTAGGACTGTGTAGTCAAAATGTCAAACCACAGTCGGTAAAAAAATTAGAAATTGATAATAAAAGGTTACAAAAGGTTGAAACTCGAGCGAAGTCTGATTATTACAATTAATCAATACCAGTGCTGCATATTTAAATAGGTATGAATCCAAAACATTTGAAAAATTACCGCCATTAAACTAATTAATAATACAAGCAGCTCTATTAATGCGATATGCAAAGTCATATTTGCATTCGGCGAATACGACCGCAAAACTTTCTTCATATTTCAGAGCTGGCGCCCTACTTCGTCCGAATGTTCCGTCTCTGGCTATTGAGCAGTATCAAGTTCACGTGTATTTAATGCGGGCATATGGCCAATGTGTTCCGTCTCGACCCGGCGAGAAAGTTCTTTGTGATTGACACTAAACTCGTGCTTTATCTTTTCGCCCACAATTCTCCGCGGGTCGCCCACGTTCACTAATAATTCCTCACTAATTTCAAAGGAAAGTATTTAATCCGGGTTATGATCGGAGTTACTTTATGAATAATGACAAAGCCATGTATGGATGAACGAAAGTGTTTTAATTATTAAATATACTTGTTTGTGCATACGAAATGTGTGAACTCACTTTCTTCATAGTTAGAAATTAAAATTAAAATTGCAACAAAACGATTAAATTATGGTTTTTACTAAATAATGTGGCTTTTTCATGAATTAATTAAATCACATAGGTACTCTTACAATAAAAATTATTAGTTTTTTTTGTACTTTTACATGAAATCTATTAATTTAATGAGAAAAAAAAATCACAGGAATTTATTTATTTATACTGCGTTTTACAGATGTTGGCACTTACGTGAGAACAAGTCAGTTAAAAAAACTCAGTTATTACACAATTAACAAAAATCTACAATTACATACAATTAAACCAGATTTATTTCTCAATGCGTACATAATGAACATGTTCCTTCGAGCTTTTTCCTTGTAATGCCTGTTTTCAAAATACAAGCACACTAAGCTTTTTGCTAAACAGTTATAGATGTAATGGAGAGTTCTAAAATGTTTGATGAGCATATTATTGCATAAAATAATTTGTTCCAACGGCGAATTAATTCCGCGTGATTGTTAATTAATTATTATTATTGAATTAAATCACATTAATGATCTACTTACCCACAATATTAGCCGCGTTGTTCGTGATAGTCAGGCAGCTGACCACCACTGCAATGGCCAGCAGTCCGTGTTTGTAAACAATCATTCTAATTGCTCAATCAATGGACACAGCACCGCCTAACCCTGCGTGTAATTAGCGCGGACGTGAGTGAATCCCCGCCAGGAAGTCGCACTCCAAAAATATAGATGAACCTACTCCGGATTCGTATGAAGGTTTAATTTTAATTCCGAAAACCGACCGGCTGACTTTATTTGGAGGTGAGTATTGCACTTTTTGAATGGAAGTGAGTGAAGGATTGCTGGTTTGGAAAGTTCCGTTGATTGGTATTCAGCTGCGAGGCGGAAAGCGGCACACAGGCTGGCTGGCTCGCTGGCTGGAGAGGCACTGTGTTCAATGTGTACCGTGTACTGGGTACTGTGCACCGGACGGGCTGGTCCCGGGCTGAAGTGGTGGAGAGCTGCGAGGGGCGAGGAGAAAGCATACAGCCTCCAGCCTACAGCCTGCAGCCGGCGTGCACTTCGCTCTTGCCGTATAAGGGATGCTAAATTCAGGATGCACAAAACAGCAGATTGCCGATGGAGATATTTTCCGAAATTAAAACATATGCGAATAAAAAATGTGTTTCTCTTTTCATATATAATATCCATGACATGCAAAAAGTAAATTACACATATATCATTAAAAAAATTAAAAGTATGTTTATCATTAAAAAAATTAAAAGTAGGTCTTTTTTAGAAACTGCAAGTAAAACGAAAGCATTTTATAACGACGAAGGCAATCTTGGCCCCTTAGGTGTAAAGTAACCAGACTTATCCATACTCCATACTAATATTATAAATGCGAAACTGCTCGAGTTTGTTTATGACCTTTTCACGCATAACACAATAAAAAGACTTTAAAAATTCATTCACCAATAGAAAGCTAAATTATATGCGCAGACTATATTTTGTATGTGATGGTAAGCTCTGGCGTAATGAAATTATAAATATTAATATATTATATTTGTTATACGTTTTCTGTCGCTAACTAAAGCAAATTTTTGCTAACGTCAGAAAAAAATCGTTTCCATGGAAACGATTGCTACTGCTTCAGAAAATTCAAATATTAGAATATGTTTTATTTTTTTGGACAAGCTTCTGTTTTGGAATAAATGTCAGTTCCTACATTGAAAATATAATTCGTAACGATTATAAAGACTGAATAAATGAACTGAATAAATAGTGTAATTTTTTATTATATTCACAAACTTTCAAATATTTAATTAAAAATAAACATCCGAAATGTTTGTAAGCGCATAAATTCCGAACGAATGAACAAAATTGGATAATTATTTTTTTCTTTGAGCTATAGCTTTATGAAATTTAGGTGGCAGGCGAGATGTTTGAAAACTGAATGTAAGGGAATGAATGTATGGAATTCGGGAGGGGGTGGGGGTGGGGAGGAGGGGGTATAATTGATAAGTTCAACCGCTACAGTAATTTCCCGTAATACCATGCGAGCGAAGCCGCGGGGAAAAGCTAGTAAAGTATAAATATATGGTGAAGAACTCTAGAGGAAGGGAAAGGAAAGGTAGAAGTATAGAGGAAATTGAAATTAAATTTAAATTGAAATTGAAATCTTAAATGAAATTGAATTGAAAATGGATTAAAGTTGAATTGAAATTAAATCGAATTGGAATCAAATTGGAATTTAATTGAAATTGAAATGAAAGTTGAAATTTGAATTCAACTGATTTTGAAATTGAACTGATAATTGAAGTGTATATTTTTGATTGATTCCTAATCCCAGATTCCAAATTCTGCAGAACACTTCCGAAATATAGAAAGAGATTTCTAAAATAATTATATAATGCTTTTTAATCACTCACTCACAGTAATGAAATGTACGGGTGTATCATGATGACAAAAAACATTACATCTAGAAGACAAGATCACACTACAAAAAAAATTAAAAGTACTCGTTTATTGGTCCTTAATTGAAATTTCATCAATTACTTAACTGCGGCCTTGGTTTCAACTAATTTAATTCGATCTTCCAAAACCAAAAAAAAGTTTCCCATTTCTGGCCTAGAGACACGAATGGATGGCAAAAATAATACGAAATCCTCTCGGGCACGGGTCGGCAATCTTTTGTTGTAAAAGGGCCTAATATTTTATGTGGGGATTAGCGCGAGCCGCACTTGAGTCACATGTCGTTACGGTATACCTGATATTTGGTGACTTAGCAGGGGTGCCCGGGTTCGTGGGGCGAGGTACGTCCAGGTCTTGGCGGTGGATGCGTCTGTCCTCTTGCTGCGTGGCGGGCCGGATCGAGAGAGACTGGTTGAGAGAGGCCTTTTGACCTTTCCAGCGGGACTCTCTCGACTCATCGCCTTGCACTACAGTTGGAAGGATTGATTCAAACGTCCATCACTCCTGGATACACTGACACCCAGATTCCTACCCACCCCTCATACATTTTTCCTTCCCAGAACTTCTTTTCCTTCCCGCCTTTAAAGACCTTCTACATGGCATCCCCTAAGATGAATATTTGTGTACAAATCTTGTAGTTTTCAGAAGGCAAACCCCCGTAAGTAATCCACCAAGTTTTTCTTTGAAAGCCATTTTAAGTGTGATACCGCTTTGCAAACCTATCACGTTGATTTGAAAATCGCTCCCCTATTGCTCTCCCCTCTCTTCGCTCCCTTTATTGCTCACTTTCACTCCGTTGTGTGTGCTGTCATCTTTCACTTGCGTTGCGGCAAAAATCTCGCGGGCCGCACCAAGACTCCTCGCGGGCCGCAGGTTGCCGACCCACGCTCTAGGGCAAACGACAAAAAGTTCCCCTTGTCTGGCAAACATCAAAAAGTTCCCCATCTCTGGTCTAGAGCTAAAGATGGATGGTAAAGATATAAAATCAGCGAGCAAGCCACCCAAAATTTCACATCTCTGATCTAAAATCACGTAAGAATCACGATGGATGGCAATGATATGAAATCCACTGACAAACAACTCAAATTTACTCATCTCTGGCCTAGCGTCTCGGATGGATGGTGAAGATATGAAATCTTCTCAAGCAATCAAAAGCTCCCCATCTCTGGCCTAGCTTCACGGATGGATTGTAAAAATGTGAAATCCTCTGGTAAACAACCCCAAAGTTCCCCATTTCTGACCTAGTGTTACAGATGTATGGTAGAGATATGAAATCCCCTGTCAAAGTAGAGATAAGAAATCCCTGGCAAACAACACAAAGTTCCCCATCTCTAGTCTAAAATCACGGATGGATCACGATGGATGGCAAAAATATGAAATTCTCTAGCAAACAATCCAAAATTACTAATTTCTGGTCTAAAATCACGGATGGATCACGATGGATGGCAAAAATATGAAATTATCTAGCAAACAATCCAAAATTACTAATTTCTGGTCTAAAATCACGGATGGATCACGATGGATGGCAAAAATATGAAATCCTTGAGCAAACAATCCAAAATTACTGATTTCTGGTCTAAAATCACGGATGGATCACGATGGATGGCAAAAATATGAAATCCTCGAGCAAACAACCCAAATTACTAATTTCTGGTCTAAAATTACGGATGGATCACGAAGGATGGCAAAGATCTGAAATCCTCCGGCAAACAGCCCAAGGTTCCCCATCTCTGGTCTAGCGTCACGAATGGATGGTGAAGATATGAAATCCTCTGACAAAGAACACAAAGTTAAATAAGCCAAGCAAAACATTAAGAGAATACATCATTTCGGAAATAAATTTGGGAATGTTGTAGACGTGTTTAAAGATTCCGTGTTAGTTTTAAAACGAAGTCTTCATAATCGTATGATTTTACGACTCCTTTGTGAATACACTTTTTTATTTTTATATTTATTTACACATATTTTCTTTCTTTACTACATAATATTAATTTTAATTTGCTATGATTTAAACATAATTCATTATATATTGTACACTGTATGTACCTAACACAACTGTATTGCATATTTACTTTTCTTGTAAAAGCCCACTAGGGCGTAAATAAATAAATTTTAATAAAGCTTGATTTGTTTAGGAAAATACAATTTTTTGGTCATATCGTATTTTGTTTCACTACGTAAAGCTAAAATAACTGTTATTTTTAAATAACATAAAAAGGGTTAAATGTGAAATAGTGAAGAGGCTCACTTTTTTATTTATTTAGTTGTATACATTGAAAAGTGTAGAATACGTACCTACTACAAAATCGCAAAGAGTTCGTTATATTGAATCGGACTAAAACTGGCCCGGAACTATATATACCAGCTTTTTTGTTACGATGAGACAATGGCCTGACTTTAACTTTAATCAAAATCTCTCATTTCCTTGATAAAAAATAATAATATTATTGTGGGTGCACATTTGCAAAAACATTTTTATTGATTTATCGGTTATATTTTTGGAAAAATATTTTTTAATGATAAAATGTTATCTAGGCAATTTTTTTTTTGCTCAACAAATATTAACATTTTCGTATTGTTATAACAATTGTTTTTTTTTCAAAATTTCTAATATTTATTTTTATAAAGGTATATCCTTTTTCTATTTTTGGATATTTTCAATGTAAGCTACTAATTTTTAATGACAAACAAAAAACTAACTTTAAAATTCTATGACTACGTTAATTAGAGGCTTATAGAAAAAAAACTGAACAAAACACAAATTTTTATTTCATCATTTTTCACAAAAGTGAAAATTTCTAGGAGTTCATTAATATTGGAAAGTAATTTAGATATTTACTCTAAGCTGCTCAACTGGAAAGTGACATCTTCTGAAACTTTTTGTAAGGTGAGTGTTTTTTTCTAAGAAAAATGTATGTTATCTTACTTACTTTACCGGTACGTGGTTTGAATAGTAAATATTTATGCTAACACTGAAACATTCTTTAAAAACGTTCAAATTTTATAAGTGTAAATTAAAACAAATAATTTATTTATTTTCCAAAAGGTTTTTCATCACTACATTCAGGTTTGCAAATATATAGTTTGAAAAAAAAAAAAAAAGTAATAAATTAGAATGTGCATTAGAGTATTCTCGATTCACTTATACTTCCTCATCTTCCTCTTCTCGATCTTCCTCTCCTGTCCATTGTCGGCAGCCTCACGCAACACCCCAATTGGGGATGCCGTAGTCTCACTGGCTTCAAATGATTGGGAGTAGTTGGGACTACTGCGTGGTAATCACTTAAATATAAGAATAATTCAGAAATCTGGCCTGGTGACGAGATTGACCCTCTATTTTCTATCTACTTATGTTGTTGTTAATTGTTAATTATAACAATAGGTATCATATTTACGTAAATAAATTCAATTTTAATACATTCAGAATTCTACGCAATTATTACAAACAGAATAAACGTGATTATTACCTTCTTTCTTTTCTATCAATATTTTTTTTATAATCACGTTTGGTAGGCACGCATAAACAAAAACCTATTTAAAGGTACATACTATAAAAGGTATATTGTATTATTAACAATTACAAAATTATTTAATTCACCTTTCAAACAGCAAATAAATTTATTCAGAAACTTTCAAAATTCCTTTAGTTCGTTGAAAACAACAACGGTGGAGCAAGCGCCAAACCCGAACAATGTTCCGCGAAATTCTTTCACGAAAACTTAGCTAATGAAATGAAAGCTGATTTAAAAACATGCTAATGATAATGGTATATATCATATAAAAAATATAGCAATTACTTGTGAAAAAATACATTTAACAATACCTGCATACAAACAAACTTTTTACATTCGTACACGCGCTCCTACGGCTGTACAGTAAACGTACGGCCGCCTCTTAGGACATTGAACTCGAAGAGGGTTACTGGGTCAAGACTGGTACGGAATACAACAAACGGATTTGCCAACATTATCAAGCCACTACATCAAGAATAAACTTCATTAACACGCGCAACATTCTCGAACTTTGGTATTGAAATGGCCTTTCTGTTGGTGCATTTTATGCTTAATTTACATTTTGTTGCAATACGAACGAGGTTTTACGATTTGACTCCAACCCGGTTGAACTCTTTTACAGGAAGAATAAAGCAGATTTACGTTTCCTTATGCACATTTCTGAGTTGCAATGCCGCGTTTATTGAGATGCAAATTCAAAGATTCTACATCAATATTGATTTGGGCTTTTGTTCGTTGATTTACAATAAGTTTTATGTGTGAATTAATTATAATTGTTTACCTGTATTTGTGACAGTCGGTTAGTGTGTACTGTGTAACTATATGTGCATGTGTGGAGAACAATTTCCTTTCATCTTAGTAAACATAACACTTACATATTAGAATAATAATTATGTGAATACATTGTAGGTTCTGGAAATTAAATTTTCAGAGAAGTAGAAGAAAATTTCCCGTTACAATTTTTTTTAACATGATGTAGACGCTTTATACATGAGTAAAGACCTTTTCACTGTTGCTGTACTGTAAAAGATTATTATAATATATTATTTATCTAATATTCAGATTTTATTATATTATAGATTGTTATATATTATCTGGATACTTAAAGTGAATAATGCAAAAGATTTTAGAATTAAAAAACCAGAAATCAGTATTTTTTTTAAAACAACAATTATTATTTTTTTCTTGATAGAATAAATTACTATCAGTTTTCAGAATTACTTCGTTAATCCAATAAAATATGATATCAGCACGATATAAAAAAATCAATTCCAACCCTGATTTTTTTTATACGTATGTAGGGAGGAGAGAAAAGATATGGGAAAGAGGATTGTGAGAAAGTACCTGGCTATTCAGATCTAATCATTTAACATGGCAAAAGTATTTACTGCTCTGAAATATGCCGCAAATATAATCTAAGTATAAATTGTTGATGAATTGGGAAACAATTTATAAAATTTAATCATAATATAGATTACTATCTAAAATAGGTTAAATAAAATTTACTTGCGTCTGGATTTAAATCCGTGACCTTCAGAATACTAGTCGAAAGTGTTTCCCCCTGAATATGGAGGCCATAATTTAATGTTTTGATGAACTAAGGCCATAATTTAATGTATGGCTTTTTTATCCTTTCAAATCTACATTATTACTATATCTATTTCATTTCAAATGTGTATTCGCCTAAACGCCGTACAATAAATATTTTAGTTCAGACGAATCTCTAAGGTTGCCGGTAAATGTTCAATATAAAGATTTTTTGACCAAAATTATGTTTAAATTTTAACATGAAATCTATACAAAAGAACATTTATGTCAGGGCAATATAGCTGCAATATTTAATTAAATGAAGACACTATGAGAGAAACTCAATCGAAAATCTGGAAACAGAAAAATCAGAAAAAGATATTTGCACCTCTGGGACTCGAACCCAGGACCTCCCTACTTTCCGGGTGGGTGCTCTTGTCCACTGAGCTAAGGTGTCGATATCAAATTCGGTCCCCTTTAACTGTACCATACTTCGACTAAGAACCACCCATACTATCTTCATTTTTCTTAACGCATATTTTATTGGCTGCCATCTTATGTATGGTTACCCGCAAAGTAGAGAGGTCCTGGGTTCGAGTCCCAGAGGTGCAAATATCTTTTTCTGATTTTTCTGTTTCCAGATTTTCGATTGAGTTTCGCTCATAGTGTCTTCATTTAATTAAATATTACAATTTGAGGTTTTACTCATAAAAGTTAAAATAAAAAAAAATAATAATATAACTGCTGCAATTCGTAATATTTCATACATTCAATAATTTCTTACTAACTGCTACAATTTGTAATATTTCATTCATTCAATAATTTATTGCTAGCTGCTACAGTTTGTAATACTTAATACATTCAATAATTTCTTGCTAGCTGCTACAGTTTGTAATACTTAATACATTCAATAATTTCTTGCTAGCTGCTACAGTTTGTAATACTTAATACTTCAATAATTTATTGCTAGCTGCTACAATTTGTAATACTTAATACATTCAATAATTTCTTGCTAGCTGCTACAGTTTGTAATACTTAATACATTCAATAATTTATTGCTAGCTGCTACAGTTTGTAATACTTAATACATTCAATAATTTCTTGCTAGCTGCTACAGTTTGTAATACTTAATACTTCAATAATTTATTGCTAGCTGCTACAATTTGTAATACTTAATACATTCAATAATTTCTTGCTAGCTGCTACAGTTTGTAATACTTAATACATTCAATAATTTATTGCTAGCTGCTACAGTTTGTAATACTTAATACATTCAATAATTTCTTGCTAGCTGCTACAGTTTGTAATACTTAATACATTCAATAATTTCTTGCTAGCTGCTACAGTTTGTAATACTTAATACATTCAATAATTTATTGCTAGCTGCTACAGTTTGTAATACTTAATACATTCAATAATTTCTTGCTAGCTGCTACAGTTTGTAATACTTAATACATTCAATAATTTCTTGCTAGCTGCTACAATTCGTAATATTTCATACATTCAATAATTTCTTCGCAAGTGTAGTGGGCCGCTACCGAAGTATTTTATTATATATGTATTTATGAAATATATGAAATTATTGAGTAGAGTTTTACGTACATACATATACATTTATCATTATTCATCTTTCTTCTTTATTAATTCTAGACTACAATTAGTGATTTGGTATGCCTAACTAACTAAGAAATCCTGTTTTGAGAGCAGGTGCACTTTAAAATGAAAACAGTTTAAAATAAAAACAAAAACAACAGTTGTCAACGCACCAGCACTTTTGCTCTTGTGGCAGTTGCTTTTCAGTTGCATTGTTAACAGGTTGCCACGGTAGTGTTAACAAATTTCAAATCGCGTTGACAACTGGTTTCATTTCAGTTTCTCCGCGAGCAAAGGCCTTTAAAATATCAAAAAATCATCATAGAACCATTAAAAACGCAAAATATAAATTGGTTTTATTAATTGTTTTTGTGTTTAATTCGTAGAACTCCATTTAATTTTTTATTATATTTAATTAAAATTAAATTCGATAGTTTTATTATAAAGTTTTGCAAGTATTTCTTGCTTCTGAAATACTTGCAGAACTTGATAATAAAACTATCGAATTTAATTTTAATTAAATTGGTTTTGATAAATTCGTCGATGTAAGGTGTGTTTTGGCTGTTGATCCAAGACTTGATGACTGATTTATATTAAAAATATATTTTGTTTTGTCTAATGGCCGGTGAAAGTGCTTTGTACAGCTGTTTTGAAAAGTGCATAAAATTTCTTTGGCCAAAAGTTGTTTTAGCAAAGGGGATAAGTAAGAGATTTTGCCCTTTGGTTCTAGTATCTCGAGTAGTTTAGACATTTGTAAAAGCAGTTCTGTGTTTGAAAGGATTTGCTAGTATATTTTTGGTATTAAGTCGACTAATGTCCAAAACACAGATTCTCCTAAAATTTTATCATAACTGCTTGTGATCAGTAGTTTCAGTATAATCTTTTAATTAGTTTATGAACTTTAAAAATCGGATCATTTGCGGTAGCATTTGCATCTTCCCAGGCTATTATACCACACTCGGTTAAATATTGGTATAGTGTGTAGTAATTTTTTTTATGAAGAAAGTGGAGTAAACTTGATAGATTCTCCTAACTTAACAAATGGACTGCAATCTTTAGAGCACAGGCGTCAGGTGGGAATGCTGTCCTTGTTCTACCGGTATTACAATGGAAGATGCTCCGAGGAACTAGCGTCACTGATCCCCTCGGCACCGGTGCATAGTCGGGAAACACGCCAAACACGCGCTCAACATTTGTACACGGTTGACATTAGTCACATGAGAACGGGTCGTTTCTACGACTCGTTCTTGAGTTCAACAGCCCGGCTGTGGAACGATTTGCCGGCTTCTGTGTTTCCTCCCTCCTACAATATGAGTCTCTTCAAGACCCATGTTCACTCTTTCCTCTCCTCAACAGCACCCTCCACACAGCATCTTCAAAGATGACATAGGCCCTGAGGGAAATTATTTCCCTCAGGGCCTCCTGTGTGGAGTTAATATAAAAAAAATTAAAAAAAAACGTTTGCTGTATTTATATGTTCTTTCAAATTTCTAAATTACTGTCAAAAATAATACTTAAGTATTGATTTTAGTCACCCATTCTAAGAAAGGTCAAAACTTTTTTATAGTTCTAAACGCACCGCCACTGAGACTGTGTCATCCAAGTGATGAGACGTGTGGCCTATCGCTTTCACTTGGCCACACCAAGCAATGGTCGCTAGTCTCTAGGACGAGGTCTACTGGTAAATATGTGCTCGATAATACCACACGTTGGAGCCCGAACCATTTACTTAGCCGACATTCCGGCAGAGTTCCGGCCGGCCAAAATTCAAATTAATCGAATTAACACATAGATGGAAATTATTATGGGTTTACATTTAGAATCTAATAAGGACACCACTTGAGTAAACCGAAAATATTAACGATTGCTAGAAAAACTTTCTGTTTTTTATAATTTTTATGAATTGTGAAGAACGTTGTATTTTCTACCGCCAGGCGGTTCTTTTGAGGAAAAAAACAATAACGATTACAAAGTGTATATTATTAACAGATTGTACTGGTGTCCCAACGCTCTTAGGTTATCAATGATTGATTAGAAATCTGAATCAATAAATTGCGAGATGCTTTATTTCCTTTGTCCTTTTAACGACATTTTAAAGATTTCATTATTTTGTGGATCCCGCCTTATTGGCACTGAACAAGAATATCCGAAAACAAAAACAAAAATCGTCATTTTGCATTCACCGTTTTAAATTGCTTAAAGATCTTGCTTTCATTCTATAATTTACTTTATATGCTATTATTCAAAGTATCACAGAAAACTTTATTACTTAATTTATTTGCAGAAAAAATTCTAACTCCTTATGCAAAAACTACCAAAATTAATAGGGCTCAAATAGGAGGTTAATGTCAAAAAGTCAGAAATTACAAGAAATATAAGGTTAAAATATATATATATATATATATTTTTAAACAGAAAATTATCCTGATTACAAAAAAAAAACATTTCCGCATCGAATAAGTTTAAAAAATCATCTGTGAACCAGTTGAATAGTATGTACTTGTATTTTCAAGGGATCGATGGGTATAAGTGCGTCACCCGGGCCACCATTATTTTGTATGCACTACCGGGATGTGTTTATAAAAACTATGAAAATCAAAAATTTAAAATTTAAACTTATCGGATAACCTACACCTTTGCCATTCATAGGTCACTCCAAGCGGTTGGCTACGTTCGGTGACTTAGCAGGGGTACCCGAATTCATGGGGTGAGATTTGTTCATGTCTTGGCGGTGGATGCATCTGCCTGCCTATCTGCATGCAGGCCGGATCAGGAGAGGCCGGTTAAGGAAGACTAGCCCAGCCAGACTCTCTCGACACACATCACATCGCCTTGGAAGGGCTATATTAATATCCACCCCTCGTACCCTTTTCCTTTCCATAACACCCTCTTCTTTATTTCCTAAACAAACCCTCCTCACAACATACCCTTAGATAACTTAGACTCCAAGGGAAAATATTTTTCTTTGGGCCTCCTGTGTTGAGTCAAGGTATTTTTTAGTTTTTTATTATATATTTTTCTGTCTGTTCATTTTTTAATTCAAGCAAGAATTTTAAAATTGTGTTTTATAAAATGTAAAAAATATATAAAATTCAACTGTTGATTTTCTAAATATTAATAAATTTAAAAAGAATGTAAAACGTTAAAACGTACATAGAAAATGTTATTAATTCAAAGATATTCATAAATATTTTTTAATCTGTTGGTTGATTCACATATTTATGAAGAAGACGATTTCTCAAGACTGAATAAACCATAAAATATGTAGGTCTTGTATGGAATGGATCTCTCCTGAATATTTTTCTGGTAAAATAGTTTGCTTTTGGTTGTTAGAGCGCGCTAAATTTCTGAAAATAAAACTTAGAGTAAAGGAATAGAGCTCATTCAACATATTATTTTTCCCATAAAAATAAAAATGCTGAGCCTAATTTCAAAGCTTATTTGCGATGTTTTAACTGAATATTTATCTTAAAATTTTTGCGTTTCTAATACAATGAACCGTTAAATTAAGAGAACATGTTGTTATGAATAATTCTCGCGTTAAATATTATTGTGTTGTTTGCTTAAAAAATTCTTTGAAGAGAAAGTAAATTTTACAAGAAACACCCATTAGCTCTGCGAAATGTGGAAAGCTGCTGGGATTTTCTATTGCTCATAATATCTATTGCCAATGTGATGATTGGTAAATTCAAAATGAATAATGGGAAATATCCTTTCCGTCTGTACAAGATGTTGTTGATGTTGTATACAGTATCCGATTCAAAAACCTTTAAAAATATTTTTTTGTTTTTCTATTTGAATTTCACTTTTGTTTTCTTGATTGAAATAATGAATGGAGCGGAATCTTCGAAATGGAAAATAACCCACTTTTATAGCCGATTGAGATGAAATTCGACAGATAGACTCGTTGTCGATGACAATGCATTCTTTCAAATTTTGGTAGCAATCGCTTTCAAATTCACCGATATTAACGCATATTTCTTAAGATCAGATATATATTAAAGCACTATATGAAATAAATTTCTAATAATCGAATTTTAGCAACCGCGGTTGATTCCAATCACTGGGAAGGAAGGTTCAAACCTCAGTCAAACCAATTTTTTTAAAAGACATTTGTAAGTAGATGAATCATAGTAAAAAAGTGATTTTTTTTATGGGTTTTCATGTTTCAAAAATGTTTCAGCAACTAATAAATTTACAAGCTTCTGATCTCAACTGTGGATCTTAAGTAAATATTTTGGACGAGTTCCTATGTACAATATACAAATAAATTACTGTTTTATGACGTACATTATTGTATTTAAGAATATTTCCCAACCCTGTCATGGTGGAATCTTCAACTATATACTATATCTTCACATGTTTTACCACCCAGGTTTACATCGGTATTACCTTATAGCCTGAGGTGACTCGCAATATCGGAATCGATGCGTAGATGCATGGAGACACAGACAACATCATAAATGATTGAGCGCCTTTAATTATCTTAAAACGACCAAAATATAGTATTTTTTCTGATCAAGGAAAGTTTTGATTTGAAATTTGGAATATCCTAATAAACAATGAATTTTTATGGTAGGAAGCAATCACTTTGTGGTTTGACCATATTAACTGAAATAAAACAATAACTTTGTAATCACGATTTTTTTAATACCGATTTCGCTTAACAAAAGCATCTTCAGGGTATAAAATGACACAGTTTAGTTTTGTACTCTGAAGATGCTTGTGTTGAGCGAAGCCGGTCGGTATTTAAAAATTAAATTAATAAATCGTAGGTACAAACAAAGTCATCGTTTTATTTCAGTTAAACAATTAAATGTGGACTAAGGAGTAATAGATTTTTTTGCTGTAAGCGTGTGTTGCTTTTAACGTACGCTTATGGAGGAACTAGTTTCCGATTGTGTCCACAATAATAACAAGAGTTTTTGATAAATTGGCTTAAAAATATCAAAGCTACTGTAGCTGGTGCAATAATTAATGTTTCTTCAAAATAGGCAAATTTACTTTGTGGCGTCATCATTAATTTAATGAAAAACAATTACTTTGTGTAACAACCACTATTTAATTAACAATATCAACATGTTTCGAAAACTATGTTTTCTTCATCAGGATAATAAGTTAATAAAAAATAACAAAAGACAAACAAGTATAGAAATAAATAATATATCTCCTTTCTAATATTTTGTCTATGTTCTAATTAGTCTATACTTGTTTGTCTTTTGTTATTTTTTATTAACTTATTATCCTGACGAAGAAAACATAGTTTTCGAAACATGTTGATATGGTTAATTAAATAGTGGTTGTTACACAAAGTAATTGTTTTTCATTAAATCAATAATTAATGCTTCCCGCTTTTTGAAAGTGGTGAATTATAATATTTTTTTGCTCAATAGCGAAGCTTTATCACGAATTGATTTCTGTTTTTGTTGGGTCATTAAATTTTTTGATAAAAGTGCGATGGGGAGACATGTAATTCCATTTCTTTCTATCCTAACTTCCTGCTCTTCGATTGTGTTTGATCGGCTGAGGTGATTATGGTACATTAGTACGTAATAATAAGAGCCTAGAAATTTGAATGCGAGGCTCCGCCCGTGCGCGTGGTACCTGCGCACGACTCTTCGCCCGTACTAAACCTAGCGCCGTGTTTCTCTTGTCCACCGACTCATTGCATTCTTAACTTTCGTGAAAGAATAATCGGCTGACGGCACTCGAGTCTCAGACCTTAATCGTGAGCGACCGATCACGGCAGACGCAAAGTTGATAAACGTCAATTAACGTGTGCGTTAATGATTGCAGTTTCAAGTTGATTCCACGCAACCCCCGGGAGTGTGATTCAGTGTAGCGGACAATTCTTATTTATCGGTGAGACATTTTATTTGTTTACATTTTTTATATGAACGTTCTAATTACAACTTGAGTAAAAATTTCATCCTTTTCATTTCATCAACTGTAATTCCTTTAAAGATCTGTGGTACCTACTTTATAGTATATCATAATTTTTCTAGATAGATAAACAGAGTTCAAAATTACGTTTTCTGCAAAATGACTGATCTCAGATCGCGACAAGTGTCAAATAGCGTAGTTTTCAAATGATAATAGACTTTATTTTTTTTCTTCAAACTTCGCAAATCCACTTTGTGGCGTCATTATTAATTTAATTAAAACAAATAACTTTGTGTACACCACTATATAATTAACATTATCGACATGTTTCAAAAACTATGTTTTCTTCGTCAGGATAATAAGTTAACTTAACTTATAAGTAAATAAAGAATCAAGTTAATTATATAATGGTGTACACAAAGTTATTTGTTCATTAAATTTATATTTTTTATTCATTTTATTTTAGGGAAATCAACAATTAACAACTTGGGTAATTTATACAAGTTTAATTCGCCTAATTGAGAAATCAATTGTAGATCTCCTTATTACACTATTGGGTTATGTATTTAAAAATTAAACAGTGTCCTTATAACAACTAACATATATTACATAAATGGTTCCATACCAACTGAGAATAAAGTCAACTCAATACCTCCTTGAAAAGTCATTAAAAGCTATGAAAAAAATAATTTTAAATTAGCCGATAGCCCCAACCTAACGTAACCTATTTAATCAATTTTTTATATGTATTTTTTATCACTCTAAATGACTTATTTGAGATGGTTTTCAGTTGGTTTCATTCCGAGTTGTGCGGTCACATACATAAATATATCTAATTATAACAGGAGATACTCCATAATGTACGTCATAACATAAAAATCATTACAATTTATGCAGTTTGGTACACATGTATAATGCATGTACTTTTCCTACCATATTTGCCTACATATTGCCTGATTATGTTTTTAAATAATTTAGATGAAAAAAAATGCACATGTTATGTGTGTGTTATTGATGAGTTTCTGGAGTACTTTCGATATGTTCAATAGAAACTCCACTCCACTCACTGTCTTGCTAAGAAACGCCAAGTGAAAATGTACCTTAGCACAGCCATGCGTACAGTGTTGCCTGCATTCAAAGTTGAAAAATAGGGCAAACAACGATATTTTTTGCATATTTGTGAGTTTGGAGTGATGCATTGATGACTAAGGAAGAGAAATTTGACTGTTTCTTAAAAAATAAACAAAGTAAATCACCGTGTTAAGGTCCTGAAGTGGACGGAAGCCGGGTGGGAATGGAATGATGCCACTTTTCTAAGGAGGGCAACAAACCGGTTGGCAGTCGGCACCGTCACTTAAAAAGCTGTGACCGCCGTCATTATTTAAAGAATTCGATGTATGAGTGCGCGATTGTGAAGAACTTTCTCCAATTTTGCCTGGCGAAAATATTATATACGCTACTTAAAAAACAATAATACACAACCCACGCGCTGTGTTGAATTGATTCTAGAAATTTACATGTTTTATAAAAAAAAAACTTGGTACAATCTTGTATAAGAGAAGTCATTGAAGATTTTATTCGGGTTTGTTAGGCTGACTAAATAAGATAACGAAATTGAACTAGACATCTTAATCACCATTTTGCCCTTTCAAGCCTTAATGCCACACATTGTTTTTTAATTTAGTTACCAGAAATCGAATCTATCCATAAATTGTATTTCAGTAGATTGGGATCACGTTAGTCACAGAAAATCATAATATCCCTTGGCAGAAACATTTGACAAATCTTTAATTTTTATGCAATTGCTAGCTGGTTCCCGGTATGCGTTGCAATGCCATATTCAAAGAAATAAATTGTTTTTCCCTGCATGTCCTTTCCCGTGCGTCCCCGTTCCTCTCCCGAGTTCCCTTCCCCTCCCGCGTACCCCTTACACCTTCCCCGCCTTCCCGCTGCTCCGTCCCGCCAAACCCTCTCCCTCATTCAGTCGTACATATGTAGTTTTCAAACAGTTCGCGTGCCATTTACTAGAATTCAAATTTTCATTTTTCGTAAATTTTACAAATTTTCATTTTTGTGTATTATTAGAACAATCAATCAAATTTCATACCTAATTTTGGAACCTGTTTAAAATATCTATAATTCTTGATTCGATTAAAATTATTATTTTTTAATTATTATGTAAGTACTTCCAATTATTTCATTAATTTAAAGATTCGATTAAAATTATTATTTTTTAATTATTATGTAAGTACTTCCAATTATTTCATTAATTTAAAGAGTTTTGAAAATATAATTTTGATTTAACAATCTTTGTTTTGCGAAATGTCATTCTCAAATTTTTGACAGTTTCGCAAGAATTTTTGTGATTATTAAAAAAAATTCAAATTTATTGTCATGTGGTTTTAATAATTCAGAAACCTTCGCGGGGGTTTAAAAAAGGTATTTTGAAAGCTTCAAACATTTCTAGGCTTAATATAGCAATACATATACATCTCACTAATCCCCAAACACATTTTGATTTATATATATATATATATAGATTATATTGCTTTGGAGAGTAGCAACTTTATGACGAGTCTTATATTTAAGCTGAATGTTTTGTGCTTGTTTTTTTACTTTGTCTAATACAGTGACGTGAGTGATTAACACACATTGGGGACAGTCACGAAAATAAAACTGTGTCTGTATAAATATGCAACAATGCTTATTAAAGACACGGTTATAAAATACAGACACAATATAACAACGGGTATAAAAATGCTAACGTAGAAACAGCGGGTTTCTTAGTAGCCATTGGAAACATCCCAAATAAAGTACAATTCATTGAATTAATAAAAATAGATAAATAAATCACTAGTATTATACCGATTGTTATTATACTCATGTTATTCACGTTTTGTTTATTGACACGCGCCATTGTGTGTGTGAGAGTTTCCCATGTGATATTTTTGCTTAGCACACCGAGAGGAATCGTTTTTTGTCATCCTTTAGAAAAAAAAATATGTCCGTACAGTACAAACAAATAGAGCGATCTATTGCATTGTGAACGATATTTCTGAAAAAGAGCTTATCACGAAGTGATTTGTTCTGATGGACTATCAAAAGTTATTTTTTATTTATTTGTTTATGTTTATTTTTCACTATTTTAGATGGAAAATCGAAGAAAAAAGTTATCAAGATGCAATGTGTCACGTTGCGTAATATTGTGCTTGCTTGAAGAATCGTCTAAATTCGTTATTAGTCACGCATAATTAATTGTTGATAATAAAAAAAAACTTTCTACTCGTTATAATTTTTTTCAAATGTTTTGGAAGAATTCGACTAACATATTTACACACACATTTATGTACGTAATACAAATTACCTTGAACTTTATAAAAAAAGACAATTAACCTCATCTACCTATACTAAGTTCGGTTTGATAAACCCGGACAAGTCACGTAGTCCCCTCCCGAGTTAGCCAGATACCGAGCTAGCCATGTACCCAGGTACTCTAGGTCACGGTCATTGCTTTCTTTCACGGAAACTTCACGGATACGCCGCCGTACACCTGTACCTGTATCTGTACTGCGATACGCTTCACAGACTAGATTCGTCAGGTCTGCTGTGGCATCCTCGCTGGTTAGTGTTTACCTTTAATTGTTTCTTGGGATCATTTTTGGAGTAATACAGCAGTTCGTGTATTCAAGTAAGCATGCTTGTTTATTTACTACCCTCTTTATTGTTTAAATAGAGAAATATTATGAAAATTGAGAAAACTATTAGTTTATATTGCGCAAGTTTTCACACTTGTATTTATTGCCTGTATAGCAGATTCTGTAACGTTATTTAACACAGCACAATTAACTTTTTTATTCAACTTAGTTGATATTCCTGATCTTCTTCAAAGTCCATCATTCTACATTCCAAATCACAACAGCAGACAGACCCTTACTTTTCATGTCCCTCTTTACAAGGCTTACTCTAAACACAACTCCTTTATCTACAAATCCACAATTCATTGTTTTTACATTGACCTTTTTATCTCGACTGTATTAGACACAAAACGAAAATCTATTGTCCAATTACACTCAAACTAGATCACTTAATCTACCTTTTCATCTTCTCTCGTCCTTAATCCCCTATCATCCTAACTATATGTTCTCCTTCATCCTCGCCAATTCCTCGACATTTTGGTTTACCGAAAAATTTACTCTACACCGCTGACGTCAAAGCTATAGTTTAATAATTTAAATATTTGCTGTTATTTTTCCCCAAAAAATAGAATACTCTTGTTACTATTGCTTCTTTTGTTGTTTACTCTTTTTGAAAACAGAGACTTTAATTCGTATGCTGACGCAAATTAGTAAAGATTGCTCCTTTATTATTTCTGAAGATATTTATTACAATTTGAAACCTTGTACTTCAAAGGTTTTATTAATTTAGCATAAATTACACTACACCTTACATTAAACACTTACATTGTTACACGAAGCATTATAGGAAATTGATATAACAATTTGCATACTGCACAGGTTTGCATACTTCTTTCCTCGTATTGTTTATGAAGCACTGGAATTTGAAATAACAATTTGTCTATTATGCATTTAGGTTTACATACGTGTGTATACTATTTATTATCTGTTTTTGTAGATAATTATTAGAAATTGTTATCACAAATTATACACCATTTCGGACTTGTGTATAGCCTACTCCTTTATTGTTTCTGTGGATCATTGTCAGAAATGAGACCACAGAAATAAACTGATGGACACTTGAATAGTTACCACTTTTTATTGTTTTGTTTATATTGTAAGAAATTGAGACCATACGGAAAGATGCAGGTGTGGGGGAAAATTATATCGATTAAAAATGGTATCATGTTTTAAACTTGAACTATGCAATTGTGGTAAATTGACTGGTAATAACAAAAAAGGGTTATAATTTGTTTAACCAAAAGTTAGATTTTCAAATTAAAACTTTTTGATTTTGCTTACCTAATATTATTGTTAGGTTAGTTGTTTGATAGTTTGCAATTGCACAATTTTAACAAACATATATTTTGTATAATATATATATCCTACTAATAGATTCGTTGGTATGGGTGTATTGAGAGACTAAAGTAACAAAAGGCAGCATTTATGTGTAAAATAGTGTAGTTTTGCAGCCTGTAATCTATTTTTTAAATTTTATTCAATCACTTTATTAAATACATTACTTTGGTGATGTTTATTAAATACATTACTTTGGTGATGTGCTGTGCCTGCCTCGGTAAAAATTCCTGTATTAAGAGCGTTTAGTTTAATTTAATCTTGAGTCACATAATATTATTCTTCAACTTTGCATAGCACTCACCAATCAATAGCACACAATTTTCAACATTGGAAGAAGTTTGGGATTGCTGACCAATAATAAATTTAAATACAAAATCAAGTTAACTGATTATTTAATCAATTACATTTATGCACATACTAGTTTTGTATTACGATTCTCTCATTCCCACAGAAAAAAAATCCTTGAAATGACTTGTTTTTAAATAAATGGATCAGAAAGTTTTCCTTCTCGTATAGTAGTCGTAACATAACGTCATCGTTCTATTATCTTCTGTCCGTTTCGTTTTCATACAAGGCGTGAGAGAAAGAAGAGAACGATCAACGATAACGTCCATACGATCTTTCTCTGGGACTATTATATCTCTTGCTCGTAATTTACTTGCCTCCCGTAGTCTTTCCTAGTATAGTGCGTGCCATAGTACTTGATTCTAGCAAATAAGAATTGTGTTGTTTGTTATCACAAAAAATGATTGCAGAGCTCTGATTGTGCTGAAAATACAGCAAATGATTATGCTGAAAATACAGCATAATTCACATTTCTAATGTCTGTTTAACTGTTGTTTTAAAAGATAATGTTATGATTGCAGATTGGTGCACCAACAATCATCCATGATGCGACTCTCCGTCGTCGTAGAGCTTCTACTGATCGCTCTTCTAATCGCCTTTGCAGCTTCCAGAGTTATCGGTGAGTTCAACTTGATGCTTCGTTTTCGACTATTACCTTACGAACACTTTTTATTGCTTTCGCTTACTTTCAACGCTTAGGAATAATTCTGTTGGCCCGAATCTATTTTTCTTGTTAATCCCTCAGGTCTCGGGTCTGTTTTATCGGAAGATCAAAATATTTCCGTTTTGCAATTAAATCCAAATTAATGAAATATGAAATGCACGAAATAGCTTTCAAATTTTATAATTCGAAATAAACATATAATTTTTGGAATATAAAAATTTTGAATGCAAACATAAAAAAGTTTTAACAATGGCTCACTTTACGTTTTTTTTAACCGAAATTACTGAAGACGAAAATAATAAAAACACCCACATATTTTATTAGACAAATGTATTATAAACCTTATCAACTCACTCTTTTGTTGTTTTATGTAAAAAAAATGAATAAAAAATTCCCAAAGTTTCATAAACTTTTTTCAAATCGGGGTCGAAAACTTTGATTTCATAAAGGTGTACATTTTAATAATTTTGTAGTTAACTTTTATCATCTTATTTGAATATAAAGGTGGTAATTTTTCTTTCTAACACCGTTTAGATAATATTTCTAACCATGATAGTAAAGAAGACAATACGATTTCTAACAGCTCATATAGGCTGTTCCGAAAAGCGAACAAAATAGCCTGAGGGGTTAATATATTTGACTTCTGAATAAAATGTTAAATAATTGTAGATTTTTAAAACGTTAATTGGTCTAATTGTAAGCAGAGAAAAAAACATTTTTTAATTAAAATTTGCTGAACATTAAAATTACTTTTTTAATTGTCAAATGGGATGAATTGATTTATCCATTTATCATTTTTTAATTAAAATTATGCTCAACATTAAAATTACTTCTTTATTGTCAAATGGGATCAATTGATGAATCCAACGCACATTTACAAGAATTCTTCTTTCAATCAAATAATACCCGAAAACAATTTGAATTTATTTTAAGTTTTTGTACAATTCGAGTACAAGATTTATGAATGTTTGATGCAAAATTTGTCGACGAACAATAATTTTTTTAGAGTTATGCAGCTTTTAACTTTTAAGGCATTGTATTGAGGGCAAATTTACAATGTTTCAGATGACAAGAATGTTGGAGAAGCGAGAAAGGCCCTGACCACAACCTCCAAGAAGGTGGTGACCCGCCAGGAGAGTGCAGTGAACAAGTACTGTACATGTACCGAGGAGACTTGCAACTGCTGCAGGGAGTTCCGCGTTCCCATCCTCAACATTAATGGACCAGGTACACTAATATTAAAAAAGTTATATGTGTAAGAATATTACTATCAACCCACAAATGCAGGAGCATGCATATCTTCTTAATTCGGATCCTTATTACCGAGGATCCTGATTACTCTTATTCCAATTTCTATGGTGGACAAGGCTCATCCACTCCTCGCGATTCTGAACTGCGGACACCAACGTATCGGACGCTTCTCGATCCCTTCACCGCTTTGGTAACTTTCCATAAATATGCGTCACATAAAATGATGAAATTAACAACAAAAAAGCAATGTTCGATGCCTGAATGAGAGAAATAGTATTAATATCAGGCACCGACAACCGAAATTAGAAGGTTTAATGATACTCATGACTGGCACATTGATTTTCGAATGACTTTTGACAAATTGTGTAGAGAAAACCGAAAAATGGAGTATTTTCTTTCCCGAAAAATAACTTTTCAAATGTTGAATTGGAAAAACTATGAATTAACGGTGTTTCGACCACTCAACAATGTGCAGCTTCGTCACTCCTTTGAAAAGTCATGGTATTTTGAATGGCCATTTTGTCATGTATTGTATTGTTTCACACAAATGAAATATTGAATTCCGTTAAGTCTCAACTTAAACTTTACGCCCGAGCTATGCAGGCAGGTTACCCACAGAGCATCGGACCATCCTATGGAATATTATTTGAAATATACCATATCTAGTAAATTCATCATTCCTTCAAAGCAAAAGTATAAGACAGAATGTTTGCATTTGGATCATGTTTTTTTATATGTGCAGTCATAACTACTGCGTAACGATAAAAAGCTTATAATTTAATAAGATTTTCTTTACGTAGGAATCTGAATAAACGCAAGTTGCAAAGGGCCATTTTTCGTAAAAATTCTTTGGAATTCTAAATTTTTTTACATTGGCGTCGAATTATACTTATAAAAATAAACGAAAAAGATGGTGGGTTGGTTTTGATTGCTATTTGTTTTATTTTTTGCTTAATGTTTTTTTTTTCATTTACAGGATGCGCAAATCTGCAATATGTCGGAGAAGACCAGAGTCTCTTTGTGTCTCTGAGCTTTGCTGACCGAGTCATCGCCAAACAAAAGTTATCAGGTAAGGAAACTAATTCTTTTTATACAATAATATCAGTAAACAAGCTAAGTATTATGAGATAAAAATAATTGGCAACACCCATTACCAGGTTTTAGTGAAAATATCTATCTTTAGAAATCCGAAAGTAATTCGTGATACTGAATCATTTTAGGAATGTTATGGTCACCTAGAAAAAGAATAATGTATCCGAGAACATAGGTTGTAATAGTTTGAAATTATAATGCTAAGTAAGCAACCGGTCACAAAGTCGGTTGCTACGCATTAATTCGAATTGATTTTTGATTCGTATTTAGAAAGCCGAAATTAGAACAAATGGAATCCTGCATTGTTCTATTGCTGAAAACATAATTTCGGCAAGCTAATTTTTCAAAAGTTCCGAATAGAGAGTCAGAGAGGCTGGTCGTGTTTTTTGACGAAGAAGACATACTCGTACTACGGTGAATTTCCGTCGATTTGTGAGCTATTACTTCCTTTTAATTTTCAGTTTAAAATATTAATATTATTTGATTTACCACTTATTATTCTGTTCAATTCTTTGAACTGACGCCCTGCACTCATTTTCACAATGTGACGATCTTTATTAATAATATTAATTAGATTATCGGTTCGGTTCTATTTTAATCTCTACAAGCTATCGATAGATTTATTGTTTCAAATAATTTTAACTATTTAGGTTCTTTTTGATTAAACATGAGCCCGAGTTTAGAATATTAAAGTAATGTTATTTTATTTAAGATATTAGAGTCCATGTTCTGGTTTTCTTTTAATAGAAAAATATAATATAATTGTTTTGCGACTTTTGTTCTTTTATTTTAAGTATTAGAGATTTTGTAAACATAAAAGTAATGAATAAAACTTTTGTTTTACGATACATATTATAAATAAATTTCTTTGTTAAAGGTTTTACCTTTACTAAGGACGGGTTGTTTAAAAAAATTTGATGGATTTATCAAATATTTGATGTTGATTTTCACGTTCTGTGTAAGTTCTATTCAAGTTCTGTGATCATTTCAGTTTTGTGAAGCAGCTGTCCTATAACGATATAATAACAGAACTTGAACAGAATCTACACAGAACGTGAAAATCAACTTCAAATATTTGATGAATCCATCAAATTTTTTGAAACAACCTGTCCTAAGCGTTACAAGATGTATGAATATATAAAATTAAAATACATCTTTTTTTTATTTTAGTTTTACAAATTTTGCTGTCGAAGGGAATAGGAATAATAAGAGCTTAAATGCATGCAAACCTTGCATGCGTTACAATAAATGATTGCATGGCTTTAAATTTATAAATAAACAAAAATTAAAAAAGAATAAAAACCCAATGATTCGAAAAATACGAGACACCCGTGGCCTAATTAGCACAGTTGTCGGAGCACTTCCCTGACAAAGAACAGATCCTGGGTTCAATCCCTAGATACGACTGAATTCTGTCTTTTCTGTTTCAAGTTTTTCGCTTGAGAGTCGTTAATATTGTCTAAAATGGTTTGATACACATTAGAATTTACTAATTAAGTTAATTTACTATAAAAATATTCAACCTTGAGTTGTGGAAAAATTAATAGATGTCGCACATAAAAAAACTGGATACATTTATCTAAGACTCTACCATCTACGTAGATTGCGTTTAGTTCAGGTAGAATCTAGCAATACATAAAGATAGCAGCCAAAAAAACATTCGTTAAGAAAGTGAAGATAATGTTGGTAGCTCTCAGTCGAAGTATGATATTATTGATTTGAATTAGCTCAGTGGTCAGAGCACTTCCGTGGCAAGGAAGAGAATTTGGGTTCTACTGCAATGGGGCTGTTTTTTTTTCTGTCTTTCTGTTTCACATTTTCGTTTGAGAGTCGTTAATATTGTCTTCAGTGATTTTAAATTAGTGTTTTATGTAATATAAAATTTAATTTTTTTTGTAGGAAAGACACCGCGCCCAGTGTGCATGCCCATGCCTGGAGGCCTCTCCAAGTTCTGCGGCCGCGTGTACGGCATCGGCCGTGACTCCGAGGATTTCAAGGCTTGCCTGGGTCTGGAACTGCAGTCTGACAACGAGGTCGAGGCCGCTCTGAGGGTATCCTGCTTCAAGTTCGGCCCCAGAGGAGTCAGCCTGGCCCCCGCCGAGCCTCTGCCCCTGGTAGCCGCCGCCAGTCAGGCCGATGACGACGATGATGATGATGACGATGACGATTTCGGAATCGGAGGCATTGCCGGAGACGACGATGATGATGATGACGATGACGATGATGATGACGATGAGGAAGATGATGACGGTGACGGTGAGTTTTAGGCCAATCCTGTTTTTATCTTAATCCAATGCTGGTGATGGATGTTTTTTTTTTTTACATTAACTCCACAGAGGAGCCCTTGAGGAAAATAATTTCCTTCAGGGATTACGTCATCGTAGAAGATGCTGTGTGGAGGCTCTTTTTGAGGAGAGGATGGAGTGAACATGGGTCTAGAATATACTATGCACCGGGGCCTAAGGGATAAATGACGTTAGTTCCTGGGAGAATCTTCCATTGTAATACCAAGGACAGCATCCATACCTGATGCCTGTGCTCTAAATAATGCGATCCGCTTATTGAGAAAGGGGAATCTATCAGACGGACCGATCGTTTTGCACGGAATCATGGGTGTTTTCGGGTATTCTGAATATATCAAACGGACCGATCGTTTTTGCACGGAGTCATGGGTTCGGGTATTTTGGGGCTCCAGACCAGAAATGACTGCCAAATTCGCAATTGTTGATGATGGTGACAACCATGATGATGATAATAATGTTTTTCTTGGGGTTCTAACTATTTTTCATAAAGCGATTTAATTTACAACTATTTAAAGTGATACAACTATTCAATTTATAAAATTCTCCATGTAGCATTTATCGTAACCACGGAATAGATAATACATTCCTCCCATGTAAATTTTATTGAAAACCTATGTCGCAACTGACTTAGTAACTTTTGATCACTAGATCTAGATAGCCAAAAAACGTTGTGTACAATCTTTCTTATACTGCCTGACATCGTATATCGCCATTCCATTTCATTTTTAATTTGTACTGAGAGACCGAATTTCCAAATTTGAAATATATGTCCCATCTGGTCCTATCCGATTTAATGTTGTCAAAATTAATGCAATGAGAATTCCGTTATCGCGACAGAATATGGTATCTAATCTATAAGGATTGGGTTTAGTATTCAGAATGAAAGAAGTCATTCAAGATTTACATTAAAACTGAGACAACATTAAACTGATCTGTCTGGCAAAAAAAGCTTGCTTAGAGTAGTATTCATCTTTATTTTTTGATCACGAGTAAACCAATGGCTTATATATAAGCATTGAAGTAAACTAAAAGTGAAATAATGTGACTGATAAAAAAATATTAATATGTATTTTCAAATTTCACAGATGATGAAGATGACGATGATGAGGACGCCGCAGCCGATTCAGACTACACCGGATTTGGTTTATTGGAAGGATTATTCGGTTCAGACTCATCTAGGCCCACCAAAAAGAAGCCCGTAGTTGCGCAACCCGTTGCCCAAGCAACCGTCTCCAAACCAGTCGAAACTAAACCAGCAAGCGTAAAGCCCCCTAAAAAGATTGTCAAGAAGCCAAAACCCACCCCATCACCACCCAAAATTCAACCAGTCACCATAGCAGCTGAAGATCTTTTACCAGCAGAGGCCCCAGTAGCAGCGATCCCGCAAAAAATCGAAACACCCAAGCCAGCTGCTCCTTTGAAAAATACCCTTCAGTTGTTGCACACATCAGCTCTGCTCGACCTCACAAACAAACCCAGTGAGCAGAACGAATTAGGAGTACCAAGTGCAGTTTTGATGGCCAATGATGATTCAAGCCCACAAGAAATGTCAATGGAAAAGGTACAATTGATCAGTGCTGATCGCCCTCGTCCCGATATGCCTATGGAGTCTGCCACACCTATTCAAGATCTTGGAATCCAGTCCTCCATCTCCGACATCACGGGACAGCTTTCAGAAGTTCCAGTAACCACTATTATTGCCAGCACAAAACCCATGTCAGATATCGTGAGTAACACTCCCAAAACAGTTACTGAAAGTAGCAATATGAATGCGATTGCTCCAGCAACTTCCTTATCCGAAAAACCATCTGCGATAACCGTAAATAGCCCTGAAGATGAAGATGAAGATGAAGACGGTGGTGTTGAAATTGTGGATGCTTTTACTGATGATGAAGAAAGTTCTGAAGAACCAAGCGCTGAAGTTGCTGTGGAGACAGCCGAGTCAACTGATGAAGTTGATGATGAGAAGAATGATGAAGAAAAAGATGATGAGGATGACGACGATGATGACGACGACGACGATGATGATGATGACAGCAGTTCCGATGACAAAAAAGAGAGCTCAACAGAAACAGAAGATGCTCAAGTAAACAAGGTTGATAAGGTTGACAAGAAGAAAAAGAAAAAGGAAGAAGATGACGATGATGATGATATTTTGGGAGGAATTGGAGGAGCTATCAGCGAAACTTTCGGTCTGGGAGGCTCAAAAAAGAAGAAGAACACAAAGAAAGATACACCAGCAACCGGAATCAAAAAGAAGGACACTAGTATATTGGGAACGATTACCGATACTCTGGGATTCGGAAGGTTTGGATTCAGAAGTAGCGCGAGACAAAACAGGATGATGAGATTCGAAGCCCCCAAGCAGATTTAAACAAATTAGCAATATAGTTTAAAGTCTAAAGAGAGTAGGAGTAATTAATTAATTTATTACTAATTTATATGATTTGATTGAGAATATTATTTATTAGATATGCCTGCGTTGTTTAACTGTAAATATTTTGTCAAAAGTACACCAGTATTTAAATGAAGTTTGAATGGAAATGTTGAGTATTTTTATATGAATAAAAAACTTATGATTAATGCTGTTGTTTCTTTTGTAACCTCTTAACCCCTTTTCTACAACCATAATATATTTAACTCACCAGCACGTATACATAATTTGTATATGTCCACAATGTTGGCGTCTCCATGGCACCATAATGCCATAGAAGTTAAAAAGTTGGAGTATTTTCTAGTCACTGTAAATGACCGTCATTTTCACACCTTTTTGATTAAGTGTGAACAGGGCCATAAAGTATCCACAAAACAGATACAAAATGTCAGCATCAATTCATTAAGTATTGCTCAATAATAATCAGATCGTTTTTTGTATCTTAATTCTTTTTTAGATTTTAGAGAGGATGTATATGAATTGTACATAATATTACGTACTAGATAGATTTTAGTATGCCCTCAACGGTAAACTTGCACATAAAATGTGGTAGGTGGATAATCACTTTTGCAACGGGTTCAGAAAGTCCATCAGTGTTGTGTTGAGCATCATATATAATATTCCACTAAATCATTAACTGTGTATATCGTGACTTGCATGCGATAGAATACAGTGTACTTGGAACAGGTTTGTTTCGATGTCGGATCGAAACAGTGATGGAATTGACAGCAAAGCAGCTGAGTGTTTTTTTTTTTTAATTTTGCTTTTTCGCTGCTTCAGTCAACAACCTGCGGTTTGGGGTTAATGATATTTCGGCAGACCGAATCGCAGGCAGTGTGGAGGCAGTGAGCCGTGGAAAGGCAGGTTATTCAGAGACCTTAAGTTTATTTACGTATTCTTTTTATGTAGGCAAGATGTCTTGCAAAATAAGAGTTTTCATTTTTTTGTTCGCCGTTTTCTTATGTGAAAAGGTTTCGTTCGCCGATGGGAAAACAGCGCCAGGTGAGTCGAATGATAATATCATTTGATTAGTTTTACATTTATTACGGAAGAAAAATCTATTGAATAATATTTTTATTTATGAAGAATGTCTTATCAGGATTATGCTTTACTGGTGTTACGAGTATTAAAAAAAATGCAAATTCGGTTCCTGCTTTACAAAAATAATCTGTACTATAAACTCATATATCCGAATACTCCTGTGTTTACAAAATAAAGCGAATTTAGGAAATTTTACAGGGCATTTTATTAAATAGTTTTTATATTGTGTAATGTTGAGCGAGATTCAATTTTTTATGGTAAAATACTCTAAATGCTTGCAAAACAACGCAGGAACATACTTACACCACATAGTAGAATTAAAATAATTTGAATGTTAAACTTTGATTACGAAAATTATGCAGCTAGTTAATATTAAACCCTGTAGAGACCAGAGATAATATTACCTATTTGCGTAGTCAAAACAAAACTCTGCAATCGTATAAAAAAATGTTTGAGTGTAATAGAAAAATGAAGCGTTTTTTTTATTTCCTTCTCATTAATTTGAATATTATTTATATTACTTTCCATTATGTTCATTTTGTACTAATCCCTTATTTATAACTATTTATACCAGCTCATTTCAGAACGGTGATTTTTTTCAGAATCGTGACGTTTTTTACGTTTATGTTGCACGTTACTGACCTAGTGGCGGCAGATACCGTTGCCTGAATACTAATTTTATGATTTTTTCATGTTATAGAATTCACTGTCGCTGTTTCAAGCAAAGATTTCATACAGATCCACATACCTCTGGAAACATGGAACAACATCATGAAAAATGCTGAAGCAAATAAAAGCCAACTTAAACAGAATGGCAATCTTGTGGATTTTGTCGAAGAAGACGTTCCTGATACATTATCAGATAATAAACCAGTGAATGAAATAACTCTCGATATTTACAGTCCTGATGATGTTAAACCCAATCCAATTGTTAGTGCAGAACCGTTATCAGATGTGGTTGAACCTGCTGGAGAAGTCATCGCCGAAGCTGCAGCAGATCCTATTCCAATTGTGGAAGAGGTTCTTCAACCAGTGGCAGAAGCTCCCATACTTGAGGAGTCTATCCCAGAACCTGTGATGGTCGTGGTCAATTCAACGCGGGCTCCTTGCAAATGCGCCATGGGAAAATGCAGCTGTTGCGTCACAGTTATGAGATCTCCGGGGTGCGCAAATGTCAAGTTCTTGCCAGAGGAATTTGCTTTCGAAATGGACATGACTTATAACGGAGATGTTATAACGCGAAGGAAGCTACCAAGTACGCACATTGTTTTAGTTTATTGAAATATGGATTTGTTTAGTCCGGTCAGAATATAATTAAACAAATTAAGCTTTACTTTTAATATCTTTCGGTGACCTTTTATTGTTATTAATAATTTAATAGTGCGAAATCAAACTATCTCTACCGCACGCAGCTTTAAAAATGGTGTATCAAATATTAGGTATCATAATCAATTCAGAATGTATCAGCCAGGGCTGACCATTGAGGACCAGGGGCAGATCATTTAGGCTGTAATGCGCGTGTTCTAGAAAATAATAAGGAAAACAGTTTAATAATTTAACTGTCTTTTTACCTCTTCCACATCTTTTGCAAGTCCTTCGTGGACTATGCGTCACTACCAATTTATTGGTTTATATTTAAAAACTGAATTGATAGTATCAGAATTTCGAACTCATTTTTTAAGAGATCATCACAAAAGCCAGAATACATGTTAATGGTCTGTGTTTGATTCCAGTAAGCGACCCTCCACCCATCTGCATCAACCCCCGGCGCGCACCGTTTCTCGAGCTGTGCGCTCGGATCAACAACATCCACCTGAAGAAGTCCAACGTTCACATGTGCGTGGATATTGACGCCAGCATCGCTGGGTTCGACCTGCTTTCCTGGAACTATAACTGCCTCAAGTAAGCACTTTAAAGATTTTATAATAGTAGTTTCGTGAACATGGACGTAGACTTCGCACAACGACCATGCGCTCCGGTGGAATAAAAATGTTCTTTCAAACATGACTACCATCTTGATCAGACTTAGAACACACAAACAAATTAACAGACAGATGAAAAGAGAAAACGTTGATCTTAATGACCTCCGCGGAAAAGCGTTAAGAGCGGCAGAGTGTTGGCTGAGCTCTTTGTCTCTGGAGCAGTTTTGATTTAATAATATTAATATCATTTCATTATCAATATATTAGCCCTGGTGAGACATCTTCATTCAGAATCAGAATGTTATTACTTGAAATGGTTTTAGCCATGTTTATTTGTAGAGTGCCCAGTTTCTTCGAGCCGGGGTAAATAGCCATTTTTCTCTTTCCTGGTTTATCAATAGCCAATATCCTTGCCATAGTTGCACTAACTCCGGTCATTTAGAGACTCTTATGAGGTATCACACATAAATGTATTTTTAATCTATTCGTCAATGTAAACCATGACCAAATTGAACGAGAGGGTAAAGAACAGGGTGTTCCAAAGTATGCCAAAGGTGTGCCAAAGTACTTCAAAGGTGTACTAAAGTACGCCAAAGGTGTACTAAAGTATGTTAAAGGTGTGCGAAAGTATGTCAAAGGTGTGCCAAAATATGCCAAAGGTGTGCAAAAGTATGTCAAAGGTGTGCCAAAGTATGTTAAAGTAAGCTAGTTATACCCTAAAACATATATGTTTTCATGAATACATTTTTGCTAACTGTTCGTTAATGTTGTCCGTATGTTTGTATCATTTAATAAAATAATTTTTTTCTCTTCAGGTTCGGCAACGCGGGGTTGTCAACTGGTCTCAACCCGACCAAGAACAAGGTTAAGCGGAAGCCGCTGCAACCAGTTCCGGGATTGGGCAGCCTGGGGGGCGGTGGGGGAGGGGGAGGCAGCGACGAAGATGACGATGATGATGATGGAGGCTTCTTCGGCCTTTTCGGGGGAGGGGGAGGGGGCGATGACGATGACGGTGATGTGCTGGGTGATCTACTTGATGACGATTACTGACAATTATTTAGATAACCGACCATAACAGCATATTTGTTAGAAGGTTCCTACGTAATATAAAAATATTTATTAAGAAGTAGTAATTATTATTATGGAATAGGCTATTTATTCATTAATATTATTTATTGGTAAATGATTTTTATGGTGTGATAAATGGAATATATAATACCTGTGTAAAAAATAAGCGATTAAATAAATGTATTAATTACTTATTATAACTTTTGAGGGTTATAACAATCAATGTAATATTTGGTCATTGAAGAAGATGATAATGCTAATAAATCTAAACACGGAAAATAAAAATCAAATTCACTACCTAGGTTACAAATAAATTCATTAGAATTTTGTAATCGTTCAAAAAGATAGTTGAAGATAATATTGTTAATTCTAAATTTGAAATATGAGATTGACAAAAATGAAAATCTCATATAAAATCAATATAATCGTCAATCTCAATCTCACAATCTCAAAATAGGTCCCGGTGGCTGAGTGGTTTAAGGCGTTGTCCGGTAAGACAGAAATCCTTTTAATTTTTTGCGCTTTGTTCAGTTTCATGTTTCGTTTAGATTTATTAGTGTTATCTTCTTCTTCAATCATTAAATGTATTACTCTTCTGTATTATTATTGTACCCTGATTAGTGATAAATATACTTATTATAAAATACCATTGTGTAAGTCGCCCTTGGCCACTTGTATGTTGTTATTGCCTTTATTAGCCAAACAAGTAATATAAATTCAATAAAAGTGCTTAAGAAATTTCACCACCATTATCAATGCTCGTTATAATATTGTTCGTTGATTTATTTATGATTCACATAAACATTCAAAAACATTAACGACCCAAAAAAAAAATAGTAATTAAGAGTGTCAGTCAAAAGGTTATATCGGCAGATCAGAACGGTTATATCAGAATGAAAAACTGCTATCCAATCTGTGCAAAGTATAAAAACCTGAGAGAATACAATTCTAACAATTATTGTATACCTACCATCGCAATTCCCTGATATTATAGGTATATTATCATTATATGTATTGGAGCATAACGAATCAGCAACTACTATTGCATCGAGTACCGTTTTGACTCATACCAATATAATCATTTTGTTGGTCTTCAGGTTATTGATCATCTGAACCTTCTGCACAATTCTTTTTTGCCTTTTTTTCTTTAATCGTTTTATATTGGGTACTCGTTGAGTCGAATATTCAGAAGTTGAGTAGGATTCTTTTAGACCACACGCGTCCTCCGTAATAAGTCAGGTCCACAGAAATACTTTCATTAGGGTATAATTAATCCGTAACCCAAATAGGGTCGCCTTACCACCGGTTGCCACGGAAAAAGACCATATAACATCTCCGGAACAGGTTTTTCCTTACCACACCGCATGGAGAGGCCAAGACTGAATACTGCGTGTCCCCCACACATCCGCCTGCATGTAGTCCGAGCTCCAACTGTCTCACTGTAATTTCTCCGAATAACCTACGAATAGTAAAAGAGCCATCAGTTATTCATTACCTCTCTAGGAAAGGCCAGTGTTTTTACTTGGACGAAGATTTCTGTTTTGCCGCTGAGCCGCTTTTGTCATTGTTCTTATCATTATTGCAATTTTTTTAGTGTGTTCCGAAAAGGCGGGAAATTCTGCGCGGAATCCGTCAATGGTAGTAGAAAGTGTCTCTTTTGTTCTGGCTGTGTTTAGATGAGTGGGAAATGTGCAAATTTTTGTTGAAGTTCGTGCTGATTGCGGCCTTCATTTGGGAAACCTCCGCAGGTGACAGTTTATTTAATTTATGGTTTTATTAGTAATAATTTTTTCATAACTCTCCAAATAATGTTCTACGATAGTAATGTCCTGGTCACAAAGTCTGCCCCTTCCAAGAAGCGTGATGGTTAGATTTATTATCAATACATTTGGACGTGCGCTCGTTTCTTTCAGCAATTTGGCACGCTGTGTAGATGCCTACCGACGTCAAACAATGTACGAAATCTGCACACGCCAAAGTGATTTTTTTTTTTTTTTTTTTTTTTTACAGTTAATACCGCACAAGAGTCCCAACTGCTCCCGTCTGGAGCTAGTGAGACTATGGCATCCCCAATCGGGGTATGTTGTGAGGCTGAAGGTAGTGGGGAGGGGAAGGAGATAGGGAAGAGGAAGGTGGGGAGGTACCTGGCTATTCAGATCTGGTCACTAAACACGGCTAAAGCCATTTCAAGCAACGTTTCAATTCTGAATGGTGGTCTTACACCAGGGCGATACTGATAGTATCTTCCACTCTGGAACGTGCCGCAAATATACTATTTATTATTTTAAATGAATAAATTGTGAAATAACACAAATTAATCAAATAAAATTTATTTGCGCACGCCGGGTTCGAACCGTTCGAACGATTTGATATTTGTACACATTATTTATTTATTGCTAAATTTAAATAACATAACAAGTAGTAAAATTAACAAATGTGTAAATAGTTAAATACGTTTCATAATTTATAACATAAACATCCCATAAAACACATGTTTATATTTCGATGGGAATAGTACTTAACTACTCGTAGTCGAATATATTATGTAGAATACCGCACAAGAGTTCCAACTGCTTTAGTCTGGACACTGTGAAACTAAGGCATCCCTAATTGGGGTACGTTGTGAGGCTGAAGAAAGTGGGAAGGGAAAGGAGATGGGGAAGATGAATGTATGGAAGTTTTTGGCTAATTAGATCTGGTAACCAAACACAAATTAAGTCATTTCAAGCAAGTTTAAATTCTGAAAGATGGCCTTTCACCAGAAGACACACAAATTAATCAAATAACTTTTATTTTGGGCACGCCGGGATTTGAACCCGCAACCTTCGGATTGCAGTCGAGAGCCTTACCTCTCGACCACGGAGGCCGTCAGATTGTGTTATAGCTGAGTGCTAAATCTTTTGTTCTGGGTTCAGAAATCTCGTCCAGGCTTGTAAAATTATTCCCACACTTTTGTTAGTTTTTTAATAGAGAGGAAGATTTTCCCATGAACACCTTTGTGAGCCCTCTATATAGAAATCAAAAGTTACTTGAGATTACTTAGTTAGCTGTGCTTACAAGCTTCACTCCTTACCCTACTTCCTCCAGCGTCACAGCATTTGGTACTGCCAAATTGGATATTATAGTAAAACAAAAAAATTTAAAAAAGGTTCTTGAAAAACCATGTTGCAACGAATAGCGAAATATAAGTACATACATACCCAGCTTTAAATTTAAATGCAATTTCCTAATTAACGTTTTATTTTATGCATTGACAGATTACCGTACTGCTTCCGATAATGAGGTTTTCTTTGGAACTATTGGAAGTCCGATGGAAGTTGACGATATTCCAGAATACGAAATCATGCAATGGCATGAACCCAGGAGGCGGGGGAACTTGAGAATTGTTAAAATTTCAGAGGGGAGTGGTTTTGTCCCAGTCGTCAATGAAGAAAATGCAAATGATGAAGTTATCGTCCCTACTAAAACGTCATTCAGATCAAAGATTGGAAATTTTTCGATTACTGTAGAGACAAAACCAGTAGGAACACAACAAAGACAGAATATTGCCCCCGTGTCAACTATTGATAAAACAAATGATGAAAATGAAGATCTACCTCTTCACAGAATCATCGTTCGAGATGAAGATATAAAACCTTTAATCGGTGTTGCTGCCATCAAAAAACCCCTAATTACTATTAAACCCCTAATTAATAAACCAGCAATGACTTCTACTAAACCAGCGGTGAGCATTCCTAAGCCAGCTTCAACTGTTCCCAAACCAGCTGTTGGCGTCATACCGGTTACAGCCACCAGAATTAAACCAGCTACAGCCATCAGTATCAAACAAGATACCAGTGTCAAGCCGACTTTGACTGTCTCAAAGCCAGTTGCAAATGTCTCCAAACCAACCATAAGTGTCAAACCTGCTACAGCCATCAGTATCAAACCTGATACCAGTATCAAGCCGGCTGCCATCATCAAGCCAGTTGTCAATAAGCCATCAATCACCGTCAGTAAACCGGGAACCACCGTCATAAAACCAGCAACCAGCGTCAACAAACCAGTCATCAATAGTCAGAAGCCCGTAAAAGATCCTCCAAAACCTACGAGTCCGCCTGCAGCAGCTTCAGTCAACCCTTGCAAATGTGCCTACGGGCAATGCATGTGTTGCACTGGTCCATTGCTCGATCTATTCTCACAGAAAGCTTGCATGAAAGTCGTCTACATTCCAGAAGACTTTGCTTTCGATTATGCCCTTTTGCTCAACAAACGCGTTATGTACCAAGACAAAATTTCTGGTAAGTTTTTCAACAATTTTGTTTTATCTTATGAGCCGAAGCAGGCTGGTAACATACGAAAGCAATTTGTTAAAAGTTTTTAATTGCTATTCGCGGAGAAATCCGAGTACATTAATGCTTATCCAATTTATACAATTTTTTGATTCAACATTCTTTGTCTCATTTTACATTAAATTAATATTTCATATCTCATTGTGGAAATGGCGTTGCAAGCCGAAAACCTTTGTGTTGACCTAGAAATTCCAGACAGAAGCGGCCATATAAATATCATGGCAATTCGCGTTTGGAGAATTGTGCAGGTTTCTGCGTCAGTCAAATAGATTTTTTGCTTTATAGTAGATATTTTTCTTTCTTTTCTAGGTAAAAATCCCCGTCCAGCCTGCATAAGTATACCCCGCTTCAATTCTTTGAGGCTGTGTGCCAAGTTTTCAAATATTTACTTCGCTGGCAGAAACATCCACTTGTGCTTGGGTCTCGAAGGGAAATGGAACTCTTTCGAGCTATTTTCCACACAATTCGATTGCCTTAGGTATGTAAATAATACGCAACGTTTTCTAAATGTTGCCAAATACTCCACAAACCTTACACATATTATGATTATTTTCCTAACACGGCCAATTTTCTGTATATATAATACCTCCTCCCACCCGCATTCCATACATTCATTCCCGGTACATACAGTTTTCAAACAGCTCGCGTGCCACCTGTATTTCATAATGCCAGAGCTCACCAGTAGTAAAAAAAAGAATTACCCATCGAATTTGGTGCAGTCGTTCGGAAGTTATTATTAGTACATGTGTATGGAATATATCGGGAGCATCTTCTATCCTTATTCTATATTCCTCTTTCTCTCCCCCTAACTAACATAAATTTTAAGACAAAATAAAACTCCATCTCTAAGCAACTTTAGCATAAAAAACTTTTTTGGATTAACTTCAATTAACTGCTGTTTGTTTCTTACAAATAAATAAATAATAAAATCGAAAAAAAAAAGATTATACTAAGAAATGTAAACGAAATATGAAAAAGAACAAGACACAGAAAAATAAAAATGTAATGTTCGCAACTGGGACTCGAACTCAGGATCTCTTGTTTTACCGGGGCACACGCCTTAACTTACTCGGCCATTGGTCTTATTATTTTTCTGTGTATTTTTCATATTTTCGTTACAATTTATGTGTTTTATATTTTCGTTTAGATTTATTTTCTTCTTCTTCAAAGATTTATCTTCTTCTTCAAAGATTTTTTCCTTATTGTTTAATTTATGACATTGTTACTAAGACAAAACAGTTAAATACATATTTTTATGGATTTCTACTCCAATTAAGAGAGCTAGCACTTGAGCTTGGTGTAGGAGTTATTTCATAATTATATACTGGAATGTACAATAAAAATAATCTTAGTACTAGGATGTTGTGACGTTAAAATTTTTATTTGGCTTGTAATAAAGTTATAGCATTTTGATGGATGTTATGGTTGTTAATTTTTTTAAAGATTAATTTGACCTTTTTCTTGAATGATACGAAATCTGTTATTTTTTTTACTTCTTTGGGAAGACTATTGAAATATTTAATGCCTATAATTATTTGCATTTGTTGTGTTGAAAATAGAGGAATTTGCATGTAAATTTTTTGCCTTAATGACGAGTTAAATTTAAAAAAAATTATTGCAATATTGAATCTTTTTTATAGAGGTTTTCAGTTGTTGGTACTTCGAAAATTTTGAACAGTGTTGCTGAGGGGAATGTTGGTTGTTTTTTTCAAAACCACCGCCATTCTGTTTTGTACCACCTTTACAAGACTTATAATTTTTTCATATGAACCTCCCCATCCGATGATTCCATACTGTATTAATGATTGGACTAGTGCGTTTTTTAGGTTATTTAACTTGAGTATATTTCTTAATTCAATTTATATATAGATACGTTTCCTAATGCGCTAAACAAGTTCACATATATGTCTGTTCCATTTCATATGTTGGTCTACAATACCGAGGTACTTTATTTCAGTAGTTGTAAGATTACATTGGTGGGTATAACTTTCAAAAGTTATTAGAACATGAGTTATTCCAATAAAGAATAAATATATAAAAGTGCACTGTTTAAACTCTGCTTCATTGATGTAGTACTATATATAATTTATTAATATTAAGATTAGTACCTACTTTGCTTATTCCGTTACTTTTCCAACGCAGGATGGGGGCGCAAGGCATCGCGGTGGTGAAGCCGGAAGAAGGCGGAGGAATTCCCTCCCCGGGGGTGCCTGGAGGGTTGGACAGCATCATAGACGCGGGAGGGGATGATATAGAAGATTACGATGAAAATGTGGCAAGGTGGTTCTTCGACTTTAAATAATAATATTTTTGAAAATATAAAACAAAGTGTATAAGTATTTATAATTTATTGTAATAATATTATATAATTTATACGATAAAACATATCATAACTTAAAATTCAATTTTTTTGGCGTTGTACCGTACAGTTACATTCGTTAGACACGACACGATTTGTAAAATGTATTGCACCTATACGGATATTGAGGTTAGTTAAAAAAATTATCACAATTTTAAAGCATGACAGATAACAACTCTGCTCGGTGTATAAATTCGAACGTTATCATTGAGTACGAACTTGCAGCGTTTGCACGTACAGTAACGTATATCGGTATAGTGAGACTAAATCGACTCATCGACGAAGATAATATCAACAACTCTCAATTAAAACAAGAAATCGTCCTCCATGGTCGAGGAATGAGGCTCTCGACTAGCATTTCGGAGTTCGCATCCCAGGGTGAAAAAATAAATTTTATTTGACTAATTTGTATTATTTCACAATTTAATTATTTAAAATAATATAAGGTATGTTTGCGACACTTTTCAGTATCACCCTGGTGTAAGACCACCATTCAGAATTGAAACGTAGCTTGCAATGACTTAAGCCATGTTTGGTGATATGAAAATCCAGGTACTTCCCCATACTTTCACTTTTTTTTTTCACCATCTCTTTCATCTCCCCTCTACCTTCAGTCTCACAGCATAGCCCAATTGGGGATGCCTCAGTCTCACCGGCTCCAGGCAGTCAGGAGCACGTGCGACTCTTGAGCGTACTCACAAAAAAAATTATAAAAACAGGAAGACACAGAAGATAAATTCGTTAATGATTAAATATTACAATGAGGTTTAAGTTTCACTGAGTTATCCCTAATAAAAATTAAATAGTCTATAAAAACCTGAAAATATGTATGAAACTCATGAATTGTGACTCTCACTATTTTTTATACGTATGTTTGTATTTATTTGCTTGCTGTAATAGAAAACTGAATATTATTTATTTATTAAAAAATTTTTTGTATAAAATTACACTTACGCATTTATTTTATTTAAATCCAAAACTAAGATCCATCTTGGGGAATTACAGCCTGGAATAAAGAGGACGAGCTACATCCAAACCATTTAATTAATTTTAAGACAATAAACTCCATCTCTAAGCAACTTTAGCATAAAAAACTTTTTCTCAGATTTCTCAGCCGTAAGGTTCGCCTTCGAACTGGTGTAGTGTATTTCTCAATATTATGTCCAAAGCACTGGATTTTGCACTCTGTGAGAGTGTTTACAATTTCCATACGTTTGAACATTCTTGTCATGCCTTCCTCTATGTTAGTTTTTCGACCAACAACAAATTCTCTCACAATCAACATGAACATGCGACCAAATACAGAGTTCAAAGACTTCAACTTTCTTATTCAATGTTTTTGTCAGAGTTCTTGTTTCTGGTCCTTACAATGAGTACTGACAACATATATTAAAGAATGTAGAATCTCACCACCCTGAAACAAGGTCAATGTTGATCTCTCTGTTGTAGAGTGCAAATATCATCTGGATGAAATTCTTCGACATATACATAGATTTTTAATAAGTGATCATAGTAATCCCATAGTGAATGCTACCACAATTTACCAATAAAACACAATTATCTTGGTCAAAAAATATACAACAAGCTCTCCCCCGGGGTAAGAAACTGCAATTTATCATCCTGCGGCAAAAAAAAAAATCCAAATGGCTTATTGACCTGGTAGGAAGGAGTCCGAAAAATTGCTAAATGAATAACTTAATTAACATTTTTCTCTTTCATCTTTTCTTCTTTTTTAATTTTTTTTTCTAGCCTCACTCAAAGTACGTTTTCCAAGCCCACTGGACAATAAATTTAAAAAATAATAATACTAAATTGAGACACGTTAAAAATCAATATTTGAACTCAATATTTTGATACCCACCAAAAAATAATTAATTCCTTAGAACAGGCTATACGTCTAGTTAGGAATTAATAGCGACCAGGCGAGCACAATGGCAACTTGAATTCACATGCAACCACTTTTTATAATAAGTTAAGTACCTTTGTTTTATCTTTTGCATATTACCTACATTAAATGGATTGTCGAAAAAAGTTAATTGGTATAAATAACACGGTTCTGTATAATTTCAAAAACAAGATCTCCATTTGAAAGTGGCAGGTTTTTTTTTATTTTTATATTAACTCCACACAGGAGGCCCTGAGGGAAATAATTTCCCTCAGGGCCTACGTCATCTTTGAAGATGCTGTGTGGAGGGTGCTGTTGAGGAGAGGAAGGAGTGAACATGGGTCTTGAAGAGACCCATGTTGTAGGAGGGAGGAAACACAGAGGCCGGCAAATCGTTCCACAGCCGGGCTGTTGAACTCAAGAACGAGTCGTAGAAACGACCCGTTCTCATGTGACTAATGTCAACCGTGTACAAATGTTGAGCGCGTGTTTGGCGTGTTTCCCGACTATGCACCGGTGCCGAGGGGATCAGTGACACTAGTTCCTCGGAGCATCTTCCATTGTAATACCGGTAGAACAAGGACAGCATTCCCACCTGACGCCTGTGCTCTAAAGATTGCAGTCCGTTTGTTAAGTTAGGAGAATCTATCAAACGGACCGCCCGTTTCTGCACAGAGTCGAGGGTTTTTTCAGGTATTTTGGGGCTCCAGACCAGAGGTGGCTGCCAAATTCAACCGTGGGGCGCACTTGCGATTTGTACAAGGTTAGCAGTTGTGTACTATTAAAGTATCTGCGGGCCCTGAACAGTACGCCCAGTTTCTGAGAGGCTAACTTAACTCTGGCCTCGATGGAGCCCCGTACCTGAGCTGGTCACTTAAAGTTACACCAAGCATATCAATGGAAGGCCTGTTCGGGAGATTGCTTCCGTTGACGGAGACTAGATTATCATTCCGATCCCTTTTAGACGTAATCAGACATGATTGGGTCTTTGAAACATTAAATTCGACGAGGTTATTCTTACCCCAAGAGAAAACACTCTCGAGGTAACCGTCCATTCTTTGTTTCAAAACCCTCCGAGCCATTGGGGTTTGTGAGCCCTTTGGAGGCTTGTCAAACAAAAAGCTATCATGGACTGTACTGTCATCCGCGTAACAATGAATCGGTGCACATGTCAAGAGGTCATTGATGTGCAACAGAAACAAAGTCGGAGACAGAACCGATCCCTGTGGGACGCCAGCATTTATCGAATGCGAGGAAGAGGTGAAACCATCAGCAACCGCCTGAATCGACCTCTCCCTCAAAAAGTCGGCAATCCACGTACACAAGGAAGCGGGAAGTCCGTAAGAAGGTAGTTTGTTGACAAGCCCTCGGTGCCAAACCCGGTCAAAGGCCTTGGAAATGTCCAGTGCAACCGCTTGGGTCTCACCAAAACGATGGAACAATGAATGAAAAAAAAAAAAAGAAATTATAATATTACATTACCATAATATCTTACCTTCCTTTCAGGGTTTTTTATACACGAAAACTATTGTTGTATTTCAAGTCACGTGCAAGCTTTGATAGCAATAGAAATCACCGTGGTATATAGATGGACCATCGACAACACGACAGCAATTAGTTCGCTTAAGGTCAATAAGCAATTACTTATGATTTGTAAGTCCAAATTAGTCGAGCTTCATGAATAAAATTGAAATAACAAATATTTCAATCCTTTATATTTTTAGCGCTAAATCAAAATATGGATTATCATTGCATACCGCGAAGATTTCACTCCGCGGAATTTTGATCCCTTTAAACTTTCATTTTGGAATCATTTTGTGGTCACGATCTTCATGATTGGTGCATTTTATAGCTTTTCAATGCAAATTTTATGCATTTTCTCAATAATACAGATGCAGCCAGATAGTGGGTCAGATTTAAATTGACTGGTAATTACCTATGTAAATAATTCTTCTCTCGTATATTCTAACTAGAGGCTATGTGACACAGTTTGGCTGCACACGAACTGGAATCTAGAACTGCTGTGCAGTTTGCTGTAAGTCTCTTTCCGGGGCTGGGAAATCTCTTTAATATCGGCCCCTTGTTGTGGCATTTGTTTATATGATAAGTAAATGACATGACACAGGCTTATGTATAACTATGAGCACACAATGACAGAAAATCATCTGCTCTGGAGTCTTAGAAGATCACCAGACTTATTTAATAATTTGGCACTAGCTAACCGAGCAACCAAATTTGGCGTGAAATTTATGTGTTTTATTGTGTAAAATACAACTAAAATTACAAATACAAAGCTACATATCTTTTCAACAAGCATAACATGTTTATAAAATGAAGAAAGTAAGAATCGCACTCGATTCGTCTATTCACTACTCACGATATCGTCCAGTCTCCTGCCTAACCTGTAGAAAAATCACAGGTTACAGGTTAATAATAACTCGATAAAACCGTAATTTTATGTTAATTTGTGATGAATCTGCAATATCTGCTTTCCTAACATTTGCGGTAAATCTGATCGCCATACTAAACTTGTCGCCGATAATTTATCGATCAGAGGTTTTTACGATCTACCTACAATGGGGATTCTCTCGAGCCAGGGCCGCCATAAGTTTAAAATATTCCACTAATGGTTTCTGGTATCACATCACCCATGTAGATGGATGAATGAGCCGTAGCAAGATCTGGCAACAATTTATGAAAGTATTTAGTTATTATTTTCGAAATTAGCCTATGTTTTGAATTTGATTCAAATCTTAATATTTTTCCTTATTTACTTTACTTTCAAAACCTTTAAGTTATTATTTTCAGATCTCCTCGATTGTGTTTACGCCGTTCGTGGAATGAGGGATTTCTCTTATTGTCTTAAAAACAAAAACGTTAAATTTTTATTAGAATAACTCTTGTAATAATAACTTTTTTTAAGGTTGTACCTGTCAATGTAATATATCATTGACGAAGAAGATAGTACTAATAATTCTAAACGAAAATATGGAAAAGTTCAAGACACTGAAAAAACGGTAGCTCGGGACTAAAGACACTCGAACCCAGAATCTTTTGTCTGACCGAGACACAAGCCTCTTATTTTTGAGTCATTTTTGTCAATCTCATATTTCAAATTCAAATTTAACAATATTATTTTCGACTAATTTTATCCATATTTTTGGCCTCTACCTTTTTAAATGATCAACGTTCAAAGAGCTGGTTTGTAACCTAGATAGTGTCTCGGATAAACATATCCGATTTCATTCATATGGGACACACGTTGGCCTATTTCTAAAAGTATAGATGAATATTCAATTTTTATTAGAATAATTCTCCTTATAATAACTTTTGAAGGTTATACCCATCAATGTTATGTGTATGTAAGAATATACCAATAAACCTAAAATTAATATTATTGGTTAAGGCGCTTGTCCCGCTAAGGCTAGAGATCCTGGGTTTGAGTCCCAGTTGAGACCGTTTGTTTTTTTTAATTTTTAAGTGTCTTGTTTTTTTCATGTTTTTCTTTAAATTTATTAGTATTAACTTCTTCTTCGATGATTAAAAAAATGTCTTTATATTTGCGCACATCTTCCTTTTTTATACATTTTTGTGGAATATACACATAAATTTAATACTAAAGCAATGAAAACAACAAAAAACTAATAATCGGTCATAAAAACCGCAGAATCAAGTGGCGTCTCTCAGTTCAGGCGCCCGTGAGCGCCGTACACATTACACACAAGGATGCTGCCGCCCCCACTGTCTCGAGGTTTATAATAGCGCTATCAATTAGGTGGCAGGAAACGGTGAGAGGAACAACGTGGTATCGTTAAAGAAATGGTTACAAATACTTTCCATGTCCTTTGCTTTGTACCATCGGTGGAGAAGCACTCATTGCTCTTCCAACCTTCGATTCAATCAGTTGTTGGGGTTTCGAGGAACCGGCTTTAGCATCAAGTCGAATAGATGCAAAAAGGTGCGATTTCGTTCATGCACGTCTCCGTGTACTCGTTCTCAGATACAGTTCTTGTTTTTTTTTTAAATAATTATCGCTGAATTCGTAAAGATACGTGAGAAAGAGACGTCTGTAGTGAAAACAACCCTCCGAAAACAAAAAACAGTGCTTACAAAGTTCACCGAAACGACAACATTTTATAAATAAGAAAAGTTATAATTCTACCCAGTGTTTAGTGCATCAATTAATTAACGATGAAGTTGTTACTGTTCGTCGTTTTTTCATTGGCTTTTGTGTGTTCTGTACATGGATTTGGCAGAATGAATTTTGGTAAGAAAATTTTGAGGACTAATTTGATAATATCAAAAGGAAATCGTTTGTTTTTTTCTCTCAATCTTTTTATCTCTCTGTTTTTCAATTTTCAGTGCAATACGAAGAGTTCAGAAATGTAAAACTCTTGGGAGAACAGATCAGACACAAAGCGATGATTTATGAACATCCAACCGATGTATCTATTTATTACAGTTTAATTGATAATCACGTAAGTGTGCTTTCTTTTACTTTAAATGTAACTAAAACATATTACAGATAGGTAATAAGTATAAATCTTCTCACTAAGCATTACTTGTTCTGAAAATTATCGAATTATTACCCCACCATTGTTAGCAAGGCGATTTACCCCATCATTCGTAGAATGGTACTCGACTTAGATCACCAATCTATGCAACCCTTTGAATGACTTAGTTTGTAAATCCGATTGAAAACTTCAATTGAATTGGTTGATTGAAAGATATTTTTAAAGTAGGTACCCTCCACACAGCATCTTCAAAGATGACATAGGCCCAGAGGAAAATTATTTTCCTCAGGTCCTCCTGTGTGGAGTTAATGTAAAAAAAGGTATACATCCCTATTTACTAATCACAAACCGTGAAACAAATACATAATTGAATAACATTATCAATGCATATATCATGTACCTGAGCTCTGAACATAATAATAATAATATAATCTTACTTTTTATTGAATACCGCACAACAGTCTCAATTGCTCCCAACTATCTGGAGCCAGCGAGACTATGGCATCTCTAATTGGGGCATCTGGTAGTGAGGCTGAAGATAGTGGTGGGGAGAGGAAGAAAATGGGGAAAGGAAAGCGGGGAAGTACCTGTTAATTCAGATCTGATCACGAAATACGGCTAAGACCAATTCAAGCAACTTTTCAATTCTGAATGGTGGTCTTACACCAGGGCGATTCCATTCTAGTACGTACCGCAAATACGATATATTTTTATTTTCTTTTATCAAACCAATTGTGAAATAACACAAATTAATTAAATAAAATTTACTTGGGCACGCCGAGATTAGAACCTGCGACTTCAAGGATGCTAGTCCTTCCCCTCGAGCACGGAGGTCGTCATACTTGCTGAATTCATATATTATTTTTAAGAAAAATATACCTACCTAATTTAACATAAACATTTAAAATTCAGAAATGTAGCTGCCCTATAGCAAGGTTTCCGAGTGCAGATCGCCAACGAACAAACAACCGTTCACGTCGACTAAGTTAAGCCATTGACTTAGTCGATAATTTTTTTATCGGTGTGCTTCTGCTAGTGGCCCAGAGACAATGCGATGAGCACTAAATAATAATTTTGGAGTTTCTTCCAGACCCTCGACGACATGATGCCTAGACCCTGGAGAAGACCCGGCCAATCCCTCAGGCTGCCTTTCATAGGAGAACCGTGTGCTTGCTCTGGTCGTCAGTGTGGATGCTGTGCCGGCATCAAAATACCTCAGCTAAACTTCGACAATAAAGGTAGGAAACCTGGAAAATATAATTTATTTCCGTGACAATGACAAAGCCTTAGAATAAAGAAAAACACAAGAAATGCCTTATGGACGCGTTTCGGGATTCAAATATTTGCCCAATCGGGGCTTAAATTTCCAATACTGTTAACGAAATTCAAATGGTGTGGAGATCTACGATGTCAGACGCATAAGACGAGGTAAGCGAGACAGAGCGCTGGGCTATTGGTCTAAACGGAACATTTGGTTTCATTCAAATTTAGTAGCTTTCAAAGCTACTACTAGTTTTCTTCTTTATTCTATGGACAAAAAAGAACATTAAAGAAAAGCGTAGAATTGAACAAAAAAACTTATCATAACCTTTTCTAAAGCTTACCTAACCTAACCTAACCTAACCTAACCTAACCTACCTAGTCTAATCTCTGTTTTGTATTCGATCCGGTTACTGTAGTTTACTGCGGGCATAGAATATAAAAATAATATGAAATTTGATGTGAGTGTGTTTCGTGATCCAAAAGTGTGACCATTCTTTGCTTAAGTCTCCGTGGTAAGCGTTCAAAAAGAAATGATACGGTTTGAAAGAGAGATATGTAAATACGAATGTTAGAAGGAGCGCGCTATTATTAAAAAAATAATTATAATTTAGCGAAAATTGTGAAATTATTTAATAAAACACCACTCGTTTAAAATAGAGCAAAAATCTCTCGGGAAATGTCTAAAGTAGCATTGAAAGCTACACTGCAAGATTTTTCATATCAATAAAATGTTAAATAACAGAAAAAGATGTGTTTTTAATAATTTTCGGGGCATGCTCTGCGATTTTTTTCTTTAAAAATAATATAAATTTTTTTAAGAACTAAAACACACAGTGTTCAAGGAAAATATGTTATACACCGTAAGAAAGTAATGCCGGGTCTTAAATTTCATATGCAGATCTGAGTTTCACCATTGTTTATTTTTTATTTTTTTTTTATTTATTTATTTATTTATTTATTAAAATATATAGATGTACATAAAAACATAAACTGCACATCTCACTAGGGCATTCCCGTATCGAGATACAGGAATGATACCATTAATATGATATTTTCATTTTGAACAAATGGAAGAGAAGACAGAGCGCATACAATGGGCTAGAATTAAAGGATTGGCAGGTTCTAAGTCAAAAACAACATTTGTTTATATTCAACATGGAAGGCTTTTCTAATGTGCATTACCTATGTTAGTGTGTATTATCTATTGTAATCCTAATTATCTATTCAAAGACATGAACCGATAAAAGTGTTTTGTGCGAAGCGAGGTCAGGTGAAGTTTATCAGACTTTTCAAACAAAGAATCAATTTCAATGATCTGTCTGGAGTAGGAGTGTTGCATGTCGAGTTCATGAGTTTGGTGTGATTGATTTCACGTGCTTATATTAATTTGTATTACCTTTTATTACATTGACTTTCTTTTTCTTTTTTCAGCTTGTGCAAATGTGTCCTACGACCCATCTTTATTTGGACTGGTTTTGGACGTGGCTGTCAATGATAATGTTCTCATACACAATGTGTATTCAGGTATTTGAAAAATTAAACATTAATTTCGGTTGTTGGTGCGTGGGTAAGTGAGTAATGTGAAATATTCATGCGTAATGCGCTAACATTATTAAATTACTAACATTATTCAATTTTTCAAGTTCAATGAACTTTTAATTTTTTAAACTATTGGAACTACTTACCGTATCAGACAAGCTATAGAGGAGGTATTATTTATTTTTAGATTATAATTCTTTATTGCAAATGTGTATTTTTTATATTAACTCGACACTTGAGGCCATAAGGAAAATAATTTCCCTCAGGGTCTACGTCATCTGAGATGCTGTGTGGAAGATCTTTTTGAGGAGAGGAAGGAATGAACATTGGTCTTGAAGAGACCCATGTTGTAGAAAGGAGGAAATACAGAGGCCGGCATATCGTTCCACAGCCGAGCTGTTGAACTCAAGAACGAGTCGTAGAAGAGAACCGTTCTCATGTGACAAATGTCAACATAATGTTGGGCGCGCGTTTGGCGTGTTTCCCGACTACGACTACCAGTGCCGAGGGGATCAATGACACTATTTCCTCCGGAGCATCTTCCATTGAAATACCGATAGAACTAGTATTTGTTTTGTCCAAATGCTTTATAGACGCTTCATTAAATTAATAGATATGTTACCGAAACAACGCGCATGGTTTCATTGAACTAGGTCCAGTGGACACACCTTAGCGACCCATTCATAAAATACATATTCTTTGAATGGTTATCCTTTTCGTAAACGGTGAGAAATTTTTTTGTTCGATTTGTATGAATAAAACATCTCTTGTATTTTGGTTAGATGTCGTAATTTTTCAAGTGTAATAACTTCGTTAGAAAGGTAAATTTCTTCGTTAGAAATGCAATGATCCTGAGGCAAATATTTTTTTTTTGTAAAAATACTTTCAGCTTTACAAACCTGATAATAAATTATATATACCTATATGTAGGGACCTACAAATTTATAAAGTTAAAAAGGAGAGAAAAACCACTTATTTTGTTTAAACCAACATGTTTCGTAAGCAATATTTATTTCTTTAGGGTTTGCAAAAACTAAATTACAAAACAGATTTAAATGTAAATAGAAGGGCGGGAGTGGGAAAGAAAGAAAGAGGGGGGGTATTAAGGCGTAATTTATAAAGGGAACAAATGTGACAAAGGGTCATTCAAAAAGATTTTTTGATTATTGATAGTATTTAATATCTTCTAGTTTCATGTTGAATTTCTAATATTTCTAAATCATAAAAACATGTTGTTTTTTTTAAACAATGTAAGTAATTAATGTTTGCTTATTTTTTAAATTATAATGGTGCCAAAAAATAAGTCTGCTGTGTTTTAAGAATTATTCTCTATTTTCATTACGCTGGTATTAGTATGGGTAATATTATAGATACACCAACTTTATAAAACAATTTTTAAATGAATTTAATTAGTTAGGTAACTTGTGTGAACTTGGTGTGAACCTATGATGTAATAAGGTAACACTTCTTTCATCGCCCTTGAGGTGATTTTTCACAAGTCTACAAATGAATGCAGTTCGAAAATGATATTGTCAAATTATTAACAAACTCATTATAAAAATAAGAATGTAATAAATACAATAATTTTATACGAAAATATAACAGGAAACTTCTGAAAGCAAATTAATTTTCTACTTGAAATTAATGTTCTACGCTAAAGTTATAACACTTAGGGGGTATTTCACCATCCTCCTCATAGCTTATTCATACACATAACGAATATTAATAAATAATCAAATAAATACTTGCAACTGGTAAAAAACTCGGCTAACTTATCTAATATGTAGCTATTATTCATAGGTTCAAGTGCTGAATAGTAAACTTTGACTTTTTAAATAAATAAATCCTGTATGATTAATCTAAAATGTACGTTACCGTACGAATAATATATGAGGATGATGGTGAAATACCCCCTTAGCAATATTTATATTATGCACCATTTTCCACGCACTTACCGCGAAATTTTGGATGGTGGTTGTTTATGATAATCTAAGAAAGAATCCTTTACAAAATCCAAAAAACGTAAACAAAAATGTTATAAAAATGGTCCAGTCTAATCGTGGGTTTACTTTTGTAAGTCATAATGCACATGCTCGATTTACAAAAAGGCCGCCCTCAGATTTCAAATTTTAAATGAAAATCTGACCGAGCGCGAAGAAATAATAATTATAAAACCTGTTACGAACGCTTTGTAAACCACACAAAAATAAGAAATTTATCATAACTTTTTTTACTTGGTATCTGTTCGACTATAATAAAAAATGTCTAAATTTGTTTTTCAAAAATAATGTTTCGTGGTGTGTGCGTGGAACACGCAGGTATTTGAAATGTGTCTAATCTATCACATGTATTTGAAATGAGTCTAATCTATTACTATTATTAGACAAACGAAAATGTTAACAATATGAAAATGAAAATAAACACTTTCTAATATTTTCTTTCAGCAAAAAATCCTCCGCCGTTCTGCATCCCCGTAATCATCAGCGGAGTTCCAACAGGGGTGGACTTGTGCATCAAGCTGTACGATATTTACATTTCTGGCCTCAACCTTCACGTGTGCATTGACTTCGAAACAAGAATTGTTTCCGCGCCTGTTCTGGTAAAAACAATATTCTTTATACTCATTTTATAAATGCACAAGAATCCACAACTAGCGCTCCCAACCGTCTGAAGCCAATAGGACTATGGCATCTCCAGTGCCGAATCTACGAAATCTGGCGCCCTACGCAGTAAGTAGGTACCGAAGCTACCCCCCCCCCCCCTCCAAACATTTTTATTTTATTGATTCAGATTAAAAACTCTTACCCTCTGAAAAAAAGTTCACCTGAATGCACCTGTATTTGACCGTTTATCCCATATTTTTAGGATTCATAAAAAAAATTAATTTATAAACGCATGAATTCCATCCATTTATTGGGGTGTGTTGTGAGGCTGAAGATAGTGGGGAGGGCGAGGAGAAGAGGAAAATGTACGTGAATATTCAGATCTGGTCACCAAACCAGATAAAACCATTTCAAGCAATGTTTCGATTCTGAATAGCAGTCTTTCACAAAGGCGATATTGAAAATATCTACCAATCTTAACCGTACCGCAAATATACTAAATTATATTAATAAAATGAATAAATTATTGCCTAATAACACAAATCAATCAAAATTTACTTGCGCTCGCTGAGATTTGATCAAGCGACCTCCGGATTTGTAGCCTAGTATCGTAATACCCTACGACGGATTATCAATATCAATATTATTTTTTGACATGATAACGTCTTATAAATCCATGAACGCCGGCAGCACTCACGAAAAAGTATGACTCATTGTCACGTTGTCACGTTCCGCCTGAGCCGAGCGCGCAAGCCAGAGCGCGGAACAAGTCTTCGGCTTGTGACGCATCTATTTCTCTTGTTCTCCATCGTTATTATATGACGTTATCACGTAAAATTATCATCCGTAAACCGACCACACAGACAACCATTTTTTTAATGGAGCTAGGTAGGTACCTATCTAATATGTATAAAAACTAATTTAATGTAAGTATTAATTAATTTGAACCCTAATTATGCTAGAGCAAAGCGAAACCGGTCGCTAAATAAATTAATTAATAGGTACGCGTGATTTTACACAAAATAAGTGTTTTATTTTTATGAAAAATAGTTCATAGATCTTCAAAAAGTGCACTTTCCTTCTTTATTGTTCCTTATTTTTTCGAGATATTCGTATCTACTTATTATATTTTTTTCATTTTTTCCGTTTTCGAAACATGGAATATTCAGAAAGTATTACGCACCCTGACAAAAACATTTTTTCAGGACTCTTAAAAAAATGTTAGATCAGGATTTAGGTCAAGATGTGTTGTTCTCTAAAATTTTTAAAAATCTAGAAAAATTGGAGGAATTATAGAACGATTAAAAAACCAAGATTTTGAAAAAAGTCAATCCTCGGTTTCAAACGAAACAGTGTTTCGGAAATATTTGTTTGTGTTCTGCGTTTGTCTTTTGTATTTGATATTTTTGGTGCTCCATTTTCTAGTAAACAATAAATAATTTTACAAAATTAAATATTCAAGACGTGTTCGATGCAACAATACAATAGAATTGACATAGGGGGCCATCCATGCACACTACAGCACACGCCTCGTCGGCCCACTCGACAGCTTGCAGTCCGGTTTCGCCTTATATAGATAATATTATAATATTATGAATAAGGGCTACGAACATGTACATAATTGTATACGACTTATAAATTTATCTGAAAAGGTGTTCAATACAATATATAACAAATGTTATACAATAGATTTTGCCATTTAGGTAATAAGCCGCACTATTTTATTTGAAGATGGCGCCACTTCCGTTCTAAGCTATTTAATGGAAAATTCCAACAGGCCAATATAAACGCCATTTTTCAATTCTGAGGTATCGCTTCTCGGCCTGTTGGCTAAGATCAAAGTGTAGTATCTGTTCTTATCAGCTTAATATCTGATAGTTCCCGCAATGCGGGACCAGTATATTAAACTGATTTTTGGAATGTGACGGGATGTTCGGGGCTTGCTCCACTCCTGTCGCGGGTTGGCCCGGCATTGCAGTGCCGCCGGGATCGGCCCATCTTAAACTATATCAGATGACGAAGGACGTAGGGTAGGGCGACTAGGGCCTAGGAACTAGGAATCGTAGCACATAGTATACAGTTGATGGAAAACAGAACCATGGCGAGTGAAAGCAATTTCGATGTGCGTGATTCCTGAAATAGTTTGTGTTTTGACGACTGCAAAAATAGACGATTATAAAAATCGGAATTCCGAGCTTATCCATTTATCGTGTTGTTACGACTTTGGGCGGGCTAAAACCATCTGATCTTTAATCAAAAAGAGAAAAATTATCGACATCTAGCCTACGACAGAAAATTTTGGAGATAAATTTTTTTCTCAGAATATTTTGGGGCTTATTGGGGTGGCGGGTCCAGCTGGAAAAATCCCAAGAAAAATAAGTTTTCTGAAAATAAAAATCAAAATATGTTTGTTTCTGTTATGCGTTTAGGGACACGATATCGAATAGAAAGTATCGATACTAGTCTTGGGTAACTGGCCAGAATTTCAATAACATAACCAACTGGTTATTAGTACGTAAATAACTGGTTATAAAACGGTTATTTGGTTATCTCAGTTATTGCCGGTTACGGTTGATGCTCGTTGTATAGTTGCCTAGGTATTAGTAGTTATCAGTAGTTGTCATGGTTATGGAGTTATGGAGGTATGTGGTTTTGTCCGTGGGTATTGGGTATCGGGTGAGTTTTTGACCCACTAAAAGGGACAACGCTGTGCGAACTATCTGTTACTACCGTTTCGCCTCACTAAAGAAAAATAAAGACAAAACATGTGACCGTATAGCGCTGTCCATTTTTAACGAATATAATTACCACTTACAAGCAGGGCAATAATCAGGAATCTATTAGAGGGGAACATAAAAAATAAAATTAAATTTACATGATTTTTATTATTTGCATTTTTGTAGTGCAGGTTATAGGTTGCATATAAATTATGAAGTAGACAATATTATTGTTGAAGCGATTTTGAATAAACACCTCCAATGGAAAATATATTAAAAGCTTGTAAAAGGTAAATTTATTGTAATACCTTGATGAACTGAATTTGAGGTGGAATTTCACACAACTGCTGTACACAACGAAGATTACAATAAGTAAGAACTAAAAATTTCTCGAAAGAAATACATGTAAATGAGGGTAAATAACTAGTTGCCATCATTATACACATTACTTATTTATAAAATGAAATATTTTATTTACATCATTCTAATCACAGAGTTACTTGATTTCCAAAAAAAAAAATTACAACGGACAATTATTTTTTCTTTCAATGTGAAACAAACCTGCATATTTATGTCAACTACAAAATATTTTTACAAAACAATAAAATATTTATATACGTTATTTCCCAAGTGCAACTAGTACATAAATCGTTAATATTTTGGCAAAAAGTTATTATTATGAACAATATTCCGGCCAGAGTGATAACCAAATTACTGGAAATCGATGAGTTCAAATACCTTAGCAATTAGGATGGGAAATTCCGACAATAAGCACATTTACTTCCACCAAGCAAAAAGGCTGGATACTATCGATGAATAAATCCACGTCGATTTTTCCTTTTTGCTGTGCGTTCCCTTTTTTCGTATATATGCATCCATTTGCCTTTGCGTTTTGGTGGTCCTGATGAAGTAGATGGAGCATCTTAAAGTAACGCTTTGTTCAGGCGCTATAATAATAGCGTTCGGCACTGTGGCACTTTTGATTTCAGGTGGCGAGAACGCATTTAATTCAGCAAATGCAGAAATGTTTTATTTTTAGATGGGAAGTTAAATTTCCCGTTTAATTTTTACAACTCAGAACAAGTTTACACAATTTACACTTCCGTTTTTTCCACGTTATGTTTGTCAAAATCGGTCCAAATATTGCCTGTCATATTAACAAAGTCACAATTTTTTAAAAAAACTTTCAAATAATAAAATTAGATAGATTCTAAGAATATAAAAAAAAAAAAATAATAAAATTGTAAAGCGCCCTTGAGGTGATTTTTCACAAAAACGGCGCTCTACAAATTGTCCAATTATTATTATTATTATTATTATTAAATTATAAACAAAATATAAAACTTTTACACTTACGTAATAATATCTAACTTTACTAATAATGTTCTAAGCGAAGCAAAAAACTAAAATAATTAAACACGATTTTTTACTTTATTTCTTCAAAATTCGTCTTATAATATTTTTTACTTCTAAAAGATTCCGCAATCGTAAAATTTTTCGAAAGAAATTCAGTATAATATTACATAAATATAGCTCCGCACGCCGGCCCGCGTAGCTACAACTGATGGCTTAGGTTGCCAGTTGCCAACTACTGGTTATGTATGACGTATGAGGTTGTGATAGTTATCTAGTTGTCTAGTTATCCGTAGTTACCGCCAACGACCAACAACTCCCACAACCGCCATAACCTAATAACCAAATACCCGAGCTGCCGCTAGCGTAGTTGTGGGTATTTTTAAATAACCGTTATATAGTTGGTTATGTTATACAACTACCAAGACTAATCGATACTGTACTCATGAGTAGTATCGGAAAAAAAGTATCGTACTCGTAAAAGTATTGAAACAAAAGTATCGATACTCCAAGTATCGAGTACATTACATGGGGCCTTGATTTACGGCTCTGACCTGGCTAACCACGTATCAAACCCCCCCCCCCCCCAGGATCAGAATTTTCTGGTCTTCGTACACAAATTTGCGTAACTAGCCCGGTAGCCAAATACAAACCACAAAGCATCGATACTTTTTTTCGTGTCCCTACTTGTGGGAAATTTGCTTCGTTCTCCCCAATTTGGGGAATTTGAACCTTTATTGTGGGTATTTTGGAACACAAGCCTCGTCAACACTCACTGCCCGATACGGACCGCTTAGCATAAACTTTTAAAGGTGAGGGAGCGGACTCCGGTTCGGCAGAGACGGGAGATAAATGAAAAGGCAGTCAGTCGATGTAGTGAGTCGAATCGTTTATTTGGCTACGTAGCGAAGGTTAATAAAGAGGTAACAGAGATGTAGACAGAAGTGCCATGATGAAGTGTTGTTGGTGCATGGAGGTGATGTTGCTGCTGAAGGTCAGTAAGATGCTATGGCGGTGAAGTCGATGAGTCTTCGCGAACGCCAGCAAGTTGCTCGACACCATGGGTAGTGGAGAATGACCGTATCTTCTGGAAGCGAGATGCACTCGGCACTTGAATGTATAACTGTTACATGATGATTAAACGACGACTGACTAGGCCATTGTAGGGCCTGCGATTTGTATCGCGGTGAATACAGAACTGACTGGTAGGTGGCTGATGCACTGATTATATAAGTGCTTCCCACGATGGAGAAACTTCGAGACTGTTCTTGTAAATATTCTATTGTCAGCACTTATCGCTGCGCGTGTAGAAGTGTCTTATCAGCGTAACTTGATACTCTCCTAGCTTCTCGAATATTCGTTAGTTATTGCGCATTGCTGGGCTGCCACAAAGGTATCGATACTTGCCAAAAAGTACTCATTGAGTAAAAGTATCGAGTACAAAAGTATCGGTATTGAAAGAAAAGTACTCGATACCGCAAAGTATCGATACTTTATTCGTGTCCCTAATCGTGTAAAGTGTAAAGCGACTTGCAGACAATGCAGACTAAAATGTGGAACCAGTTTTCCGTACAGTTACTTTTGGAACCGGTTTCCCCGAAAAGAAAATAATCAGACTGGGTATTCCGAATTTCTACCGTTTTATAACGTGTCGTATTTGCTGCATATTCTCTCAAAAACTTTAATAAGTTTCTGAAAAAACATGTTATTTTTGAAGATAAAATCTATTAAATTCACCATTCCGAAACGGAATTCTCTGAAATTCCATCGATGGAAGAAAAATGGTCCACATGACTCGTTTAAAATAGAGCAAAAATCTCATGGGGATTGTCTAAAATAGCGTTTAAAGAAAAATTATTAATTTTTTTATGCGTATAACTGAAAAAAATCGTTTTTATAATAATTTTCGGAGCATACTTTGCGATTTTTTTCTATCGAGGGAATTTCACGTAATTGCCGTTTTGGCGTGGATGTGTAGATACTATTTTCAAGAATAATTTTTTTTTAAGAGCTTTAAAACTTAAGGAAAAATGTAACAAATCGGTAGAAATGGGGTATGCCGCGATTTAAATATTATTATTTTTAATATTAGCAAGCTCCCTCTAATATTCGTATTTACATATCATCTCCCCTTCTTCTTCTTTTTGAGCACTTACTACCGGGCCTTAAGGAACTATCGGAAAAAGAACTTACTAGTTAGTACCTATATAAAAAAACATCGTCCTAGAAGTTTCTGAAAAAAATCTTGCCTTGCAGTAGTTATACCATAAAAATCGCTGAAAACTTATACAAAACATGGTCCCCCTTAGCACAGGATCTCCTGTTCTTACGAAAATAATTTACAACCCCTTTATATTCATATTTAACACGTATCTTCTATAATTGTAAAAATTACAATATGGCCACTAAATTTAAAAAAATATATATTATTCATTTTCATCAAATGACGAAGAAACCATTGTTTTCAAAACATATCGATTATTTTGATATCGTGTTTTACACAAAGCGATTTGTTTTTATTAAAAATATATTGTCCTTTTATTTGTTTTTTTTTTTTTTTAATTCTTCGTTTTAAAACCCGCTAAACAATATGAATACATAAAATTTCGGGCCTTACGGGCCCACCTGTATATTATTTTTCGATAATTTGCCATTAAACAAAACATATACACTAACCTGGTTTGAAATATTCTTACCTATTCCACGGACAAGAAATAATAAATGTTCAAACATAAAATAATTAACCGATCAAATAAAGTTTATTTAATCTTTTTTTTCAGGTTCTGCACTTCGATTGTGTTTGGCTGGGAGTAGACGGCATTGCCTTTGTCAAACCAGACGATGCAGTCGAAGTTATTGCCGCAGACGACAACACCACACCAGCTGCAGTCATTTACGATGCGGTCACCGAAATAAAAGATATGAAAAACGACATTGAAATGGCGACAGAAAGCCAAATGCTTGAACTTACTACTATGGCCGATATACTCGATGAGACAACCGTAGACAGTAAGCACATTGCTTCCGCCGTGCAAGATTCTTCAACCCTGGTTACAATGAATGACTTACCTCTACCTTACCAGAGCTCTATGGGTGATGATGATGAGGACGTGGATGAAGACGAGGATGAAGACGAGGATAAGGAATCCATAACATATTATACGCCCGATGCGATCACCCTAAATACACTCAGTGATGCTTTTACTATGGAAAATGTATCCGAAAATACCATGTCAACGATGACCATTTTGCTTGACGCATCTACTACAGAGAAAATGAACAATATTCCAACTTTAATTATTCCTATATATGACACGATTACGTTAAATGCAATAGCAGAAGAAAGCACAATTGAAAATGAAATAGTCGAAGAAAGCACAAAAGAAAATGAAATATCTGAAGATTATATTAAAGAAATGAACGTATTTGAGTCAAAGAAATTATTAAATTATAAGAAGCGCTACTTGTAAACTTCATGTACGTTACGTAAATATGTAAATTATTTATTATTAATTTATTACCTTAGTTTTAAGAATTTTTATATGAATACAATTATTTATGCAAATGAAACAAGGAGTTTTAATTAATTCGAGTCCCCTGTTATCAAAATAGAAAAAAAAAAAACATAAAGTTCTATTACTTTAGTGTGTGGGTGTGTGTGTGTGTGTGTGTGTGTGTGTGTGTGTGTGTGTATGTGTGTGTGTGTGTGTGTGTGTGTGTGTGTGTGTGTGTGTGTGTGTGTTTTGTTTTGATTCAGTATTGCTGTGAACGAGAGCCTAAATTAATGAACAAACTTATCGAGCTTATAAAGTGGCAACGGAAATATCAACATTTTCATAGAAGACGGGTTATATTTAGCACCATGAATTTTTTTTCCCGTTTTAGAGGTCATTTCCAGCAGTAGCCACGTCAAAGAAGTGGATAACTTTTGTGACACCACTAAACCAATAAACTAATATTTCTATATTGTACTCTAAACACCTGTCCTGATGGTAGACTCAAAATTTCTACTTCAAGATTGCTGTGATAACTTTAAACCGTAATATCTGAAAATTAGGAAGTACTTATGCGAATGCCGTACAGTACAGGCAATATATGTCACAACGGTTAAGGAGACTCCACAACAAATAATGAACCAAGAACTAAGCAATCAACCATCACGGCCCACGGTTGTAGGATGTAGGATCTGAGAAAGTATTGCGGTAAGTACTTTTCTATTCCTTGAATACATTTTGTAACTCTTGGTTTGCTTTACCTTGGCAACATTTGAAATCCACAGAAAAGTAAATTATCGGACGGAAGAACTTGATTTTGATCTGTCAGATTTGTCGCGACGGGAAATAGGAGTGCGAAATTTTTTTCAGTACAAATTTAATTTCAAAACGTAAAATGGAACAAGAAAGTAGTTTTGATTACTGTGAAAATGATGGGTATGGTTCATTGGGTTATTTTAGTTTAAAAAAATTAATTTCTCAACCCCCTAAGAATAAGAAATGGATATAATAATATCGATCGTAGAATTCTGTATATCCAAATAGATTTTTTTTATTCGGCTTAGTTATTAACTCAATAGTTTATTTCAAAGAACCACGCATGTTGCCGAAAACTAGGGTGTTTTGTATTTCCTGTCAAAAATTATAGGTTATAAATAATTATGGACGTCTTTATTACTAGCTCACTCTTACTGAATTAAAATTTTTATATTATGAATTGATTGGAAATGGTTTGCATCTGTTTTTTTTAGGATGATGGATCCCTTACCAGCGTCTCCTGAAATCCATTACAATTGGACAGAAGTGACAGACGATTTCATGTCAAGTATTAAAGGTGAGTTCTAATGAAAATATGAAATAAATACATTTTTAAATTGCTTAGGCATACTATAATAATAAAAGCGCTCTTTGGAAACGTGGGTAAATATTTACCTAACCGCCGCACATTTTAGGCACAGATTATGTCAACATATATAATCACCCTTCATTTCAACTTAATTCTTACAAGAAACGATGATTTACAATGAGAAAGGTGGTAAAAGATGCATTAAAATTCCATTTTTATTAAATAAAATTTAAAAAATTCCCTATAAAACGATCCCTTTGCTGACATTTTGGAGTTTTTTTTTTGTATGGATTAACATTTGCGAAAGTTTCGTTTCAATCTAAATTACCTAATTAATTCAAACTATGAACCTATTAATCTGTTTTTGCATCTAAATAATTGTTTTTGCTTATAATAATTGTTAAAACGAAGTGTAATTTTCATAATCTGTGCCTAAGAGTGCATCGGTTAGGTAAATAATTACCGAAAAGTCTTTGTTTTTTCTACCCAGACATATATTTCGAATGTCTTGAAATGATTTTCCATATGGAATTAAAATAAAATAAAATGTTTGCAGGTATATATATTACAAAAAAAAAGTGTAATTGAAGTCGAACTGTTAAAGAAAATGATTGCTTAAATAGTTTTCTTAATATAGCTAAATAAAAATGTGACAAATTTGAATTGTGTTTTAGAATTGGAGCTTGGAGAACTGCTGCACGATGAATTATTTGGGTTGTTTGAAGCTATGTCAGCCATTGAAATGATGGATCCCAAAATGGATGCCGGAATGCATTGTAACAGAGGAACTACTAAGCCTTTGACTTTTCAACAGGCTGTGCAGGTAAAGTTACATTATGCACTAAAACAGGGATTCCCAACCTTTTTGTACTCTACAGCACATTCTAAAATATCGGTTGGGTGGCGGGCACCACCTATTTTTAATCGACAAACTCCTTCCATAACTTTTCATAATTTATTTTCTTATATTCATAATTTATTAATAAATAATAAATGAAAATGTTTCAAAATACTACTACGTGACTACTGTCAGTTTGACAGACAGAGCTGTCAGAGTCATGTGCCATGTGTTTTGGTGCCTTCGGCGTTCATCGGCTCAGTTCGTGGCTTTCGTTCACTTCGGGTTTTCTGCGTGTACAAGAAGTGATGTGCAAATAGCACTCCCCGTTCCAGGCTAGCGTGAAGAGTGCAGTCTGGCTCGCCACAAGACAAGTTGCGACAAGTACTGTCAGAAGGAACCACTCATATATACAATATCGCAAACATACGAATGTATTTAATAAACTAGGCACTCAAAAAAATAAAAACTCTAACAGATAAATAAAAATAATTCACATTTTAAATTAATGTTTATGAACAAATTTTGTCTCTGTCGAATAGTGGCGGGCACATACGAATCGTTCCGCGGGTGCCATGGTGCCTGCGGGCATGGGGTTGGGAACCCCTGCACTAGAATCGGTGCCTGCGGGCATGGGGTTGGGAACCCCTGCACTAGAATCGGTGCCTGCGGGCATGGGGTTGGGAACCCCTGCACTAGAATCGGTGCCTGCGGGCATGGGGTTGGGAACCCCTGCACTAGAATATGCCTTGTAAATTTTTAATTTGAATTGCTGTTTTACATGTGATACACATAATAATTTTGTGGAACAGTAATCATGAAGTAAAATATGCTAATTAAATTGTATAGAACCCGCACAGAAGAATAGTAGGTATTATGCTAATTTTAATTACTATGTGGAATGCTATTATGGCCTGCTTGTAGCTATATTCTGTGCAGTTGAACACATCTACTACTTCTGAGGAAGTATTAGGTACAAGCGAGTATCTAAAGCCTTGATGACATTGAGCGAGTTTACAAGCTACTATCCGGGAAATTCACTATCTATTAGTAAACTCGCTCAGTGTCATCGTATTACTTGCTAACTAGCAGATTGTGGACAATCTACGAAAAAAGTTGAAAGGTGGTCAACTTTACTCGCTACTCGCCCAAGATGGCGGCCCACCAACAGCTGATTTCGTAACTCTCAGAATTAGATCGCGCGGGAGCCGTAATTCTCGCTACTGGCTAGCGTGTGGCGCTAGCTGCGAACTCATCTTTTTACAAAATGTCGACCGAAATTGGTTCGCGCAAGAGTCGTTATTTTAGCTGCTACTGTCGCTACTGAGCGATTTTTTGTGTGTCATCATGACAATCTCACTCGCCGATTCACCCGCTTTTAAACTTACCAGCTAGTAGCTTGTAAACTCGCTCAATGTAATCGAGGCTTAAGATGAAGCTATACGTGAAATCCTATTTAGATACTATTTAGATTCATCTTTACGATGAATCGGTTTACAATATGAACATCAAAAAATATGCTACGGATAAATTGAAGCCTTTCTATGTATTGGAATTACAATAAAATTATTATTTACATATCAAATAATATAAGCGTGAACCACAAAAAAATATGTTTTTTCATGAATTAACTATGAAGAAACATAAGAAACAATTATTAAAAATACCCTTTAATGGCTAAGACTATTTTTGAGGTTTTGTATGATCAAAATTTTTTTCATTCTTTAAAATTATGCAGAAAATAAATACAAACCACTTTTTCGCTTACTTGCCTGGTGCAAATACGACGCGCGATTTTAAATTTTGTATGGCATGAGAATCGAAATATTTCTAGCGTTTATATTCCTCTTAAATGACTCAGTCATGATATTGTAGTTGCGATTAAAAAGAATTTTTGATTGAGTGGTTCTAATTGGTGTATGGAAGGTAATTACGCTTATTAAATCAGGGCCGTCTATAATACCATTAACAATTTTAAAAATAAAAGTCAAGTTGGAAATAAGTATTCTATCTGAAAATTTTATTAATTTTATTTCTTATATCAAGTGGTTGTAATTTAATGCTTCTGTAGGTAGGCCGAGGATATAGTTAGGAATTTATGCTAAATTTTTTCAATGGGATCAGAGTGAAAGTTTAGTATAACTGGCTCTGTGCATTCACTCACATGCTTGGTATCACATTGAAAAAATTAATAAGAACCATTATTTTTTTTAAATTCCAGGCTGGCAAATTGAAACTGGACAATCTGGATCCATCCGAAGTCATCGGTGTAATGGACGCCACTTTCTCATGCATAGTTTCCTGGCTCGAGGGGCACTCGCTCGCCCAGACGGTGTTCACTAATCTGTACCTGCATCAGCCGCAGGCCATCGGCGATAAGACCCTCAAGGCCTTCTGTATAGCAGTCTACAAGATACTGGACCTCATTAGAAACTATATCAATATGTTAGTACATAATGCTTAAATTATATGGCAACCTCTATTTCTCTTTTGTAATCAACGACACCATCCATGATAATAGAATTCCATTCATCTGTTGTGTTTGAGAATGAACCATTGTCAAATTAACTACCTCAGCATGGGTTTCCATATATTAAATTCCCAGCTTGAAGGGGTTAACAAGATTGTGCGGAGTTAACCCTTGAATGCCAGCGTGTCCTTGAGGATACATTTAAAAAATCATTTCTCTTTTTTTTTTTTTTAATATGAAATACCGCACAAGAGTCCTAACTGCTCCCGCCTGGAGCCAGTGAGACTATGGCATCCCCAATTGGGGTATGTTGTGAGGCTAAAAGTAGCGGGGAGGGGAAGGAGACGGGGAAGAGGAAGGTGGGGAAGTACCCGGCTATTCAGATCTGGTCACTAAATACGGCTAAAGCCATTTCAAGCAACGTTTCAATTCTGAATGGTGGTCTTACACCAGGGCGATACTGATAGTACCTTCCACTCTGGAACGTGCTGCAAATATACTATATATTATTTTAAATTAATAAATTGTGAAATAACACAAATTAATCAAATAAAATTTATTTGCGCACGCCGGGTTCGAACCCGCGACCTTCGGATTGTGAGTCGAGAGTCTTACCTCGGGACCACGGAGGCCGTCAGACTATAACTAGATATTCTGGGGAAACTACATTTGGTAAATTATTGATTATTTTGATACAGTTATTGGTACAGTTTACAGTTTAGTTTGGTATAATTTTGCAAAAACAAATAAGTTATTACAAAAATAAAATCGGATGGCAGATGGCGAAAATTTCGCCTAAAATCAGCCCACCAAGAGTTATAGGTATTTTGCTGAGAGTCCCATTGCAACCTTCTCTTTCTGATGAACGGCATTGTAACAAAAAGAGACATTACAACATAGCTCTCTGTGGCAGGACCATATTAAAACCTTATCATTTTTATTTTAGTGCCCAAGTATTTGAAGAAGAAGATTTCCAGCCCATGGGATACGGATATCGGTTAGGCTCCAATCCTCAGGGTGGAGCGGGGTACGATGTTGGTGCCGAAGTTACTGAACAGAAGTGCATTGCAGGATTGCGGGAGCAAGAAGATGACCTGCATCGGAGGTCGAGAAATAACCCCCTAGAGGTAAGAGATCCTTTAATCGTTGTTCGCCCGTTGTTGTCTGTTGTTCGCCCGTCGGCGGGCACAAAAATTTTTTGCTTTTTTATTTTTTGAATGCGATTTTAACCCTTATGTATAAAGAAACAGTATGAAAGACAAGCTCAGAATCGCTTGTGCCAATAAAAATTTGGGACCTAAGTTCTATTTGATCATTGTAGCTACTCTGATTGATTTTAAAAGAATTTTCTATAAAATTTGCGGGTAACCCTTGGCAGCTGTCAATGGCGGAAATATCAATATTTTGCGTTTTCAAATGAGTATGAAGATCATTATTTTTTTGAAAACTTCTTTGAATTGTGTTTTTCATGTTGGATATGAATTCAGGTTTGTGTAGAAATAATAAAATCAGTTTACATTTGTATGATTTTTGAAAATTGTTTCCAAAATAGGAGATTTATTTTTATTTTTTTAGTTAGTTAGCTATACTGGAAAAACTTCTTACGATGTTATCATTAATAATAAGATTATATAACTGGTAAACAGAAAACAATCACAAAAAAACAATAGCTTTGTTTTTATATCGATATTTGACCAGAACTCATCAAGGTAATTATTGCGTGGTTTTCAAAATATCGTCCCGTGTTCAACAGGTTAATCATTACAATGCTGGCCTTTTCAACGCCATCAATCTCATCATACAACACTTTTGAATGTATTTATTTGTGTTTTAGTGAAACTTCACGAATCATACATCGCCTTTTTACCATCAATTTGAATATCTGCTTGGATATGAAAGAAAAGGTAGCTGAAACTTTAAAGTCGATTATCTAAAAATCAACGTTTGATGACACAGTAAGCAAACAAATATGCGATATTCACATACAGTGAAGGCTGCTGATGAATCAATATACACGACAGCCGTGTAGAGAAGGTTAAACATCATAAATGAAACAATTTATATATGTATATTTATAATTTGATGTGATTATTTTCAGGGAGAAGTGCTCATCGGTCTTTTTTCACGTGTTAAGTTCACCAGAATGTTTTACCAAACGTTAACTTTGCTCACAAAACGAGAAACTCAAGCCAATAATGACTGCATCCGACTGTTGGCGGGATGTTCAGAGATGATGATTATCATCAACAAGACTGTGAGCAAAGGAACACAACCGGAGGAAAACTGTAAGTTGTCAATATTTTTTCTGTTTACAATTAAATATTGCACATTTTTGGCCTCACCTATGCAGCGTAACATACACGGTGACTGTGGGAGCACCTAATTCTGCTGATGGACCAGGAAGGAGATGAAAATATTCTATAATAATAATTTAAGATGAAAATATTTTGTGCACACACTATGTATTGATGTGATTTTAGATTTTCACCGTCAAAAATATTATTGTGATTTATTTTTGGAGTATTACGCCGCATTGCACTGCCTCCTTTTTTAGCCAACGGTTAGGACAGTGTTTCGGACAGTGTCCATCATCAGGGCAGATGTGAAATAGATTGTGATGAAGGGTGTGCTTATGTGTGAAATGTGGTGTCGTTGCCAGCCTCTAGGAACTGGAATTACATTTAAAACAGTTTCAATTAAATGCTCGGTAATTGCCGATTTGATTAGTTCAGAGATATGGCCAGTGAAATGGAGTTATTATTATTCTTATTGGCTAATTGAAATAAAATTTGTTCTACATTGATTATAGAAAAAGTCTTGTTTTTGAAGTATGGGGCAGTAATGGATTTTTGTTTATATGTTATCTTTATAGCGGACATGCCGAACCCCATGGGTTTCGAGCCCCTGGTGAACCAGCGTCTGTTGCCCCCCACCTTCCCGCGCTACACACGCATCAAACCGCGCACCGAGGCGCTGCAGTATCTGGATGACCTCATCACCAAGCTGCGCCACGCCATGAAGGTCACCACCATCACCTCCTTCCACAGTGTTCTGGTGAGTTGTATAACTTTACTAATTATAACCGGGAAACCAAACACACTCCAAACATATGTTCACGGTTGACATTTGTCAAATGAAAACGGGTAATTTCTACAACTCGTTCTTGAGTTCAACGGCTCAGCTGTGGAACGATTTGCCGGCCTATGTGTTTCCTCCCTCTCACAACATGGGTCTCTTCAAGACTTTACTCCTTCCTCTCCTCAAAAAGATCCCCAAAGATGACAGGTCCCGAGGGAAATTATTTTCCTCCTGGCTTCCTGTGTGGAGTACAGTAAAACTCACTTATTGTGATTATAGTAAAACTCACTTATTATGATTATAGTAAAACTCTCTTATTGTGATTACAGTAAAACTCTCTTATTGTGAATACAAAAAAAAAACTCTCTAATTGTGATTCGAGTAAAACTCTCTTATTGTGAATACAGTAAAACTCTCTTATTGTGATTACAGAAAAACTCTCCTATTGAGATTACAGTAAAACTCTCTTATTGTGATTATAGTAAAACTCTCTTTTGTGATTACAGTAAAACTCACTTATTGTGATTATAGTAAAACTCTCTTATTGTGATTACAGTGATTATCTTTTATTGTGATTACAGTAAAACTCTCTTATTGTGAATACAGAAAAACTCTCCCATGAGATTACAGTAAAACTCTCTTGTTGTGATTACAGTAAAACTCTCTGGTAAAGATTTCCAAGGAAGTTTTTATATTATTAGAATGATTTTTTTACCCAATATGTACCGCCGTGCATACTTAATTACGAACATTACTTTTTCAGGACTTCTTCATGGAATTCAGCAAAGGCCAGCCTTGCATCCTGTCCCGCTCTGCCCTGCAGTTACTCTACCTGGGAGGGGGTGGTGTGGGGGGTGGAGGAGGCGGGGGCGCTCCGGCTCCGGGGGCAGGGGTACCCGAGGCCCTGAAAGAAGCTGTAAAGGCCTTCATCAGCCCTCCCGTCTTTGTTCCCCGACACTTGATACTTAATAATCCTCAGGTAGGTTAATGCTTATATGAAAGTAGAAATGACTTATGGGAATTGACATCATAAGTTTTCAAATCAGAATAGATCATACTTCTAGAGATAGGTTTTTATAAGTTTTTTTATTCTGGAGATTTGTTGTGAGCACAATATAGTTATTTTCTCTGTGTAACAATTTGTTTTAATGATTCCAGGCGAAAGAATATCTGGACACATTCTTAAATCGCTGTGCACGCCCCTTCACGGCACTGCTGCAAGTGTGCGGCCACAACCGGGCGAGGCAGCGCGACAAACTGGCCCACTTGCTGGACGAATTTGCAACTCTACAAGAAGAAGTAAATGTTTAATTTTATTTAAGTCTCCGTCATGGTCAACTCAAATTTGAAGAGATCAATTTATAGTTATGTGGAGCTTCTTCTATTGGAATACCGGTAAAACAAACAGAAACTTGTTTGGCAAGCACTTCACATGAGACAAGTGACTGCGTGAAGAGATCAATATCTTATATTATAATAAAACAAATATGAAACTCATTTCCACTTTAATTTATTGGATCGCAACCAGTTTCAGCTCATTAAAGCCATCTTCAGACTGGTTGTCAACAAGCTGAAACCGATTACGATCAAATAAATTAAAGTGGAAATAAGTTTCATATTTGATATCTAGTTACTTGTAGCACCTTCTATTGGAATACCGGTAAAACAGACACAGAATCGTGCTGGGCAAGCACTTCTCATGAGGCAAGTGATTGTGCAAAGAGATCAATGTTAAGTTCTTTAGAGCACTTTCTTTTGGAATACCGGCAGAACATACACAGAATTTTATTGTGTTGGGCAAGCATTTCTCATGAGATAAGTGACTGTATGAAGAGATCAGTGTATAGTTCTATTTAAATACCAAACTCAAATACCAGTGAAACAGACACAGAATTCCCACCTGCTGTCTATGTATTAATTGTTGCTAGGGCAATGATGGAGGATTTGCTAGCAGAGAAATTGAACCCATTACTTCTGGGTGGGAGCCCAGACGCTTTGAATTTATCCATTCAGCTACTATCTGTGAGGGTCTGTGGGATCTGGCTTTAACAAATCCCTCCAATAGTGTGACAATAGTTTTTTAAAATTTTTTTCAGGCAGAAAATATGGATGGTTTCTTCTTCACATTGTCCTTCAAATCGGACCCTCCCAGGAGACATCTTCCTTGCTTCACCACCTGGATCCTGTACCACGTTCTGAGGATCATGATCATGTACCTGCTGTCGGGTTTGGAGCTGGAACTCTACAGTGTACACGAATATCATTACATCTTTTGGTATGTTCATCAATTAAACTAACTACTACAACTCTAACCATAAGGATGCATTTGACACACTGATTTCTGGAATGTCACCAATTCGCAACACCTTCCACTTGGTATCATATAATATTCTCCTGACCATCCTTAATTCGTCTTCTGCTGTAATTGTTCAAAGCATCTAAGGTTATTGTTTTTAAATCTCTTATCACATTTGATTGATAATCAAATCGACAAAAGTATTTTTTTAGATTTTTTTAAGTGGGTCCATAATATCACAATGTATTAATTTTTGTTCCCAGGTATCTATACGAGTATCTGTACGGCTGGCTGGCCAGCACGCTGAGCCGCGCTGAGGCTATTGTGGCAGAGCAGGAGGCCTCGGCCCCAGCGGCCCCGGGTGGAGGTGCCGGCGGGGCGGGAGGACGGCGGGGCGCACGACCCGCCCGCCAGAAGAAGCGCCCGCCCGCGCGCCCTGCGCACCGGGAGGCGCTCATGTGTCAGATCATGACTAACCTGTGCGGCGGCTACTATAAGGTCAGATTATGCTAAGTGTTTGCAGAGGATGAACAGAGAAAGGAGTGTCAAAAGGACAGCGTCGTCTCTGTAATTCAAACCCACTAAAGTATACATTCCCTACTTCAATCACCACGCTGATTGAAGTAGGGAACTTTATCAAAAATCATTTCGTAAATTAAACCTGCGTAAAAAAAACTACGGTCGTTGACATTTTGAAACATCAAGATGATGGTAATTTGGTTTTGCAAAGAAAAATTAAATATGTTCCTCTAAAAATCATAGACAAAACTTGTAATGTTGGTAATATCTATGCTTACGACCTTAATTTGGTTTTGCAAAGAAAAATTAAATATGTTCCTCTGTTAAAATCATAGACAAAACTTGTAATATTGGTGATATCTATGCTTACGACCTATATATATACGTATTGTTGTGCTAATCCATGCTATACTAGTCCCAGCGAGAGCTTGTACGTATCAGTATCGTCCATTTCCTTCTCACACATTTTATACGAAAATTTATAAATGTTCTGAGGGTTGGCAAGAGCCAAATTGTTCATGAAAAAGACAGAAGATATTAGAATGATGACATCACACACAACCTCTCGCCTGGATTAATACAATTTGACACTCCAATCAAGCTGAACTTAAAAGCAACTGATATACCGGGTTTTAGTGGTAAGAGTTGTATGAAATTAGCGAGAGAAATCTATCAATTTGATAGGTAAAAGGAATAAAATTTTTAACTGCATAGCATCTACGTTAAAAAATTCCAGAATTGGTTCGGAAGGAGTCCAGCTAAGTAAATTCAGTACCATTCAATAAGAGATGACTGCTATCTTACAATACTCGTTTTAGGTGATATTTTTAGAGAGGTTTTACATTGAGAATTGATAATTGACATATTATAGGTATAATCTGAAAATACTAGACTAATCAAATATCTTTTATTGATTTTCAGGCACTGGTTGCCTTCCAGCTTCAGGGGAAGATTCCCCAGCCAATTTCGCAGTTTGATGATGAGGCCGTCCGCTACAAGCACCGGTTTGCTCCGCTGTCCATCATGACACCTCCACAGATCCAGTACAAGGAATTCAAAGATCTCACTCAGACCCTGAGGTAAAATTATTTATTTAAATAAAAACGGATTAGCATAAAATAATGACTGTCATGCTGTTACACTTGTCATCTGATCACATTTTGATGTCAAAGTCTTGAACTTTAAATTAATTTTATATCTTTTGTTATTTCCAGGTCAAGTAATCCTGTAGTTTTGTACTTAGGAGGATGTAAACATTTCCAACAGGCCAAGACACTCATGGAAACCATTCAGAATCCTGATCAAGAGGTGAATATAACTATGGTTTTTTTTAACCTTTTATATGCGGGAATTTGGGAGGCGGATATGGGTATCGCTGCCCTGGGAACCATTTATTGGATAACCAACACCTCTGCAATAGGTCACCCCAAGTGGTTCACTACATTTGGTGACTTCGCAAGGATGCCCGGGTTCTTGGAGTGAGGATTATCTAGATCTTGGCGGTGGATGCGTCTGCCCACCTACAAGTGTTTCGGGCCGGATTTAGAGAGACCAGTTGAGGGAGACCTTTTAACCTCTCCAGCAGTACTCTTTCAACCCATCGCATTGAACCGCAGTGGGAGGGATGGATTCGTACATCCGTCACTCCTGGACACACTGACCCCCAAATTCCTATCCACCTCTCATACCTTTCTTTCCCAGATCTTCATCTTTTTCCTTTCTTAACCCCTCAAGTGCCAGACGAAAACGAAAAAACGTCAACTTTAACGTAATATTTTGCAGGTTAATTTTATGCTATCTAATGTAATTTTTACTGAAACACATTCCTTGAATACTAAACTATACATAAGAACAATATTACTTGCGTTTATTCAATGAATTTATACTTTTTACTACGTTTCAAATAACACGGAAAAAACGAAAAAATTTCGCGATGTTTTACTTTTACGTAATATTTTGCAGGTTAATTTTATGCTATCTTATGTAATCTTTACTGAAACACATTCCTTGAATACTAAACTATACATAAGAACAAAATTACTTGCGTTTATTCAATGAATTTATACGTTTTACGATCATTTCGTCGCCCGCGACGCGAGACTTGACAGCCGCCATTTTGTCAGCCGAGCGGCGCGCAGGCCGTGTCATAAACAATTTCAAAGAAATTATATCGCTGCTGTAGGTGGGTTCACGGTATCTTATACCTTACGAACAAGAATGCCCCAAGCGATTCTGACCTTCTTCTTCACACGTTTTCTTTATACATAAGGGTTAAAATCGCATAACAAAATTATTTTTTAGTGATTATTTTGGCTTGCGCCGATGGTACGCCGGCGGACGAACGGCAAGGGGCGGGTTAAACTAAACCCTCTACACAGATGACATAGGTCCTGATGGAAATTATTTTCCTGTAATGGAACTAACGTAAAAAAAAAAGGTACGGCTTTTACCGGCAAACTGTGATTTTTTTTAGCAAGAATAGTATAGATCTTAAGGAGATCACTGTAATATCGATAATATCTCTAAACTGTTTTATCATAGTGTTTCTTTATAACCCCAAAAGATGTCTCTATATGTTACATGTTTTAGATTATTCAAAATTATTGACATTGACTAGCGACAAAGTTGTAGAAACAGCTTGTAGCGCTGATTTTGTATGGCCGGCCTGGTGCCCACAGTTAAGTATGATCTATGGCTATATTTCTGGAATTGTTAAGTCCTTGAGGTGATGATATCAATATCACTGATACACCAAAATCCAATTTAACGTCAAAAACTTATCACTTGTTAGGATCTGCATTTGCGAATAGTTGAAATAAAAATTCTTTCTTTTGATAATAAACATCACACTATTCTATAAAAGAAATGGACAGGAATTTAGAAGTTACATGTGTCGAAAATAGGAAAGTGGAGGTAAGACACCTGCGGAGATAGCCTGCCCGTCTATCTCTAGGACAATATCTTGGTCCATTGTCCTCGCCTTCAAACTTCTGTTCACACTAGGACAATAGGTCCGTAGCTGGTACGAGACAATATTGTCCTGTCCTCATGTGAACTACGCATTATGTATTTCACCTAATCAAGAACTAGTACCTGGGTTAATTTTTAATTTATTTGTTTATTCTTCTTTTAGATAACTGATCTCCTGAAAGTGGCCAAAACCAACTTTGTAGTGCTGAAATTACTGGCTGGCGGACACAAAAGTGACTCCACAACTCCTCCGGACTTTGATTTCACCCTTCACAGGCACTTCCCTATCATAAAGATTACCTAAATTAAATTTTATATGTGTAGTGATCAAATCAAAGTTCTTATTTATTTGTTTACAAATTGTATATATTATTATTAAGTTCATAAAAAATTATGACAAGTCTGGATCATTTTGCTTTTCAGAATTTTTAGGTTTTTTTAATATAATTGTGTGTATCTAAATTTACGTGTAATTTACACAAAATATTACGTACTCTTCTGTGTTTTGTAAAGTTTATACCTAAAATTTTATGAATAATATACATAATATTAGTCGATGTGTGAAATTCAGCATCTTTTTTTTATTTCATTTTCTCAACAGTTTATTGAAAAATGAATAAATTTTATCGAGAATATTTTTTGATTGGTTACAAAAGCTAAATAAAAATCGTATTATTTTTATGATTAACTAGCTGGTACCCGGCATGCGTTGCAATGCAAAGAAATAAATTGTTTCTCCCCGCTTTTCCTTTCCCGTGCGTCCCTGTTCCCCTTCCGCATCCTCTTCCCCCCACAATCCCCTTCCACCTTCCACTCCTTCCCCTCCCTCATCATCCCTTCCGCTAACCCCACCATCTTCATTACCCTTCTCCTCATGCCTTCCCTCTCTGGCGCCGAAATATATAAAATACATTAATTTTCATTCATATAAATTTCATAACGCCAGAGCCATAACCATTATATCTGGCCTATAACTTTCGCGGGCGTGCGCACAACAAATCACCAAAGTTTCTTCGCAATTGGATGAACGGTATGGCAGCGCATAACATACGAACAAACAAAGAAACAAAAATTGATTTTTATATATAAGATGTTTATTAGGCAAAAATATTCTGTACTACATACATATTTATTTCCTTTAATTCTAATGAAAAAATATAAGATTACGCAATATGTAAATAACAAAGTATTCATCCGAGTAATAATGGGTATATAATTTTTCTTAAATTATTTAATGCGTTATATTATACTCAAGCTGAAACTTAAAAGTGCCAGAAAGATAATTATATTAACAATTCCAGAAATAACAAAATGAAGGTAAAAAATATACATAATATTTATACAGTCATTAACCTGATACATACATTACATGGAGTGTAAAGCAGACGTTATTCATAAAGCACGTAATCCCAGAGTAATTTCAGTCTCTCTGCAGCAGAAAAGGCCAGTTTACGAGTGAGCTTATTATTTGATTTGCACAAGACGATGGATGATAGCTTACAAACAAGTTAATTTGAATCTTCACCTTTACAAGGGAGTTTGCTTGATTCGCCTCAAATGATGTCAGCTTACGAGAGTTTGATACGCACCAGACAATGTTAGCAGAACATTTTATCTGGACACAACAATGTTAGGTTACGAGGGAGTTTTCTTGATCTGCATCAGGTGAAGTTGACTTTTGAGAGAGTTACTTTAATCTGCCATGACGATGTTGGCTTGCAAGGGAGTTGCTTGATCTGGATAAGACAATTTTAACTTATGAACTGTACATAATTTTAGCTTACGAGGCAGTTCTTTTGTTCCGCACAAGACAATGTCAGTTTACGGGGGAGTTTACCTAATCTGCGTCAGATGATGTTAGCTTTGATGCACGGAGTGATGTTGGTCTACGAAGGAGTTCTTTTAATGACAGTGTTGGGTGGTAACCCCTGATCATCTTCTTCCTCGCCATCAGATTCCCCCTCAGAGACATCTGTCAAGCATTCCGTGTCTCGCTCCCCCACTTGTAACAGATCATCTCTCTTTTCACCTGAATTAAAAGAAAACATTTTATATACTAAACAGCAATATAAAAACCAAATCACTCATTTCCATGACCGTAGGGAAGAAAAGTATTACAATTAAGTAAATGTAAAAAATTTGTTAAATATTTGGGAAAAATAAGATCAAAAGATCTCTCTACTATTTTAGATCACTTCATTTTGATACACTTTAGTCGGAATTTTTCAAATTTTTTCATGTTTGGTGCCCATCAAATCGAAGAACAGCGCAATTTAGAATTTTTAATATTTGAACCATCCTCTTTAAACATTTTTTCAGCTGAAAAGCATAACATTTTAATAAATTTTGCCAGAATCATTGCTTTTATAAATATTATATAATGTTATACATTTATATAAAATTGTGAAAAAATATGTTTTACTATCTAGCAACATTAATAAAAGCTGCTAAAAATGTGCGTAATTATAAAATGTGCTAACAATATTATGGCCAATACAATAATATTCAGTCAATAAACACGCTTTCCGTAGATTCCCCCAATTTTTTAAAGGCTGATATCTTTGGAGAAAGATAACTCAATGTTATGAAATGATAGTGTGTTTTTTTAAATGTTTTATATATCTAACAGATGTATAAGATATGGTGTGACAGAAGCATAATGGAGACCACCAAGATGAAACCTGTCCGGGTGTTGATTTTCCCCATGTTGCCATACAGTGTGGAAACGTGGACACTTAGAGCCAGCGAAAGAAAGCAGATAGAAGCCCTCAAAATGTGGTGCTGAAGTAAAAAGCTTCAGATCCCATGGACAGCCAAACGCACAAATGTATTCATTCTGGACAACCTAGGCGACCACAATAAGCTCTCAACTATCTGCCTCACGTATTTTAGGATACTTTGGACATGTTGCTTGCCAAACCGAGGACTTCAATTTGGAGAAACTCATAGTCACTGGCAAAGTGGAAGGGAGAAAAAGCAGAGAAACGTCACCAATGCGCTGGAATGACCAAGTATCACTGACGTCCGGTACATCGATGTCCACAGCGCGTCAAAAATATATTGTACTGTTACGAAGGAATGGCAATAGTATATTCACTAGTAGCACGTAAAAATAACTACTGCGTGTTGTTATTGACCGAACTGTGATGAATGAATTTTAATAGATACACCGTACTGTAAGGTTTGCTGGTTGGTTACTGGATGTCTTGATTATACTGTATTTGTTCAGGATCTCATAGCCTTTTATAGTGCGGCCGACCTGTTTCGTAGTTTCTCGATCGCGCAATATGTACACCAGAAGGTACTCAGGGTTACAGGTCCAGACCTTTTGAGTAAGTGGTGAAATAATGCAGTCACTCGCACCAACCGCTTGTGTGTGGTGACAGGCAGTGTCAGCTTATCGATAGTGCGTAAGCAGGTATGTACTTGGTAAATAGGTAGCCGTGTGCTTATTTTTTTCGCCACAAGTGGAAGAGCCTTGTCTAGTATGGAAATTTGAATAGGGGTCACGATCCTCAGCATTGAGGAACCAACTTGTGGAGAATATCTAACTGATGAGAAAATTAATCCAGTGCAATTAAGTACAAAGTTAGATGCTGCTACTGGTGCCACACACGCTACTTTCTCTCTTTAAGTTTTCACCTCTAGCCTTCTACTCCTTCCTTATCTTCTTCTCATCGCTCCTACTCATCCTTTATGTGCTTACCCTTACGCTCTTTGTATGTGACGTTTCCACTGCAGTCTGGAAGCATTTGTGGCGGAACGGGGGTGATGGGGCGACTTCCTTCTTCGTCAGAGCTCCCGGCACTCATTTCTTCCTCGTCACAATCCTCAATCTAAAATACATGTAAACAAAGCTACTCATCAAATAAAAATATATTGTCTTATATTTGGTTAGGCTGGGGTGTTTCAATCGCCGTCATATGTGATAGATTATCAAATTGACGATTTGCACCATTTAACTGGCCTGAAAATGTCACGAGTTCAAACTGTCACCAATCGTGGATCAAATGTGACAGAGCTTGATGAAAATATTATTAAAAAAAAAAACATAAAAAAAGTCACCAGAGTCCAAAATTAAATTTACATTTTTTACACCAAATAATGTCAGGAATCACTGGTTGAAGTAAGTACACCTGTAAACCCTGTTTATACACAACTTAAAAAAAATGTTTTTTTTAAGTTGTTTTCTTGTTAATGAACGTCCAATTTACTAACTAATTAAAGATGAAATTAGAAGAAAAATGTTGATACTAAGTAAAGGATGGTATATGAAAGCAAAGAAAAAATACAGAGATAAACATTTGTAAATCCGTGAGAAATAGTTAGGATGCAGGCGAATTCTCTAGTTTATTGTTTTTTGTTTCGTTAATTACTGTTTGTATCTTTGTTTTTTCCTAAATATTTAAAAAAAAATTTTAAAAGTCAAGTCAGGACCTCGCCAGAAGTCATAATGATTATAATATCTGTTCACAGATTTAGGAGAATATTCCACATTCATATTTCTCTTGTAAATGACTGACATCTTGAAGACAATGATTTGATGCTTTATTTTAGTATAATGTTGAAAAATGTCTCATTGCAACTATATATTGTAAAATTTATAATACAAGATCATGAAAATTCTTATTTTTGTTTTTAGTTATTGTAAGGATGTGTGTATACTTTAAACTTTGATTCTTTCACATTATAAAATCATGTAATAATGCGGCGTCACACTGCCTAATAGGATTAACTCGGTGTTAAATAAAAATAGACTCACATGAATTTCGAATGACTGTTGCTTTTTACGGAACTCAGCCAACGAACTTGAAGCTCTATTGCGGTGAGTATCGTCATCCTCGTCTTCCTCTGTGAACATTTTCATACTGCCGGGGGTGGGGGTTCCTTTTATGACCCCCCCGTCGTTGACTTGGAAACCCACCTCTAGTTTTAGAGGGGGAAACTGGCCCCCGTGCTCCTGGCCAACGGATCTTCGCCGGAGTCCTGAGGGCTTATTCGTGCCTGAGCAGTTTTCCATTTTAGACAGAATTGTGAAGGGATCGTATCCACTTTGTAATGCTAAATTCTGTAACAAATTATATATGTTTAGCGTAGCATAATAAAACAATACAGGATGTTACAAATCATACCCGACATGCTTTAACATTTAATTTTGTTGTCCTACTACAAGTCAATGCATCATGTGGTACGCGCAGTGTCTCATCTGTCCAACGCTGCCGGAATGAGATGGAGCGTGTACCATGTGGTGCATAAACTTGTAAACATTGGTGACATGTGATTTTATTTAAAAAAAGTCAGCGGACAGCAAAATGACATCATTTTTGTTTAGAAAAACACTGGTTAAAGCCTGTTGGGTATGTCTTGTGACAGCCTGTACAATCAATAAAAATATCATGCATTCGTAAAGCACATTGACAAGGTAAAGGTTATTGGCATGACCAGGACTTACTTGATACCTTCCGCTACCTAGATTGCGTAAAACCTCAGAAGATCTGTAAAGGTTAACATTACGATTATAATTGCCCAGTCGTAACTAAAATAAATTGTTAATTTTCATAATGCTCCCGTATTTGAATTAGTGGGGATCAAATCTTGTGGAATTAACTTTGTTTTCAAAATTGATGTGCGGGTGAAAGTAGTGAAGGACATGGAAAATGATTTAAGTGTAGAAATTTAAAGTGAGAAATTTAATTTAACTAGTCCCAGTGATAGATCGTTTTTGATATCATCATTCTAGTATCTTCTCTCTCTTTCATTTTGATACAAGGCGCAGGAGAAGGAAGAGCACGTGCGTACGAGCTCTTGCTGGGACTAGTATATTATGCATTTATTGTTATACATTATACTGTAAAAAGTCACAGAAAATTATAATGCCAAGTTCACAAGAGGACAATACAGAACGATGGACAATGTTGCCCTGTCACAGGTTCGTGAACAGCCTCTTCCATGCAGGCTAGGATATTATGACAATACAACAACTAAATATGGTTCAAATGCAGATTCCTGCGAAAATGGATACATGACAATGCGCATTACGCGCGAGTTCGTGAAAAATGTTATTTCTTTTATACCAAGATATACAGGAATTATTTGAGGACGAATTAATTAATAAAAAGGAAAAAAAAACTATGGTTCAGGAGTTTGAGGGGCACAGATATTCACTGAGATTGTCTGCAATGGTCCCTAAAGGACTAGAATTGGAAGATCCTCAGGAATACATAATGAGAATGAGAATGTCACCAGAGCACTTTGAATTGCTACTAAGTCTCATTTTGCCAAAAATTCAATGTGAAAATACGGTATTGAGAGAAAGCATACCTGCTTGGGTCAAACTGCAAATAACAATGGCATTTTTAGTGACGGGCTTAGGTTCAGATGGCTGCAAAATATATATATGGTTATGGTTATCGATTTAGTCATTCCAGGTTCTGTTATTGTCCTACTGTCCTTTAGACAATTCGGCTGGGTGTGATGGGGGTAAGACATTGTCCTGCGAAGATAGCCTGCCTGTCCATCGCAAGGACATTGTCTTGGTTCATTGTCCTGTCCTCCAAACTTCTGTTCACACTAGGACAATAGGTCCGGAGCTGAGACTATCCCTTTACACCAGCAAAAAATTCAGAATTGTGATGGACCGCGCCAGTAAAGCTCATAATTATGATCTAAGTCTGGGTGACTTACTGCTTGAAACAAGTGCGCGTGAAGGTACCCTACACAAGCAGCTCCCGCAAGATCAATCGATTACGGTTCCATTCCCAAAAACAGATTTATTTTCTGGCAGGATTTTTATAAAGACAAACTCATGTTCGTATTAAGCCGGTTGTAAAGGGCTATACTATTACTATATTGTTCTGTTCACGCATGAACTAGGCATAATAATTCCAATTTTGAAAAAAGATAATTAAAATAATTTTCTGTTAAAGTATCAAATTATAGGTAGCTACTTTAGACAACCGAAATTAGTGGTTTTAATACTGGTTGATCTATAACACAGTCATGAGTAATTATTACAGTCTAATGAGTAATTATTAATAATTATTACAGTCCCAGTCTGTAATAATTATGTACTAAAAATTTTAGGGGATAAAGCTTCTTAAATAAATAAAAAAAATATAACATGATTCTACATTTTTCCCGCTGAACTAATATCCAAACTTCTAATATGCTTTTTTGTTCATATGAAGCAGATGCTTTGTAATGTAAATAAAACTGTAAGTAATAAGTAAAACAATAACTTAGTAAAAATCACTTTTATTATAAATTTAATTAGAAAAGTGGTGTTTACTAAGTCATTATTTATTTTAATAATGAAAAATATTAGCTGGATGTTACTTACAATTGGAAGTGTTCCTGGTCCTAGTTAGCGGCCAAGTAAAATCAACAGTAAATAACACGGAAGCAAAGTGTCGTGTAATTCCAACTAATGTGCTGCTCCTCCCACTAGTGGTATAGGCTATAGGCCATAGGGCCCGCTAGCACCGGTAGGTACGGTGGTCACCTGGCTGGGAAGCCTTGCAACTACCAAAGCTCACTTACAGGGATGAGAGCTCTTATTTATTTTATTTTATTACAATAAACTATTAAAGACTTCGAACCGAAAAGTATTTTTTTAAAATTATATATTTATTTAGTAGAGGATATATGTATTATAATTTGTAAAATGTTTTGACTGTTCAACTAGGAGGAATTCTCGTTTTCTCGTTTTAATTCTCGTTTGACAGTCAAATTTAGATGAATTATGTTATGAAATTTCGTATTAAAAAAAGATTATTTATTTGATGAAATATATTTTTTACTAAAAAAAAGAGAAGAAGAGATAAAAAAAAAAAATAAAAACAGATTAAAACATTATGTTAACTGATGTCGTTTAGCATACTTAAATCATAATAATAAAATAATAGGTAGAGGTTTTTTTTTAAAGAAAGACAAACATTCCCGGGTTACGAATAATCCGACAATATTTGAAAATCCCCTACTACCACCACAGAAAGCCGAAAATGTTGCTTGAATCATGATGGTGGACTTAGCCAGCCGAGGAATCGAACACGGGAAGCCTGGATGGGACCCAAACGCTATGTCAACTCAGCCACTAACCCGTGAAATGGTATACTTAGTAATAAAGGCAGGTAACTGGTGTATGCTTTGCATATTAATTAATTAATTAGTCCTACATACATATTTTGTAAAAAGAAGAAAAAAAAAGAGAAAAGAAAGAATAAAATAAAATAAGAGATTAAAAGATAAGGGTGACGATGTTTTAGTTCTTGTTATGTTTCTATTTTTGTTTTTTTTTTGTTTGTTTTTGTTTTGATATGTTTTTTGTTTGGTTTTGTTTTGTGTGTTTTTTTCTTGTTTTGTTGCACTTTATTTATTTTATTTATTTATTTATTTGAACAAAAATACATACACAATTGCATACATATTTTGTTTATTGTCAAAAATCATAATTTTAAATCAATTATTATACACCGTGTTCCGCGCTCATACTGCGAAAATTTGGGGAAAAAACTACATATTCATGAAAAACTTAGAAAATATGTTGAATTTTTTTTTCTTTCGTGCCCAAATATGAAAGTTATGATAAATAATATGTATTTTATTTTTGAATGGCTGACGAAGTATTCTTATAAACATACCTTTATAATAATAATTATTTCTTCCCTCTCGGTAAGCGGTTCTATTTAACTTTCGATATACTTATTCGAACATGTGCATAACTCGCAAATGTAATGACCAGTGATGATGCATTTTGTTAGGAATAGAATTAATTTAGCTAATTTCAGAATTGATTTTTTGTACTACGTTGTACCCATAAGACGAGTGGAATAGAATCCTGCTTATTTAGATCTGCATCAGTCATATTATATACCCAAACTGTGGAAAAGGCAATTAACAGTATTATTGGAAGTCTTTTGGACATCCCTAATAATAATCAAATTGGATTAAAACATAATAGTATTGTGAAATTCCTCCCCTAAACTTCTTTTGTATGTTCTTAGACATTTTATTATATAGGCCACGCGGTATATGCTCAAGTAAATCTGAACATAATTAGCAAAAAATACAATTAAAATTTTTTAAATTTTAATATTTATTAACAAAATAATTGTAAAGTAAAATAACAATAAGATAAGGATGAAGAAATGATGTAATGAGTCCTTCCAATCTTAATATTTTAAGATGTACAGTCAAATTATTGATAAAATAGTAATTTGTTAATATTTCGCATTCTTGTGTGCCTAGGTAATTCAAACTATGTGTTTTTCCAAAGGATCAGAGGCAGAATCGCTCGATAAGGAACATAATTCAATCTTGTTTTTCTGCAAAAAAAGGGATTAAAAACATTAAAATATCCATTAAGGTTTTGCATGTCCTCTGAAAATCTTTATTAATTTAAAGAAAATTCTATCTATTGAAGATTACTGGTGTGAATTTTTCAAATATTGACATTTATTTTAGAAATCAATGAAGGATTGTAGATTATATTATTTTGTGTTATGAATTTTATCGATGATTACAAAGCATCTAGTCACCTAGTGGTTCAAGTCTTAATACTTTGTCAAATTGTAATGAGTTACTTGCATGTATTTTTATTTGATTTAGGAATATTTGTATGAATAGATTTTTTTACTGAGAATATTTGAATAATAAAAAGGGATTAAAAACATTTAAATATTCTATAAGGTTTCATCTGTACTCTGAAAATCTTTATTAATTTAAAGAAAATTCAAACTATGATTACAAAGCATCTAGTCATGTAGTAGTTCAAGTCTTAATACTTTGTGAAATAAGTGTGGATGAGCTACTTCCATGCACTTTTCATTGATTTCAGAATATTCAAGTAAATAGATTTTTTACTGAGAATATTTGAAGAATTGTGTAAAAGCTAAGGTAAGTAATGTATATTTATTTATCTGTTCTCTATTTTCTATTTGTATGTAACTCCATACATTGTTTTTATAAATAAAGTACATCTAACGTCATAATACTGTCAATGAAATCGACGATTGTGTTTGCACACTAAAATATAAACCGATTAAATGAAAATAAATAACTTTGTATACCCAATCATTTCAAATCAAAACAATCGACAAATCAGCAATCTTCAATATTATCATATGATTTATTTCTGCGATTCTAAACCCCATGTTGGTTGAACTATGCCAATTAAAAAATAGTTAAAAAATTGCATTACCCTTTTCAATATCCCGGAAAAAGATTTAGGTGTAGGTTTATAAAATCTCCTCAAAAACGGCGCCAGGACAGTTGTGTCTATATCATCTGCGGGCACAGGCTGCCAAACCAGGCTCACTATTAACGCCACCACCATTGATATGGTCGATCCCAATAATGTATACCACAAGTATGACAGTCGGTAGAGCATGAAAACTTCACTGAAATGACAAAAAAGTATTAATACTTCAAGAAATAATTTAAAAATGAAAGGAATAATAATGGACAGAATAAAGAATAACACAAGAAGCGTGGGTATGTTTTCTGATCCAAATATGTGCCTAATCGAGACTTTAATTTCCAATACAAAGCTGTGTGTAAGAAGTTCAAATGGAATGGAGATCAACTATGTCAGGCTATTGGGCTAAATGGAACATTTCAATCTAATTTGTACAGTCAACAGACAATAATACGGTCGACAGAAATAATAAGTGGAAAATATTTTTTTAGCGATTTTAATTGTTTGACAGAAACCGTAGTAAGGAATAGAGTATTTTCACTGTTTTTTTATTCTCGACAACAAAAGAAAAACAAAATAACGATAATTAAAGCATTTTATGTTGATGAATAAATTTTCTATGACGATTAAAAGTTACACTTTTGATAGGTCGCCAAAATGATATGTTCGCGAATATGGCGTTGTTGACGTCACACCAGCCAACGCAAGGTTCCTAGTCGGTCTTGGGTTAACATCAGTGATAGCCTTATATTTTCTTTGGTGATAACCGATTTAGCAGTACCTAGTTACTCTAAGTCTTTCGTACACAGAGATACAGAGCTTACAAGAAAAAATATAACGATAAAGGAAATTCGAAAGGCCGTAAAGGACATTAAATACAAAAATGAGTTAAATATGTCATTTTCCTTTTTTTTCTCTATTTCGATCTGCGTCGTCGAAATATTTCTAGGAAAATAAGTGCGTCTTTTACGAAGTTCATTTTAAGAAGACGTTTTTATTTGAAGAACTAAAAATAAATTAATTACTGTTATTAAAGAAATTTAACAAAAATTTCAAGAATTCTGAAAGATCTATTTAACGTTATTTTATAATAATATAATAATAAATATTTTATAATAAAAATTCATAAATACAGGTCTATGAAAACAGGAGATATTATTTTTGGAAAAATTGAAAAAAAACTTTCTTTTCGCTCTCCTGGCAATTAACAATTTACAGCGTATCAAATTTCCGTGAAGTATATTAGCACTTACTCAGTATGTTGTACATCCAGAGTGTTATTTGACAGGATTATGTGCATTTTGGAGTTGGGTGCGAAAGTGTATTTACAGTCGTGAGTACTGACAGGTTTTTCAGGGAAGGTCAAGTCCCCTCGAGCTATGGCGGCCTGAGCACTCAGACACACCCAACCCATTGCGACGAGCCCTGTCACTCCGCCTATCAGTGCACCCTGCATGGAAAATAAAATAAAATATTACGAAAAAGTAGATAAGTCTAATTTCTATGAAAGTTTTCAGTCTCTAAAGCACAAATTTTTTGGGACACTAAAAAAAATCTGGCAAGTGTTTTGGAAATTTTAGCAATTCCAAGATTAAGTAATTGTTGGTCGTAAATAAATCTTTCTTCTTTTCAGTTGTAGGAACTACTCGTATTTTGATTTTAAAAACTGGAAACATTCATTTAGTTGCCACACTGGAACCGTTGGACCGCGCTTCTGAATGAGAGATCGGTTTTGAAATAAACCGCCATTCTGTTTTGAGTTTCGAGAATTAATAAATCTCTTTATTTCAATGCATCCTAATATAGCTTCCACATCTTTTAGAAATTAGCAGATCGTCATTAACTTACTCCCGCGATATAGTACTTATGCTTTTCTAATCCGTATTGTTCCAATTTCCAATTCGTGTTCCAAGCTTACACCGCGATAAGTTGGAATAAACGCATCTACGTAATAATTATTATTTCTTCACCCTCGGTCGGCTGTTCTATAAATTACATTGATTTTGAATTTATGTATACTTCTTTATTTATTTTGTTTACCTTCTACGATAATTGGAACATGTTTCCAATTGAAAAACCGTCGTTACTAGATATGTAACTAAAACCTCAGATGTTTTCCAAACATGTGCATTACGACTCGCAAAAGTAAATTTATGATTACACTAGACAATTTTCATTACATCATTTTTTTTGTAATTAGAACTACTTTGTTTTAACAACTTTATTGGAAAATTTTGTTAGATTATCGTGAATTGGAACACGGTGTATATTTAGGTACCTTTACAAGATGTCTGTGGTAAAGTGCTCTAACTTCGTGAGGTGATTATAAAAAAGACAAAAAACTTTATACCAAATACCATCGTGTAGAACCACCTCCAGAAATTAATGCACTTTACCCCCGGACACGGACACATTGTGTTTTGTAGATTAATGTTTTAAAAATCACTAATACATGTTAGCCCAACGCGTTGGTCCATTGTGCTGGCCCAATGTACATAGGACCACTTGGCGTATATTGATCGTTGGCTTTTCGTGCACGCATCAAAGGGTCTTGGCGCCAACCCGCCAACAGTGTTCACAAGTTGGCGGGTTGGCGCAAACGTTGGTTCAACGCGTTGGGCCAACGTGAACAAAGTGGCAGCATAAACAGAATTAATAGCTTCTGACCTTTGCTTCTGACTATTCGACTTCGCCTAAGTTTCGACACTCGTTTTTACGAAATAGATAAGTATTACAAATACGGAATAATACAACAAGCAGCATAAACAGAATTAGTTTTTCTTGTGCTGAAACTTACAATTTGAAAAGCTTCCGACTATCCGGCTTCGCCTAAGTTTCGACACTCGTTTTTACGAAGAAGATATTTATTAAAAATATGGAACAAACAAAATGACTCCTTTTCATATTTTTGACGATAAGTGGATATTTTAAAGTTCCCTAGCTCAGGGTGGAAATAACTATGAGAGTTGGAAGTAGTTGTAAATGAAATTCCATACGATGCGATAAGTTCATAACATCAGAATCACAGTTTGAGACACAAACCAATTTTCCACTTTATAATCAAGACTTTTGAGAGACACATTTTTATAATAATTTATAATATTTTTTTTCAAAATAATTAATACCTTTGCGTGAACTCTGGGTAAAAATAAGCCCATCGCGAATATTCCCAAGGAGGCTCCGTTTGTAACGGCGTTTAAGCTCATGGTCAATTGCAAAACGGTCCCCAACTTTTCAACCACAAACACCAAACCTAAAATACAAAAAAAGCAATAATCATTTGACTAACAATTAACAATATATGTCAAAAATATTAACCATTACATATCACTTTAAAAAGTAAATAATATTTTCACTAACATAGACATATTACCCCGAGAATCAGCACAACGGCTTTGATGAGAATGTTAGTGTGTTTTTCTGAGAGGGGTTTTTTTGCAAATGGTTTATAGAAGTCTTCCAATACTACGGCTGCCATTGAATTCAGACCTGTAGACAGCGAGCTGTAATTAAAATAATATGCATTAAGCCTAAAAATAGGAACAGCTATCATGATATACTGAGATACAATATAGTGGTCGCAAACTGCGGCTTTTCGACAAATGAAGTGTTTAAAAACATTCATTATTAATAGTATTTCATAAATTTAAAATAATATATTTATTCATCGAAAATAAGAACTACAACAGGTAGGTACTAAATAAGTCAAAACATTCCTGTGAGAACACTTCTGTGAGTACCTACTGTTCTCATCAGCCAGGATGCGTTGTCGGAAGTTACTCTAAATGCCTTTACTTTACTTTCGAAGTTTCTAATCTATCTTTATCTGACTGGCTATCCTCCAACATGACAAAAGCAACGTGGGTAGGTGTTTAGTCACCTCTGTTGATAGTTTTTGATTTACCACTATTACATTTTTGCTTGTTTAATGTTTTGTTTGCTTTCTGATAATTTTTTTTTTTTTTTTTACAGAAAATAGATTTTTTTCATGTTTACATTATACCTGCAAAGCTACTGCAAGTAGCTTGTCGGCAGGAACAGTGTGGACAGAAACATAGTACAATTAAGTATAATACAATACAGGAAAAAAATATTTCAATTTAATAAAATACATAATAAAAACAAAAATAAGTATAAAAATAATAATAATAATAAGAATATGTCTAAAAAAAAAAAAATTTTTTAAAGTGCACTAGGAGTCAGTCAATAAAGAAAATCTGATTCCAATAGCCATTTTTTTAACAATAGCGCAAATTTAGGTGTCGAGCAATATTTTTTCAAATCGTATGGCAGCATATTAAATATAAGCGGTACAATGTATTCAAGAGTTCGCTGGCCATGTTTATTAGAAAATCTAGGTACAATCATCCCTTCATTTTGTGTGAGCCTAGTATTGTACATGTGATCCACCTTTGTTTTGTATGGGCTATCTAGTATATGTTGCATACAGATTTTATGCCAAAAAAGAGCTCTTATAGGTAAAACATTTATGGATTTATACATTAATGAGATATTTTGCCGCTGGTCGTAAACTGCTTTGCTGACGAGTAATTTTACCATGGCGTTTTGAATTGACTGTACATGTTGGATGTTTGTCTTACATGAGTGCCCCCAGGAAGTTATACCATATCTAACGTTAGATTCAGCCAAGGACAAATAGATTAATTTCATGGTTTTGATAGGCACATAATATTCAAGTTTATACAGTTTGCCTACAATCGCTCGAAGGCGCTTACATAGCTTAGCAATATGGATATCCCATTTCATATTACAATCCACCGTCACCCCTAAGTAGAATAATAACAATATTCGCAGGTGGACAACTGCAAAAGAATTCGCACCGAGAATTTACAAATTTTTGGAATATCACAAAAGGATTAAATCAATTGAGTCGAATCATTTGAAAAATCCTTAGGCGTAACACAAGGTGTTCTTCTCGGACCTATCTTATTTATAATTACAAAATAAATTAAATAAGATTATTGCTTACGACGAGAATAAATTTATAATGAAATAAATAAATTTATTGTTACCTAAATAATATTCCACCTTGATAAAAAGCTGCTTGATTAAGAACAAAATATAGATACTTGAAGGGGTAGATGTCGATATGGTTTGAGCATTTTATTTTTAAAGTATTTATGTACAAAATTAATTACCTCAAAGCGGCACTGAAAACGCCCGCCACGAACAAGCCTGGCAACCCCGGCAGTTCTCCCAGGACGTCCATTACATAAAGGGGCAGGAGCTGGTCCTTGGCCCGAGCCAGCTGGGTTGTCAGGGGGTCGCAGGTATGGTAGCTTGCGTAAATCAGCAACCCACAGTAGCTGCAGATGCCCAGCAAACTGATGACACCGATGATGAACAGCAAGACGGCCCTGAAAATAATGCTCACTGAGTCCTCTTAAAATTTTAAATAGTCCTTTAGCGGGTTCACTGCCAACTCCGCCAATAACTCTAAAAATAGTAAAAATTCCAACCCCATGGCCCCACCAAATGGCGAAGTTAAAAATTAGTTTCTCAAAATTATAAAAATAATTTTTATCTGAGTTAATTTCATAATCACAAGATAGAAATTTTTTATTATTGATTCAATAACATTATACATTTTCAAACACATTTTGATAACGTTGGCCTCAGTGGGTGCTTTGCCCGTGCTGAAAAAAATTAAATGATACATATAATTTTCCATAGGGCCCCCAACTACGGAGGGGGCCCCGACTATGTGCCAAAATGATAAGCATTGAGGACACAGGACTCGGAAAAAAATATTTAACATTTTTATATAAGCGGAAAATGTTGCTTATGCAATGATGGAGGACTTAGAACGAACAGTGTTTATACTTACTATAGCAGTGGTTTAAATTCGCGACGCCTGGGTGGGAACTCGACGCATTCGTCAATTTGACTACTAGCCGGTTAAGCTGATATGTTTTAAAGATTTCCATTTTAAGCAATACTAAAACATTTTCGTTTAAGATTAAAGGATTTTCGTCTAAATTTTGTTCAAATACTAACTCACCGAAAAATTAAAATCGAATGCATTTTATTGACTTACAACATTTTTCGCCTACGGCGCTATTCTGTTTCTTTGTGAGAGTTGTAACTAATTTTCCACTCTAAATCTCGATTGGTGGTTTGGCTCTGTTCTATTAACGAACCCCTTCAAAATAATTGTAGAAAAAATGTGGTTTGTAGTTTTCCTGAAGGTTTACGGCTTTCACAAGGTACCTCCAAACTCAGTATGCCCATGAGCCCCTTCATGGCTTAAGGTGGTCCTGTTCACAACCCCGAACAGCGCCGGGTAAACGCCAGTTTAAGTAAGCAAATATTTCTAATTTATTCTAACTATATTCTTGTTTCTTCCCTCTAAATTTCTAAACTCTATCAAAAAATAAGTTGCTCCCTCTTTTATCTTCGAAGCTGGTGACGCTCCTGACACCTTTATGATTATCACGTCTTCCCATTCTGTTAACCATTTTACTATTGTGTTATCCGAACACGCACAGTCCTCGCAAAAGTAATGCTATGGTTATTCTGGGCATATTTAAAAAAAAAAATTAGAATTTTTTTGGTAATTATTATGACTATGAATAATTGTTTCGCGGCACGAGCGAGGAACACGGTGCATATGAAATTATATTATATTGTTTTACAGGGTGGCAAGGGACATATTTGACTTGCTTTTACTGGTCATCGGACATTATTTGGAATAATAATGTACCTAAATGAAATTTTGGTCGTAAGTCAAGTACGTCTATTAACACCCTGTATATTTTTAACAATCATATGCAAGATTTGGATAGTAATATAATTATACGGGCAAGATATATCTAGTTATATATAATGTTATCCCTCGTTACCTACTTTTGAGCTGCAGCCAGGTTTGGCAGAGCCATGTAACGCTGGACCATGGTCTGGCTCACTGCATTCGTCACCAGCCAATAGAAACATCCACCAATCACCAGTGCCCATATCGTGTGCCGCGATAGTGGATCTAGGTCCCAACTGGAAACAAAAGTAAAATTGGACGATAATGTGTGAACACTGATGAAAATATGACGGGGTAGACTGTGAACATGTGGCAATTCTAACCAATGGCTATTTAAAAAACACAAAGCAAAGTATTCGTAGTTCTTCTCACTAGGGATTCTCATTTCGAGGCGGACTGTAGGTTGTTATGTTGGAGTTCGATGATTTAATTTGATATGATTTCCTCATCTTCATGTTTTTTGATTTCCTCATCTTCTTGTTAGTTGACGGTGTAGGTCGTGTTAGTGTTTTTCATATTTTGAATGATTTCTTCATCTTCATGTTTTTTGATTTCCTCATCTTCTTGTTTGTTGACGGTATAGGTCATGTTAGTGTTTTTCATATTTTTAATGATTTCCTCATCTTCATGTTTAAATAGCCACGTTTTGAAATTGTTTTTATACTTGCTTATCTTCATACGTCCTTACTAATGAAATTTGTGAATATTGTATACAATTGATAAAAGTGTATGAAAAAACCTTACTAATAGAAACGTTAAGTAGAAACTGCCATAATATAGTTGATGGAAGGATATGTACATTGTTTTTATAACCAAAGAGAGTTGTTATCTGTCGTATAAACTTGAAATTTCTAATCGAATTTCGTAATATTTCCAAAGTATTTTAAATGTTTTCTTCTTTTTGAAGATGTCGTAAAAACCAATGCCATTTTAAAAATTGGATAAAAATACTGTCGAGATTTTTATATTTGAAATACGCCTGAATATCATTTCAATTTCAAACCTGAAAAAAATAAACCGCATTTATTTTGCCTCTTTCATTTGTTTTGTCTCCAAACGTCCAAAAATTGAATAAAATTGGTAATTTAGAAATAAAATTTCTTTTATTTAGACAATCTGCAAGAAAACTGTCCCTTGTATAATAAAAAAAAACTATTATAATAATTCCAAGAGAATGCATGAAAAATTAACATTTTGGATTCATTGTTTGTGCAATACAAACCTAGATTTCTAGGATTTATATTTACTTACACACGCATAAGACATTTAAGTTAATAAAAAACAATACTTTTATAAAATTCTTACTAAATTCACGCGGTAACAGTTAAATAAAAATAGCGTGTGAGTAATAATCTCAATTTTTCGAGCGGGAATTTCAAGTGCCAGTCTTGCCAAAATGCAATGTTGCCTGTTCTTTCGATTATTACCTAGTAACAAATCAAATGTAAGCTTGTGCAGTATTTACCTATTAAAAGTGTAAGGCTGATGGTGTTATTAATTTTATTTCAAAGGGCATTATATAATATTTTAACATGAAATTTATGATTTTTCTAACATAGACATAGATTTGCTTCTTTATAGTTAAGGTACTCTTATATAAAATGATCATCAAATTCACAGGAATTATTTAAAATAACATTTTTGTAAATTTACAAATCTCAGTTTACTTACTTGGGTGGTTCGATTCTACCGCTTTCTACGTTCCTATCCCAAACTACGGATATTCCTCCAATGTCCACTGTTCCTTTGATTGCTACAATCATCATGGCGCCAAACATCACAATGGTTTGGATCACATCGGTCCAAACAACTGCCTGTAGCCCTCCCTAAAATACATTGCATCGATATTAGAACACTTAAGTATTAATTTTTTTACTATAGGAAACAGAAATACTTCTAATATAAACTTACCACACATGTATAGAAAATACAAACTACACACACAACTGGTGTAATAATGTGTACATTTATTCCGGTAACTGAAATGAAAGTATAACGCTGTTACAACATTAATTAAGTATTTGTAATAATAAATTATCATGATCGGTGAACATATTGGAAAGAATTAAATATATATTTATCTCCGAATCAAATTTCAAAATTATTTTCATGTCCTTTCAAGTGATGTTCCTGAAAGGTAATACTGTATCTTTTGCGACAGCGTAAATCGGCCGTATAAGATGTTGACATTTTTTAAAAATATATTCCATTTTTTTAAAATATATTAAAAAAAAGTATTCCGTATCACGCTAACGAGCTAAATACCGCGCTTGTGTTAAGACACCAACTCTTAAAAGTACCTAGTAACCCTAAGGCCAAAAGTGACGGCGCGTTTTTTCGAATTGCGCGAAAATGTTATCGCGTACAAACATCAAAATAATACGAGAAACGTATACCTAGTCGTTTATGATCGCCTATTAGGCTTATATGGCGGCCTCGACGGCCTCCGTGGTCCCGAGGCAAGCCTCTCGACTCACAATCCGAAGGTCGCGGGTTCGAACCCGGCGTGCGCAAATAAATTTTATTTGATTAATTTGTGTTATTTCACAATTTATTCATTTAAAAAATAATATATAGTATATTTGCGGCACGTTCCAGAGTGGAAGATACTATCAGTATCGCCCTGGTGTAAGACCACCATTCAGAATTGAAACGTTGCTTGAAATGGCTTTAGCCGTGTTTAGTGACCAGATCTGAATAGCCAGGTATTTCCCCACCTTCCTCTTCCCTATCTCCTTCCCCTCCCCACTACCTTCAGCCTCACAACATACCCCAATTGGGGATGCCATAGTCTCACTGGCTCCAGACGGGAGCAGTTGGGACTCTTGTGCGGTATTTCATGTTAAAAAAAAAAAAAAAATATGCAAGTAGTTAATGACTAAGACATATCTAGTAATTCGTATTTTTAAGTAGGTATATAATACATCTAAATGTAACAGGCATAGACGAGCTATAGAGAATGACAGAAATTTATCAGCCGATAACGCACGACGGATACCTTCCGATATCCGACGAATTTTGCCTTTTTGTTTTAATTTTAAAAAACATAAAATAATAAAAACAGAATCACCCTTCTGATAACAATGTTCCCTGCCAAAATGTTTCCAGTAAAAATTGCCCCAGTTAAAATATTCCCTGCCAAAATATCCTAGTAAATAGCCGCACAGTGGAAAGGGTTCAAATAGATAAAACAATAACCATAAAAAGGTTGAATTAAGAACATTTTGGCAAGGAAAATTATTACTAGGAACATTTTCAACAGAACATTTTAACTGGGAATCGTAGACACGAGAAACCCCTGGGAATATTATGACAGGAAATATTGTTACCAGGAATATTATAACCAAAACCAGTTCGACTGTGTAGTTTGGTATATTTGTGTGTTCGACATCGACCCATCGCTTCGACAAGACACCTTTAGGAGACCAAATCAGTGCTATTTCAATGGTCTCAGTCTATTGCAGAACCGATATTTTTCTAGGACCGTCTAAACTGAATATGCTAACAAATTTTTGGATAGTCGTCCTCCGTAGGTCTCCTGAGCACTTACGCAAGCCACATACTCGTAATCTCCTATTTTGACAGATTACAGTTTTGATTTCCGTCATCGAGTTGAGTTAAGACCACGACAAGATAACGTCATATTTACCTTGGTTAAACGCTAAAGCAGGAACATATATAACAATAGGCAGCCAGGTAATCTGCAAAAGATGCGCAAATATTTAAAATATAAATGAAATACTTATAAACATTATTTTAATTTAAACAATAATATTTATAATGAATTAAACTTACAAGACTAATTGTGAACAGAATTGATCCAAATAGGCGCATTGTTTTATTGAATCTTCTTTCCAAATACTGTAAATATAAAGAACTTTCTGTAAACTTTCTTAAAATTTTCTAAACGCATAATAATGTCACACGAATTTGTAGTGTATTTTGCCTATGTGCAGGAGCAGAACAATAACAACATATTGAGTTTTCATTTTACATACATAATATTTTACTATATTAAAATATGCGCGGCCCGTTTCATACAAATCTTAAATTTGGATTTGAGATCAAAATACCCAACCAAACTGAAAAATTATTTTTGTAATCAAAAGGTACATCAAATATCTAGTACGGATGTGAGCTACTTTATTTATTTTTGGTTTAAATTATAAGATATGGGCCATTAAAGATTTTAGTGTATCATTATTTTAGAGGCAACTTGAGTTATTATTCGTGAGTAAATGAAAAACAATAAAAAAATACTTTTATTGTGTTTATTTTACAAATACAATGAAAAATAAAATAAAAAAACATTATAAAAATGCATTTATTTTAATAAATAAACGACAATTTTTTGTTCCGCCGTAAAAAGGTAATTTGTATTTTAAATTTACACCAATCAAAATGATATTTTTTCTTAATTTTTATTTTATATTTCATTATTTTTCTCTGATAAATATAGTAAAATTATTTTTTTATTGTTTTTAATTTAATCACAAATAATTGCCCAAGTTGACTCTAAAATCATGAAACACTGAAATCTTACATGGCCTATATTTTATAATTTAAAGCAAAAATAAATAAAGTAGCTCACATTTGCACTAGATATTTGATATACCTTTTGATTAAAAAAAAAAGTTTGGTTGCGTGTTTTGATCTCAAATCCAAATTTGAGATTTGTATGAGATCGGCCGAAAAGGGCCGCGCAAATGTCCCGCTTAAGTGACAGTGATAGTTTTAGAGTGGTACCTCATAAGACGAAGTAACTTGAAGCTCGTGGAATACAGGTAGGAAGACGTGGGACAGGATGATAGCCATCAGTAGGATTCCCCCAATAATATACATGTACTGCATACCGTACACGTAAATCTCAGTCGGAGTGCCCAGTAAAGATATCCCTGAAACAAAACTGAAAACCATAACTAAGTCATAATAACAGGCTGGCGAATTAAATATACCTACATAATAACTTACTGGCGAATCAACTATACCTACGTAATAACTAACTGTCGAATTAACAGTACCTACATAGTATATTTATTTTTTTAAAGGGTATTCTTATATATTTATACATTTATTATTACAAAGAATGTGTCTTTTATTATTGCAACCTATCTTGTCTTATTTAAAAATATATATATACAACCAATTTTTGCGTCTCATGACAAGAATTCTATTTGCTGATTTTTTCAAAATCATTTCATATTTTTTGTAGACCACAAAGTCATTTTTATTAAAAATTCTTATATCTAGTTACTACCCGGATTCACCCGAGGTTTAAAATTAACATTTTTTGAAATATTTTTTCTTACGGTAAGTAAAAAATACTTTTTTATTTTATTTTACTTTTTTGGGCATTTGTTTACGAATTACTTTTTGTAACGAAAATTTCTTTGCAGAATAAACTGTTTTGCTTTGCGTATTAGCTTTGTCCTCTTTTGGTAGTCTGATTTCATTGCAGGTCAATATTAAATACTGTTATTTATGAAACAAAGAAAATCGCGTCCTGTCTTTTATGACAGAAAAAAATATAAGTAAAATAAATATATTTTTAAATCAAAAGGTATGGTGATTATCTAGTACGGATATGTGCTACTTTATTTATATGTGTTTTAAATTATAAAATATTAGCCATTAAAGAATTTAATTTTTCATGATTTTAGAGACAACTTTGACAAAATTCATAAATAATATTGCCCAACCTGCCATGTAAATAATTATAAATAATATATGTATTTTGGTCTCAAATCCAAACTGAAGTTCAAACAATTGACAACTTTTTTTATTCATCAATTTTTATATCTGTTACTGTAAACTTTGGTACCTCAAGCATAATTTGTAAAATAAAAAAAAGAATTCACCTTGCCACCAGAGATACTGATACCGGAAACACGTTCATATTCCTTCCTCCCATCAGGTAGTCCTCTGCGTCCTGCTTCTTCATGAACCCCCAGTAGATCCCGATCGAGGAACACATCACCAGCATCAGCACAAACACCGTGTAGTCTGGCCATCCAAACCTCCGCATTGACATCCCCAACTCGTTCACCCCTAGGAAGATTTTAGTTTCGGTGTCCATTTGGAATTAGGTAATATCCTGGACTTCTTTATGTTATGTCTTGCCCCCTCTGATATATTAAGTTGTCCTTCTTGAAATCCTTTCTTCTTTGGTAAAAACCTTGCCCTTATTGTTACAAAATCTTGTCTCCTTTGATTTAACAATTTCTCTAAAACATAGTCACTGTTTTAAAAAAATTGTACTAATCGAAGCTTTCAGATAAAACAAATTCTTTATAAAATTTTATAAAAAACACTACCACAAAGAAGAAATTATTTTTTAGAGTTTCCGATGTATTTTGTTAGACATTTTAAAGAATTATTTTATAAATCCGCTGGCACTGTTTTCTACACATTCAATAATAATATAATAATAATCGTAACAAATAACCTATATTTCCCTTTTGAAAATGCCAGTAATTAAACGTGCTTTATATTATATATTGATTAGATATTGATAACTTTGTAGGTCACAAAAACTCTTTTGCTAGACTGACACAGTTGTTGTCCTGGCTGGGGGATACAGAAGCACTGATTTAAATTGTATCTATCCTTATTTATCCAACAGGATTCAGAGTACGTCTGGAGGCCTTAACCTGGCCAAGCAATGATCACGTCTCTATGTCATTTAATCTTAAGTGCCAGTCTCTGTTGCATCTCAAGAAGGCTGGCAATTGATTATTATTTGATGTTTAAATTGGCAGATCCTTGATGGCGAATCAGGACATCGCTTTTCAGCGTCCGCTCAAAACTGACTGGCTGCGTTCTCAGATTATTTTTAGTTGTCCGATTATTTTATCAGCTGCGGTTTTAAAATGAGTGTGATTTTTTACAAGCAATGTTATGATTTATGATACCGTCGAGTAGTTAATTAGTAAACTATTTAAAGAAGTTAATTATGTTAACGGGCGAGCGTGCTTGCACCACAATAATGGAACACACAGACGACTCCATTTGATTGAGTGGTTTTATCAATCTGGTTGAATGGTTGTACCGCCAGAGCATCCAATCATCCTCCACCCAATCGTCCAACTAAGTTGAATCGTTTGTAACACGGTTGAACCGTTGAACCAACTTTATTCAGTCAGTGGTTTTTGAGCTTACGTTCAACGAATACAAATAAATAAAATGCCTTTCATAACTAATGAACGAAAAGTTTTGACAAATCTTTGACTAAGGATTTAACTTGCTAGTGCGATACCACAAACAAGGTGAACTCTAAAAGAGGCACCTGGAACGAAGCTCTTGTGATGCTTTTGAAGCAATTCTTTCCTTAATTGCTTTGGGCAATTCTTTGTAGCAATTGGTTTCGAAAAAGATGCAACGAAAAAACCGTAAAAAGCTTTAAAAAAATAATTTCCTAGTAGCTGAAATCTGAATTTTTTCGTTCCAAGGGGCATTTTTTTGCCCATGTATGTATGTCTTTTTCTTTTCGTTTTAACTTTTTTTTTTTTTTCGCATTTTTTTGTTTTTTTTTTTATGAAGCATGAGGCATGCGCACTGCGCACGTGTTCTTCAGAGTAGCAACTGACAAATTGAACCAACCATGGTGTCGTCTGTATGAAATACCCAATGGTCAACTCACAACGGTTGAACCAACCAAATTGAGTGGTCTGTATGGTTTTAACCATTGACCTTGGTCGAAGGGTTTAACCCATTTTTGACTTAACAAATTTGAAAGTTGAGAATGAAGCACATATATTTACAAGCACCACTCCTTTTCCAATATTGTCAACAAAAATGTTGTGAAATCAGGGACTGTCGCCAAATATTCAAACCTTATCTTTTTCTTTAAGTGCAATCACCACATTGGAATGGTTTTTCCCCAGATCATTTGAGCATGTGATTTTTACAAATTGAATTTCTTTGTTCCTGCGTTGGTCTGTTAGTACTTCGACCAGACACCCACTTTGCATAGCTAGTACCCAGTAACTATGAATAATTGAAATAGAAAAATATTTTTTTTCTTCAGCTTGTGTTGCATTCGAATGCATCACGGAAAGAAACAATTCTACTCGTAGTTCCGACAGCAATTTATTATTCTCTTACTTTTCCCCTTTCGATAATTAGTGTGATCGTCCAATTAAAAAATATGTTTCGATATTGTTTCAAGTGTGAAACTTCTTTAGCGGCATTAGTGATTCGGAATTTGGACGAAACGGAAATTACGCGTTAGCACCTGTGAAGCATCACACTGCGCTCATCGGCCGGTTTGATTATGATGTCACTTTTAAAGGCATTGGATGAGATATAAAACGGAAATGACGCTAGGTCCTAGGTCAGCGCTCTTTGGCTGCTTTGATTATGACCTCACTTTTCAAGGCTTGAGATTGTTTTGGTAAAGTTTCGCTTCTACCGTGTGTGAACTGTGTGATGGTCCCACCCCGCTGCAAGGTTTTTTCACCCCCCCTCCCTTTTTCTCTCTTACTCGTTGAGATCTCCGATTGGAAGGTTCAGCTACGCTGTTTTCCTGATCTCGTTTTCCCAACCCCTGTGATGCGAACACAGTAAAGCAAGGTTGTTCTGGGAAATCTTACAATAAACCCTTTACTTCACGTTGTGATTGATTTTTGTTTCGAAGCCCCCAGATTATTTGGAGTAGGAATTTAATGTATTTACTATTTCTCGTGGTAACTTTCGACTCTTTAAAAGGCGTGGAAGAATTTTTTCTGTTGTTTTCTCAAACGCATGAAGGATACGCCCTGTCTAACTGCCCTACACTACCGATGCCTATGGCCCTAACTGTATACTCCCTGTAGAGTCCCCGTTCCCCGCTATAGTGATCCCTTTTGCACCTAGTCTATTAAGGCTGGGTTAGCTATCCTCTGGTCCTATTTTGCGCTAGTAAAATTTAACTGCACGTCTAAAGGTCAGTTAGTAAATCACGAAGAAGGAACCTAGCTCGCGTAACGGTCGATCCTGTGGACAATTAAATGGCAATACAAGTTCATTATTTACTTAAATTTAAATGTACGTACCTAGAGGTGCCTCTCTATGGCCGGATAGGCTGCTCCCGCGTCTCCCAATCTGAAATACCTATCCTATGCATAACTGTTAGAAATATTGTTATTGTTAGTAGCACCAATTTACGACAGAACTAGGGAATCTTAAGGAAGTGATAAAAGGAAAGGAAGGAGAATTTCTTTGCAAACTAGTATTGGCTCCTCCGCTAACCAAGTTGACCGAGTGGGCAGTTCTCCGGACACAACTATCCCGCCAATGCATGTCTGAGCTATACCCCGGTATCTGGCGGATCTCTTGGACGATCACCCTGACATACCCGGACTCACTCATGCCAGAGGAAGAACAGCAGGCTTTCAAACCTTTCCCAGTCAACTCCAATACTCATTACGCCTCCAGATTCTACGTTACTGGCTCTAAAAGGGGTATTTCCATTTCGTCCCTTGTCATGACTCTATCCGCGGGCAAGTGGCGCGAAGCTGTGAGGCAGACCTTTAAAGCCGACCGTCTTCGTCTTTCCACCTCCAATAGTTGACATAAGGCGCACTTTGTGGGCCTTACGTTTACTTTTGGGTTGACACAGATGAGAGAATGCAACAACGTTACAGAATTTTCCCGCAAGATACCCTGTTAACGGTCTCCTCCACTCAACCTTGCAGGCTTCCCGTGATGTCTAAAGTCAAACGCCTCCGTCAGCGAATCGTGCCCATGACATACAATTCGGCATCCCTGGTACATAACCTTTCGCGCCCGTTCGCTCGACACGATCCCGCGAAAGGGAATGACCCCGACATAGCGCGTGACCCGCCCAGTCTGTGGCTGGTACCTCCCCTCCTCGTAACATGGTAATGAGGGAAAACCCTTACCATTCCGACATACGTATTCCACTTACGTATAGTCTCAGTATCGTCGTACACATTCCTCAAACGTGAAAATTTAATTCACGCAATACAACAGGTAGAAATTTCGCAGATAAACAGGTTGATATAATGTTTTACATGCATAGAATCGTGAATCTGGTTCTCACGCCCTCCTCCTGTCGAAGTCTGCGCCAAACTGTCAGCCAACGCCTGCAATTGGGTAAGTTGTACTGCCAAAATTTCATCAATTCGATTGGGTGTACTATCGTAGTCTTATTGCCTCTGCGTTCCTAGGTACTTGTAAGAACCATTTTTTGCTGCTGTTCCGTTCCTAACATCCAGCTGTTAGGCGACGGTTCGGGTGGCTGGACCCGAGTGATAACGGTGAAGAGAAAAAAAAACCCCTGACCGACACGCACACTTATAGTAAACAATAGTTCAATTGACTGCTTCGTTCTTGCGGTCAGCATGTCCTGTAATTTAAATTATGGAGTTGTAATTCGACTTACCGAGAGTGATTGATAACTGTACCCTTTATCCTAGCGGGAATACACGCTCGTTGTGATTTTGGATCTGCACCTGTTATAACCTGTGGGAAAACAAAGAAACCCTTTCCACCTCCCTACGACCATTCCCCCCCCCCCCCCTGTTATGTAATGTCCTGAAATCTATACTCTGTTCGATCATTTGTAGTTATCATTTTTTGTTATAGCTTCCGTCAAGCGGTATATTTATTATTAAAGCCCAAATTAATCCACGTAAAGTTTATACGATTTTTCCTGTAAAGTGAATTCCGTTATGGTTTGATTACTCCTTTCACCTCCCTAATAATGAGTCATCTCTTTATTTATTTTATTTATTTATAGTTGATTAATTTGATTATTACACGTAGAAAAGAAGAACACGTGATTTTATCCACTATCGTTTAACAATTTATCACCGCGATTATTGCAAACACAACTTATCACTGAATTTACGTTTTTTTTGCAGCTATTTGTCTATTATTAAGTTAGTTTTACCTCTTCATATTTCCGCAAATCGGATAAAGTATAATATTAATTTATTTACTAAGCGATTATAACACTGAATTTAATCCGATAAACTAACTTTATTTTTAATTACGGTAACTTCAACTATGTGCTTTTTCATTATTACGTGGCGTTGCCATAATTCACGAACTTGTATTATTTTTATAATTCACCAACTTCTGATTGATGGATCGAACTTCCTTCTAACAAAACTTACAACTATCTCTTTTCACTTAGGTTAATTCACTCTTTTTGCTAGAGGTTTAGAACCAAAAAACCTCCGGACTTAACCGTATTCTTCCGCCGAATTCCACTGACTGATCTTCACTCACTCCCCGTTATCCAAAAAAACTGCTTATTTAAAACGAAAATCTCCCATCAATCAAAATAAGTTCATGCAATTTTGAGTCGTATTTACCCGCTCGCCACCCACTACTCTCGCTTCCCGTCCGTTCCTCCCTTATGCGTTTGTCACAGTCCCAACCCTTGAAATCGGGGTTCCAGCTATCTCGGTCTAGCAAAATAAAACAGGGGTGGACCACGCGCTCGACTCAAACTTGTCATAGGACATTTTCTCCCACTCAAAATAAATGTATTACACCGCACTACCCCTGCATACATTCTGGAATAATTTATTATTATTATCATTATTTTATAACCTAACGCGAAGGTATTTTATCCTACGCATTATTTTACGAACAATATGTATTCTCCCTTGTTTTTCCGTATTTGTGAGTGTTTAGGCCTTATACTCTGACAAACTCTCTCTTTAAACAAATAGCAACGCCCGTAAGGCTTTTCCCAGTATTAAACTCACATTTTTATTGATTTCGATTTTCATTGATGGCCATTTATCACCACCATGGCCTAATCTGTCCCTGTTATTTGCATCTCTACTAAGTAACCTCCCACATCTCATCGTCTCGTTCTTTCGAGAAAAGTGATAACTGTCAGAATGATTTGTTAATCTCTCCAAAAATCACACTCGAATTTGTAAATAAATTTAGAATTAGACAGGCCGTTAAATTTTATGCATTTGGCTAATTACTTTTTCCACTATTTTGTACGTAACCTAGAGTGGTGATTTCGGCTTAATGACCTCTTCTAAGAGCCAAAATCGTGTTACCTGTCAATCTCTTAGAACGTCACTTATGTACAAGAGATTGTAAACCTTCCCCATGTCGCTCCTAATAACTGAAACGCAAAAGTTCATAATTAACCCAAAATCTACTTCCTGAACGATCTTTTTCAAAATCTCAATAGAGTCTCGGTCCCGAATTTCAACAGTTATCAATTTCTTATTTTTGGTCATCATGAAGTGAGTTATGATCAAATTCATAAGGGTCTGCATTCCATACCATGGACTTCGTGAGAACTCTCAGCGGAGAGTTAAACTCTCAAGGAGCGCCTTGAACCAGAAAAACGTTAGCCCCGCCTCTCTCTCGCTATTCGTTGTGTTCAAAATAATTGTTGATTTATCATTTCCAATTTGTCCAACGTTTTACATCTCCGATAGTCTAGCACCTCCCACGCGATAATTAACCCGTATTTTATTACAGACTCCTTCAATTTCGTTTTCAAACACACCCAACAGAGGTCAGTAATATGATCGAATTTAAATATTTAAAAAAAATTTCCTCGTCTACTTGTTCAAACAACACTGAACCATCACAGCCTCCCTATATAAATTTTTTCCAGCGTCAAAACACGCCGTGTTTAGTCGATGGAAAAATTTGTAAACATAGGTTTTAAGGTTTTCCTTCTTCACCTTCTTTTCAAAATGTTTTGTTCCCTCTATACTTCCCCTCTCTATGACCTCTTCTCCTCCCCTCCCTCAAACAACAATTCAAAATCCACGCAAATCTTCTACTGTCTCCCCCCCCCCCCCCTCGATGATCCACTGTACTTATTTTCCTTCCCCCTCCTTTTTTTTTTTTTTTTCCGAACTCGTTTACTATATGTTTTCCCCAATTCGGCCCCGTCCTGGTTCCTTATCAGGTGTCTTAATCTCTGTTTCTTTGTGCTCACGAACTACTATATATCTCCACTTGTCCCAAAAAAAACTGACAGCGCCCGTTAACACCGTTATCACTTTCTGCATTTGTTGGTCCACGCGACCGCACTCCGTCCTTGGTTGTTTGGCTGATTTCTGTTATTAGAGGACGACTATCTTAAGAGGCGACCGGGTGACGTTTCTCTTTTAAAACTGAACTGTAGTTGCTTATCATTTAAACTTGTTAATACGTTTTCACTTACTTTAAATTAAGGACACTTGTCAACAACACTGCACTTGCATTTTAAGTTAACGACCCCGAGGTACGCAAATGTATTTTAATTTTTTTCGAAGAAAACTCCTTCATTAAGGTTTTTTCTTTGCGATGGCATTATTTATTTTTATTTACCTATTATTAACTAATTTTTTTATTATTTATATACTCTATTAATTTTTTTATTTTTTTATTTTTATTTATACTTAAGTCCTGATGAGGCGAACATCGTTCACAAAACGTGCTAAGTGTGTATCAAATAACAGCGATGTATACAAAGGTATTTGTGTTTTAATAAAATAAATGTATTTTACTAAACGAGTTTGTCCGAAATCGTTAAAATTGCCTGCTCCGGACACCATTAATAAATGCCCTGTACGCAACTTAGACAATGTATCCTTTCAATACCTAAACGTATTAACATAAAGCGCATTTTGAAAAAATACATTCTAACTCTGCCAGTAGTAAAATCGAGGGTACAAAACCTCAATATTTAGCCACTCATCCTAGCGAAACGTTTATTATAACCTCGACGTGTCTCCCCTTAATGTAGGTCGATCCACCATTACGTCTCCCATCTTGCACACGCTATTGAAAAAAGGTCCCAAATTCCGATGCCGACCCTTTTTTTTTTTGTCGTCTTTTTGTCAATCGAGATGAATGATGAATGCGTTTTTATTTGTTTGTTTAAATAACTTTCGCCAACTGAAGGTCTCCCCTAAAACGAGACAAACCTTATCGTAACTTTAACAAATACTGAGGTTTGATGGCACCATGGAATGTCCTTTTTAACTGATAAGGAAGGCCGACTGTCAACCTTAAAATTCAAACCTTTAAGTAGGTACGTAATTATTTTTCGTTTTTTTTCTCTTTTAACCTCGCACAAAATTTGAATTTAAATTTTTCAGATACGCTTTGTCTGTAACATGGTTTATCTGATCAATATGTATAAATACAACAATTCTCTGCGCAATTTTTTTTCTTTCCAAACTATTCACTAATCTTTTCGTATCAATAATTGAATATTAAAAATCTATTGATATTTTAATTTTACCATTATAGAACCAATTTCTTCTCCTCACCTTGTAAAACCTTTTATACGTTATATAAGTCCGATAAGTCGATTATACGACACGTTATATAAGTTCAATGCACGTTATATTGGTACGTTATATAATTTCGATAAGTCGGAGGTTGATTAAAATTTTTCCTACCTTCCCCGTCTCTATCTGATTTTATTGTCTTCACGCCTAATGTCACTAGTAACGCCACGGTTTACGTAACTAAAGTTTATTCTATATGTTTTTATTCCACAGATTCTGTTTCTTTAAACGATTCAGTTAAGACTATAATTTCGTTTAAAACCCTGTAACATTATTTTGAAATCACTGTTTTTTTTTTTCTTTATACGCGTATTATTTTTTTTTTGTTCATTTCGTAACGGCTCAATCTGCTTCAACGTAACTATCATCCTCTATCAACCAAAAATCTAAAAGCTATACCTTATCGTCATAAATTTTTTTCCTCGACGAATATATCCGACTTAGCAGTTGTACTCGAGTACCAGTCATAAATCTCCGTTTTTACGGTTCGTTTACCTTTTTTTTTTGCTTGCATCTTTTCTACCCTCGCCTGCAATGGCTTACATCTTAGTCTGCCGAGGTCAAAATTCCTTAATAATATTTTGTTTACAATTTTTTTCTTACCCTACGTATTTTAGACTCTTGGTGTAATAAATTATACTAATGGTTTGTTTACATTTTTTTCTTCATTTCTAAATACAAGCTGTCTTCCGTTAGTATATCATATTTCAGTTTTAAATTTCTTGTTTTATCCTGTGCTAGAAAAGTACCGCTATCGTTTTGTAATTTCTGTTTATTCTTCGTTTCATATTATTTTATCAATGTCTTGTAATGGATTATTATTATTAGTATTTTTTTATTTTGTTTATTAAGCTAACCGCGTTTGAAGTGACGTAACATAAAACTGCTCTATACAATTATAATAACATTATTTTTTTCTATTTTCGCAAGTTTTATTCCCACGAAAGTATCCATCAATACGTTCAAAACACGTCGAAATCCTTCCAACTTGTACTACCTTTTACTCCTGGCTCGCGGCACCAGTTGTGATGGTCCCACCCCGCTGCAAGGTTTTTTCACCCCCCCTCCCTTTTTCTCTCTTACTCGTTGAGATCTCCGATTGGAAGGTTCAGCTACGCTGTTTTCCTGATCTCGTTTTCCCAACCCCTGTGATGCGAACACAGTAAAGCAAGGTTGTTCTGGGAAATCTTACAATAAACCCTTTACTTCACGTTGTGATTGATTTTTGTTTCGAAGCCCCCAGATTATTTGGAGTAGGAATTTAATGTATTTACTATTTCTCGTGGTAACTTTCGACTCTTTAAAAGGCGTGGAAGAATTTTTTCTGTTGTTTTCTCAAACGCATGAAGGATACGCCCTGTCTAACTGCCCTACACTACCGATGCCTATGGCCCTAACTGTATACTCCCTGTAGAGTCCCCGTTCCCCGCTATAGTGATCCCTTTTGCACCTAGTCTATTAAGGCTGGGTTAGCTATCCTCTGGTCCTATTTTGCGCTAGTAAAATTTAACTGCACGTCTAAAGGTCAGTTAGTAAATCACGAAGAAGGAACCTAGCTCGCGTAACGGTCGATCCTGTGGACAATTAAATGGCAATACAAGTTCATTATTTACTTAAATTTAAATGTACGTACCTAGAGGTGCCTCTCTATGGCCGGATAGGCTGCTCCCGCGTCTCCCAATCTGAAATACCTATCCTATGCATAACTGTTAGAAATATTGTTATTGTTAGTAGCACCAATTTACGACAGAACTAGGGAATCTTAAGGAAGTGATAAAAGGAAAGGAAGGAGAATTTCTTTGCAAACTAGTATTGGCTCCTCCGCTAACCAAGTTGACCGAGTGGGCAGTTCTCCGGACACAACTATCCCGCCAATGCATGTCTGAGCTATACCCCGGTATCTGGCGGATCTCTTGGACGATCACCCTGACATACCCGGACTCACTCATGCCAGAGGAAGAACAGCAGGCTTTCAAACCTTTCCCAGTCAACTCCAATACTCATTACGCCTCCAGATTCTACGTTACTGGCTCTAAAAGGGGTATTTCCATTTCGTCCCTTGTCATGACTCTATCCGCGGGCAAGTGGCGCGAAGCTGTGAGGCAGACCTTTAAAGCCGACCGTCTTCGTCTTTCCACCTCCAATAGTTGACATAAGGCGCACTTTGTGGGCCTTACGTTTACTTTTGGGTTGACACAGATGAGAGAATGCAACAACGTTACAGAATTTTCCCGCAAGATACCCTGTTAACGGTCTCCTCCACTCAACCTTGCAGGCTTCCCGTGATGTCTAAAGTCAAACGCCTCCGTCAGCGAATCGTGCCCATGACATACAATTCGGCATCCCTGGTACATAACCTTTCGCGCCCGTTCGCTCGACACGATCCCGCGAAAGGGAATGACCCCGACATAGCGCGTGACCCGCCCAGTCTGTGGCTGGTACCTCCCCTCCTCGTAACATGGTAATGAGGGAAAACCCTTACCATTCCGACATACGTATTCCACTTACGTATAGTCTCAGTATCGTCGTACACATTCCTCAAACGTGAAAATTTAATTCACGCAATACAACAGGTAGAAATTTCGCAGATAAACAGGTTGATATAATGTTTTACATGCATAGAATCGTGAATCTGGTTCTCACGCCCTCCTCCTGTCGAAGTCTGCGCCAAACTGTCAGCCAACGCCTGCAATTGGGTAAGTTGTACTGCCAAAATTTCATCAATTCGATTGGGTGTACTATCGTAGTCTTATTGCCTCTGCGTTCCTAGGTACTTGTAAGAACCATTTTTTGCTGCTGTTCCGTTCCTAACATCCAGCTGTTAGGCGACGGTTCGGGTGGCTGGACCCGAGTGATAACGGTGAAGAGAAAAAAAAACCCCTGACCGACACGCACACTTATAGTAAACAATAGTTCAATTGACTGCTTCGTTCTTGCGGTCAGCATGTCCTGTAATTTAAATTATGGAGTTGTAATTCGACTTACCGAGAGTGATTGATAACTGTACCCTTTATCCTAGCGGGAATACACGCTCGTTGTGATTTTGGATCTGCACCTGTTATAACCTGTGGGAAAACAAAGAAACCCTTTCCACCTCCCTACGACCATTCCCCCCCCCCCCCCTGTTATGTAATGTCCTGAAATCTATACTCTGTTCGATCATTTGTAGTTATCATTTTTTGTTATAGCTTCCGTCAAGCGGTATATTTATTATTAAAGCCCAAATTAATCCACGTAAAGTTTATACGATTTTTCCTGTAAAGTGAATTCCGTTATGGTTTGATTACTCCTTTCACCTCCCTAATAATGAGTCATCTCTTTATTTATTTTATTTATTTATAGTTGATTAATTTGATTATTACACGTAGAAAAGAAGAACACGTGATTTTATCCACTATCGTTTAACAATTTATCACCGCGATTATTGCAAACACAACTTATCACTGAATTTACGTTTTTTTTGCAGCTATTCTATTATTAAGTTAGTTTTACCTCTTCATATTTCCGCAAATCGGATAAAGTATAATATTAATTTATTTACTAAGCGATTATAACACTGAATTTAATCCGATAAACTAACTTTATTTTTAATTACGGTAACTTCAACTATGTGCTTTTTCATTATTACGTGGCGTTGCCATAATTCACGAACTTGTATTATTTTTATAATTCACCAACTTCTGATTGATGGATCGAACTTCCTTCTAACAAAACTTACAACTATCTCTTTTCACTTAGGTTAATTCACTCTTTTTGCTAGAGGTTTAGAACCAAAAAACCTCCGGACTTAACCGTATTCTTCCGCCGAATTCCACTGACTGATCTTCACTCACTCCCCGTTATCCAAAAAAACTGCTTATTTAAAACGAAAATCTCCCATCAATCAAAATAAGTTCATGCAATTTTGAGTCGTATTTACCCGCTCGCCACCCACTACTCTCGCTTCCCGTCCGTTCCTCCCTTATGCGTTTGTCACAGTCCCAACCCTTGAAATCGGGGTTCCAGCTATCTCGGTCTAGCAAAATAAAACAGGGGTGGACCACGCGCTCGACTCAAACTTGTCATAGGACATTTTCTCCCACTCAAAATAAATGTATTACACCGCACTACCCCTGCATACATTCTGGAATAATTTATTATTATTATCATTATTTTATAACCTAACGCGAAGGTATTTTATCCTACGCATTATTTTACGAACAATATGTATTCTCCCTTGTTTTTCCGTATTTGTGAGTGTTTAGGCCTTATACTCTGACAAACTCTCTCTTTAAACAAATAGCAACGCCCGTAAGGCTTTTCCCAGTATTAAACTCACATTTTTATTGATTTCGATTTTCATTGATGGCCATTTATCACCACCATGGCCTAATCTGTCCCTGTTATTTGCATCTCTACTAAGTAACCTCCCACATCTCATCGTCTCGTTCTTTCGAGAAAAGTGATAACTGTCAGAATGATTTGTTAATCTCTCCAAAAATCACACTCGAATTTGTAAATAAATTTAGAATTAGACAGGCCGTTAAATTTTATGCATTTGGCTAATTACTTTTTCCACTATTTTGTACGTAACCTAGAGTGGTGATTTCGGCTTAATGACCTCTTCTAAGAGCCAAAATCGTGTTACCTGTCAATCTCTTAGAACGTCACTTATGTACAAGAGATTGTAAACCTTCCCCATGTCGCTCCTAATAACTGAAACGCAAAAGTTCATAATTAACCCAAAATCTACTTCCTGAACGATCTTTTTCAAAATCTCAATAGAGTCTCGGTCCCGAATTTCAACAGTTATCAATTTCTTATTTTTGGTCATCATGAAGTGAGTTATGATCAAATTCATAAGGGTCTGCATTCCATACCATGGACTTCGTGAGAACTCTCAGCGGAGAGTTAAACTCTCAAGGAGCGCCTTGAACCAGAAAAACGTTAGCCCCGCCTCTCTCTCGCTATTCGTTGTGTTCAAAATAATTGTTGATTTATCATTTCCAATTTGTCCAACGTTTTACATCTCCGATAGTCTAGCACCTCCCACGCGATAATTAACCCGTATTTTATTACAGACTCCTTCAATTTCGTTTTCAAACACACCCAACAGAGGTCAGTAATATGATCGAATTTAAATATTTAAAAAAAATTTCCTCGTCTACTTGTTCAAACAACACTGAACCATCACAACTGCACTCGTATTTTTTTTTAGTAATTTATAAATCTTTATTTTATGTTATATTTGTTAACTTACAAAATTGTTAATCTCAATATAAATTAGTATTGGAGAGATTAAAATCGAGATATTATAAACAATCAATTCAAATTGAAGAATTCCGGCGAAGAAAATAAAACAAAACAAAACAAATTATATCAAATGAAAATGTTGAATCAAACTTTACAGTTTTTTTTTTAATAAGTAGTTAATCATTTTTATATTGCGAAGGTTCTTATTTTTTTATATGAATACAGCACAGGAGTCCCAACTGCTCCCGTCCGCAGCCAGTGAGACTATGGCATCCCCGATTGGGATATGTAATGAGGCTGAAGGTGGTGAGGAGGGGAAGGAGATGGGGAAGAAAGAGCCTGGCGTTTCAGGTCTGGTTACCAAACACGACTATAACCATTCCAAGCAACGTTTCAAGTCTTACAACATGGCGATCTTCCATTCTGGAATGTGCCGCAAATATACTGCATATTATTTTAATTCTTCAGATTAATTTGTTTGCGTTTGGGAACAGCTCCCTTAGATCTCATAGAAACCTTGCAACGTTGCATCTCCCTTGCTGTCATGGTGAGAAATATGATCTAAACGGTGTTAGAAAGAGAAAACACCACGCAATAAGTTCTAGAAAGTCAACGACTAATCTAGAAGTTAACGACAGACAAATTTAAATGTGCACCTTTATGAAACCAAATTCTGCGACCGAAATTTGAGAAAAAAATTAAACATCGTGAATTAAGGTTACAGTAATGTTTACAATTACAATTGTCTAATAAAATATGTGTGTGTTTTTCTTTTTTTGTTATCAGTAATTTTAGTTAGAAAAACGTGAACGCCATTTTTCAAACTTTTTTATTTTAGCATTCAAACTTTTAATATTTCAAAAGTTATATGTTTATTTCTAATACTAACGTAAAGTTTACTTGCGCATGCCGGGATTCGAACCCGCGACCTTCGGTTTGTTATTTGAGAGCCTTACCCACGACCGCGGAAGCCTTCAAAGATTTAGTTCAGATTTCCACGCGATAAAGTCGCTTCAGACTTACTTCAGTAATATCCTTTCAACAACGTAAAAAAATGCAGCCCAAAAATTAATACCTGATGTCACAACTCAAGCAATTTCCTGATTAGTCCCGAGTTGGCCACTGCCTGTACCGACTAAAATAGTTTATCCTCGTTCTGATCTTTGAGTGACTCGCAATTTTCTTATTTAATCTGCGACAAAGCGTGATCCGTGTGCCTATTATTGTATCCTTGCCACCTACTTACAGCCAATGGCTCATATTGTACTAGGAATAGTTTAGTAATTTGACACACTTAAATCTGAAGCCGAAAAAAGAACACAAGAACGAAGTCATAAATATTCTCTGCGACGAAATGATAATAAATAAGTCCGAGACCAAAGAACAAGTCAAATACCAAAAATGTTTTAACTGATAACAAATCAGTTTTGTAAATAAATTAGAGACCTAATAAATATGGGTATTCACATTCAACACGTTCACCATATTCAACGCATTCACCACATTCAACACATTCACCACATTCAATACATTCACCACACTTAACTTTTTCAACACATTCACCACAGTCAATACATTAAACACGTTCACCACATTCATATGCATTCAACACATTAACCACATTCACCACATTCAATACATTCACCACATTTCACACATTTAACACATTCACCACAGTCAATTGGTTCATTAAACACATTCACCACATTCATATGCATTCAACACATTAACCACATTAAACACATTTACCACATTCACACACATACAACTCTTTCATCACATTCACCACATTCACCATATTCACAACATTTAATTGTAACGTAAAATGAGCTCAGGCAAATATGGTTTAGCCGCAGCAGAATCCAAGGGAGTAAAGTATTTTTTCTGCCCTTTTTCCATGTTGGCTCCACTCATGAGGCCCTGAAGAAAATAATTTCCCTCGGGGCCTATATCATCTTTGGGAATGCTGTGTGGAGGGTCTTTTTAGGGAAAGGAAGGAGAGGAAGATCTGGGAAGGAAAAGGTATGAGGGGTGGGAAGGAATCTGGGGGTCAGAGGTTCGGCTGGAGAGGTCAAAAGTTTCCATCAACCAGTCTTTCCCGAGTAGGTGGGCAAACGCATCCGCCGCGCAGACCTAGGCAAACCTCACCCCATGAATCCGAGAACCCCTGCTTAGTCTCACCCTTCTAACCCGAGCATCCCTGGTTCGTCACGTATGCTTAACTGGGAAACAGTAATGAATAAAGGAAACCAAACCAGTAATAAAACACAATTTTTTTTTATGGACACAGCAATTTATTATTATTAATTTACTAAAATACACAAAACTTTTTGTTCTTTTGCACATTTAAATTAGCTATGGTGAATCTGATTTCTTCATTTCTTTAAGTTTAATTTCCAAAGGATCCGGATTCTGCAAAGAGAAAATTTATTTACGGACAAATACCATTAATAACATAACAATAACACGAATAAAAAAAAGATAAGAAAGGAATGTACATATAAATGAAGAGCATTGACAAATTATAAAGACTACAAGTCAAAGATTGAAGATGGTTTTAAAAGACTTTAAAAATTACACATTTTGTATCGACTGCCGAAAGTCATTTAGGCTAACACCAAAAAATTCAATGTTTTGACTTGCGCTAACAAGTCTCGACATTCTGGATAAAGGAAAATTATATCCATAATTAGTAGAATGTTGATTGAGGAACAGCAATTCATTATTTAGGAGTTTACGAGAAGGGATGTTAAACTGGATGAGTTGTAACAATGCGTTTTTCTAAAGAAGAAATGTTTAAAGTTTGTTCAATTTCATCATACGAGTACTCGCCTCTTTCAAGTCCTAATCTCCAAGCAATTCCTCGTAGGAAGCGATTTGTACGGATTCGATGTGACAAATGTGGACAGCATAGAAAGGAGACCAAATGACACTAGCATATTCAAGGTGGGGGTAATGTATATTTAGAACTTGAACTATTGAAATTCGCAGGTAAAATAGGAAAGTATGAGTGGTAAACGAAAAATATTATTATAAAAAAATGTGGGAAAATTAATAATTTACAAAATATTAATTTCAGATGTTCATTACTCGATCTCCAGACATATTTGAAATTTTTATTTGACGAGTAAAACCTCAAATTGTAATTTAATCATTGAAGACGGTTTGTCGCATCTAGGAATTGAACCCAGGATCTTTGCCTTTGCGGGATTGTTTGCTGTTATAAAAAAAGTTAAAGTTTCAAACAGCATCCCAGGTGAGAAAGTGTAAAAAATAAAATTAAAAAACCTTTTTTTTTTCTTAGTTTCAAAAATTAATACAATTTACCGTCCCGTTTTTCAAGCATTTTATTTTCAATTTCCAATTTTTGAAATGTTTAAAACTTGAAAATATTCCAAACATCGCATACTAAAATAAAAAAAATATATCAAAATTTCCCGATACATTTTCCTTCCATTTCCTAGCAAAAAAATCGTGTTTTTCCGAAAGAATTTATTTCAGATAAATAAAAATGGTAGGGATTTTTATGAGCTAGTTTTTTTTATAAATTAATATAAATCCGTTCTCTGTACCCAAGTAAATTGGTGAATGTAAAAGAAATTATAAAAATGTTACAAATTTGTATTTGCTTAAACCATAGATTCTCAACCTTTTTTTGCCCACCGCCCCCTTTGAGAATATTTTTTTTCTAGCGCCCCCCAACTGCTTTTACGTACCATCTGTCGCATGTCGTTGTGAATCTGAAACAGCTATTGTCACGATTATAATTACCGCATAAGGGGGGGGGGGGGGGGGGGGGGTAATGGGATGGGATGGGTACTATTACGTAATCTTAAGATAGGATATGACTCCTATCCTATTTCTGAGAAGAAGAAGGTTTCAATGAGAACAATTAAAACGCATACTTAATTATATAGAGAAGTATTTTTATTAACATTGAAAAGGCACTGAATTTGTAACTAATCTAATGAGAAAGTTGAATTTGATGCGTTTTAAGAAGTTTATTTATGTAAGGCTCGATTTTACTTAAAAACAAAAGTAAGAGATTTTATCCAATTGAATGTAGATCTGAATGTAATAGAATTTTTCAGATCAATTTTCATCCACTTCCCGATCTATCGAAATACGTAAATTTTCGCACACGTGATAAAAATGATTACAATACACACAATAACAAAAATTAACCAATATTAAAATTTACCTTGCTTTATTGGTACGTGATAACCGTGTTTTGTTTATCTTTATGGTCATTTTTTTACCTGCCAACGTCCCCTTGGGCCATCTCAACGGCCCCCAATTTTCTCTAGGTCTTCCCCCCCTGAAGGTCTCAAACGCCCAAAAGGGGCGTTATCGCCCACGTTGAGAACCACTGGTTTAAACCAACAATTTAGCTGTTTAAGGATAATTTTAACATCACAGATTTAGAGAAAGGAATTTAACGAATAAAACTTAAAAATTAAGTGACTTGTTAAGTCTTTATTTATTTACCTTATCGTAAGCATGTATGAGCTTTCTTTCCCCAGGCTGCACGCTCAGGGTAGGTCTGGGCTTGATGATCTTCCTCAAGAAGGGGGCCAGCAGGCAGGGCTCCACGTCGCGGGGGTCGTTGGGGCCCAGAGCCCAGCTGGCCAGGAGTCCCACGGACACCGTCACGAAGGCCCCCACCAGGGTGTACCAGATGTAGGATATACGGTACAGGAAGAACACCCCGGTTCTGAAAGAAATTTATAGTTTGAATCACCGATAGAAGTATTTTTTGTGTCCGAGTAAGCTCAATTTTTGCTTACTTTTGGTGAAATTGATCCAACATTTTTAGATATTAAAATTTTTGGCCTTGTTATTTGACTTTTTTGGAGGATTCCATGACAGTTGATCCCACGGCAGTTGGACCCACGGCATACTTATATTCAATGTGTAGTTGGTTTAGGGAAAATACGGTATACCTACTTACACAAAATATAACTAAATGTTCCGAAGGGGCTTGCAGAGAGGATGTACTGCCGAATAACAAAAGTTTAAAACATATTCTCATTCAAATGCATCAAGGATACTGTATTTACCAGCATATATATCTCTGCACATACTGTACATCCCAGTGTATAAGTACTAAAAATTGATATTGTAAATTCGTATGATATTCATACCAAATCATTATTAAAGATTTTTTTGAAGTCGATTTTAGGTTTGAAATTGGTAAATAATGCACAAAAAATTATAATTTTATAATAATTATAATTTCGTGGGCCAACTCTCGGGGATCAACTGTTGGGTAACCTTTCTGAAATGTCTTACCTAAACTGGCAACATCAGGTTTCTTTCAAATCAGTGTAGATCACACTTCTAGGGATTGTCGTCTGTTCAGTGGTTTGGGTTTTATGTTTTGTTGCTAGCTTCGTACCGATACTCCACACAACACACGCGAGCCGTTACCAACTAGCAAATAAATAAAGCAGTCATATGGGCAAAATAAAGTGTATGAAATCAATCGTGACTAAAATAATTTATTTGGGCCTTCCCAATGTTCATGTATTTAATAACTTACTGGCTGGTTGGGAACGGCTTACATGCGTTGTGTGGAGTGGAATATTGAACGAAGATATTGAACCTCCAAATTTAAAAAAATATATACTTATAATATATTTGTAAACCCTGAAGAAGTGAGCTAAGCTCACGGAAACATGTTGGTTTTGTAAACAATAAAAGTGGTTACAATATAACTAAGGTTATTATTAATTTGTAATAAAAAAATATATTGCAAGAAAAATTAATTTGGACATTATGGAACGTCCGTTCCTTGAAATATATTTTCTTGCAATATATTTTTTTATTAATTTGTAATAAAAAAATATATTGCAAGAAAAATTAATTTGGACATTATGGAACGTCCGTTCCTTACAATTTTCAATTATCTTTCCTTACAATTTTTGGGGTAAAACTGGACAAAAAAGTATTGGCTGGTTGGAAAGTTGGAAAAGCAGTCTTAAAGGCCTCTTTCAGAAACACTTATTTTTAAAAAATTAAACGGTTTGCATTACATAGCTTTGATCTAGAAATTCCTAAATATAATTTCTGCACATTTTATAAAACCTGAGCTCACCGTTCGAGAATTTGCTGCTTCAAGATTCGCACTTCCGTTTTGTTCTGTTTTATGTGAGATGTTTTTGATTTCTAACGAAATCTATTAAGTACCTTTATTCTAACTTACCCCTGTTGAACTCGTCTTTTTAAAAGTACTTTTTAGCTTACCCTTCTTCGTCGTGAAAGACTGGAGTTTCTTTCAAGGTATAATTATAATTACATCCCTCTACTGTCATGGGCTTGGTATCAAAATGGATTTGTCCACTGGCTATGGCGAATTGCGCGTTGAGGCAAACCCACGACATAATCCCCAAGCCTGACACCCCTCCGATAAGAGCTCCCTGAAAAAACATATAAGTACGTATTTATTTCAGTGTATTAGGTTCTTAATCAAATGGCCAAAAATTGCGAAAATGCAATAAGTGTTTTGATGAAAAATGCAGCAGGTCCCGACCTATATAGGATTCAATTCTTCTGCACTGGGTCTCCGGTTTTTGTCGATTTGGTGCCGATACTCATCCAGTGGGACAACGGGGTAAGTCCTCCATCAAAACTGTCCTACCAGCCAATATTTGATCGGAGATGGCACCAAATTACATTTGTCTAAGTACTTAACCTTATCTTATAAATGTTACAAACCTTCGAATTAACCCAAGGAAATAGTATTCCCATACTAAATATCCCCAATTGAGGTCCATTCGTGATAGCTTCAAATGTCATAGTAAGCTGCAGCACAGTTCCCAACTTCTCAACCACAAACACGAGAGCTGAAATTATACAGAAATTGGTTTCTAATGTGACGCCAATGTTATAAAAGGTGGCGCAAAAATCATCACCCTAACCGAAGATGCTCTCATTTTTGCAAAAGGCGTCTTATGTCATCATGACTTTGATATTTGTGAATAAAATTGAAGTAAAATACACACTGAAAAACCATGGACTTCTGTACCCTCAAGAACACGGAATAATTCTGTTATAATAATTAATTTTATTTACGAATGAAGTTAGTTAAAGTTAGCCTAAGTGAGAACTTTTGCGTCACCTCGTACTAAATAGATATTAATTAAGTAACTATCATATCTGTATCAATAGTTAGGGAAACTCTATTAAAGTTTCGTAAATTTTATAACAGTTTAGGTAATAGATTTGCTTAATTAGGTATTTACCAAGACATAAAGCTCCCATTAAAACGACAACTGTCTTCATCAAAATGTTGGCCTGTCTGTTGCTGAGGGGTGCTTTGAAGAACGGTTTATAGAAGTCTTCAAGGACGACTGCCGACATGGAATTCAAGCTTGTAGATAGTGAACTGAAAAACGAACAATAATAAGGGTTACTTTAAAATGTATAACAAATGACGTTCATGGAGAAATATGGGTAATTAATTGGATGAGAATAAGGAAGACGACATATTTTACGATTCTTCTAGTATAGTCGTACTACCTACTATGAAAATAATCTTTGAGTACAATTATCTTTTGCCTACGATTTACCGAGGCCGATGGGAACGGGGGAGCTAAACCTCCCCTTGTAAACGCCTTTGTTTGCGATTGTTCTGTCCCAAGGCGTCAAAACAGTTAGTCAAAATGAGGATTTAATTCAAAGAAAGTTGCCAAAATCATCAATATGTATTTCAGTACGTAGGTAGGTCTGAACGTGTTTTAATACTATGTTTTAACCGTCTTTATCGGGATGGTACACACAAAGTATCGCTGTAGGAAGGAGCTACAATAATATGAAAATAATTTTTGTAAGCGTTGAATTTTACCTGAGAGCAGCACTGAATATGCCTGCTACGAATACACCAGAAAGTCCCGGGATTTCCCCCAAAATATCCATCACGAGTAGAGGAAGTAATTGGTCCTTCGCCCTCGCCAACTAAAAAACTACCCACTGTAGTAAGTCTTTGATTTTATTAACAAACATTGTATATGAGTAAAAGCACAATAGTGGCCGCTCACCTGCGTTGAGAGGGGATCGCAGTCGTGGTACCTGGCGAATATCAACATTCCACAATAGCAGCAAAAACCCACCAGGGCTATGATTCCCACCACGAAGAATGCCAAGGCTCTGGGGATATAAATATAAGACAAAAACATAGATATCCTAATTGTAATAGTTAATATACATGCCCTAACATAAAATCTGTGTATCATTTCGAGCTGGAGGCAAAGCACCTGGCCATATTTTTGAAATCAGGAGAGTTCAAGAAAGCTTTGAATAAACTATGATATCAGTCATAAGTTGACAGTCTTAGAGCGCACATTTAAATAACCAGACCCTGCGCAGAAAAGTAAATTTCGCTAAAATAAGGCAACGGTTTGCAGCGTAGTTCATTGTGGGACTTTTCCGCGCAGGATCTGAAAATTCGTTTTTCAGTGAACCGCCTGGCATGGCGATGCTATAAATGAGTGAGGTATGTAAATTATAATAAAAAAATTGTAAAAGTGCTTAACTAAACAGTAACAAAATATCTAATTTTGGAAACAAGCCCGAACTTTTGTTTACCCGATTTGTGATTTGTAGTTTAGTTTTTTAAAAAGGGACTAGTAATTAGAAAGCAGACTTAATTTTCAAGAACTAAACAGTGATTATTACAAAGCGAGTTGCATGTTTACAGTCAGATTCATTTAACAGATCATGGAAAAGGAGACAGCCATGCCGCACCGCCTCCCTGCTCCGCGCAACTTAGTTTGTTCCCTCTCCCTGATTGGCAGGTCTATCAATTTTAATGTCTGTGGACAAAACCATTTAAAACCTTTACAAGAAGGCTGTGATGGAATGGGTAAACACAAAATTATTAACAATCATAACAATTCTAGGACCAAAATCAGTTTATTTCCTGTCTTTCGCCTAAGGCTGGGTCCCTAAGCTTAAATTGTGTTGAGGCCCATTCGATTTGATTTGGAATTATTACTATTATCAAGGTCACAGAAAATTCCATTACGGTTAGTTAAATTCGTAAGAGGGTGTTAAAAATTATATCTACATACGAATATAATTTTTAACTAGTATGGATAAATTAATCTTTCATTTTAGACACCCACCATATAATATGAATTCTATTTTACATACTTCATATTTTAACAATATTAGGTGACGGTGGATCGGGTGGATGGTATGAATTGTAGGCAAGTATAAATTTTCTTTGTTAAAACCATTTCTCAAACGATTAATCAAACAATCGGCAATGTGGGTTAAAACAGGTTTTTTGAACCTGGAACACAGCCCCGAGGAAAATAATTTCCCTCAGGGCCTATGTCATATTTGGGGATGCTGTGTGAAGGGTCTTTTTAGGATTTTTTTCTTTATTTATTTGAACATAAAATAATATTCATAAAATATCTTTTGTATATAGTTGTGTACAGGTTTTTCGACTACCATTATGCCCGTATTATGTTAGCCGGGAAATGAAGGAGAGGAAGTTCTGGAAAGGAAAAGGTATGAGGGTGGGTAGGAATCTAGGTGTCAGTGTGTCCAGGAGCGACTGACGTGTGAATCCAGTCCTCCCGCTGTGGTGCAAGACGATGGGTCAAGAGAGACCAGCTGAAGAGGTCAAAGGGTCTCCCAAACCGGTCTTTAGCGATCTGCCCCGCCATACGGTGGGCAAGCGTATCCGCCGTCAAGACCTGACCACATAAAACACCCGAAGAACTCGGGCACCCTTGCTAACTCACCAAACGAAGCGAACCACTTGGGGTGACTTATGGCAGAGGTGTTTTCCAATAAATGGTTACCGGGGCGGCGCCCTGCCTCATACCAGCCTCCCAAATTAATTACTTTAAAACAAGTCTATCAGTATAGTAGAGAACTGGGTACCTTTTAGCTGCCTTCAAGTTGGGAAGAGCCAGGTACCTCTGCATCATGGTCTGATTGACTGCGTTAGTCTGCAGCCAGTACATGAACCCCCCTACCACCAACCCCCACACCGTGTGGCGTGTTAGGGGGTTCAAGTCGAAGCTGCAAATACAGACAAATAAATTTTTGATTTTTGAATTTTGTTCAAAAAGCGTTTCATTCAAAAAGACGATAGAATTTATGAACGATAATTTTGAAGATCAAAACGCAACCAAAGGCAACATTGCACATTTTGGTAGTCCATTAATAAATTCAATTTTGCGTGATTTTAGACGCAACTTTGGCATTTTTTGTGAGATAATTGTAATTATCAAATTGATTTTTTAATCATTTTTATATGTTTAATATTTCATCAAATTCGTGTAGTAAATAGAAAACAAGTTTTTTTTAATAAATATCAGTACCTCACATATAATTTCAAACGATGCCTCTAAAATCGTGAAGAATTAAATTATTTGGTGGCCTATATTTTAAAAATTGAAAACAAATAAATAAAGAAGCACACACCCTTACTAGATATTTACTATTAAAAAAATAATTTTTGGTTGGGTTTTTTGGCCTCAAATTATTTGTTTTGTATGAAAAAGGCCGCGCAGTCTTTCCCCTTAACTGGCGTAATGCCTAGTCAGGGCCGGCCCTGCGCCAAACGTCACCCGGCGTTAGAAGAAATCTCAAGGGCGCTATGTAATGTTGCATATACGAGTACATTTGCGAACTTAAGCTAAAGCCCGGTCACGGCGTTCTGCGCCGTTTAGCGGTTGCTTGGTTCCTTTCCTATAATTGGTGATTCGGCTCGCAGGTTCCTCGCTTCTTCTTGCGCCTTGCAAGTCGGCGCCCGGAGCGGACTGTTTCAATTGCAGCCCTGTGCCTAGTCTTTAACTAATAATTTTTAGTTTTGCATTTTTTAGGCGTATTTTGAGTTATTGGTGGTGACCGTTCCAAAGTCGTATTGTATCCTAGGTACATTCAGAAAAATATGTAAGAAGGCATCTGTTGTAAAAATGCATATTTTGTTAATATGAACATAAAAAAGTAATCTTTAAGAATGTAAGTTTAAAATAATAAGCTGCCTATCTATTGCATGTAAGTTTTGGACTTTTCGGTTGGTTCATTTTAATCTTATCCCATCCTCTACAGTTCATTGCTACAGAAGGTGCGGCAATTAATCAATCAAAACGGAACAAAGGACTCCGGTTTAACAGCGACATAACTGAATAATTAACATCCTGGACAAAGCGTGGCCCACAGATACCCAGTGGTCCATTTGCTTACTTGGGTGTCTCTATCCGGCTGCAACTGTCCCAATTCATCTGCCAGAACTGCTCTCACTCCCCTCGTGTCCAGGGTTCCCTTGATGGAGGATCATGGTACCAATATGACCAGGATCAGATACGTCCAAACCATGGCCTAAATTAATATTATCCATATGTTTTGCAATTACTTACTTGGGCGCCTCTATCCGGCCGCTGTCCCAGTTTCTCTGCCAGACAACTCCCACTCCCCCCACATCCAGGGTCCCCTTAACGGACACCAGGATCATGGCGCCGAACATCACCATGATCTGGATAACATCCGTCCAAACCACAGCCTGAAGTCCTCCCTTGAAAATCCAAAATAATGTCGTAAGAATTGGATTTAAAAACGATTTTTTTTTTTTTTTTTGTATTTCTTGGGCATTAACTATGTAACATTTTGTTTTCGAAGAGTTTTAACCGTGTCATTCACTAGCAGGTTTTAAGCCTGCTAGTGAATGACACGGTTGTGTCGAAACCGGTCGCAGAAAATTTAAAATTAAAGTAACAAATGTACATTGAATTTATTTTGAACTAGCGAGTTACCGGCATGCGTTGCAATGCCACTAATAAAGAAATTGTTTCTCCCTGCGTGACTTTTCCCATTCGTCCCGTTCTCCTTCCACTCCCATGACCCCTTCCCCCTCACGCGTTCCCCCTCCACCTTCCCCGCCTTCCCTCACACCTCTCCCGCGAACCCCCCTCCCGCGATCTCCTCCCCTCTCCCTCATTCAAAATATTCAGTCCCGGTACATTCAAATTTTCAAACAGCTCGCGTGCCATTACTGCATTTTTTTTTTCAAATTTTCTATTACAAAAATTCATTTGATCAATTAAATTTGGTACCTATTTAAAATAAATATTATTTTGATTAGATTCAAAGTATTCGATTTTGGTTAGTACCATAGGTGAGTACTTTAAATAAATTAATTAATTTAAAGAGTTTCGAAAATTGATTTAACAATCGATGGTTTGCAAAATGTCATTCTCAAATTCTGACATTTTTGACAGTTTTCTAAGAATTTTTGTAATCATTAAAAAAAATTCTGATATACCTATTATCATAGGGTTGTGATAATTAGAAACCCTAGAAGGTATTTTGAAAGTTTCAAACGTTTCCTATGCTTAATATAGCAATACATAGACAATTTTTAACTCATTTACCCCCAAGCAAGCACATTTTGATTTTTACTTATAGATAGATAGATAATTTTAAATAATCATGACGAAATTGACACATGTCAACTTTGTCTGCAAAATGAGGGATATATAAATAATAAAATAATCTCTCTTTCAGTTACGTTACGTCGTACAACGTTAATTAAAAAAGAAGGATTATCAGTAATACAGCTTTTATTTAAAAAAAGGAAAGTATCCGTGCAGACCACACAGGAAATAATAAAAAAATGCATTTGAAGAAAAGTAGATAAAGAATATTTGCATTTTTATCGAAGTTTTTTGTAATCCTTATATAATAAGAATGTCAAGGATCAAAATATAAGTATAATTACTTAATAAATTTGGTAGTTTTTTGTGCATTAAAACCATCAGAAGAAAAATCATTTGTTATTTTGAAACATATCGGAATCTTTTTGGATTCTGTTAGGAAACAGATTTGATCAGTATTAATTGTAAAAATAACGGTAAACTCACGACACAGGTGTAGAATACGCAGACCAAACAAACGATCGGCGTTATTATATGAACATTCACTCCAGTAACTGCGAAAAAGATAAAAAATAAATCATATTGTTAGGGAAGTAGGTGTCAGAAATAATAAAAGAGACTATTTTTTACCTTGGTTGAATGCCAGTGCTGGGACATATATTACAATTGGTAACCAGGCTATCTAAAAGCACAAAATGAAACCATTTTCAGAAAACAAAAAAAATATAAAGGTAATCCTACAAAATTAAAAATAGTAGTTATATTACCAAAGCAATTGTGAAAAGAGCTGATCCAAAGAGTCTTACACTTCTATCAAACCTCTTCTCCAGGTACTGTGGAAAAATATAATAATAATTAGTATGATTATGCACAAGAAGGAAGTAATAAGTAATAAGAAGGACCTAATAGTATTATTACCTAAAATTTCACCGCAGGGGTAGGCAGAGAGGGTAGACCGCCGAACAACTCGGCCTTGGCACACATTCCTTGCCTCATTCATACATACACCATCTCATACATTGTAGGTACTCTTCTGTTATTTTGACTCTTGACATGACCCAAGTATCTGGTTCACTTGATCGTGCTGTGTCGTCCTCGGGCGTCTCCAACTTCTTCTGCCATGAGCACTTACATCGTATTTATTTTCTCCTTATAATCCTTTCTTCGTTCATTAACCCTACACGCCTCCAACCTTCTAACTCTTACTCATTACTTTACCACACATACGCATCAGGGATCTCATTTATACAGCAATCAGTCTACTTTCATCCTTCGTCTGACAGTTCCATGCCTCACTTCCATACATCAGGATAGGTACCAGCATTCACTGTGAACTCTATTGGAGCTTCGCATCCTTAGACATTTTTTTGTTAGCGCCAATCGCGTTCAGTCCTCCATTAATGGATTTTCCTGCATTTACCCTACTTACAATATATCTATCAGCCTTTCCGTAAACATACACATCTACGTAAATATTGAGGTAGGTACCTACTGTAAAGATATTAAATGGGTTTTTCGGGAAATGTTTAGGGTATAACAGGGCTGGAAAAAATAGATCGTAATAGTTCTTACCTCATAATTAGAAATCAACCCCATATCGTGGAAAACTGGCAAATAGACGTTAGCCATAACATAGGACATCGAGATTATTCCCCCAGCTATGAATACATATTGGGTTCCATACATGTACATTTCTGTTGGTGCCCCCAATAAAGTAATACCCGAGATGAAGCTGAAAAAAGACAAGCTATTGTAGAGAAAAACATATTTTGCGTTTGGTTTTCACCTTCTCTCCAGCAAAACATACATCGCATTCGAAGCCCAGAGAAAGGCTATTCCCTAAAATTTGTTATAAGAGTTCGTTCTCCCGCGAGAAGTGCTGTCAGATTTGTATGATTTTCTACTGCTGATATTTGCTTTTTCTGTAGGCCGATGTCAAAATTTCAGCTGTGAGCTGTCACGTATTTTAGTTTGCGTCGTTTTAAACACGAATTCCTGCAAGTATGCATGATTATTTATTCAGAAAATCACACAAATCTGACAGGATCTAGGGGGGCGGGGGTAAAATCGTAATTTATATGTTTGATTGAAAAATCGCACGTAGTTCTATCGATTATCCATTTGATTTTAAAACGTCCATTGGTTTATGAATCCTAAGTCGATTTTGAACGTCATACGTTTTGTGTATGTCATACGTTTTCAACGTGGGCAATAACGCCCCCTTGTGGGCGTATCACATTTTCAGGTGGGCAGTAGAAGACCCAGAGAAAATTAGGGCGTTGAGATGGCACAGCGAGGGCACGGGCAGGTAAAAAAATATGGTTTAAAAATACAAAAAAACACGCTAATTAAACTTTAAATGAAAGCAAAGTAAACTTTAATATTGGTTAATTTTCGTTTATTGTATGTATTATGATACTTTTAATTTAAAAAGTATTACAAAATTTATACGAAAATTTATATATTTCTATAATTAAACTGAAAGATTCCATTACATTTAAAACGAAAAATAAATTGGATGATATGAAATTTATAATATCTTACGTGTTTTAGGTACTATATCATGAGTAGAAGAAGGAAGGAGGTAGCAACCCAGTAGGTATTTAAAATACAAAAGAATTGTTTTTTTTAACTTGCTACAAAAAGACAAAACAAATAATTTCATATCAGTCAGCGGCTGAGTGGCTCAGATAAGTCACGCGGGTCCCCCCGGGCGTCGCGTGTTCGATTCATTGGCTGGCTAAGTCCTCCATCACAACACAAGCAACATTTTCGGCTCTCTGGTAATAATAGGAGTTTTTCAAACATTGTTGTGTTATTAAATAATATTCTATTAAGGTGGTCAATAATTCAATACAATTTTGACGCTCGATGATTCATGATCCGAAGTAACAATAATGATTATTTATTTAAACAGTTTTATAATAAGAATATAATTAAACAATAAATTGATAAATTATTTACCTGGCGACCAGCGACATTGCGACTGGGAACACTTTCATATTCCTCCCCCCCATCAAGTAATCTTGCTCACTTTCCTGCTTTTTGAAAAAGCCCCAATAAATTCCCACGATTGCACTCATCGCCAACATTAAAACGAAAACTACATAATCAACCCAACCGAACCTCTGCAGCTGATTATTTAACGTTTGCATTTCTAAATCACCCATTTTCAGGCTTTGATTAGGTAGGTACAATTCTACTTTAATTTACTGATTATTATCACATATTTAACTGGTAACAATTATAATTGAAATGGGGCCTTTCAAATTTGTAATTTTTCCGACCATACAGCGGTCACACTGGTGGACTAACTTATTGCATTATGATAGAAGGGGAACCTAACCAAATAGCATCCCAAACTCTTTATTAATAAATTGCGGCCGTAATTGAGCACCCATTTGTTCACCTTATTGGAGTGGGGACTAGGTACCAATGCCATCGTATTCAAAGTGTATCCTGTACCTACATCACTAAGATTCTTGTGGTGTAAATTAATTGATTGCCTTCCTTTAACTTTAAATTAAACCGGAAAATGATAATCATCTGAATCATTCATGCTCTTATTTATACATGTTTTTTTATTATAAGGATTCATTAGAAGTACTGCATACACGCTCAACGAGGAATTGAAAATAGCGCATCGATTTGTATACTGTTAAATCAAGGCGAAAGATCAATGAAGAAAAAAAATCTTAGTTTCAGTTTGAAATAACTGGGACGGCTTGTTTAAAACACTTCTTGCAAAATAATTTTTAAAATAGGTATATTTTTTTGAAGAATTAAATAAAAATACGAGGAATCTGCTTTTATTCAAGGCTTTTGCAAAAAAAAATTCCAAACGTACAAACAATTTGTAAGATATTACTTTATTTTTGTTTTTCTACATGGGGGGACTAGCGATGAGTAGGTTCAGCCGGAATGGGTTCTTGAACTCGAGTTCTTTACCGGAAGTGGTTCCCACTCCCATTCCTTTTTCAAACCAACCACTCACAGAGAACTCAAACGAATGCCTCTTCCCAGCGCTTGACACCCGCATGCGAACTCGCACCCGTATGTGAAGCTCGACCGGAGCGCGGACTCGGGCTCAAACGCGGAACTCGGAGCCGGGCCGAGAATCTGGATGCCCCTACCGGTCGGCGCGACGGGAGCGACGGGTGACAATCCCGAGTCCACGTGCGGGTCCTTGCGCGCTATCGGGCTCTAGTTCCTGTGCAGGTCCCGGGTCCGAGTTCTTCTGCAGGCTCTATCCGGGGCCGCCTCCGAGTTCTTGACCGAACTCGTGCGTCCCGCTTCGGTGCGCCGTCCCAGCGCCCAGTCCGCAACCAAGAACTCGAACCCGGGACCCGCTCCTAGAACTCGAGTGCTTTTAAAACGAAGCACTCCTCGGAGGCTTCCGGCAAAATGCAGAACTTACCCACCTCTAGGGGGGACGTTATAATAAAGCATATAATTCATGTTAGCGTACCCCCGTCCGTGGATATAAACCCTTTCAGTAAATACGCGCGTTTAAGGATATGCCAAAGACGCGCTTTTTGATTTTTTCAAAATGTTGTTAATGAAGATTTTTGTTTTAACATGTTTTGTACATTTTATTATGATATAATCCGCGCACCAGTGCAGTCATAAATATAATAAACCACACACAGTGCAGTGAAGAACTGAGATATATTATTATTCATGGAATCGAATCTGGCAATATTAACAATGTCACATTTGACAGCTGTACCATATCGAATATCTATGGTTGCGGATTCTGAAGCTCCTTGTGGAAATAGATAAACAATTTCTGGCGGTTGTTACTAAGAAAGTTAGTTCTACAACGGTTTTATTAATTTCCTAAAAATGAGTATTCTTTTGAGCGACGCAGAAAAGATGTTTATCATCCACGGGGTTCAGGTACAAAAACATCTTCCACCAAGTGCATAATACAATGTTTTTATGTTGACAGCATTTTATAACCTCTATATTTGCAGGAAGATTATCGTTCGGATGGACGTGCGAGGATCGACTATAGGCCAATGGAACTGGAAACAGACATAGTAAATTGTGCAAGCGGATCGGCAAGATTGCGGCTAGCCAATACTGATATTCTAGTGGGTGTTAAGGCTGAAATAGATGTACCAACTTTGGATAAACGAGATCAAGGAAAGATAGAATTCTTCGTAGACTGGTAATGAAAACAAAAAAAATATATAAAATCATGATCGCATCATGAAATGGTAATCTTTTAGCAATAACTATCGTTCTTAATACTCGTTAGCAAGCTTTTACTCACGCACTCATTAGCAACTCAACGTGACAATAAGAAGCAACTATTTCAGTTGTCGCAGATGGAAAATAGTGCAATTTAATAGCAATTTCGTTCAAATCAAAATTAATATTTTGCGCCATTAGTATGGCGGCCATCTGACATGTTGCCAAATGAAGCGAAAACTTCGACAACTTTACCTTAGGTTTTTGTAAATTGTACCCCCTTACCAGATAATGTGATTATATATTTATATATATATTTCTTCTGTCCGTGTATGTCACTGAACTCCTCCTAAACGGCTGGACTGATTTTGATGAAATTTTTTGTGTGGGTTCGAGGGGATTCGAGAATGGTTTAGATTCACAATTTGGTCCACTGGAAAATGTTCTTTTAATTATTTTTTTTATTTCTAAGGAGTTGTTGATTTTGGAATGTTTTACATTGGATCCGGCAGACTGCGCTACCATCGCAGTATCGAATATTCAATATTATTCTATTTTAATTTTAGTTTGTCGACAGTTGTGTACAGGACAACGTCTGTCGGGTCCGCTATAAATAAATAAAATAAATTGTGGAACATTCCAGAACACTCTCGAATGTTGTCCTGAGCGAAGCCGGGTAACCCAGCTAGTATATTTATAAAAAATGGTATATAATCTACCATATGTAGTTTCCTCAGAATAGCTAGTTATATTCAGAGAAATTTTTTTATACTTATCCGGATTCGCTGATTCAAGAGCCAAACTAAAAACTTATTTTGGGTTTCTTAAAAAAAATCATTGTTTTTGGAAATTATGTAATTATAAGTGTGTGGTAGTCGTAAGTAAAATTTTACCCTGGATAGTATGAGTATTAATGTATTTACTTTTTATTACAGTTCCGCTAATGCCACCCCTGAATTTGAAGGCAGAGGTGGAGAACAGTTAGGCACCCTTATATCCAACTGCCTCCTCAGAGCATATGAATCTCCACAAGCATTTGACCTTAAACAACTCTGCATATTACCTGAAAAGCAATGTTGGAAGTTATTTGTAGATGTATTGGTAAGTAAAGATAATATTTTAAAGCTGTTTCTCCATTCCAAGTCTGTTGAGTAATGCATTATTTCGACGCTGGAAAGGGAAAGATGGCTAACGAGCCAGCTGTCAAATTAAAGATGAACTTACATAGTAAGCTATATTGTTTGTGTGTGCTTTTCTAGAGTTTCCCAATTGCTCTTGGAAAGACTCCCGACTGCTTAGTAAACTTGATTTGATAAGCACTATGTTTTAACCATTTTTCCTTTCCAGTGCCGATATGAACAGTTGATTTAATTAAAAAATATTCATTCACTGAAGACAATATTAACAACTCTCAAATGAAAAAATACGGTCGCATCTAGGAATTGAAAACAAGACCTAATTCAAATTTTTAGTTGAGAGTCTCTAATATCATCATTAATGATTAAATATCACAATTTAAGGTTTTACTCATTAAGGTATTCCAAAAATAAAAAAAAATATTACTTGTAGCAAAAATAATATGTTGAAAATGTTATATGTATTTGCAGATTTTGGAATGTGGCGGCAATCTATTTGATGCTGTATCATTAGCTGTTAAGGCGGCTCTCTTCAACACTCGAGTGCCCCGAGTAGAAGCGGCAGTCATTGATGGAGGCTCCATAGACCTCAAACTGTCAGACGATTTGTTCAACTCTGTCAGATTAAATGTTGGAAGTGCACCCTTATTGGTAATACATACATATAATATACATACAAATTTTCTTTTTTTATGTCAATTTTTGCAATTGATTTAGGTGATTTTGATAATTTTAAAGGGGAAAAATATATTACATTCTTTACATAAGTTGTTTACGGTGTTCTTTTTTTTACACGAAGGAAAATATCTAATAATTTTTCAAACATTTCTCTTGCTGAAAACGTATTATAAATACATATTATCTACAAATTCTGGTTAATAATGTTTTTTGATGTGGAGGCAAATACTGTTTTACTGATTCGTTGTTTAAGTCGAAAACACAAGGAATATTCTAAAAATAATTTTCTCTGTGTAATGTGGTATGTATTAGATCAGGCATGCTCAAACTGCGGCCCAATTGAAATTTTTTGCGGCCCAAAAGTATTGAGTAGATGGTAGTGAGAAAAATATTAATAATATTATTGTATAATGTATTTTCAGGTAACAATGTGTAGAATCGGTAAGAGCTGTGTGGTGGATCCGAGTGCCGAGGAAGAAAAGTGCAGTCCCGTCTCTCTGGTGATTGGAATAACTGGCAACCCCAAATATTACGGAGCAGATGCAGAATCCTCCTCAGTTGGGAAAATTACCACAGTCATGACTCACGGTGGTGGCTCTCTGCATTCTGTGTCCTTGACCAGAGAATTAAAAGAGGGATGGTAAGTCTTGCTTGCACTCTTTTCTATGTAATATTAGTTACAGCTCGACACATTTGACTTTACAATTTGACGGCGTCGCCATCCCAAGCCAAGGTACTCAGGCTGAATGACACTGGGGAACAGGTCACGAATGGTGCCTCCGAGTACAGGGTCGCATCTCAAAGTATTTAGATTTTACTCCAGCACTCGGGGTATCTGCTCAAGTGAACCTCTATCTATTCCCTAGATACTTGTGGGACCAAAAATGGACCATCCAAACAAAAAAAACTAGGGGCCTTTGGGGAATCTAGCGGAGAGGTGAGCTGAGACCTCCTCTGCCTCTTGTGGCCTTCAGGGAACCCAAAACTCTTAAACCGCTACAAGATCCTCCAGGGGAACAATTTGCAAGTAAACAGGGACTTGAAACAAACTCACAGGAATTAAACGAAATTGGAGATAGCAATAGATTTTTAGCACAGATTACTGATACAAGCATACATACTCATATGTGTATACTGTATGGTGGCACCTGATTTTTGACGCCACTGAAGTTTTGGCATTCAAAAGATTAACTTCTAATCTTATTGATGCATTTAAAAAAAAATTATTGCATGTGTTAATGCAGATATTTCTACTCTTTTATTAATAAGATTTTTTTGTGTACGTTTTTTAAATACATATGTACATATTAAATTTTGGTTTATTTTTTATTTCTGCAGGTCAGCAGGGACTACTCTGGACCAAGCGCTCAGTGAATCTCTGCTCCTGGAAGAATCCCAGAGTGCCAAGAAAAAGGGACCATATGGTTTTTTGAAGTGAATAATTCATCTAATTAGTAAATATTATATTTTAAGTTTTTCTTTTTAAATGCAAATAAAATAGGAACACATTATTTTTCTATTTTTTATATTTCTTAAATTCGAACAGGACTAAAGGAGAATTTACAAAATGGGATAATACTTAATTACTATTTTTTAAATTGTCGATACAAATGTTAATATTATGTACATGAATAATTTTACTTATAATTGAAGTAAAGCCGTTTTTGTAAGTACTTATTTATCTATTTAATAATAATAGCTTTTTAAAACTCGGACTTAAATGAAAATACCTTTTCCATTTGTATATATAATACTTGTTAAATATTTTATGGTAATTTTACACTACAGACATTGGTTAGAGTGAGTAATTGTTTTTTTTTCTTTAAAAATTCATATTATGATGAAATTTCACATTTGTAGCTTAAAACTAAACACAATATTAACCTTTTTAAGACAACGTCGTTAAAAAATTTGCAATACCCGTAGAGGGGCAGATTTTTCGCGATTTATAAATCTCATTTTAATAAAATATAGTGTCACTTAAGGGGGCAGCCCGGCCCTGTGCGGCCCACACTGTTAAAGGGTGTATTTTCCATAATTATTTTCAAGCAAGCGATGAATGGAATTTTTTTTATTAAAACTCATAGTCAATATATACATATAGAAGACTGTATACAATTTTTTGTACACTAATCTAAAGTATGGTTTTACTATGAATCTAAAGTATAGGTTTACGGTGTACACCGCTTTCAACAGGACACTCCGAAGAAATTGCTGCTCGGTGGTTGACAGCGATTAAGCCATACGGTTCATCAGAAAAATAAAAATAAAAAATATATTTAGAAACTAGACATATGGGTTTATGGTACCACGTAGGGGAATGTTGATATCTAAGAAGAAAAAAAAATGGCGGACCAGCGAATTTTAATTTCCGGTTTTTATGGAAAATTTTCATCGTTCATAAAAAAAAGCAAAATAGAAGGGGGCCCTTTTTTCCCCGTACGTGGTGCCATAGAGACTGGATTTTCTAACAGTTTAAGCGCCTTTGTACATGACGCTACTTACAATCTATTCTAGCCTCATGCGCGTAGCATCCGCGGCACTCGAGAGTACCCCCCATACGATTTTGCTAGAGTTCGTACACGACGCTACGGGGCGACTGTCGGTTCAAAGTCAGTTGCGCAATATTGACGGTGCTGATCGCGTGCTACGCATCGCAGCATTCGTGTCTGCTACTTTTCGTTTGACGTTTGATAAAAATGGCGTCTGAACAAGAAAATAACGTTAGATTTGCTCTGGAAGTGGAAAAAATCCAGAATACGCAAGAAAGGATTTAGTGGAGAAGGCATAGATTAATGTTGGAGAAAAAGTCATTTGACATCGTTTGACATGGTGTTAACTCCACGGCTGCACGTGAAAAATGATCAAGTTCAGTATAATTCGGGTAGCGCCGTGTACGGAAACCAGCTTTAAAAAGTAGTGTATCTGCAGGGTACTTGTGGTTGTGTCGCAATCACGTAGTTTATAGGTATCTCCATGAACGGAGGGCCTAAGACTTTGTGCATGCAAATTGGATGTATATTTTTTTTAATATGCTGTCAACCAGGTTGAAAAAAGTAGTTTCGAGAAAAGCTTTCAAAGTTTTGCTGAAGGATAATTCATTCAAACTGTTTCAAACGGTTTCACATAAAATGCTACATCTCCATCAATTTTTTCAAAACATTAAGTGAGAGCATTCTTAACAAAGGCATCTTACAGAAAATTTAATTTAAAAAAAATTACAATTTTTTTTTTCCACGGTGGGCTAGGTAGTGCCTTAAAAAATATTCAAAGACGTAGATGTAATCTAAACCGTTCCAAAGAAAACAAATCAAATCCAACAATCAAACATTTTGTTATATAAACAATTATAATAACGAAATAGCATTGTGTATAAATGACGCTTGTCTTTTAGGCACGCGATCGGTTGGCATGTATACATGAGGCTCGAATCAAATAGGTTAAATAATAATACTCTGTAATTATTTATGGTAATATGTCATAGAGCTTTAAGGCCTTTTTCGATGGCGGGTCTGGAGATCGATATCCACACAACTTAAGACTCCTGCTGCCCGGATTCAGTGGGTCTATGGCATTTTGCAAACAATTTTACACAATAAAACAAAAAGTAATTTGTACACCGGAAATCCTTGTTATAATTTATGACATAATGATATGTATGTTTTAGGAATGAATTTACAATTTTGCATTGTTGAAGAATTGTGCCCTGCATGGTACGAAACATTGCAATTGCAATGTCGACCTTATGCATTCATTTTGCCTTTGGATGTTACCTCTACTGGGTTAGATAGACAAAAGAAAAAATGTCACTAAAGCCTCGATAAAATTGAGCGAGTTTACAAGCTACTAACCAGCAAATTCACTATCTGCTAGTAAACTCGCTCAGTGTAATCGTATTACTAGCTAACTAGCAGATTGTGAACAATCTATGAAAAAAGTTAAAAGGGGGGTCACAACTTTGCTCCCTACTCGCTAGCTTATGCCACAAGATGGCGGCCCACCAACAGCTGATTTCGTAACTGTCAAACAGCTGACAGAATTAGTTTTCACGGGAGTCATTAATTCTCGCTAGTGGCGTTAGCTGCGAGTTTTCTATAAAACGTCGACAGAATTAGTTCGCGCGGGAGTTGTTATTTTAGCTCATTTTATCAAAAAGGAGTTAAAAAGGAAAGCAAATGTTCCACTTCATTTTTAACGCTAGAACACCCAGAAAAGATAGCAACACATGATTTCAACTCGCTAGCTAGTTCGCTATTGAGCGAATGGACAGTTTTGGTGTCATCATGACAATCTCACTTGCCGATTCGTCTGCTTTTAAACTTGCCAGCTAGTGGCTTGTAAACTCGCTCAAGGTAATTGAGACTTTAGTACGGTATTGTCTACACTTGGGCTTTAATATCTTTTGATTTATTGAAGTTTCTTGACATCCCCTATGGGTTAAAGACCTCTGTATTATGAATGCAGTTTTAAATATAGGAACAGCTGACGTTTTTTTTGTTGTTTTTAAACTGGGAGGGTTTCTCGATAACCCCTTATGCCATATAGTTCACATTTAGCACACATCATTATTTAAAAATAATCTTAATATTCAATTATCATAATATATAAATATTAAACTGTATAGATAATAAGCTACACTAACTTTGACTTATATCCTAACATTGACCAAAAATTCAACATGTGTGAAAAATAAATTACAAAAAAATAGTGAGCATTGAGAGGAAACCCGGTCGCCGAGAAATTTCAACAAGAGGTATTTTACCAAACTGTTTTTGTCACTGTCGCTCTTACCACCCCGAATACTGAGCGGAAGGGACAATTGCACCTCAGGCTGATAATACCCACATAAAATCAACAAAATTGAAGTTTTGTATTCCCATTTTTTTCTCTAAAATTTGACAGATTCTTAAGATTTTTTACTAACTGTATTAGAAGAAAATATTTTATGTCTTTACATTGTGCTTTTTAACAAATGAATTGAATAATTTGTATACTGAAAGTCTGTTGAAGGTGTCTGTTCAGGAAATTTTAACGACTTTTGGAGGGTCTTAACTCCTGTAAGGCTGGCTTTACATTCGTAAGTTTTTTCCTGTAATTCGCTCGTGTAAGTGAATTATGGCCAAATTACCAATGTAAACGGCACCAAAAGTCACTTAACGTAATTTAAAGCATGTTACAGAACTTCTTCTTCCGGAAGTTTTTTGACAGGTCTAATCGCGTCCGCGCGAAATTACAGCCTTCTCACAGCTTATAAAATCAATTTGATAAGCTGAGGGACTTTTTGTAAGAAATAGTACCAAAATGCACCGTTGCGAAATGTCAAAAATAAAAAGACATTTGTTTTTATTGGATTTTTTTCTTATAAAACTAGTATTTATTTCCACTTATTTGAGTTTTCTGAAAATGAGCATCCTTCTATTCAATTATCGGTCCAAACCTTTCTAATCTCAATGTTTCTGTTTTTAAAATTACGTATTTGAATACGAAGTCGGTTGCAGTCGGCAGCTGTCAGGTAGCTGTCATTCGAATAAAATGAAATAAATCCATTAATTTTCGTCTTTGACGGCACAAAAGTGCGTGGAGAATTGTTTAATTAAAGCCGAAATCCATTTCAGTACTTTATTTGGTCCTTTTCGTCTTTATTGACAAAATCGCGTAAATTTGACAGTAGCAGGTCGTTGTTGAAAGGAAGCCATCTTACCGCAAATACATTTACAGATGTAAACGGTCGCATGAGCAGTTACACAGGTCGAACTTCCGAAAAACTTCCGTGATCATTAATTACCACAAGTCAGATTCATATGTAAACGCTCCTGGGAGTAACCTGTCAAAATCTTACGTAATCCGTAATTTTTAATTACGAGTGTAAAGCTAGACTAAGAAGTAACTTATAAATATTAAAAAATGTTTGCAGTAGTGTCAAAATACAGAAGGAAATTGGGGAATACGTTTGTACGGACAAAACGCTTCCCGGTTTCCCCTTAACTGTGGACAAAGATCATAAATTTTATAAAACAGTTTCTCCCGTTGTTCATACAAAAATAAAACAGTATAACAAATGGATTGATGACATTATAAAAAACAACATTTTGCAAAAGTTGATAAATCCTCTGCCGTTATAAATATATTGCGTAAATTATAGAAATATCTGACGATAAAACCTTTCGTAATATGCCTTGATATAAAAATTATACGGCCCAAAGAACTCTTTCATCAATTTTCATAGTTCGTTTATGGTTAAATTGATAATGTAAGAGTGTTGCTTTTTTACATTAACTCCACACAGAAGGACCTGAAAAAAATAATTTTCCTCAGGGCCTGTCATCTTCGGGGATGCTATGTGGAGGGGTCTTTTCAAGGAGAGGAAGTTGTGGGAAAGAAAAGGTTATTAGGGGTGGGTAGGAATTTGGGGGTCAGTGTGTTCAGGAGTGACAGATCTACGAAACCATCCCTTCTACTGCAGTGCAAAGCGATATGTCGAGAGAGTCCAGCTGGAAAGGTCAAAGGATCGCATCCGTTGCCACGGCCCGGATAAACCTCATCCCACGAACTTTGACCACCACAATTTTTTCTTACTTGCTCAAAATTTGCATATTTTATGCTACATCAAGTGAACTCTGAGATGCAGCTTGCCTCAGTAGATTTGATTTGATACACGCTGTCAATACGGTCCCAGTCACTAGAACCACGCACATTGCTACGTTAGACCAAACATCGCCCCACCAATCAAGGAAATAGCCGGAAACTATAGTAAAGATGATGCCAAACACCTGAAATTAAATTAATAATTTTTTATTAAACTTTAGTTTGATAAGATCTACATACACACAGTGTCCGGAAACTCACACTACAATCAGAAAACTGTTGAATCTACAAAAAATTTGGAGTAGCTGCTTAGTGTATTTTAAAATGCATCAAAGCATAGACTCGGCTCCAAAACTTTAACTCTTTAATTGCTGAAAAAGTTTTAAAAAATAAAAATTGAAATGCTAAGATTGAAAAATAAAGTTTTTTTTTGTTTTGTGTAGATTCACCAGTATCCGGCTTGTACCACGAGTTTTCGTACACTGCGTATACAGGGTGTTAAAAGACGTACTTGACTCATTTTAACCAACGATTTCTGACATTATTTGGAGTAAAAAATGTTATTGAAATTTCTCCTTTGGACTTTTTTGAAGTTTTTTTTTTTTTTAAACCACTCAGTCACTCAGCCGAGTAATCACCCAACCCGTCACCCTCACCTCGCCCCTAACTTTCCAATAACTACTGATTTTTTAATGTTTTTAAATGAAAAAATAAAAAATCCAAAATTTCACCGGAGACCTAAATTTCATGTACATTTTTTACTCCAAATAATGTCAGAAATGGTTAAAGTATGTCTATTGCGTTCCTTAACACTCTGTATAAGATTGTCGAAGATTACATATCTAGTAACTCTTTATCAGTTTACAGTCATTAAATAATCAGGAATTTTCGAAGTTATTAATAAAAAAATATCATTGATTATAAACACCTGATCAATGGAGTAAAAGTAAATGCTGTCACTGATAAATGGCTAAAGCGCCATTCTGCTAAATGGCACTTAAGTTATTTATCATTTCCAGCTTCGATATGTTCCTGTCTCGGTTCTCACTATCCTTTTTTTCTGTAAAACAATATTGATAATCTTACCTGAGCGGAGGCGTTCATTAATCCTGTGACGGTGCCTTCTGGTTCTGGATATGTGATTTCCGCCGCATACTCAAAGCCTACAGGTAAATAGCCTGTCATGAAGAATCTGCCAAAAAAAACATAAATAATATGTACATACATGGAATCGTAAAAAGGGTATGTATGTGACATATACGTGATTGATCACAAAATTGTACCTCCGGCAGATTACTTGTAATCTACGTAATCTATTTAAAAAAGAGGTAAGGCAGTTCAAATCCCATTAATCGACAGGTCGTCGACATTTCAATCAATCGAAGTTTATAAATAAATACAATAATAATAATTTCTCAGTGAGTCGACAATCAACACCTGATATTATTTTGTGCCTGTTCGTGTTGAAGTAACTACATATTCTGCTTGTTCTTTTATATTCTTGAGAGTTTTGTTGAATTGTGAACAAGAAATCATGGCAGCGAACGAATTAAGAGATTGTACTTAAATAAATATGGGTCCTGTTACTAACTAAATATTTAATTAATACTAACCCTAAAATAAATGCACCCAAATACACAATCCAAATGTGTCCAGCACCCAGTGTGAATGTGTATATGACCATTCCAATGGCCGAAGCTGCATATAATGCCAAGGTAGTCTCCTTGAATCGGTGTGTCTTATCCAGTATAAAACCACAGATTAAAGACCCAAACAATCCTGCTAGAACTAACACCAAACCAATTCTTCCAATGTCTTCGTTGGCACCCTGAAAAATAATTTTGTTTTCAAATTATGTTTTAAATTTAATGTTGTTCACTTTTCATAAGTTTCTAAAATCACGCAGGGCCAATGTTGCAAATAAAAACATATTAGGGGGCATACGTTAAAAACGTGAGCTGTTTTACTTTCAATTTAGACTCCTCCCCCCCTTGGTGAGGTTAAGTGAGATTTGGTGGGATCCCCCCCCCCTCATATGAGATTTACACTACAGTTGATAAAGGACATTTATAAAGAATAAAAATTAGATTTTTTCATTGGGAAAAATGGGACACTTCAAAAGGAGTGAAACAACTTAATAATTTTTTTTATTATCTCTATTATAACAAATATTCTTTTTAAGTTGACATGAGATTTTTATTGACCCCCCCCCCCCCCAAGTTTAAACGAGATTTGATGAGATTTTACTGAACCCCTCCCCCTCATTTTTAGCTCACGTAATTAATGTATGCCCCCTTAGAGTAGCACGGAGGTCAGTGTGTATTTGGACACTGTTGGTCATTGTCATTGGTCATTGTTGGTCATTGTTGGTTATTGTTGGTCATTGTTGGTCACTGTTGGTCACTGTTACTTTGTTGTTGTCCATGATTCCAGGGCTGAATATCTAATAATCATTCCAAGGAGTACTTTTCTCGTAAACAGCTCTTTTTGTATGGGCCAGAATTGTTGAACTATTGGTGCTTTTAATATTCCACGGTGATAGCACGGCAATGGCACAAAAAAGAATAAAATGTATATTATTTATCACAATAATGCTACATCTCTTTCGTACACACTAAATAATAGTGAGACAAACGATGTGCATATGTAGGAAAAATGCAATCATTAGCGTACATTTCCCTCAAAAGTTTTAAGAAATGAAAAGCTGCATGCGGTCACAGTGGGAATATTAAAAGTGCCCATTACAATGATTTAAATAGTTACCTTTCCATGTTCTGAAGGCTCTGTCCAATGCAGGCGCAAGATTCAAAGGATTATAAGGTAGAGATGAGTTTTGCATAACAATTATGTATTTATTGAAGAAAATTGTAAAATTTACCGGAAAGTTTCCCAAAACAACTTGGTTCAGCAGCGTTGATATTGCGTAGAAGATTCCTACGTTCATTCCATAAGTGACTAGCAATAACATGTAGTTCCTGCTTTTGCCCAGCCTTTTAATGGATTCGAAGAAATTGTCCCCGATGCTAACCTCAATATTGTCCTGAGCGGCTGACGGTGGAGTAGGGGGAGCGCTTTTGAAAACTGAGAAGGTTTTTGTTAGTTATAATATTATTTATAAAATCTTACCATTATGTTTGGAAAGGCTGTACAATATTCATCAACGCCAGTCTTCTAAATCGATATTATTTAAGGAGATTAGGATTACATATTAAACTACGTAAATTATTGAGCACTTACAGATTATTATCAAGAGTAGCAGAATGGATGTCAGGGCGGCCATAGTGTAGAACATGATTTGTAGTTGGTTTCCAACATCTTCCTTGTCATCGCTGTTTTTTACTAGTATAGGAGGAAGCAGGAATCCGGCAGCAACACCTAACTGAAATAAGTTTAAAAATATGTAGATACACAGTAGAATTTCTAATGGTTTTGTTAATGTAGACTTGCACCAAGATCAGAGCAAAGGCGAGCAATAGCTGATTTGACATTTATACACAACATTTTAAATAATAACATTGACTGTACCGAACTTCTTTCCCTAGTTAGTTTTAACATACTCTTAAGGCATACACGCCATACAGAACTATTCCACACTCTTAATTACAAGACAAATGCAGCAACTAATTCCCTAATTAATCGTGCTCTTCACACGTTCAATAATATTTGTCTAAATTCTAACATTGACATTTTATTCGATTCACTGCCCAAATTTAAAAACAGCATCATGTCAATAATATAAATTGTTCCATGCGCGTACATACACACACACACACACACACACACACACATACATACTCACACATATACACACACACACACACAAACACACACCTACTCACTACACACCTACTCACTACACACCTACCCACTACACACATCACCCGGTAATTACTTAATATACATAGACACTACAAAGAAACATATCATAGGTACCCATCATGGAATATACTTAATAATTGTAAATTGTTTTCACCGTTGCAACTAACGTACTGTTTGTTTCTGTTTATAAATAAATAAATAAATCAGATTCATCAAATCAAAGTATGGAAAATATTGTAGTAAGCTTAATATTTTTGCAGGTCTGTGATTAGAATTTATTTGTTTATAAAATAGAATATGTTATCAGACTCACCTGGTTGCCAAATACACCTATGCTGCATGCAGATGATACTTGCTCAGGCCCAAACCACACCGCGGCCAATCTCGCAGGAAGGTTCAACACAAAGACCTGTCCAAAGCCGATGATGCTGTGACCCAGGAAGCCAACCCAGAAGAGATCTCGGGGAACTGAGAGAACCTTCAGCCAGCATCCCAGGCAGGTGGCAACACCCCCTATTAAGGCTGAGTTGCGTAAACCCTAAAAATAAATTTGTTAATAATAATAATTTAAGGTTCCCAAATAAGATATTTTCAGTTATATTTTTTTGCTACCCTGCAAAATGAAATTTAACATAAATATCATGACTAATTCCATGCAAAATTTTCACCACGCGTCAGTTGATTCTATTTTCATAATAACTTACTTTTTTTTTTACAAAATTATGTTTTTGTAAATTGTACCGTCTCACTAGATAATACGTTATATTTATAAAAACAGTATGTAATATATCAAAGTAGTTTCCCCATAGCTAGTTATATTCAGAGAAATGATTTTTTTAAACATATTGTTAAGAATACTCTGGCTTTAAAAGATGGCTAACTTGGAGCCCACATTATAAAAAATAATCCAGAGGTTTTTAAATAAAATAAATAATAATAAATAAAAAATAATCCAACAGAGGTTTTTTACGATCCATAGAAAAACCCTACAAAAGAGTTTTGCATATTGAGGATTACAACCGAAGGAAATTTTTTATAATTTTTAATGTTAACCGTTTGATTGCCGATCGTCGACTTTCGTCGATTCGTGTTTTAATGAAGATTGCCGATCGTCGATTTCCGTCGATTGCGTCAGTCGTGCTCTGATTCGCGCGTACGTCGGGTGTGGTGCTGCGGCGTTGGTAAATATTATTCTAATATTATCTTAATAGTTGTAAGATCGTAGTAAACCGTTTAAATTTCAGATTCATTTATTATTTTTTTTATTTTAGTTAAAAAAATATATAGTTTCATAAAAAATGATGTTTTTTTGGTGGCATTTTACAAGAAACTGTATGCATTTTTTGGCACTCAAACGGTTAAATTAATGCTTCACTGTGTTAAGTTTTTATCTGGCTACAAAGCAATGCCCTTGAGGTGGCTTTATTACCCAACGAGTTTTCCGAGATAATTCATTAATATTAATATCTATTCTTTAAATTATCGAAGAAAGCAAACACTTTGTGGCTTGACATTTTACAGAATGAAACAAGTTCTTTGTTTAAAACCACTTTATTTAAATTTATATTCGTCTTTTAATTTATATTTAGCTGATATATTCATGGATAATATAGAAAATAAGATATTTGAATGTAAATCCCCTTTGTTAAAAAATGTTCTTTTGTGGAAACGCTACGTCGATGATATTTTGTGCATTTGGACGGGTTCAGACCGTCAACTGAACGCTTTCCTGACCCTCCTTAATTCCTTTCATACAAAAATCCAGTTCACACTAGAGATAGGCATTAATTCCAGTTTAAATTTTTTAGATCTTTCCTTATCCATAATTAACAACAAAATAAACTTCAACATCTACAGAAAACCTACATTTACTGACACGATAATACATAATACCTCTAACCATCCTATCTCGCATAAACACTCTTCTTTTCATAGCATGATTCACCGGCTAGTCACTATTCCCTTATCTAATGATAATTTTTCTAATGAACTTATTACAATTAAACAAATAGCTATTAACAATGGATATGGCTCCGACCTGATCGATAAAATCCTCTCAAAAAAACTTCGCCGAATCTCAACAAATAAATTTCTCTATAATGCCATACCATCCATTAATAATAATAATAATAACAACGCTCAATGGCGTAGAATTTTGTATATTAGTAAATTCTCTTCCCTTTGCACGTCTAAACTTCCAGTTGAAATAAGGCCGGCCTTCTATACTAACAATAATTTATCCAAACTCTTAACTAATTCTAAAGACAAAGAGGACAAACTAAGCCATTCTGGCATCTACAAACTTAATTGTAACGATTGCCCAGCAATATATATAGGTAAAACAGCGCGTAACATAAATATTAGGGTTAAAGAACATGTTAGGTGTCTCACAAGCACAGGTTTCTCAGAATTTGCCGAACACTTAATTGATACTGACCATACCTTTAATAAAAATACGGGAGTCCAAATAGTCCATATAAATAAAATAGGAATACGCCTTAATAACCTAGAAGCTTTAGAAATATTAAAATCAAAGAAAAATAATTGCCAAATTTTAAACAAACAATTAGAATTAACCACCAGTCCCATTTTAAAGTTATTCCCTTTCTCCCTCTCTAACCCCCACCCTCCCTTGACCCCTCCTCCTACCCCGCCCCCAACCATTATCTGATGCTCTCTCTCTCTCTCTCTTATATGCTCTCTCTTTCTTTTGTGTTTACCTCATTATCTTAACTCTGTACTTTAATTTAGTTTATATGTTTATTGTCCTGAAGAAGGTCGAGTTCGACCGAAACCGGTCGACGAATATAAATTTAAATAAAGTGGTTTTAAACAAAGAACTTGTTTCATTCTGTAATATCTATTCTGTCGATAATTGTATGTCATAAATGGTTGGATTTCCCCTTAATGATTCATTTTTCTTTACTGCTAAACCATAACAAATTGACGTATTTTTCAAACTTAATTCTTAGTCAAGGCCAGATGAAGATGTTTTCTGTTTTCTCTACCTAGATAATGTATTTTAAATTTACAATAAATTATTGTTCATTTTTCACACCAATCGGATAGGTTTAAAAAAATTACAATTCCTGTTAGATACATTGACGAGTTACATAGAATCTTCTTGTTCCAAGGGCATGATATATTGCTCTAAAAGAATATCATAATAATTATTAAATTGTGAAGTAAAACAAATTAATTATTTTAATAAAATTTTGTTGCGAATGCCGAGATTTGAGCGCAAGTCCTCTGGATTCGTAGCCAAGCATCGCAACCTCTCAACCAGGCAGGCCGTCACTTTACCAAGTTAATGGTTAAAAATTAAAATCAATTAATGTTTTAAGTTCTGGTAGTTTCTAAAATTTTGCCCCACTTTTTGAACAAACAATGTAATGAAATAACACTTTGTTTCAACTTAATTACTACAAGACGTAACTATTTACTTCAGGAGAGATGGTAAAATTTTCAATTTGGGAGGCGGGAATGGGTACCGCCGCCCCAGGAACCTTTATTGGATAACCAACACCTCTGCCATAGGTCACCTCAAGTGGTTCGCTACGTTTGGTGATTTAGCAGGGGTGCCCGGGTTCATGGGGCGAGGTTTGCCTAGGTCTTGGGGCGGATGACCAGGACACACTGAACCCCAGATTCCTACCCACCCCTTAAACCCTTTTCCTTCCCAGAACTCTCCTTCCTTTCCTTTCCTCAAAAACCCCTCCATACAGTATCCCTTAAGATGACATAGGCCCTGAGGGAAATTATTTTTCTCAGGGCCTCCTGTATGGAGCTCATGTAAAAAAAAAAAGATGCAAAAGTTCCATTTCTTTTCAAAGTTCAAAATTTCACGTGCTTTCATAGTTCAACGCCATGTTTTGTTCCTGTATGAATATGACGTTTGCCGGAAGGTTCCGTTTCAATCCAAATACGCACAAATTATTAAAACCCAAACTAAGGACCTTACAACCTACTTTATGCGTGACTTCTATCTCCTGGCTTAAATAGTTGTTTCTTGTAAGAATTAAGTTGAAACGAAGTGGTATTCGAACTTTACTAATTTTTTTTCATGGACGACCACATTATCAATAGTAAATAGATCAGCAATTGAATTATTTTGGTTATTCATAGGTTTATTAATTAGGTTAATCTGATTTATTGAAAATTCCAAAAGGCTGTAAATTTGCCGAGTAGCTCTTTGAAAATAAATTTAACAGTTAGTGGGAGAAGATAACGTCAAATTCCGACGAAATATTTTCACATTCAAATAAGTACAGGGTGCAGCAAAACAGACAATGCAGTTTTGAAGGGCTATAAAAAAAAATATGGCGCAACTTACAGAAATGGGGTTTATTTTATTTTACTTGAGTTCTCCCAAGGTGTGAGGCTGATGTTTAAAAACTTTTTTCTTCAGATAGTTCCATAGGAAGAAGTTGCAAATGTTCAAACCAGGTGTGCGCGCGGGCCATCCACGTCACCCCTCAGAGAGACAAGGCGCGCAGAGAACATCTATCGCAGTTTTGTCATTGAAACTCGAGCAGTATGAGCCGTAGCACCGTCCTGTTGAAACCAGATGTCTCTCAGATCTGTTTTCTTCGTTAATTCATCCAATTGAGGTTCAAAAAAAATTTCAAACGTGGAAACATAACGTTGAGCGTTGACAGTCATGGTTCGTCCATTCTCCTCGAAAGAATACGGCCCAATCACCCCAAATTTGGAAATCGCACACCATACGGTCACTTTTGGGGAGTGAAGGGTCTCTGGTGAAATTGCCTTGGGTTATTTTCAGTCCAGTACCGAAAATTTTGTTTATTCACCGCTCCACAGAGATGGAAGTGGGCCTCGTCACTACTGAGTGGCGATGACAGAACGGCCATTTTCAAGAAACGTGCGAACGGCAAAGCCCCGGTATTGTCCGGACCAAATCATGACAACGACTGAAAACAGCACGACCCTCCCGACACAATGAGACCATACCCAGGTTCCTATCCCCACCATCATATGAGATGTACCGGTCTTTCAAAACTGCAGTGTTTGTTTTGCCCCACCTTGTACTTGCATCAACATTTTTAATTTGCTTTTTTTATAAAGAAAATTGTTTACATATTTGTCCAGCAGCCAACTAGCGGGAAAGATGCAAGGTATATAGATGACCATGAACACCATGGAAGTCCAGTTCACCCAGATGCTGTCGATGTTGTAATAGTCCATCACGACATCTTCGATGACAGAGTATTGGATCCACTGCATGGCGTTGGAAGCCGAGTACAGCACAAAGATGGCCAGAACCAGCCATCGCCGAGTATACAGAATGTACTCCTTTTGTACATTTAGACTATCAACAGATTGCGGAGAGCTGAGCTTGTCTGGTGTTTGTTTGATAACTTCATTGGTCATGGTTTATGCGGTGTATTAAATTATTTATTATTGTGTGACTAACTGCACTGACTTTACACAACTGAATCAAGTTTGTCTGCTTTAATTCAGGAAAACACAACACAACAGAATAATTATCTACAAATCAAGTAAATATTTTTTATAATATTATTGAAGGTGAGTTCACTTCCTGCAATACAAAATTTAATTCTGCCATGTAAAATTCGTCACAGTTGAAACTCCTTGTTGAAATTAAGCATATTGTTTGAAAAATCACTTACATTGTTTATTTAATTTGACATTAAATAAGCAATAAACAAACCAAAAAATACCTTAACCTTTTTTTTCATAAAACAAAACACATTATATTAATAACAATGGGTTATTATGAAATAAATATGTATACCTTATTGATTTTTTAAAACACGTTGCAATAATTTTGTTTTCTTCCTGGTAAATTAATACTCTAGTCAAAGTTTCACGTAAACGAGAGGATTATTTTTTTTTAAACCAAGTCCATCCGCTCATGGGGCAATTGCAAAAAAAGTTGGCAACTCAATCGCTATCCAAAGGAAAGCAACTTGCGAATTTCATTGACGGTCCGCACACAAAAGACCAGTTGTCAAGGGCGACGTGGCAACTCGCGTGGCAGTGTTTCACGCCAGCTGCAGCGACTAGCACTGCGAACCAGGTTGACAGGTTGCCATGGTTGCGCATCACGATTTGCCAAGTTTTCGAGTAATTTGCGATACGTCAGAGCAGAAAAATATCGATTTTGTTCAGGAGGTTGATAAATTATTATGATGTATAGATTGATAATTGATAAATTATTATAAAAAAAAAAATGTTAAACAAGCTGATAATTACTGGAATTATAAAGTAACTGAGTTACGCCATGACTTGAATTGCCAACCAGTTTTCGGTTTCTCCATGAGCGAAGTCCCTAAGAATCTTAAGATTTATAGTAAGTACATAACTTTTTATAAAGTATATATTGAAAAGGAAATAAGTGGGTGATATTTCAAACTCTCTGCCTGACTGCTAGACAATCTGTCTATCCACCGACCGATTGTCGACCGCTCCATCTCATTTAATTGTCAAGCCAATTGTTAATCCTTGACTGCATTTAACTCTTGGCGTGCCACAGCAAGATTTATCTGATTCTATTTTCGTCATAACTTACTTTTTTTTTTGCAAAATAATGTTTTTGTAAATTATACCTCCTTATCACGTAATGTTTATAAAAATAGTATATAATCTACCGTATATAGTTTCCCCAGAATAGCTAGTTACATTCAGAGAAATGATTTTTTAAAAACAGCTGTGCTGCCTTTTTTAATACAATACTTAGATTTGAGACCAAAATACCCAAACAAACCGAATAATTATTTCTAATCAAAAGATATAGCAAATGTATATGTATATTTTTTTTCATTAACTCCACACAGGAGGCCCTGGGGAAAATAATTTCACTCAGGGCCTATGTCATCTGGGATGCTGTGTGGAGGGTCTTTTTGAGGAGAGGAAGGAATGAACATTGATAAATTCTCCCACCTTAACGAACAGATTGCAATCTTTAGAGCACAGGTGTCGTGGGAATGCTATCCCTGTTCTACCGGTATTTCAATGGAAAATTTCAGAGTTAAGGGTTTTTTAAGGTATTTTGGGGCTCCAGACCAGAAGTGGCTGCCAAATTCAACTGTGGGGCGCACTTGCGATTTGTACAGGGTTAGCAGTTGTGTACTGTTAAAGTATCTCTGGCCCCTGTACAGTATGCCCAGTTTCTGAGAGGCTAACTTAACTCTGGCTTCTATGGAGCCCCCGTATCTGAGCTGGTACTTACGGAGTTACACCAAGCATATCAACGGGAGGCCTGTTCGGGAGATTGCTTCCGTTGAAGGAGACTAGATTTTCATTTCGATCCCCTTTAGACGTAATAAGACATGATTGGGTCTTTGAAACATTGAATTCGACGAGGTTATTCCTATTCGAGGATTTGTACTATTTTATTTATTTGTGTTTTAAATTATGAAATATACAACATTAAAGAATTCAATTTTGCTTGATTTTAGAGGCAGCTTTGGCATTTTTTGTGAGTTAATTATAATTACTAAAAAAATAATCTTGCGCTATCTACTGTGTTAATATAACAACAAATAAAATTAAAAATCTTATAAAAAGTATTTTTTGGTAGAAATTTTTAATTTATTATGACAAATTTGTGTTCCAACGTAATCTGTCATTTGTAATTTAAATTTATGACTGCCAAAATGCTTTTTACAATTTATATTTCATCTTTCAGCGCCCTTGAGGTGATTTTTCACAAAAACGGCGCTATATAAATCATCCAATTATTATTATTATTATTATTTTATGTATATGTAATTAGAGTAAAATTATTTTTTCAAACAATTGTTATTAACTCACAAATTCTTGCCAAGTTGCCTCTAAAATCATGAAAAATTGAATTTTTAATGGCCTATATTTTATAATTTAAAACACAATTAAATAAAGTAGCACTGGATATTTGCCTGAGATATTGAAATACAAGAGATATGCTATAATGGCCGCCCGACTGTCGGTGGACTACCGTCTAATGGGCGTAGTTTGAACACGGAAAGAATTTGTTAGTTTTGTTGATTTTTTTAAGGTGTGCAGTAGTATTGGTTAATAATATTGGCGACACCGGAAACACAGTCCCACCCAGTAAAAACTGCCAATAGCACATCTCTTATATTTAAATATCTTTGGGTATACCTTTTGATTTAAAAAAATATTGTTCAGGTTTTTTGAGTATTTTGGTCTCAAATCCAAATTTAAATTTTGCATGCAAAAGGCCGGGCAGTTGTTACTCTGAAGGATACGCTGGCATTTAAAAGATTAGATATCACACAAAAAACATACACTTAAAATTAACATTTTATGGATATTTTGAATTATTTGATATTTTGCATATAATTTGCATTCATTTCATATTGACACATGTGGTCAACATTGCTGATATGTCCAATAATAACTGATGACATGATGACCACAAGGCAAGATCACTTACGTATATATTTTCATCAAAATATGAAAATACGCCTGAAATATATTATATTAAATAATTTCCTTCTTTGGGGATGCTGTGTTGCGGGTCTTTTTGTAAAAAAAGGAAGGAGATGAAATTTGGGAAGGAAAAAGGTATGAGGGGTCAGTAGGCTCCTATTGGGTGCAAGGCGATGGGTCGAGAGAGAGTCATGCTGGAAACCAAATGGTCCTCAATCAGCCTCTCCTGATCCGGCCTGCTACACAGTAAGTGGGCAGACGCATCCGCCGCCAAGACCTAGACAAGTCTCACCCCATGAACCCATGCACTCCTGCTAATTCATCACACGTAGCACAAGAATTACCGTTCATTAGCTGTTATATAGTGTTAAAGTTTTTGATTACCGTTATATTATTAACTCATTTTTGTAAAACAAATCAATCATCAACCGAGTACTCAATTATTAAAATTCTAGTTGAAATATTTTTTATTCTAATTCACTTTAAATATTAAGAAGGTGCTATAAACTACAGGCACTATTTTCATAAAATTTTTCACAACACGCTTACCGATAAAACAATACCGAGGGTTTTCACAAAACAGAAGTTATGTTTTTTAATATTTTTAATTGCATCTAAAAATGTATACAACAGGTTTTACAACACAAAACACAACTTGGCCGGTCACTATGGAAGATTAAATGAAACATGCCTTTCATTATCTCTCCGTAGAGACCGGTTATGTGTTTCTATATCTCTTACATATCTAAAACTTAAAGATAGAGAAGGCGAAATCCAACCAATGTACTAAACCTAACACGCTATTACCCAATGATGACAATAACCACACTACAAACTACGATTAGCAATTATTTACTTAGATCTAAAGATAAGTAACTGACAAGAGTATTCGCACATTAATATTATGTTTATGTCCCTACCACTAACACTAACACTAAGACATCATTTTACTTACTTTTATTTATTTACTCTTTTACATTGGGTATATAATATTTACATTTTTTTACACATGCGTTAGTAATAAATAAAAGGTTGCAAAAATAATTTCTTACATTACAGTGGATAGGATTGGATAAGAAAAATAATAATGATATATATAATATTAGATTTGTCAAAGAATTTATATATTAAAATGCAAAAATCAGTCATATTAAATACTTGTAGGATTATGAAAGATTTTTTAAAATATTTATATTGAGGGATCAGTAGGATTTATCGGTCCAGTTAGGAGTTCTATCGAGCCGAACCCTCTGATATGAAAATATCTGGAGTCGGTGAATTATTTTCCCATTTGGTCTCTGGTAGGTTGACATGTTGTTCTTGTATTGTTTTGTATTTATTGTACTTATACAGTGCAATTGCATAGCGTGGATTGACTAGATGCTCATTTGTGGAAAAGTGTGTGGAAGGGTTAAGTTTTTCCTGTGGGGAAGATTTAACCCAGACATGAAGCCTAAAGAACAATTAAAATATTAAAATAAACTGAAATTATCAGAAATAATATGTTGACATAAAAAAATTGTTTAAGTATGTTTTAAACAAGAAATTGTTACATTAAAAATGTCAATATCATTAGTACATTTAAATTTTTTTTTTCACATGTAGCAAATACTTTTAGCATATCTAGCAATATATTTTAATTCATCCTGATGAAGGTTCAGGTCGAACTGAAACCGGTTGGATAAAGAAATAATAAAGTGGAATCGAAACAAAGTTCAGACACAATATTATAATTAGGACATTTGTTTCCTCGCTTACATAGTTTAGCAAACAAATGTCCTAATTATAATATTGTGTCTATTATAATTAGGACATTTGTTTGCTAAACTATGTAAGCGAGGAATTGGCAAGTTTTGTATGTACATAATTTGTTTGTGCATTCACATCGAATTATATTATTTTGACATTGAAATAGGTCCTTATGCCTACTAGTGAGTCGAGTAGGTACTCTTAAATTGACTACACTCAGGAGTTCGCGATAGTCTAGCTCAGAATTTACAATTTAAATAAATTTTGGTTGGGTATGTTTTTAGGTGTTCACGGCCAAAAGTATTTTTGTTATTTATTTTGGGGGTGTTATGCCGTGTTTCGCTACCTTCTTCTTTAGCCAACGTTTCGGACAGCGTTACAGTGTCCATCATCAGGGCAGATGAGCCTGTAACACTGTAACGCTGTCCGAAACGTTGGCTAAAGAAGGAGGTAGCGAAACACGGCATAACACCCCAAAAAATAAATAACAAAAATAAAAAAATTTTGTCTTCTTTCATGTTGCATATAATTATTTGTGATTTTTATCGTTAAAAAATGACAATTACTAATAATAATCTTTTATTCTCATTACGCAAATGCTTTCTAATAATATTTAGTCATTGAAACATGTCAAAGATAGTTTTTAATTATACAAAAATGAAACCAGTAATAATAAATGATTACATTATGTGAGAAAATATTTCCATTTCCACATTGCAGTGTTATCACTCAGATAAAATTTTTAATTTATTATGCACCTAAGTACTTAAATTATGTGGTAAGGCTGTAAAATTGCCAGCCGGACATGGGATTATTGGGAATGATTCTTAGAAATTATTTTAATTCAATAATATACTCTCTGCTAAATAAAGCAAATAAAATGGATGGTCGACAATGTGTTAATCAGATATTTAAAAAATAATAAATGCATCATTTTCGAGAGGGTCTGATTTCAGCAAAGAGCGAGATAATAATATAATAACTCTCTGGTGCGATTTGATGGAAGTACCCTCCCCAATAAAGACTCGGGGCTCCATAGAAGCCCAAGTAAATCTGGCTTCCAAAGAACTGGGTGTCTTGTATAGGGTTAGCAGATTCTTCGATAGTCATCAGCTGCTAAGCCTATACAAAACTCAAGTACGTCCAACAATTGAGTATGGGAGCCGCCTTTGTGCTGGAGCCCCACAGTACTCATATAATCCTCCCTTCAAGACCCAAATTAATAAAGCCCTTCGCCAAATTATAAAGCCCCTTCAAGACCTGCGTTTGTAAAGCCCTTCTTACAGCCGCTCCCTTGATTTGCAACAACAAATGTTGCAAATCAAGACGACAAACAACACTGCCCAACCGAATGGCGACATAGTTCCCCTGCCTTTACACTCTACAGACAGGGAAGCTCTTGTGAAGCGTTAAATAATGAAAAATATGTGATAAAGTTTTGAAAAATAACTACTTACGTAGGTAAGGTTTTCCTATAAAACAATCTTAATTTATCTTTTAAAAGCAATATCAATAATGAGACGCTCATTAGCTGTTTTACGTTTACCAGAAATTTATTTATAGTTAACATTTTCCTCATTTGGAGAATTTATTTACACGAATTCACATTCAAAGTTATTCATTTACAATTCGCACTGCTAAGACCTTGAATGTCACTCATTAAATAATAAAAGACAGCACGTAATTTATGCAGAAGTATTAGTTGTATTTACATAATGATAATAAAATATTGAGAACTCACTATCTTGCTACTGAAGGTAAATGCATTTATAAGCAAGCATGTTTACGATGCAGTTGAGGTAAGAAAATTATCTATAATATAATAGTATCCACTAATATCTAGTTAAAACAAAATATATCATCCCGATTGACTAGAATTTTGAATGTGAAAAACATGTACATAATAATAATAATTGAATCAATGTTCATATAGCATTAATCCGGCATTTTCTGCCTCTACTTTTATGCATATAATAATACTGTTATAGTTACCCTTGAAAGTGATAGAATTTTCACACTGATAAACAACCATTTATGATACATTAAATGTTATTTATCAGCTGTGTAAAATTTAAAACACATTTATTATAAAGTTTGTACATGTTAATTCTACAATGCTCTGAAATTTACAGTCATTAATATTGTTATTGTTTTAGCGTGATGAGAAAGTTAACTGCATACTATCATACAAAAACCAAAGATCAGAACAGTTTGCTTGCTGAGGATTGGTTTGTACTATGTCCATGTTTGGGTTTTTTAAGCTGAGAATGCAGTAATATTAGTTATATTTTATCTACCACGTCCACACACAAAAAAAGCACATAATTAATAACAAAACCATAGTAATTACAAAAAAATAAGGTTTGGAGTGCACTATGTTCATTGGCCAATAGAAATGCGGCATTTTGTGGACATAGTATAAACCAAAACTCAATGCTTCATACACACATTATACACATTGGAACCGACAAAACATTTGAATTTGCATTTAACTTGATGCTGTTTATTGTAACATTTTAAATATTAAATCTCCTGAAAGACCAGTGTATTTATTTGAATGATACACCATTAATTGATATTTAGTGTGTTGTATAATAAAACTTTCATAATTATATCGGTTTTGAATGTGAATTGGGACATTGTATTCCGTGCAAACTTCATCAAAAGACAGAATGAAACAATTTCTTTGTTTAAAACCACTTTATTTAAATTTATATTCGTCGACCGGTTTCGGTTGAACTCGACCTTCTTCAGGACAATAAACATATAAACTAAATTACAGTACAGAGTTAAGATAATGAGGTGAACACAAAAGAAAGGGAAAGGATACAAGAGAGGGAGAGAACATCAGATAATGATTGAGGGAGGGGTAGGAGGAGGGGTCAAGAGAGGGTGGGGGTTACAGAGGGAGAAAGGGAATAACTTTAGAATGGGACTGTTGGTTAATTCTAATTGTTTGTTTAAAATTTGGCAATTATTATTTTTTTTTTTTTCAGTTTTGTGAAACATCTAGTCCGTAATTATTGAAGTGTCAAGAAACAGGTTTTTAACTAAATATTAAAATAAATTGTCAATATAGAGTGTTATCAATCACAAATTTTATCGACAATATACCTTGAAATTATCGGTTTCGGTAAATATAAAGAAAACAACATTACAATGCCACCAAAGAAAACACAAGCGGAAAAATCTGACATTTTAAGTCGCATGGAATTCAAATTCAGTGAGTTAATTATCACCTTTAAATCGGAAATACGGGATTTAGTAAAAAATTGGAATATCTGAGCTCGAAAATTGATGACTATGAATTAAAATTTAAAAATATGGAGAAAAAAATAAATGAAAATAACATGTCCAAAAAAAGGATTTGTTTGAATTACAATGCACGGGAGAAAATCGAAGGAAGACCGAGGTACGACGTCAAGAAGCTGGAACGGAGGCAACGAAAGGACGACATCATTGCTGCAATTAGCATGAGGAAGGGCCTCACGGCGGAGGACATAAACATCTTCATCAACGAACACTTATCCCCCAAGAATAAACTTCTGTATAAAAAGGTTAGAGATTTCTCAAAGGAGCAAAACTACATATTCTGTTGGATAAAAAATTGCAAAATTTTCCTCCGACTCAACGAAACCTCTAACCACATATGTATAAATTCGTGTAGCGATCTGGAAAAGATTAAAAAAAGAGATACTCCTGTTATTGATGCTTAATGTCAGCATATACAAACTATAATTTATTTTATCTTATAAACTGTGTGTAACTTGTTTAACTAAAATGGAAACTTTACAAATTCACTACCAAAATGTGAGAGGTCTCAGGTCAAAAACTAACATATTCTTGCAAATAATGCAACTCAATAACTATGATGCTATTTGTCTCACAGAGGCATGGCTGAATGATTCATTTCTAAATGAGGAACTTTTTGATTCTATTCTCCGTCCAACTTTAACCCTGCGAGAGTACGAAATTTGGTATATATTGCCCATACCCCACCGCCTTCTTCAGTCCCTTCACCAACACTGTGTTTCTCCGCCCATAGCTCAGTAGCTCGTAGGTTGTCGTGTTGTATGCACGCATCTGGAGATTTTAACCCATTCAGACCCCGTGAAAAAATGGATATTTATTTTTATTATTATTTTATTTTGTCTATATTCATTGCTTTTTATGGTAACACACTTAGAGGATTTTTCGACACAATGTAAGGCACGTAATGGTGGTCGATTATTAAAACATCAATGTCTCAGCCAAGTCCTAATTCATTGTCAGTACTGTCACTAATTGCAAAGAACATCAGAGGAAAATTGGAATAATTATGTCCTTATTTAAAGCTATTCAAATTGCAACAATATGAACAATGCACCTTTATAAAACAATGATGTACAAAATTACTGAATATTGGTGTTAATCAGTTTTATCTTTTTATAGGCGGTAGAAAAACCTAAACTCACAATGATAATTAATATATTTTATTTGTAAAAAAAAAATATCTGAAGAACTTGATATCTCGCAAATATCAAACATCATACCAAAATCGGTGATTGGATTGAGCATATTTTCGAAATCTAAATATATCGATAGACGATTTGATAAATCTGATAAAACAAAAAATGTAATGTGTTTATTGTAGAACCATTAAATAATAATTTAAATGAATAAATTGTTAAAAGTTTTGATTGCAAGTAGGTAGAAAATAATAATTAAATAATTTTATTTATTTATTTAAACAGGGGAATCTAATGCGTTAACGCGCGTTTAAGTAGCGGACGGGGGGAGGGGTGGAGAAATACGCGCTCACGGGACGATCTTAAGTTGGACGGAGAATAGGTACCATGTTTTCCGACGTGATAGAGATTATTCTAATTTGAAACAGAAACGTGGAGGAGGAACACTCATAGCAATTAAGAAAAAGTTTATTTCATTCCAACGAGTAGAATGGTGTTCTAACACAGAAGATATCTGGGTAACTATTACACTTTCTGGAAAAAATATTCACATCTGCACTGCATATATTCCACCAGATCATAGACATTTCATTAACCTCACAACACATCTAAACATAGCGTCACTACAAATCACAGAATACTCCAACAACAGTTTTGTATTGCTAGGCCATTATAATCTGCCACACTTCACTTGGGTGAACAAATAAACGATGAATGTGATTAATGAATGTACACTGAACCAATGAATTCGTTAAATTCCGCTCACTTAAATTTTATTGAATTTCTATCATTGAATAATTTGAAACAGTATAACTCTCAGAAATAATGTGAATAACCACTTTCTAGACTTAGTTTTAAGCAATATAGCACTACATATCATGCATAATGAAAATTCACTAGTAACTGAAGACATACACCACAAAACACTATTAATCTCAATTCCCATAAAAAAACCTAAAAATTTGAATAAAGACCTGCAGAAAATATTTAATTTTAGACTTGCAGACCATAATATCATTAACACAAAAATTAATGAAATTTATTGGGATACTACACTACATAATTTGTATTTGTAAACCGGTATTAATGTCTTTTATGATATACTTAACAAGATAATAGCGGAATTTGTACCAATTATTTATACCATATATTAAAAATAGTAACTATCCGCATTGGTATACAATCTCTCTTATCAAACTAATTAAAGAGAAAAGCAAATTTCACAAAAAATTTAAAAAATTCAAAAATCCTTGTGACTACTAAACTTTTTCACTATTACCATCAAGGCAAAAAATAATAACACAAGAACTTTACATTAACTATATTCGTAATACTGAAAGAAACATGTATGGTAACCCAAAACTTTTTTGGAATCACTTTAATAATCTAAAAAAAAGCAGATCATCACTTCCTAGAGTAATGCATCTTGAAGGTAAACTAGCAGAAAATGGACAAGAAATCTGTAACTTGTTCGCAGAATATTTCAAATCTGTATATATATCTGAAAACAATGTGACCACATCGGAAATACCAGATATATCAAACAATATAAACATCACTTCAATTTTATTTACAAACGAAATCGTATTACGAGAAATAAGGGCACTTGACATAAATATGAGCGCAGGATGTGATGATATTCCATCCTACTTTTTTGTAAATTGCGCTAAGACACTTGCTAAACCTCTCTGTACTGTGTTTAATAAATCAACGCTTGAAGGCATTGTACCAGATATTTGGAAAGAATAACTCCAATCCACAAAAATGGCGATAAAAGTAATGTTAAAAAAAATCGACCCATTTCTAAAATATCAATTTTAAGTAAATTAATGGAAAAAATAGTCTGCCAATGTTTAACTTCACAATTAAATCATATTAAAAAAAAACAACAACATGGCTTCATAAAAGGCAGAAGTGTAGAAAGCAATCTTGTTTTATTCACCGAATTTATTGTTGATCACATGGACAAATGCACTCAAGTAGACGCTCTGTATACTGACTTTTCCAAAGCATTTGATAAAATCAATAAAAAATTATTAACAAAAAAACTTTAGTCTATTGGTATACATGCTAACTTGTTTCGTTGGGTAACTTCATAGATACTCAATAGATTACAAGCGGTAGCAATAAAGAGATTTAAATCAGATTTCAAAGAAATTTCCTCAGGCATCCAGCAAGGGTTCGCAACTTGGTCTGTTATTTTTTATTTTATATATTAATGACATAGTGAATGTCTTAAAATACTCCAAATTAGATTTATTTGCCGATGACGCCAAACTGTACAAACCCATAAATTACCTAATTACAGGTGATTTAAATAGCCTAGCTACATACTGTCAGAATAACCAGTTATTTTTAAACGATTCAAAGTGTCATCACATGATATTCACAAGAAGTGACAAAAAAATTATATACCAATATGTGTTAAATGAAAACACAATTGTAACCAGCTCCAATATTCACGATCTAGGTGTGACTCTCAATAGTGAGTTACAATATCAATGTCATATCAATCAAATAACAAATAAAGCAGCTAAAATGCGTGGTTTCACCGTAAGAAATACAAAAGAATTCACAAACATTGTAATTATCAAACAATTATACTTTGCATATGTACGAAGCCATCTAGAGTTTGCGTCAACTGTGTGGTCTCCATTTTATGCATTACATATAAACAAAATTGAACCGATTCAGAAAAAAATCATAAAATACATTTTTATTAATCGCACAATCGATTTAATAATTATCTGGATGCAACAAAATTTTTCAAAATTGATACATTGAGTGTACGTAGACAATTCTCAGATGCATAAAATCTCAGATGCATAAATTCTCAGAAACATAAAATCGTAAACAACATTACTGACTGTCCTGAATTATTGAACAGAATTGATTTCAAAGTACCTACACGGCACACACATTCATAAAATATTTTAAAAGAAAAACACTGTAATACAAATTCAGATAAAAATGCTTGCCTTATAAGACTGTGTTCAACATATAATAACATTCTCTCTGAAATAGATATCTTCAATTGTGACGAAAATAAATATAAAAAATCTATTAAAAATGTATTAAAAACGTATTAAATGAATACAAAACTGCATAATGATATATTATGGAACGACTTATATATAATATGTACCACCTCCTGTTATAATAATGTAATTTCTTTTAGTTATTGTAAGATTACTGTTTATTTTATAGATATGTAATATAATAGTATAATGAGGAAATCTATAATTGGTTTCTCAGATAGGTAAATTAAACATGTATAAATTAATCAAGTTGTAAACTGTTGATTTCCGTAAAATAAAATAAATAAATAAAAAATAATGAAATAATAACACGAATGAATGGAACTTTCACAGAACTCGAAAATTATTTTCGAAATTTAATGAATTGTTCAAATTCTGTGAAACAACTGGCCCATAGCATCATAAAAACAATGAGAAGAAAAAATACTTCAGCCAAAAGTGTTTTATTATTTCGTTGTCATCTCCAATTAATATGACACAAGCAATATTTGGGGCTATCCATAAATTACATCATACGAATTTCATGATTTCTTGGCCCCCGCCCCGTCCCTGTCACACATCGTCACATTTGTGAGACCCTATAAACTTAATATTAAGTTTGTTTATGGACAAAACAATTTATTCATTTTGCGTATGTATGTGCACAAACAATTATTTCATTTTTATATTGTAAGCATAATTCGTAAAAAGTATTTTTCCTAAAATAATTAAACTGGCGCCATCCATGAAAGAGCAGAATATGAATTCTTTTGTGGTTCCATGATAACTCAGAATCATGTAACTTCAACACCCCTTTGAAATGTCATTGAAAGTTATGAATTTTTTTTTTGAAAAATAGTCCATAACCCAACCTAACGTAACCTATTTAATGTTACCATTTTTTTTCATAACTTTTAATGACTTTTCAAAGGAAGTGTTGAAGTTGTATGATCATGAGTTGTCCGGACACCCTTTTATAACATTAATAGCCACTTGTCACAGTGAGAACTGAAAACTATTTTTTGTAATAAATTTCACTTTCTTATTAACGGAGAACTACGACCTTTCTTTGAAATTAGTAAGTTTATACATTTAAACATAATTAAGATATTTGTATGAAAGTTTTATTTAAAAATATGTACATAATCTACAATTCTGAAGAATCGTACCCACACAGGATGCACTGCCATGTCAACCTCGATTCCATGACAGTCAATTCCCCGACGGTTGGCATCCCAACATATTTATATACAATATGCAGTCAGTTTAGTAAAAATGCGTTAAGCCTACTTACAAAAAATATAACTAAATGTTCCTGAAGAAGTGGGTGGGTGTGCAGAGGATGTACCACCGAATAACAAAAGTATAAAACATATTTTCATTCAAATGCATCAATAATAAAAATGCTTGTCCATAATACTGTATATACCAGCTCTTAAGTACAAAGAATCGACGCAGTAAATTCATTTGATTACCAATACCAACTTATTATTAAAGTTATTTTTGAAATCATTTTAAGCTTGAAATTGGCAAATAATGCACAAAAATTAAAATTGTATAATAATCCTTATTTCAGGGGGAAAAACCGTCAGGATATCAGCTTTCAGGTCACCGTCAAGTTTGTAATTTTATATTCTGTCTTTGGATATTATCCCTACTACGTTAGTAAAAGACGAAAATAAAAATATCACTTTGAAGAAGAAGATAACACTTATAATCTAAATGAAAATATGAAAGAGAACAAGACACAGAAAAATAGAAAAAGACAATGGTCGCAACTGGGACTCGAACCCAGACCTCTCGTCTAACCGGGACGTGCGCGTTAACCAATTTCGCTATTGCCACCTTCTGTCAAACCGTCGTATTTGTCAATCTCATATTTCAAATTTTATTTGAAATATATAATTTAAGTAAATTAAATATTTAATAAATTAAATTAAATATAATTTAAATAAATTTTATTTTATTTAAATTTCATTGTCTTTTTCTATTTTTCTGTGTCTTGTTCTCTTTCATATTTTCATTTAGATTATGTGTTATCTTCTTCAATGATATATTACGTTGATGGGAATAACCTTCAAAAGTTACAAAAAGAGAGATTTTATAAAAAATAAAAATATCACTTTAAATGCTAAAACCGCGCCCTTGAGTTTTAACTAGTACCAGAAGCCTGGCTCAGGGCCGGCCCTGCCTACGGTATTGTCTATGTGTGGGCCTTAACAAAGATATTTATTATTAAAGAGATTAATTATGCACAAATTTTTTTTTAACAACCCGTAACTATTACTTTTAATATCTGTATTAGTGTTAAATTCTGGAGATCCATGGAGTATCAATTCATTACTTCACTCCTTGACATCAAGTTTCTTTTGATTAGCTTCTTGTCTTCGTAAGGGCGCGTTAATGCAAGCCGTGAGTATAGCTCCAATAGCGAGAGCCACGCACATCGTTACGTTTGATGCAATATCACCCCACATATCCAGGAAGTATCCGTACATTATAGTAAATATGATGCCAAATATCTGAAATAAATAAGCATACATGTAAAGTAGGTACAATGAGGCGACTTTTTAATCAATAAGCACGTTGTTAAGGAGATTTTATCACTATGAAGTCTTCAATAACCGATTTTTAATTTAAAATTAAAGTGGGACACGATTTGAGTTTTTCAGTCAAAAGGAAAATTGTGATTAATTTTTGGGTGATTGTGACATGATCCAACGTCCAGAACGTTGTCTAAAGAGCCAACGTTTTGGAGAGCGTTACTGTGTCCATCATCATCTTGACTGTAACACTGACGAAAAAGAAGAAGGAAGCGAACAAGGCGCAATAACCCAAAAATTAATCACAATAAATTAAAATGCTTAATTACCTGTATCGAAACATTCATAACGTTAGAAACCGTTCCTTCTGGTTCGGGATAAGTTATTTCTGCTGCGTATTCGAATCCAACAGATAAATATCCCGTCACAAAGAATCTAAAATACAATAATTTCAGTCAAAATTAGGCATCTGATTAGATTAGATTTTTTATTGACTGTCAAGAAAAATAAAACAAGACAACGGGTACTTTTACGATTCCCGTGGCTACAGCACGGCAATGGCATAAATAAAACATAAAACCTATATTCTTAATCACAATAATGCTGCAGCTCTTTCTTACACATTTAATAATAGTTTGTAGAAAGAGATGTTGAAAATGAGAAAAACGGCATAGATATGTCTGCCTCCCCCATCTCCAAAGGAAAAACGTATTCATTATTATACATCTCCCTCACACACATTAAAGGAATGAAACGTAGTTGCGGTGGGAATTATAAAAGCACTCTGTAGGTCCAGATGTGTAAAATTAAAAAAACGCTGCCACTATTGCAACCACTTTTTCTATTGCATGTGTCGTTTATGAAGAAACAAAGAGAAGTTACAAACGAGTTATTAACAGTCAGTCAGTTATTAAGCGTTGGTTCGAAGGACTAGTATTGCAACGGGGGCCCCAACTTAAATTGAATGAGCTTAGCAAAATCCTATTTGGTATTTCATCTTTCTGTGAATTTGCTTGTTAAATTCTGGTTCCGGCTCAAGATGGTGGCCATATTGGCCTTTTATCCCACCAGTTTTCGCATGTGGTTCCTTCTATGAGCTGTCAAATCGGAATAATCAACATTATGGTTCCTACCGGCCTGATAAAAGTTTGAAAAAAGAATTATCACTCAGAGGAAAACATTTCTTTGAACAAATTACTGTGTACAAAAAATGTTATATAAAAATATTTATGGTTTATAACTAAGGATGGGTTGTTTCAAAAAATTTGATGAATTCATCAAATATTTGAAGTTAATTTTCACGTTCTGTGTAAGTTCTATTCGAGTTCTGTGATTATTTCAGTATCAAACAACAACTGGTCTATAGTGATGTAATAATAGGACTTAAATAAAACCTCCACAGAACGTGAAAATTAACTTCAAAGATTTGATGAATTCATCAAATTCTTTGAAACAACCCGTCCTAAGTAGGTATTAAAGTACCTACTTACAAATCTCATAATTTCAGAGGAAATTTTGGTTTCGATTTAATAAATAAGAGAAAATTATAAACATTCTCCGTGGATGCGAGGTCTACTGTTCTACTAATGTTCACAGATCTACTACTATTTATTTATTCCCCTTGGCGTGTGGAACGCCTTCGAAAAGCTACCAGTGTATTGAATAATTCTTTTTGAAAATACTGACCCCATTATGAAGCTGCTTATGTAGACAATGTAAATATGTCCAACACTTAGTGTGAAGGTGTACATCAGTAATCCAATCACTGACGCTGCATAGAATACGATGGATGTCAGCTTGAAGCGGTGAGTCCTGTCCAGCATAATTCCACTCAGTAAAGCTCCAACAACTCCTGCGCAGACTAACGTCACACCAATTTTTCCGACGTCTTCGTTTGCAGTCTGAAATGATGAGCATTAATAAAAATTTTACTACTATAATCTATTATAAACTAATGCATACTACCTAATATTTACGTTCATAAAAATATAATATTGCACAAAAGTTCTCCATACATTGGAAGCTGATCACACATGATCACTTGATAAAGAATATCCCCAGAGGTGCAAATGAGCGCGAATTGCGATAAGAGAAATAATAAAAACAGGAACAAGATGTGTGACATTTGGTGATGATTTTGGAAACATACATTCAATAGTCAAAAAAACAGTTTTAAAAAAAAATAAAACTTCAAACTAGTGTTGCCCATAATGCAATAATAATCAATATAGATCCATACACACATTTCCAAAAAATCAAACGAAAATGAAAGTTTATAGGTGGCGTATTGGGGGGGATAAACAAATTAAAACATAGTCTTTAATTACCGGATAGTAAGACAGAACCACTTGGTTGAGCAGCGTAGATATGGCACAGAAAACCCCCATACATACTCCATAGGAAACCAGGAGCAACAAAAAATTCATGTCCTTCAATAGTCTCTTGATGAACTTGAAGTAAGTGTCTCCATCTTGGGTCTCTAATTTATCCTGAGCAGCTGACGGTGGAGTTGGAGGGGCCTTCTGGAAAACTAACAGCATGGTTAGGAGATGCATTCATGTGGATGTTTTAACAGTAGTTTGCACATGGTTGGTCATTTAGTACAAACAGCATCATGCTTGTATTAAAATAAAATCTAGAGATCCAAAAATTAATTTAAGTAAAATTATTATCAGATTGATAATATTCACAATTTTAACTCGACTAAACGGGACATATGACGAAAATCCATTGCACATTCACACTCTTAACTAGATCACTCTGCCTAACTTCCCATCCAGACCCGTCCTTCATTCCTATATCCTAATCCTATGTTCCATTTACTATCAGCATTGAAAACTGTATAAATGTTATAATTTACTATTTTCGTTATTATGTATGTTATTTAACAGACTTGCTGTTGATTTTCCCAGAATAAATAAATAAGTTATGATTCTAAGAAAATTGTAATTGTTGCCACTAGGAAAATTTTGTAAAGAATGTGATTTTCAGTCTTACTTACAAATAATAACCAGAATTGCCAGAACAGTGTTTATCCCAGCCATGGTATAGAACATGACCTGCAGATCATCTCCAATCAGGTTCTTGTCAATATGGTTCTTTACCATCAATGATGGAATCAAAAATCCGAATGCGTTTCCTAACTGAAAAATACCGTATTACATTATATCGTCTTCCATTGCTTTACAATGGCCGTCCCAAGTTCTCCATCTCTTATTGGTTCTCCGTGTTTTGCATGGCTATGTGTTTCCACATCATTTGTTTAACTTGATTAAGTGGATTTTAGGATGGCATTGAGCCTTCACGGTTTCTCTTGGGCATCATAAATGATGAGAAAACCATTTGGTTATTAGCACTAAAATAATATTATTATAAATATAAAACATGGACACTAAATACAAGGGAGATTCGAATCTAGGGTTGCCAATGAAAATGTTCTAAAGTACCCACAATAGATGTTCAAATTCCCCATGAGTTTGGACGCTCACAGATGGGAGCCTTTAGTTGCGGACACAGTTGTGATGCAACAAGCATAAAAATCCACTACGGTACATGGAGGTGCGTGAGAGTTTTTAGTTGGCAGATTTTTTTAGAATTTGTATGGAATTGGAATAATTTTCCAACTGTCTCCGCGACTAAAATCTCTCGTTTGCGGGCGTCTTTCCTTTACATCCAAAATGAAACAAAATTCTATTGAAATTAGCATAAGGTTTTTAATTATCTAGTCATTTCCGGATTTTCTCTTTCGCTTCGCTTTAAAAAAGTATATTTTTTAGAAAATTTGCTGCGAAAGGAAACTAAATTATAGTACATTCTCACAACTATTGTAAATATTTTTTCAATATTGTTGGATAATCAAGAAATGCCCAGAATCCCCATATTTCCCTCACAATAAATGCTTTACCCAATTCTTGAAAAATCTTAGAAATTCCTCGCAATTTGGAAACTTCCTCACGAATTGGTATTGCGATTCTGATAGTTGCGATTAAAAAATACTATTAATGCTAGAGGGCCAAGAACCGGAAGTTATTGAGAAAAATTGTTTCAAGTGGTAAGTGTCAAAAATTCAAAATGGCGTTAACTAAGGATTTAATGACCATGTCAAAAATGACGACGGTTAAAAAAATATGCCGAACATAATATGTAGATATAATATTGAATTTTTAGATTTGTGCTTACAAATTATATTATCCTACCTGATTTCCAGCCACCCCTAAGCTGCATGCAGTGGACACCTGGTCAGAGCCAAACCATATGGCAGCCAGACTGGGGGGTGTGCCCAGGAGGAAGGGTTGGGCGATTCCTTCAACAGTCTGGCCCAGGAAGGACAGCCAGAACAAATCTCTGCTCACGGAGAACACCTTCAACCAACTGCCGAGACAGGTACCCACTGTACCCAGCAAGACTACTGTACGTAAACCCTAGGAAATGTGATTATTAAAATTATTGCACTTGTCCATTGCAGGTGTTTTAAATTAGTGGCTGAATTAAGATGTTATCTGTTATATATTCCTATATAAATTTTTATTGTAAACTGTTTTAAATTGTGACTGCATAAAATTGTAGCTGTAATAAATAAGGAACTTAAGGGAAAAATATTATAACTTAAAAATATATATTCATGGAGATCAACAAATGCAGATTCTGAATGCATAAGTTTAATGTATGTGTTTAATAAGTCGTCATTTAAAAACTATTAAAATCGTAAGAGACTTCAACGCTCTGTGATTGGTCGGTGGGTTCTGACAGAGCTTACACTGCTACCTCACAGTCGGCCAGATCACCACTGCGGTATACAAAATATTTCATATACAAATTATTTTATCTGTTGGAAGCTGAGAGAAGCTCTAAGCTTAACGAAATCTGTTGATATTAACAAAAACTAAGTGCCTTTTCAAAACACTACACATATGAAAATTTGTAAGGCGATGCAGCAGGATATTTTTATAATTTTTGCGAGTTGGAAACATTGAGTTTCTTAAAAATAAAATCAGTGCTCGTCCTTAATGGAAACTTGATAATAACCTTCAACTTTAGTAGCTAGAGGTTCTACGTAAGTATTTGTGGCACTACCTTATATATTTATATATATTAAGATTATGCATATTATATATATTTACCGAAAGTACATAACATTAAATGTACATGCATAATGGGGTGCACATAAATCATTCCTATTTCCACTTGAGATAATTAAAAAAAAGTTAATAAAAATTACATTAAAAAAGCCTTATTACTAATTCCTACCCTATACTATTATTATTAACAATAAATGTTTTGCAAGATATCTCGGTTCCCCCACTTTCAAAAATTTATGACAAAATTGCACTACTTCAATTGTATAAAGATTTCTTTAATAAAAATAATATCCCACAATTAAATATTAGCAAAAGAATTATTTATGCTGGAGGTCTAACCATACCACTAGTACGAACGAGAGTGATTTAAATATTAAAACTAAAAATGTTTCAAATAATAATAAAAACATAAAATATTTTTTTATTACAGTTGTATCAAATGCAGCTGTGTACTGAGGCGCATGCTTGAGCACCATTATTTTTTTAATGTTTTTCAAATACATTTTTACATTGTTGACATATTGGGACGAGTGACAAAGTCTGCTAAGGTAGGTACCCAATTAATAATGAGCACTTCTATAATTATTTTGAGTCGTAATAAATTTATCTCATTTTACACTCAAAAGGAAAACCAAAATGCGACACAGAAATTGGGATTTCAAAACCCGATCCTGAATAAAATAATATTATTTATATGGTTACTTCCCACATAACTCTCACATAAATATAAATATATTTATGAAACAATTATTTAGTATATTTACACTTCGTCCAGGGGTGGTCGATATTCTCAGTATCAGAGTATAATGAGAGACTACTATTCAGAATAGACTCAAAGGTTTAAATGAATTTAGCTACGCTTTGTGAGCAGATTTGAATAGCCAAGAATTTCTTAACTTCCCTCATCTACTTCACCTTCATTTATTTAATTCTCACAACATTCCCCAAGCGAGGATACCACAGATGGACCAAATTCTCTGATATGAAATAATTTCTAAACAACAAATTATTGAACTACGTACGTATTTATCCAAGATCCAACCGCAAGGGAAGAAGAGAGGTATGTAGGTTATCATGAAGATGAGCGACGTCAAGTCCACCCACATGCTGCTGACATTATAGTAGTCCATGATGACGTCAGCGATGACAGAATACTGGAGCCACTGGATGGCATTGGCGGCGGTGGACAGCATGAAGAGACCCAGCATTAGCCATCGTCTCTGGTAAACTTTATACTCTGTGGGTACATCAGGTATTATTGCTATATCCGACCTATTGATGTGGTTTTCCGGAGATTCCAAATCTGAGGCATTTTTCATTGTTGGAAAACGTTTGACACAACGGCTAAATCTCAAAAATTGCGAAAATATGTAAGTAGTAACAGTTCTACGGAGAAATAATCTTATCTAACTAAACTCTAATACTGTTCTTGATTTTAATTGATTGTCTTTATTGTGTTTTAAAAATACTTAAATATTATAGTTAACCCTTTGAGATTATTATTTAATTTGTATTAATTACATTGTTGAATAGTATATGCAAACAATAAAAACCGTTAATCCATAATCCACAACTTACGAAAGATGACTGAGTAAAATAAACATCCATACATCATAATAAGATTTCATTTTGATTGATATGATTTATCTGTGACGAACAACCGATTTACCTCCAGAACCAGGGCCGCCCCAAAGCTGTTATGAATATAAAAATATTTAAATTTTATTGGAATAACTGGTTATAATAACTTTTGAAGATTATGCCATTAATATGTATATCATTGAATAAGAAGATAATAATAATAAATCTAAACAAAATATGAAAGAGAACAAGACACACAAAAATAGAAAAAGACAAAGGTCGCAACTGGGACTCAAAACAAGACCTCTCGTCTAACCGGGACGTGTGTGTTAACCAATTTCGCTATTGCCACCGTCATTCAAACCGTCATATTTCTCATATTTTTTAGAATTAACAATATTATCTTCAACTAATTCTTTTTTTCATATTAAAAATATCAATTTTTCCAAATGGAAAAAAGAATAAGTTGAAGATAATATTGTTAAATCTAAAACAAAATTTAATATAAGATTGACAAATATGACGGTTTGAAAGAAGGTGGTAATAGTGAAATTGGTTAACCCGCACATCCCGGTTAAACAAGAGGTCAGGGTTTGAGTCCCAGTTGCGACCATTTTCTTTTTCTATTTATCTGTTCTCTTTCATATTTTCGTTTAGATCATTATTGTTATCCTCTTCTTCAAAGGTATATATACTACATTGATGGGAATAACCTTCAAAAGTTATAAAAAGAGAGTTTTTCTTATAAAAAATTGAATGGTAAAGGTGTTTAGGCGTTTAGGCGTAAGACAAGAGATCCTGGGTTCGATTCCCATTTGCAACCATTACTTTTTTATTTTTCTGTGTCTTGTTCTTTTTCATATTTTTTTGATGTGGTTATGTTGTGGCTTGAAGGTGCGTCAGTGGGACGGAATAATAGACACAATGAAACAAATAAATCGTGTTCTAGAAACGTTCTTGATTCAGTCGTTTTTGATTCAGCAACAAAAATAAAACTAACACCGTTGCTTGGATTTTGTTGCTCAGTAATTAAATGTTGTCACATTTCTACCTCGTCCGTTAGTTGCCTCAGCACGGGTAAGCACCCAGTGAGACCAACATTATTGGATTGTACTATGAAATGTAAAATGTTGTATCAAATATCAAATAATTTTGAGCATATCTTCACACGCATGATTTAGAAATCTCGAGAAAGGATTTTTTTGTAGTAAGCTTAAATAACAACGACAACATTGTCTTTCAAATCCAAAATCCCTAAATGAAGAAAACAGAATTTATGCAATTTTATTACAAGTTATTATACATGTACTTCAATGATATTTAATTGAAAAAATATCATTGAAGTACATATTTTTAACACAAAATTTATCACATTATTTCCAAAATTTCGTGCCTCAAAGTAAATATTATTTTTAATTATCTATTGTAAAAATATGTGATAGACAGCGAAAAAAAATTCTCCTATGAAAATTATGTATCTATGCAAAATATCGATAATAATCAAATTCGTAGATGTTAATCTAAGCAATCTTGCACTTGTTCACGGTACAGTGTACATACCTCTCCATGATAAAAATGATTGCCAACCATTTAGGTGTCCTTAATTATTGATACGTCATTGATTACATTAAAAAAACCTTTTTTGTAATGACATCATTAACCACTCACTGATAAGCTTGTTTACAGAACAATGTAACCAGTGGCGGTTCCTCGCAGGGGGACAATGGGGACAGTCCCCACCAGTTACACCCGAAACTTACTAAAAGAAATAACAGTCGATGCTTCGACTTCACCAAAATGAATGAATTCTTTAAACATAAAACAATGAACAATTGCAGAAATACAATACAAAAAATTATTCCGAATGATTTTAATGCAACCCGCGACCTCCCAGGATAACCAGTGGACCAGCCGACCAGCGCGCAGCGCACAAACCATCGGAATCCATTTCCCAGTGCGCAGAATCTACCGCGCACTAAGGGGACAATCCGAGTTGTCTCCTTTAGGCATTTTGGTTCATTCTTTGGCATTTCTTTCTTGATCGTGGGCAATCCGAAAACCGCGTACGCGCACTCGTATGTGAATTTCAAATACTGTGGGGACAATCAAATGGATCCCCGTGTAACAAAATACTAAATCATTTGTCTGCGTAGTTTCGGGCGGGAAACGCGCTCTTGTTCAAATTATAATAATCTTGCAAGACAAAGCGTTACTTTTATTATATTCAATATTATAAATTGGAATAAATCTACAGATATTTTATATTATTTTGTGCTTAGATATCCGATTAGCATGATTTGACCATCAACATTTTTGTTTAATAAATTTTATATTATAATCTCTGGGTGGTGAAATTACGGTACAGTCCTACTGTACCTGTAAAAAATGTCGATCCCCACCATCAAAGAAGTGCTGAGGCCACCACTGAATGTAACATTACTAGACGTATGACGTATGTGTATGACGTACGAGACTTACCTGAGTTATTAAGTTATGATCTATCTATTCAGAGCTGTGCCAAGTTTCCTGAATGCTCTTGTGTAAATAAAAGTGTGTAACACCATTATAAGAGTGTAGACTTCTGTGGGGTTTAGGCCCGCCGCAAATTTAACCCAGCCCACGCACAGCCCACGCACAGTCCACGCGTGGATATTTTGTAATACATGGTTTCTGTCGGAGCGAAGCATATCAAACACATCCCACGGCCAGCCTGTGCCAGTGTGGGTGTGTTGTGCTTGCAACACAGTTTGGGTCCCAAGTTTTGTCTGTGTGAACATTGTTTTTGTTACTAGAATGTGGAAAAACTAATTGAAATGGTTAGAGGCTCTCCTGTATTATATGATACGACTCATGATTACTTTTTTTTACATTAGCTCCACCCTGGCGGCCTTGAAGAAAATAATTCCCCTCAGGGCCTATGTCATCTTTGGGGATGCTGTGTGGAGGGTCTTCTTAGGGAAAGGAAGGAGAGAAAGTAGTGGAAAGGAAAAAGGTATAAGGGGAGGTAGGAATCTGGGGTCTGTGTCCAGGAGTGACGTATATATGAATCAATCCCTCCCACTGCGGGTTAGGCAATGTTCCGACGGTCCTGCTGGAGAGGTCTACAGGTCTTCCTCAATCAGTCTCTCCCGATCCGGCCTGCCACGTAGTTGGTGGGCAGTCACAAACGCTGCCAAGATCCGGACAAACCACACCTCATGAACCCGGGCACCCCTGCTAAGTCACCAAACGTAGTGAACCACTTGAGGTGACCTATGGCAAAGGTGTTGGTAATCCAATAAATGGTTCCCGTGGCGGCGGTACCCATACCCGCCTCCAAAATTGGAAGGCCGCCTCCCAACATGAGAGCAAAACTCAATAAATAAATTAAAAAGTAAATACTCATTCGTTTTACTTCTTTTTCTTTTTTTGATGAGTAGGTGCAACATGATACATCTTTCTTCATCCTCAGATTCAGATTCTAAATGCAGAAGCAGTTGCTTGCTTGCTGTCATCTTGTATACTGGGAGAAGTGAGCGTGGGTTTGGTGTGGGTACGGCGTGGGCGTGGACTGTGTTCAATATGCGTTGCTATTAAAAAACGTGGACGTGCTGTGTGTGGGTTATGCGTGGGCCAGGTTAAATTTGCAGCGGGCCTTACTGTGGAAGTTCTGAGGCTGTTGCGATATTGTTGTAAACTGACATGTCACATTTAATGATTTAATAGGACCACCGAAGTGCTTTTCAAAAAAGAAAGAATCTGCCCCTGTTTTTAAAGGCTAATTACAAATAATACTACGCTACTGTTCATCTAAGAACAGGTCACCGGTCACCGCACTGACCTAATTATTTCTAGAAGTAAAGACACAAAAAAGAGACCTTTATAATTCTTGAAATAAAAAAGTTTACACATATGCACATATCAAGGAAACACCCCTGATCCCTACGCCAATGTATCTATTCGTTAACTGTTTGATACATTGAGTTTTGGAAGACGTTCATCAGATTGACTGTGCAATCAAAATTACAAATGGAAAAAATGTACATCATATTGGTGAAGTTCGGACCTGCAACCTCTCTAGTCAATTTATGGAATGTAATATTATTATAGTCAATAAATTGTCCTTCCTATCAGTAACTTCCTACATGAGCAAAATCACTTAGCACCATTAACGGCAACTTGGAGTAAGTGATTGACTGTTGTAGGGTTTGTTCTTGTCTTTGAAAAAAAATTTTACGTATTCATAATGTACATATGTAGGAGTGAATATAGCAATGAATTTCAATGGTTGATCTCAAAAGAGTTTCCTCAAACAAGAATTCACTAGAGGCCGGTCACCTGCGATCGTTCCCACAAACAATACCTCAAACATTACCACTAACATGGAGCAGGATCATAACATTTTTTGTATTCTGTCGGCCACGGAAAGCAAAAATATTGTGCCCTCGACCTAACCATCCACAAAATGTGAATGTGTTTTTGTCGAAGTAGACTAGCCTTAGGGAAAGGAAATAAAAAAAAGTTGTAAAATAATATACAAATAGTTTTTTTTTTATTGTAGAAAGTAGCAGAGTGAACAGAATATATTTACTTCTTCAATATGAGAAAGGTCTACTACGCTTTGTGTCATTCTCGAATTATAGGATGGGGATCTGCTACACATAAGTACATACATAACCTTAATACGATTCAAAAAGGAATCATAAAGACCATATTGAAAGTACCCATTAGAACGCCTTCAATTGAAATTTTCAATAGCTTTGATGTACCAAATGTGCAACAAATATATGCCAAAAATATATTATTAAAGCTTTTCAAAAATACTGAATCTTCCACTAGACCATGCATGCATAACACTAGGTCGAATAAAAATGATGTAAAAAACATTCCAAGTTACAAAACCACATTCGGACAAAGAAACTACACATACTTTGCAACTAAACTTCATAACATCCTTCCCCAAGATATAAAACTAATAAAAAATTCTAATGTATACAAATCAAGAATAAAAATATGGCTGAAAGAGATCAATGAAAAAACCCTAATGGAAACACTAAAAACGACATAGAAGACAAATGAAATATATTTAAATAATTTTAGCCCGCCTCGGCACAGGACCCCCTAGTGAGGAGGACTAAGAATTGCAATATTTAACATTAAATTCATCATTTTATTTTGTATGTACAATTATTTTATATAGTTGCTAATAAAAAATAAAAAAAATTAAGAAATTCACTTCGTGGCGTCATTTTTAATTAAATGAAAATAAATTACTTTGTATAATACTCTATACAATACTACTATATTATCAACATGTTTCAAAAAAAAAGTTTTCTTCGTCAGGATAAGAGATTAATATAAAGTATTATTAATATAATATAGATTATATAGTGGTGTTACACAAAGTAATTTGTTGTAATTTAATTTGAGATTTTCACGGCCAAAAGTATTATCTTGATTAATTTTTGGATTTTTATGCCGTGTCACGCTTTCCCCTTCTTTAGCCAACGCCTCAAACTTTACAGTATCCATAATCAGGGCAGACCTGTGATATCAGTATCATATATAAACAGCCACTGTGGTACAGTGTATGATATTGTGTTGTATGCGCTAATCCTCTTACGGTCGGTATTTCAGAAAATTAACTAATAATTATAATGGATAAAAAATAATTAGAGAAGGAGGAAGCGCAACACGACAACACATTGATATCTTTGCCTTTGATATGTATTTTCAAACTCTGATTTTGATGGGAGAAAGCTGAGTTTGTAACTAACCAGATTTGCAAATTTATTTATTTATTGTTTCTTTACATTGCAGGTAAAATGTTAACAATACAATTTGCAACCTCACTAGGACAAGCCTGTGTTGAGGTTAACGATTCTACAAATCAACAAAATAACACAAATTGAATTTAGGTTCTCAATTTGAATCACTATGAAACAGCATTTACAACTTTATTCCGATATTTTGGAGATTGCTGCCTTTGCTTTTACACACCTCATGTTTAAAACATAAAAAACAGTACTTTGCTACAGATTTTCACCGAATGTCATGTCGCTCATTATGTAGATAGGCCATGAATTTTTAAATTTTCGAAAGGACAAAGAGATTTCTTTATGTAGTAAACTTTATTACTTTTGATAATGTAATATATAATTATGAGTATACATAATAACATTAAGTGGAAATCAACAGAGTTAATTTATTACTTTCTCCTTGACTTCAATTTTCTTTTGATTAGCCTCTAGCCTTCGTAAGGGGGCGTTAATGAAAGCCGTGAGTACAGTTCCAATAGCGAGAGCCACGCACATTGTTACGTTTGACGCAACATCACCCCACAAGTCCAGGAAGTATGCATATATTACGGTAAATATGATGCCAAATATCTGAAACAAATACACATACAAATATATTTTTAATATTCAAACATGGGAGGCGGGTAACGGTACCGCTGCCCGAAGCACTATTTATTGGAAACCAACATGTCTGCCATAGGTCACAGGCTATCCCAGGCACAGGTTACCCCAAGTGGGTCACTATGTTTGGTATCTTAGAAGTTTTGGGGTGAGGTTTGTTCAGGTCTTGCTAGCTGATGCGTCTGCCCACCAGCTGCGTCGTGGTGAGTCAGATCTGGAGAGATTGGTTGAGGGAGACCAAGATTCCAATTGGAAAGGTCTTGACCTTTGAATTTGACCAACTGTCAAATTCACATGTCCGTCATTCCTGGACACACTGACCCACCCTTCCTCTTTCTTTTCCTTAAAAATATCCTCCACAAAGCAGCCTCCCAAAGATGACATACACCCTCAAGGAAATTATTTTCCTCAGGACCTCCTATGTTAAAATAAATTTATTAAAAATAAACGGTTAATGAGATGTCTTTAATTTTAGAGAGGTACATATTTTATTATTTTTAAATTCTCAACCAATAATTTTTGTGTGATTAGTTACCTGCATTGAAACATTCATAATGTTAGAAACCGTTCCCTCTGGTTCGGGATAAGTGATTTCTGCTGCATACTCAAATCCAACAGATAAATATCCTGTCACAAAGAATCTGAAATGCAATAATCTCAAATAAGTTAAGTTTATAATATTTTTAGAGTCCAATTTTAGTGAAATACCACCTTAACCCTCGAGTACTCGCGCTGTGAGCATTTCCCTCACGATGAATTTAAAATTTGCGCCATTTATGCAGCAATGTGCATGCGTACCTTTTTCGCCTAAAAGCTGAGTTTTATTCTTCCCCCGTGCATAATGGTTTTTTCGTCTCAGGGTGTACAAGTCGCTCAGTAGAGGTGGTTTGTTTGACCGGGTCTCGTCACATGGCATTTTGCTTATTGCGCGAGTGACAATGTGAGTATTACATTTTAGTTAATTCCAGAACATTTTAGTTCCAGTTATGTACAGAACATGCACACATTTGTGTGACATATGTAAAGCTTGTGCATATGATGAAGATTAATATTTTGTTACTTATCCTTTTATTCCTTATTATATTATAGACAGTCACTAAAGACAATGCTCAACAGCCAAAAAATATGATTTTTACACACGGCCACACCAAACTCTATGGCACATTCTGCCGGCCAACGAAGAATCCAAAGATAAAGATTCATTCGGTTTTGTTCGCTGTCATAGGCTCGTTGGGTTAATAAATTTCTTTCTACATGCTTACCCCTCTGGGTAATTATTACATTAAATGTACGACATGTGGTTTTCAAATAAATTCATTAAACTTTAAATCTTTCTCACTGATTAATAATCCCATGATATCTAATACCTGATTGGTGAGTTCCCAGGTAAGGCTCATCATCCCATCCATTATAATATATATACTTTTTTTATTGAAGTTATTTTTTTTTACTTTATTCCAAAAGTGCAGTTAAAAAATGTCAATTTAGTTCCTTTATTTGTTATTAAAATATTATGGTAGAAAAAATGTTATTTATTAAAAATAAACATTTGTTTTGATTTAACATGATTGTTTTATTATATATTAGTAATAATATAATTAAATACGCTATAATTTGTGTACTTTTTGGTTATTTATAAAACGTGAGCAAAATGCTATATATGCAAGTGCTCCTGTGAGTTTTAAAGGCATGAGTGCTCGTGGGTTAAGGGCACTCTCCAAATCTATAAATTATCTTAAAAGAATAGTTTAACTATCTACTTTTAAATATCAATCGGTTCCGACACTTGGAGTCTGTTGCAACCTCTTTTTCCATTGGATGTGTCGTTTACAAGAAAAAGGGGAAAGATTTCAACAGAACTATTAACAGTGTAGGTACTAAGGACTAATACTGCAGTGGTGGTCCCAACACTGATATTTATTTATTCTTTATCATATAAAACTCCTTTATAAGTAACAAAAATATTGAATAATCAGTTTTTAAAAAAATTACCCCATTATGAAGCAGCTGATGTAGACAACATAAATATGGCCGACATCTAATGTAAAGGTATAGATCAGTAATCCAATTACAGAGGCTACGTAGAATATGATGGACGTCAGCTTAAAGCGGTGAGTCTTGTCCAGCATGACACCACTCAGTAAAGCTCCAATAACCCCTGCAAAGACTAACATCAAACCAATTCGGCCGACGTCTTCGTTTGCATTCTGAAATGATACAGATGAAAAAAAATTTTTACTATTTTAATGTAATTTTATTAAATTTATTTTAGCGACTATAAAAAATAATTGTGTATACAAAATAAAATGTAAAATTTAAGTACAGATATTTTATTTCTTAGTCTGGGTATACAAAATATACTAGCTATACAAAAAAAATAACCATACAAACAAATTCCCCAAGTATTGGGTGCTTGCTGCATTTGTTAAGAGTGCTCTCACCAAATGTTTTAAAGAAATTCGAAAAATTGACGTGATAAAGCATTTTATGTGAAACCGTTTGTATGTAGAATTATCCTGTAACAAAAGTTCGAATGCGTTTTTCTCAAAACTTTTTTAACAAGTTCTTCAACCTGGTTGACAACTAATATAAAAAAAAACTATTCAACCGATTTGCATGAACCAAATCAGTCATAAACTATTCGAAAATTAAGTGTCTATGGCACCACGGAGGGGAATTTTGATGTCTAAAAAAAGAAAAAATGGCAGAGCAGCGAATTTTATTTTCAAATTTTTATGGAAAATTTTCATCGTTCATAAAAAAAAAAGAAGGGAGCCCTTTATTAAAAAATACCTACTTCGTGCCATAGTGGTGCATGCAAATCGGATGTATAGTTTTTCTAATATATTGTCAACCAGGCTGAAAAACGTAGTTTCGAGAAAAACACATTCAAAGTTTTGCTGAAGGATAATTCAACATACAAACTGTTCAAAGCGGTTTCTTATAAAATGCTGCATCTCTGTCAATTTTACGAATTTCCTTAAAACATTTGTTGAGAGCATTATTAATAAACACATCTTTTAGAAAATGAAATAAAAAAATGAGAAATTTTTTTTACAGTGCCCTGGTGTCTTAAAAATATGTTTAGTACCTGTACAGAACGTTAATTTAAGTTGTTTAATTTAGTTAAGCTGTTTAATCCACGATTATGGTCGAAAAATGGACCACTTTTATTTTTCTGCGATTGATAGCGGTCCAAAATTCGACCACATTTTCCTACCATTCGTAAAACATTTATTATAATTATCTTAAACATTTCCATGGTCAGCCATTTATTTTAAAACGAAGCTATCAATAGCTTCGTTTCAAAATGATTTATCTATTATGACCATAAATGTTGCAAATCCGAACTTCGTAATCTTTTAGAACGATGTTAAAAATAAATTTTAAAAAAAAAATTTTTACGCAGAATTTCTGATCAGGTGTTTACCGTCAAAATTTAGTCCTTTTTCCATAGAAAACATTTTACCTTTAACCTTTAATTATCAAGTATACAGACAATATACATAAATCGAAAATATTCTATGTTGACTCAAAGAAGTACCTCTCACGGAGTTTCAAAGTAACAAACGGTTAACAAGCGGTTATAAACTTTACAATTTTTTTTATAAATCCTACAAATAAGAGATAAACGGTAAAATATAAGTTAATTTATTGGCTATATAGCACTATAATAAGTTTTTATGTCTCAATGTTAAAATTCGAAGCTATGATTTTTTTAATGTTGGCAAAAAATTATAAAAATGAACTTTTCGAAATCTCGAGCAATCGAGGCAAATTTATTTATTTCGCATGGTCGCAACAGTGGTTAGTCGAATTTAAATTTCACTTGTAAGATTATAACTAAATAAATATAAACACTTATACAAAAAATGTGAACTGAAAAAAGCTTGTAAAATTACATCAACTTCTTAAACAAAGAGGGGGCCTTATTCAGTTTTGCCACCCCGAGCCTCTGACGGGCTTAGTCCGCCATTATGCCTAGGTATCAGTTTTGGTTAAATTTTATAAAATGTAGAATTCAATAATCAGTAATAACATTTTGTAATACCTATAAAATAGTTTTGGGTGGCAGATTGGAAGAGAACACAAAAGAATAGTACATATTTAATTACCGGATAGTAGGACAGAACAACTTGGTTGAGCAGTGTGGATAAGGCAATGAAAACCCCCATGTTTATTCCATAGGAAACCAGAAGCAACACAAAGTTCCTGTCCTTCAATAGTCTCATGACAAATTTGAAGGATCCATCTTGGGTCTCTAAATGATCCTGAGCCGCTGACGGTGGAGTTGGAGGGGCCTTCTGGAAAACTAACAGCATGGTTAGAACATGCATTCATGTGGACATATTATCTGCAGTTTGCATACAGTTGGACATTTTAATTATTGGCTAGTATATCGATAGCGCAAATTTGAAATGCTGTGAAGAACAATAGTTCCAAAAATGAGTTATATATGTAATTTTTCTCAGTTTTATTTTTCTTTCGATCTGCATCGTTGAAATATTTATAGGAAAATATGTGCGCCATTTACTTTGTGCATTTTAGGAAGATGTTTTTTCTGAAAAAATTAAAATAAATTAAATTGTTATTAGAAATTTACAAAAAATGTTAAATATTCTGAAAGATCTATTCAATGTTTTTATTAAAAAAAAATCATAATTACACACAAAATCATAGGTCTACAAAAACTGAAGATATGACTTTATGAAAAAAAAATAAACTTTCTTGTCACTCTCCTGAAAAAATAAATTTTTTTCCTTTCACAGCATTTCACTTTTCCGTGATCGATATAATCAGGAAGAACAGAAAATGTGGTATTTATAGAAATTGTTATAAAAATGCTTATAGAACTGGTTCCATGATAATTGATCCGGCGACAATCGGCCCGCTAACAGTTGGCCTGCCGACAGTTGGGTCCATCTGCAGATTAATCCCTCGGACAGTTGATCCCCTAAAAGATTATTTCTTCAAGTAAGTATGCAAAGAGGATATACGGCCATACAACCAAAGTAGATATATTTATATCTACAGGCGTCTTAAGTGGTAATCCGCTACACAAATATTTTTACTAACAAGTCACTTTATTTATTTATTTATTCACTTTATTTATTCACAATATTTTTACTAACAAGTCACTTTTACTAACAAGTCACCGAAGGAACATGCGGTGAACCTATACGGCCGAATAACAAAATACGCGAATCAACTGTCCGGGGGGATCAACTGTTGGGTCACCAATAGAACTATTTCAAGATAAGGAGTAGTGCAAATAAAACCACTATTGACAGTATTTAATAAAATTTTTTTATTGTATTGACAGAATTTCAAGAAATACGAGTAGGTACACACAATATATGATTTCTGAGGAAATTTTATTTGCCAATCTAGCAAAATTATGCTATAAATAAAATTATATACAAATCAAAATTATGCTACAAATTGGTTCAGTTGTTTCGCAGAAATTCATCCAGTTCACAGTCATCAAATGGCCATTCAGCACCATTTTGTTTATTTTACAATTGAAAGGTTCTTGTTAAATGGCTATTCTTGGTCGTTTCAGCTTTTGAGCAAATTGTGATTAGCAGAAGAGGAAAACTATCATATTGTTAAGCATGCCAGCTCATTACAATTTGATAGAAAGTTGTGACGCACCTAGAATCGGCGTTTAATGGGAAACTTTCAAATCTCAAAAAACGAATGGCGCAAATGGCCATTTGATGACAATGTTACATTTGAATTTCTGCGATTATCTAAAGAATATATCTTACTTACAGATAATAACCAAAAGTGCCAGAACAGTGTTTACTCCAGCCATGGTATAGAACATGGCCCGCAGATCATCTCCAACCTGGTTCTTGTCAATATTGTTCTTTACCATCAATGATGGAATCAAAAATCCGAATGCATTTCCTATCTGAAAAACGCCAAACTTAATTACATTAACATCATCTTCCGCTTTGAAGCGTGCCTTTCACTACGAGCGGAGCAAACTTTCCTGGACTCGCAAACGTAAGCAACAGACACATATTTCCATTATTTATTTGTTAAAGCAGAGACTCATTGTACTTTATTTCATTTCACCACATTCATTTGTCTGTAGTTTCCAGCATATGGATCCCCTGGAGGATCCTGTGTTGTAAGGGTTTGTCCATCGGAAGTCCCTCATTATTTGAGTTCCCTGAAGGCCTCATGGGGGAATAATCCAACTAGGTGGCCTCACCTCTCCTCTCCATTTCCCCTAGGCTCCCGGTTGTTTTTATAGTCCATTTTTGGTCCCACGATTGCGTAGCTGTAGTATTGAAGTTTTAGAATTGTGCTTGCAAAAAGTGCCTCACCTGATTTCCAGCCACACCTAAACTGCATGCAGTGGATACCTGACCAGGGCCAAACCATATGGCGGCCAGGCTGGGGGGTGTGCCCAGAAGGAAGGGTTGGGCGATTCCTGCAATGGTCTGGCCCAGGAAGGTCAGCCAGAACAAATCTCTGCTTACAGAGAACACCTTCAGCCAGCTGCCGAGACAAGTGCCCACCATACCCAGCAACATTGCGATACGCAAACCCTAGAAAATATTTAATCTCTATGAACAAAAGTGTTTAGTGTCGCTATATTAACATGCAGTTGTATTTAATTATGCCTGTATTAAATTGGAGCTTTCTTAAACTGTGGTAAATTACCACAGCTGTAATAATTTTAATTTGTAGCTGTATTAAATCTGTACCTACCCATTCTTTTAGATTTTACATTACACATTTCGAAATCTTGTATAGCAAAAAAATAATCATTTTTTCTGATTTAAAACAATTTCTAATTAACTCCTTTTGTGTGGCTAGCTACATTTACAGCCCGGAGAATTCAGGCCTAGCGGACGTCGCACTACATTCGCAGTTCCGGAGCAAAGATCATTTTTATCTACATTTGAAACGTCTGTTTGCTGACTAAAGACCAAAGTAAGAAGGATTTTTCATTAGCCGTGTCATTGTCATTTTAAAATAATATATCATCTCTTTTCACGCGGAGATTTTTAATTTATGGGCAATTTTTGTAAGACGTATCTCGCAGAAATCAGGCACTCGAAAGACATGACACACACACACAGTTGCGTTAAAGCTTGCCTGTGTATTGTCACACCGCAGTCGCCTATCGGTTTTTACACTCTTGCGAATATTTACCCATTATTTTGTTTTACTTTCGGTGTGATAGTAGAATTGAGGATTCGGATTTATCAGAAATTAATCCCACAACACAAATAAATTAACAAATTTTTAGAGGGGTTGCGGATGAAGCCAGATGTTTTTTTTTGTTGATATAACACGCCTGGCCTCACCAAACTAAAGTGTGGTCACCATGTTCCATGCGGGAGAGGGGAAAGGGAAGGCGCAGTACGGGGAACGCGTGAAGGGAAGGGGAAATGGGAGGAGAAGGGGTGGCAGAAGGGGAATGGGACGAATGGGAAAGGACACACAGGGAGAAACAATTTCTTTACTTGTCATTCATTTGTTTAGTCATTCCGTGGGGAGGAAGATTTATTTCTCAGTCAAACCAAAAAAAATATCTTTGAAATCCGCTACTTGCCGGTCCAAAAGATGGCGCAACTAGGTCGAAAATTAAAAATAGATGTATTATAGTAAAAAAAAACTTTTTTTTATGGGTTAATTTGTACTTAGGTAACTGTTAATCCAACTTATAAAGTACTCATGCCTAACTGATTTAGTGTGTACACAAGAATATGTCTCAAGCTTTGAAAAAATCAGTAATATGGAAAAATACTAAATACGTTTTACAATCAACCTTACCATTACTACTCTGTGAGTTTTGAGGGAGAGATAAACTCAATTTTATTTAATTTAAAGAAAACAAATTTATTTATCAAGTTTATTTCTTTATTTCTTTATTTCTTTATTTCTAAATTAACCACTAATCATTTACCACTAATCAATTTACCACTAATCATTAACCACTAATCTGTTATTATAAATGTTTGGTTTTGAAATGATAATATGCATAGTGCTTACTGGGATGTCATTTATCCAGTTCCTACCCTCCATAACCATATCACCTTGCTGAAGAAAGCATTTGAAAATAGAACATTACAAGACTGAATCGAAGTGCATTTGTTTTGTGAAAAAACAGAATAGAGGTGGGCGTTTCTGTTCTTTTAAAAAAACGAAAACGAGCTGTTATTTGTAAAACGCCAACAGTTTTCCCAAACTGTTGGAAAAAAACAGGTTATTTTTAAGGCAGTTGTATGAAATAGCAGTTAGCACTGTTACTGTTAACAGTTTAGCAGTGGCGTTTCTGGGGGTGTATCCAGAATCTGTATCTGTCCATAGCAATAAAAGTTCATAGCAATAAAACCCTGACCCTGACTATTGCCATTAAAATTACATTATGTGAATGGTATTTTAAAATATTTTTCAAAGCGGCCGAATTCATTTATCAGAACATTATTCATTTACCATGTTTACCCTGATATGTAATTAAGAGCTCTTGGAAACATAACAAATTTTTATTTCATTAATAATAGGTAAGAGGGCTAATGTTATTTCCTCAAAATAACAGTTGCCTCTACTGTTCTGAGAACAGAAGAGATAACAGAAAACAGCGGAATACCTTTGCATAAACAGAAGCTTTTGGGACATTGGAAGGAAGCAACTTGTTGTAGTTTTTTGTAATCTCGTTTATAAACATATCGAAAATACAACAGTTTGTGTTGTATTTATTTGTGTTGGCGTTAGTTACCTCGAGGTACTGCGGTGGAAGTAAATAAACTGTTTGTGATTGTGTTGTGCTGCTGCTTCTCAGAGATAAGTGTTTGGTTTCCTTCTCCCTTAATCCATTATCTTTCCAGTACACATAATCACCCAATTCCAACAATCATCGTTCTCGTTTTGTTTAATTTAATATTATTTCTGTCTTACTCCGCTTACTGGTTAATACGCAATATTTCTTATTCAAATAGTTAGATTTAGCTTTATTATCATGAAAAGTGAGTATTTACGTCAAGGGAGATGAAAAAATATGCATGTTACATTTAAATTTTATTAAAATTATTTCAGTCGCGCGGTATACGCCATTTGTATTTTCATCGTTTACATTTCATAGACAATTAATCATCAATCAATCATGCCAATAGAATAACTACACATACCCGTTAGACAGACCCTGCTTTGCCAAACAAACCATTCAAAACCTGGGATGTATATCTAAATTATGATGACATCCAGCTTTTGCAGCTTGAATCTCAACCCAGGAATAATTCGAAGTAGGTACTTTTCTGTTTTTATTTTGATGAGAATTTATTTTATAAGATTGGTACTTCCGACAAATGCCATATTTGATTGTCTATTAGTTAAAAAGGAATATTCCGTATTATCCGTATATCAAACTTCAACAACACGAACGTTCCGTATTATCCGTGAGGTGGGCTTATACAATTTTACCCCTCCGGTCTATCTTCACAACATTCCACAAATGGGGATACCAAAAAAAACCACACAAGAAACTATTTCTCTGATACAAAATAATTTCAAATCAATAAATTATTTGACTACATACGTATTTGTCCAAGATCCAGCCACAAGGGAAGAAGAGAGGAATATAGACTATCAGGAATATCACCGATGTCATGTTCACCCACACGGTGCTGACATTATAGTAGTCTGTGATGACATCAGTGATGATGGAATACTGAAACCACTGGATGGCATTGGCGGCGGTGGACAGCATGAAGAGACCCAGCATTAGCCATCGTCTCCGGTAAACTTTATACTCGGTGGGTACATCAGGTAATATTGCTACATTTGAGCTGCTTATCTGGTTTTCAAGAGACTCCAGATCTGAGTCATTATTCATTGTTGGAATTAGTTTGTTGATACACAATTATTATCACAAAAATCAGTAAAACACAAAAATATACTGCAATAAAAAAATTGAGAAATAATCTTATCTAACTAAACTTTTGTTATTGTTTTTAATCAACTCATTGTTTCACTTTATTATTTTTTAGAAAACGAAAATTGTTAAGTATTCCAAAAGTATTATTTAATTGTAGTCACTGTATTGCTGAATTTGTTTCACTGTATTGCTAAAAAAAATATGCTAATTCAACAACTTGCGAAAGAAGACTGAATAAAATATATGTGTCATGTCATCCATACATAATAATAAGATTTCACTTGATTGACGTGATTTGTATGCCACGAACAACTACTGATTTACCTCTAGAAACAGGGCTGCAACAACAGTATTGATAAATTAAATACATATTGACGGTCCCAAAGAACAATGTCGGATCTGATAAAAATTGAAAATCATTTATTGGTTTTATTTTAACTTCCTTTTGACTACTAAAAGTCTGTATTTTTAGATTTTTCAAAGAAATTAAATGAAGTATATGTATACATATTTCTTAAATGCTATATTTCTTGATCTCAAAAACAGTAAAAATACAGAAACATAATTTTAATTAGCTCTAGTAAAAACTACACAATTGCACATCCTATATTGTTCTTTGGGACCGTCCATATGCAAATCGCTTTTTTTTATTTTGCAGATTTTTGCGACATGAAAGTGCCCTAGGAGGATGGAATAATAGCCACAGTCGAGGGCACCCACCACTTTCCCGAACCGTTTTAAGGACCAGATTGGTCCCTCTATCGGTTCTCACATCAAGACTACATTTATTTTTTAAACAAAGCTACTTTGAAATGATTCTAAAAGCCCCCGACTGTCCCTACACGGCACAACATACAATTATACATACCAAAATTTTTTTAAAGTGTTCTCATCCGAGGCAGTTTGTTCTCGTTCTTGAAGCTAGCGGAGAGACAGCATTTAAAGAGAAATATAAATTAGAAAGAAAAAGCAATTGAAACATGTTCCCACGGCAGCCACAGCACAAGAGCAGCATCTAGAGCTTCTGGCAAGCCACAGGCAGTCCCGAGGATAGACAGTGAGCAGTGAAAGGAAAGTTGGCCCTTTGGAATAATAGCCACAATGAAATTCTTGAATAATCACAAATTGTTTTTGAAACAACAACAAAAAAACCAACGACATTGCTGGATGATGCATGAATTTTGCCCAATGGTTAAATATTGAGATTTGTTTGTCTTGCTTGCTAATAAATAATGTTGAGCATAATTTTAAAGTACACATTCACATGGTTTTATCACATTGCAAATCATCCATTTTATTATTGTCATGAGTTTTAAATAACAATGAAAATATAATATTTATTAAGATGTTCAAATGCGAAACAAAAAAAAACTGATTTTCTTCTTTTAAAAGATGTAGCCACACCTGTAAATATCATTTTTAATTATCTATTTATGGTGAAAATATGTGATAAATTATATAATTAGATCTTAATCAAAGCAATCTTGTACCCGTACGTACTCCTCTCTATGATTAAAAAAATAATTGTTATCTATGTAGGTGTCTACATAATGTCAATGACTAACTCTTAAATGTTCCACTGCAAAATTTTCGCCATGCGCCATCTGATTCTATTTTCATCATTAAGTTAGTTATTTAAAAAAAATAAATTGCATTAATATAAATTGTACTGCCTTTCCAGATAATTTATTTATATTTACATAAAGAGTATATAATTTACCGTACGCAGTCTCCAGAATAGCTAGTTAAAATCATGAAAATGATTTTTTAAAATTGTCCATAAGGATATGCTGGCGTTTGAGGATAAATAAATTTTAAAAATAAGTTTTTGTAATGAAATCATGAAAAAATCTTTCTACTTTTTCAGATCCATACCTTCTTCAGAAAAAATCTTTCTATTTTTTCAGAGCCATACATAGTTTACTTAGTGCCATTGTACAAATATAAGTATGCTAACAAGTGTAGAGTTTTGTAGAATTCACTGCAGGTAGTCTGGGAGAGTGGTAAGCTCATAAATATACCAATCCCGGTAAGATATTGAGACAAAATGTAATTTTTTAAAATTTGACCATTTAATAGGGCCAAAGAACAAGGAATATTCCGTATTATCCGTGAAGTGGGCTTATGCATTTTTACAGCTGTTTTATGTTTAAATTTGTTTGATTATGTCAAAACAAAAGACAACCCTTTTTCCCCACCGTTGGTATTACATATAAATAAATCGCATACATATATTTAGCAACAATAATAAATAATTAAAAATTAAAATGCAGGAAATAAATGTGTTTATGCGAAAAATTATATTCACACGGCACCTTTTTATTAAATTATAGCTGGTACGCCCGCTTCCCCCCGGACCATAATTCGGTGAGCATAGAATTGCATTGACGTCTCTTTTTTCTTGGCATCTGTGATTGCATTGCCGCGCTGGTCCATCTTCGCCTAGCCAAAATATTAACATTATAAATTTTTTTTTTCATTTTCTAGATTCTTACATTCCTTGAAGAGGTGAATCATTTAAATTTACTGAATTTAAAGCTACTGTTCTTTACACAAATAGAATGGCGTTAATTGCGCCTCGCAATTTTTATTTCATGTGGATATTCAAAATATTACCTGGCTATTATAGACTTAGAGGTCTTGGTAGGGAAAAATCGTTATCTAAAAACCCTAAAATTGCATGTTTTCATCACCATCAAACTTCATCATCAGTACCAGCAGCCGGAGGCTATTTATATGTGCCTATTTGTGTTATGTTGGGAGTGGGAGGGAGGCGGTAATGTCCTTTTTTTATTTGGAATTTTTCCGCATTTGTCTTCGGGAATAAGAAAACCATGAAAAACCTTATCTGGGAAGATTTGGCTGGCAGTCAATATGAAACTGAATGGCTTTCAGTGACTTTGGTATGTGATGATCGTGTGGTGTGGGGTGTGTCTGTTTTTTATGTGAGATAAATACTTTAAGGGATTATATAGAATGCTGCAGACAAGCAGCCATGTGGCAGCTTCGCGGGACTACCTATTTAAATTGCCAATTCTATCTGTATTTGTGTTTTTGTTAGAAATAAAAAAATAAAAAACAAAAAACGTACATTTAAATACATACTATAAAATATTATATAAATAGATATACAAACATAAGTTATAGGGTGAGAGGGGTCTGGAAGTTACAATTACTTAATGCTCGCTTATTCGTCCGCGTCTGGATCTGGTTGTGCCAGATGTAATTTAGGTCCATCAGAATATGTTTTGGTAGTCTATGTATGTATCTGAAAGTAAAGTCACTAGGCGCATTGTATTGACCGATTTCTTTGATAAAATGATTTTTACTATGTCTTATTGACTTGTAAAATCGGTCTCTCAGTATGCGTGTAATCAAATAAGGTAGGTATGTATTCTCTGGCATGCAATCTTTTCAAATTTGTTCTGATTCGAGTATTGTATGTGATTTTAATGCAGAGATTTTGTAGAGTCTGTAGTTTCATATGGTCAGAGTGCAAAATGCCACTCCACATGGGAATGGCATAGGTCAGCGGATTTCTTCTGTTGAAGATTGGCTTCATCGCGCCGACTGCCTTTCTGGCTCTCGCGTGCATCTTGGCTATGTGAGACTTCCAGTTGAGTTTTGAGTCCATTGTCAGGATCAGGTAAAAGACTTCATCCTTCCATTCTAAGACGTGTCCTCCCATTTCAATGTTGACGTCTGGTGTTTTTCTTCCTCGTTTCCTCGAGTACGTGATGACTTCGGTTTTAGCCTCATTCAGTTTGAGGCACCATTTTTTGTAGTACTCTACGAGAGCGTCGAGCGCTCTCTGTAGGTATATGGCCGCCATGACTGCTTTAAGCGAGGAAACTAAAGTTTGATGTCGTCTGCATAAATAGATAAATTGCATCTCTCACCTTGGGGGATGTTGGGTGTGAAGATGTTGAAAAGATGAGGTCCCATTAGACTTCCTTGTGGCACGCCTTTTGGAATCTCACAAAGTGACGGTAGCGCATTCCTGATGAAAACACTGAAGGATCTGTTCTTTAGGTGTTCTTGAATTACTCTCATTAGGTATATGGGCGTGTTTGTTCTGTGCAACTTGTGCAGTAGCCCTTTTATCCAGAAGGTGTCAAATGCCTTCTCCAAGTCTAGTAGTGCAGCGGCGATGTAGCGATGTTCGTTAAATCTTCTGAATGAATTCTGATGAATTCCGCTACTCTGGTGGATGCTTCTTTCTAATCCTAACTGCTTGTCTGGTAAAGTGTTGTTTTCTTCATGATGTGGGAGAAGCCTGTTTAGTATACCTGCTCAAAAACCTTGCTCCTTCAATTGCTTAATTACAACGGTAACTTCGCTCGGTGTGCTGAAGTGGATGTCGGCGACGTTCAAATTTTGAAAAATTATTTTGAATTTTTACATTTTCGATGGTTTGTTTTTTCTGGTTAAAAGGTGTAAATAAGAATTAAATATGTTTGCACTTTGTTTAGGTTGAATTTTAGCGATTATGATTTTATTTTCATGTTCAATGTATTTTATATTTATAACTTGACTGTTTTCCATTTTGTTTATTATTATTGTCTGTAGAAGTATTTTATTTTTGAAGAAATCCTCTTTTTTTTTTAATACAGTCTGTTAATTTATTTTTTAAAATTTTGTAGAAAATGTATGCTTTTTCATTTAGTGAATTTTTCAATGTTGTTTTTTCAAGTTTTTCTTTGTTTCTGGTTGATATTATAAGTACTTGGGTTATCCAAGGCTTTAAAATTTTTAGTTCTGATTTAATGTGGAATGTAGTCGAATTTTTGGTTGAACTCAATTGAAATTTTGTTGAATTTTTTATGTATTTTGTATTTTCAAAGTATTTTGAGCAAGTTCCAGTATCTTACATGAGTTCCATTGTTCAGTTCTTAATTTTTTGGTTATGATTTTTGAATTATAAATAAATATCAATAATAAATATAATATAAATATATATCCACCATGATTTGCTGGAACAATTGACAGCAGTTCACAATGTGATTATATTCGCCATCTCTGACCAATTCGGTTAGCGTAGAATTGCATCGACTTTAATTTTTTGTTAGTTTCGGCACTTGTGTAGGAGAGGGAATCGATTTTTATCTGTCAATCTTTTGTTGTTTTTTAGATTATTAAACAAATGATTGAGACTTTGAGTAAAGGATGACAAGACGAAGATAAAGATTTGAAAATATATTTATCAGCGAGGAATTGCCTTCTCAAAAATAAAGGTGGATCTACACATTTTACCTGCAGCGAATTAATTGGAAATGATTTCATTGCTCCAATAATCAATCTGAGTGCTTTGGATTGAATTCTTTCAAGTTTTTATCCAAATATTTAGGAAGTGGGTCAAAAAGAAATGTGCCATAAGCCAAGTGGCTTCGAACTAGGGAATTATTCATTAATTTAAGATCCTCATATTTCCTCATAGATCCTCATATATCCTCCTCCATACTCTGGAAACAGCTTGCATCATATTAGGCCCCTTTTCACACTTAGCAGAAATGTTCTTAGTATGCGGAAGCCAGCCATGCATCTTTTGTGGATACGGAATCGATTCCATACGTAATCGAATGTCAAATTTGTGTGATTTTCTGTGGTTGTTATTTGCTTTTTCTATGGGTGACGTTGGCCAATGTCAGGTTTCAGGGATTTTATCTGTCGCATATTTTAGTTTAGATTGTTTAACCCATTGGCCACAAACCCCGGCAGCTTGCCGGGTGTGCAACTCAGATACTTAACCACAAACCCCGGCGAGCCGCCGGCCTAGAGTAGGTCCGCCAAAAAACGGAAAACCAGCACCGACCAGACCAGACTTTTTTGAAAAAAAAAAATTTAAATGCCGAACGCTCTGTATGTAATTAATCATTCATTTAGTAGAATTGGCAATAATATGTTTCTTATGTTTTTTCCCTGATATTTGTGTTCCAAGTTTTGTACGCAGCCAGCCGCCATTTAATTTCTTCAAAATAGCGAGTGGTTCTAGGCTTTTGGCAGTGACCCTGCATGTCCCTGATTGCTTTTGGGACTATCATACTAAATTATTTTACTAGTAATTAGTATACATGTAAGTAAAAAAAAATATATATTAATGTTCGATTTATGAATATTACGTTTTTTTGTAACTTTCTGAATAAAAATGTGAAAAAAAACATACAAAAAAAGACAAGGTTATATTTGTATCCTTATTTACCCATATTTTAGTATTTTGAAATTTTTTATTTTTATGTTTTTCTTTACCTTATTCTAATACGTAAACAAATTTAAAGAAATTAATTCATTTGAATTTACAGTTCAAAATTTACAATGGATTTAGCACATCAATGCAGGTTTTCAATTTTTGGTACAAAATTAATTCAGTGATGAAAGCCAATTTTTTAGCTCATTAATTCTGTGGCCAGTGGGTTAAAACATGAATTATGGTACGTATGCATTATTATTTATTTATTCATTTAATGTACATTTTAAGTTGTAATATGGTAATATTTAAATTTTTTCTAAATAAAGTTTTTTTTTCCGGCAGTATCTGCCGCTAACGATTATACACTCAGTAACTAAACAAGAGAACAAATAAACCTATGATTCTCTCAAATACAAGGGAACCAACAACAAATATTAGTGAAATAGTGGATATTTCACATCAGTGGAATGCTGTGCCTAATTTTATTTCTAAATAATGTAACTTTTTGGTGTTAACTGAATCTAAAAAACATTTTTCAATAACAAAACAAAAGAATAAACTATCTTATGGTTCTCCCAAACATAAGTTGTTAATCAATATCAGTCAAGTGAGTACAAGTGATAGTGGACATACCACTTCAGTGAAACACATAATACTACAAAAAACAAAATCCAAAATCGCCCAAATCATTGCAATAATTAAAATATCAACCATTTAAATTTCGACACGTACAGCAGCCTCGTTGTTTATCAACACAAGTACGTAAGTACTTATGCACATTTTCCCAGGCTGACTGGTAAGTTAGCCAAGTGCATTTGTTGATTTGGCATAAAAATAAAATAGGGTTGTCTTTGAATTTTTGAGCGTACTTATTCCCGTCTACCTTCTTCTTTGTAAATGGCACTTACACCCTTTTAAGTTTCTGGTATTCATTTATGTTTGTTTCAGGAGATTTGGCATTTCCAATCCGTCCGTAGATGAGATTGCCAATATTAAATGCAGTTCCTGGTTCGTAAGAATCCATATACACAGATAGGCTTTGCAAGGTCCAAAACTGTATTGAGCATTGCTTTGGTCTCCTAAAAGCAAGATGGCGCTGTCTGCTCAAGCATCGGGTACTTCATTATACCCCCTTGAAACCCCCCTACTGTTAAAATTATAAATGCCCTGTGCTGTTCTCCACAATATTGCCCTAGTCGCAAGACTGCCAGAACCAGCAGATTTGCATGTCGAAGACGATTTGAGGCGAATTGCTAAAGGACTCCATTCAGATGATAACCTTCAACAAGGTCAAATTTTTAGGTATAAAATTGTCTCCAATTTGTAGGCAAATTTATAAAATGCATAATCTTAAATTTATCTTCTTCCAAAGATTGCAAACAATTCTTTAAAATTATCTGCATTTTCAGCCGTCTACTCTTCTTTAGGCTGAGCCGCCTCTCTTCTCTCTCTCTCACCTCTTTTCTCCCGCCTCTCTTCCAGGCGGAGTCACCTCTCCTCTCTCTCCTCCCGCCTCTCTTTCAGATGAAGCCGCCTCTCCTCTCCTCTCTTGCCACTCTGCTTTCCTCCTTCAACAGAAAACCTAACCTAACCATACACAAAATGTATACATACTTTTGTCAAAAGAGACAAAAAATTAAAAAAGTTGTAAAAATTAAATACAAATAGTTTTTTATTGTAGAAAATAACATAGTAAATAGAATATCTTTTGATATAATTTGAGATTTTCACGGCAGATGGCATAGTGAGGGCGTGGGCAGGTAAAAAAAATATGGTCTAAAAAGACAAAGTAACACGCTAAGTGCATACTAGTAATCTTACATGTATTATAATTATTAAGAATGACATTATGGCTCTAGAAAAAAAAATATTCTCAAAGTGGGGGCAAAATAAGGTTGAGAACCTATGGCCTAAAGTATTAACTTGATTAAAATTATAAAATATATTATGTAAAAATGTTTTCGAATTTGATCTATAGGTAAATACTGTAATGTATAGAAATAAATAAAAATAAAAAAATAAAATAAAAATTAAATCGAATGGCCGAATCGATTAATTTTTGGGTTACTATGCAGTGTCACGTTTCCTCCTTCTTTAGCCAACGTTTCATATAGCTTTACAGTGTCCATAATCAGGACAGACTTGTAGATTGCGGTGGTGTGGTTGTTCACATACGATACCTTGTTGCGCACGCTAATTCTTTTGGGGCCGGTATTTCAGTAAATTAACTAATAATTATACTGAAATACTGGCCAAAAAATAACTAAGGAAGGAGGAAGTGCAACATGGCATAATAAAAATTAATCACCATAGAATATTTTAACAAAAAATTACAAAAAATACTTTGCTACAGATTTTCACCGGATGACATGTTGCTCATTATGTTGGCCATGAATTTATAAATTTTCAAAAGGACAACGAGATTACTATAAAGTAAACTTTTGTTTACAACCCGTAGCTATTACTTTTGATAATGTAATATACATATTATAAATATATATATATTAATGTAAAATGAAAATCAACAGTGTTTTAATTTATTATTTTACTCCTTGACTTCAATTTTCTTTTGATTAGCCTCTAGCCTTCGTAAGGGGGCGTTAATGCAAGCCGTGAGTACAGTTCCAATAGCGAGAGCCACGCACATTGTTACATTTGACGCAACATCACCCCATACGTCCAGGAAGAGTGCATATATTACGGTAAATATGATGCCAAATATCTGAAACAAAACCACATTTAAATATATTTTTAATATTCAAATTTGGGAGGCCGATAACGGTACCGCCACCCGAAGAACTATTTATTGGATAACCAACATATCTGCCAAAAGTCACAGGCACAGGTTACCCCGAGTGGTTCACTACGTTTGATGTCTTAGAAGTTTTGGGGTGAGGTTTGTTCAGGTTTTGGCAGCTGCCCACCAGCTGCGGGTCAGATCTGGGGAGGTCGGTTGAGTGAGACGCCAAGATTCCAACTGGAAAAATCAGGACCTTTACAGTTGGAGTCTCTCGACCCATCGCCTTGAACCGCAGTGGTAGAGACAAATTCACATGTCCGACGTACCTGGACACACTGAACCAATAATTTTTGTGTGATTAGTTACCTGCATTGAAACATTCATAATGTTAGAAACCGTTCCCTCTGGTTCGGGATAAGTGATTTCTGCTGCATACTCAAATCCAACAGATAAATATCCTGTCACAAAGAATCTGAAATGCAATAATTTCCAATCAATTAAGTATTTCATATTTTTACAGCCCAATTTTAGTGAAATACCACCCCAAGGTACTCTCCAAATCCAAAAAGTTTAACAAAATAGTTTAACCATCTATTCTTAAATATTAATCGGTTCTGACACTTGGAGTCTGTCGCAATCTCTTTTTCCATTGCATGTGTCGTTTACAAGAAAAAAAGAGAGATTACAAGAGAACTATTATCAGTGTAGGCACTGAGAACTAATACTGCAGTGGTATCAACCAAGTACCAACTTTGATATTTAATTATCCTTTTTCATATAAAACTCTTTTAAGATACAAATGTATTGAATAATCAGCTTTAAAAACATTTACCCCATTATGAAGCAGCTGATGTAGACAACGTAAATATGGCCGACATCTAATGTAAAGGTATAGATCAGTAATCCAATTACAGAGGCTACGTAGAATATGATGGACGTTAGCTTGAAGTGGTGAGTCTTGTCCAGCACGACACCACTCAGTAAAGCTCCAATAACCCCCGCAAAGACTAACATCAAACCAATTCGGCCGACGTCTTCGTTTGCAGTCTGAAAAGATGCAGATGAATAAAAATTTTACTACTTTAATCTATAACAAATTAACATGTAAATACTAGGTATAAAAAAAAAATTATGTAAACGAGTTCCCCAAGTACTGGGTGCTTGTTGTTTCATTGTGTCTTTCTTCTTTCTTTCTGTGTTTCATCAAATGTTTCATTCTGTCTTTCACTAGGGCGAGTCATACTTGGTTTAACCGTTTTTTTTTTTCTATGAGTGCTCGAAATTTAAAACGTATCTCCACTATGAAAGATCTTGGTATTGTGTTTGATAATAGGTTGACTTTTCATGCTCATATTGTAATGACGTGTGGTGCTTCACTGAGAATGCTGGGTTTTGTCCTATGCACTGCGAAAAATTTCAGAAACATCCGGGTTCTCACAGTACTATACAATGCTTTGGTTAGGAGTAGGATGGAGAGTGAATCGGTGGTTTGGAGCCGGCACCAAGTGAAGTATTTTCTCATGTTGGAGAAGGTTCAGAAGAAATTTTTAAGATTTTTCTACCTGAGGGAGTATGGCTTTACCGACTTTCTCTTGGGCATGCTCAGTATATTCCATCTACGGGTCAGAAGGGATATGCTCGTTGTAACACAATTCTTCAGACTGATTCGTGGATGGTTCGAAAACTCGACTATCATGGAGAGCATTAGTTTCTATGTTCCTGATGGTATGGTGATGGTTATGGTTCCCGTCACTGACAGCATAGACTAGTTACTTCTGCAAGCCAGGAGATAAACTCCTGGCTTGCAGAAGTAACTTGTCAATGGTCATGCCAGTCGGAAGAGCTGTCTTAGTATGTATTAAATAGAATCACTTCGAATATCGATATGTTTAACATCAATGAAGGACAATTTAGACGGAAATCTTTGTTACTCTTTTAAAAACGCTTTGAAATGTTAATTTTGTAATGTTTTTAAAATGAATAAATTGAATTGAATTGATTCCCCATAGGTGCAAATATGTGGGAATTTTAAAGGAACAAGGGGTTTGACACCTGGCGATGAATTTTGAAAACAGGTTTTCAATAGTTCAAAAACACATTTGGAAAGCAAAGAACTTCGAACCCGTATTGCCTTTTTTGGTCTTTCTTCTTCTTCGTGTGCCCTATCAGGTCTCCTTGACATTGGCGATTACTCTGGAAAATGTATCTCTATCTTGCGCTGCCCGGAATAGCTCCTCCACACTTCTAATACGGTCTACTCTTGGACATTTCGCAGTCAAGACATTTGTCTCCTACCAGGCCCTCGGCGACCCTCTATCTTGCCTTTCAATATTAATTGGAGCAAATGATACTCCCCCCCCCCCCCCCCCCCCCCCTTGAAGTATGTGACCCAGATATGAAATTAATATTTAGAATAAGATTATTAAGAAAATAATATTGTTCTAATTCAAGGTTTGTAGAAAATATATTTAAAAAAATCAATTGTTATTCAACTTAAGTTCAAAATTTCCCTTAGAAAACGATTCCTTTAGCACCATTTAAATTTTTTTGTAGTAAATGGCACCATTTAAATTTTTTTTGTGAATGGTGGTTGTACACCAGGGAAATTTCGCCTTGAAATCTAGGGAAATAATTTTTTTGGACATTCTAACCCTGGTATGAGCTAACTTTGTTTCTTCAAATCTTGGTTCTTAAGCCTCGATGACATAGAGCGAGTTTACAAGCTACTATCTGGGAAATTCACTATCTGTTAGTAAACTCGCTCAGTGTGATCATGTTACTTGCTAACTGGCAGATTGTGGACAATCTACAAAAAAAGTTGAAAGGTGGTAAACTTTACTCGCTACTCGCTAGTGTTTGCCTAAAGATGGCGGTCCACCAACAGCTAATTTCGTCCGTCAGAATTTGTTCAGGCGGAAGCCGTTATTGGCTAGCATGTGCTACCTACGAGCTGTCAGTTTCGTATAAAATGTCGACAGAGTTGCACGGTGTTGTTATTTCAGCTGCTACTGATGCTACTGAGCGTGTAGAGAGTTTTATGTGCCATCATGACAATCTCACTCACCGATTCTCCCGCTTTTAAACTTACCGGCTAGTAGCTTGTAAGCTAGCTTAATGTAATTGAGGCTTTATGTACAAAAGGATTTTATCCAGTGTTGCCAATAATAAACAAAGTACATAATTATTTAAAAGATCAAACAAATAATGAAATGTTATTAACGTTGCCTAGGTATCATTATTTGTTGAATTTAACAATATGTAGAATTCAATAATCATTAACCACATTATGTAATTCCTATAAAATTTTAGATGGCAGATTGGAAGAGAACAAAATAAAAAATAGTATTTAATTACCGGATAGTAGGACAGAACTACTTGGTTGAGAAGTGTGGATAAGGCAATGAAAACCCCCATGTTTATTCCATAGGAGACCAGAAGCAACAAAAAGTTCCTGTCCTTCAATAGTCTCTTGACAAATTTGAAGTATCCATCTTGGGCCTCTAAATGATCCTGAGCCGCTGACGGTGGAGTTGGAGGGGCCTTCTGGAAAACTAACAGCATGGTTAGGACATGCATTCATGTGGACGTTTTAACGGTAGTTTGCAGGCTGTTGGACAATTAAATTGTTGGCTAGTATATCGATAGCGGAAATTTGAAATGCTGAGTCCGAGAATGCCAAATTCTTTTAATCTCATTTCCTAAATCTGTATATTTTCTAATTTTTTCAGAAACAGATTTTTGAATATTACAGGAATTTGGAATAGCGACATCAATGAAATAAGTTATTTTTTTAATTTTGTCATGTAAAATATCGGGTATCTATATCGGGTCTATTATGACAAATTGTTCTGTCTGTCAGTAGGTATAGTTTTATCATAATATATTTTATAAAATTCATTTTCTAAAAATTAATTTGGTTCGTATTCAAAATATGGTACTACATTACGGCAGTCAATCAAGTTATGTTTAATTACCAAACTTTGGTAAATTATTTTTAAAACCTGATTGTGCCTAAATGTATAATAGGACGGCGCTAATACAGAACATCCCGATATAATATGTTCTATAGTTTCCGGAAAAGCCAAACATTTTCTTCATAAATCATCAATTTGATTTGTATCTTTGATTACATACTTCCTATAATTTTTAGTATTAATGACCCTATCCTGAATGGCAAGCAAAAATCCTTCTATTTCTGCACTCAATTCTCCAATACTCAACCATTTGTTTGACGAAAGTTTGTCAACATACGTTTGGTTGAGATAATTGAAATGTTTGGCGTAAATAATTTTATTTGACCAGGAATCTAATAATTCCTGGTTGGTATTTAAAAGAATGTTGGCATTCTCGTCGTATAAATTTAAAGGTGTAATGTTTCTATCTGCCTTGCAAATTATTTTGTACATTTCTGAACTATTAGCTTTCCGATGGAAAAAAGTTCTTAGCATTTCTACCTGATTGTGTTTCAAAGAAGTTATTTTGACTATACCTCTACCTCCTAAATTTCTAGGTAAATTAATTCGTTCTATAGCTGAATTTGGATGATGGCAATTAAACTTTGTTTACGTAGTTCTAATTAATCGTTCTAAGCTATCTAAATCTGTATTTGACCATTTAATTATGCCAAATGAGTATGTTCATAAAGGTATTGCCCAAGTATTTATTGCCTTTACTAAATTTTTAGCAGATAGATTGCATTTTAAAATTTTTCTGATCCTAGTTTGAAATTTAATCCTAATATCTTTTTTAATACTAGTATGATCTAATCTATTCGATTGCGGGTATCCTAAATATTTATAAACCTCATCCCCTTTCATACTTTTAATTTTGAAATTTCTAAATATACCCTCCTCTCCATCTACATTTTTGCCTTTCTCTATATGGATCGTTCTACATTTATCTAAACCAAAAGTCATTTTAATATCATCTGAAAAAATTTTAACTACACTAATCATTTTCTCTAAATTTGGTTCAGAATTCGAATATAATTTTATATCATCCGTAAATAATAAATGCGAAATTATACCATAGGTCTACAAAGATTGGAGATAAGATTATTTGAAAAAAATTAAAAACTTTCTTTTCGCTCTCCTGAACAATTAACATTTTATTCTTTTGAGCATTTCAAATTTCCATGATCGATATAATCATGAAGAACGGAAAATGTGGTACTCGTAGAAATTGGCATAAAAATGCTTATATTGATAGAACTGGTTCCATGACAATTGATCAGACAGGTGATCCCTCGGACAGTTGATCACCTAAAAGATTATTTCTTCGAGTAAGTATGCAAAGAGGATATACGGCCATACAACCAAAGCAGATATACTTATATCTGCAGGCATCGTGAGTGGAAATTCGTTACACAAATATTTTTACTAACAATAATAATTCCAAGTCCCCGAAGGAGCACGCTGTGAGCCTATACGGCCGAATAATAAAATTCGACATACTTATAGTGCAGTCTGTTTAGGAAATACGATATATCTACTTACACTTAATATTAATAAGTGTCCTCAAAGGGGCAATCAGAGCGTAGGTATAAAAAAATATATTTTTATCTGCAGGGGTCTTGAGTGGAAATCTGCTTTACTTTACAAAATATTTTTACTAACAATAATTTCGAGTCCCTGTCCGAGGAATCAATTGGCAGAGGGATCAACTGTCGGCGGGCCAATCGTCATAGGGTCAATTGTCAGGTCACCAATAGAACTATATCAAGATAACGAATTAAAATTAAATGAAATAAATTGTGCGAATAAAACCAGTATTTACAGTATTTATTTTTATTATTGTATTGACAGAATTTCAAGAAATACGGGTAGGTACATGCAATACATGATTTCTGAGGAAATCGTATTTGCCAATCTAGCAAAATTATGCTGCAAATGAAATAAAATACAAATCAAAATTATGATACAAATTGGCAGGAATTCAAACAGTTCACAGTCATAAAATGGACACTCAGCGTCATTTTGTTTATTTGACAATTGAAAGGTTCTTGTTAAATGCCGATTCTTGAGTCAATTCAGCTTTTGAACAAATTGTGATCAGCAGAAGAGGACAACTATCGTACTGTTAGGCCTGTCAGCTCATTATAATTTGATAGAAAGCTGTGATGCACCTAGAATCGGCGTTTAAACGGGACCTTTCAAATATATAAAAAAACAAAATGGTGCTGAATGGCCATTTGATGACATTTGAATTATGAATGAACAATGTTACATTTGAATTTCTGCGAAACAGCTGGGCCAGCAGGATATGATTTTCATATAAGATCACCCAATGCCAAGGCAAATATTATTACACCTGAAATAAAAACACATACTTCAGATTGCTTACACGTCGGTATCTCTGCTTTGTGTACATGTGAAAATGTTGAACTAGTCAAAGAATATGTTTATTTAGGTGTAATTATTGATTGCTTTTTCAAATGGGATTTACAAATAAATAAAGTCTGTGAACGACTCAGATCTGTTGTTAGCAGATTATATAAATTAAAATTTTATGTTCCAATTTGCACACTTCGAATAATTTATTTATCATTAGCTGAATCTATTATAAGATATGGAATTACAGCTTGGGGACTTTCCTGTAAAACAAATGTAAATCGTGTTCAATCAGTTCAAAATTCATTAGTTAAATTATTAGCTCACAAAAGTTTATATGAACAAAGGCATAATGTTCCGTACTTTTACCAAAATCTCAAAATTCTCTCAGTAAGAACAATTCTGTGGTATAAAATTATATTTCCGCATATGAATAGCCCAATATACAAAAATAAACTGGACCACACTTACAATACTCGTTTTACGTTGAATGAAGGACTAATTGTACCTAAGCATTTAAACAAATATGGACAAAGAACGCTGGGCTATATGATACCTAATTGCTTAAATATGTTACCTGCCGAAATTAAAAAATGTACAAATGGTAAAACAAATATTTTGTTGAGAAATTGGCTTGCCGAAAGAAATAATTTGTATTAGACTAACACAAAAATTGTAAAATAAGTTTATATATATCTCCAAAGTAAAAGTACCTATCGACAAACTGCTAAAAAGTAGTTTATTGGGACTTTTCTTTTTTCTGTATAATATTTTATGTCATATTGTATTACTTTGTATTTATAATAAATAAATTAAACCTTGAAAAAAAAAAAGGATATATCTTACTTACAGATAATAACCAAAAGTGCCAGAAGAGTGTTTATTCCAGCCATGGTATAGAACATGGCCCGCAGATCATCTCCAACCTGGTCCTTGTCAATATTGTTCTTAACCATCAATGGTGGAATCAGAAATGCAAATGCATTTCCTATCTGAAAAATATCATACTTGATTACATTAACATAATTTTTCACTTTGAAGTGTGCCTATCACTACGAGCGGAGCAAACTCCCCACGATTCGCAAACGTAAACAACATACACATATTTCCATTATTTATTTATTAAAACAGAGACTCATTGTGCTATCTTTCATTTCACCTCATTACTTTGTCCATGGTTTCCCGCGTATGGATCCCCTGGTGGATCCTGTAGTGGTAGGGATCCATTGGTAGTCTATCGGAAGCCCCTCATTATTTGGTGGCCTCAAAGGGAAGAGCCCACTTAGGTGCCCTCATCTCTCCTTTCCACTTCCCCTTGGCTCCCATTTGTTCAACGGTCCATTTTTGGTCCCACAATTATGTAGCTGTAGTATTGAATTTTTAGAATTGTTCTTGCAAATAGTGCCTAACCTGATTTCCAGCCACACCTAAACTGCATGCAGTGGATACCTGACCAGGGCCAAACCATATGGCCGCCAGGCTGGGTGGTGTGCCCAGGAGGAAGGGTTGGGCGATTCCTGCAATAGTCTGGCCCAGGAAGGTCAGCCAGAACAAATCTCTGCTTACGGATAAGACCTTCAGCCAGCTGCCAAGACAAGTGCCCACCATACCCAGTAACATTACGGCACGCAAACCCTAGAAAATATTTAATCTGTATGAATAAAATTACTTTGTAATATTTTAAGTGTCGCTACATTAAAATGGGTTTCATGCTAACTGAGAATAAAGTCAACTGGTCACCTCTTTGAAAACTCGTTAAAAGCTGTGAAAAAAATAATTTTAAAGTAGCACATAACCCTAACCTAAGATAACCTATTTAACCAATTTTTAATATATTTTTTTCATCACTCTTAATGATATTTCTGAGGTGGTTCTAAGTTGGTTTCATTCTGAGTTGTGCGGTCACCATTAAAATGTAGTTGTATTTAATTATACTTGTAAAAAAAATGGCCCAAAGTGAGATCGTTGGGAAACTTTACTTGTGGCTTTGAAAACGTAAGATTCTACAAAATGTATTTTAACACAAAGTTTTCTTTTTAAATACATCTATTTGATTATTATTATTTTTTATTTTAACTTTTTATGAGTAAAACCTCAAACTGTAATATTTAATTAAATGAAGACATTATGAGCGAAACTCAATCGAAAATCTGGAAACAGAAAAATCAGAAAAAGATATTTACACCTCTGGGACTCGAACCCAGGACCTCCCTACTTTCCGGGTTGGGCGCTCTTATCCACTGAGCTAAGGTGTCGATATCCAATTCGGTCACTTTTAACTGTACCATACTTCGACTAAGAACCACCCATATTATCTTCATTTTTCTTAACGCATATTTTTATTGGCTGCCATCTTTATGGCTGCAAGATTCAACTCGAACTAAATGCAATCTAGATGTTGTCTGGATAAATTATTATCCATTTTATTTAATGTGCGACATCTATTGACTCTTCTGCAAGTCTAGGATGAATATTATTATTTTTTATTTTAACTTTTTATGAGTAAAACCTCAAACTGTAATATTTAATTAATAATCCTGGGTTCGAGTCCCAGAGGTGTAAATATCTTTTTCTGATTTTTCTGTTTCCAGATTTTCGATTGAGTTTCGCTCATAATGTCTTCATTTAATTAAATATTACATCTATTTGAATTTCGATATTGTTTTCGTAAATGAATCGCATTCGAAACGATTCGTTTTCGTAAATGATCCGTTTTCGCAAATCTTGGAAGTGAAAATTAACCCATTTCCCGACATCCAATCGAGCTGAAACTTGGCAGATATACTCGTTGTTGATGACAATTCTTTTGTTGTTTCACGTCTAGATTATTGCAATGTCTCCCCAAATATCAAATCAACAAGTTAAAATCTGCTTTTAAACTGCAGCAAGAATTTTCACCGACGTATCTAAATATTCCCACATTTCAGAGTATCACAAAAATCTTCACTGATCTTCACATCCTGAAGGAATCAAGCTCTGCTGGATGATATTTAAGTCAATTAACGTAATGGCTCCGACTTATTTATCGGAAATGTCTGTTCCAGAAAATTCCAACTCTCGACAGTCAACTCTCAGGTCAGCAGCGTCATCAGCTGTTGGAAGGTTTAAAGGAACCAAGATACTAAGTTCGGTGAATGTGCTTTCGGAATTTCAGGTCCTAAAACCTGGAATGGACTGCTACATGATTTAAGAATGTTCACTCGGCAGAATTTAGAGCTAAACTTAAAACTTACCTTTTCAGACAGTTGTATCCAAAAATCAAAAACTTTTCATTTTCACCTTCATTGCCTTGATAACCCACGACATTGTAAATAACTAATTGTGTAAAAATGTAAGCAAATAAGAACTTATAAGCTTTTTAAGGTCATTTAATAAAAATTCTTCAGTCCTAAAGAGTCCTAAATCCTACAGTCTTCCAAAAGAAATATCCACTCTACTTTTGTCACTAATCTTGTCATAAATGTAATATCAAAAGCAGTGGCGGACTAAAGGAGGGGGGGGGAGGGGGGCGGCCCATCCCGGGCCCCCGGTCCTGGGGGGCCCCCAAACGCCTCCATGTTCCCTTGATCAAATCCATAACAAGGCTTTAAGGCACCAGGACACTTTAAAAAAATACATTTTTTTTAATTTCATTTTCGGAAAGTTACACTTGTTAAGAATGCTCTCACCAAATATTTTTAAAAAAATCGGAAAATTGGCGGAGATACAGATGTGAAACAATTTGAAACATTTTTTAACCTTCAGCAAAACTTTGAATGCGTTTTTCTCTAAACTTTTATCAACTTTAACAAACTTTTATCAACTCCTCTCTAACTTTCATCGGCTAGGGGCCCCTTTTTCCACAGGGGCCCCTAGCCGATGCGGCAGGGCCGGATTAAACATGTCGGGGCCCCTAGGCAATACACCTCTCGGGGCCCCTTTACTAGAGGGGCCCCTAGCCGATGCGGCAGGGCGGGATTAAACATGTCGGGGCCCCTAGGCAATGCACGTCAACGGGGCTCCTTTACAATAGGGGCCCCTAGCCGATGTGGCAGGGCCGTATTAAACATGTCGGGGCCCCTTGACAATGCACCTCTCGAGGCCCCTTTACCCTAGAGGCCCCTAGGCAGTTTCCTACACTCACTGCTACCGCTACATCAGGGGTGGCGCAATCCCTACGTGGTGTCGTAGTCAGGGCCAAATTAAACATGTCGGGGCCCCTAGGCAATGCACCTCTCGGGACCGCTTTACCACAGGGGCCCCTAGCCGATGCGGCAGGGTCGGATTAAACTAGGCAGTTTTCTACACTCTCACTGCTACCGTTACATCAGGGGTGGCGCAATCCCTACGTGGCGTCGTAGCCAGGGCCGGAATAAACATGTCGGGGCCCCTAAGCAATGCACCTCTCGGGACCCCTTTACCGCAGGAGCCCCTAGCCGATGCAGCAGGGCCGGATTAAACATGTCGGGGCCCCTAGGTAATACTCGTCTCGGGCCTACCCTAAGGGCCCCATGGCAGTTTCCTACACTGCATTATGGATAATACGGCCCTGACCAAAGTGACTGGATTTTCGAACAGTTTAAGACTTGGTGCATTGTGCATGCAAATCGTATGTATAGTTTTTCTAATATGTTGTCAATCAGGTGGAAAAACGTAGTTTCAATGAAAACGCTTTCAAGTTTTGCTGAAGGATAATTCAACAAAAAAACTGTTTAAAACAGTTTCATATAAAATGCTGTATCTCCGTCAATTTTACGGAATTTAAAAAAAAAAACATTTGGTGAGAGCATTATTAATAAAAGCATCTTTCAGAAAATGAAATAAAAAAATGCCCTTTTTTACAGTGCCCTGGTGCCTTAAGGGGCATTAACCAGCGGCCGAGAATTCAAATTTTGTCGAACGGTGGTTTTGCGATCGTACCCTTGCAACTGTATAGGGTGGTTCTGATGAGAAAGATTATTTTTTCTCGATACCAGCATTTTAACATAATAATGGATAACTCGATATCGATTTTATTTCATTCAACATTTACATCGATAAATACCTACAATCAAAAATGCTCAAATACGTGATGATAAAACCATTAAAATTATGTACTTTTTGTAATTATTTTTTGATTCTAGGTATTTATAATTTTTCAATAATGTTAAAGCAAAATAAGATTGTTATTGTTTTTTAAATAAATTAGTTTGTAAGACCGTAAATAAATAAACAAACTGAAGTATTTTCGTCACAAAACAAGGGCGCGTATCTTTTTTTTATGGTTTTGTTAGAACTACAATTAAAATTCTGAAAAGTAGCTTTTCCAGATAATTTATTGATTTATTTTACTGAATGATTATGATATGATTTGACGTTTATGTGTATAATACAAAATTTTGTTTAAAAATTTAACAAATCTGCCAACGACCTACGGTAAAACCTTGGTGTACTAAAATTATTTTTTTTCTCAAAATTAAAAAAAAGTTTTACTAGATAAAAAAACAGTATTTCGAAATCAATTTATATTTTTTTGCAATTTAAAAATGACATATTTCCGGTTGTGTTTGGTTATTCCCTCTTAAAGCCTTGTTTAGGATTTGATCAAGGGAACATCGAGGCCCCCCAAGATCAGAGGCTCATGTGAGCTGAATAAAAAGCTTGTAAAATTACATCAACTTCTTAAACTAGGGGCGGGGGCCTCATTTGGCTTTGCCGCCCCGGGCCTCTGACGGGCTTAGTCCGCCACTGATCAAAAGCAATGGAGAGTAACAAATGTTAAACCATGCAGTTTTAAATAGTGTCCTCTGCGTACAAAGTTGAATCTTCTCCAAGCATTAACTTTCTAATAAAAGTGTCTTTATCGAAAGTGACCTGCTAGATAAGTATATTTTCTGTATCTGTTTCTAAATAATAATATTAAATAGACCCTGAGAACTCATAATAAATTGTACAGTGCCCTTGAAGTGATTTTTCACAAAAACAGCGCTCTACAAATTATTCAAATGTATTATTATTAATACATTCTTTCAACTTTTGGTGGCACTCACTCTTTCAATTTTCTGAAATTAGATGACATTATATTACAAAATATTCACCACTGATATATGAAATATATGTCGGTACTGTTCAATTTTAGGATTTGGCTTAAGTGTTGGCAATATTCACTTATTTTAGTCCCTGGGGAGGAAGGTTCAATCCTCAGTAAAACCAAAAAAATTTTCATCTCAAATCTCAGTAAAATCTTTGAAATTGGCTACTTGCCGGTCCAAGAGATGGCGCAACTAGGTCGAAAATTGAAAATAGATGTATTTTAGCAAAATAACTTTTTTAAGGGTTAACTTTTACTTAGGTAACTGTTTATCCAACTTATAAAGTACTCATGCCTAACTGAATTAATGTGTAGACAAAAATATTTCGCCTAGCAAGCTTTGGAAAAATCAACATATTATATACAGAAAAATACTAAATAAGTTTTACAATAAACCTTACCATTACTATTCTGTGCGTGATTATTTCTGGGAGAGCTGCATTTTTAACCCTTAATTTACCCGGTAGGTCCCTGGGCCTATTGACGGTGTTGAACAAAAAAAGGAAAAATAAGAATCTTATTCTTTTTTTGCTTTTTATAAGAATTGATTATGTTTATGTTATATTTCTTTAAAAATTACTTAGAAAAATTGTTTTGTTTTTGAAATGTTGAGACTAGAAGTTAGGTCTCGTAATTTTGTTACAAAAGTGCCATATTCTAGAAGTTCCTTAATAAAATGCTGTGATTCTATAATTTTAAATAAAAATCTGTGCCATTGTAAACCCAAATATATAATAAATAAATATAACAAGCATTTCATTAAAAAAGTGTTTATTTAAATTTAAATTTACGATTTTATTTCCGGGAGTCCTGGGGACTCCACCAGGTAAATTGTGTATGTATGAAGTCACTGGGTAAATCAAGGGTTAAGGTAAACTCAAGTTTATTTCTAAATTATAATCATTCTGTTATTGTTGTTTTTTTAGCGTATACATAAAACAATTGGTTGTATTACAATATTTATTATTTTTCTAAATCATCAGATTACAGAGAAATTAAGTTATGTATAAATTAGTTGCAACACTAAAAATTCAAACCGCGTCTAGTATACGGAACAACAAATTAGCAAATATCAACTAATTATATCTGTGACCAAACAGCGAGTTCCTCGGTACTGAATTCAGAAGTTATGGATTCAAACCTGGCGTGGGCAAATAATTTATTTTTTAAATAAGAATAAAATATTAGTTCACAAATAATATTATTCATATTACACACACAATAAAAAAAGTATTTTTGTATCACATTCTTGAGTATTGGATACTCATCACTCACTTAGTCCATCCTCACTTACAACATTCCACAAATGGGGTTATCACAAAAACCACACTATTTCACACTAGAAACAAACTATTTCTCTGATATAAAATAAGTCCATCCTCACTTACAACATTCCACAAATGGGGTTATCACAAAAACCACACTATTCCACACTAGAAACAAACTATTTCTCTGATATAAAATAATTTCAAATCAATAAATTACTTAACTACATACATATTTGTCCAAGATCCAGCCACAAGGGAAGAAGAGAGGAATATAGACTATCAGGAAGATCACCGATGTCATATTCACCCACAAGCTGCTGACATTATAGTAGTCCGAGATGACATCAGTGATGATGGAATACTGGAGCCACTGAATGGCATTGGCGGCGGTGGACAGCATGAAGAGACCCAGCATTAGCCATCGCCTCCGGTAAACTTTATACTCAATCGGCACATCAGGTACTATCGCTACATTTGAGCTGCTTATCTGGTTATCAAGAGACTCCAGATTCGAGTCATTTTTCATTGTTGACACACAATTATTACCACAAAATCCAAAAATGTACTACAATAATGAAATTTAGACACAGAAATAATCTTATCTAACTAAACTCTAATCCTGTTATCATTTTTAATTGACTCATTATTTCACTTTATTACTTTTTATAAAACTGAAATATTAAATATTACAACAGTATTATTTCATTTGTAGTTACTGTATTGCTGAATTTGTTCACTGTATTGCTAAAAAAAATTATGCTAATTCAACAACTTGCGAATGAAGACTGAATAAAATAAATGTATCATATCTTCAATACATAATAATAAGATTTCACCTGATTGATGTGATTTGTACGCGACGACCAACTCTTGATTTACCTCTAGAAACAGGGCCGCCCCAACAGCATTATATATATATATATTTTTTTTTATTCCAGTAAAAAGAAAATTACATTTTCACTTTTTAACTAGAAATAATTAAACACATATTAACCAAATATTACAATACAGCGCTATTCTATTTCATTACTTTGTTTACCCCTCGTAACCAATGGATTGTTTACCATAGTTAGTGTGGATGGTGTTTAAATGTGTGTTATCGTGTTGTTGTGAAAAGTGTTTGTGTACTTGGGACGTTTTAATGAATTCTGTGATTATATGTACAAGTTTATTGTTTTTTTTTTTTTTTAAATAAGGAGACATTGTATTCATATAATTTTATTAATGTTAATAGTTTTGTTTCCATTTATAATTTTTTTGTAGATGTTCTGGGCTTGTAGTGAAATAGTTTTTTGATTACCTTATTTTGTATTACCTGTAATTCATTTACGTATGTTTCACATGCGTTTCCCCAGATTTCAATCAAATAATTTATAGGTGAGTGTACAAGACTTTAGTATAAACCTTTTTATAATTTATTTGGTAACATATATATGATAGCCGACTAAGTACACTAATTAAGGGGATGATTTTGTCTTTAAAACCTTGTGCATGCTATTTAAACGTTAAATGCTGATCAATGCGCAGCCCAAGATATTTTTCCTGGATCAGGATTTGCAGGTTGTCAATTTTTGAAGGTGTGTGAGGAGGAATTATTTTACGGGTTGTTTAAGATCATGTATCCTGTTTTTTTAACATTCATTGTTAAAATATTTCTACGTATTTCTTAAATGCTATATGTCTTGATCTTATTCTGTACAGTAAAATGCAGAAACGTAACTTTAAACAGCTCTACTGAAAAAGTACATAATCGCCCATCCAACATTGTTCTTTGGGACCGTCGAAATGCATATTGCTTTTTTTTATTTTGCAGTTTTAAGATACTGATATGTTGCGACTTAAAAGTGACCTAGTAGGATTGAATAAAAGTCACAATGAAATTTTTGAATAATCACAAACCGTTTTTGATTTTGCAACAACACCAAAAAAAAATCAACGACATTCAGTAATGCGTAATAGATCTTGCATAATAGTTAGATATTGAGAATTTTTTGTCTTGCTTGCTAATAAATAATTTTGCATTTAAAATAAAATATTCATTCACATGGATTCAAAACATTGCAAATCTTTCATTTTATTTTTGTCATGAGTTTTAAGTAACAATAAAAATATTATATTTATTAAGATATTCAAATCCAAAATAAATGAAAAATTAACTGATTTTCTGCTTTTAGAAGATGTAACACAATGAAAATTTAAATGTACATATTTATTATTTATATATATTTTTAATAAATACTGTTTTCTAAAAATTTATTACATCCATGCCTGTAAATATTATTTTTAATTATCTGTTTATGATGAAAATATGTGATAATTATTTAATTTTTGGATTTAAAATAATACAATATATTATAATACCTAAGGTATTGATAAAAATTAAATGAGCAGATGTTAATCAAAGCAATCTTGTACCCGTGCATAATCCTCTCTTCGATAATTTTTTTTTTATCTACAAATGTAGGTGTCCATATAATATTATTGATTAACTCTTGTTGTGCCCGCACCGCAAAATTTTCATTAGATTCTATTTTCATCAACTTAGTTATTTAAAAAAAAATTTACATTATTACAAATTGTACCGCCTTACCAAATTATTTATTTATATTATATTTTAAATAATTTATTTATATGTATATATATGAATAGTATATAATCTACCATAAGCAGTTCCCCTGAATAGCTAGTTAAATTCATGAAAATGATTTTTTAAACATATCCATAAGGATATGCTGGCGTTTAAGACAATCAACTTGCACTAACATCAAACCACTTTAAGAGTGATTTCTGCTGTACCAACATAATTACTATAATAACTATCTTTTTAATATTTTTTAAGAAAAAAGTTGATTATTCTGTAAATATTTTCCTGGCATGTTTTTCTTATACCAGCTTTATAGTAGCTTTCTCTTAGACCAGCATAATTATTGTAATAATTGTAAATCTTATTATAAAATTTTTTTACCATACCTCTCCCCCAATCATCGAAACTCACGCTTTGTTAATATTCTCTAAGAAAAAAGTATTTTTTTCTGTAAATATTTTCCTGGCATGTTTTTCTGCGAGTCATACTATTAATAATTCATACACTCATAATGACGTACTATTAATTTCTTTGGTGGTCTTCTCTTGTATCAGCATAACCATTGTAATAACTGTTAATCCCACTACTAATTATTTTTACCACAGCCATCCTACAATTCTCTGCTCTATCTTACAATTACCTAACCACATAGCAATGTTACTCTTAAATTTAATCCTTTTGCATATTCCTAGTACTCACATACTGTCTACGCAATTACTTGGGAATTCGTATTTAATCATATAAAAAATAGCGACCTGTCAATTTGACTGTCCTAGAACGGGAGTCCTTCCTAGTTGGACAGTCAAAAGCTTCTTGTAATGTTAATGTATTTTGATAACAAATAAAATAAATAAAATCAAGATATCCACACATACAATACTCGAAATGGCCATAAAATTCGGGTACCTCAAACACACACTACAAAATATGGGATAAAATCTCTGAACTTATTGCCTACACCATGGGTCAGCACCTGCGGCCCGCGAGGCGTCTTGGTGCGGCCCGCAAGATTCTCGCCACAATGAATGTGACGGACGACATCATACACAACAGAGTGAAAGGGAGCAAAGGGATAGCGATACAACTTCAAATTGAGTTTCAAACCGGTTTGCTGATTTCAAAAAGATCTCACGCAAGTTGGAGATTTTTGCAGTGGATATCGATAATGCACCAAGCGATTTGCAAATCAACGCGATGGATTTGCCTTCTGAAAACTACAAGGAGTTAAAAAGGTTTGCCTAGCAAATAATTACCATGTTTGGTAGTACTATTTGTGAGCAAACTTTTTCAATTCTGAATTATCGAAAAACAAACACTGTTCTCGGTTATCGGATTCACATTTAGACACAATATAACGCGGCTCCACTTCAAAAATGTAAGCTAATATAAAAAAAACAACTTGCAACCCAAATGGAACTACCAAAATATAATTGATTTTAAGTACAATAAATGTAGTAAAAATATACAATAAACGTGTTATGTGTAAATCTAAAATATTAGTAAATAAATATTGTAGGTATTTTTTTTTTATACATTATCTCTACACAGGAGGCCCTGAGAAAGATAATTCACCTTAAGGCCTGTGTCATCTTTGGGGATGGGATGTGGAGGGTCTCTTTAGGAGAGGAAGGAGAGGAAGTTCTGGGAAGGAAAAGAATATTGGGAGTGGGTAGGATACTGGTGGTCAGTGTGTCCAGGAGTGACGGACGTATAAATCCATCACTCCCACCGCGTGCAAGGCGATGTTCCAAGGGAGTACGGTTGGAGAAGTCAAAAGGACTCCCTCAACCATTCTCTACCGATTCGGCCTGCGTGCAGCTGGTGGGCAGACGCATCCACCGCCAAGACCCGGACAAACCTCACCCCAAGAACCTGGGAACCCCTGCTAAGTCACCAAACAAAGCGAACCACTCGGGGTGACCTATGGCAGAGTTGTTGGTTATCCAATAAATAGTTCCCGGAGCGATGGTACCCATACCCGCCTCCCAAATCGGAATAGGCAAGTGTGGCCCGCACTAATCCCCATTCAAAATATTTGGCCCTTTTATAACAAAAGGTTGCCGACCCATGGCCTGCACCTTTCTAATTTGCTTCCAGATACAAAGGAATCCAGCAAAATAAATTTTTTTAACTACCTTTAAGGATGTAATTATCTTGTCATGTTCTATTATGTCTTTTTTCTTTTTTTCTCCTTTTCTTTTCCAAGAATGTGTAATCATCCATATTTTTATACCTTTTTTTTTTCTTTATTTTTTTTCTATTGTTTGTTTCTACTTACCCTGTCTTTTATTTTTTGTTATATTTTGTATGTGCAACTTATATTTTTACTATTTAATACCTATGTAAAATTATAACTATTTCCTCCCACTTTTGAACTGTGAGTTCCTCCTTCCTAAAATGAGTTCTGTAACTCTGCCTAAGAAATTAAAAAAAATTTTTTAAAAAATATATATATATAATACTCTCAGTATCGCCCTAGTTGGAAACATCTTTACAAATCGACCCTATGGAATAACAAGGTTCCAACTAACACACACCCTGTTCTGAGAAAACGGGCTTCAAAGATTTGAATGTCTATATGTCTAATCGAACCTATTTTTTTTCATCACTAGGTTCATCACCTGTTCCATCAGTGCTTTCATCAAAGATTACAACGAATTTCATCATCACTAGTGTCATCGCAAGTTACATCAGTGTTTTCAGTGAAGAATCCAGCCTATTTTTTTCATCACTAGCTTCATCACCTGTTTCATCACTGCTTTCATCAAAGATAACAACGCATTTCATCATCACTAGTGTCATCACAAGTAACATCAGTGTTTTCAGTGAAGAATCTAACTTATTTTTAATCGTCACTAGCTTCATCACCTGTTTCATCAGTGCTTTCATCAAAAACTATAACGCATTTCATCACTGTTTTCATTTTTGATGAAAGTTATAATTTTTGATGAAAGCACTGATGTAACAGGTGATGAAGCTAGTGACGATTAAAAATAAGTTAGATTCTTCACTGAAAACACTGATGTTACTTGTGATGACACTGGTGATGATGAAATGCGTTGTTATCTTTGATGAAAGCAGTGATGAAACAGGTGATGAAGCTAGTGATGAAAAAAATAGGCTGGATTCTTCACTGAAAACACTGATGTAACTTGCGATGACACTAGTGATGATGAAATGCGTTGTAATCTTTGATGAAAGCACTGATGAAACAGGTGATGAAGCTAGTGATGAAAAGAAAATAGGTTGGATTATTCACTGAAAACACTGATGTAACTTGCGATGATACTAGTAATGATGAAATGCATTGTAATTTTTGAAAACACTGATGAAACAGGTGATGAAGCAAGTGATGAAAAAAATAGGCTGGATTCTTCACTGAAAACACTGATGTAACTTGCGATGACACTAGTGATGATGAAATGCGTTGTAATCTTTGATGAAAGCACTGATGAAACAGGTGATGAAGCTAGTGATGAAAAGAAAATAGGTTGGATTATTCACTGAAAACACTGATGTAACTTGCGATGATACTAGTAATGATGAAATGCATTGTAATTTTTGAAAACACTGATGAAACAGGTGATGAAGCAAGTGATGAAAAAAAATAAGTTAGATTCTTTACTGAAAACACTGATGTCACTTGCGATGACAGTAGTGATGATGAAATACATTGTTATCTTTGATGAAAGCACTGATGAAACAGGTGATGAAGCTAGTGATGAAAAAAACAGTTTGTAATATTGGCCGAATACAGTGATATAACCTAATTTGAAACTGGTGATGATGAAATCCAACATTTAGTAATCGACAGCTGTGGATTTCCCAACAAACCGTGTACAAAGAAGAATCACACAGAAAAAATCAAACTTTTGGTGTGACCAAATTCAATCAGAAAAGGACCCTCGAAAACTCTGGCAAAATATAAAGGCATTGTCTGTAGAGATCAACATCAAGGTCGATTCCTCCCTTGAAGCGAACAGCCTCGCAACACACTTTCGAACTAAGGTTGAAAAAATTCGAGACCTCAGTGTGGTAGGATCGCCTTCTGCCGCGGCACCAAGTCCGCTCTCCAGTGATTTCACTACCTTCGCAGCAATAACGGAAGAAGATGTCACGCATGCTGTGAAGTCTTGTCCTAATAAACAATGCGCTCAAGACCCCATACCTACCTGGCTCTTAAAACAATGTCTTCCGGATATAGCGCCTGTAATTACCGCAATTATCCAGAAGTCACTAGTAGATTCACTTGTACCGGGAATACTTAAAAAATCGATTATAACTCCAATTCTAAAAAAACCTAACCTTGACACTGACAATTCGGATAATTACAGGCCAATATCCAATCTACCATTTCTATCAAAACTGCTTGAGAAAATCGTTGCCAAAAAATTGGTGGGGTACTTGAACTCCGCCGGTCTATTTGCCAAGAATCAATCCGCTTATCGACAGTTTCATTCAACGGAAACTGTTCTTTTGCGGGTGATTTCAGATCTGATCATCGGGATGGAAGCAGGTTAGTTGGGTTTGGTTTCTATTCTTGACATGAGTGCGGCATTTGATACCGTAGATCATAGTATTTTACTAAATGTGCTTGAAACCGAATTTGGCGTTCGAGGTGACGTCCTCCAATGGATGACATCGTACCTGTCTGGACGAGTAGCTTCAGTAATTTTCAATAAAAATACATCACCTGAAACTCCCATCGAATTTGGAGTTCCAAGTCCAACTTCGAACACGAATATCAGGGAAAAAACATAAGAAACGTATTATTGCCAATTCTACGAAATGAATGATTAATTACATACAGAGCGTTCGGCATTTCAATTTTTTTTTCCTAAAAGTCACTGTCGTGCTGGTTTTCCGTTTTTTGGCGGACCTACTCTTGGCCGGCGGCTCGCCGGGGTTTGTGGTTAAGTACACGAGTTGCACACCCTGCAAGCTGCCGGGGTTTGTGGCCAATGGGTTAATTTAAAACTACTGTTCTTTACGCATTGTTCTTTCTTTGCTATCTATATTTTTTTATATATTGTTTATTTTTTTCAACTTATCGTCTTTATCATTGCATAGAACTCCGCTAAGAGCTGTGAGACTTACTATTATTATGTTATTATTATTATTATTTTTTTGGTTACTTTTCCTCTTTTTTTTTCTTTTCTTTTTTCAGTTCTATAATTTGCAATTGGGCGTCGTTATTATGGCTGAACTGAACTGAACTGTAATCGTTCTGTATTGTCTATTTCCCCACTTGGGGGTGAGCTAGACCCCGTCCCTGCATAGTCAGGCGCCGAACATCCCTGGAACGGAGCCCTCTCAGATCATCTGCGCCTTCCCCAGTAATATGTGTGAGCATGAGGTATGGCCGGGTGACCTCGGCGACCTTCCGCCCTGCCTCCGGCAACTCGACGCTTCAGTCCTTAGGGTCTTTGGGCATTTTGCCCCTTTTTCCCAGTTACTTTCTTCAAGGCACAACCGAGGAACTGGCTAAGGGGCGCGGCAGCCCTGTCTCGTTAAGGTTTGACCGACCGCCACAAACATTCTTGCTGGTACTGCCAGACGACGAGAGAGGGAACCCTTTCAGACTGTAGAGCCATATATTTGTATCTAAAACATGTTTGTATCTTCCCTTTCTTGCAGGTGCTTGCAGCATACACAAGATACAATCCCCCGCGAGCGTCCTTCATCTTGTTTTTTATCATCTTTCCATGCCTTTATATATGTTTTACTAACACCATTGTATCAAGTTTATCATGTAAGCACTTGCATACTGCTTACTAACACTGTATGCAGGGACATTGGAGGTCTAGATTCGTTCAAAACTAAATGTGGCTTCATTCTTTCGAAAAAAATCGAGTCCTTGCGAGAGCCTTGAAGGAGTAACCATCAGTTACTTATACCAAGCCGGGTAAGTGGTGGATAACCTCCAATGTTCTTCACGCAAATAGAACGGAATCATTTGCGTCTCGCAATTTTTACCTCATGTATTCAAAATATTAAATGGCTATTAAAAGCTACTTAAAGGTCTTGTGTTCCATCGTAGGGGAAAATTGTTATCTAAAAACCCTACCAAAATTGCTTGTTTTCATCAACATCAATCAGCACCAGCAGCCGGCGGCTATATATACATACGTATTTATTTGTGTTATGTTGGGTGTGCGAGGGAGGCGATCATGTCCTTTTTTTATTTGGAACTCTTCCGCATTTGCCTTCGGGAATAAGGAAACCATGAAAAACCTTATCCGGGAAGATTCGGCCAACAGTCAACATGAAACTGAACGGCTTTCGGTGACATCGGTATGTGATGATGTCCTGCAATGTGTGGTGTGGGGTGTGTTGTGTTTATTATGTGAGATAAATACTTTAAGGGATTATGGAGAATAAACATATGTACATAAAAATACATACTATAAAATATTATATTCATAAATAGATTTACAAACATAAGTTATAGGTTAAGGGGTCTGGAAGTTAGGAATACCGCTCGCCTATTCGTCCGCGTCTAAATCTGGATTGTGCCAGATGTGGTTTAGGTCCATCAGAATATGTTTTGGTAGTCTATGTATATATCTGAAAGTAAAGTCACTAGGTGCATTGTATTGATCGATTTCTTTGATGAGTTGATTTTTACTATGTCTTAATGACTTGCAAAATCGTTCTGTCAGTCTGTACGTGTATTCAAATAAGGTCGGTATGTATTCTCTGGCATGCAATCTTTTCAAAGTCGTTCTGATTCGAGTATTGTATGTGATTTGAATGCAGAGATTTTGTAGAGTCTATAGTTTCATATGGTCAGAGTGCAAAATGCCACTCCACACGAGAATGGCATAGGTCAATACCGGTCGAATAAGCGAAAAGTAGCTCAGAAGTTTGGTTCTAGGAAGCAGCGTTCTTCTGTTGAAGATTGGTTTCATCGCGCCGACTGCCTTTCTGGCTCTTGCGTGCATCTTGGCTATGTGAAACTTCTAGTTGTGTCATGACTGTCTGGTGTTCTTCTTCCTCGTTTCCTCGTGTACATGATGGCTTCTTTGGTTTTAGCCTAATTCAGTTTGAGGCGCCATTTCTTGTAGTACTCTACGAGAGCATCGTAGGTATATGGCCGCCATGTCTGCTTTAAGCAAGGAAACGTAAAGTTTGATGACGTCTGCGTAAATAGATAAATTGCATCTCTCGTCTCGGGGGATGTTGGGTGTGAAGATGTTGAAAAGATGAGGTCCCATTAGACTTCCTTGTGGCACGCCTTTTGGAATCTCACAAAGTGACGGTAGCGCATTCCTGATGAAAACACTGAAGGATCTGTTCTTTAGGTGTTCTTGAATTACTCTCATTAGGTATATGGGCGTATTTGTTCTGTGCAACTTGTGCAGTAGCCCTTTTATCCAGAAGGTGTCGAATGCCTTCTCCAAGTCTAGCAGTGCGGCGGCGATGTAGCGATGTTCGTTAAATCTTCTGGTGATGAATTCCGCTACTCTGGTAAGCTGATGGGTGTTGGAATGCTTCTTTCTGAATCCGAACTGCTCCTCTGATAAAGTGTTGTTTTCTTCGTGCTGTTCAAAATCCTAGCGTGGAGAGTTGACTGATCGGCCAGTAGTTTGTTGGCTGCTTCTTGTCCTTGTTTGGCTTCGAGAAGGGCAGCACGGTCACCGTTTTCCAAATCTGAGGGGTGTCCGGTGATGAGACAGGCATTGAACAGTTTTGTGGTGTAAATGGTGGCTTTCTGAGGTAGATGTTTGAGTAGGATGTTGTGTATTTGATCGCTAACCGGTGGCTTGTTTGTCTTCAATCGCTTAATTATGATGGCAACTTCGCTCGGCATGCTGAAGTGGATGTCGGTGAAGTTCAAATTTTGATAAATTATTTTGAATTTGTACATTTTCGATAGTTTGTTTTTTCGGGTTGAAATGTTTATTTAAATTTTTCACAAGATTTTTTCCTACAATAGCAAAAAAATAATTAAAGAAGTTTGCACATTTTGCACAGGTTGAATATTAGCGTCTATGATTTTATTTTCATGTGCGATTTTTTCATGTTTTGTATTTTTTTAGTATTATCCATGAGTAAGTTGACTGTTTTCATTTTGTTTATTGTTATTGTCTGTAGAAGTATTTTATTTTTGAAAAAGTCCTCTTTATTTTTTTTTAATTTGTTCATTTATTTTTAAATTTTTTGTAAAAAATGTGTGTTTTTTCATTTAGTGGATTTTCAATGTTATTTTATAAAGTTTTTCTTGGTTTCTGATAGATAATTAGTCCTTGGGTTATCCAAGACTTAGTCCACATAAAATCGAAATTCTTAATTTTGATTTTATGTGGACTATAGTATATAGCAGAGACAATGTATTTTCAAAGTTTTTGAGCAAGTTCGGTATCATAACTGCTGTTCTGTTGTTAATTTCTTAGTTTTCGTATAAAAGAGTCATATTTTTACCCCCCCCCCCCCTCCCCTCCCCTCCCCCCGACCGTTGTGGTAAAAATATAATCGTGACAATAGCTGTTCGCGACACTTGGTAGATAAAAACTATTGGGGGGCCCTAGAAAAAAAAATATTCCCAAGGTGGACGAAAAAAGGTTGAGAACCAATGGTTTGGAGAATTGAGGATGTTTTTAATATTACAAATAAGGTAGTCTTCTGGACGTTGAACGATATTTGAGGATATTTTTAATACTGCACTTAAGCCTCCTCTCCTCTCTTGCCTCTCTCCTCGTCTCACTCACCACTCCGCTGTCCTCCTTCAACAGCAAACCTAACCTAACCATCCACAAAATGTGTATGTGCTTTTGTTGAATGAAACAAAAAAATAAAAAAAGTTGTAAAAATTAAAAGCAAATAGTTTTTTTATTGTAGAAAATAACATATTTAATAGAATATCTTAAGATATAGTATGAAATTTTCACGGCCTAATGAATAGGTTCTCAACGTAGGTGATAACGCCCTCTTGTGGGCCTTTTAGACTTTCAGGGGGGCAGTAGAAGACCTAGAGAAAATTAGGGGACGCTGAGATGGAACAGCGAGGGCGTGGGCAGGTAAAAAAAATATGGTCTAAAAAGACAAAGTAAAACGCTAAGCGCATACATCTTATGTGAATTATAATTATTAAAAATTGACACTACGGCTCAAAAAAAAAAAATTCTCAAGGCCCACCCGGCAAAATAAGGTTGAGAACCTATGGCCTAAAGTATTACCTTGATTAATTTTTGGATTACTACGTCGTGTCACGCTTCCTCCTTCTTTAGCCTACGTTTTGGACAGCTTTGCAGTATCCATAATCAGGGCAGACTTGCACATTGTGGTGCAGTGGCTGTTCACGTATAATACAGTATTGCGCGCGCTACTCCTCTTAGGGCCAGTATTTCAGTAAATTAACTAATAATTATAATGAAATACTGGACAAAAAATGACTAAAGAAGGAGGAAGTGCAGCATGGCATATTAAAAATTAATCACTATTGAATATGTTTAAAACATTAAAAAAAAATACTTTGCTACAGATTTTCACCAGATGACATGTAGCTTCACTATGTAGATAGGCCACGAAATTATAAATTTTCTAAAGGACAAAGAGATAATTAATATAAAATAAACATTTATTTACAACCAGTAGCTATTTTTGATTATGTACTATATATACGTAATAACGTAAAGTGGAAATCAACAGCGTATTAATTTATTATTTTACTCCTTGACTTCTTTTGACTTGAATTTTCTTTTGATTAGCCTCTTGCCTTCGTAAGGGGGCATTAATGTAAGCCATGAGTACAGTTCCAATAGCAAGAGCCACGCACATTGTTACGTTTGACGCAACATCACCCCATTTGTCCAGGAAGATTGCATATATTATGGTTAATATGATGCCAAATATCTGAAACAAATACACATTTGAATATATTTTTAATATTCAAATTTGGGAGGCGTATAACGGTACCGCCGCCCGAAGAACTATTTATTGGATAACCAACATGTCTGCCACAGGTCACAGGCATAGGTTGCTCCAAGTGGTTCATTACATTTGGTGTCTTAGAAGTTTTGGGGTGAGATTTGTTCAGGTCTCGGCAGCTGACGCGTCTGCCCACCAGCTGCATTGTGGTGGGTCTGCAGTGTGGTGGGTCTGCAGATCTGGAGAGGTCGGAACCTTTACAGTTGTAAACTCTCGACCCATCGCCTTTCACCGCAGCGGTAGGGACAAATTCACATGTCCGTCATCCCTGAACACAATGACCCACAGATTCCCACCCACCCTTTCTCTCTTTCCGTAAAAATACCCTCCACAAAGCAGCAACCCAAAGATGACATAGGTTCTGAGGGAAATTATTTTCCTCAAGGCCTCACGTGCGAAATTAAATAAATTAAAAAAAATAAAGGGGTAAATGAGATGTCTTTAATTTTAGAGGTACATATTTTATTATTTTTAAGTCCTCAACCAATAATTTTTGTGTGATTTGTTACCTGTGTTGAAACATTCACCATGTTAGAAACCGTTCCCTCTGGTTCGGGATAAGTGATTTCTGCTGCATACTCAAACCCAACAGTTAAATATCCTGTCACAAAAAATCTGAAATGTAATAATTTCAAATAAATTAAGTGCTTAATATTTTTACAGCCCAGTATTAGTTAACCTTTAGGGCACTCTCCAGATCCAAAAAGAATAGTTCAACTATGTACCTATTTTTAAATATCAATCGGTTTTGACACTTGGAGTCTGCTGCAACCTCTTTTTCCACTGCATATATTGTTTACAAGAAAAATGGAGAGACTACAACAGAATTATGACAGTGTGGGTCAGCGGTCGGGGAACCGGGGTAAATTACCCCAAATGGGATAAAAATGTTTATTTTTGGGTAATAAGGAAATTTTCCTAAATTGCTATTTCATAAACGTGTTAGTATTTTTACACACTTAATCAATTCAGGTGTGTGCGTGAGAAGTAAGAGACACGCGTTGTGTGTGTGCGTGCTTGCGTATCGTTGTTTCTTGCATCGGCCACTAGAGGCGCTGCGTAAGTTTTAATGTTTAAACTTACAACTTTAATTTGTATTGGTAAAAAAGTTGCTGCCATTTGCAACAACCTATCTTTGTGAACAAGGCTTTTCCACTCTAACGAACAAAAACGAAGAACAGAAATCTATTAAACGCCGAAGACTGCATTCAAATTGCTCTTACATCAAAAAGTCCCAATTTTGAAGTAATTGTATCAAACTTGAAGCTTCATCATTTCTCCAAAAACTGAAAGGGAAACCTGAAAATCTGAATTTTTGTTTGATCCAATTTGAGAATTTTATTTTGTTCGTATATTACATACTTACTATTTTCATGTAACTTTTTTTTTATTTTCCGTGTAAATTAATTCGATAAATAATTTTTATTTAAATATACATCGATGGTCTTCTTTTCAAAATGGGGAAAAGGGGTAATATCGACTTACGCAAAAATATTTTGGGGTAATGGTTAAAAAAGTTCCCCGACCGCTGGTGCAGGTACTAAGGACTAATACTGCAGTGATGATCCCAACATCGATATTTATTTATTCTTTATCATATAACACTCCTAAAAGTTACAAATGGATTGAATAATCAGTTGAAAACATTTACCCTATTATGGAGCAGCTGATGTAGACAACGTAAATATGGCCAACACCTAATGTAAAGGTGTAGATCAGGAATCCAATTACAGAGGCTACGTAGAATATGATGGACGTCAGTTTGAAGCGGAGAGTCTTGTCCAGCATGACACCACCCAGTAAAGCTCCAATAGCCCCTGCAAAGACTAACACCAAACCAATTTGGCCGACGTCTTCGTTTGCAGTCTGAAATGATGCAGATGAATAATAAATTTGCTACTTTAATCTATAACAAAGTAAATACTAGGTATAAAAAAGAAATAAGTATGCAAACAAGTTCCCCAAGTATTGGGTGCTTATTTTGGTTCAATGACAACTCAACAAAGTGACATTTCAACTTCCATTTGAAAAGTCATTAAAAGTGATAAAAAAAAAAAATATGTATATACACCATAACCTTACCTAAATAAAATAACCCAGTTTTTTTCGTTTGTTATTCATCGTTTTAAGGACTTTTCAAAAGAGTGATAAAATGTCACTTTGTTGAGTTTTCCAGTCACTGCTGATTTCATAGTAAAGAACATCCCTTTAGAGGACTGCATTCGACTCCATTGATAGAATTGTTGACTGTTTGTAGTAAAAGGAATGAGATTCTAAATGTTTCATTTTGTCTTTCACTAGACACAAAATAGTATACTATGAGTGCTCAAAATTTAAAACGCGTCTCCATTATGAAAGATCTTGGTGTTGTGTTTGATAGTAGGTTGACTTTTTATGCTCATATCGTAATGACATGCAGAGGTTCACTGAAAATGCTGGGTTTTGTCCTACGCACTGCGAGAAATTTCAGAGACACACGTGTTCTGACAGTACTATAAATGCTTTGGTTAGGAGTAGGCTTGAGAGTGAATCGGTGGTTTGGAGCCCGCACCAAGTGAAGTATTCTCTCATGTTGGAGAAGGTTCAGAAGAAATTTTTGAGATTTCTCTACCTGAGGGAGTATGGCTTCACCGACTTTCTCTTGGGCATGGTCGGTGTGAACCATCTACGGGTCAGAAGGGATAATCTCAATCTAACACATTTCTTCAGACTGATTCGTGGATGGTTCGAAAAATCTACTATCGTGGAGAGCATTAGTTTCTATGTTCCCGATGGTTATCTCCGTCACTGACAGCGTAGGCTGTTTTATCTCCCGGCTTGCAGAACTAACTTGCCTATGGTCATACCAGTTGAAAGAGTTGTCTTGTTGTTAAATAGAATCACTTCGAATATCGATATGTTTAACATCAATGAAACACAATTTAGACGGCAAGCTTTGTTGCTGTTAGTTTAAATTTGCTTATATTAACCCATTAGCCACATAATTAATAAGCTAAAAAATTGGCTTTCACCACCGAATTAATCTTGTACCAAAAATTGAAAACTTGCATTGATGTACTAAATCTATTGTATCTTTTGAACTATATATTAAAATTAATTAATTTCTTTAAATTTGTTCACATATTAGATTAAGGTAAATAAACATAAAAATATATTTTTTTAAAGTACTTAGTAAATAAGGATACAAATATTACGTTCTCTTTTTTCATAAGTTTTTTTTCACATTTTTTTTCAGAAAGTTACAAAAAAACATAATATTCATAAATCGAACATTAATAGTTTTCATTTTTTACATACATGTATAATAAAAACTAATAAAATAATTTGACATGACAGTCTTCAAAGCAATCAGAGACGTGCACTGGTCACTGGTCACTGCCAAAAGCCTAAAACCACTCGCAATTTTGAAGAAATTAAATGACGGCTGGCTGCGTACAAAACTTGAAACACAAATATCAGGGTAAAAACATAAGAATCACATTATTGCCAAATCTACAAAATGAATGATTAATAACCTACAGAGCGTTCAGCATTTAAATTTTTTTCAAAAAAGTCAGTCATGCTGGTTTTCCGTTTTTTTGGCGGACCTACTCTAGCCCGGCGGCGCGCCGGTGTTTGTGGTTAAGTACCTGAGTTGCACACCCGGCAGGCTGCCGGGGTTTGTGGTTAAGTACCTGAGTTGCACACCCGGCAGGCTGCCGGGGTTTGTGGTTAAGTACCTGAGTTGCACACCCGGCAGGCTGCCGGGGTTTGTGGTTAAGTACCTGAGTTGCACACCCGGCAGGCTGCCGGGGTTTGTGGCCAATGGGTTAAGTAAATATTTTCTCTCTTTTAAAAACACTTTGAAATGTTAATTTTGTAATGTTTTTAAAATGAATAAATTGAATTGAATTGAATTGATTCCTTGATACCCCATAGGTGCAAATATGTGTGAATTTTAAAGGAACATTACTGTACAAATTAATAATGTAGAAATAAAAAGATGTTGTGAAGTAAGGGACTTGAGAATAATAATGGACTCCGGAATGTCTTTCTGAACACATAAATTTCATCTACAACTGGGCCGACAAACTTCTCTTTTGTTCTCAGGTTTCATCATAAACCATTCAGGTCACCACACGTAATCAAAAAACTGTATGTCTCTTTTGTTCGCTCAATATTAGAATTCCGATCAGTCAATCCCCAATTGGTACAAAGTTAATATTGAAAGATTAGAAGGAATTAAAAAAGAGAAATTGAAACACAGACTTTCGAACATCAGAAACCTAAAAGACTCATTAACATTCCATAATTTATCAACTTTAGAAGATAGAAGTTATGTATCAGACCAGAATTTTTTATTCAAAATCATCAACAATGTTGTTGGCAACAACTATCTTCTAGAAAACATTAATTTCCATTGTTCAACGCAAAATACAGGGTCAAACCAACTATTCTACATCCTGCTCAAAAACAAATTACACACAACTCTTTTCTCAGAAGGATGTGCACAAAATACAATAACATCTGTTCAGATGCTGATATTTTCCATTTGCCCTCAGGCCAATTTACTAAATGCATAATAAAAAAAATTAAAACAAAATGAGAATGATCTCTTAGAGAATAGCTCTTCAGTATGGGCTGTAGCACCATCCCGTTGAAACCAGATGTCTCCCAGATCTGTTTCCTTCATTAGTTCTTCCAATGGGGGTTCAAAAAAATTTTCCAACATGGAAACATAACGTTGAGCATTGACAGTTTGTCCATTCTCCTCAAAAAAATACCGCCCAATAACCCCAAATTTGGAAATCGCACACCACACGGTCACCTTTTGGAAGTGAAGAGGTCTCTCGTGAAGTTGCCTTGGGTTATTTTCAGTCAAAATTTTGTTTATGCACTGAGATGGAAGTAGGCCTCGTCACTACTGAGTGGCAATGACAGAACGGCCATTTTCAAGAAACGTGCGGAAGGCAAAGCCCCGAACCTATAATAGTTTTAGGTGGCAGATTGGAGAACAAAAAAATATTGTTTAGTTACCGGATAGTAGGACAGAACTACTTGGTTGAGCAGCGTAGATAAGGCAAGGAAAACCCCTATGTTTATTCCACAGGAAACCAGAAGCAACAAAAAGTTCCTGTCCTTTAATAGTCTCTTGACAAATTTGAAGTATCCATCTTGGATCTCTAAATGATCCTGAGCCGCTGACGGTGGAGTTGGAGGAGCCTTCTGGAAAACTAACAGTATGGTTAGGACTTGCAGACGTAGACATGTTAACTGTAGTTTGCTTTTAATTATCGGCTAGTACATCGATAGTGGAAATTTGAAATGCTGCAAATGACAATAATTCCAAAAATGAGTTAAATATGTCATTTCTTTCCATTTTAATTTTTTAATGTGCATTTTAGGAAGATGTTATTTATAGGTCTACAAAAACCAGAGACATGATTTTTGAAAAAAACAAAATCATTCTTTTCGCTCTGCTGAACAACTAACATTTTATCCTTTAGAGCATTTCAAATTTCCATGATCGATAGAATTATAAGAACGGAAAATGTGGTACTTATAGAAATTGGCATAAAACGAATGACGAATGAGGGAGAAATTAAAGAGAGATGGATGAAATACTTCGAGGAAGTCTTCGAAAGTAACCCAGGTGACAGTGATTCTAGCGGTGATCCGTTATGAACGATGATGGAGTGAATGTTACCAAAATTGGCACGGATGAAAAGATCAATTAAATGCATGAAGAATGGTAAGGCTGTGGGTTTCGAGAGTTTTGCTGCCGAATACTTTAAAGGAGATAGCCATATTATTCTCACATGGTTGTACAGGCTTTTTAACCAGGGTATAGAGGAGGGTTACACGCCATTAGATTGGAGAATGACTGTAATCATGCCATTATACAAAGGTAACGGGTCACGTATGGATTGTGGGAATCATTAGTCTGCTTAGTTCAGTTGGAAAGCTGTATGGCAGAATATTGATTGAAAGGGTAAACAGTAAAGGGTAAAAAGGGATTGAATGGAAGCAAAGGAAAAAATTTGGGATGTACAAGGTGCTTTTATGAGTGGAAGGGGGTGCATGGACCGGATTTTTTCGTTGCGTATGCTCACTGAGAAGTTTCTTGCTAAAAACCAGAAACTCTTCTGTGCCTTTGTAAATCTACAAAAAACATTCAACAGAGTTGACAGGAAAAAGCTATTGGCTAAGGTGTTGTCCAAGTATGGAGTGAATACAAATCTCATACAGGCAATTGCGTCTCTGTATGAAGGAAGCGTTGCATGTATTAGGGTGAACGGCGATTTCACAGGGTGGTTTGACATCACAAAGGGTGTAAAGCAAGTTATTCAATCTACACATGGATAATTGTATGCAAGAATTGAAAGAGATGGGATTGGGAGCGAAATTGAGTAATTTGAAAGTATGTTGCCTGTTGTATGCTGATGACGTGGTGCTGATTTCTAACAGTAAGGAAGATCTACAGTCTTTCGTGTCTAGGATGAATGAAGTATGTATGCAGAATGCATGAGAGTACGAAAACAATGTGCAACATAGATGAATACAGGTGGATGAGTTTGTGTACTTGGGAAGTATGTTGACAAGAGATGGGAAGGCTGATAGAGATATTGAAAGAAGAGTAAATGCAGGAAACTCCATTAATGGAGAACTGATAGGATATATCTTTCTTACAGATAAAAATCACAAGCGACAAAACAGTGTTTACTCCAGCTACGGTATAGAACATGGCCCGCAGATCATCTCCAACCTGGTTCTTGTCAATATTGTTCTTAACCATCAATGGTGGAATCAGACATGCAACTGCATTTCCTATCTGAAAAATACCATACTTGATTACATTAACATCATCTTCCGCTTTGAAGTGTGCCTTTCACTATGAACGGAGCAAACTCCCCCCGACTCGCAAACGTTAACAACATACATGTATTTCAATTATTTATTTATTAAAGCAGAGACTCATTGTGCTATCTTTCTTTTCACCTCATTCCTTTGTCCGTGCTTTCCTGCATATGGGTCCCCTGGAGGATCCTGTAGTGGTAAAGGTTTATCCTTCAGAAGCCTCTCATTATTTGAGTTCCCTGAAGGCCTGAAGAGGAAAGAGTCCATCTAGGTGGCCTAATCTCTCCTCTCCATCCAAGGGTCCATCGGTAGTCCATCGGAAGTCCCTCATTATTTGGTGGCCTCAAGGGGGAAGAACCCACTTGGGTGGCCTCACCTCTCCTTTGTTTGTTGGTCTTGTTTGTCTCCCAGTTGTTTCAATGGTCCATTTTTGGTCCCACAATTGCGTAGCTGTAGTATTGAAGTTTTAGAATTGTGCTGCAAATAGTGCCTAACCTGATTTCCAGCCACACCTAAGCTGCATGCAGTGGATACCTGACCAGGGCCAAACCATATGGCCGCCAGGCTGGGGGGTGTACCCAGGAGGAAGGGTTGGGCGATTCCTGTAATAGTCTGGCCCAGGAAGGTCAGCCAGAACAAATCTCTGCTCACAGAGAACACCTTCAGCCAGCTGCCGAGACAAGTGCTCACCATACCCAGCAACACTGTGGCACGCAAACCCTAGAAAATGCTTAGTCTATAAGAATAAAATTATTTGTGTTTAAGTGACGCTGTATTAAAAGGCAGTTGTATTTAATTATATTCATATTAAATTGGAGCTTTCATAAACTGTGGTAAATTACCACAGCGATAATTTTACTTTTTAGCTATATTAAACCCGTTTCTAATGTAAAGAAACTAGCCACACTTTTAGATCGTATATAATACCACATATAATACCACGCGAGGTCGCCATCACAGGCTTTTGATTCTTCCCAGGTGCTAACTAACTTACCAATGGTTATGCCCCTGGGAAGACTTACTAGGTTAATTAACTGCCTTGCAAGAAATGTGGATATTTTTCACATCTCCTGCAATGATTTTAAGCGTGAAATAGCACTTATTGAATAAATGTTTTAACTGTGAACGTAATGATTATGTATCTTGTACAACCGTTTTTGCAATATATTGATGTAATGCTGTTTTTGCTTATAAATAAATAAATAAATTAAATAAATTTCGAAATCTTGTGGGGAATAGCAAAAAAAATATTTTTTCTCTGATATGTAATAACATCTAATTACATAACTCGTTTTGCGTGACTGCTACATTTACAGCCCGCAGAATTCAGGCCTAGCGGACGTCGCACTACATTCGCAGTCCCGGAGCATAGATCACTTTTATCTGCATTTGAAACATCGATTTGCTGATTAAAGACCAAAGAAAAAAGGTTTTTTCATCAGCCTGATGCCTTGTCATTTTAAAATAATATATCATCAGTATCACATTCACTAGATTTTTAATTTATATGCTGTTTTTGTAACACGTATCTCTCAGAAATCTCTCCCAGGCACTCGGAAGACAACACACACACAATTGTGTTAAAGCAGTGGTCTTAACCTGTGTTCGATCAAACCCCAGGGGTTCGGTGAGTCAGTCTCAGGGATTCGGCGGAACAAGACACAGCCCGAAAAAAAATCTCGGTGAAATTTTTTCTTAAATTCTAGTTGAAGAAAATATTTCAAATTATTTTTTTAACAAAATATGTGTTTCATAAAACATATATTATATATGTTTAAAGGAATACCTAGAAATGCCTAGGATCCCTTTGTGTTTGAATTATGGCGCGCTTTTCAAATGTCATTGATGTGTTGTCTTGATTAGCCTCCCCACTCCTGTCTGCTTTAGTTTTCTGAAAGTTTCACTTTTACGACATGTGCACACTTGTAATTTTTATATTAGATAAACTAACTAGGTAACCATCAAATCGTTTCACTGCAGAGAAAATGGACCGCTACGCAACAACAACTCTGTTTTGGTACAAACTTCTGGCTTCATTCAATAGATGGCGTCGGCTACCGGAGATTGGTAAAAGAGCATTATTGTTTACTTGCTATGTGGCTGACATTTGAGTGATTGAAATATTAGAAAAATTATTCAATTTGTTTAAAAGATCGACAAACTTAAAACGTCGTTTCTTTGTTTTACAGTTAATGTTTGTAAAGTTACAAAAATGTAATTAGTGTTTTCTAAATGTGAAAGTAAAAATAAAAACTTTGTTTTACAGGGCAACACATGGTTCAATTTGTCATTATAAATTAAAAAGACAACAAATAGACAAATTGTCTTATAAAACAATATTTTTAGTGAAGAGAAATGGAAAAGTTACAATTCACATTTAGAGTGTTAGCAGCATCAGATGGAAAAACCAATGTGATCTGCATAACCTCAATTGAGACACCCGATAGACATGTATGATGTTTGGAAACATGCAAGCAAACACACCGCCATAACGACTACGGATGTTTTTACCAAAATTAAGGATTCTCTAAAGAAAACACATCAAATACGGAAACTATGGATTCCCTTAACCCAAGATTTGAGGAAATTTTACTTAGATGAAGGTGGGAAATTATGGTGACTAATACCTGGACGAAATTATACATGAAACGAAGCTTTCTGATTATAATACTAGTAAGGGCACTGGAAATAAAAATCTAGGAAAAATAGCACAAAGATTTTTATTCGAGAAGTTTTCATGAAAAACATCAAATGTTAACCAATGGATCAATGATTTTGAGAATGAATGTACACCTTTCGAGATATTAAAGGAGAGATGAATGAATGTACACCTTTCGAGATATTAAAGGAGAGATGAATGAATGTACACCTTTCGAGATATTAAAGGAGGGTTGGTACACCAGAATGTTGATAAAATGTACAGTAAACGCAGGATGGGCAATACGGAAAACAAATTTTTGTGAAACATACGAAAACAAAAGTTGTTCACAAGTTAAATTTGCATTTGCATTTGAATTTCAAGGTCATTTCTAGCATCATTCATCCCCTCGGCACCGGTGCATAGTCGGGAAACACGCCAACGACACGCCCAACATTTGTACACGGTTGACATTAGTCACATGAGAACGGGTCGTTTCTATGACTCGTTCTTGAGTCGCCGCCGAATTTGCCGGCCTCTGTGTTTCCTCCCTCCACAACACAGGTCTCTTCAAGACCCGTGTTCACTCCTTCCTCTCCTCAAAAACACCCTCCACACAGCATCTTCAAAGATGACAAAGGCCCTGAGGGAAATTATTTTCCTCAGGGCCTCCTGTGTGTAGTTAATGTAAGTAGGTTCATTACGGGAGTATGCCACAAAGAAAGAAAGATTGTTATTAGAGATAAATAAAAATATTGTTACACAGACATTGATTCATCTTATTATTATGGGTCTACCAGATTATATAATGTACAAAATGGATAAGAAATCAATAACATCGACTGCAAATCTTTTCAATGAAATTGGTAAACATGAACAAACAGTCAATAAAAATAATTATAATAAATTCAAGAGAAAAGTACCCTTTACACACAGAGTTCGGAGCGGGACGTGCCCCGCGCCACTTCAGGCTGCCGCGCAGATAAGTCTCACAGTGAACTGCGCTGTAAACCGCTTTCTTACTTTCGGTCTTTACTTTTCTGCGCGGCGGCCTGAAGTGGCGCGGGGCACGTCCCGCTCCGAACTCTGTGTGTAAAGGGTACTATTTACATTTGATAATAAAGTAAGAGTTGATAAAATTAAACCTTGCAAGGCTTGCGAAAAATTAAATAAAGGTAGCCATTTCCACTCTGAAGAAAAATGCTGGTTTGAACAAACTGATGACAATGAGAATAAGAGAAACTATAATAAGAATGTAAACAATACTGTATTAGATGTTGAATTGAGTGATAATGAGCCAAAAAAACGAATAATTAGCCCATTAATTAAAGTAAAACTAACATTAGAAGGAAAATTAGACATATTTGGTATACGAGTTATGATTCCGGCTCTAATGTTTCATTAATAAATTCTAAATATTAAGACTAAAGGAAGAAGTAAAAAATATACACAACAATACAAACTTACTAACAATTAATGGTTTAAAAAAGACAAAAGGTTTAACAACAATAAAAATTAATTAATAATATAGAGAAGAAAATTGATGTTTACATTGTAAATGGTAAACACTTCAAATACAATTTCCTAATTAGAATTGATATTTTCTAACTGGAATTGAATATATTTTCTCCATTTGCTCTACATTTTTTGGTGATCATTTTGAATATTTTCTGCCCAAATTAAAAAAAAAAACTCATGCCTCCGAATTTTAATATGGAGACATACAAACTGATTATAGTTCTATATAGCCAATGAATTCACTTATCTTTTGTCGATTATCACATATTCGTAGGATTTAAGAAAATTTGTTGGATTTTTATATAAGAAAAATATTATAAAATCGTAAACTCCTACTTAATTACTTACAAATAAGGGAAAATTTGCCAAAATTGGCAGCAAAGCAATCCGAGATGTTTTAAATAGTGTCAAATTGTGGCAAAAAGCGCTCCAGTGGATAAAAGAGTTTAATTTGATTCACAATGAAAATTTGGAAATTGATCAGAAATCTGAAGAAAGCTTTACTACTACATTTTAAGAACGATCCTAATTAAATAGAAAATAAAAGAACTTGAACTTTATAAACTAATGAACATATATAAAAGAAAACGAATTTACAATGGATCTGAGTCATTTAAATAGTCAACAAAAATCTGAAATAAATAAACTTATTGATAAATTTAAAACAAACTTTGCAAAGGATAAATATGAAATTGGAACAGTAAAGGATTACGAAGCACGCATTGATCTACTTGTGGACAAATATTATAGTAAGACCAGTGAGAGATAACTTAATTTCAATAAGAGATTTCCTAACACCAAAGAATTAGAAGAATATTAGACAACTTCTAGGAAAAATCAATTTCTACTGCGAGTACATACCTAACATACTTCTAATCGAGTACATATCTCAATAATTTTAGAACCGTTACATAATTTACTTGGGAAGCACCAAAAATTCATATGGTCAACAGACTGCCAAGAAATTTTTGAGAAGATTAAACAACTATGTATTGTGTTCACAACCAATCTTAGAATTTTTTGATCAAGACTTATCAATAAACATATTATATACAGAAGCATCATTGGAAGGTATTGGAGCAGTGCTAAAGCAAAAACAATATCTGTATCGTCAAAATTTATTTGAAAATCACTATCCAAATCTAACTTTGCTTCAATATCAATATCAGATATGCCACGTGTCCACATCTTGAGGGTTGTTAAAAAAAGTTTTTAAAATTCAAACGTAAACACACAAAACAACGTGTTTTTAAAATCGAATAAGTCACTTTTTAAATAATTATGCACTCAAAAAAATAAAACAGATTTCGCAGTGGATATCGACGCATAAGTATTATTACGCATTGGTACGGGGTTCACTCAACACCTCCTAGATCCCACAACTCTAGGAGGCTTTGTTTCACGTCGGGCCCTCGGTTTTTTTCATTTTGTAAGATAAACAATGAAGTTGTTGATAAAGATTCTCAGAGAGGTCGCACCACAAATGAATATTCTTATTTTTAATATAAATTTCGATTGAATACGGCATACATGTGCTTGGAAAACAAAGTCGAAACTTGAAAGTCAGCCGCCGCCCGCGGGGTGCGAGCAATTTGAAGAAATGACTTAAGTCAGCCGCCGCGGTGAATGAGAAGATAAATTCAATAGCATAGCAAGGGGGGGGCGGTCCCCCCCGGGTGCCACCCGAGGTAGGGTAACACTTGACCGTCAAAAAAAAATTATGAATTAAGGAACGCAGTAGAGCCGATACCTACACCAACTATTCTGCCATTCAGCTGGCGGAAAGAAGCATTCACCGCCAAGACCCGGACAAGCCTCATTCCATGAACCCGGGCTCCCCTGCTAAGTCATCAAACGCAGTGAACCACTTAGGGTGACCTATGGCAGAGGTGTTGGTTATCCAATAAATGGTTCCTGGGGCGGCGGTACCCATACCCGCCTCCCTATTTGCTTGAGACTAGCCACAAGCTTCCTCTGTAGACGGTCAAAATGCTTGCACAAACACAAAACAGATTAACTACGTGCTTGCGACAAGCCACTTGAGAGTGTCGGAATCTCTTAAGAGTCAAGGAGTACGCAGGCTCAAAGAGGTTGACAATCACTGTTCTAGAGTGTTAGATACTCATCCCTCACTTAATCTATAATCACAACGTTCCACAAATGCGGATACCATAAGAAACAAACTATTTCTCTGATATAAAATAATTTCAAATCAATAAATTATTTGACTACATACGTATTTGTCCAAGATCCAGCCACAAGGGAAGAAGACAGGAATATAGACTATCATGAAGATCACCGATGTCATGTTCACCCACAAGCTGCTGACATTATAGTAGTCCGTGATGACATCAGTGATGATGGAATACTGGAGCCACTGAATGGCATTGGCGGCGGTGGTCAGCATGAAGAGACCCAGCATTAGCCATCGCCTCCGGTAAACTTTATACTCAATCGGCACATCAGGTACTGTTGCTGCATTTGAGCTGCTTATTTGGTTTTCAACAGACTCCAGATACAAGCCATTTTCCATTGTTGGAATAAGTTTGTAGACAAACAATAATAATCAAAAAAATCAGAAAAATACAACAATAAAATATAAACACAAAGAAATAATCTTTTCCAACAAAACTCTAATACTGTTATTGTTTTTAATTGACTTATGATTTATTTTATTATTTTTTAGTAAACTAAAATATTACTGCAAGAGTATTATTTAATTTGTAGTAATTGTATTACGGATTTTATGCGAGACAATTAAAAAAAAAAGTGCTAGTTCAACAACTTGCAAATGGAGACTGAATAAAATAAACATACATATATCATCCATACATAATAATAATATTTCTCTTGATGGTGCAATTTGTATGTGACGCAAAACAATCAATTTACCAAGGGAAACAGGACCGACCCAACAGCATTATTTATTTATTTATTTATACATATACACATCGAAGGTCCCGAAGAATAATAAAAATTGAAAATCATCTTTTTGGTTTATTTTAACTTCCTTTTGATTTAAAAGTCTGTGTTTTCGAATTTTTCAAAGAAATGAAGTATTTATACGTATATATTTCTTAAATGCTATAGGTATTTCTTGACCTCATAAGGGGCCATCCATAAATTACGTCACACAACTTCATGATTTTTTGACCCCCCCCCCCCCCCCCCCCGTCCATGTCACACATCGTCACATCTGTGAGACCCCCTCCCCCCTAGTGTGACGTCACATATTTTGCAATTTTACATCTAAAATTTTTTTGCATTTTAACCTTGTCACACAATGTCACATGTCTCTACTCCCCCCCCCCCCCTTAAGGTGTGACGTAATTTATGGATAGCCCCTAAACTAAGTAAAAATGCGGAAACGTAACTTTAGACGGCCTCCGTGGTCCCGAGGCAAGACTCTCGACTCACAATCCGAAGGTCGCGGGTTCGAACCCGGCGTGCGCAAATAAATTTTATTTGATTAATTTGTGTTATTTCACAATTTATTCATTTAAAATAATATATAGTATATTTGCGGCACGTTCCAGAGTGGAAGATACTATCAGTATCGCCCTGGTGTAAGACCACCATTCAGAATTGAAACGTTACTTGAAATGGCTTTAGCCGTGTTTAGTGACCAGATCTGAATAGCCAGGTACTTCCCCACCTTCCTCTTCCCTATCTCCTTCCCCTCCCCACTACCTTCAGCCTCACAACATACCCCGATTGGGGATGCCATAGTGTCACTGGCTCCAGAAGGGAGCAGTTGGGACTCTTGTGCGGTATTAACTGTAAAAAAAAAAAAAAAAACAACTCTACTGCAAAACTACATAATCGCAAATCTGACAGTTTATTTATGCATATCCGACATTGTTCTTTGACACAACAACAACAATCACAAACCGTTTTTGATTTTGCAACAACAAACAAAAAACCAACGACATTGCTGGGTGATGCATGGATTTTGCACAATAATTAAATTTTGAGAATTTTTAGTCTTGCTAATAAATAATTTTGAGCATAATTTTAAAATCTTCATTCACATGGTTGCAATACGTTGCAAATCATCCATTTTATTTTTGTGATGAGTTTTAAGTAACAACAAAAATATTACATCTATTGATGTTCAAACCCGAAAAAACTGATTTTCTGCTTCAACACAATGAAAATTTATATGTAAGTACATTTTTCTTATTTATACATATTTTTTAATACAATTTTCACAAAATTTATGGGGAGGGGTCTCGTTTATACGGATGGGGAATTTATGGTCTCGTTTATACGGAGCAGTACCGGATCTACGACTTTTTCAAACGGGGGCAAAATGGACCAGTATTCGTGATTATATTTGCTACAACGGAGGGGGCGTAGTGGGATATGGGACGGGGGGGGGGGAGCGGGGTATGTTCCCATCCCAGTACAGCACACCCATATCCCATTACGCCCTCCCCCTCCCTTGGGTGTTTTAAGATCTCATGCAAAACCGGTACAACAATGTGCGCTGTACGCCAGTCGCTCTGTTATGGAGGGGGTGTAAAAGGATATGAGACGGGGAGTGGGATGGGTTATAGATAAAGGGCACCGGATGGGTCTCAGTCAAAACCAGTTCGTGGACCCCCACTTACAACTTGTGAACCCCCATTTCTTTATCGCGCCTACGTGGTCGGGTCTCCCGTGGACCTTTAGGGATCCACCCGGACCACTTTGGGAATCACTGCTTTAAATGAATGTATAAAATGACATCTTGCTCATTGTAGGGACTGGCAACAACTGTCTGTACTGAATTGCAAGAATTCTCGGTATTTTGTTTCATGCTTGGATTGTTTATGACTAATATTCAGGGAGAATGACTTCGTGGAAGTTCGTGAGTGATGCTTTGACAATTCCAAGAAAGTTTCATTCATCGATGGATCGTCCTTCAGTGTTCCAATTCACATTAACTTAATCTTACATAATGTACACGTTTTCCAAACTGTGATTTTAGTGCTCATAAGTATGTGTCGCGATTGTTAAATTGTCGCGAGTTCAATTCCCGCTCCAGGACTAAAAAGTTTTTTCTAGTTTACAGTTTCATAACATCTTTCTAAAATTTAATATAATGTTAAAATCAAAACATTAATGACAGAAGTTTTGTATTTAATTCTAACAGTAATATTATTTTCTATAAATATATAAATAGTAATAGACATTAATTAAATAGTAACAGAATCGTTCTAGTTCTAATAGGAAGTCGATTTGTGGTTTATATTCAATTCTAACTTAATCTTGTCGGTAGTCAATGTATAATCATAGGTTTTCTACACCTGTTTTACAATGTAATGTAAGTGTAAGAATTTTTATGTGTAAGAATTTTTGTAATGTGTGTGATTATTATATTGAAAAACATAACTTTTTGTTATGTAACCTATATAATACACAATTATGATGATTTTTCTTGTTGAATAGAATTACTATATATTTTATTCATTAGTACTTACCTAAATAAGGGGGTGGCGAAATTTTCTTCCGCCCCGAGCAGCTGACACCCGTCAGGGAGAGTGGTAAGCTATTGAGACATAATGTTTTATTTTTACACTTTTTTTTTATATTTAATAGGGCCACCGAAGTATAAATACTTTTCAAAACGAAGAATCCGCCACTGCTTTTAAAGTATAATTACCATATTCACCTTAGAACAGGTTTCCCCGGTGACCTTGTTACTTCAAGTACACGTGACCTTGTTACGTGGAAATAAAGATTTTTTTTTCACAAAAAAAAAGGTACATTTTTTAGTACCTATTATTTCACCCGCAATGCTAGGGATATTCCTGTGTTATGGCAGGTAAAGTTAACCCATTGGCCACATAATTAATTTTGTACCAAAAATTGAAAACCTGCATTGGGGTACTAAATCTATTGTAACTTTTGAACCATTTATTCAAATTAATTAATTTCTTTAAATTCGTTTACATATTGAATTAAGGTAAAGAAAAACATAAAAATAAAAAATTTAAAAGTATTAAAATATGTGTAAATAAGGATACAAATATAATCTTCTCTTTTTCGTAAGTTTTTTTTCACATTTTTATTCATAAACATTAATAATTTTTGTTTTTTTACAAACATATACTAATAACTAATAAAATAATTTGGTATGATAGTCCCCAAAGCAATCAGCAAAAGGACTAATAATATCTTTTACACCCCTCAAATCAATACCAAATTAATGCATACACATAGCAGTTTTATTGGTCCTCAGACATGTAATCTTATACCAAAACACATTCAAATGACAGATAAAATATCTATGTTATATCATTTTTCTATGTTAAAACACTTTTCCTATAAATTCTATGTAAACCTTAATGCATCACTTTTCAATTCTACGGTAACTTCAAGACTAACATTATTTACTTTCTTGAAACCATAACAAAAAATCAACAAAATCTTATGTTTCACTTTTTTACTAGAATATTTTTCACAGATACCTATTTTTATAAACCTTTACTTAAAACTTACCTTTTTTTACTAGTACTTACTGATGTAATATAGCATTTTTGTTTATATTACCCATGCACAGGCAGTGCCTTAGTGGGTTCCCATTACCTACTTTGGTCTTATATAGATTTACTTATTGCTAACTTTTACATTACTTGTATCTTATATTTGCATCTTACTGTATTAAGAAATTATGTAAAAATTAATTTCGAAATGTATGTAGATATAATGGGAAAAAATAAAGATTAAAAAAAAATGTATTTCAAGTTCATTCCAAGAATTTGCTTGGAATATAATTGCGATGTCATCTGCAAATGAAATAAGTTTTCCTGTTATTGGTGATTCAAAGATATTACTAACATAATAGCTGGTCCTTGCAGGGCTGAGCAAAATACATGCTTTGCTGTAATTAAAATACAAATTACAAAATACTTTTTTGCATATCTAAAATACGAAATACAAAATACTTTCAAGTCGTGTATTTGAAATACAAAATACAGTATTTTAACAATTTTTTTATTTCAAATACAAAATACAAATTACAAAATACATCTGATTTTGGTAGAACCTTTGGTTGCAATAAATTTTCGTAAGTGCCCTCATCTAAGGGTGCGTTTCCATAGAAGCAAAGCTGAGCAGAGTGAAACAGAGACGTGCAAAATTGACCAATCGTATTGCTCAGAAGACACATCTCATCTCCGCTCCACTTGTAAAGTTTTGTGATTTTGAAGGAATTTGATTATTCATTATCAATTAACTCATGTCTTCATGAATAAATACCGCGAAATGACGAAAATAACAATTGACAAGATACTTGCTTTGACGTAGTGTTGCCAACTCTAAATATTAACTATTTTGCTCTGGATTCTAGCGTTTTTAGTCTATGTATTATCTATGTCAGTTTATTTTTCATTATCATTATTAAGATCGCTAAATGCATTTGAAAATGTATTTTGAAGCCATAAGTATTTGAAATACCAATTACAAAATACATTTTTAGGAAGTAATTCAAATACCGCCCAGCCCTGGTTCCCCGGCATGCATTGCAATGCCATTCAAAGAAATAAATTGATTCTCCCTGCATGTCCTTTCCCGTGTGTCCCCGTTCCTTTCCATCTTCCCCGCCTTCCCCCTCCCTCGTCTCTTCCCTCTCCGCGAAGCCCACCTCCCCCGTTTCCCTTCCCCCTGCCTTTCCTCCCTGCTGTTAAAATATATGAAATACACATTTTCATTTATACAAATTTTGTAACGCCAGAGCTTACTCACTTTTGTTAGCGACAGAAAACGTATAAGAAATATAATATATTAATATTTATAATTTCATAATGCCAGAGCTTACCATTATATACAGCCTATAGTCCTTACAATTTAGCTTTCTATTGGTGAAAGAATTTTTAAAATCGTTTTATTGTTTTATGCGTGAAAGCGTAACAAACAAACTTGAGCAGTTTCGCATTTATAATATTAATATGGATTGTAACAATAATTTGTGTACAATGAAAATAATTCTTGTGCCGGTTTTGCTAATTACAGAATTTTAATTTGCATTGTGAATTGAATTTTTCTTGACAATGTAGTAGACTATTCTCATCAAGAAAAAAATTCTTCAAGAAAATTTCTCTGCTGCCTTGACCTAGATTTCATGCATATCAAAAAAAGCATTAAAATAAAAATATGGGGCCAATAACTTGTCATATTTTTGGACTTGTGGTGTCATTAGCTGTTTTATATTATATTACGCAACAGTTTCGCAGAACCTGGATTGAAGTATTATTGTGTAATAGTTTTCCAAAAAAAGATGTTGGTGACGTAATAGGAATTCCACTTAAGTGAAATGCTGCATTTCGATTAAAAATATATGTAAATTTATTAAAAAAAGTATGAACTTCATGACAAAAGGTATTTAATATAGAACATATCAATAAACTTCTAAAATAATTGCAATTTAAGTTACTGTTGATAAGAAATTCTTTTATGTCACTTATATCATAAAGTTTATAAAGAAAATTAAAAGAAATTCATTATTTCAGAACTTTATTTACAAATTGAAAACACAATCGGTCTTCTAAAAATTATGAATAATCACGCTAATTGAATTAAATATTAAGTTTTTAAATAAAAATATTCTTTTACGCTACTTTAGGACACTCTGTACTATATATTATTCGTTCTAGGAAGACTAATGTAAGTTTTTGTTTTATGAAATTTTAATTATAACAAATTTAAAACTAACCTTAAACTGTATCTATAAAATACAGAACAAATTTCTTTGATATAATAATTAATCTTAGAAAATAAATCACAGCAATAACAGGACAGTGACGTAAAAAGGAACACTTAGTAACGTTTAGGAACTCTAATGTAGGTTTTACACCATCTCTTTTTTCAGCCCGATTTTCTTATAGAGACCAAAGACAAAGATGATGATGATGCGATTAAAATCAAGTAATTTTTTTCAAAAAAATCAATGATTTAAATGAAAAAAATTTACTGCAACCAAATCAGGCCTAAAGTGCCAAGGGACTTCCGCGGCAAAAACTATGGCTTGCACTGTCTACACAATTATAGTATTGCACATGTTAGTTTGATGAATAATATTATTTATTTGTATATCAAAGTTGATCCTTTCACTGTAGTATTGGTCGATAAACAAGTCATGCAGAAAGGCGCACTTACTGATTAGTGGTTAGCAATATATAATACGAAAAAATGTATAACTGAAGAAGAATTGGAATTAATCTTCTTCTCCTTTTAAATGGTTTAATTTCATTGTCAATATTTTTACTTAAGTCTTTTTAATTTTCTTGTGTTGATGTTGATTTTGAAAAAGCAAATACTATTGCTAGTGTTATAAAAAAAAATCTCTCAAAGCATATTTCCTATTGCAGGTGGGTTGGAAGAAATCTCTTTGACAAACACCAACCTTTTGTGCTCTTTTTTGTTATGTTGTGTTAATTTTTTAATGTTATAACGTTCAAAAATGTTTGTGTACAGTAAAATGTTAAATAAATAAATACAAATAATGACATTTTGGAAAGACAACATTTTTAACATATTGATTTTGAAATTTATAAATTAATAATTAAAATGAACAACAACATTGTCTTTTTTAAGATGGACCGACTTCAGAGTTAAGGTAGACGAAATATTAAAAAAATCAAAAAAATCTGATTTAAATCAAATAAATCCGAATTTTTTAAAAAAGTCATGATTTTTATCAACCCTGATTTCAGTGCATTAAATATGTATTCAAAGTTGCTACGTTTTATGCATAAACAGGTTTGTCTTTTATTAATTCTTGGAGATAGTACATAATAAGGCATATGCATAATAATAATATATTGTATCTGTAAAAAGTTGTAAAGCCGGAAAATCCACCTTCTTTTTTATAAATGTTGTATATATCTTTCAAAAAATGTCAACTAAATACCTTATTTGTGATTTTTGTTTATATTTGGTTCTTACCAGAAAACATATTCGTAATGAGCGTGGCCAGTTCGATCGAAAATTTACCCTTTTTTCTTAGGCTTCATATTTTTCAGGATCGTTTTTAATTTTGCCTCTGTACCTTTTTGATTTCTCTGCAGCGTCAAAGGCATATTTGAACCTAAAATTAAAATACATTATTTAGCAAAATGCATAAATAATTAGATATGTTATAATGGGCTACACGTGCATACCATAGCCTGAAATAGGGCACCAAGCTAATAGGGTATTAAAGTACTCGTTAATATAAACAACTTTAATTACAAGACCAACTAAAAACACACAGGAACAAAAATCAACGGTTCCATACTACATTTTATCCTTACTCGATCAAAATTGTTTTGACGTGATAACGTCTTATAAATCGATGAACACCGGCTGCATGCACAAAAAAACATGACTCATTATCACGTTCCGCCTGAGCCTAGTGGGCGAACAAGCGATAGAGAGGCACGATCAGCCTAGGCATTTGGCGAGAGCGCAGAACAAGCGATAGAGAGGCACGATTGACCTAAGTGTTCGGCTTAAGCATTCGGCTCGTGACATTATCACGTAAAATTATCGTCCATAAACCGACTTTACAGACAACCAAATTTTATTTTGAAGTGTAACTTCTTTAGCCCCGTTGGTGATTAGGAATTCGAGTGAAACGGAAGTGCATCACAACTAGTCACAACGTCAGTTCTGCACAAATACCTGGTTCTAATATAAGGCCGTAACTTCGCGCCTCGGCACGTGCCTTCCATAGAGTAGTTGGCAAGGTGCCTGAAAGTCTCAGCGGATAAAGACAGAGACATCAAGCGAACGGGGGTTTGAACCCTGCGAAATCCAAAAAAAACATTTTTATTTTGTGAAATCAATATCCAATCTTCAAACCACACCAAACTGAACAGGCGAAAGAAAAAGACATCTAGTGACTCCGAAGAAAAACCGTAAATATTAATACGACGACCAAATTTATAGGAAAAGGTGCACTGGAACTCAATGACAATTCGATGACAATATGGAGAAAATCATCCTTCACTAATTAAATAACTAACCATTAGCGGCCTGGGTTCGAATCCCATAAAATCCATAAAAATAAACATTTTTATTTTTGCAAAATAATATTTAGTCTTCAAATCACTCCAAAATGAACAGGCAAAAAAAATATTTATTTTGGAATATTGGCTCTAGTTTTTATTTAAATCTTCATTTTCTTATTACACTACAAAGAAACAAAATGAAATAACTAGTATATTCTTTAAATTCATTTTTTTATTGAAAATAACTACTAATGTTTTGTTTTAGTGTTTAATGAATATATGTAAAAATAAAAAGATAGAAAACTTTGTAAAGCTTATGTTATACTTCAAAGAAACACATTTTATAAGCTTTTCTTCCATACTTTTGGGGGCAATCTCGGGAGCAAAGCTTTCCAACATCTGTTGCACTATTTCTATGTAATTTGGTGCTTTATGATTACCTAAAAAATTTTCCACCACCAACACAAAACTCCTCCAAGCTTCACCTTCAAAATCAGTCATAACTTTTATAAAATTTGAATCTTTTATTAATATCCGAATTTGAGGACCATTGAACATTCCGGTTTTTATCTTTTCCATACTCAGCTTAGGAAATGTTTTATAAATGTACTTAAAACATCCTCCTTCCTTGTCCAACGCTTTAACAAACTGTTTCATCATACCTAACTTGATATGTAGTGGCGGAAGTATATATATAGATTTGTTCTTTACTTAACAACGGCTCATTTATTACATTGGCTTTACCAACAGTTAAGGATTCTCTCAAAGGCCACACATGAGGCATGCAGAGGGGGGGTCACGTGATGTCTGTATGCGCGAAATAAAGTCGCAGAAAGCGATTTCACCAAAAAACTAAACATTTATTAATAACTCGTGTTCGGAAGAGCCAACTTACGCTGTGAATTATTTTAAACTAGCAGACACAGCCACACGCTGTTGTGGCTAACGAAACACAACGCCATCTACTGACAACGCCGTTACCCAACCTTTACAACCAACGTCATCTGTTAATTTGCATACATATCAAATCCACATCGCCCGCTTGCCAGCCCGCTGCCCGCTGCCCGCAACCCGCTGCCTGCTGCCCGCATATATTATATATTTCAAACAATTTACAAATGACAAATTATATGCCTAAAAACCTTCCTCATGAATCACTCTATCTATTGGTGAAAACCGCATGAAAATCCGTTGCGTAGTTTAAAAGATATAATCGTACAGTCAACGGGAGCAACTTTATACTATGTAATGATGATAAAAGATACGCCAAAATCATAAAAACCTGAGCCAATTCAGTACTTTCATGAATAATAATAATAATAATAATTGGACAATTTGTAGAGCGCCGTTTTTGTGAAAAATCACCTCAAGGGCGCTTTACAATTTTTTTTTTTTTTTTATATTCTTAGAATCTATCTAATTTTATTATTTACAAAAAGATACAGAGCCATACTTACCTGGCAGGTCACTTCCGATAAACACACTTTTTTAGAAAGTTTATGCTTGGGGATGATACGACTTTGCACGTGGAGGACATTATATTGAAAACACTGGACATTGCATGAATTTACCTTTGCTACCCCCATCACTGTTGCTTTTACATTTATAAGAAGATTAATGCCAAAATTGAATTAGTATTTATTTTGAAAGACTAGTGAATTTAGAGCTCTCTGGGACTGGAAATTTTCATAAAATGACCTTTACAAAAGATTAAAATAAGAATTTGGTTATATTTTACACAATTAGTTATTTACAACGTCGTGGGCCGTGAAGGCGAAGGTGGAAGGTTTTTTTTAACTTATGGATAAGACTGTCTGAAAAGATGAGTTTTGAGTTTAGCTCTAAATTCCGCTGAATCTGTGATCATTCTTAACTCGTGTGGCAGTCCATTCCAGGCTTTAGGTCCTGACACTCCGAAAGCACGCTCACCGAATTTAGTATCTGGTGTGCGTTTTGGTTCCTTCAACCTTCCGATAGCTGATGTTGCTGCTGACCTGAGGGTTAATTGTCGAGGATTGGAATTTTCTGGAATACACATTTCCGATAAGTAAGCCGGAGCCATTCCGTTAAGGGACTTAAATATCATCCAGCAGAGCTTGAACTGGATTCTTTCGGGACACTTGAGCCAGAAACAAACTGGGTACTTGAAAATATAAAAATCCGCAGAGATATCCAGGGCAACAAAAAAAAAAGATTTTTTGTTGAGCTGTGTAATCAATCCGAGTGCTTTGGATTGAATTCTTTCAAGTTTTTTATTCAAATATTTAGGAAGTAAGTCGAAAAGAAATGTGCCATAAACCAAATGGCTTTGAACTAGGGAATGATACATTAATTTAAGGGGATCCAATAGTCCAGGGAAAAATCGACTTCGGAATTTACGCCCTTTGTGGGAGGAGTTTAAAAATATTTGAGAAAAAGCTTTTGGAATGGTTGAAAAAGGTATTTGAGAATTTTTTTTTACAGGTTGATTTCGTAAAGGCCTAAAAAAAACATTAAATCCTTTTTTACACAATGTTTATTGTAATAACAAGGAAATTTAAAATTGATTTCACGGAACCGAGCGACGTGGAGTCAGACGTCTGTTCCCTGCTCTGACCAGGGCGGTTCTGAAAGAAAGTAGGGTGTGGCAAGCCAGTAGTCCTTCGGTGAACGACATAAGGGTCACTTTGAAAATCCTAATTCGTCGGCTGCCGGCCGTATTGTAAAATAACAACGCAAAAAATCATATTTTATTTTATTTTGTGAATATCGGGCTTAAATATCAATTTATTTTGCGATTATCATAAAAGAAACTAAATTTGCTACAATAAACTATAAAACCGTATCCGAAAAGATGTTCATAAGTAGGAGAGTTTGCGCTTGAAAGTGTTTTTTTATAGACCTATTACTTTATTTTTTTCTAGGCTTATTAAAAGACATAAAAAAATGACCGATATTTTTAAGGGCCAAGATATGTTCTACACGCAGTATTTAATTGAAGCATCTATAATATTTCTAAGTGATCAAATTTTCAAAACAAAAACACATGATTTTGTGTGATTTTGCATTATTTACTATAGCTTCATCTTAAGAGTAGTAAGTTTAGATCCTCATATACATATATAATACATATTCTCCTTCATACTCTGGAAACAGCTCGCATCATATTAAGCCCCTTTTTACACAGCAGAAATGTTCTGAATATGCGGGAGCCAGCCATGCCATTCTGTATCTTCTGTGGATGCGGAATCAATTCCATAATGTAATTGAATGTCAAATTTTGTTTAATTTCTACGGCTGTTATTTGCCTTTTCCTGAACAAGCTGAGACACTTGTGAATACCTCACAATTTCAAAACTGGTCACCAATCACGGCTTAAGCAATTTCAAGCAACGCTTCAATTCTGAATGGTGGTCTTACTCCAGGGCGATGCTGAGAGCATCCTCCCATTCTGGAACGTGCCACAAATATACAAAATATTATTTTAAAATGAATTAATTGTGAAATAACACAAATCAATCAAATACAATTTATTTGCCCATGCCGGGATTTGATCCCGCGACCTTCGGATTGCGAGTCGAGAGCCTTACCCCTAGACCACACTCCTATCCTAGACCTTTCTCAGCTGTTCTCTCTTGATCCATCACCTTGCACCACAGTTGCAAGGGATGGATTCATAAGTCCGTCACTCCTGGACCCCCAGATTCCTACCCACCACTCATACCCTTTTCCTTCCCAGAACTTCCTCTCCCTAAAAACCCTCCACACAGCATCCCCAAAGATAACATAAGCCCTAAGGGGAATTATTATTTTCCTTAGGGCCTCCCACACCAGAGGCCCTGAGGAAAATAAATTTCCTCCAGGCCTATCATATTTGGAGATGCTCTGTGGAGGGTATTTTTAAGGAAACAAAGGAGAAGATGTTCTGGGAAGGAAAAAGGTGTAAGGGATGGGTAGGAATCTTGGGTTTGGTGTGTTCAGGTCATCCGCCGCCAAGACCTAGACGAACCTCATCCCATGAACCCGGACACCCCTTAAGTTGCCAAACATAGCGAACCATTTAGGGAGACCTATGACAGAGGTGTTGGTTATCCATTGAATGGTTCCTGGATGGCGGTACTCATTCCCGCCTTCCAAATCGAATTATTATTGAATATACAAATTAAAATCTATATAGGTCATCCGCCGCCAAGACCTAGACAAACCAAACCCCATGAACCTAGACAACCCTGCTAAATTACCAAACATAGCAAACCGTTTAGAGAGACCTACGATAGGGGTGTTGGCTATCCATTGAATGGTTTCCGGGTGGCGGTACCCATTCCAGCCTTCCAAATTGAATTATTATTGGAAAATACAAATTAAAATCTTAAAATTAATATGTATGTAGTTCTACAAATTAAGCTTTATAACAATCAATAAGTATCAATCTGTATAACGAAAGTTTAAGAGAGTACCATGCTAGGGAAATAAAGGACTTGGCCTGAGAGGAAGTCTGTAAATAAATAAATTGCGCTGTAGGTTATATTTCGTGCTGATTATAGTGTTGGCTATCATTTAATTGACTTTAATATAAGAATTAAAAGTTCATAAAAAAAAAATGTAGAAGTACTTAAGTCACTAAAGCGACGATTGCACTTCAACAAGAGAATAAATAAACTTACGATTCTCTCAAACATAAGGGAACCGACAATAAATATAAGTGAAATGGTGGATATAAATATCACATCAGTGGAATGCTGAGCATAATTTTATTTCTAAATAATGTCACATGGCATTACCTGAATCTAAAAAACATTTTTCAATAACAAAACAAAAGAATAAACAATCTTATGGTTTTCCCAAACATAAGTTGTTAATCAATATTAGTAAAGTGAGTACAATTGAATTTAGTGGGCATACCACTTTAGTGAAACGCATAATATATAAAACAAAATCCAAAATCGCCCAAATCGTTGCAATAATTAAAATATCAACCATTTAAATTTCGACGCGTACCGCAGCCTCGCTGTTTGTCAACACAAGTCCGTAAGAACTTATGCACATATTCCCAGGCTAACTGGTAAGTAAGCCAAGTGCATTGCTTGCAATGCATATACACAGATATGCACTGCAAGCCCGAAACTGCATTCAGCATTGCTTTGGTCTCATCAAGGCAAGATGGCGCTGTCTGCTCAAGCATCGGGTACTTCGTTATACCCCCTTGATGGTTTTTAAAATTATAAATGCCTGTGCTGTTCTCCACAACATTGCCCTCGTCGCAAGACTGCCAGAACCAGCAGATTTGCGTGTCGAAGACGCTTTGAGGCAAATTGCTGAAGGACTCCATTCAGATGATAACCTTGTCAAGTTGTTAGGTATAAAATTGTCACCAATTTGTATATAAATTTATAAAATGGATAATTACATTTTTATAAATTTACAAATCTTTTTATAGATTTACAAATCTAAAATTTATCTTCTTTTAAAGGTTGCAAACAATTCTTTAAAATTACCTGCATTGTCAGCCGTCTACTCTCATTCAAGTTGAACCGCCTCTCTTCTCTCTCTCTCGCCTCTCTTCTCTCACCTCTTTTCTCCTGCCTCTCTTCCAGGCGGAGCCAGTTCTCTTCTCTCTCCTCCCGCCTCTCTTCCAGATGAAGCCGCCCCTTCTCTCTTGCCTCTCCCCTCGTCTCTCTCGCCACTCTGCTTTCCTTCTTCAACAGCAAACCTAACCTAACCATCCACAAAATGTGTATGTGCTTTTGTCAAATGAGACAAAAATTAAAAAAGTTGTAAAAATTAAATAGTTTTTTATTGTAGAAAATAACAAGGTGAATAGAATATCTTTAGATATATTTGAGATTTTCACAGCCTAAAACTTAGGTTCTCAACGTAGGCGATAACGGCCCCCTGTGAGTGTTTCAGACTTACAGGGGGGCAGTAGAAGACCTAGAGAAAATTAGGGGGCATTGAGGTGGCACAGTGAGGGAGTGGCAGGTAAAAAATGAATGGTCTAAAAAGACAAAGTAACACGCTAATCACATACTAATATGTGTATTGTAATTATTAAGAATTGACACTATGGCTCTAGAAAAAAAAATATTCTCAAAGTGGGCGGTGGACAAAATAAGATTAAGAACCTATGGCCTAAAGCAGCGGCTGTCAAACTTTTTGAGCTTGCGACCTTGACTCTTATTACAAATTTGTTGTACCCCTTACCTTCTATCTTTCTTGTGTACACGTGTCATGAAAGATATTTTTCTTTGTAATTTGTTAATACTCTCATTATTACATGAATTTAATAATCAAATCACACAAATACATTTAATGCAATTTTAAACAGAGTGAAATATGACGTCAGACATTTTTTACCTGTGAGTCTACCTGTGAAATTGAACAAATTTTGTTCCACGTCTTTTTGTTTCAAGGAAAAAAAAATCATGGTCTCCATACCACAACTCCAAACTCACATAGTGTATTGTGAGGTGATTTTTTTAACCTCAAAAAATCTTCTAGAAAAAGAGTGTCTTTTGTATCAGTAGTTAAAATAAATGCCCGATTTCCTGTTTCACCCTGTATAATCAATCATACAATGTTAACATACAGTCAATGTGACCCTTGAGCTTTCTTTGCAGAGCAAAGTTTTACAAAGTTTGGCTCAATTTCACATTATAGGTAGAGCTGAGTTTTAAAACCTACATTCGTGTTACAATATTGTGTACCCCGTATTTTTGCTTCGCATACCCCAAGGAGTATGCGTACCACAGTTAACAACCACTGGCCTAAAGTATTATCTTGATTAATTTTTGGGTTACTATGCCATGTCAGCTTCCCCCTTCTTTAGCCAACGTTTCGGACAGCTTTACAGTCTCCATAATCAGGGGAGATTTGAAGATTGCAGTACAGCGGCTGTTCGCGTTTGATACCGTGTTTGCTGTGTCGCGCGCGCTAATTTTTTTGGAGCCGGTATTTCATTAAATTAACTAATAATTATACTGAAATACTGGCCAAAAAATAACTAAAGAAGGAGGAAGTACAACACGGCTTAGTAAAAATTAATCACTATAGAATATGTTTAAAACATTAAATAAAATACTTTGCTACAGATTTTCACTGGAAGACATGTCCCTCATTATATAGATAGGCTATGAATTTATACATTTTCAAAAAGACAAAGAGATTACTATAAAGGAAACTTTTGTTTACAACCCGTAATTAACCCGTATTACTTTTGATAATATATTATAAATATACAAAATAACTAGGAGGCGAAATGCGGAGGCAAAACAAAAATTCCAGAGCCGCTAATTATTAAAGGCAAAAAAATTAAACTATCGTTATTTGACCAGTTAATTTGTTTTATGGGGCCAACAGACTTAGCTATAAAAGTTAAAGGATCATTTGGTTTTGGTCTATTTCAGCATTTCACTCGCCATACAATCTCAATGTTTTTGCCTTCGCATTCGGCCTCCTAGTAATAACGTAAAGTAAAATAAGTAAAGTGGAAATCAACAGAGTATTAATTTATTACTTTACTCCTTGACTTCAATTTTCTTTTGATTAGCCTCTTGCCTTCGTAAGGGCGCATTAATGCAAGCTGTGAGTACAGTTCCAATAGCAAGAGCCACGCACATTGTTACGTTTGACGCAACATCACCCCATATGTCCAGGAAGAGTGCATATAATATGGTTAATATGATGCCAAATATCTGAAACAAACAAACATTTAAATATATTTTTCATTTTCAAATTTGGGAGGCGGGTAACGGTACCGCCGCCCGAAGAACTATTTATTGGATAACCAACATGTCTGCCATAGGTCACAGGCATAGGTTAACCCAAGTGTTCATTACTTTTGGTGTCTTAGAAGTTTTTGGGTGAGGCTTGTTCAGGTCTTGGCAGCTGATGCGTCTGCCCACCAGCTGCGTTGTGGTGGGTCAGATCCGGAGAGGTCGGGACCTCTAAAGTTGGAATCTTTCGACCCATCCCCTTGCACCGCAGTGGTAGGGACAAATTCACATGTCCGTCATTCCTGAACACACTGACCCACAGATTCCCACCCACCCTTCCTCTCTTTCCTTTCCATAAAAATACCCTCCACAAAGCAGCCACACATAGGTTCTGAAGGAAATTATTTTCCTCAAGACCTCCTGTGTGAAATTAAACTAATTAATAAAATAAAGGGTAATGAGATGTCTTTAATTTTAGAGGTACATATGTATTTTATTATTTTTAAATCCTCGACCAATAATTTTTGTGTGATTTGTTACCTGCATTGAAACATTCATGATGTTAGTAACCGTTCCCTCTGGTTCGGGATAAGTGATTTCTGCTGCATACTCAAATCCAACAGATACATATCCTGTCACAAAGAATCTGAAATGTAATAATTTCAAATAAATTAAGTATTTAATATTTTTACGGCCCAGTTTTAGTTAAATACATCTTTAACCCTTTGAGGAGTATCGCCGCACGTATGCGGCGGCACTTGGACGATCCAAATAGAGTATCGCCGCATACAAGCGGCCATACGACTTAATTCCGTTTTTTCTGTGCCATGCTCGTAATTTCGATTAAATTATGATTTTTAGACAAAACAAATGTATTTGTCAAATATTTTTACATATTCTAACAAAAATCGTTACATATTTATATAAATATATATTACTAATTCAGTGACTCTCAACATTTTACAACACTATTTGTAAAATGTTCAAATATTTTTTTTTTATTTATGCATAAAGAAATGTACAATAATAAAAAGTTAATACTACAAATAAATAAAAAAAAGTATAAGTAAGTTCTTGTAATAAGTTGGAAAAATTCAGTGACACTCAACATTTTACAATATATTTACAAATTTAGGTTCCATATGTTTGTGTCCGCAAATCTCGGAAAGTAATCGATGGATTGACTCAATTTTTTTACTGAACATTGCATTTTACAAGAAGAGCGTATCTATATATAATGGTAAGCTCTGGCGTGATGAAATTTGCGTAAAAAAATTACTACAGGTGGTGCACGAGTGGTTTGAAAATATGAATTTATTTGAAGGAAGGAGGTAGAAGGTAACGAAGGGGGTAGGGATCGCGGAAGGGTGACGAGAGAGGGGAAAAGCGGGAAAGGTGGAAGAAGAAGGCAGGAAGGGAAGGGGACGCAGGAGGGGATGCATGGGAAAGGACATGCAGGGAGAAACAATTTATTTATTTGAATGGCATTGTGACGCATGCCGGGTACCAGCTAGCGTTATATAAATATTGTTACGTAAATATTTTACGTATTATAACAAACAAGGAAGGACACAAAATTTATGTGTGTTGGATGTTATGTTCCGTTATGCACATATCCGTGTTTTGAGGAATAACAAACGAAAGGAATATTTTAGCTAGTAGTAGTATTTTAGATAGTTTGACAATATAAATACGAAATCTAAATGTAACGTTATTCGCATGTTGAGAACTTCTGAATTTATAATATTTTATTTTTTATTTTAAGTTTTATCTTTTTATTACTGTATATTTATTTTAATATAAACAGAAAAATAATTTTGTTGGAAACTTATTTTTTTTAAATGTTGAGAGATACTGAATTTGTCCAAGTTATTATAAGACTTTACTTAGACTTTTTCAAATTTATTTTTAATAATAATTTTTGCAAAACCTTTGTAAAATTTTGAGAGTCACTGAATGAGTCCATTTTATTTTTTTATTTTAGTATTATCCCAACAATTTCTTTTTACATAAATAAAAAAAAAAAACAAAAAAAATGTAAAATTTTTTATTTGTAAAATGTTGAGAACCACTGAATTTGTCCAACTAAATTTACAATGCAATAATAACAGGTTAAATATAGCAATAAAAAAAGCTCCAAAATAACTTACGTAGTAAAAAAAGGTAAGAAGATAATTAATTAAATCGAATACAAAATTAAGAAAAACTTAAAAAATAACTCACTCCCACGATAAAGATGACAAAAAAATTACTCACTGCTCAAAGGGTTAAGGGCACTCTTATCCGAAAAGAATAGTTTAACTACTTATTTTTAAATATCAATCGGTTTTGACACTTCGAGTCTGTTGCAACCTCTTTTTCCATTGCATATGTCGTTTATAAGAAAAATGGAGAGACTACAACAGAACTATTAACAGTGTAGGTACTAAGGACTAATACTGCAGTGATGATCCCAGCATTGATATTTATTTATTCTTTATCATATATGTATATATAATCATATATAACACTCTTAAAAGTTACAAATGTATTGAATAATCAGTTGAAAACATTTACCCTATCATGGAGCAGCTGATGTAGACAACGTAAATATGGCCGACACCTAATGTAAAGGTATAGATCAGTAATCCAATTACAGAGGCTACGTAGAATATGATGGACATTAGCTTGAAGCAGTGAGTCTTGTCCAGCACGACACCACTCAGTAAAGCTCCAATAACCCCTGCAAAGACTAACATCAAACCAATTCGGCCGACGTCTTCGTTTGCAGTCTGAAATGATGCAGATGAATAAAAATTTTGCAACTTTAATCTATAATAAAGTAAATACTAGGTGTACAAAAAGAAATAACTATGCAAACAAGTTCCCCAAGTATTGGGTGCTTATTTCGGTTCAATGACATTGGGAGGCGGGAATGGGTACCGCCGCCCCGGGAACCTTTATTGGATAACCAACACCTCTGCCATAGGTCACCCCAAGTGGTTCGCTATGTTTGGTGATTTAGCAGGGGTGCCCGAGTTCTTGGGGTGAGGTTTGTCTGAAGGCGGATGACCAGGACATACTGAACCCCATATTCCTACCCACCCCTTAAACCCTTTTCCTTCCCAGAACTCTCCTTCCCTTCCTTTCCTTAAAAAACCCTCCACACAGCATCCCCAAAGATGACATAGGCCCTGAGGGAAATTATTTTCCTCAGGGCCTCCTGTGTGGAACTCATGTAAAAAAAAAGAAAAAATGACAACTCAACAAAGTGAAATTTCAACATTCATTTGAAAAGTCATTAAAAGTGAATAAGTGAAAAAAAGAAGTTTATACAACAAAACCTTACCTATGTAAAATAACCTAGTTTTTTCGTTTGTTATTCATCATTTTAAGGACTTTTCAAAAGAGTGATAAAGTGCCTCTTTGTTGAGTTTTCCTGTCACCGCTGATTTCATAGTAAAGAACATCATTTTAGAGGACAGGACTATTTCACAATAAATAATATCTAATAAGATCTTGTAAAAATTTAACCAGTTCAGTTCACATTTTTGTCGCACCTGCGATTCGGACCGATTGAAATGGGCACGGAATTTTTCATTACTTATTCTGTGAAAAAACAGGGAAATCCACTTTCTTTCAATGAACTTATAAGTTCCAGTTATGGATTCATCTGCTGACACATTTTGAAGGAAAACATTCTCTTATTCGAAGTACAGATATAAAATTCTACTTGCGGACTATGCATGTTCTGCCAGAATCAAAGAAAATCCATTTTCATGTTCTTTCATGAACTAGCAAGGAAAGAGGCAAAAGCACCACTTGTGGGATCCGAGCCGGTTGTAGGAGTAGCAGCTTGCCACACAAAACTACATATTGATAGGTTGGTCGAATCCCAGCACTGTAAAGAATGGGAGAGGGCACCTGGAATGAGACAATCTAAAGTACTCATAAAAAAGGACCAGACCCTAGATGAACCAGGAAACTACTCAATATGGACAGAAACTCGCTGAGGGAACTTAGTAGTCCTACCAGTTCCCGTTAGAACCAGAAGACATATCCACATATCCGGTGATAACCCTGGTGAACTTTATTAAAGGGACTGGGTTGTTACTAAAGGAGTGAGGTAAAATGGGCCTATGGCCTGAGTGCTCACGGGAACTACTTGTAAACCGTTTCCGCCTTTTAATAAAAAAAAAAAATTTAAAAAAACTTTCCTATGGCCGTGCCAGTCGGAAGAGCTGTCTTGTTGTTAAATAGAATCACTTCGAATATCTATATGTTTAACATCAATGAAACACAATTTAGACCACAAGCTTTGTTGCTGTCAGTTAGTTATCTTAAATATTTTCTCTCTTTTAAAAACACTTTGAAATGTTAATTTTGTAATGTTTTTAAAATGAATAAATTGAATTGAATTGATTCCTTGATACCCCATAGGTGCAAATATATGTGTGAATTTTAAAGGAAAATTCCTGTACAAAATCAATAATGTAGAAATAAAAAGATGTTGTGAAGTAAGGGACTTGGGAATTCCATCTGCGACTGGGCTTACAAACTTCTCTTTTGTTCTCAGATTTCATCGTAAGAGTGACTAAACCATTCAGGTCACCACACGTAATCAAAATACTTATGTCTCTTTTGTTCGCTCAATATTAGAATTCGGATGAGTCATATGGAAACCCCAATAGGTACAAGGTTAATATTGAATGGTTAGAAAGAATTAAAAAAAAAAAAGATATTGAAACACAGACTTTAAATCCTTTCGAAAATCAGTAAACCTAAAAGACTTCTAAACATTTCATAATTTATTAACTTTAGAAGATAGAAGTTCTATATCAGACCAAAAATTTTTATGCAAAATCATCAACAACTATCTTCTAGAACAGTGTTCCGCAAAGTGTGTGCTGCGGCATAGTGTTGTACCGTGGTCATTAGTTGGTGTGCCTCACCGAAATGTTACATTGTCACACGCAGATATTAAACAAAAAAATGCAAGGCACGAATTCTAATATTTTAACGTCATCGGACAAGATTGAAAGCTGTCGCGCTAAGTTGGTGTTACGGATCAACCACGCTACCAATGGTAGATAATAATGAAATGTTCCCAAATGGTTGTCGATTCATGGCTGCCGATTCAGAAATGGCTGCCGATTAAGAATACAGTGCAATCTTTGATAGTGAAACACTTGGAGCTATTAGCATAAAAATGAACTCATATTTTCCTAAGTATGACCTGCAACCTAAACACTGGGTACAAAATCCATTCTCAGATAGCATTTTCATTGAACACTTAGATACCGATAAACGGGCAGAAAGAATTCATAGAGCTGAAAACTGATCGGACATTAAAACTAAAATTTTCTGAAACAGGGCTATCACATTTTTGGCTGCATATAAAAAAAGAGTTTCCATTGTTTTCAAAGCGTGCTATTGCAATTCTCTCACCATTTGCAACATACATGAGTTACTTACGCAAATTAGGGTTTTCAACTCACTACGATTAAATAAAAAAAGAGAATACCTGAAGACGTTCGACGTAGACATGAGAGCAGCATTATCAACGATTGCTCCAAATTTTGTTCGCCCGTGCGCAATTAAGCAGGCTCACATTTCTCATTAAACATCTTCTCAAACTATACTGATTTGAATAAAAAATATTAAATAAACATTGGTTTTTTCTTTGGTGTACTTCTGAAATTTTTCGATTTGGTAGATGTACCTTGACACAAAAAGTTTGCAGAAGACTGTTCTAGAAAACATTCATTTCCATTGTCATATACGAATTACAAGGTCAAACCAACTACAGTGAAACCCTCTTAAGAAGTTTTCCAAGGGACCGGAAAAAACAAACTTCTTAAGCAGGAAAACCTTTTATGTGGGAAAAATTGGGCCAATATTGAGCTGAAAAAACCAAACTTCTTAAGCCACGAAACGTCTTAAGAGAGAACTTCTTAAGAGGGTTTCACCGATGCGTTTTTTTATCTTCTGAAAAATGACTATGACCTATCCTTGATTTATACATTTTTTAAGAACTTTGGATCTAATGTACAGGATTTTATCCAGTGTTGTCAAAAATAAACAAAGTATAAATATTTAAAAGACTAAATACAAGTAATGAAATGTTACTAACGTTGGGTAGATATCATTATTGGTTAAATTTAATTATATGTAAAATTTAAAATAACATTATGTAATACCTATAATAGTTTTAGGTGGTAGATTGGAGAACAAAAAAAATATTGTTTAGTTACCGGATAGTAGGACAGAACTACTTGGTTGAGCAGCGTAGTTAAGGCAAGGAAAACCCCTATGTTTATTCCACAGGAAACCAGAAGCAACAAAAAGTTCCTGTTCTTCAATAGTCTCTTGACAAATTTGAAGTATCCATCTTGGGCCTCTAAATGATCCTGAGCCGCTGACGATGGAGTTGGAGGAGCCTTCTGGAAAACTAACAGCATGGTTAGGAAATGCAGACGTAGACGTATTAACTGTAGTTTGCTTTTAATTATCGACTAGTACATCGATAGCTTAAATTTGAATGCTGCAAATGACAATAATTCCAAAAATGAGTTAAATATGTCAAATTTTTCCGTTTTATTTGTCTTTCGATCTGCCTTGTCGAAACATTTCTAGGAAAATAAGTGCACCATTTACAATGTGCATTTTAGGAAGATGTTTTTTCTGAAAAAATTAAAATAAATTTTTTTAAATAAATTTATAAAAAATGTTAAGTATTAGAAGTTAATGGTCGAGAAGAGAAGAGCCTACATTTTGCCTGGCAGTTTGACGAATCTACAGATGTTTCCAATTGTGCTCAGTTTGTAGTATTTGGCTTTGAAGCAGATGAAGCATCATGGAAATTTTATTTTCAAAGCACTTCCTGCAAACACTACAGGCTAGTGTTTGTACGATATGTTTTTAGAAAGCACTTGCGACTACGACACGATTGGAAAAAATGTATCGCTATTTGTAGGTTTAGCGCTAAAGCTATGACTGGACTGGAAAAATAGCGGACTTGTTGCAAAATTAAAATCAATAATGCCAAACGTATCATGGACACACTGTTTTCTTCATCGACAAGCTCTAGCAGCTAAGGTTTTACCTTCTCATTTAAATGACGTGCTTAAGGAGGTAATAAAAATTGTGAATTCTATCAAAGGTACAGCTTTGCTAACCTGACTGTTCAGAATCGTTTGTGAAGACGTGGGTTCGCTTCATCACAATCTCCTTTATCAAAGAGAGGTCAGGTGGCTATCCAAAGGAAAGTTACTGACAAGAGTTCTAGAGTTCAAAGTTGAATTGTTGATGTTCTGTTTGGCTACTGAAATTAGCATTTCTGGCAGATCTTTTTGGCCACCTTAATAATTTAAACAAGAACCTCCAAGATAGAGAAGAAAATATTTTAACAGCTAAAGATAAAGTCAAAGTCTCTGCAAAACAATATACTTGAGTCTTTTCCACGTGTTCAGAAGACTGTTGAAGATAATGCAACAGACCAATCACTTATGATAGGGGCTCACATTCCTTAAGAGCTTGCATAATTTGCAAGAGAAACTATTAACATACTTTCCAGACTTGCACTCTGAAGCTGACAATGGGCGTAGATGGATTTTAAACCCTTTCTTGGATAAATCAATAGAACTGGCTGATCTCACCACAAATATGATAAAAAATCTTATAAATTTAATATTCTTAAAATGGCATTTCATCCTCAAAGTGTTGACGTGTTTTGGATGAAAAGAAAAGCAGAGTATCCAGAGATGGCAATGGAAACTCTAAAATTATTAGGGCCATTTGCCACTTCATACTTACATGAACTGACATTCTCTTCAATGGTGGACATTAAAACTAAAAAGAGAAACAGATTTAACCTAGAAAATGATTTGATTAATAACATTACAAAAATAGCACCAAGATTTGAAATATTTTTGAAAAATAAACAAGTCCATCCTTCTCATTGAAATAGTGCTTTTATTGTAGCCTCGCCTTTTTCCTTTTGCCGGCGACCCCCCGAGTAAGGCTTTGCGACCCCCCTAGGGATCTTCGAGGAAGTCTTCGAAAGTAACCCGGGTGACAGTGATTCCAACGGTTAATCGGTTATGAACGATGATGAAGTGAATGTTACCAAAATCAGCACGGATGAAAAGATCACTTAAATGTATGAAGAATGGTAAGGCTGTGGGTTTCGCCAGTATTGCTGCCGAATACTTTAAAGGAGATAGCCAAATTATTCTCACATGGTTGTGCAGAATTTTTAACCAGGGTTTAGAGGAGGGTTACAAGCCATTAGATTGGAGAAGGACTGTAATCATGCCATTATACAAAGGTAAAGGGTCACGTATGGATTGTGGGAATCATAGGGCTATTAGTATGCTTAGTTCAGTGGAAAGCTGTATGGCAGAATATTGATTGAAAGGGTACGAATGGAAACAAAGGATAAAATATTGGATGTGCAAGGTGCTTTTATGGGTGGAAGGAGGTGCACGGACCAGATTTCCTCATTGCGTATGCTTACGAAGAAGTTTCATGCAAACAACCAGAAACTCTTCTGTGCCTTTGTAAATCTACAAAAAACATACAACCGAGTTGACAGGAAAAAGCTAAAGAAGGTGTTGTCCAAGTATGGAGTGAATACGAATCTCATACAAGCAATTGCGTCTCTGTACGAAGGAAGCGTTGCATGTATTAGGGTGAACAGCGATTTCACGGGGTGGTTTGACATCACAAAAGGTGTAAAGCAAGGCTGCGTAATTTCACCGTGGTTATTCAATCTATACATGGATAATAATTGTATGCAAGAATTGAAAGAGATGGGATTGGGAACGAAATTGAGTAATCTAAAATTATGTTGCCTGTTGTATTAACTGGCAGAGGAAGGATGAAAATTGACTGAATGCTGTAGAAATGAGATCCCTGAGGCGTATGTGTGGTAAAACCATGTATGATCGTGTGAGAAACGTGGAGATCCGCAAAGAACGCAAGGCTGATGTAAGCGTAATGAGTAAGTTTAAGAAAGTTTGGACTTGGGTCGCAGATGATTTAGGCATGTAGAGCGAATGAACGAGGAAAGAAGTGTAAGGGGAATATATGACACAAATGTGAATGGTAGAAGAAGTCGGGGACGCCCGAGGAAGACATGGCACGACCAAGTGAATCAGATACTTGAGTCGGGCCATGTCAAGAGTCAGAATAATAGAAGAGAAACGGCGTGATGGTTAGTTAGTTAATTAGACAATTGATCCGGCGACAATTGGTCCGCCGATAATTGGCCCGCCGACGTTTGATCCCCTGGACAGTTGATCCCTCTGCCAAGTAATCCCTCGGACAGTTGATCCCCTAAAAGATTATTTCTTCAAGTAAGTATGCAGAGAGGATTTACGGCAGTACAACCAAAGTAGATAATATCAGCAGGCTTGAGTGGAAATCCTGTAAATAAATATTTTTACTAAAAATAATTCCAAGTCGCCGAAGAAGCATGCGGTGAACCTATACGGCCGAATAACAAAATACGAAATACTTATATATGCAATCTGTTTAAGAAATACGATATATCTACATACACATAATATAATTAAGTGACCCCAAAGGGGTAATCAGAGCGTGAATACGGCCGTAGGTATAAAAAAGTCGATATATATTTATATCTGCAGGGGTCTTGAGTGAAAACCCGCTTTACAAATATCGGCAGAGGGATCAACTAAATGTCCAGCGGGTCAACTGTCCGCCGGATCAACTGTCGGCAGGCCAATTGTCATCGGATCAATTGTCGGGTCACCAATAGAACTATACCAAGATAAGAAGTTGTGCAAATAAAACCAGTACTGACAGTATTCAATTCATTATTTTTTATTGTATTAACAGAATGTCAAGGAACACAAGTAGGTACATACGATTTCCTCATTTCTGAGGAAATCATATGTACCTGCCTAGAAAAATTATGCTATAAATAAAATTAAATACAAATCAAAATTATGCTACAAATTGGCCCAGTTGTTTCGCCGAAATTCACACAGTTCACAGTCATCAAGTGGCCATTCAGCGCCAGGTTGACAGTGTTTTTAATCGTTTCAGCTTTAGAACAAATTGTGATCAGTAAAAGAGGACAACTATTGTATTGTTAAGCCTGTCAGCTCATTACAATTTGATAGAAAGCTGTGACCCACCTAGATTCGGCGTTTAACGGGGACCTTTCAAATCTCAAAAAAACAAAATGGCGCTGAATGGCCATTTGATGTTAATGTTACATTTGTTCTACGAAACAGCTGGGCCTGAAGGATATGATTTATTAAAGGATATATCTTTCTTACAGGTAATAACCAAAAGCGCCAAAACAGTGTTTATTCCAGCCATGGTATAGAACATGACCTGCAGGTCATCTCCAATCTGGTTCTTGTCAATATTGTTCTTAACCATCAATGGTGGAATCAGACATGCAACTGCATTTCCTATCTGAAAAATACCATACTTGATTACATTAACATCATCTTCCACTTTGAAGCGTGCCTTTCACTAGGAGCGGAGCAAACTCCCCCGACTCGCAAACGTAAACAACATACACATATTTCTATTATTTATTTATTAAAGCAGAGACTCATTGGGCTATCTTTCTTTTCACCTCATTCCTTTGTCCGTGTTTTCTCGCATGATCCCCTGGAGAATCCTGTAGTGGTAAGGGTTTATCCTTCGTAAGTCTCTCATTATTTGAGTTCCCTGAAGGCCTCAAGGGGGAAGAGTTCAACTAGGTGGCCTACCCTCTCCTCTCCACTTTCCTTAGGCTCCCGGTTGTTTCAATGGTCCATTTTTGATCCCACAATTGCGTAGCTGTAGTATTGAAGTTTTAGAATTGTGCTGCAAATAGTGCCTAACCTGATTTCCAGCCACACCTAAGCTGCATGCAGTGGATACCTGACCCGGGCCAAACCATACGGCCGCCAGGCTGGGGGGTGTGCCCAGGAGGAAGGGTTGGGCGATTCCTGTAATAGTCTGGCCCAGGAAGGTCAGCCAGAACAAATCTCTGCTTACAGAGAACACCTTCAGCCAGCTGCCGAGACAAGTGCCCACCATACCCAGCAACACTGCGGTACGCAAACCCTAGAAAATATTTAATCTGTATGAATAAAATTACTTTGTGTTTAAGTGACACTATGTTAAAAAGCAGTTCTATTTAATTAAATTTATATTAAATAGAAGCTGTATTGAACTGTGGTAAATTACCACAGATATGATAATTTTATCTAATGTAAAGAAACTAGCCACACTTTTAGATCGTAAATAATACCACATTTCGAAATCTTGTGGGGAATAGCAAAATAAATATATTTTCTCTGATATGTAATAATATCTAATTACATAACTCATTTCGCGTGGCTAGCTACATTTACAGCCCGGAGAATTCTTGCCATTCGCAGTCCCGGAGCATAGGTCACTTTTATCTGCATTTGAAACGTATATTTGCTGATTAAAGACCAAAAAAAAAAAAAAAGGTTTTTCATTAGCCTGATGTCCCCTTGTCATTTTAAAATAATACATCATCACTTTCACTAGGAGATTTTTAATTTATATGCTGTTTTTGTAACACGTATCTCTCAGAAATCTCCCAGGCACTCGAGAGACGCAACACACACACATTTGCGTTAAAGCAGTGGTTTTTAACCTGTGTTCGATCGAACCCTAGGGATTCGGTGAGTCAGTCTCAGGGAACAAGACACAGCCTGAAAAAAAATCTCGGTGGAACTTTTTTCTAAACTCTAGTTGAAGAAAACTTTTCAATTTATTTTTTTAACAAAATTAGTGTTTCATAAAACATATGTAAAGGAATACCTGTAAATGCCTATGATCCCTTTGTGTTTGAATTATGGCGCGCTTTTCAAATGGCATTGATGTGTTGTCTTGGTTGACTCACTAGATAAGTTACAGTTGCATCAGACGGAAAAACCAATGTGATCTGCATAACCTCAATTGAGACACCCGATGGACACGTATTTGATATTCCTGATGATTTGAAACTTGCAAGCAAACACACCGCTATCGCCTCTGGAGCGGTTACGTCTAAGTCTAAGATGTGTATTGTCTATGATTGATCTGCGCTTAAAAACGCTTAGGTGTGAACGGTCTGAAGGGATTGTATGGAGAGCGTTATTTGGCGTGCTATGATCTTTTATATTTGTTAGCTGTGTGTGAAGCAGCTTTAAAGGAGGCAGAAAAAATTGAGACTTTAAAGTATTTACTTGAAAAACAGTGCAATGATTGGAACACTAGAATGTTGATAAAATGTTCAGTAACCGCAGGATGGGCAACATGGAAAACAAATGTTTGTGAAACATACGTAAACAAAGGTTGGTCACAAGTTAAATATGCATTTGCATTTAAATTTCAAGAAGGTTCATTACGGGAATATGCCACAAAAAAAAAACATTGTTATTAGAGATAAATAAAAATATTGAGACATAAACATTGATTCATCTTATTATTATGGGTCTACCAGATTATATAATGTACAAAATGGATAAGAAATTGATAACATCGACTATAAATCTTTTCAACGAAATTGGTAAACATGAACTAACAGTCAATAAAAATAATTATAATAAATTGAGAAATACATTTGAAAATAAAGTAAGAGTTGATAAAATTACCTTGCAAAACTTGTGAAAAATTAAATAAAGGAAGCCATTTCCACTATGAGGGGAAATGCTGGTTTAAACAAACTAATGACTATCAGAATAAAAGAAACTATAATAAGAATGTAAACAATACTGTTTTAGATGTTGAATTGAGTGATAATGAGCCAAAAAAAAAGAAAAACTAGACCATTAATTAAAGTAAAACTAACATTAGAAGGAAAATTAGACATATTTGGTATATATGATTCCGGCTCTAATGATTCCGGTTCTAATGTAATAAGTTCTAAATTATTAAGACTAAAGGAAGAAGTAAAAAATATACACAACAATACAAACTTACTGACAATTAATGGTGTAAAAAAGACAAAAGGCTTAACAACAATAAAAATTAAAATCTTTAATACAGAGAAGAAAATTGATGTTTATATTGTAAATGGAAAAGACTTCAAATACGATTTTCTAATTGGACTTAATACTATAAAAGAGTTTAATTTGATTCACAATAAGAATTTGGAACTTGATCAGAAATCTGAAGAAGCTTTACAAAGGAGGAACTACATTTTAAAAACAATCCTAAAGAAAAAAAAAGATGAAAGACCTTGAACTTTATAAACTTTGATGAACATATAAAAGAAAAATAATTTACAATAGATCTGAGTCATTTAAATGGTCAACAAAAAACTGTTTTTTTTTTTTTACATTAATTCCACACAGGAGGCCCTGACGAAAATAATTTCCTATATAGGGCCTATGTCATCTGGGATGCTGTCTGGAGGGTCTTTTTGAGGAGAAAAAGGAATGAACATTGGTCTTGAAGAGACCCATGTTGTAAGAGGGAGGAAACACAGAAGCCGGCAAATCGTTCCATAGCCGAGCTGTTGAACTCAAGAACGAGTCGAAAAAACGATCCGTTCTCATGTGACAAATGTCAACCGTGTACACATGTTGGGCGCGCATTTGGCGTGTCTCCCGACTATGCACCGGGATAAATAAATAAACTTATTGATAAATATAAATCAAAATTTGCAAAGGATAAATATGATATTGGAACAGTAAAGGATTATGAAGCACGCATTGATTTACTTGTGGACAAATACTACAGTAGACTCTCAGACCAGTGAGAGAACATGATTTCCTAACACCAAAGAATCAGAAAAATATTAGACAACTTCTAGAAAAAATAAATTTCTACCGCGAATACATACCTAACAGTTCAATAATTTTAGAACCATTAAATAATTTACTTAGAAAGCACCAAAAATTCATATGGTCTACAGACTGCCAAGAAGCTTTTGAGAAGATTAAACAACTATTGTGTTCACAACCAATCTTAGAAATTTTTGATCAAGACTTATCAATAAACATATATACAGATGCATCATTGGAAGGTATTGGAGCAGTGCTAAAGCAAACTCAACCAGATGAAAAACAGAAAAAGAAAAACATGTAGCATATTTAAAAAAAAAATTAAATGGTTCAAAAAAAAAAAAGGCTATATATTTAGAATGCTTAACTATTAAAGAGGCCATAAGATACTGGCAGCACAGGCTAATAGGCAGGCTAACAGTAGAAACTATAGACCAATAAACGCTGATTCTGAATATATAAGTTTTATTAAATAATATTAAGCGTAGAGTTTTAAAAAAATTATTAAAAATTCCTTTTTAAAACATGTCATTAAAACACTTTTTATTCCGTCAGCGCGTCCATAATTCTCCAGTCACCTAGTCATATTGAATTGAAATTTAAGACAAGCCATTCAACATTCCGTGTTATTGGTCTATAGAGATTTAGACATATAATAGTTGTTGTTTTTATTGAAACATTATTTAGGTTTTAATAATTCATTAACAAGAATAGAGTATCTCTATTAGTTTATCTATATTATTTTAAATATTCAAAAACTTTAACTGTACAAAAATAATCGTAATGCCTGTCGCAACGCTCCAATTCTAAATTCCAAAATGAACGGCATCGAGCACCTGTTCGGCCACTACAAGCCGCCATGCAGAAAAGTAAAGACCGAAAGTAGGTAATATAACGGTTTACAGCGCAGTTCACTGTGAGACTTTTCTGCACGACGGCCTGAAGTGACATCCCTCTTCGAACTCTACTGTGGAGAAGTCTATATGCCTGCATATAATATTAATAATGCAGATCACGGAACACTAATAAACTGTTTATCAGGTGCGGTCACAGATTTATTATTGCATTTGGTACAATACAATAACAGTAGCGATGAGATGTTGACATATTACATAATGTTTTTCTATATTAAAAGCAAATAATCAATATATATTATAAAAGAAAGTCCAAGAAAACGTGCGGACCGCAAAAACTTAGAAACGAGTCCCGGTACGATCAAAGGAGCTATACGGATGAGGGGTCCCATTTTTATTTCAAGGGCGTGCTTTTGAAGATATAAGGGCTGGAAGTTTCGCCCTCTAGAAATTTCAAGAACAGTTTTCCGGAAAGTTCTAGAAGGTTAAAACGCTAGAAAGTTTTGATAGGAGTGACGGAGTATGTCGGTGAGTCTAAAAGTTTAGAGAATGTTCTGGGTGGTTTGCTAATGCTCTAAAAAGTTATGGAAGAAGTAAGTTCTAGAAGCTTTTAGAAATGGGTGGCGGAATGTGTCGGTGAGTTTAGAAGGTTCCGGAAAGTTTTAGAAAGTTCGATAAAGCTGTAGAAAGTCTAGAGGAGTGGCGGAGTATGTCGGTGAAGGCAATGCCCTACCTTAAGAAATATCATTGACTATGATAATATACTAGCAAACTGTTCATAGTTTGATATGATTGAAAAAAAAATACTACCTATTAGTGTAGCACAGCGACATCTAACTAAACAGCTTCGAATTAACCAATGATCAAGAATTACCTTGTGTACAATACTTATTATCTACCTGGTGAAAGAACACAAGGTAATCCTTTATCATTGTTAAATAACTAAATGTTTTGATCATCCAATTAAGTCTCACACATGTACGACGAAAATCTATTCACCAGATCAGATCAAGTTACATTTTTACTCGCACCCTACCTGTAACCACCGCTGTCTTAAATTCAACTCTGAAGGAGTGACATAGAATGTCGGTGAGTCTAAAAGGTTCCGAAACGTTCTAGAATGTTCGATAAAGCTGTAAACAGTTCTGAAAGGGGTAGCGGAGTATGTCAGTGAGTCTAAAAGGTTCTGGATGGTTCCCAAATGCTTTAGAAAATTGTGAAAGGAGAAAGTTCTAGAATCTTTCAGAAATAAATGGCGGTGGGTGTCGGTTGAGTCTAGAAGGTTCCGGAAAGTTTGGAAGGTTTGATAAAACTGTAGAAACTTCTAGAAGGAGTGGCGATTTGTGTCGTTGAGTCTAGAAGGTTCCAAAAAGTTTTAGAAGGTTTGACAAAGCTGTGAAAAGTTCTGGAAGGAGTGGCGGAGTGTATCGGTGAGTCTAGAAGGTTCGATAAAGCTGAAGAAATTTCTGGAGGAGAGGCGGAGTATGTCAGTGACAGAGGCGTAGCGTGGGGGGGGAGGGGGCGGGTGGGGGGGATGAATGTATAATAATGGTTTTGACCAGTTTTTTGTTCCGAATAATCTGTCAAAATTCCAGTAGCGGATTAACATGCTGTCGTATTTCGAAGAAAATCATTCTAATATTTCGAGTGGAATAAATTTTTTTGTTTTAAACCATTCGTCGAAATTTGTTATTTGTTGGAAAACCGTACGCATATTAAGAGAATAATACTAATTAATTGGACTCGCAAGCGATTTCCCTCGTATTTACAACCATGTTCAGAATGTTAAACCATCATTTGTCCATTTAATACATACAGCTATATGTTTCATGTAATGCGTATCATTCCCGCAATGAGTTTATTAACTCCTGGGAGTACAATGCTTTATATAATTTACTATATTCTGTATTGTATACTTTTGATAAATAAATAAAATAAATAAAATTTCAGTTGTGGATTCATCTGCTGACACTTTTACAAGGAAAAGATTATCTTATTCGAAGAGCAGTTAAAAAATCCTAGTTGCAGACTAAGTATGTGCTGCCAGAATCAAAGAAAAACCATTTTCATGTTACGAGTGTAGTTTGATTTGCCGCATACAGATTTAATTTAAACCAGTTTTGTGTTCAGAATGTAAAATTCGAGTTGTTAATTCGTCTGCTGTTAATCGTCTGCTGTTAATCGTCTGCTGACACATTTCTAAAAAAAATATTCTCTTATTCGAAGTGCAGTCATAAAATTCTAGTTGCAGACTAAGAAAGTGCTGCCAGAATCAAAGAGAAACCATTTTCATGTTACTAGTGTAGTTTGATTTGCCGCATACAGAATGTAAAAATTTCATAGTTGTTGATTCATCTGCTGACGCATTTCGAAGGAAAACATTCTCTTATTCGAAGTGCACATATAAAATTCTGGCTGCAGACTATTTTTGTACAGCCAGAATCAAAGAAAAACCATGTTTATGTTCTGAGTACAATTTTAATTCACCGCATACAGATTTAATTTAAACCATCAGAATATTTCAATAAATTCAATTACAAATTCATCGTGTTTTGAGTGAAGCTTTAAATTTGAGTTGCATACCATACGCTGCAAAATTCAGAGAAATTTACTGTTCCGGGTGTGTTTATTATTTTGGGACTCTTACGCAGAATCAATCTTAAGTTAAAACCTGCCTTGTGTTCTCAACACAGTGTAAAAATTCGATTTGTGAAATCATATAACATGGTTACCGTTCTAAATTTCTAAGAGCAGTTATACATTTGTAGTAGAATTTATAAACATGATTTTCATCACAAAAATAACCTCGTCACATGTGATGTACAAGCGGCATTAAGTTGATAAAGCTGTGAAAAGTTCTTGAAGGAATGGCGAAGTATGTCGGTGAGTCTAAGAGGTTCTGGAAGGTTTGCAAATGCTTTAGAAAATTGTGGAAGGTGAAAGTTCTAGAAGCTCTCAGAAAGAAGTGGCGGTGTGTCGGTGAGTCTAAAAGTTTCGAGAACGTTCTGGATGGTTCGTAAATGCTTCAGAAAGCTATGCAATGTGAAAGTTCTAGAAGCTGTCAGAAATGAGTGACGGAGTGAATCGGTGAATCGAGAAGGTTCCGGAAAGTTCTAGAAGGTTCGATAGAGCTGTAGAATGTTTTGGAAGGAGTGGAGTATTATAGTGAACCAAGAATGTTCTAGAATATTCTGTATGGCTCGCTAATGCTCTAAAAAGTTATGGAAGAAAAAAAATTCTACAAGTTTTCATAAGTGAATGGCGGAATGTGTCGGTGAGTTTAAAATGTTCCGGGAATTTCTAGAAGGTTCGATAATGCTCTAGAAAGTTTTGGAAGGAATTGTGGATTATGCCGGTGAAAGTATAAGATTCCAGAAAGTTCTGGATGGTTCGCTAATGTTTTAGAAAGTTATGTAAGAGAAAGTCCTTGAAGCTTTCAGAAATGAGTAGTGGAGTTAGTAGGTGAGTTCAGAAAGTTCCGTAACGTTCCAAAAGGTTCGGATAATTTCTAGAAAGTTCTGGATGGTTTCCTAAAGCTCTGAAAATTAATAGAAGGAGAAAGTTCTAGAATTCATAAATGAGTGGCGAAGTGTGACGGTGAGTCTAAAAGGTTCTGAAAAGTACTAGAAGGTTATATAAAGATCGTTTATAAACGGTTCTATAAACCTCCTAAGGTTCGATAATCTTAATCTTCAATGTGTATATATTTTTAAAGTGTACAATGTGCGTGCCGCTTAAACTCAGAGACGATTCTCTGTACGATCGTGGGAGATATATATTGTGGCAGCTATCCCCCATCCTCGTCCCGTTTTTACCTGAAGGTCGTACTTTTGAAGATATAGGGGCTGGAAGTTTCGCCAGAATAGTCCAGAACATTTGAGAGTATTCCTGGAATGTTGTGGAATGTTCTGGAATAAGCTGGAACGTTCGGGTACATCCCAAACAACCCAGATCATTGTGGACCTTTCCAGAATACTCCCGAATGTTGTGGAATATTCTGAGACATTGTTCTGGAATATTTGAAGCCTTTTTGTATGGGTAGTGCTACCCATTGGTAGGGGTATATAAAGCAAGATCAAACGTCAATTCTAATACACATCATCTCCCTGAGCGAAGCACCCAGCCAGAGTATTTGAGAACTTTCCAACATTCCAGAACATCCCGGAACATTCTGGAAAATTGTGGAATGTTCGGGTAAAGGGTATCGGAGACATCAATGTGGAACCTTCAACGTTCAACTTTTATTCCAAATATACATAAATGACATCTGTCAGCTAAAACTACACGGTGAAATCTTCTTATACGCAGATGACACGGCAATTTTTTACTTCGGCAAAAACTTAGAAAGTCTATTAGAACAATCTCAAACGGATCTTAATGTACTAAACGATTGGCTAATAAAAAATATATTAACAATAAATATTAATAACACCGGTTACATGGTCTTAAGCTCACCTAAAAGAATAATACCATCGCATAAACCATTACAAATAGAAGAAAGAGACCTACATATTCTAGATAGCGAAAAATACCTGGGCTTATATATTGATAAACATTTAACATTTAAACAACACATAGAAAAACTAAAAACAAAAATCATCCCATTAATTGGTGTATTTGGCAGAATTGCTCATCTTCTACCAACAGAGGTAAAGAGGGGCTTATACTTTAGCTTAATCCAGTCCCACCTAAATTATTTAATAGAAATATGGGGAAACACATACATTACCTACGCACTTAAACGACTTACAAATAATACAGAACAAAGTTATTAAAAAACTCTTCAACTATAACCCAGACACTCCCACAAAAAAACTATACCAGGTGTAACAACGTTTTGCTCCGGTAACTAGCTCAGAAATAATCATTGAATATTTAAATAAATGCTTTTTTATTACAAACCTCTGTACTGTACTTTCTCCACTCTGCCTTATCACCGGTTCGGGTCGCTTGGGTCGGGATTAAAGGGGGATGAATTTAATTATAAAGATTTTAAATGAATGGAATTTATTTAGGGTTGGCTAAGTGTAAACAAAATCTTAACTATACTTAGATCTACTTATATCTAAATCTTAACTAGTCGTCATATGGTTTGGGGTTGCTTCTCCATTGTTCACGCCGTTAATGTTAATTGTTCACTAAAACTACCTTCGTGTCACTGAGTTCTGGGTCTCTGCGGATGCCTTAGTAAGGCCGAGGTACTCGCTAGCAGCTCCTGCAGTTTAACAGCTCAGGCCATCCTAGCCGAGTCAAGTCTCCTCCAGTCTGCGCCATTGTCTTCGTACGTTGGCCACTGGCCGCACCTGATTGCCGCTCTAAGTCGCCGGGCGGGGAATACACATCTCGTAAATCACTTTCTTGAATTCAATAAAACTTCTTCTTTCTTCATCCACCGCCCAGCATCACGCCGCTAGGCGGGGAACTCGCACTTGGCGTTGCGCCACCACTCGTCCCCCGTCTCGAGCTTAACTCTCTTCTTCTTCCACCGCCCAGCAACACGCCGCTGGGCGGGGAACGCGTACTTAGTGTTACGCCTCCACTCGTCGCCTCTCTCCCCCGTCTCGATCTTAACTGTTTTCTACCAGCGTGCCCTATGCACTGTCAACACCTGTCAACACTTTCTTTGTCTTTGCAAGCGAGTATAATTCAAATTTATTTGTGACGAAATTTGATTCGTCACACAGGAAATGAACCTTTTGAAAACAAAAAAATTGTACGAATATAACATATGTCTTTTAATCTACAAAATACAAATGAACTTATACACACAAACACAACATTTATAAAAACATCACAAGTACACGAACATTATACTAGACAACACAATAAATTGTACACAAATACAGTCAAGACTATTGGCCACGAGGGAGTTCACATATATAATCTCCTTCCAGATAACCTAAAAATGGAAAAGAATATAAAAACCTTTTAAAAAAAAACTATTTTAACTTAAGATGTTGGAACAAAATTAAAAATATTACTTCTTAGTACTATACTATGTATGCTCTGTATTTAAGTTAAGAAAGCGAAATATTATATTTCTTTTAACTTAATAATAATAAAAAAAAAAAAAAAAAAAACGTAAAACACTCTCGAATGTTGCCCTGAGCGAAGCCGGGTAACCCAGCTAGTATATATAAAAAATATTCATTACTACAAACTTTCAAAGAAATACAGCTACAGAATCATTCGTGATGGGAAGGTAGGTACCTACTTTCGAATTTTTTTATACTCTGTATTTCTGACACGATTTTTTGCCATTTTTTTCTGTGAAGGTGACGCACGGCGATCAGAGATTCCACAGTGTTCTATTGCAGTACTTGAATCAACTTTTCCATCTACTTTGACAAGCCCAGTGATGTCACAGCCAATTTCTACTATAGAAACTGAAACAGTTGTTGCATCTACTCATCTTTTAATCAGGGTAAATAACATTTGCTATTCTTTCAATAAAAAAAATAAATAAAAAATAGTTTACCTAATATTTTATTTAACAAAGTTTTATTAGTGTTGATTTTTATAACATGCCAAAGGAAGTAGGTAGGTATCCCTTTGCTTACATATAGGAGTTTTGTTTGTGTCATTTATGTGTACATTTAATTTTTTTGTAGGTGAAAATAGATCACAAATAATTATAATGTTACTTACAGTACTATACCTACCTGCTGATTGTTTCCTTGTAAAAGATACTATTTATTTATTTAATAGATCTATTTGCCTCCTTAACCGGTCATTTTAAGTTTTTGTTTTGTTTGTGTTTTAATGCCATTCTTTACACATAGGTGTTTTATTCGTATCATTTAAGCAGTGGCAGATTAAGAGGGGGCGGGGGTGGGCGACCCGCCCCGGGCCCGCGGTCCTGGGGGGGCCCCAAACGCCTCCATGTTCCCTTGATCAAATCCTAAACAAGGCTTTAAGGCACCAGGACACTGTCAAAAAAATGTAATTTTTTTATTTAATTTTCTGGAAGATGCAATTGTTAAGAATGATCTCACCAAATATTTTAAAGAAATTTGGAAAATTGTCGGAGATACAGAAGTGAAACAATTTGAAACATTTTTATCCTTCAGCTAAACTTTTAATGCGTTTTCCTATAAACTTTTTTAATACGTTTTTCAACCTGGTTGACAACATATTAATTAAACAAACGATACATCCGATTTGCATGCACCAATTCTTAAACTGTTCGAAAATCCAGTGTCATGTTCATAAAAATAAAAATAAAATAGAAGGGGGCCCTTTGTAAAACAATCCCTATGTGGTGTCATAGCCAGGGCCGGATTGAACATGTCGGGGCCCCTAGGCAATGCACCTCTCGGGGCCCCTTTACCATAGGGGGCCTTGGCCGATGCAGCGGGGCCAGGTTAAACATGTTGGGGCCCCTAGACAATGCACCTCTCGGGGCCCCTTTACCCAAGGGGGCCCTAGGCAGCTTCCTACACTCTGACTGCTACCGCTACATCAGGGCGGCGCAATCCCTACGTGGTGTAGTAGTCAGGGCCGGATTAAACATGTCGGGGCCCCTAGGCAATGCACGTCTCGGGGCCCCTTTGCCCTAGGGGCCCCTAGCCGATGAGGCAGGGCCAGATTAAACATGTCGGGGCCCCTAGACAATGCACATCTCGCGGCCCCTTTACCCTAGGGGCCCCAAGGCAGTTTCCTACACTGCCTTACGGATAATACGGCCCTGACCATAGTGACTGGATTTTCGAACAGTTGGTGCATTGTGCATGCAAATCGGATGTATAGTTTTTCTAATATGTTGTCAATTAGGTTAAAAAACGTGGTTTCGATGAAAACGCGTTCAGTTTTGCTGAAGGATAATTCAACATAAAAACTATTTTAAAAGGTTTCATATAAAATGCTGTATCTCCGTCAATTTTCTTAAAACATTTGGTGAGAGCATTATTAACAAATGCATCTTTCAGAAAATGTTTTTTTACGGTGTCCTGGTGCCTTAAGGGGCATTAATCAGCGGCCAAGAATTCAAATTTCGTCGAACGGTGGTCTTGCGATCGTAACCTTTCAACTGTACAGGGCGGTTCCGATGAGAAAGATATTCTCCATACCAGCGTTTTAATATAATAATTCAATATCGATTTTATTTCATTCAACATTTACCTCGATAAATAGCTACATCAAAAATGCTCGAACACGTGATGATAAAACTATTAAATTTACGTACTTTTTGTAATTATTTATAATTTTTCAATAAAATTAAAGCAAAATAAAAATGTTTTTTTTTTTTTAAATATATTAGTTTGTAAGACCGTAAATAAATAGACAAACTGAAGTATTTTCGTCACAAAACAAGGGCGTGGATCTTTTTTTAATGATTTTATTAGAACTACAATCAAAATTTTGAAAAGTGGTTTTTCCAGATAATTTATTGATTTATTTTACTGCATATGATTTGAAATTTTTGTTGTAAAATACAAAATTTTGTTTGAAAATTTAACAAATCTGCCAACGACCTACGGTAAAACCTTATTGTACTAAAAATAAACATTTTTAAGATCTTAAGTGAACAAGCCATGTTGTCAGATTTGGCAACACTGCATTTTGTTTATGGTGTGAACCAATGTTATATTTGACTTTATTAGCTTTTGCTTTAGCTTTGAGTTTGAATAAAAAGAAAAAAAATCAATGAATTTGGTGTCAAGAATGGTACAAGTTGAGATCCCGCTTTACTCGTGAGCATTTGCAAAATGCATTTCAGGCTACAGCACCAAATGATTAAATGCATTTTTTTCCGAACGGAAGACTACTTGGAAGCATTGTTGGACATAAGACAAGCTATCCCAGTTAATCAAAGATTGTCTACATTGAGGTATTTGGTCAGTGGAATGGCTTTGCAATAACTAAAATATACGCTCTATTCATCTTGGCAGACTCGATTTAATAATATAATAATGAATAAATGCTATAATAATTATAATAATGTAACATTAATTAATAAAGTTACGAAAAATATTTATTCCCCATTTCTAAGATGTTCACCATTCCTAAACAATATAACACATTTATATCAGTCAAAAGCAGATACATTATCATTAAGCAATCAATAATAGTCTTACTAAAAAAAAAGTCTTAACGATTGTTTAACGGTATATCTGTTGCGTGCCCGATGAACGACATTTTTATACCTTTACAAATAAGAATGTCACGTTTTTTATGATTATTATGTTGGTTGCATTGTATTTCTCTAGTTGTGCATCTTGGGATTAGTCACAGCCTTCTGAATACTCAAGCCGTGGTGTTAGACTTGGCAACATTGCATTTTGTTTATGGTGTGAACCAATGTTATATTTGACAGATGAAGGACTATTATTGTATTTCATACATTTGTACTAGGATTTTTTAAAAGAAAACATGGGGTTAATGCTAGAAGTGCATGTAATGGCAGTTTTGGTATTTTGATTTAGGTGCTCTAAAACCTACCTCTTTTGAATGCTCTAAATACCCATAGAAGGTGCTCTAGATCTAGATTAACGAAATTGTGGCCTATCTAATGTAGGAGTCAAAATATTGATTCAGTATTTTTTGAGCCACAAAATGGACAAACAATCCCGGTCCTAGGGATTCGGGGCGATTCAGAGGCATTTCTAGCATTAGGCCCCACATATATTTTACACATTGAACAATATTCATTCATTGTAATCAGAAACAGTTGTTTTTTAAAACAGCAAAGTTATCAAATGGATCAGGTAATAGTTTAGAATCTTTTACCTGCAAATCATGATGCTAGATTTCAGCACCATTTCATTTAAATAAATACCAAAAAGATTTGTTAAAATTTAAAAATAAAGTTCGCTAATATAAAGTTAGTTCCACATTCATTAAAAAAACAGAACTTTACAGTTTTACAATAAGGGTGCTTTACAGTAAAAAGTAAAGAATCAGCTCGGTAAGAAAACAATGGTGATTTTAAATGATGCATGTATTACGTATTAATAAAAAAAAATTAGTATATGTGCGTACCTATTGTAAAACCAGCTACACTGTTTTAATTCACTATATTTAATTTAATAATCGATCAGTTTCAGAAGAACCCTTCCTTCCTCAGGACAAAAGAAAAACTAACAATTAAATACAATTTACATTAATTAAAATAAACAAAATACAAGTTGAATATAAAAATAAGTCACGACTATATTTTCGAGTCAAGTCTGAACATAATCACACCATGTTTTGATCAAGATACATGTGTATTCTGTAAGGAAGGAATCTGATAAAACAACATTATAGGTTATGCGTTGACACTTGAAACGTGTAAAAGGACATTGTACATCATATTAAATGTTATATTTACTGCAAAAAATGTGTATCAACGTTACCTTGATGTTTCATTCAGCAATGATTACAAACTGAGAACAGAATCGCAATATTTTCAATAAAAACCACCAAATCAACGTGAATGTTGTATAGGAATGTGAACAAATGACTGAGAATTGTAAGACTGCCTGCAACGTTGCAAGATTTCCAACAGCATGGCTAGTATACAGAAGACTGTGGATTAGTATATTTATATGGCATCTTGCTTCCTCTGTTCGCGCTCTTCTCAGTCTCGGTCGGGTATTAGTTCATTTATGCTCGGTCGTCTCGGTTAAATTTATGTTGTGACAGGTGGAACTTTACTCGCAGATAATTGAATGTTTTTGAACATAATTTCCGTTCAAATAATCAATTCACTGTTACATTATTATAATTCAACATAATTTCTATTACTGGTGATATTTTTTTTTTCAGTTTTAGTCCTTCAAATAATGTTTTGTTGATAATTTAGTTTTGTTGACAGTAGTTTTTAGATTAGTTCTGAAAAAAATATTTTTTTAATGACTTTTTCGCGTGAGTTTAATAAAACTTCCTTGAAAGAATTTTTATTAAATAATATTAAAAAAAAGCCTATTGCGTGTATAAACAAATACAAATTCGAGAAATCAAGTTTAAATGGCGTAAAAACGAATCCAAAAGTCCGATTTTTTTCAGTTATTCTTACGGAAATATTATAATATTTTTTATAATGTTTAGTTGTATGAACGAGATAAAAAGTGAAGTTATAGTTTTGTTGTAAATTATTTATAAAAGGACTGTATTTTTTAAATTTGGATTTTCCAAATTTCGACATTTTAACAGAATGTGTTTAGGGTAAGCTTTTTCTGAAATTTGGCAGTTTTATAAATGCCTAAGTATATATGGAATACAACAATCTAAAAGGTAATTTTATCTAGTTTCTAAAATGGTACTTGTTTTTACGACAACGTTAAAAATAAGAAATATACAAGACATTTAAAATACGTTGGCAAAATTCCAAAATTCGTTCAGAAATCAAACAAAACAGTCGTATACATGATATAAACTACCCTCTAAGTTTTCTTAAAAAAAAATGTTTATAAAAATGTTTGTTACATGAATTTTATGATTTTTCGACCACCATGCTAGGCACATGCCCGTGTTGTGGTGGTCGTGGCTGTGTAAGCAATGTATATTTCTTTCCATGAACAATTTTTTATTTAGTAATGTTTTCACACACACGCTTGTTTATCAATTGAATTAAATTTTCACGGGGTTTTTTAGTAAGGCTGTAAGAAAACAAAAAATAAAATACTTGCAGAACTTAATAATAACCTTTAAGGCCTATGTCATCTTTGGGGATGCTGTGTGGGGAGTATTTTTAGGAGAATAAGGAGAGGAAGTTCCGAGAAGGAAAAGGGTATTAAGGATCAGTGGCGGCCGCTGCCCTGAAAATGTGGTGGTTCACTGATAATCCGTACTTATGAGATAACGATTACTTAGCAATATTAGGTAAAATATTTCCACTAATCTTTTATGGAGAGAAGGTGCTGTTTTCGAAGGGCTAAAACTTCAACATATCGCTTTTTAACTTTTAAACTTAAAACACTTAAACTTTTTAAAATTTAAATTTTTTTGAAAAGAATCTTTTTCAGTACTAAGAAAATAAAAACACAACACAAATTTGTCGTAAATAAATCTTAAATTTCAACCCAAAAACTTTTTTTTTTACAATGTTTCATTTATTTTATTTTATATTTCATTATAAACATTGAATAAACAGTACGTGGGCAAAATTGTCAGGGTTACCTATAAAAAAAAATGATTTCCTTAAGAAAATGACTGTTGAAAAAGATTTGTTCGTGGGTCTTGAAGAGACAAGGATCAAATGTGAGAGAAAAAATGGATTGCGGGATCTCATTTCCTTCATATTTCCAAAGTTTAAAACTTTGGAAATATGAAGGAAAAAAATTGTTTTCTGCGTTTCATAATTTAAAACACAAATCAATAAAAAGCAAACACATGTTAAATGTAGGTATTTGCTACACCTTTTGATTAAAAAAGAATTATTCGGTTTGGTTAAGTATTTTTGCTTCAAATCCAAATTTAATTTTAAGGCTGCGCAGCCGTCCGTGTGACACACGTGGATAGTTTAATTTTTGATACATATGGCCGGCGTGATATGTTTGAGATATTAGATACAAAAACATAATTCGTTCCGCTTGCTACCGGCTACCGGTCTGCACACGGGCAGATTACAACTTCGCGCGGAACTTTGAGAATTCGCTCTCCATTCAACATTCATATTGGGCATTATATTGATAGGTGATATTTTTAATGAGATTCATAGATTTTATATTTTTCGGTAAGATATTATAAAATAATTTTAGGCGATATAATTTACCAGTGCTGCACACGAACACACAGCCGCCCTTGTTAAGGATGGGTAGGAATCTGGGGGTCAGCGTGTCCAGGAGTGATGGACGTATGCATCCATCATCCCTCGCTAGGCAATTTTCCGAGAGAGTATGGCTGGAGAAGCCAAAGAGACTCCCTCAACCTTCTCTCCCGATCTGGCCTGCCATTCAGCTGGGGGACAGACGCACCCACCGCCAAGACCCGGACAAACCTCACTCCATGAACCTGGGCACCCCTGCTAAGTCACCAAACGTAGCGAACCATTTGGGGTGACTTATGGCAGAGGTGTTGGTTATCCAATAAACGGTTCCCGGGGCGGCGGTACACATACTCGCCTCCTAAATTGCTTGAGACTAGCCACAAGCTTCCTCTGTAGACGGTCAAAATCATTGCACAAACAAAAAACTAGGTGCTTGCGACAAGCCACTTGATAGTGTCAGACCGAATTTCGACCGATTTCTTACATATCTCCCTTAAGCATTTGAAGTTTTTAAGCTCTTAAAAAAATATATGTAATTTTTTAAGATAATATGTATTTACGTTCCACACCGAAACGCAAATTATATGAAATTCCCTCGATAGAAAAAAATCGCAAAGTATGCTCCGAAAATTATTAAAAACAAGTCTATTTCTATTATTTTACAAGTTACCTATATTTGTGAAAACATTTACAATGTTTCTTTAAATGATATTTCAGATACCTTCCACGAGATTTTTGATCGAGTCACGTTGTATTTTAAACGAGTCACGTTGTATTAAGCATTTTCGCTTCAATTTTATCTCTTAAAATATTAGCGCGCTCTGTCCAACCGGGAAGCGCCGCCTTAAGAGTCAAGGAGTACACAGGCTCAAAGAGTTTGACAACCGCTGTTCTAGAGTGTTAGATACTCATCACTCACTTAGTCTATTCTCACAACGTTCCACAAATGGGGATAACACAAGAAACAAACTATTTCTCTGACATGAAATAATTTCAAATCAATAAATTATTTGACTACATACATATTTGTCCAAGATCCAGCCACAAGGTAAGAAGAGAGGAATGTAGACTATCAGGAAGATCGTCGATGTCATGTTCACCCACACGGTGCTGACATTATAGTAGTCCGTGATGACATCAGTGATGATGGAATACTGGAGCCACTGAATGGCATTGGCGGCGGTGGACAGCATGAAGAGACCCAGCATTAGCCATCGTCTCCGGTAAACTTTATACTCAATCGGCACATCAGGTACTATTGCTGCATTTGAGCTGCTTATCTGGTTTTTAACAGACTCCAGATATGATTCATTTTTCATTTTTGGAATAAGTTTGTAGACCAACAATAATTATCAAAAAAATCAGAAAAATGCCACAATGAAATATAAACACAAAGAAATAATCTTATCTAATCAAACTCTAATTCTGTTATTTTTTTAATTGACTTATTGTTTCACTTTATTATTTTTAAGAAAACTAAAAAATTAAATACTACAAGAGTATTGTCTAATTTGTAGTTACTATGTTGCGGAATTTTTGCGATACAATAAAAAGTGCTAATTCAACAACTTGCGAATGAACACTGAATGAAATACAAGTATCCTGTCATCCATACGTAATAATAAGATTTCTCTTGATGTGTGCGATAAAAAACAACTAATTTACCAAGGGAAACAGGGTCGCCCCAGCACCAATATATAAATATATGGGTGACCGGACAATTCGGAATGAACCATCTCAGATAAGTCATTTAGAGTAATAAAAAAAAATTAAAAAATTGGTTAAATAGGTTACGTTGGGTTAGGGTAATTGGCTAATTTATAATTATTTTTTTCATAGCTTTAAATGACTTTTCAAGGAGGTGTTGAGTTGACTTTATTCTCAATTGGCACAGAACCAGATAAATGTACATATCGACGGTTCCGAAGAATAATAAAAACTTAACATCATCTTTTTGGTTTATTTTAGCGTCCTTTTGATTTAAAAGTCTGTATTTTCGAATTTTTCAAAGAAATGAAGCATTTTTTTTTTATTTTACGGATTCTTTCGTAATCCTCTAACTAGCTAGGGCTTATAACAATACCCTTTCATGATTCTAACTAACTAGTACTACGGCTCGCTTGGCCTTTTTACTATCACCTTCTGAAGGTTGTATTTAATTGACTGAATTTACGTTACATTAATGTCATCATAAGGAAAAATTCGTTACTGGATAAAAACCTCATGCAAGTTGCAATAGAAAAGGGAACATAAGTTCTGAACTTTTTTCACAAAATTTACATTTACGTTTACTGAATGTAAATATTTTATTTTCTTCTGGTCTGCGCCTTGTCCTTGGGGGTGGTACAGGTGCCTATGACATTAATCTCGGCTCGATCCCTGTTGGTTTTTACACCAGCACAAATCGAACACAAAAAATCCAAGAATCTCACCCCGCGCTACGACGGGACGTAATGAAGCATTTATACGTACTAGTGGTCGCCCAATGGTCGAAATTCAACCATAAATTTAATTAATTAATTGATTTAATGTATTTTTATGCATAATTTTAAAAAAAATATTAGCATTCTGCACTCCTTCTCTATATAAACTATAAGTGTGCGAAATTTCATACTCCTCCGTCCGCGCAATTTTTGTAAAAAGGGGTACAAAGTTTTTGTTTCACGTATTAATATACTGATAATGCTATAGGTATTTTTTGATCTTATAAACAGTAAAAATGCGGAAACGTAACTTTAAACAGCTCTACTGCAAAACTACATGATCGCAAATCTGACGGTTTTTTATACATATCCGACTTTGTTCTTTGGGTATGCCTTTTATAGTTATCGCGTTTTTATTTTGCAGATTTTAAGATACAGATAAGTTGCGTCTTGAAAGGGCCCTAGGATGGAATAATAGCCACAATGAAATTCTTTAATAATCACAAACCATTTTTGATTTTGCAACAACAACAACAACAACAACAACAAAAACCTACGACATTGCTGGGTGATGCATAGATTTTGCATAATAATTAAATATTGAGAATTTTTTGTCTTGCTTGCTAATAAATAATTTTGAGCATAATTTTAAAATCTTCATTCACATGGTTTCAATACATTGCAAAGCATCCATTTTATTTTGGTGATGAGTTTGAAGATGAAGCTATACGTGAAATCCTATTAAGATACTATTTTTTTTTTTTTTTTATGTAACGAAAATATCGAGTCAAGTAAAAATACAATATAAGGTAGATTAAAAATATAGTGAAGTAGTTTGTTCTCAGTCCTCCTCACTGGGTATTCCTGTTCCGAGGTGGACTGTAGGTTATAGTATGGGTTTTGGTCATAAATTCCTCTTAATCTTTTTTTAAATTTTTTTTTTTTATTGTAATATAAAAAAACATGGGTTACATATATACACATACATTTTACAAAACACTATAATAAAGGTAGTTTTTGGTCATGTATATACCCTATCCGAAAATAGGAGCTCTTGTGCCTGATAAGGGAGCCACGATTCTTAATTAGGTTGTAAGTTATAGCATGTTTTGTATAAAATATTTACTTTTTACTGTAAGTTTTTTTGAAAAATTGTTTAATTTTATTTATTTGTTCTGATTGGTTGATGATACAGCGCAATTCAGAAGGGAGGTTATTGTAGTTTTTTATGGCTTGGTAAATATAATGATTTTGCATTTGAGTTGTTTTAAAATTAGGTGTAATAAACTGGTTTCCATTTCTCATTGGTTTGTAAAATTCTTGATATTCTTTGTTATTTTTTTATTTACACATTTTTATAATGGATGCTTGCTTGAATATGTCATCAACATTTGATACTGGAAACAATTTAAAAAGTGAATCTGTTGAGAAGGTAGATTTTTTTAAAAAATATTACTTTTTTTTAATATTATTTTGTAAGATCCTCCCCAACCTATAATTCCATAGATAAGTAAAGAATGAACAAGGGTACACGTTTTTGATTATTTTTACATTTAAAATATTTCATAATCTAACAAATATATATATATATATATATATATATATACATTTCCTTATTCTCTTCACTAGCTCTGAAATGTGACTATTCCACTTCAGATTTTGATCAATGATCACACCGAGATATTTAATTTCGGAAGAAGAGTTAATTACAGTACAAATAGGATTATGTTGATTACAGTGTGTATGATCACATTTTTCGTCGTGAATTATAATATGGACTTTATGATCAGGTATTTGCTGTAAGGAGAATAAGACATATGTTGTTTTTTTTGCATGTGTGAGTAAGTTATTATCAAACCATGATTTTAAGATATTAATATCTTCATTTGCCAATTTGTTAACTAGTTCCCATGTTTGACATTTTATTAACAATACAGTGTCATCAGCATAAGAGATTAATTCACCTTTAATTTTCTGTAGGAAAACGTCATTCACATATATTAGAAATAATAATGGTCTGAGGACGGTACCTTGAGGGATGCCAAATTTACTTGTGAGAGATGTACTAAATGATTGGTTTAATTTTACTATTTGAGGTATCTCTGTTAGAGAGCTTACTATCCATTTGAGGGCATTGCGGTCAATGCCGTTTTTAAATTTTAAAGCAAGTTTTTCATGGGAAATGCTATCAAATGCTTTCTTTAAGTCGATGAAAATTCCGATTCATTTATTTAATTTATCAAGGGTAATCTGAATACTAGATGAAATTTTAGCGATGGCGTGTTGGGTACTTTTTCCCTCTGTGAATCCAAATTGATTTTTATTAATGGTTGTATTTTTTTTTATGAATGCAGTTAGTCTTTTTTTAGCATTTTTTTCACAAATTTTCGATATATTAAATTAGAGTGAAATAGGTCTATAATTAGAAATGTTCTCCGGACTACCGGATTTAAATATTGGTGTGATTATTGCTTTTTTATGTGTCCGGGAAAACTCCTGTCTTAAAAATATTATTTATTATGTGAGAAATTGGTGTAGAAATAAAAATTTTAATATTTTTTAGTGTTTTTACGGAAAGGGCGTCAAATCCCGGAGCAGAACCGCCTCGAGTTTTTGATATAGTTTGTATAATTTCGGAAGGATTGGTTGGTTCAAAAAGTTGTAGTTTTTCTGTATTCGGAGTTTTTTCGAAATTTTTTTTTTTTTTAACAGATAATTTTCCAGCTAGATTCTTTCCAACGTTTGCAAAGAAATCGTTAAAAGCATTTGCTCCTTTTTCAGGTTCCTCAAGACAATTTATTATATTATTGTTTTATATTATGCTCCTCATGGTATTGTTTTTAGTTTTCTGTTTATTTTCCAAGATTTCATTTATTATTGTCCAAACTTTCTCACTGTCGTTTCCGGAGTCATCAAGATTATCTTTATAATATTTTTCTTTGGTGTTTTTTATAAGAGAAGCTAATTTATTTTTGTATTCTTTAAAATGGTTATTTAAATTTTTGTCTAATGGTTGTTTTTTTAGTTTCTTTGTAAAGCCATTCTTTATGTTTAATAGACACGACAAGTCCATGTGTTATCCACGGTTTGATTTTACGAAATTTTCTGAGTTTCCTTTATGAATAATTTTTTTTTTGATCATTTATATAATTTGTTAATCTATTTTCAAACATTTTACAGCGCTCGTTGACGTCATCATTTCGGAGTATATCCATAATTCAGAGGACAATTTATTTTTTAGAGATTCGATATTAATGACAGTTACTTCTTTATTATTATTATCAGTTAGTCCGTTAAGTTGATTTGTCGTCTAATGTGAATTATAATGTAGCAAAGTCATGTAATGGTCGGTAATCGAAGTTTTTATAATACCAGAGTTTATATTATTAATATCCTTAATGTTAGTGAAAATATGATCAATGCAAGATGGACGTTGCCCATTGACGTTTCTAGTGTGTGACTTTATACACGGTACATAATTCATCTAAGCTCTAAGCCATCATATTTAGGTAATTATCTTTATTGCTTGATGTACAGTCGTGCGATATATTTAAATTTATGTCACCTACAACTATCGCATTTGCGTTCCTAAATTTTAATAACAATTGTCTTAATTCATCTACAAACAAGCAGACAGTAGATGAGTGCGTTCTATACAGAGAGATAATATCAGATTTTTATGTTGTAATACTTTTTGTATACGTAAGCAGTTTGTTCCGTTCATTTTAATTTCTTCCACGCACAATATGTCACAATTATTTTGTACGAGCATAGCGATCCCACTGTTTTTGTTTATTCGATACGAAAGTACATCCAGGTATATTACACCTCACTTCACAACTCGAATGGGATTCCGTTAACACTATGCATGCCGGCTTTTGAGGAACATTATTATTATTATTTTTTACATGAGCTCCACACAGGAGGCTCTGAGGAAAATAATTTCCATCAGGGCCTATATCATCTTTGGGGATGCTGTGCGGAGGGTTTTTTCGAGGAAAGAAAGGGGAGGAGAGTTCTGGGAAGGAAAAGGGTTTAAGGGGTGGGTAGGAATCTGGGGTTCAGTGTGTCCTGGTCACCGCCTCCAAGACCTAGACAAACCTCACCCCATGAACCCGGGCACCCCTGCTAAATCACCAAACGTAGCGAACCACTTGGGGTGACCTATGGCAGAGGTGTTGGTTATCCAATAAAGGTTCCCGGGGCGGCAGTTCCCATTCCCGCCTCCCAAATTGATGTATTAATTGTAGCAAGAAATTCATCTACGTTCGGTTCAATACTTCTTATATTTATTTGTAGAATTACAGGGCTGCGGTTGAGGTCGTTTTTATGAATACAGAATTCTTGGAAGGTGTTGTATATTTTTTCGTCAATATTATTTTTTTTGTCGAGTACGTTTTGTAAATAATCGGCCATTTTTATTCAAAGTCAATTCTGTCCCTTGCTACTTTAAGCATTTTGTTTTTGTACGGACATAAATTGCTAAATGCTTGGTGACCTGTTTTGTTTTTTTCGCCGTATTTCTTATTTTGAGACGTGCAGTTTGCACAACTGGGTGTTTTTTTCTCTTTCAGGGCACTTGGCGAGGGTATGGTCACCTGCAAAATGAGGGCATATCGATGGATTGGTTCGATGTAGGCATCTGGAGGCTGTGTGCATAAATTTTACAGCAATGGTAACATTGTGTCAATGGATCACAATCCATAATTTTGACTCTTTGATACTGGATATTCAATTTTCCTAAAGCTAATAGCTTTTTTCGCATTGTACCGCTGGTTTCCACGATGTAGTTCGAAGATTTGTACTTTTCTTCTTGGTCCGGGTCATCGTGTTGATTTTGCTTCAAAAATTTATATTTTTATTCTGTTATGAGAATAATTTTATTTTCTTCATTTTTGGATATAATGTCTTGAATGCCTTCATCTAGTTTGTTTGTTTCCACAAAATAGAAATAGACAAGGTAAAAAGTGTTTGTTTTTTATCTGTAAGTTGCGTTGGTGTTACTTTATAATTTTTATTATTTCCTCATCTTCGTGTTTAGTTAGCCATAATTTGATATCTTTTTTGAACTTTAGTGTCTCCATGGTGTTTTTAATTTTGATTGGAAAGGCATTATATAATTTTGTAGAATGGAGACGATGATTTTTCTGAAAAAAAGATGTATTTAATTTTGGAATGTTTAGTAGGTTTGAGGATTTTGTCCTTGTAGTAGAGGTGTGCGTTGGTCATCAAGGTACTCTTTTTTTTCTTTAAATTTAATACTCAGCTGGTTGTCCTCTGGCCGTTATAGAAAACGTTAAATATTTAGTTTTGTTGACATTGAGTGCAAGTGAGTTTTGCTTAAGCCATTTTTGCAGAAGTCCATATTTAGATTAATCTTTACGACGAATCGGTTTACACTATGAACATCAAAAAATATGCTACGTATAAATTCAAGTTTTTATTGGCTTTTCTATGTATAGGAATTACAATTAAATTATTATTTACATAACAAAAAATATAAGCGTAATCCACTAAAAAATGTTTTTTCGTGGCTTAACTATGAAGTAATAAAAGAAACAATTTAAAAAAATACCCCTTTATGGCTAAGCCATATTGATGTTTTGTATGTTTTAACTTTTTTCCATTCTTATAAAATTATGCACAAAATAAGATTTTTAATTTTGAAGGCATGAGAATCGAAAAATTTCTCGCGTTTATATTCCTCTTAAGTAACAACGAAAATATTACGTCTATTAAGATGTTCAAATCCGAAAAACTAATTTCCGCTTTAACACAATGAAAATTTACAAGTACATTTTTCTTATTCATATATATTTTTTTAATAAATATGATTTTCACAAATAAATATTAATAATTTTTTTTAAAATATTTTTAATTATCTATTTATGGTGAAAATATGTGATAAATTATTTAATTTGTGCACTTAAAATAATGCTGTACATAAAGCAGATGATGTTGTTAATCAAAGCAATCCTGTACCCGTGCACACTCCTCTCTACGATAAAAAAAGGTTTATGTAGGTGTGGATTCATTTGGATAACATGGCAAACAGTTATGCGTAGCCGGTTCACCACGTGATAAATGATTAGGTACCTACTAAATATGGCCCAGCGTAGGTGTTCATTATTATATCATTATGTTGGGGTAAGTTTTGAATTTATTTATTGAGAAAGGAATACAAACTGTTTTTTTTTCATTAATTGTGAGTAGGTTTGTATCGAACCAGTTTTTTAGGATCTGGATGTCATTATTTGCATTTTGATTTACAATTTTCCAGTCACTACCATGTGGCCCAGCGTAGGTGTCCATATAATGTTATTGATTATTCGCCAACTGATTCTATTCTGATAAATGGCGTTTTTTCGCCAATTTCGGCAACTTTCGCTTCGGCTCTTTTGACAAAATTACTTCATTTATTTCCTCTACCGTCATCTCTACAGAATCGGATGAGGACATTTCGGACTCGCTCATTGTTAATCAAACACAACACAAATCAATCACAACACAAGATATAAACAAAGAAACAAAGGACCCAAAATGCAGACAAACTTTTTTGTTGTGTTCACCACGTATTATATTGTCGTTTATCGGTCTTAAACTCTGTTTTTTTTTTTTAATTTTAAAACACTTTGAACAGCCTCACTGTTATAATATTAAGTATTATTTTGAAATAATTCTCCATTTTGTGTGGAAAAAATCGCTGTAAATTCGGAGCTACTACAAAACGAAAATGCCAGCGTCGGAATTTAAAACGCTAAATTGACTAAACCTGCTATCTGGGATCTTCGAGTGGCGTTGACCTGGTTAGAAGCTAACTCACCCAAAAAGTTGAATCTCTTTGAAACATCAAGAAGGGCGGCAACTTTACTTTTATTAGCTTCGGGATGAGAGTGCATGACCTAATCTTGTTACATTGTTCACCAGACAGATTATCCATAAATAAGGAAGGGGTCTCGTTATGGCCAGTTTTCGGATCCAAAACAAACTCCGCTACTTACCAACAGTCAGGTTGGAGGCTGATAAACGGCAATCAACCAAATATAGACCCAACATACTAGATTAAGAAACTGGTTGAAATCTCCAAAGAAGGAGAGAAACAAAGCAGAATTTAACAGAACTGTTCATCACTACATCAGGAGCAGTTAAGGCAGCTTCAAGAACAGTCATCGCCCGTAGGGTCAAAACGATTCTAGAAGAAGCTAAGATCACAGCTGCCCCGGGAAGCGTACTAGCTACGAGCAGCAGTGGCATCACTTAACTGGCTGGATAATTTTAGACTGGATGACATCCTGGCTCGAGGGAACTGGAGGAGCCGGGACACCTTTGCCAAATTCTACAGAAGAGAAGTTAACACTCCTCTAGAGGTAATAGGGCATTGTCTGTGACTTCCCTATTCCACCCACTGTAACACGTGAGTAGGTATCCCAGTGTTCAACATATTTAATATTTATCATCACATTAGCGTTAGGTCACCAGTCGATAACAAACAGATCTCAATGAAGGTTTTAAATGACGATTCGGGCTACATAATAAAATAGTTTTTCCTACCAATAAAACTTATATTATGTAGCTAACCTCATTTAAAACCTATGCAATCACTGTCTGGTGAGAACCAATGAGAAAAAATGCTATAAACAAAAGTTAGATGTAGGTATGTACCTACTTTTGTTTAGCATCTGTGACCACTTGACGGCCACAAGGTACTAAAAAAATATCGGGGAAGTCCACGCGAAAGGGGATTTGACGATGCTTCTCTCAATAAAGGCCCGTTTATATTAGGAATAGTCTGTAATCCGTATTCGATAAGCCCTAGGCCGTAGAAGTTGGAAGATAGGAAACCTGTGTAACCGTTTATTTTGGCAATAATCTTTAATAATTTTCCATAACCGAAAACATGGTTCAACTTTATCTTTTACGGTTATGGATTACAGAAAGCTTAGATATATGCTGAGATTTACGTATCTATGGTATCTACAATTCACTTTAGTTGAATAAGAATTACGCGGAGTTAATACATTCTTTACCGAATTTAAATGTATATTCGCTGAAGACGAAAGTGATCTAATAAATAGTAATGAACATCTCTTATAATCTAATATAATCTCCCGGTTGACAGTTGACATAGACAAGTGATAGCGGCATTGTCACTTCTATGGGCATATTCTATTCTATTCCTATTCCAATTATAAACGACCATCTAAAATATTACGGATTACGGCCCCGGCCTATTCTTATCGCTTATTCCTAATATAAACGGGCCTTTAAGGTTTTAAATGAGATTAGGTACATAATAAGAGTTTTATTGGTAGGTAAAAGGTACTAAATATGGCCCAGCGTAGGTGGCCATTGTCCATATAATGTTATTGATTAACTCGCACCAACTGATTCTATTCTGATAAATGGCGTTATTGTAAATTTTACCGCCTAACTAGATAATTTATTTAAATGTACATAAATACCTTTTAATCAACCATATTTTCCCTAGAATAGATAGTTAAATTAATAAAAACGATTTTTAAACGTATCCACGTGGATATGCTGGCATTTAAGAGGATAAATAAATAAAAAAATATGTTTTTGTAATGAAATCATGGAAAAAATCTTTCTATCTTTTTTGGGCCCGCCCCTAGCTTACTTAGTGCCAATGTACAAAAATTTAAGAATGCTAAAACAAGTGTAGAGTTTTGTAGAGTTTACTGCAGGGGCAGTGGCGTAGCGTAGTGGGGGCGGCAGGTGAGGCAAAATTTCACAATAAGTAATAATGTCTTGTAAAAACTTGGACCATCTCATTTCATATTTTTGTCGCACCTACGATTCGGACCGATTGAAACGAATACAGAATTTTTCATTACTTATTCTGTAAAACGAAACGAGACCCCTTTCTTTAAATGCATGTATAATAATTTCTTGTCTTATTTCTCTTTATAATTAAAATAACTATCTCACATTAATTTACGTGACCATATATTCTATTTTACCTGCTTTGTGTCATATCTAGTGTTATCTATGTTTTGTTTCTTATATCTTATGTTATCTTTATTTTTTTTCTTACAGTTATATTATGTTTATATTATATTTTGTTATTTCCTATACTTTACCAAAAACATGTACTGCACTTTATGTAAAAGCCCTATGGGCGTTTAAATAAATAAATAAATAAAAAAATAAATAATGACATCTTGCTCATTGTAGCACTTGTTGCGCTTGTGGTGAGGTTTGTCCAGGTCTTAGCGGCGGATGTGCCTGCCCACCTGCTGCGTGCCGGAGAGAAACTGGTTGAAGGAGGCCTTTTGACCTTTCCAGCAGGTGAATTATTATAGATTCACCCTTCCAGTGTGAATCTATAATAATTCTATTAATTATTGATGATATTTTATTGCCAGGAGCATTACGATTTGAAACCACCGGTCTTATTTTTACTAATTTTGAATTAAAATGGTGCCACAAAATAAGTTTGCCGCGTTTGAAAAAGTTTATCAAAACAATCTCAACCAATACTTGAAAAGTGTGGTCATAATCAAAGCGACCAATGAGCGCAGACTTCGCGTAATTTCCGTTTTATATCCCAACTCCTATTGGTTGGGATATAGAAGGGAAACCAATAGGAGCCTTTAGGAGGGACATCATTTTCAAAGCGGCCGATGAGCGCAGTTGGTGCGTCGCAGGTGCACTAATTCTCATTTCCGTTTCATCCAAAATCCAAATCACGGCCGTGCTGTAGGCACTTATTGTCTTTACTTTTGAAGTATTCACTTCAAAAGTAAAGACAAAAAAAGTTGTTTTTTAGTTTCACGAAAAAAAGTACATTTTTAGTAGGTAGCTATTGTTTCACTCGCCATGCTAGGGATGTCGGATGTCTCTGTGTTATGGCAGGTGAAGTTAACAGATTGGAATTATAAGCTTGACAATAATAGTAATTTGATTATATAATACAGATAAAGTTAAAAATATTTTACGTAAACGATGGATTGTAAAATGTATGGGTATTATGATTGAAATGTATTGCAGATATAGGGTTCCATAGTGTTATTTCATGTTTTTGAAAGTAAGGAGTCAGGATTCGGTATTTAGGTTGTCAGGGAGAAGGTTGAAAATTTTAGGGACTATTGTCTTTGTGCTGTCGTAGTGACTTTTGAAATACTGGCGTACAGAGTTCCAGGCCAAAAAAGGCCCCTTTCTCTTTCATCATGGGTTTATAATTAAATTACGCATGTAGAAAAAAAAAATTATTTGGTGTTTTTTTAATAGTTATTTGCAAGGGAGGGGGACATGGCTGAAATATGGGGGGCGGATCTTTACGGAGGATTTGTTTAGGTTTTATGATTTCATTTACGCCGGGCGAGGCAGTTGATAGACGCGTTATCGTGGGTGGCGATTCACACACAAAAAGTTTCCGCGAGACTTGTGATTTTTCAATAATGGGACTTCAGAGTCCTTGTGGAGTTGGGAAACCCTCAACCACTTGGGGGCGTCCGGGGCTGTACGGATTACTTTATTTTGGAGGATTTAGAGTTTGTTCATATAGCAAAGTGAAGCGTTTTTGCAAAGCATGGGATAGAGGGCTGCGTAGGTTTGGTTTGCTGAAGCTAGGAATTCGTTAATGTGTTTTTTTTCCAAGTGAGTTTACTGTCGAGGGTTACGCCGAGGTAATTAATGTTTTAATGTCTCAGGGGCCGTGATACTTGACGAGTTGTGAGTAATAGTATCACGCGGCTATATATTACATATGACGTCATTGCGTGTCTCGGTTACTTTGCCACGGATTACTTTGTCTTGGTGACTAGCTGTCACTGGTTCACAGTGGATCCGAGGAACTGGCTATTTTTGGAACCAGTTCCTTATTTATAAAATGGATACCAAAACTCAAACTGGGCAAAGCCGAACTAAAATCAGCCCACATGGTCTAGCACTAAAAACCTGCGGAGCGGGTTTTTAACTGCTAGTAAGAAATATATTAGGCAATGAACTGGCGGGCTAATTAGTCTTCCTTTTGAAAAGACTAAATTTGGACAAATCACGAAACCAATATAAACAATATACCTAAATTGTTTAATTTCATTGTTAATATTCTCACTTAAGTCTTTTTAATTTTCTTAGTTGTTGATTTTTTAATGAATAAGTTAGTTGTAAAATTTCTATTGCTAGAAAAAAATAATCTCTCCAAGCATATTTCGTATTGCAGGTGGGTTGGAAGAATTCTCTACCTACACAAAATACACGGACAAGCACACCTGTCTTGTGAAATACTGGCATACAGAGCTCCGGACCAAAAAAGGCCCCTTTCTCTTTCATCGTGAGTTTATAATTAAAATAAACACCCACCTTTTGTGCTCTTTTTTGTTATGTTGTCCTAATTTTTTAATGTTATAACATTATTGAAATCAGAATCATTAATAACAAAATACAATTATCGAACTCTATCAAAAATCATTTTAAAGAAATCAGCAACGGAAAGACTGCTTCCCCTATTTCCACATGAATGTAACACTAAAAATTATACTTGTTTTTACTCTTATGGAATACATGGATGTCTTTTAGTTAAAAATTGCGATGTGTTTGTATTAACTGCACTAATTACTTATGTGAAACACGTGACTGTTTAAATGTATACATAAAATGTAAAACTCTTCTTCCATCCACAAGCAAATGCTTTTAATGGAAGACCAGTACTACTTTAATATGTACCATTTTTAAGATAAACAAAAAAATAAAATAAAAATTAAAACATTATAATGTTCAAAAATGTTTATGTACAGTATAATATTCAATAATCAATATATATATATTATAAAAGAAAGTAAAAAAAAAACGTGCGGCTCGCAAAAACTCAAAAATGAATCCCGATACGATCAAGGGAGTTATATGGTGTGGTAGATCCCTATCCCACCTCCAGGATGACGGTTCTCGTTTTTACCTAAAGGGCGTGCTTTTGAAGATATAAGGGTTGGAAGTTTCATCCTCTTGAAATTTCTAGAACAATCTTCCGGAAAATTCTAGAAGGTTCCATAAGAACTCTAGAAAGTTCTAGAGTTTCGGAATATGTTGTGGAACGTTCGGGAATAGGGAAGCGGAAACATCACTGTGGAAAATTCCAGAACACTCTCGGATGTTGTCCTGAGCGAAGCCGGGTAACCTAGCTAGTAAATAAATAAAAATAAAGACATTTTGGAAAGACTGGTATATTGATTTTGAAATTTATAAGAATCGATACTTCAATGTATCGAGTACATTTCGTAGGGCCTGATTTACAGCTCTGACCGGGCTACAGTGACGGACTAAGGGGGGGGGGCGGCCCGCCCCCGGCCCCCGGTCCTGCCCAAACGCCTCCATGTTTCCTTGATCAAATCCTAAACAAGGCTTTAAGCCGCCGCTACCCGAATTTCTACCGATTTCTTACATATCTCAAGTCTTTAAGCTCTTAAAAAATATATATTATTTTAGAAGATAATATCTAGAAACGCAAATTATATGAAATTCCCTCGATAGAAAAAAATCGCAAAGTATGCTCCGAAAATCATTAGAACAAGTCTATTTCTATTATTTTACAAGTTATTTATATTTGTGAAAAAAATCACAATGTTTCTTTAAATGATACTTAAGATTCCTTCCACGAGATTTTTGCTCTTTTTAAACTAGTCATCATTATCAAGCATTTTCCCAATTTTCGCGTCAATTTTGTCATTGAAAATATTAACGCGCTCTGTCCAACATTCGCAATTACATATCTCTCCATCTTCTTCTTTTTGAGCCGGGAAGCGTCGCTTTAAGGCACCAAGACACTGTAAAAAAATATAATTTTTTATTTCATTTTCTGAAAGATGCACTTGTTAAGAATGCTCTCACCAATTCCCGATATTTTAAAGAAATTCGGAAAATTAGCGGAGATACAGATGTGAAACCGTTTGAAACAGTTTGTATGTTGAATTAGCCTTCAGCAAACTTTGAAAGCGTTTCTCTCTAAACTTTTTTAACACGTTGACAATATATTAAACAAGCTATACATCCGATTTGCATGCACCGATTCTTAAACTGTTTGAAAATCCAGTGTCTATGGCACCATTAGGAGAATTTCGATATCAAAAAAAAAATGGCAGACCAGCGAATTTCATTTTCGATTTTTTATTGAAAATTTACCCCTTTACCATAGGGGCCCCTAGCCGATGCGGCAGGGCCGGATTAAACGTGTCGGGGCCCGTAGGCAATGCACGTCTCGGGGCCCCTTTACCATAGGGGCCCCTAGGCAGTTTCCTACACTTCCTTATGGATAATACGGCCCTGGCCATAGTAACTGGATTTTCGAACAGTTTAAGACTCGGTACATGGTGCATGGTTCATGCAAATCGGATGTATAGTTTTTCAAACACGTTGTCAATCAGGTTGAAAAACGTAGTTTCGATAAAAACGCTTTCAAGTTTTGCTGAAGGATTATTCAACATAAAAGCTGTTTAAAACGGTTTCATATAAAATTATTAACAAATGCATCTTTCAGAAAACGAAATAAACAAATGGCTTTTTTTAACAGTGTCTTGGTGCCTTAAGGAGCGTTAACCAGCGGCCGAGAGTTCAAATTTCGTCAAACGGTGGTCTTGCGATCGTACTCTTGCAACTGTACAGGGCGGTTCCGATGAGAAAGATTAATTATTCTCCAAACCAGCAATTTTAACATAATAACTCAATATCGATTTTATTTCATTCAGCATTTGCTTCCATAAATAGCTACATCAAAAATGCTCGAAAACGTTATGATAAAACCATTAAATTTACGTACTTTTTGTAATTATTCTTTGATCATAAGTATTTATAATTTTTCAATAATGTCTAAGCAAAATGAGAATGCAATTTTTAAAAATATATCAGTTTGTAAGACCGTAAATAAATATACAAACTGAAGTATTTTCATCACAAAACAAGGGCCTGGATCTTTTGGGAATGATTTTATTTGAACTAAAATTTAAATTCTGAAAGCTTTCCCAAATAATTTATTGATTTATTTTACTGCGTAATCATGCCGTAAAATAAATATGACTTGAAATTTATGTTGTATAATATTTTTTACAGTGTTTGAAAATTTATCAAATCTGCCAACGACCTACGGTAAAACCTTATTGTACGAAAAATAAATATATTTTCTCACAATTTAAAAAAAAAATACTAGAACAGTCTTTCGATATCAATTTATATTTTTTTGTGGAAAAGAGTCAAAACGTCTAAAATTTGATTTACAATGATATATTTCCGGTTGTGTCTGGGAATATTCTTAAGGGGATCCAATAGTCCAGGGAAAAATCGAAGTCGGAATTCACGCCCATTGTGGGAGGAGTTTAAAAATATTTGAGAAAAAGCTTTTGGAACGGTTGAAAAAAGTATTTGTGAATTTTTTTTTACAGGTTGATTTCGTAAAGACCTAAAAAAAACATTAACTCCTTTTTTACACATTGTTTATTGTAACAACAAGGAAATTTAAAATTAATTTCATGGAACCGAGCGACGTGGAGTCACACGTCTGTTCCCTGCTCCGGCCAGGGCGTTTCTGAATGGAAGTGGGGTGTGGCAAGCCAGTAGTCCTTCGGTGAACGACATAAAGGTCACTTTGAAAATCCACATTCGTCGGCTGCCAGCCGTATTGTGAAATAACAACGCAAATATGCATATTTTATTTTATTTTGTGAATATCGGGTGTAAATATCAATTTTTTTGCGATTATCATAAAAGAAACTAAATTTGCTACAATAAGCAATAAAATCATATCCGAAAAGATGTTCAAAAGTAGGAGAGTTTGCACTTTAAAGTGTTTTTTTAAAGACCTTTTACTTTATTTTTTTCTAGGCTTATTAAAAGACTTTAAAAAAAAATGACCGATATTTTTAAGGGCCAAGATATGTTCTACACGCATTATTTAATTGAAGCATCTATAATATTTCTAAGCGATCAAATTTTCAAAACAAAAACACAGGATTTTATGTGATTTTGCATTATTTACTATGGCTTCATCTTAAAGCCTTGTTTAAGATTTGAACAAGGGAATATGGAGGCCCCCCCAGGACCAGAGGCCCGTGTGAACGTAATAAAAACTTGTAAAATTACATCAACTTCTTAAACTAGGAGGGGAGGTGGGGCCTCATTCGGCTTTGCCGCCCGGGCCTCTGACGGGCTTAGTCCGCCACTGCCGGGCAAAGCGCGAAATAAACACAGTCACAGATTAGGTTTACTTACGGTCCTAATTCCATGACACACGAGTGCTTATGCTTGCAGTTATACATGACTGGTTTATTTATGAGTTATAGGTACCTACCAACGCAATGGAATGTTTTAGAAGGCTTGCTATGATTGTACTAGATGGCGTTGTCATAAACATGAGGCGCTTAGCCAAATTTTTAAAGTTATCGATACTTGCCAAAAAGTACTTATTAGTACCCTTTACACCCAGAGTTCGGAGCGGGACGTGCTCCGCGCCACTTCAGGCCGCCGCGCAGAAAAGTAAAGACCGAAAGTAAGATAACGATTGACAGCGCAGTTCACTGTGAGACTTTTCTGCGCGGCGGCCTGAAGTGGCGCGGGGCACGTCCCGCTCCACTTCAGGCCGGCCACTTAAGCGTGGCCAGTGCGATCGAAAATTTACCAGGGTATTAAAGTACTCGTTAATATACAAAATACTTACAGGACCAACTAAAAACACACAGGAACAAAAATCAACTGTTCCATACTACATTTTATCCTTACTCGATCAAAAAATTTTTTTTTTATGGATTCTTTCGTAATCCTCTAACTAGCTAGGGCTTACAACAATACCCTTTCATGTTTCTAACTAACTAGTACTACGGCTCATTTGGCCTTTTTACTAGCACCTTCTGAAGGTTGTATTTAATTGATTGAATTTACGTTACATTAATGTCATAAGGAAAAAGTCGTTACTGGATAAAAACCCCATGCAAGTTGCAATAGAAAAGGGAACATAAGTTCTGAACTTTTTTCACAAAATTTACATTTACGTTTACTGAATGTAAATATTTTATTTCTTCAAAATAGGCATATTTACTTTGGGGTGTCATCATTAATTTTATGAAAAACAAATACCTTTGTATAACACCACTATTTTATTAACAATATCAACATGTTTCGAAAACTATGTTTTCTTCATTAATATAAAGCGTTTCATACCTTACTAAGTAGACTAATTAATGTTCCCCTATCTTTAAGAAATTTTAAAACAGAATTAAATACAATTAAACAAATTGCAATAAATAACGGTTATTCTACACAATTAATAGATAATATGTTAAACAAAAAATATAAGAAAAAGTTTTTTAGATCTTTTGTTTATCCACACGTAGTTGACAAGAATAAAAATTGGAGAAAAATTGTATTTTTAAATAATAACACTTCAAATTTGATAATTAAAAACATGCCAGATAATATCCAACCAGCTTTTTACGCCAATAACAAATTAAAAAATTATATATTAAATAACAAGGACAAAGGTGTGTTTTTGAACAAATCTGGGGTTTATAAATTAATTTGTAATGATTGTAACTTTTTTTATATTGGGAAGACTTCTAGAAATTTTAACATTAGAGTTAAGGAACATCTAAGATGTTTAAATAATAATAATTATTCAGAATTTGCAAACCACATTTTGGAAACAGGTCATTCTTTTGATATTAATAAAGGTTTAAAAATTTTACACACTAACACAACGGGTATACAATTAGATAATTTAGAAATTTTAGAAATTAGAAAAAGTGTTAATAGTAAATTAAATATTATAAATAACCAAACGTTTTTTAAAAATAGCCATCTTTTAAATTTATTTTCGTATTAATACTTATACTTATAATAATTTATTTTGTTATTTAGACTTCTTGTTTTCCTTTTAAAAGATTTTTTATTATGTTAATGTAATTTTTTACCCATTCTAAAATAATTTTTATATTTTATTTTATATAATTGTTTTTTATGATATATTTTAGGTAATTAATCACCTCTCCTTTCTAATATTTTGTCTATGTTCTAATTAGTCTATACTTGTTTGTCTTTTGTTATTTATTATTGACTTATTATCCTGACGAAGAAAACATAGTTTTCGAAACATGTTGATATTGTTAAGATGAAGCCATGCGACGTATTGCAAAATCATACAAAATCGTGTATTTTTGTTTTGAAAATTTAATCGCTTGGAAGTATTATATATGCTTCAATTAAATACTGCGTGTAGAACGTATCTTGGCCCTTAAAAATATCGGTAATTTTTTTTATAAGTCTTTTGATAAGCCTAGAAAAAAATAAAGTATTAGGTCTATAAAAAAACACTTTCAAGTTCAAACTCTCCTACTTATAAACCCTTTTTCGGATTTAGTTTTATTGCATAATGTGGCAAATTTAGTTTCTTTTATGATAATCGCGAAAAAAGTTGATATTTATGCATGAACTTCACGAAATAAAATAAAATGTGCATTTTCGCGTTGTTATTTTTGCCTTCAATCAAGACCGCCGGCATTCGACAAAAATGTTATTTCAAAGTGAACCTTATGCCATGGACATAAGGACCACACAATCGTCACCGCCTTTTTGTCGCATTCTCCACCCAACCGTTGTGGTGGACAGACCTGTCTTCGACTCAGTGACTCTCTGCGCCGTAAAATGTTATTCGAGTTTACGTACTATCGATTTTTAAATTTCCTAATTATATATGTAGATGTTTGAATGAACCGGTTAACCACTTTATAATTTACTTTATTTATATAATAATACTCGTATTTGAAAAAAATATATATAATTCTGTTGCCAAATGTCGTTGGAAGTAGGCAATAACTTTGCCTATGATTTGACATTTACAATTTTAAATCTGGCGCGCTTTTGAGTACTAAACAGTGACAACAGTACCGCACAGTGAGCAAATTTCAATACATGGTTAACAATTTAATATTAATAAATTCGTTTCATTTTCCGTATAAAACGACTTCCTTGAAGTACTCGATTCACATTTTGAATAAGTTATATTATTTTTATTTAAAAAAACACGATTTTTAAAATTCCGCCGTAACATTAATGAACTTAATTATTTTTACGTTGTTAACACTGGCATAAATCTAACTATGCACATCAAATCTCCGTAGAAGAGAAACGTATTAACTTTAATTAATTAACTTTTATTGCCAAGTTCTTACTTTCGGGGAATGACTAAATATATTTTTTTGTTTATTAATACCTAAATTACAGTCCGAAGCTTTCACGTTCAGTTGTTAACCGCCAAGGCTAGTCAATCCGGCCCGCGACATTGTTTTGAATAACCCTACCACAATTTACCAATTGACGAGTTTTCGGACGAGTTTGGGATTTAAAAGACGACTCTTTCATGGAAGAAAAAGGAATGGACGAATGTGAACATATGGAAGATATTGTATGGCTTTCAGACTTTGCATTTTTTACAGATCTTCTCAGATACGTACAATCGATTTTTAAATTTCCTAATTATATATGTAGATGTTTGATGAACCGGTTAACCACTTTATAATTTACTTTATTTATATAATACGTCAAAACGTCGAATTATGTCATACTAAACCAGTCATGGGCAAAGTACGGCCCGCGGGCCAAGTCCGGCCCTTCAGGCTAGTCAATCCAGCCCGCGACATTGTTTTGAATAACCCTACCACAATTTAGCAATTGACGAGTTTTCGGACGAGTTTGGGATTTAAAAGACGACTCTTTCATGGAAGAAAAAGGAATGGACGAATGTGAACATATGGAAGATATTGTATGGCTTTCAGACTTTGCATTTTTACAGATCTCAGATACATCAATAAATTTAAACTTAAACTCCAAGGAAGAAATCAATTAATCAGTGATATTTGGGATCATATCAGGTATTTCAAAATGCAATTGAATCTATTTTCCAAACAACTAGTCAAGAAAGACTTTACTCGTTTTCCAAGACTAAAAACTATTGCAGTTAGGGAGGACCAACTTAAGAACTATGAGAAAAGCGTGAAATGTCTTCAGGAAGAATTTGAACGAAGATTCCAAGACTTCAAAGTTATAGAACAGGACCTGGACATTTTCAGCACGCCATTTAATATAGATTGTGAATCAGTCAAACCAGAATTGCAGCTCGAACTGATTGAGTTGCAATGTAACACTGAATTGAAGCAACTGTTTCTCAACGTATCCAAAATTGAGTTCTACAAGGCCCTGTCAAAATCAAGTTTCCCAAACCTGAAATTTCACGCTCAGAAGATAATTGCGATGTTTGCATCTTCCTACATCTGTGAACAGGTGTTTTTTACTATGAAGCTTCGCAAAAACAGCGTTAGAAACCGATTGACTGACCACCACTGCGAATCAGCTCATCCCAGTTTCTACCAGATTATGAAAAACTTTTAGAAGCTCAGTCACAGTTTCATCTGTCACATACGCCTTCATACTCTTCTAAAGAATAATTAATTTTTGTTACTTTTTGCCTTTGTAGCATATAACATACTTAATATTATGTTTGATGTAAAAATTAAAAAATAAAGTATATCACTTTTAAAAAATTATTTTATTAAATTGTTTTCCGGCCCGCCTAGATAATTTTTTGATTTATCTGGCCATTTCGTTAAAAAGTTTGCCCATCTCTGTACTAAACGTATCTAAAAAACGACTAACCGCGCGCCGCACGGCCACCCGAAGATCTTCGGGATTCTTCGGAAATATTTCGAAACTTTGGTTCTAGCGAAAGTAGGGTTTGAACAAGATAATATTAAGTAATAATATTTCTCTTCTAAAACGCAACCATTAGTCAAAGGGTCAGTTATGCGTTCGCACGATTTTATCTTGTTCGAGCCCTTGGGATATACCTTTTTGAGATTATTATTTGTTTGTTTGACAGTTGAAAATGACCTTTTGTTTGTGTGCGTTTTTTGTCACCTATTGCGAACTTTATAGGTCGTCAGTAACAGACAGTAAATACCTGCGACCGCTGGCGATCTACTCCTCTAATAGCCCAGTCAATGAACGCATTGAACTGGAACATGCTAGAGGAAAGCTGAATTTTTGCAGGTGGATAGTACTTCTTATATGGAGTATTTTCCAAAAAAGTCCCCACCCCTCCCCCGCTTGCTTCCTCCCCTGTCCCCTCCCAAACTTTACAATTTTAGAGTTCTACAAAATCCATTATATCTCTTAAACTATTATATGCATCTGAAAAAAAATTTCTCCGTTAAACTTCTTAGAAAGCTGTCTAAAAATAAGGTGTCTATTTGTCTTTGTTATCTATTACGGTTTGGCAAATAATAATGACATTGTCGCAAAAATATTTTTTTTTTTCGTAAAATTTTGATTTAAAGGTGAATATTTTTTTTATCTGGGGGGACACGCAAAAATATTTCATATAATTTATTTGCCAAATTTAATAAGCTTTAAAACGATGTATAATATTGCTTACCTTTATTCTTAATACTGGTCAAAATCCGATTCGATAGCAGGGCGGCACGGCGTGCTTGGCGATCGGGCCTAGCTCGCTGTGCTTGCAGATGACCGATTTGAGCTTAGGTAGGTATTTATAGTTTTAAATTGAAACACCGAGTACTTTTTAATTGATTCACGATTTAAAAACGCTTTAACACTAAACTGTATAGTAATAGTAGTAATGGAGGCTTTCTTACCTTGCTTTAAAAAAACTTCTTAAAATAAAGGTGGATGCGAAGCTAGTTCAAACTCAGAGTAGGATTTGAGCTTTGCAGGACTGTCACATACGCATAATAGCCCACTCAATCTAGACAAAAAACAGGCCCTAACTGGAACATGCTAGGGGAGAGCTGAATTTTTGCAGGTGGATAGTACATCTTATGTGGAGTATTTTCCAAAAAAGTCCCCACCCCTCCCCCGCTTGCTTCCTCCCCTGTGCCCTCCCAAGCATTAAAATGTGGGGTTCTACTAAAGCGATTATATCTCGTAAACTAAAAGATATATCAGAAAAAAAATTTCGTCGTTGAATTTCTTATAAAACTGCCTAAAAATTTTATAATAAAATTTTTTTTAATATCTGCATTATTTTGGCCAATAATAATGAGATTGTTGTTAAAAAAAATTTTTTTTTTGCAAAATTATTTTTTGAAGTTGAATATTTTTTTTGTCTGAGAAAATATGAAAAAATACTTTCGACAAATAAGTTGTCAAACTTAATAAGCTTTTAAACCATGTATAACAATGTTCACTTACATCTTTTATTTCTATCGAAAATAGTGGACAAAGGCAACGGCGTGCGTGGGCTGGCCGTAACACGGAGTGGCGAGGCCAAGCGACATGTCGTTCTTGTCGCGTCGCTACTTACTGTGTTATCAATTTGAAACAAACGAAAAAATAAATAAATATGGTCAGTTTGATCTCATATGTTAAAAAAAAAGATATGTCTTAAGGTTAAGGTGTGTGTCGGTTTTGTGGTTATATTTTGACGTGGTTGCGCCAAGCCGTGTATCAAGTTTTTTGTGCGTTTTCCCTCCTTCATCAGGTTAAAATATTGAGAAAAAATTAATTTACAATTAATAAATAAAATAAAACACTGAAAATGTCTGAAGAGAACTTATTGTGTATTTTATGTAAAAAATACCTTCCAGGAAATTTTGTTAAAGTAAAGAAAGGGTTACAAATGCTAATTAACGCTAGTATTGAAAGAGATAATAATTATGTTAAATTAACCACTTTAGGTAGCGTAACCAACTGTGCACGTAGATTGTAGAAAAATGTATAATAAGCCGAGCAGTATTTAAGCTTTTACAAATGTTAATTGTAGCATATTGACCAGTAGGTACACCTCAGCCATTCCTAAGGCATTTAGAAAATACATTTAATTTCACGGTGAACTATTTGTGAGTATTATTTGTGATAATAAAAAACAGCATTTGATCTTAAACTATCTCATAAATATCGTTAACAAATCTACAAATACATTTGGTGTTAAGACCAGAAATAGGGGAAACATTGTAATATAATAGATGGCAAATGGGGTGCAAAAATAAAATCTAAACTTTTAGGTGTGTTTGATTTGGTCGTAGCAGAAGCTCGCTATCATGGCATTTGCTACAAGAAGTTCTGTTAAAGTAAACCAACTCAGTATATAGGAACACCTAAATATATAATATAATATATAATTCAGCTAAAAATTTTCTTAAACTCTGTAGTTTTTTAGAAAATACTGACGAATGTCAGTTTATATTATAGAAATTAGGGAAAATATTAAAAGACATTTGTGGCAGTGATCTTCCGTACTCATATACATTTCCTAAAAAACAAGTAATTGACTATTTTCAAGATTTTATGTATACGTGTATTTTTGGCAGAAAAACTGTCATGTGCATGTCTCACTCAAGTTATAAGATACTAGGCGACTGGTACAGAAACAAAGATAAGAATGCAAATCTGGAATGTTTAAGAATTGTACTTGCTGCCGCAGAAATAATCAGAAAAGATATTTAAAAAAATGCCACATGATTGTGAAAGCTATCCTGATGTTCCGGAAATCAGTCGTGGGGGTGATGATTTAGTTCCTGAAACTCTGAATCTGTTCACGTTAACTGTAACCAAGAAGAGATTGTATGATAATGGACCTGATGTTACGAGAAGACGTTTAGTAATTAACCACGCCATAATAGCATCTGCAAGGCCAAGGTCTTTTTGTCATCAATTCAGACAAGTTTGTGTTTTCTACAGAGAATGTACAGATCTAAGAATTTAATAGAAGTGTTGTCGTCATTGGGCATTTGTTTGTCGTGTCATGAAGGTGACAGATACCAAAGATCTGTAATAAGAGCTGGGCCTCCTACAATCGAAGATGATACATTCACACAATTTGTGTTCGAAAATGCCGACGTTAATATAAAAACATTTGATGGCCTAAGCACATTTCATGCCGTGGGAAGAATAAAGTGCAATGCGCATCAATCCAGCCTCTAATTTTACAAGTCTAGATGTACTTCGTCTTCAGTGATGAAATGGAAATTTCGTTAATCAAGAAAATATCCTTCAACCTTGTTACGCGAAGAGAAAAAAGAGCGGCTTGAAAGATGTAACCATCAACGATGTCAGTGAATGTATATCTTTCAGAAAAGAGCATGCCGATTCATTATCTTTTGTATCTCCAACCAATTATTTGTGGTTAAGTGACATAAAATTAGCATTGTACATTCAAAAGTTAGCTGGAACGGGTTTATAAACGATTGTGTGACATTGTATCTTCGACCAACCGCTTTTTCTCAAACCCATTGAAATGGTAGCGGGGGCTGATGGATCATCTGAAATTTCAAAAATTATTGTACGGCTAGGAAGTTTCATTTGTAAATGTCATATTTGAGATGTATTGGATCACGGAAGAAAGTGGGCTCGAAGATTTATGTAAAACTGTGTACGGAGGTCCCACAGTGATACACATGATAAAAGGACACGCTTATGCAAGAGCTGTAAGAGCCTATGTTCTTACAGGTGCTGCAATCGTCAAAATAATTTGCAATGACTCTCATGATACACTTTTTCCTCGTGAAATAAAAGAAATATTGTGAACAAGGAGATGTCACATGAATTAGCTTGTGTAGACGAATCAGTTGCAATAAATCTTAAACATTTCACCGACACTTAAAACACAATCAAAGCGACAAGTCGGACAGCAAAACTTACAATATGTTTTTACTTAACAATATGTTTTGCTCAGGAGTTTGGACTGATACGTGCTTTGACATGAACAATCTTTGATGAAGTCATTAAAAACAGTAGGAGCACTTACGCAAGGGTGTGGGCTTTCTCAGTAAATGGATATTAGGAGCTCCATTATTCCTTTCAATCAGTGAAGCTTTTCATAATTTCTTGGGTTTAAGTTACAAGAAAAGTGAGCAGTATGTTGAGCTTAGGGAGAGCCAGTTACGGGATAACCAAGACTTCGTAATTCATACTGGTGACACACAATCCTTTTGCTCGAAAGTCGGGTGAATTAATTTGCATTTCTTCGAGATTAGTTTCAGACTCAACTAAAACATATGACGATGCTTATGAGGTAGGGTTCAAAGCTATGAAGAAAATGGCAGGGCAAAGTTTTTCTAAAACTACACAGATCGGATATGATTGATACTCAAGCCAGTAATAAATCTGACAAAATTAGAAACAAAGAAGTTATAATCAACCCTAAGCAGATATTCAATAGAATATTATGCGTATGTGACAGTCCTGCAAAGCTCAAATCCTACTTTGAGTTTGAACTAGCTTCGCATCCACCTTTATTTGAAGACGTTTTTTTAAAGAAAGGTAAGAAAGCCTCCATTACTACTATTACTATACAATTTAGTGTTAAAGCGGTTTTTATACGTGAATCAATTAAAAAGTACTCGGTTTTTCAATTTAAAACTATAAATACCTACCTAAGCTCAAATCGGTCATCTGCAAGCACAGCGGGGTAGGCCCGACCGCCAAGCACGCCGTGCCGCCCTGCTATCGAATCGGATTTTGACCAGTATTAAGAATAAAGGTAAGAAATATTATATATCGTTTTAAAGCTTATTAAATTTGGCAAATAAATTATTTGAAATATTTTTGCGTGTTCCCCCAGATAAAAAAAATATTCACCTTTAAATCAAAATTTTACGAAAAAAAAAAATATTTTTGCGACAATGTCATTATTATTTGCCAAACCGTAATAGATAACAAAGACAAATATAAAACTTATTTTTAGACAGCTTTCTAAGAAGTTTAACGATGAAAATTTTTTTCAGATGCATATAATAGTTTAAGAGATATAATGGATTTTGTAGAACTCTAAAATTGCAAAGTTTGAGAGGGGACAGGGGAGAAAGCAAGCGGGGGAGGGGTAGGGACTTTTTTGGAAAATACTCCACATAAAAAGTACTATCCACCTGCAAAAATTCAGCTTTCCTCTAGCATGTTCCAGTTCATTGCGTTCATTGACTGGGCTATAATATTCTATTGAATATCTGATTAGGGTTGATTATAAATTCTTTGTTTCTAACTTTGTTAGATTTATTACTGGCTTGAATATCAATCATATCCGATCTGTGTAGTTTTACTTCTGAAAAACTTTGCCCTGCCATTTTCTTCATAGCTTTGAACCTTACCTCATAAGCATCGTCATATGTTTTAGTTGAGTCTGATACTTATCTCGAAGAAATGCAAATTAATTCACCAGACTTTCGAGCAAAAGTATTGTGTGTCACCAGTATAAATTTTGTTAAGTCTTGTTTGAAAAGCTTCACTGATTGAAATGAATAATGGAGCTCCTAATATCCATTTACTGAGAAATCCCACACCCTTGCGTAAGTGCTCCTACTGTTTTTAATGACTTCATCAAGGATTTGTTTTTCATAAAAGTAAATATTTTATTTTCTTCTGGTCTGCGCTTTGTCTTTGGGGGTGGTAATGGTGCCTATGCCATTAATCTCGGCTCGATCCCTGTTGGTTTTTACACCAGCACAAATCGAACACAAAAAATCCAAGAATCTCACCTCCCGCTACCACGGGACAGAATATCGATACTTTTACTCAATAGTACCCTTTACACACAGAGTTCGGAGCGGGACGTGCCCCGCGCCACTTCAGGCCGCCGCGCAGAAAAGTCTCACAGTGAACTGCGCCCTAAACCGTTATCTTACTTTCGGTCTTTACTTTTCTGCGCGGCGGCCTGAAGTGGCGCGGGGCACGTCCCGCTCCGAACTCTGCGTGTAAAGGGTACTAATTCCGCAGATGGAATGCAAGGAATTTTAGCGCCGGCTGTGGAATACCGTGTCCTCGGAGTCCGGGCGACGGCGCGGCGGTAGGAATGTTGGGGAAGGTCGGGAAGAGGTAGGTATTTTGGAGCGTGAAGATGGTGGCTGTCAATCCTCGTCTGTTATGCAGTCCTGGATTGGTCAATAGGCCTTATAGGCCGCGGCCTAGGGGCGGCAGAGTTCAGGGGGCGGCGCTCGCTCGCTTTGGTAAGCCGTTAAGTTCGTGTACGATTATAAACAAAAAACAAGTAACTGTGGATAGATAGAATATTCTATCTAAAAATGTCCTTTTAGATAGAATATTCAATATATAAAAGAGAAAGGGAAACAAGACATAATTTTACATGACAAGAAAATTACATAGTTTCATCCTTAAACCTATTTAAAAAATATTCTTTTAAAGCATTACTCTGAATTTTTTTATTTTGCTGGATTCCCTTGTACATTTAAAGCACATCTGTTGATGTACTAACGGTATCTGATATTTATGGATCTCTTCTTGAGTTTATTATAAGAGCGAGAAAACTTTGATATTTTCGAAGAAAGTGCAATTGAAATGAGCGCATTTTAGAAATATCAGGGCAACATTAAGAGTAGGTAAGAGGAACCCTAAGAGAAAAACTTCATAGATGAAACAACAAATGAGGAAATTGAAACAACCTCCTGGCTGAGAGCTGTATTATAGAGAAACGGCATATTGTCTATATAAACTTGAAAGAAATAATTTTAGTTTTAACAAGAATGGGTGAACTTTCAACACGAAGAGTCTCAGAGTCTCTGGTGCAATATTATATAATGATTTAGAACAATCAGAATTGATTAATCTTTAAATTAATTTTAGAAACAATCTCTGTGCAACGTTACCAGAACTTCGATATACGAGGGTGGGCTTTTAAGTTCGCGTAATGGGTAGGTTGGTGAGTAGTGGGGGTGTTGCTGAATTAGGTACTAATTGAACGGTGACCGGACAACTCGGAATGAAACCAACTCAGAACCATCTTAGTTAAGTCACTTAGAGTGATAAAAAAATATACATAAAAAAATTGGTTAAATAGGTTACGTTAGGTTAGGGTTATCGGCTAATTTAAAATTATTTTTTTCATAGCTTTTAAAGACTTTTCAAGGAGGTGTTGAGTTGACTTTATTCTCAGTTAGCATGGAACCAATTGAACAACTAATTATTAGTATAAACACCGGGTTTTATCGTTATTAGGTCATTAGTCTTTGAGCTATCATCGAGCAAACAAGTCAATCGGGAAGACATTGTGAAATACGGAGAGAATCGAGTTCCGCGCTGTTGTGAAGTTCCTTGCCAAGCAAGGAAAATCAGTTCAGATCATACTGAAAGAGATGTCATCCGTTTACGGGGACTCTTGTCCAAGTAAAACTATGGTTTACAAGTGGCATGCTCTCTTTAAACAAGTCAGGGGGTCACTTGAAGACAATAGTCTTGGTAGCTGCATAACATAACCAACTATATAACGGTTATTTAAAAATACCCACAACTACGCTAGCGGCAGCTCGGGTATTTGGTTATTTGGTTGTGGCGGTTGTGGGGGTTGTTGGTTGTTGGCGGTTGGTCAAAAACTACCTGATACCCAATACCCATTCCCACCACTGAAAAAACCAAAACCTACACAACCATGATAACCACTGATAACTAGATAACTATCACAACCTCATACGTCATACATAACCAGTAGTTGGCAACTGGCAACTGGCACCCTAAGCCATCAGTTGTAGCTTCACGAGCCGGCGTGGCGTGCGGAGCTATATTCTTGTAATATTATACTGAATTTCTTTCGAAAAATCTTACGATTGCGGAATTTTTTAGAAGTAAAAAATAGTGTTTAATTATTTTAGTTTATTGCTTCGCTTAGAATATTATTAGTATATTTAGGTATTTTTACATAAGTGTAAAAGTTTAAAACATTTTGTTTATAATTTGTGAAAGTTTTGTTAAAAAATTGTGACATTGTAAATATTGCAGGCAATATTTGGGCCGATTTGACAAACATAACGTGGATAAAAAGCGCCGTGTAAATTGTGTTAACTTGTTCTGATTTATAAAAATTCAACGGGAAATTAAACTTCCCATCTAAAAACAACACATATTTCTGCATTTGCTGAATTAAATGCGTTTTCACCAACTGAAATCAAAAGTGCTACAGTGCCGAACGCCATTATTAAAGTGCCCAAAGCGTTTTACTTTATGATGCTCTATCTACTTCATCAGGACCACCAAAACCCAAAGGTAAATGGATGCATATAAACCAAAAAAGAAGAACGCCCAGCAAAAGGGAATAATCGACATGGGTTTGCTCACCGATAGTTTCCAGCCTTTTTGCTTGGTGGAAGAAAGTGTGTTTATTGTCGGAATTTCCCATCCTAATTGCTAAAGTATTTTAACTCCTCGATTTCCAGTAATTTGATAATTACTCTGACCGGAATATTGTTCATAATAATAACTTTTTGCCAAAATATTAACAATCTATTTACTTGTTGCGCTTGGGAAATAACGTACATAAATATAATATTGTTTTGTAAAAATATTTGTAGTTGATATATATGCAGGTTTGTTTCACATTGAAAGAAAAAACAATGGTCCGTTATAATAATAGAGTGATGCCGTAAATAAAATATTTCTGAAAGTAATAACTATGTAATAATGGCAACAAGCTATCTACCTTCATTTACATGTATTTCTTTCGAGAAATTTTCAGTTCTTATTTATTGTAATCTTTGTTGTGTATAGCAGTCGTGTGAAATTTCACTACATTCGATTTATCAGGCATTGCAATAAATTTACATTTTTACAAGCTTATAATATATTTTCCATTGGAGGTATTTATTTAAAATTTTATTTAACTTATTTTATTCCCTTCTAAAAAATTTCTGATTGCTGCCCTGCTTGTAACTGGTCTTTAATATTCGTTAAAAATCGACAGCGCCATACGGGTCACATTTTTTGTCTTTATTTTTCTTTGGTGAGGTGGAACGGTAATATTAGATAGTTCGCACAGCGTTGTCCCTTTTCGTGGGTCAAAAACTCACCCGATACCCAATACCCATGGACAAAACCAAATACCTCCATAACTCCATTACCATGATAACTAATACCTAGACAACTAGCGAGCATCAACTGTAACCGGCAATAACTGAGATAACCAAATAACCGTTTTATAACCAGTTATCTACATACTAATAACCAGTTGGTTATGTTATTGAATTTCTGGAGAGTTACCCAAGACTAGAAGACAACCCACGGCTAGGAAGCCCAATCGAGGTGACCACTCCGGAAATTATTCAAAAAGTCGAACATGAAAATCATTTTCCGAAACCGATGCTTTTAAAAACTTTGGGAAAAGCATCAAAAATATGTTCCGGCTCGTTCAACCACAAAAGAGAACTACCGAGAATGGTTGGTAGTTGAAATGTAGATTTACAAAGAGGTACTTATATATTCATGTTACACTTTTACTTTATGACTAATTTATTCGTTTATTTCATTTTTGAATACCTACTTAACCTATATTTGAATATTTATTTTTAAAATTGTGTGCACCTAATAAAAGCCTACAAGTGAGTGATTATGATAGGTCCTCGTGGAAGTTCAGTAGCAGATGTTTTGGCATACGGTGTTTGAACCTAAAGGGTAAGTCATCTGGGGAGTCATACCTGCCCAGCTCTTTGATAAGCGAGTTGTTCTGATTTAGGGTGTTGTAGAATTGCGACGTAAGTTGGTAAGCGTGTTCCTGTATAGTTGGTATGCCTTCTCGGTCGTGTATGTTTTTGAAGTTCGTGTACTGCGGGGTAGGTATTGTAAATAGTTTTTATGCATCTGTTTGGTAGAGTTTAAAGTCTCTTGTACGTCGAATTAGCTAGTTTATGTGAATCAGCTGATTTTATACTCGGTTTCAGAGTTGCCTCCATAGTAATAGTTGTTTACTTTGTCATCAATATTATTACCTTCTTCAACACCATTTTGACTCTTTCAGAATTAACCATGTAGAATTAATAAAAATAAAATAAAAAGAAAAAATTCTTACATAATATACGTAAGAATTTTTATAATATACATGTATGTATAAATGTGTAATATAAGATTTTTTTCTTTTTATTTATTCTGTGCTTTTTTGTTCAATGCTATATCACTCAACCCACATACCTACAGGTAATATGTTACATTATGTAGATACTTACAAAATATAAATAATTAGAAAGTAACGCACTAAAATACGCAGGCAGACAGGCAGAGAGCCAGGTGAACCGACCTTAAGAATTCCGTTAAGTTACTTTTAATCAGAGACAGTAGCGTAATAGAAGTAACCTCATCTCGTCAATATTTTTTCAAAATGTATTTATCAATAAATTATGAAACTTCTGTTTATTCTGACTAAAAATTTTATAAAACAATAAATGAATAAATTTAATACAAATTAGAGTCTAATACATGTTGTTGAAAATTTCAGGGATAAAAATTTCTCTATAAATCCATCAATATAGACTATTTTCCCCCTTAAAATTATGTATTTTGTTTCATTGTTCAGCGGAACCGGAAGTGTTCCGTTGAACCTGAATAGAGGTTCTGCGACAATTTGTCCGAAGAATTTCATTTAATATAAAATACACTTATTTATTTTCAACACTACTGATATTATTCACAAGAAATTATTATTTGTATAAAAATTTCACAATAGTTCTTAAGTTGGGTATTAAGCCCAGTCAATCTAGACAAAAACAGGCCCTAAATGGAACAAATTAGGAGAGAGCTGAATTTTTGCAGGTGGATAGTAACATATAGTACATATTACGGGGAGTATTTTCCAAAAAAGTCCCCACCCCTCCCCCGCTTGCTTCCCCCCTGTACCCTCCCAAACATTAAAATGTGGGGTTCTACTAAAGTGATTATATCTCAAAAATTAAAACAGAAAAAATATAATTGTTGAACTTCTTACAAAACTGCCTAAAATTATACAATTTAACTTTTTTTAATGTCTGCATTAGTTTGGCCAAAAATAATGTGATTGTTAAAAAAATTTTTTTTTTAGCAAAATTTTTTTTTGAAGTTGAATATTTTTTTTGTCTGAGAAAATATGAAAAAATACTTCAAACAAATACGTTGCCAAATTTAATAAGCTTTAAAACCATGTATAAAAGTGCTTATTTACTTCCTTTCTTTCTATCGAAAGTAGTAGATAAACACAATGGCGTGCGCGCGCTGGCCGTAACAACGTAAGTGGCGAGGCCAAGCGGTACGTTGCGACATGTTATGTTTGTCGCTCTTGTCGCGTCGCTACTTGCTTCTTTATCAAGTTGAAACAAACGAAAAAATAAATAAATATGGTCAGTTTGATCTCATATGTTAAAAAAAGATATGTCTTAAGGTTAAGGTGTGTGTCGGTTTTGTGGTTATATTTTGACATTGTTGCGCAGAGCCGTTTTCAAGTTTTTTGTGCGTTTTAAAAATACCTTACAGGAAATTTTGTTAAAGTAAAGAAAGGGTTATAAATGCTAATTAACGCTAGTATTGAAAGAGACAATAATCATGTTAAATTAACCAGTTTAGATAGCGTAACCGTGCACGTAGATTGTAGAAAAATGTATAATAAGCCTAGCAGTATTAAAGCTTTTACAATAATGTTAATTGTAGCCCATCGACCAGTACACCTCAGCCATTCCTAAGGCATTTAGAAAACACGTTTAATTTCATGGAGAACTATTTGTGACAAAAAAACAGCGTTTAATCTTAAACTAACTCATAAATATCGTTAACAAATACATTTGGTGTAAGACCAGAAAAAATAGAAACATTGATTAATAAATGCTTGCAATATAAGAGATGATAAATGGGATGCAAAAGTAAAATCTAATCTTGATTTAGTCGCCGCAGAAGCTCGCTATCTCGGCATTTGCTACAAGAAGTTCTGTAAAAGTAAACCAACTCAGTATGTAGAAAGACCTAAAAATGGTAATTCAGCTAAAAATTTTCTTAAACTCTGTAGTTTTTTAGAAAATAATGACGAATGTCAGTTTATATAAGAGAAATTAGGGAAAATAGTAAAAGACATTTGTGGCACTGATCTTCCATATTCCGAGAAATTTCCGAAAAAACAACTAATTGACTATTTTCAAGATCGGATGTACACATATATTTTTGGCAAAAAAAAGTCATATGCGTGTCTCTGTGACTGGTACAGAAACAAAGAAAAGAATGGCAAATCTGGAATTTTTGAGAATCGTACTTGCTGCTGCAGAAATAATCAGAAAAGATATTTAAAAAAAATGCCACATGATTGTGAACGCTATCCTGATATTCCGGAAATCAGTCGTAGGGGTGATGATTTAGTTCCTGAAACTCTGAATCTGTTAACATCAACGCAAGAAGAGATTGCATGATAATTGACCTGATGTTACGAGAAGACGTTCAGTAATTAATCACGCCATAATAGCATCTGCAAGGCCAAGGTATTTATGTCATCAATTCAGACAAGTTTGTGTTTTCTACAGAGAATGTACGGATCTAAACATTTAATAGAAGTGTTGTCGTTGGGCATTTGTTCGTCTTAGCATGAAGGTGACAGAATACCAAAGATCTGTAATAAGAGCTGGGTCTCCTACAATCAAAGATGATACATTCACACAATTTGTGTTCGACAATGCCGACGTTAATATAAAAACATTTGAGGCCTAAACACATTTCATGCCATGGGAAGAATAAAGTGCAATGTGCATCACTCCAGACTCTAATGTTACAAGTCTAGATGAACTTCGTCTTCAGTGATGAAATGGACATTTTGTTAATCAAGAAAATATCATTCGACGTTGTTACACGAAGAGAAAAAGATCGGCTTGAAAAATGTAACCATCAAAGATGTCAGTGAATGTATATCTTTCAGAAAAGAGCATGCCGATTCATTATATTTTGTATCTCCAACCAATTATTTGTGGAAGTGACACAAAATTAGCATTGTGCATTCAAAAGTTAGTTGGAACGGGTTTATGAACGATTGTGTGGAATATGAAACTAGCTATGTATATAATGGCTGTGCCATTTATTGATATTCATCCCAATGATCCATCCTCGGGGTACACTGCACTATGTTTTGCAGCAGAACAGTGTAAAAATAACAATCAAACATTGTAACTTTCGACCGACCGCTTTTTCTCAAAGCTATTGAAATGGTAGTAGGGGCTGATGGATCATCTGAAATTTCAAAAATTATTGTACGATTAGGAAGTTTCATTTGTAAATGTCATATTTGGGATGTATTGGATCACGGAAGAAAGTGGGCTAGAAGATTTATGGAAAACTGTGTACGGAGGTCCCACAGTGATACACATGCTAAAAGGACACGCTTATGCAAGAGCTGTAAAAGCCTATGTTCTTACAGGTGCCGCAATCGTCAAAATAATTTGCAATGCCTCTCATGATACACTATTTCCTCGTGAAATAAAAAAAAAACATTGTGAAGAAAAAGATGTCACATTAGCTTGTGAAGACGAATCAGTTGCAATAAATCTTAAACATTTCACTGACACTTAAAACACAATCAAAGCGACAAGTCGGACAGCAAAACTCTGGATAAACTTTCTCCGCCAGATTGATCTGATTTTAAATATCATTTTTGCCGAAAGAACAGGAAACTGGGATTTAAATTTGAAGGCAACATTCGACGCTACCCTACCTTCTTTCAGCAGGCCACCTGCCTTATGCAAAATCTGCTCATATTTATTTATTTATTTTATTCTTATTTATGCAAGAAATGTTAAATTTGAAAAACTAACAGAAAGAGATAACGATTTATTCACTAAAATGGTTTCTTTACAGTAAGAAGTATATGTTTTGCTCAGGAGTTTGGACCGATACGTGCATTGACATGAACAATCCTTGATGAAGTCATTAAAAACAGTAGGAGCATTTACGCATGGGTGTGGGATTTCTCAGTAAATGGATATAGGAGTTCCATCATTCCTTTCAATCAGTGAAGCTTTTCATAATTTCTTGGGTTTATAAACAAGACTTTACTGTGACACAATCCTTTTGCTCGAAAGTCTGGTGAATTAATTTGCATTTCTTCGGGATTAGTATCAGACTCAACTATAACATGTGATGATGCCTATGAGGTAGGGTTAATACTACACAGATCGGATATGATTGATACTCAAGTCAGTAATAAATCTGACAAAGTTAGAAACAAAGAAGTTGTAATCAACCCTAAGCAGATATTCAATAGAATATTATGCGTATGTGACAGTCCTGCAAAGCTCAAATTCTTCTTTGAGTTTGAACTAGCTTCGCATCCACCTTTATTTGAAGATGTTTCTTTAAAGAAAGGTAAGAAAGCCTCCATTACTACTATTACTATATTATTTAGTGTTAAAGCGTTTTTATATCATGAATCAATTAAAAAGTACTCAATGTTTCAATTTAAAACTATAAATACCTACCTAAGTTCAAATCGTTCATCTGCAAGCACAGCGGGCTAGGCCCGACAGCCAAGCACGCCGTGCCGCCCTGCTATCGAGTCGGATTTTGACCAGTATTAAGAATAAAGGTAAGCAATATTATATTTAATTTTAAAGCTTATGAAATTTGGCAAATAGATTATTTGAAACGTTTTTGCGTGTTCCCTCTGACAAAAAAAATATTCACCTTTAAATCAAAATTTTACGAAAAAAAAAATATTTTTGCGACAATGTCATTATTATTTGCCAAACCGTAGTAGATAACAAAGAAAAATATACCAAATTATTTTTAGGCTAGCTTTACACTCGTAATTAAAATTTACGGATTACCTAAGATTTTGACAGGTTACTTACAGGAGCGTTTACATATGGACTTGTGGTAATTAATGATCACGGAGGTTTTTCGGAAGTTCGAACTGTGTAACTGCTCATGCGACCATTTACATCTGTAAATCCATTTGCGGTAAGATGGCTTCCTTTCAACAACGACCTGCTACTGTCAAATTTACGCGATTTTGTCAATAAAGACGAAAAGGTCCAAATAACGTGCTGAAATAGAATTTGGCTTTAATTAAACAAATCTCCACGCACTTTTGTGCCGTCAAAGGCGAAAATTAATGGATTTCTTTCATTTTATCCAAATGACAGCTATCTACCTGATGGCTGCTGACAGCAACCGACTTCGTATTCAAATACCTAATTTTAAAAACAGAAACATTGAGATTAGAAAGGATTGGACCGATAATTGAATAGAAGGATACTCATTTACAGAAAACTCAAATAAGTAGAAATAAAAAGTAGTTTTATAGGAAAAAAAATCCAATAAAAACAATTGTCTTTTGATTTTTGACATTTCGCAACAGCGCATTTAGAACTATTTCTTACACAAAGTTCCTCAGCTTATCAAACTGATTTTATAAGCTGTAAGAAGGCTGGAATTTCGCGCGGTCGCGATTAGACCCTGACAAAAAACTTCCGAAAGAAGAAGTTCTATAACTTGCTTTAAATTACGTTAAGTGACTTTTGGTATCGTTTACATTGGTAATTTGGCCATAAATCGCTTACACGAGCGAATTACGGGAAAAAACTTACGAGTGGAAACCTACCCTAGGAAGTACTATCCAACTGCAAAAATTCAGCTTTCCCCTAGCTTGCTCCAGTTCAATGCGTTCAATAGTACCCTTTACACACAGAGCTCGGAGCGGGACGTGCCCCGCGCCACTTTAGGCCGCCGCGCAGAAAAGTCTCACAGTGAACTGCGCTGTAAACCGTTATCTTACTTTCGGTCTTTACTTTTCTGCGCGGCGGCCTGAAGTGGCGCGGGGCACGTCCCGCTCCGAACTCTGTGTGTAAAGGGTACTATTGATTGGGTTAATTAGACCCTTCCAGGTAGAGACTAAGTTTTATGAAAATTGTAAGAGCCGTTTAAGCTGTTATCGGAGTAAATTTCCATTTTACAAATAAAAATATATATATCTGTATGATGTGGAAACAATAACAACAGGACAACGGATCTCCATGTGTTTTATGAAATTTCTGTTCCCAAGGAACCCATCATGTTTTTTTAGAAATCGACTTTACCTGAAAGTAAAATAATGTAAAAATCAACCAGTCTCACTACATCCTTGTTAGCATTTAGTCGAACTATAAACGCGCACGGTACCATAAATGTTTGTGAAAAAGTGAAAAAAATTACAATTCATCAGTTCAATCATTTTGATCGTTTTCCTACCCTTTTTTACATGAGCTCAACTGGATTTTTTATGGAAAATTTTCAACGTTCATAAAAAAAAAATAGAGGGGCCCATTTACAAAACAATCCCTACGTGGTATCATGGTCAGGGCCGGATTAAACATGTCGGGGCCTCTAGGCAATGCACCTCTCGGGGCTCCTTTACCATAGGGGCCCCTGGCCGATGCGGCAGGGCCGGATTAAACATGTCGGGGCCCCTAGACCTTTACCAAAGGGGCCCCTAGCCGATGCGGCAGGGCCGGATTAAACATGTCGGGTCCCTAGTCAATGCACCTCTAGGGGCTCCTTTACCATAGGGGCCCCTGGCCGATGCGGCAGGGCCGGATTAAACATGTCGGGTCCCTAGACAATGCACGTCTCGGGGCCCTTTTACCATAGGGGCCCCTAGCCGATGCGGCAGGGCCGGATTTAACATGTCGGGGCCCCTAGGCAATGCACGTCTCGGGGCACCTTTACCATAGGGGCTTCTGGGCAGTTTCCTACACTGCCTTATGGATAATACGGCCCTGGCCATAGTGACTGCATTTTCGAACAGTTTAAGACTTGGCGCATGCAAATCAGTTGTATAGTTTTTCTAATATGCTGTCAATCAGGTTGAAAACCGTAGTTTCGGTGAAAACGCGTTCAAGTTTTGCTGAATGACAATTCAACATTATAACTGTTTCATTTAAAATGCTGTACCTATCTCCGTCAATTTTATAATTTTTTTTAAACATTTGGTGAGAGCATTATTAACAAATGCATCTTTCAGAAAATTAAATTAAAAAATGACGTTTTTTAAAGTGTCCTGTTTTTTAAAGTTTTAAGGTGCCTAAAGAGGCATTAACCAGCAGCCGAGAATTCAAATTTCGTCGAACGGTGGTCTTGCGATCCTACCCTTATATTAACTATACAGAGCGGTTCCGATGCGAAAGATTAATTATTTTCCATACCAGCATTTTCACATAATAACTCAATATCGATTTTATTTCATTCAACATTTGTTTCGATAAATATCTATAATCAAAAATGCTCAAACACGTGATGATAAAACTATTAAAATTATGTACTTTTTGTAATTATTTTTTGATCATCAGTATTTATAATTTTTCAATAATGTCTGAGCAAAATAAGAATGTATTTTTTTTTCAATATATTAGTTTGTCAGACCGTAAATAGACAAACTGAAATATTTTCGTCACAAAACAAGGGCGCGGATCCCTTTCTAAATGATTTTATTTGAACTAAAATTAAAATTCTTAAACGTAGCTTTTCCAGATAATTTATTGATTTATTTTACTGGATGATTTATATGATTTGAAATGTATGTATGTACAAAATTGAATTTTTTTTTACTAGATAAAAGAACAGTCTTTCGAAATAAATCTATATTTTTTTGTGGAAAAGAGTCAAAACGTCTAAAATTGGATTTAAAAATGACATATTTCCGATTGTGTCTGGTTATTCCCTCTTAAAGATATCAATATCTAAAAACGTTACTATTTTTAATTATTGTCTTTGGTAGTTTATTAAATATTTTGGGTACAATATAGTTTAGGATTCTTACAGCATATTTATTAGTACATTTCGGAACCTTCATTTTGAGTGAATCTTGTATTATGTTTATGGTAAACTCTTTCCCTGTACAAGGAATCAGACAATATAACATGTTGACTTACAATATTATAAAACAGTAACAGTAATCCTCTGACAGGTAAAACATTCAGAGATTTGTAAATTAATTTAATGTCGCTTCTGTGTGCGTTGGTATACTTATGGATTAACAATTTTGTAAGGCTGGCTTTACATTCGTAAGTTTTTTTCCGTAATTCGCTCGTGTAAGCGAATTATGGCCAAATTACCAATGTAAACGACACCAAAAGTCACTCGTAATTTAAAGCATGTTACAGAACTTCTTCTTCCGGAAGTTTTTTGACAGGTCTAATCGCGTCCGCGCGAAATTACAGCCTTCTCACAGCTTATAAAATCAGTTTGATAAGCTGAGGGACTTTTTGTAAGAAATAGTACTAAAATGCGCCGTTGCGAAATGTCAAAAATCAAAAGACATTTGTTTTTATTGGATTTTTTTTCCTATAAAACTAGTATTTATTTCTACTTTGAGTTTTCTGAAAATGAGCATCCTTCTATTCAATTATCGGTCCAAACCTTTATAATCTCAATATTTCTGTTTTTAAAATTACGTATTTGAATACGAAGCCGGTTGCTGTCGGCAGCTGTCAAGTAGCTGTCATTCGAATAAAATGAAAGAAATCCATTAATTTTCGCCTTTGACGGCAAAAAAGTGCGTGGAGAATTGTTTAATTAAAGCCAAATTCTATTTCAGCACTTTATTTGGTCCTTTTCGACTTTATTGACAAAATCGCGTAAATTTGACAGTAGCAGGTCGTTGTTGAAAGGAAGCCGTCTTACCGCAAATAAATTTACAGATGTAAACGGTCGCATGAGCAGTTACACAGGTCGAACTTCCGAAACACTTCCGTGATCATTAATTACCACAAGTCAGATGCATATGTAAACGCTCCTGGGAGTAACCTGTCAAAATCTTACGTAATCCGTAATTTTTAATTACGAGTGTAAAGCTAGCCTTATAGAGTTTTGTAAATTTTGGATATAACTTATATTAGTTTTACAAGAATGTCCCCAAGAAGTAATTCCATAACGGATAGTGGATTCAGCCAGAGATATGTAGATTAATTTTAATGTACTTAATAAAAGCACGAAATATTTTATTTTATAAATCCTACCCACAATAGCCCAAGACGTTTACAAACATTAGTAATGTGTACATCCCATTTCATGTAGCAATCTATAGTAACACCCAAATATACATAATTTTTGACAAAATCAATGGTTTCACAAGAACAGGGCTGTGCAAAATTTTTATGCAAGCAGTCAAATGTGAGTGTGTATAAAAAAGGAATTATATTATATCTGGCATGTGGAGATCTTATGTGCATAATTTTAGTTTTCTTGGCATTTATTATGAGACCCGCGTCTTGAGACCATTTCAGGAGGGCGATAAAATCATGCTGCATAAGGTTCATTGCCGTAATCAGGTCTTCTTCACACGCAGACGAATGCGTAGACGAAATGTTTAACAAATGAAAACAATTTACTCATAATTGAGAAGTATATAATATAAAGGGTTGCCCTTAAATTGTTATTGTCATTGTTATTGTTACTGTTATTTTTTAACATATACATAAAATAGTTTTTTGTATTACACAATTTATCGTTTTACTTAATTGTCAGATTACAGAGAAATTTATAAAACTTATTTAGTATTATTCTATATAATATGCTGATTTTCCAAAGCTTGTTAGGAGACATATTCTCGTGTACTAGTGGGCGCCTATATTTTTGTGTAGTATTAATTCACAAGCTTGCCGCCAGCACGTAGATAATGCGCAATTTTTTATTTTTTTTTACATTTGCTCCACACAGGAGATCCCGAGGAAAATAATTCCCCTCGGGGCCTATGTCGTCTTTGGGGATGCTATGTGGAGGGTATTTTTAGGAAAAGAAGAAGAGGAAGTTCCGGGAAGGAAAAGGGTATTAAGGATGGGTAGGAATCTGGGGGTCAGCGTGTCCGGGAGTGACGGACGTATGCATCCATCATCCCTCGCAAGGCAATGTTCCGAGAGAGTATGGCTGGAGAAGTCAAAAGGACTCCCTCAACCATTCTCTTCCGATCTGGCCTGCCATTCAGCTGGCGGACAGACGCACCCACCGCCAAGATCTGGGCACCCCTGCTAAGTCACCAAATGCAGCGAACCACATGGGGTGACCTATGGCAGAGGTGTTGGTTATCCAATAAATGGTTCCCGGGGCGGCGGTACCCATACCCGCCTCCTAAATTGCTTGAGACTAGCCACAAGCTTCCTCTGTAGACGGTCAAAATGCTTGCACAAACAAAAAACTATGTGCTTGCGACAAGCCACTTGATAGTGTCGGAATCTCTTAAGAATCAAGGAGTATGCAGGCTCAAAGAGGTTGACAACCGCTGTTCTAGAGTGTTAGATACTCATCACTCACTTAGTCTATTCTCACAACGTTCCACAAATGGGGATAACACAAGAAACAAACTATTTCTCTGATATAAAATAATTTCAAATCAATAAAATATTTGACTACATACATATTTGTCCAAGATCCAGCCACAAGGGAAGAAGAGAGGAATGTAGACTATCAGGAAGATCACCGATGTCATGTTCACCCACAAGCTGCTGACATTATAGTAGTCCGAGATGACATCAGTGATGATGGAATACTGGAGCCACTGAATGGCATTGGCGGCAGTGGACAGCATGAAGAGACCCAGCATTAGCCATCGCCTCCGGTAAACTTTATACTCAATCGGCACATCAGGTACTATTGCTGCATTTGAGCTGCTTATCTGATTTTCAACAGACTCCAGATATGAGTCATTTTTCATTTTTGGAATAAGTTTGTAGACAAACAATTATTATAAAAAAAATCAGAAAAATGCAATAATAAAATATCACAAACAAATAATCTTATCTAACCAAACTCTAATACTGTTATTGTTTTCAATTGACTTATTGTTTCACTTTTTTATTTTTTAGAAAACTAAAGATTAAATACTACATGAGTATTTTTAAATTTATACTAATTGTATTTAGGAATTTATGCGAGACAATTAAAAAAAAGGTGCTAATTAAATAACTTGTCAATGAAGACTGAATAAAATAAACGTATCATGTCATCCATACATAATAATAATATTTCTCTTGATAATTTGCATGCGATGAAAAACAACTAATTTACCGAGGGAAACAGGGCCGCCCCAACAGCATTATACACATACATATCGACGGTCCCGAAGAATAATAAAAATTGGAAATCGTCTTTTTAGTTTATTTTAACTTCCTTTTGATTTCAAAGTCTGTATTTTCGAATTTTTCAAAGAAATTGTATTCATATGTATGTATTTCTTAAATGCTTTAGGTATTTCTTGATCTCATAAACAGTAAAAATGCAGAAACGTAACTTTAAACAGCTCTACTGCAAAACTACATAATCGCAAATTTGACGGTTTTTTATGCATATCCGACTTTGTTCTTTGGGTATGCCTTTTATAGTTATCGCTTTTTTAAATTAATATGTGGATATGCTGGCATTTAAGAGGATAAATAAATTTAAAAAATACGTTTTTGCAATGAAATCATGGAAAAAATCTTTCTATTTTTTTTTGGGGCCGCCCCTAGTTTACTTAGTGCCATTGTACAAAAATTTAAGAATGCTTAAACAAGTGTAGAGTTTTGTAGAGTTTACTGCAGGGGCAGTTGCGTAGCGTAGGGGGGGGGGAGGCAAAATTTCACAATAAATTCTTCTAAAAATTTGGACCGTCTAATTTCATATTTTTGTCGCACCTACGATTCGGACCTATTGAAATGAGCACGGAATTTTTCATTTCTTATTCTGTAACGAAACCCCTGTAGAGAATCTCCTTTCTTTAATTGAATGTATAATAATGACATCTTGCTCATTGTAGCGACTGGCAACACTGTCTGTACTGTATTGCAGGAATTCCACATATTTTATTTTGTGCTTGGATTGTTTATGACTAATATTCAGTGAGAATGACAGGGGAAATCCGTGAGTGATGCATTGACAATTCCAAGAAAGTTTCATTCATTGATGGATCATACGTCAGTGTTCCAATTCACATTAACTTAATCTTATATAATAAGTATACGCTTTCCAAACTGTGATTTTAGTGCTCATAAGTACGTGTCGCGATTGTTAAATTGTCGAGGGGTTCAGTCAATCCTGTCGATCGTCAAGGCGTAAAAGTTTTCTATACCTGTTACACAATGTAATATAAATGTAAGAATTTTTGTAATACATGTGATTATTATATTGAAAAATATAACTTTTTGGTTTTGTAACCTATATAATACAAAATTATGATGATTGTTCTTGCCGAAAAGTTCTTTAGAATTACTATATATTTTAGTCATTTAAATACTTCCGCTCCGGGCGGCTGACACCCGTCTGAGAGAGTGGTAAGCTATTGAGGCATAATGTTTTTTTTTTTTTACCTACACTTTTTTTTGATATTCAATAGGGCCACCGAAGTATAAATACTTTTCAAAACGAAGAATCCGCCACTGCTCTTAAAGTATAATTACCATATTCACCTTAGAACAGGTTTCCCCGGTGACCTTGTTGCTTCAAAAAGTAAAGGCGAAAATAAAGATGTTTATTTATTTCACGAAAAAAGTACATTTTTAGTACCTATTATTTCACTCGCCATGCTAGGGATGTCCCTGTGTTATGGCAGGTGAAGTTAACAGATTGGAATTAAAAGCTTGACAATAATAGTAATTTGATGTGGAAAAGTGTGTGGAAGGGTTAAGTTTTTCCTGTGGGGAAGATTTAACCCGGACATAAAATCTAGAGAACAAAATAATATAGATATATAAATATAATATATAAATATATACCGATATTGTTTTACATGACAAAATTAAAAAAATAACTTTTATCATTGATGTCGCTATTCCAAATTCCTGTAATATTCAAAAATCTGTTTCTGAAAAAATTAGAAAATATACAGATTTAGGATATGAGATTAAAAGAATTTGGCATTCTCGAACTATAAAAATATTACCATTTGTTATTTCGGCTACTGGCATTATTCGTAGATCTCTCATTCAAAATTTAGGCTTATTAGATTTGTCAAAGAATCTATGTATAAAAATGCAAAAGTCAGTCATATTAAATATGTAGGATTATGAAAGATTTTTTAAATATTTATATTGAGGGATCAGTAGGATTTATCGGTCCAGTTAGGAGTTCTATCGAGCCGAACCCTCTGATATGAAAATATCTGGAGTCGGTGAATTATTTTCCCATTTGGTCTCTGGCAGGTTGACATGTTGTTCTTGTATTGTTTTGTATTTATTGTACTTATACAGTGCAATTGCATAGCGTGGATTGACTAGATTATGGACTTGTAGATTAAGAGTTTATTTTTAATAGAGAGTCTGTTATTTTTTTGCAAAGCATGGGATAGGGGGCTGCATAGGTTTGGTTTGCTGAAGCTAGGAATTCGTTAATGTGTTTTTTTCCAGATGAGCTTGCTGTCGAGAGTTACGCGGAGGTAATTAATGTTTTTTACTCAGGGGACGTGTGGAAAGATGATTGACGAGTTGAGTAATAGTATGACTAGCTGTCACTGGATCACAGTCGATCTGAGCTATTTTTGGAACCAGTTCCTATCGGATTTATAAAATGGTCACCAATACTCAAACTGGGCGAAGCCGAACTAAAAGCCACCCGCAGGGCCTAGCAGCAAAAACCTGCGGAGCGGGTTTTTAACTGCTAGTAAGAAATAGATTAGACAATGAACTGGTGGGGAAATTAGTCTTCCTTTTGAAAAGACTAAATTTGGACAAATCACGAAACCAATATAAACAATATACCTGAATTGTTTAATTTCATTGTTAATATTCTTACTTTTTAATTTTCTTAGTTGTTGATTTTTTGTTGAAAAAGCTAATACTATTGCTAGTGTTAAAAAAGTATATATCCTTTTGCAGGTGGGTTGGAAGAAATCTCTACCTACATATACACAGACAAACATACCTTTTGTGCTCTTTTTTGTTATGTTGTGTTAATTTTTTAATGTTATAATGTTCAAAAATGTTTGTGTACAGTAAAATATTAAATAAATATTAAAATAGACATAGTATTAAAAAAATTCAAAAAAATTTGATTTAAATCAGATAAATAAAAATTTTACGATTTTAAAAAAATCATGATTTTTATCAACCCTGATTTTAGTACAAATTTGTAATCAAAGTTACTATGTTGGTAAACTTTCGATCGCACTGGCCACGCTTATTACGAACATTTTTTTAGAAAAAACTTTTAGATTTGCTTTAATTACTATAAAAGGAAACTTTTTGCATTCGGGGCGGCAGAAAATGAAGCATTTTAAATTTCAATTGCGTAAAATTAAAATTCACTTTGCGAACTGGTACGGCGTCAATCCGAGGCCATTTACAATTCCGTTCTGTTGGTAGCCCTGATACATTACGAAGAGCTAGTTACCAGTCGTAGCCATCGGGACACATAAAATGGCGCAAATTATGAAAACACAACAGAATTATATAATGTTAACATACCTCTATTCGTATATATTTATAATTACCATAAAATAACGATTAGCGAGAAGTTACGTTGCTACCATGCATTGTATGCGTGTTAGGTGAGCACTACTTTGGCGAAATTCTGGAAATAAAATAAAATGAATAAAGATCTTTAGGCAAGTTTTTTTAATATTTAATTAAATGAAGACATTATGAGCGAAACTTTATCGAAAATCTGGAAACAGAAAAATCAGAAAAAGATATTTACACCTCTGGGACACGAACCCAGGACCTCCCTACTTTCCGGGTGGGTGTTCTTATCCACTGAGCTAAGGTGTCGACATCCAATTCGGTCACCTTTAACTGTACCATACTTCGACTAAGAACCGCCCATAATTTTTTTAATTCAATTATATCAATTTAGTTAATTTATTAATTTAATTATATCAATCTGATCGAATCGGACGAAAAAGGGCGTGGCCCCGGTTTTATTACCTATCCTACTTTTTCTTTCGAGTCGACAGGTGGCAAATGAGTATTGTTACCCAACTACTCATCACCGCGGTAGAAACGTTTCAGTGCCTACACAATAATATTATTATTTAATTTTTTAAAAACAGATTAATTTGTAAACAAGTTCTGGTGTGTAATTATTACGCCTGACGGCTATTACTGACAGGCATTAGGGAGGCGGATATGTGTACCATTCATTGGATACCAATATCATTATTGGTACCATTTATTGGATAACCAACACCCCTGCCATAGGTCATCCCAAGTGGTTCACTATGTTTGGTGACTTAGTAGAGGTGCCCGGATCTGTGGGGTGAGGTTTGTCTAGGTCTCGGCGGCCAATGCGTTTGTTCACCTGCTGCATGATGGGCCGGATCGAGAGAGATTGGATTAGGGAGATCTAACCTCTTTTTATGTGAATACCTCACAAGTGTCTCAGCTGCTCCCGTCTGAAGCCAGTGAGACTATGGCATCAACATTGGGGTATGTTGTGAGGCTGAAGGTAGTGGGGAGGAGAAGAAGATGGGGAAGAGGAAGATGGGAAAGTACCTGGCTATTCAGATCTGGTCACCAAACACGGCTTAAGCAATTTCAAGCAACGATTCAATTCTGAATGGTGGTCTTACTCCAGGGCGATACTGAGAGTGTCTTCCATTCTGGAATGTGCCGCAAATATATTAAATATTATTTTTAAATGAATTAATTGTAAAATAACACAAATTAATCAAATACAATTTATTTGCCGGGATTCGATCCCGCGACCTTCGGATTGCGAGTCGAGAGCTTACCCCTAGACCACCCCTTACCCCTATCCTAGACCTTTCTCAGCTGTTCTCTCTCAACCCATCACCTTGCACCGCAGTTGGAGGGATGGATTCATTAGTCCGTCACTCCTGGACCCCCAGATTCCTACCCAACCCTCATACCCTTTTCCTCCCCAGAACTTACAACAGAGTAAAGTGAGTACAAGTGAATTTAGTGGATATACCACTTCAGTGAAACGCATAATACATAAAACAAAATCCAAAATCACCCAAATCCTTGCAATAATTAAAATATCAACCATTTAAATTTCGACGCGTACCGCAGCCTCGCTGTTTTGTCAACACAAGTACGCAAGTACTTATGCACATATTCCCAGGCTGACTGGTAAGTTAGACAAGTGCATTTGTTGATTTGGCATAAAAATAAAATAACATTTTCTTTGAATGTTTGAGCGTCCTTTAAATTCCCGTTTACCTTCTTCTTTGTAAATGGCACTTACACCCTTTTAAGTTTCCGGTATTCATATATGTTTGTTTCAGGAGACTCAGCATTTCCAAACCGTCCACACATGACGAAGCCAATATTAAATGCAGTTTCCGGTTCGTAAGAATCGATATACACAGGTATGCATTTCAAGGCCCGAAAATGCATTGAGCGTTGCTTTGATCTCCTAATGACAAGATGGCGCTGTTTGCTCAAGCATCAGGTACTTCATTATATCCCCTTGATGACTGTTAAAATTATATAAGCCTGTGCTGTTCTCCACAACATTGCCTTCGTCGCAAGACTGCCAGAACCAGCAGATTTGCATGTCCAAGACAATTTGAGGCGAATTGCTGAAGAACTCCATTCAGATGATAATCTTGTCAAATTTTAGGTATAAAATTGTCGCCAATTTGTAGGTAAATTTATAAAATGCATAATTAAATTTTTATAAATTTATCTACAAATCTTAAATTTCTCTTCTTTCAAAGGTTGCAAACAATTCTTTAAAATTACCTGCTTTGTCAGCCGTCTACTCTCCTTCAGGCTGAGCTGCCTCTCTTCTCTCTCTTGCCTCTCCTCTCTCTCCTCCCGCCTCTCTTCCAGATGAAGCCACCTCTCCTCTCCTCTCTTGCCTCTCCCCTCGTCTCTCTCACCACTCTGCTTTCCTTCTTCAACAGCAAACCTAACCTAATCATCCACAAAATGTGTATGTGCTTTTATCGAATGAGACGAAAAATAAAATAGTTGAAAAATTTAAATAGTTTTTTATTGTGGAAAATAACATATTAAATAGAATATCTTTAGATATAATTTGAGATTTTCATGGCCTAAAGCATAGGTTCTCAACATAGGTGATAACGCCCCCCTGTGGGCATTTCAGACTTTCATGGGGGCAGTAGAAGATCTAAAGAAAATTAGGGGGCATTGAGATGGCACAGTAAGGGCGTGGGCAGGTAAAAAAAGTATGGTCTAAAAAGACAAAGTAACACGCTAATCACATACTAATAAGTGTATTCTAATTAATAAGTGTATTAAAATACAGAGCTAAATACAACGTCAGACATTTTTAACCTGTGATTCTACATGTGAAATTGAACAAATTTTGTTCCACGTCTTTTTATTTCAAGGAAAAAAAAATTCATGGTCTCCAAACACAACTCCAAACTCACATAGTGTATTGAGAGGTTGAAATTTTTTAACCTCAAAAAATCTTTTAGAAAAAGAGTTTCTTTTGTATCAGTAGTTAAAACAAACGCCCGATTTCCTCTTTCACCCTGTATAATCAATCATACAATGTTAACATACGGTCAATGTGACCCTTGAGTTTTCTTTGGAGAGCAAAGTTTTAAAGCCTACATTTGTGCCACAATATTGTTTACCCCCATTTTTGTTGCGCAAAAGCAAAAATACACACCAGTTGTAGTACTACAGTTGAAAACCAATGGCCTAAAGAATTATCTTGATTAATTTTTGGGTTACTATGCCATGTCACGCTTCCCCCTTCCAACGTTTCGGACAGCTTTACAGTGTCCATAATCAGAGCAGATTTGTAGATTGCGGTGCAATGTCTGTTCACGTGTTGCTTGCTATAATCCTCTTAGGACCGGCATTTCAGGAAATTAACTAATAATTTGCCAAAAAATAACTAAAGAAGGAGGAAGTGCAACACGGCGTAGTAAAAATTAATCGCTATAGAATATGTTTAAAATACTTTGCTACAGATTTTCACCGGATGACATGTCGCTGTCGCATGTAGATGAATTTATAAATTTTCAAAAAGACAAAGAGATTACTATAAAGTAAACTTTTGTTTACAACCCGTAGCTATTACTTTTGATAATGTAATATATTTATTGTAAATATACGTAATAACATAAAGTAAATAAAAATAAATAATAAGTACATAATAACATAAAGTAAAATAAATAAAGTGGAAATTAACAGAGTATTAATTTATTACTTTACTCCTTGACTTCAATTTTCTTTTGATTAGCCTCTAGCCTTCGTAAGGGCGCATTAATGCAAGCCGTGAGTACTGTTCCAATAACAAGAGCCACGCACATTGTTACGTTTGACGCAACATCACCCCACATGTCTAGGAAGAGTGCATATATTATGGTAAATATGATGCCAAATATCTGAAACAAATACACATTTAAATATATTTTAAATATTCAAATTTGGGAGGCGGGTAACGGTACCGCCGCCTGAAGAGCTGTTTATTGGATAACTAACATGTCTGCCATAGGACACAGGTTACCCCAAGTGGTTCACTACTTTTGGTGTCTTGGAAATTTTGGGGAGAGGTTTGTTCAGGTCTTGGCAGCTGCCCACGCGTCTGCCCACCAGCTGCGCCGTGGCAGGTCAGATTTGGAGAGGTCGGTTGAGCGAGATGCCAAGATTCCAACTGGAAAGGTCAGGACCTTTATAGTTGGAATCTCTCGACCCATCGCCTTGCACCGCAGTGGTAGAGACAAATTCACATGTCTGTCACTCCTGGACATACTGAACCACAGATTCCCACCCACCCTTCCTCTCTTTCCTTATCTTAAAAATACCCTCCGCAAACCAATCTACCAAAGATGATTTACACCCTGAGGGAAATTATTTTCCTCAGGGCCTCCTGTGAAATTAAATTAATTTAAAAAATTGAAGGTAAATGAGATGACTTCAATTTTAGAGGTACATATTTTATTATGCTTTAGGGCCTTTGCCCATGGAGAAACTGAGATGAAACCAGTTGTCAACACAATTCGAAGTTCGTGAGCCGCTACTATTGCAACCTGTTAACAACGCAACTGCCACACAACCAGCAGTGCTGGTGCGTTGACAACTGGTTTCATTTCAGTTTCTCTAAGAGTGAAGGCCCAAAGTCCTCAACCAATAATTTTTGTGTGATTTATTACCTGCATTGAAACATTCATAATGTTAGAAACCGTTCCCTCTGGTTCAGGATAAGTGATTTCTGCTGCATACTCATATCCAACAGATAAATATCCTGTCACAAAGAATCTGAAATGTAATAATTTCAAATAAATTAAGTGTTTAATATTTTTACAGCCCAATTTTAGTTAAACTCCACCTTAAGAGGGAATAACCAGACAAAACCGGAAATATATCATTTTTAAATCAAATTTTAGATGTTTTGACTCTTTTCCACAAAAAATTATGAATTGATTTCGAAAGACTCTTATCTAGTAAAACTATTTTAAATTTTGAGAAGATATGTTTATTTTTATAAGGTTTTAGCATAGATCGTTGGCAGATTTGTTAAATTTTCAAACAAAATTTTGTATTATACAACATACATTTCAAATCATATAATCATGCAGTAAAATAAATCAATAAATTATTTGGGAAAGCTACTTTTCAGAATATTAATTTTAGTTCAAATAAAATCGTAAAAAAAAGATCCGTGCCCTTGTTTTGTGACGAAAATACTCCAGTTTGTCTATTTATTTACGGTCTTACAAACTAATATATTACATTCTTATTTTGCTTAGACATTATTGAAAAATTATAAATTAAGTACTTAATTACAGAAAGTACATAATTTTATTTGTTTTATCATCACAAGTATTTTTGAATGTATCAAAGCAAATTTGGAATGAAATAAAATCGATATTGAGTTATTATGTTAAAATGCTGGTATGGAGAATAATTAATCTTTCTCATGTACCGTTGCAAGGGTACGATCGCAAGATCATCATTCGACGAAATTTAAATTTTCGGCCGCTGGTTATTGGCTCTTAAAGTAAGGGTCCAAATCCAAAAGTTGAACTACCTATTTTTAAATATGATTGATATCTTGATTGATATCTATGATTGATGATTTTTTCCATTGCATGTGTTATTTATAAGAAAAAGGGAGATATTGCAAGAGAAGTATTAACAGTGTAGGTACTAAGGACTAATACTGCAGTGATGGTTCCAACATTGATATTTATTTATTCTATATCAGATAAAACTCCTTTAAAAGTTACAAAAGTATTGAATAATCAGTTTTAAAAACATTTACCCCATTATGAAGCAGCTGATGTAGACAACGTAAATATGGCCGACATCTAATGTAAAGGTATAGATCAGTAATCCAATTACAGAGGCTACGTAGAATATGACGGATGTCAGCTTGAAGCGGTGAGTCTTGTCCAGCACGACACCACTCAGTAAAGCTCCAATAGCCCCTGCAAAGACTAACACCAAACCAATTCGGCCGACGTCTTCATTTGCAGTCTGAAACGATGCAGATAATTAAAAATTTTACTTTTTTAATCTAAAACAAATTAACAAGTAAATACAAGGTATACAAAAAAATAACTATGCAAACAAGTTCTCTAAAGTTGGGTGTTTCGATTTCAGTTGGGTGCTGATTTCGGTTCCATGATAACTCAACAAAAAGACATTTCAACACCCATTTGCAAATTCATTAAAAGTGATGAAAAAAAAAAAAAAATATATATATATATATATGTTTATCGCGCGACGGTACACCAGTTTTTTGTTAATCCGTTTGATTTTGTTGATTCCTACAGATATGTTGATCTATTACCGAAGTTGGCATACATATGCTGATCCCATGGATCAACTTGTGTCATCGAAATTTAGCTGTAAGCCACGCCCATTTTCCGGTCGCATATACATTTTACACTTTTTCAATTGTTGATCCCATATGTCTGACAAATTCTGACTGGCAATGATCGCGTGGTACTTTTTAGCTTCATTTAGTATCTGAACCCTATGAAGATTAATTTATACTTAAAGAGGATAGACTGCCTCAAAATTTCGTCTTGGTACTTACCCCTCGAAAACTGTTTTTGTGCGCCACTCTTCAAACGGATTAGGTAAAGGGTTTTTTTTATCGCTACCCACTTGTGAGACGAGTTAAATTAGGGAACAAATACTCGATCGAAGTATACATAGAATAGACGTAGCATATCTAATGGAGATGGCTTGAGTAATGACTAATCGAGTAATTTTAAATGTGTAATTATTCCAATTTGGGAAGTAGGTATGGGTACGGACGCCCCGGGAACCATTTACTGGATAACCAAAGCCTCTGCCGTAGGTCACCCCAAGTGGTTCGCTACGTTTGGTGACTTAGCAGGGGTGCCCGGGTTCATGGGGTCCAGGTCTTGGCGGCGGATTCGTCGGCCTGCTGCGTGGCGGGCCGGATCAACAGAGATTGGTTGAGGGAGGCCTTTTGACCTATGCAGTCGGACTCTCTCAACCCATCGCCTTACACCGCAGTTGGAGGAATGGATTTTTACGTCCGTCACTCCTGGACACACTGACCCCCAGATTCCTACCCACCCCTCATTCCTTTTTCCTTTCCAGAACTTCCTATCCTTCCCTTCCTTAAAAAGACCCTCCAAACAGCATCCCCCAAGATGACATAGGCCTTGAGGGAAATTATTTTTCACAGGGCCTACTGTGTGGAAAAAATTTAAAAAAAAAATTAGAGTACAAAATTCGACTACGAATCCGGAGATCGCGAGTTAGATAGACATATGAATCCATCTCTCCCACTGCATTGCAAGGCGATGGGTTGAAAGAGGAATTTAAGAACCCGACTTCGAGTACATCTGAAGGTAGTGGGAAAGAGGAAGGAGGGAAAGTACCTGGCTATTCAGATCTGGTTATCAAACACGGCTAAAGGCATTTCACGCAACGTTTTAATTGTACTGGAACTTATTGTTCTATACATTTTTAATTAAATTTTAATAATAATAATAAAGCGCCGTTTTTGTGAAAAATCACCTCAAGGGAATGTGAATACTGCACAAGAGTCCCAACTACTGGAGCCAGTCAGACTTTGGCATCCCCAGTTTTGGTATGTTGTGAGGCTGTAGGTAGTGGAAAGGGGAAGGAGATGGGAGAGAAGGAAGGTGGGGAAGTACCTGGCTATTAAAATCTGGACACCAAACACGGCTAAAGCCATTTCTAGCAATGTTTCAATTGCGAATGGTGAGTCAAATATATATCAAATATTGAGAAATTAATAAAATGAATTAATTTAAATAAAGATTGTCCAGATTTTTATGCTTTACAATAATACGTTACTTTTCTTTGAATTTTAAATACAGTTCGAGTTTTTAATACTTAAAAAATATAACTTTTAATTAAAGTGTATTAATCGGAAGTGACTGCCAGTAAATATGTTTTTGCATCTTTTCTAAATAGTAAAATTAGATAGAACTTAAGAATTCTCAATAAATCGTACAGTGCATAACAGCATAGTACAGTGCATATGCATACAGTGCATAATAAATCGAGGCAAGCCCTCATCGACTCCAGTCCAATCCGTATTCAGGGTACAGATATAATCCCATCTACAGAAATAAAATTTCTGGGTTTCACAATAGACAACAGTCTTTCTCTTGAATCACAAATTTCAAAAGCTATGAGTTCAGGCTTTTTCCATCTAAGGCAGATAAAATCAATCAGGCGATGCCTTCCCTCCGATGGAGCAAAGTCACTCATAAATTCGTTCGTCGTCTCACATATGGACTATTGTAATAGTGCATATGCTGGCCTGCCTAAAAAACAATTCAATAGAATCCAGTCCGTATTCAATGCAGCGGCGAGAATGATTTTTGGCGAATCTAAGTATTGCCGTATAACCCCGCTTCTAAGGGATCGCCTCCATTGGCTTCGATGCCCTGAAAGAATAGAGTTCAAGATCTGCTTAATGACCTTCAAAGCATTGCAAGGAATGGCGCCAGCCTATATAGCGGAACTATGTGTCCGACAAAACTTAAGCGATAGACAGCTTACTCTAAGGCCAGCAGATCTAGATATTACTAATCGCTTAATCGAACTTTCTAAGTCAAATCGAGCCGTTTACTATGATCGATCTTTTCGTGTAACTGGCCCGCTCATTTGGAATAAACTTCCCTCAGCCCTTACTAATATCCAGAACTTGGCTGAATTTAAACGGGCTTTAAAAACAAATTTATTTAAAAATCGTACCTTTCATGAATCATAACTCCTTTTCAATATAATCTAATAAGCCATGTTCTTCAGGTTTCCGGTAATTGTTTGGTTTCGGTTGCCTCTTTACTGTATTTTTATGTTTAATGTGCACTCCGATTTTTTCTTATTTCTAAACGAAACTGCCTCCTGTTCTATGTTATATTTAACTCTTAATGATTCTTGTTTAAGGGCACCGTTATCGTTTAGCATTATCTATTGTCCTGTGCCAAAACAACGCCGTTGTTTGTATAAACTGTATAATCTTTGTTTCATAGTTTTTGATAAATTTTGTAAGGACTCGTAAGGAACACTATAATAGGATTACTCTTAAGTTTATTATAGCTAAGCGCACTTGAAGTGAAATTACACAAAACTGCGCTATATAAATACTAAGTTATTATTATTATTATAGTGCCCTTGAGGTGATTTTTCACAAAAACGGCACTCTACAAATCATCCAAATATTATTATTATTATCTCTGACGCCGCGCCTTATGCACAACCATCTTCGTATGTGAAGTTTGTTACAAAGCTTCTGAGATGTCACTCCCACACTTCCACATTGGTGATGTAGATTTGAGGTCATCTCACAAATAATATCAATTTTCCAAATTGAAAGTCAAACTTATCAAATTATCATGTCTAGGATTATACTGGGAAAGTGTTGAGAATAATCGAATAATGATAAACGACACGATCGAATAATGCATACATACATAAATATTTAAAAGATCTAACAAAAAAAATTAAATGTTACTAATGTTGCCTAGATATCATTTTTGGTTAAATTTAATAATATTTAGAATTCAATAATCATTAATAACATTATGTAATATGTATCTATAAAATAATTTTAGGTGGCAGATCGGAAGAGAACAAAAAAAAAGTATTTAATTACCGGATAGTAGGACAGAACTACTTGGTTGAGCAGCGTGGATAAGGCAATGAAAACCCCTATGTTTATTCCATAGGAAACCAGAAGCAACAAAAAGTTCCTGTCCTTCAATAGTCTCTTGATAAATTTGAAGTATCCATCTTGGGTATGTAATTGATCCTGAGCCGCCGACGGTGGAGTTGGAGGAGCCTTCTGGAAAACTAACAGCATGGTTAAAACATGCATTCATGTGGACGTATTAACTGTAGTTTGCTTGCCGTTGGACATTTTAATTATTGGCTAGTACATCGATATCGGAAATTTGAAATGCTGGAATGCAGTGAGCCCCAACCTTTTTATCGCCGCGGACCGGTCAACTGCTTTGATAATTTTACCGCGGCCCGCCGAAGGGGGGAGGGGGAGGGGAAAAGAGAATAAATTCATCAATACAATCAAACACATGCTGGTATGACACGTGGTTCCATGCCAACTCAGAATCAAGTCAACTCAATACCTCTTTGAAAAGTCATTAAAAGCTATGAATAAAATAATTTTAAAATAGCCCGTAACCCTAACTTAACGTAACCTATTTAACCAATTTTTTATATTTGTCACGGAATCTATACAATATATGATTTCCGAGGTAATCGTATTTGTCAATCTAGCAAAATTATGCTATAAGTAAATAAAATTAAACACAAATCAAAATAATGCAACAAATTGACCCAGTTTCGCAGAAATTCAACCAGTTCACAGTCATCCAGCGCCATTTTGTTTTTTTGACAGATGAAAGGTTCTTGTTAAATGCCGATTCTTAGTCGTTTCAGCTTTTGAACGAATTGTGATCAGCAGAAGAGGACAACTATTTTATTGTTAAGCCTGCCAGCTCATTACAATTTGATAGAAAGCTGTGATGCACCTAGAATCCGCGTTTAACGAGGACCTTTCAAATCTCAAAAAACAAAATGGTGCTAAATGGTCATTTATAACAATGTTACATTTGAATTTCTGCGAAACAGCTGGGCCTGAAGGATATGATTTATTAAAGGATATATTTACTTACATATAATAACCAAAAGTGCCAGAACAGTGTTTATTCCAGCCATGGTATAGAACATGGCCCGCAAATCATCTCCAACCTGGTCCTTGTCAATATTGTTCTTAACCATCAATGGTGGAATCAGAAATGCAAATGCATTTCCTATCTGGAAAACACCATACTTGATTACATTAACACACTTCAGTGGCGGCTCAAGCACTTCTTTGGTGGTGGGGATCGACATTTTTAACGTACTGTACCGTAATATCACCAACCATAGAATATAATATAAAATTTCTCTAAAAAAAAATTGTATGGTCTAATCATACTAATCGGATGTCTAAAAACAAAATAATATAAATTTTCTATTGATATATACTATACTTTAATAAAAATAAAGCTTTATCTTGCAAGATTATTATCGAACTTAATTTGAATGCGAGCGATTCCAGCACACAAACAAATGGTTCAGTGGAGATCCAAAGCATTGTCCCCATGGTATTTGAATTCACACACGGGTGCGCATGCGCGGTTCCATACGATCGCGAAACAACGCAAGGAATGAACCATATCGCCTATGGGGAGAGTTCGGACTGTCTCCCAAGTGCGCAGCGGATTCTGCGCACTGAGAAATAGACCCGCCACATTCTCATGCGCCATACATTGTTCGCTGTACGCGTGTCGGGTCTTATTAAAATCATCCGGAATATTTTTTGTTTAAGGAATTTATTCACTTTGGTGAAGACAAAGCATCGACTGTTATTTCCTTTAGTAGGTTTCGAGTGTAACTGGTGGGAACTGTCCCCTTTGTCCCCCTGTGAAGAACCGCCACTGACATACTTGATTACATTAATATCTTCCGGTTTGAAGCATGCCTTTCACTACGAGTGGAGCAGACTCCTTTCGACTCACAAACATCAACAAGATACACATATTTCCATTATTTATTTATTAAAGCAGAGACTCATTATGCTTACTTTCATTTCCTCATTCCTTTGTCCGTGGTTTCCCTCATATGGATCCCCTGGAGGATTTTGTAGTGGGAAGGGTTTGTCCATCAAAAGTCCCTCATTAGTTCCCTGAAGGCCTCATGGGGGAAGAGTCCACCTAGCTGGCCTCCCCTCTCCTCTACACTTCCCCTAGGCTCCTGGTTGTTTCAATGGTCCGTTTTTGGTCCCACAATTATATAGCTGTACTAGTATTGAATTTACAGAATTGTGCTTACAAATAGTGCCTAACCTGATTTCCAGCCACACCAAAGCTGCATGCAGTGGATACCTGACCAGGGCCAAACCATATGGCGGCCAGGCTGGGGGGTGTGCCCAGGAGGAAGGGTTGGGCGATTCCTGCAATAGTCTGGCCCAGGAAGGTCAGCCAGAACAAATCTCTGCTTACAGAGAACACCTTCAGCCAGCTGCCAAGACAAGTGCCCACCATACCCAGCATCACAGCGGTACGCAAGCCCTAGAAAATATTTATTCTGTATGAATAAAATTACTTTGTTTAAGTGTCGCTATATTAAAATGCAGTAGTATTTAGTAGTAGTAGTATTTATACAGTGGACACGCGGTAAACCGGCCCCTGGCTAATCCGGCGGCCCCTGTAATCCGACATGCCTGATGATTGAACAGACTGTAACTTGTATGCGCCACCACTATTGTGCTCGACACCACTATTGTTTCAGTTTGAATTTGACTGTATACTCATAACAAAAAAATGAATATATTATAAATTGATTGGTACATATTATCCTCTGATAATGTTATTTTTATAATGAAATATTAGCTATCTATTTTGATGTTTAATTTACTAAATTCCACACACATTATAAACATTATTATGTAGTATAATTCGTAGTTCAAATAGATTCTTTGATTTGAATTTTGTCGGATTACAAGGTACTCTTATTTAAATAATTCCGGACTCTAGAGGGTCTTAGGCAGTAGTCTATAATCCGACAAATTCGATAATCCGACATCGCCCTGCAAAACGTTTGTCGGATTACCGCGGGTCCACTGTACTTGTATTAAGTTGGAGCTCTTTTAACCTCTCCACGAGTATGGACGAAACGGTTCGTCGAAGCGAAAAAATACCCAGAAGAGTATGGACGAAACGGTTTGTCAATGGCTGTTATTCAAATACCGTCATATTTAATGAAACTATTTGATTTGTAATGGCTTCTTCTGACATCTGCGCGTAGTTTTTTGAAGTTTTTGAAGACATACCTACAGTACCAACTTCACAATTTTAGTTTAAAAATTATTTTTGCGTCATTTAGCGGTTGTCAGAGGAAGAAGCAGTTTTTTTGTATGGACATATTTTTTTTCGATGTTGGTTTATTTTCGTGGATTGATGTTGACGACGTTTTAATTCAAAATGTAATATTATTTTTAGTTAAACTATGATAATTTATAAAAAAATATTAAAAAAATAAACCAAAAAAAACTCACTCCTAACGTACAGTTTTGTTTGCCGAAACTCACTCGCGGAGAGGAGTTAAAAAACTTTTCTCTGATATAAAATAATTTCTTGAACTCCTTCTGTGTGACTAGCTACATTACATCCTGGAGAATTTAGGTCTAGCGCACTACAGTTGCACTTGCATTTGCATTTTTATTTACATTTGAAACGTCTATTTGCTGATTAACCCATTGACACACGAAGCCGTCGAATCCTTAGGGTCATCGGGCATTTACCCCCATTTACTTTACCTATATCTCCCATTTACTTTTCTTTAAGGCACCACCTAGGAACCGGCTAAGGGGCGCGGAAGCTGAGTGTGGTTTACGGCTAGACCGAACGTCATGCGCATTCTAGCTGGGACTGCCAATCGATTGGAGAGGAATTCCACCCGTTTTCCAGCGCCATACCCTTATTATTTATGCACTGTCTTCCCCCTTACAGGTGCTTGCAGGATAAGCTGGATGTAATCACCCAGCGCTTGCCGTATCATGAACCTGTCCCACCAACCTATCCCATTATCTTGTCTATACTTAGTCACACTAACACTTATTGTATCTTGTATTTCCCGCCAAGCACTTGCACACTGCTTACTAACAACATATGCAGGGACACTAGAGGTCTAGATTCGTTTAGAAATTAAATGTAGATTTGTACATTCAAAAAAATTAGAGTCCTTACGAGAGCCTTGAATGAGTAACCATCTTTTACTTTTATACCAGGGCGGGTAAGTGGTGGATAACCTCCAATGTCTAAAAATATATTTTAAAATCTGTTTTTGTACATATACTTGCACATATAGATCCCTTACAAAGAGATTGGTGTGCATTATTCATATTTATTCATAAACTGCTCGTTCATAGATGAAATTAGTTTAAAAAGAGAGGCGCTAATTTAATTATTACAGCAAAAAACATTTTTTGCAAGTTATGCTTCAAAATATTGAGATAAATTGTTTTAAGGGAAAACTTAAATTTATTCATAAACTGCTCGATCACAAATGGCGCTAATTTAATTATTAAAGAAAAAACTCTTTAAGGGTAAACTTAAATTTATTCATAAACTGCTCATTCACAGATGGCACATATTTAATTATTATAGCAAAAACACTTTTTGCTGACTTGCAAAAAGTGACAAACACTTTTTGCAAGTTATGCTTCAAAATTAATTGATTTTTTGCGCCCCTACAGTATATGAATTTGAATAGTTTTGTAAAAACTCAATTCTTTCAAAAAAAGCATTCAATTACAAAATTGGATTGAATCGCTGATACAATATTTCAGAAAAGTATTTCTGAAGAATTCATTCCCTGATACGGAATCACTTCAACATTCCGTTTAATAAGCCATCTCCAGAAAACATTCCCAAATCTGTTAACAAAATTATGCAGTCAATTTATAGTTGTCTGTTGGTTTGTTTTGAAATTGTCGCAGAAAAAGGTAGCATTTTGTCCTGTGTTTCTGGTCGGTACATAAAATTTTACCTTGGCGAGAATTTCAGGGTTGCCAATAACATCATTAATAATAATTGTATCTAACAGAACAGGGTCAGAGGCTATTCGCCAATCAGACAGCAAAATCAGATTATGTTTTTTCATGTCAATTATTATTTTGAATTGGAATAATCAGCTTAAAATTAGTAAATCTAAGGAATTTGTGATGTACTCTTTCTAAATTGTTGGAATGCGCTTTGTAAAATGGGGACCAAATGGACGAATTATACTCTATCTGACGTCTTACTAAAGAATTGTATAGTGTTTTCAAACATTGTAGTGACTTGAAGTCAGTTGCAGTTCTGCATATAAAACCAAGCATTTTTAAAGCTTATTAGTCATTTAATTTAAGTGCAGAATGAATGTTAACTTTTTGTCAAATATCCAAGTCCCTGATTCGAGCGACTGGCGTTAATTTTGCATTATTTCGAGAGAATTCATAAATAAAAATATGACTTTGCATTTTACAAAAACGAATGACTTGACACTTTTGAACAAGTCTTAAGAAATAAAGAGTCGATTATGCACCAACGATATCATACTCTAACTAAATAAGTTTGTAAGATATAACCATTATCTAAATTACATAATATTGTTTATATATTTTCAAATCATCAGCGAATAGTTGAACTTGAACATCTTTAAATATACTGACAATTGAATTTATAATTTCTTTTTTAAATGTCCCAAAGTGAGATCCCTGGGGAACTCCACTTGTGGATTTGAAAACGTAAGATTCTACAAAATGTATTTTAACACAGAGTTCTCTTTTTAATTACATTTATTTGAATTTCAATTTTGTTTTCGAAAATGAATGCAAATCTTGGATGTGGAAATTAACGATCCGATCGAGCTGAAACTCGGCAGGTAGACCTCTTGAGATACGCAAAGCAAAAATTGGGGGTAAGCAATTTTGTGGCACGAATGCAATGACGTTATATAAATAGACTTGCCATAGTCTCACAAAGTCATAATATAAAGTGGCAAGTAAGCAACACTCTTTTTTTTTCATCGGTTTTCAGTAATTTCTTAATTCAAAAGTTATTTGTGCATAAAAAAGATATGCTACTTCCACACCAAAGCCAACCTACCAACTCGAACTTCCAACGCACGAACTATCCCTCTACACAATCATCCAAATTTTCGTAGTTGGAAGTTGGCCTCAGTGTGGCCGTACCACCATAAGACAATCAAAGAATGTGTGTGTATTTTTTCTTATGACGTATAAAATCATCTGGCAGGAAAAATGAAAATTAATTTTATTGTTTATAATAATCAATGATAATAAGTAATTTGCGTGTACTTATAAATGAAATATTATTTCTTCACTTTTACTACTGTTTGCCGTGTAATGGAAACATTTTCTCATCCCACAGGAGGGCATTTTGGCGCTTTTTAAATGCAATTTACCTACTGGTAAGACACGACCTTACTCGACGAGTGACAGCATAAATATACTATTCCCAGTGACAGTTCAGGACTAAAGTACCAGAAATCGAGACTAGTGTAATTGCCTTGCTTTTGGCTTCCCACTTTGAGATTTCTACCCCGCGTCTACAGTATATTAAGGCCCGTATCCTGCGCCACAATACACATGAACATTAGCTTGAACGGCACCCAAAACATTGAAAATTTGAACACTTCGTGTTCAAAAACCCTGTGTTCAAGCTTTACCACAGCCGACGGAAAACATTCATCTCCCGGGCGAAGGGGGAAGGCTGGCGGGGGGAAATGTGTTCATATTTTTACAAGAGCCGCGCGATGCGGTCATGTATGGAGAATCAGACCGAACAAGTTTTTGAGGTTATGCGCAATGAGCAAGCTTAATAATCACTAGTTTAAAATATTATGATACCTAAATACAATATAATAAATATATTTGATAATAAAATTATAACATAATAACGAATATTAACATTAATATTATTTTTGAAGTGGGTGAAGCGGGAGCGGGAAGGCAGGCGGGGCCGGCGGGGCCGGCGGGGGGGGGAAATAAGTTCATATTTTTACAGGAGCCGTACGAAGCGGTTGGTTGGTACCGGAGGTAAATCGAATGACGTTTGGGGTTATGTCAACCGCGCGAGCCTAATACCTAATTATGACTTTAAATTCCAAATAAATACTGTCGTAATGATGATTATATCTTTCGTGATCTCACTTGTAAATAAAGTCTATTAATTTATAAATCGGTTTCAGAGACACGGAAGAAATGACCATTTAAAATAGGTATTCTATTCTTTCCCTGATAAATAAATACCTAATAAAAATCTAGTTAGGTAGGTTAGGTCTAAGTTGAAATCTGCGTGTTCTCCTTTATATTTCGTTTACAATATCATCGCTAAATTTATTAACAGAACTCGACTTTTGACGTTTGAATTTCGAATGCGTAATTAATTACGCATTCGAAATTCAAATACTGACTTTAGGTCATAATAATTGATATTAGTCGGAAATCTTTCCTGGTAAATAAACATCTATTAAAATATCTCTGTTTTCTCCCTGATGTAGCATCTCTTCTTCATCGGAACATATTTTAACATTTATTTAAACGCTAAACGTCAAACGTCAAGTCAGTTGCGTACGCATGGACGCGTGGACTCGTGGACAGGCCACTAGCAAAGTGTGTGACCGCGCGAACTTCACACCTGTTCACACCAATCTTTCAAACCATGTTTCAAAAAACGCAGGAGACGGAAAACAATGAACGTTTATAGTGTCGTTCAAGCTACTATTCATGTGTATTCCGGCGCAGGAGACGGGCCTTTATAACGTCATTGCACGAATGTAGGTTTTAAAACTCAGCTCAAGTTTTCAAATTTTGGCGGTTTATGCCCAGTGGTTTGGCAGCCTGCCGCGCCGCCATACGTCAGTCAACAAAATTTGTTCAATTTCGCATATATTGGTTGAAAATGCCGGGCCGGTATTAGTTGAATTAGTTCATTTATGAAAATGCCCGAAGTCGTGTCACACCGCGTATAAAATTGTAAATTAAATTGTGAAAGAACCGCCGCATGGATTATGGAAATCACACTTCATTTTAACAATTAACACAAGAAACAACTATTAACGTACACAAAATAGGTTATTAGGTTCTTAGTTTAGGTAATCTAAGTAATTGAGGAGTATTTAGTTTGAAACGAAACTTCGCAAATGTCAAATCCATAATAAAATGGCAGCAGCCGAAATTTTTTACTTTGATTGAATGAAAATCGAATTTTAATGCATATTTTTGGTCTATCCGGACTGAAACCGATGTTTCTATATGTAATTAAGTTTAAAAGTAGTTTACTTTTCAAAATCTATGCCTATTTAAAGTGAAGCGAGATGCGGTGGTTCCAGGTGGTTCCATAAATAAACCAGTCATGGTGGTTCTTTCACACTTTACCACTGGTTTATTTATGTAGATACTCGTCACTTCACAACATTCCACAAGAAACATACTATTTCTCTGATATAAAATAATTTCAAATCAATAAATTATTTAGTATACGTACGTATTTGTCCAAGATCCAGCCACAAGGGAAGAAGAGAGGAATGTAGACTATCAGGAAGATCACCGATGTCATGTTCACCCACAAGCTGCTGACATTATAGTAGTCCGTGACGACATCAGTGATGATGGAATATTGGAGCCACTGAATGGCATTGGCAGCGGTGGACAGCATGAAGAGACCCAGCATTAGCCATCTTCTTCGATAAACTTTATACTCAATCGGCACATCAGGTACTATTGCTGCATTTGAGCTGCTTATCTGGTGTTCAACAGACTGTAGATCTAAGTCATTTGTCATTGTTGGAAAATGCTTGTTGACACACAATTATTATTAAAAAAATCGGAAAAATGCCATAATAAAATATGAACACAGAGAAATAATCCGATCTAACTAAACTCTAAAACTGTTATTGTTTTTAATTGATTCATTGTTTCACTTTATTATTTTTTATAAAACTAAAATATTAAATATTACAAGAATATTTTTTTAATTTGTAGTCACTGCATTGCGGAATTTATGCGAGACAATTAAAAAAAAGTGCTAATTCAGCAACTTGCCAATGAAGACTGAATAAAATAAACGTATCATGTCATCCATACATAATAATAATATTTCTCTTGATGGTGTAATTTGTATGCGACGTAAAACACCTGATTTACCTCTAGAAACAGAGCCGCCCCAACAGCATTATATATATGTATATACAAATCGACGGTCCCGAAGAATAATGTCAGATCAAGAAATAATTGTTACAATAAAATTCTTGAATAATCACAAATCGTTTTTGATTTTGCAAAAACAAAAAACCAACAACACTGCTGAGTGATAAATGGATTTTGGATAGTAGTTAAATATTGAGAATTCTTTGTCTCGCTAATAAATAATTTTGAGCATTATTTTAAAATCTTCATTTACATGATTTCAACACATTGCAATTTTATTTTTGTCATGAGTTTTAAGTAACAATGAAAATATTGTATTTATTAAGATGTTCAAATCTGAAAAAACTGACACAGATACATATATTTTTTTTAATAAATACGATTTTCACAAAATTTATCACATCCATGCTTGTAAATGCCCGGGTTCATGGGGTGAGGTTTTCCAGGTCTTAACGGTGGATGCATCTGCTCTCCTGCTGCATGACGGGCCGGATCAAGAGAGACTGGTTGAGGGAGTCCTTTTGACCTTTCCAGCCGGACTCTCGACCCATCACCTTGCTTCACAGATGGAGGGATGGATTGATACGTCCGTCACTCTTGGATACACTGACCCCCAGATTCCTACCCACCCCTCAAACCTTTTTACCTCTCAGAACTTCTTATCCTTCCCTTCCTTAAATAGACCCTCCACACAGCGTTCCTTAAGATTATTTAAGCCCTGAGGGAAATTATTTTATTGTGGAGTTATTGAAAAAAATATATAAATATATATATTTTTTTTTTACATTTTTCACATATGGGCCACTCTTCTGCTGAGCAAGAGTGACCCAAATTCTCAAATACAAGTATGCTAAAACAAGTGTAGAATTTTGTAGAGTTCACCGCACGAGGTCTGGGAGAGTGGTAATCTATTGAGACAAAGTTTTTTTTTTACATTTTAATCATTTAACAGGGCCACTAAAGTATAAATACTTTTCAAAATGAAGAATCCGCCACTGCTCAAGTATAATTACATAATTACCATGTTCACCTCAGAACAGGTTTCCCCAATGACCTTGTTAATTCAAGACGTTGAGGCAAAAAGAGAAATCTTGTTATAAAAAAGTTGATTATGTAATATGGAGAAAATAAGAAGTTTTCGCAGAAGTGCGAATGACAAAAAATAGAACTGTTGATTCAGCTATTAAATTCATTAACTTATTTTTAACTGTAACAATTTATATACAATGAAAAATGTCATATTTCTTATCGTCAGTTTCGCTAATACAGAACTTTAATTTGCATTGTGAATCGACTTTTTCTTGACAATGTAATAGATTATTCTCATCAAGAAAAAAATTCCTCAACAAAGTCTCTCTGCTGCCTGCAACTTGAACTAGATATCAAACTTAGCAAAAAGCATTTGAATAAAAATGTGATGCCAATAACTGATTACATTTATGGACTTGTGGCTAGGCTTACCATCCGTCCGGATTAATCCGGACATGTCCGGACTTTTAGCCTTTTGTCCGGATTTTTTGGTTTAGATGGAATATGATAATAAAACTTACTAAGTAATATCAAATAAGTTTTTAATCTTTGTTAATTTCCCACTCATCTAAAAATAAAATATAAATCTTCTTTAACATCAACTCATGGAGATCAAACAATAAATTTTAATTGCAGTTGTAAACAATCAACAAGTTCAAGTTCAAACATAAAATATCTTCTTCAAAACTTAACACTTGTTTTCGACAAATATATAAATTTTAATATTTTTCAGCGCCAGATACTTGACGGAGCAGCTTCCGTTCATTCAAAGTTTTCTTATAGAATTCTTCGCAGCTCATAGTTTTAAGGTTGTATTGAATCATCAACAACGATCTGACCGAGGGTACAGATAATCTATTACGCTCTTTTGTCCACTGAGCTTCCATTAGAGAAAATACTTTTTCTACACTTACGTTTTGAGCTTGGATAGCAAAAATGAACTGGCAAATAAATAGAATGGGCAATCTGGCGATTGTGAAGTTTGTAAAAATGGTAACCCACATTTTATGAACCATCATACTAAAAAATGCATCGTTTGTTGGGATATGAATGAATTGACGGCTGTTACTTCATAGAATAGCTTTACATCATCGATAACAACACCTTTGGCTCTCATATATTTCCATCATGTGATTAAAATGTCCGGACTTTTTTTGGACTGTCTGGCTTTTTGCCAGGACTTTTCAATTTTCTAAATGGTAACCCTACTTGTGGCCCCATTGGTTGTTTTATATTATAATATTACGTAACAGCTTCGCAGCACCTGGATTGAAGTATTATTATGTAATAATTAATAATCCAAGTCTGTTGAATTCAGGTGCATTGACTTCTAGAAATTTGTTTAAATACTTATGATACGTTGTAAATATATAAACTATTGCGATATTATTTATTTATTTATTTAAACGCCCATAGGGCTTTTACATATAGTGCAGTACATGTGTTTGGAAAAATATAAGAAATAACATAATATAATATAAACATAATATAAATATAAGAAACAAAATAAAGATAACATAAGATATACAAAATATAGATAACACCAAGTATAATAGTTGACACAAAGCAGGTAACATAGAATATATGGTAAGTAAATTAATGTGAGATTGTTATTTTAATTAAAGAGGGAAATACGATAGGATTGTCAATACTTATGTTTGTAATTAGCAAACTTTTTTAAAGTATTTATTACGTGTTTATCGAAACATAGCTACCATAATATTTCGATTAAGGTGCTATATAGTGCATGATATTAAAAATTAAATTAAATTATAAACTATTGCAATTTATTTTTTTTAAACAGTAAGTGCACACCTGGCAATATGATTGTAAATTATAGCCCCAGTGCGAGACCTGCATGTCTATTGAAATTATTGCATGTCTATTGATTATGTCAAAACAAAAATTATTGCATGTCTATTGATTATGACAACCCTATTTTTCCCCACAGTTGGTATTACAGAAAAATAAATCACATATTATAATTAAGCAAAGCATGTCTGATTACGTCTATAAGGGATCGAAATGAAAATCTAGTCTCCATCAATGGAAGCAATCTTCCGAACAGGCCCTCCATTAATGTACTTGGTGTAACTCTAAGTGACCAGCCAGAGTAAAGTTAGCCTCTCAAAAACTGGACGTTTTACAGGGCCCGCAGATACTTTAACAGTACACAACTGCTAACCCTGTACAAATCACAAGTGCGCCCCACGGTTGAATTTGGCAGCCACCTCTGGTCTGGAGCTCCAAAATACCTGAAAAATACCCTCAATTCTGTGCATAAACGGGCGGTCCGTTTGATAGATTCTCCCATCTTAACAGACAGATTGCAATCTTTAGAGTACAGGCGTCGGGTGGGAATGCCATCCTTGTTCTACCAGTATTTCAATGGAAGATGCTCTGAGGAACTAGCGTCATTGATCCCTTCGGCACTGGAGCATAGTCGGGAAACACGCCAAACGTGTGCCCAACATATGACCAGTCAGTGGTTGAGTGGGCATCGCGTTTGGGTCTCACCTGGGCGTCCCATGTTCGATTCCTCGACTGGCTAAGTCCTCCTTCACAACACAAGCAACATTTTCGGCTTTCTGTGGTGGTAGTAGGAGATTTTCAAACATTGTTGGGTTATTCATAACCCGGGAAAGTTTGTCTTTCTTTTTAAAAAAAAAAATATGTACACGGTTGAAATTGTCACACGAGAATGGGTCGCTTCTTCGACTCGTTCTTGTGTTCAAAAACTGGAATGGTTTGCCGGACTCTGTGTTTCCTCCTTCCTTTAACATGGGTCAAGACCAATGTTTATTCCTTCCTCTCCTCAAAAAGACCCTCTGCACAGCATCTCAGATGACATAGACCCTGAGGAAAATTATTTTCCTCAGAGCCTCCTGTATGGAGTTAATGTAAAAAAAAGCAACAATAATAACGAATTTAAAATCAAAATAAAGTAAAATAGAGGAAATAAATGCATTCATGAGAAAAGTTATGTTCACTGAAGCTAATACACAGTACAGTTTTATCAAATTATTTAAACTTTCATCCTTACTTAAAAGGGTCTTAATATTGACTGGTAAGTACACTTCCCACATGAGCCTTCTCACATCACCACTAACGGCAACTGTGGGAACTAAACAAGGACCCCATCGAGGACTGAGATTAGTACCCCCCACACGTAGAGTTCGGAGCGGGACTTGCCCCGCGCCACTTCAGGCCGCCGCGCAATAAAGTAAAGACTAAAAGTATGATAACGGATTAGAGCGCAGTTCATTGTGAGACTTTTCTGCGCGGCGGCCTGAAATGGCGTGGGGCACGTTCCGTTCCGAATTCTACGTGTGAGGGAGACTATTGACTGTCGCAGAGTTTGAACTTGACTTTGAAACAAAAACTTCCTTTTTTGGCAGACCAAACCTAAGAAGAATTTCAATGATTGGTGTCAAATAAATATTTTCTTCAAACAAGAATTCAGTAAGGCAAGGAAATAAAAAAAGAGTAAATATTAAATACAAATAGTTTTTTATTGTAGAAAATAACATAATGAACAGAATATGTTTAAATTAAAAACAGTGGGATTTGTAGTCTACAGATTTTCCCCGGAAGCCATGTCTCTCATTAGATTGGCCATAAATTTATCTATTTTCCGTAAATCTTGTTGAATTTCTGTTTTGTATTGCAGACACTGAAACAAATAATTTTCTATATTTAATTAAATGAAGACAAAATTAGCGAAACTCAATCTAAAATCTGGAAACAGAAAAATCAGAAAAAGATATTGGCACCTCTGGGACCTCTCCTGGGTTCGTGTCCCAGAGGTGCAAATATCTTTTTCTGATTTTTCTGTTTCCAGATTTTCAATTGAGTTTCACTAATATTGTCTTCATTTAATTAAATATTACAATTTGAGGTTTTACTCATAAAGTTAAAAATAATTTGTGTTATAAAATCTGTTTTGGTATGTTTTGTTCCGCAATTTACAGTTTTCTAAAAAATATGTTTCCCATTCTTGTAGGCAACATAATTTTGATGTGACATTGCATTTCTATGTCAGGGAATATAAAGAACAAACGCATAAAAATAATACATTGAAAAGAAAATTGTTGGATATAATTTTTACAGAAGCTGCAATATATTTCGGAAATTGGTTTAGTGTTGCTAGAAAGTATCAGTATGTTAATATTGGAAGCGAAAACTTTGTACCCCTTTTAACAAAAATTGTGCGGACGGAGGAGTATGAAATTTCGCACACTTAGCGCCTCCGTACATGGAGCTACTTACAAACTATTCGAGCCTGATGCGCGTAGCACGCACACCGCTCGTGGGTACCCGCCATACAATTTTGCTGGTGTTCGTACACGGCGCTGCGCGACGGATGTCAGGTTGAAGTCGGTAGCGCGCTAACGACGGTGCTGGTAGCGCGCTACGCGTTGTAGCATTCGTGTCTGCTACTTTCGTTTGACGTTTGACAGAAATGGCGTCTGAACATGAAAGTAATGTTAGATTTGTTCTGGAAGTGAATAAAAATGCGTGTTTACATAACTTTACATTACCAGAATACGCAAGAAAGGATTTAGTGAAGAAGGCATATATTAATGTTGGAAAAAAAGTCATTTGACATCGTTCGACATCGTGTTAACTCCACGGCTGCACGTGAAAAATGATCAAGTTCAGTATAATTCGGGTAGTACCGTGTACGGAAACCAGCTTTAAAAAGTAGTACATCTGCAGGGTACTTGTGGTTGTGTCACAATCACGTAGTTTGTAAGTATCTCCATGAACGGAGGGCCTTATAGTTTATATAGAGAAGGAGTGCAGAATGCTAATATTTTTTTTAAATTATGCATAAAAACTACATTAAATCAATTAAAAAAAACATGACACATTAAATTAATTATGGTCGAATTTCGACCATTGGGCGACCACTAATACAATTAATTGTGTAAATAAGTTGGGGGATTCTTTATTATATTCCTCTTTTTAAAAATTGGTAAATTTGTTTTTTTTTTACATATATTTTTCCGCATATAAAAATAAAATCTAAGATAATGTTGCCATTTCCATGAAATATATTATAATATACTGAAACTTGAGTAAACTGCATTATTTTTCTGTAAACAAAGAAGATGGGCTATTACTAATGGGACTGTAATAATTTTTTATACCCATTACTAATTGGAATTTTAACATTTTTTTTCATTATGAAATATTAATATAAATCACAGCCAGAGGTAAAAAACACAATATATTCAAACTTCCATGAAATCAAAATATGAACGCCATCTTTAGGATATCATGTGAAAGTACAATAATTTATTTATGAAAATATTAGAATTAAGGTGATCCAGGAAAAAAATCTAAATCGGTATCCACGCCTCGTTTTGGGAGGAGTTTAAAAATACTTGAGAAAAAGCTTTTGGAAAGGCTGGAAAAGATATATGAGAATTTTTTTTTAAAGGTTAATTTCGTAAAGGCCTGTAAAAAACATTGACTCCTTTTTTACGCATAGTTTATTGTAATAACAAGGAAATTTAAAATTGATTTCACGGAGCCAAGCGTCGCGGAGTCTAGGACGTCTATTCCCCCTTGCAGGCGGGGCATAACTGATACGAAATGGGTGTGCCAGGTGCATGGTTCTTGTGCCGATAGCATAAGGTTCACTTTAAAAATCCAAATTCGTAGAGTGCGGGCCGTATTGATTGATGTCAAAAATAACATCGAGAAAATGCACATTTTATTTTATTTTGTGAAGTTCCGGTATAAATATCATTTTTTTTGCGATTGTTTTAAAAGAAACTAAATTTGCCACATTAAACAATAAAACCATATCCGAAAAGGGGTTTATAAGTAGGATAGTTTGCACTTGAAAGTGTTTTTTTATAGACCTTATACTTTATTTTTTTTAGGCTTATTAAAAGACTTAATATTAAAAATGACCAATATTTTTAAGGGCCAAGATATGTTCTACATGCAGTATTTAATTGAAGCATCTATAATACTTCTAAGCGATCAAATTTTCAAAACAAAAATACATGATTTTGTATAATTTTGCATTATTTCACATTGGTTCCTCTTAAAAACAATCACAAATTACAATGATTTCTAAAAATTATGACATGGCAAGAACCGTTCAAGTAAAAAAAAGAATAATTAGAAATTTGATTAGACTAGCCACCTTAGGGGATTTAATAGTGAAGATACGTTACTGAAACAAAGTGACTGGGTTTCACTAAACTAGGTCCATTCCACACACTTTAGCGGCCCATTCCCATAAATATTCTTTGAATCTTACACCCGTATTCAGAGTCGATACTCTAGTTCAAGGAGTCTTCCTTTCCTTTAAAAAACATAGTTTTGTATTCAGAGACGCTACTAAGGTCGGTGTGACGTCACTTTATAAGGAAGCTACCTTCCTTAAGATTTCTAAAATATTTGTATTCAGAGACAGCTCTACGAAAGTCTCTACGACACTGCGCACGCGCATTCTTGCATACCTTGACTTTTAACTGTCAAAACTCAAGGTTGGTCGGAAGGGTACCTTTGCTTTTCAAAGTCGGTGATTTGTTCCCAATCATTGCTGTTAAAGACGTAAAACAACGGAGATGGATATTATTGTGGAAATGATTAATGAGTTTTTGAATTTCGCCGCTCATAACACACGATTTTTCAAGCCCAGGGTTCGTAGAAAATGTTTTAACATGCATTTTCTACGAAGCTTGGGGACAGCCAATTTAAAGAACGATATCAGCTAGAAAAGATAACAGTGATGCATCTTGTAATTCCTCTCTTATTTCCATATTACGCTTTAATAAATAATATGGCGGGATGGTATGTTTTAAGGTTTTCACGGCCAAAAAGTATTTTTGTTATTGTTTTTGGGGTTTTATGCCGTGTTTCGCTATCTCCTTCTTTAGCCAACGTTTCGGACAGCGTTACAGTGTCCATCATCAGGGCAGATGAGTAGGATCATCTACTCATCTGCCCTGATGATGGACACTGTAACGCTGTCCGAAACGTTGGCTAAAGAAGGAGATAGCGAAACACGGCATAAAACCCCAAAAACAATAACAAAAATATGGCGGGATATTTGTTTATAAATCTAATATACATTGTTTATCATTAAGCAATTCACAATCTCGAATTTATTGTCGAAATGCGATGCGAAACAAATGTCAACGGAGCATAAATAAACCAACAATATTTCAACACTTGGTTACTACACAAAAAAAGGGAATGCATCACCAAGTTACTAATAATCCCATCTTAGTCTAATCCTGACTCTCTATTTACATATATGCGATATTTAAATTTTTAGAGATTTATGCTTTCTTATTAATATTGCTTATGTTTTACCCATGTCTAGTTTAATACTTTATATTATTTTGTTGAAATGTTATTGTTTTTATATGCTAGCTAAACTCTTAAATTTAATAAAACTGAATACTGCATGCATGCGTATACGTTTGTGTATGTATGTTATGTTTGTGTGTATGTGTTTATAGGATTAATATGTTTTTATATGCTAATTGTGTATTAATATGTTCATGTACGCATATTTATGTACCCGTCTCAGAACAGACATCGTCTAGTGAGACGGGTTACAGACTTTTCTTGTATTATATTGTTACTGTAATAAACGCCCGGGTTGCCGGCATTTAAAAAAAAAAAAAAAAATACGCAGACTTTTGACAGGCCGGTGTTATTTTTAACTTTTGAGTTTTTGAATTTTGAATTTTAAACACACAGCTTGTCACAAAACGGGGTACATTGTTCCAATAGAAGCACTACATCGACAATTTTCGGATGACGTCACAACTTTTTTCGGCGTAGACATAAAGGTCTCTACCTTAGGAAAGGAAGCTCAAAGTGTGGACTCTGCATAGAGGCGTTAAAGGTAAGGACGGTTCCTTCCTTTACTAAGGTAAGGTCGAGCCTTTACTTAGACAAAAGTTAAGGAGCGACTCTGAATACGGGTGTTAATATTCTTGGCAATCCTTTTCATAAGAGTAAACTGCATTTTTTGTTTGATTAGTATGAATATAATATGTCTTGTATTTTTAAATGTCATTGGAAGCAACTAGTGTTTTTATTGCTCAGTTGCACCTTGTACAGGGTGCGGCAGAGAGGACGGACGGTTTTAAAAAAATCATAAAATAGTTAATTTTTACTCAAAAACAAATTTATTGATGGGATCAGGTTCGCAAGGAAATAGCATTTGAGACAGTCAAGTGTGGAAAATCACATCAGGCATGTGGTGGCCGAAATCCTTGATGCAGTGCTGGAGGCGTTCTTGGAAGTTCGCGTAGACTCTCTCCAACATCGCTCTCTCAACTTGGGCGACTTCCACGCGAATTGCGTCCTTCAATTCGTCCAGAGTTTGGGGCTTGTTCTCGTATACTCTAGCCTTTAGGTGTCCCCATAAGAAAAAATCGCATATGGATAAATCTGGGGACCGAGGAGGCCAATGAACATTGCCAAACCTGGAAATAAGGCGACCAGGGAAGAGAGGGCAAATAACGTCCATTGATGCTCTGGCTGTGTGGGCGGTCGCCTCATCCTGCTGGAACCACACATGTCGGATTGGAACACGTCGCCGTCGTAATTCAGGGAAAAAGAAGTTGGTGATCATTTCGACGCAGCGCTCTGAGTTCACGGTAACAGCACGACCATTACCGTCTTCGAAGAAGTAAGGGCCAATGATGCAAGTTTGCGATACAGCGCACCAAACCATTACTTTTGGGTTGTGCAGCGGTCTTTCGTGTAACTGTTGCGGATTTTCATTAGCCCAATAACGGAAATTCTGCTTGTTAACCATGTTGTTCAGGTGAAAGTGAGCTTCGTCACTCATCAACAAAATGAGGTTCTCATTTTGATCGATCAGTGCTTCCATCTCACGTGCGAAGTTCATTCGTTGTGCATAATCTCCGGGCTGTAACTGTTGCACAATGGCCAATTTATAGGGCTGAAAACGGAGATCCATATGCAAAATTCGCCTTACCGAACGATCACTGAGGCGAAGTGCAGCAGCATGTTTCCGGGCAGATCGAGTCGGACTGCGAAGAAAGGCTTGTCGAACGCGTTCAACATTTTCAGGAGTTCGAACTGTTCGCGGAGCTCCTCTTGGTCTTCTGTTGATCAGTTCACCACGCCTGCGAAGTGATTCAACCCAACGAAGGATGGTGTTTCGAGAGGGAACAGCTCTATTCCGATGAATGTTGAAGTGGCGACAAAACTCACGCTGTACGACAGTGACTGACTCATTATTTCGGACGAAACAATCATAGGCGAAAACGCGGTGCTCCACCGTCCACGGCTCCATGACGACAACTGGTAAAACAATGCTAGGAACTCACGAGTCAAGCGGCACCCCCCCCACCTCTCTCGTAGACGGAGGGGGAGAGTACTACCCATCTCAAAAACGTCCGTCCTCTCTGCCGCACCCTGTATAATTGGTTATTTACCAAAAGAAACAAATTATTTGCAGTTAAATAGTTAGGTACTACTAAATAGCTATCATCTGCTAGATAATACTTGGTAAAAAGTGTTATTACAGCTGCTGTTGTGATTGAGAAAAATATCCTCCGAGCACAGAGGTGATAAAGTTGCCGAATTCCGCTGCATGCAATTTTTTTTAATTAACTCTTGTTTTCAACTTAAATACTGCTGAAAACAACTATTTAAGTTGGGGAAATGGGAAAACATGTAAATAATAGGTAATTAATGGGAAATTTATGCGTAATCCCTAATCTTCAAACTTAACTGCGATTGAGAAGTAAAAAAATAATTTTAATGCTTAGTAAATACACTAGTACTATAGTAAAAAAATGATTTTTATAATTTTTGATAAATGGTAAAAGATGCATTTAAATTCCATTTTTATTCATTCAAATTCAAAATTTGCCATAAAAAATGATTCCTTTGCCGCGATATTAATTGTTTTTTGTATGGTTTGACATTTGCGAGAGTTTCGTATCAATCTAAATACGCATAATTAGTTAGATTACCCAAACTAAGAAACTAAAAACCCATTTTGTGCATATAAATAGTTGTTTCTTGTAGTAATTGTTAAAACGAATAATGTATGTAATTTTGGCGGTAAGAAAAACTGGGCTCCCTTCATTTCGGGTAGTTTCTGAATTATGCTGCACACAAAATACACATTTTTTTGTAATTATTCCATTAGGCGTGCAGCAGAATTATGAAACTTTACACGAAAGGATGGAAGTCCAGTTTTTCTTATAAAAATTCGGTAAATTTTCGATTTTCGGGTAAATTAATGTGAATTTAAAGATTTTTCTAAAAAATATGTATACAGCGTGGCCAGTTTGATCGAAAATTTCGACTACCCATATTTACGCGCATGGAACCTTCAATCTTTTGATTAGTAGCTTTAACGTTTATATTGAAATACGCACCTTGCTGTCATCAGTAAATTTTAATACAAAAATTCCTTTGGAATGTGTATACTTCATTGTGTATCGGGTTTTTGAGGGATTCTGAAGATAAAGTCGCTCTGCAGACTTTTCGAATTCCTCCCAATTATTTATGAACGTCATTTTAGAATATTCAACGATTTGATGTGTAAATAAATTGCAAACAAAGTTAGTAATATTAACACATGGAACACGTCAAACTTATTTTACGGACGAGTTGTCAAAAATCGAAAGACAAAAAATAGAGCATAGCCGTGTCAGAGACAAAGCAATGGATTATAAATAACAATAGTACCCTTTACACACAGAGTTCAGAGCAGGACGTGCCCCGAGTCACTCCAGGCCGCCGCGCAGAAAAGTCTCACAGTGAACTGCGCTGTAAACCGTTATCTTACTTTCGGTCTTTACTTTTCTGCGCGGCGGCCTAAAGTGGCGCGGGGCACGTCCCGCTCCGAACTCTGTGTGTAAAAGGTACTAATGGATTGGTAATATAAATTTCGGTAAGCGCAACAGTACTACAGAATTTCATGATTTTTCGACCCCCCCCTCCCCCCCCCTCGTCCCTTTCTCACATCATCACATTTTTTGACCCCCTCCCCCCTAGTGTGATGTCACATATTTTGTAAAAAATAAATTTAAAAATAATCAAAATTAATTTTTTTACATTTGACGTCACAGAGCTGATGACCCCCCCATACCCCTTGTCACACAATGTCACACTTCTCTACTCCCCCTCCTTACGGTGTGACGTAATTTATGGATGGCCCCTAAGTTGGCGGTGGCGTAAACATGAACCCATAAATATCACGTTATATTTTAATCTGGCAACAGTGGCAACCAAACAGACAACAGCGCTTTCCTTTTCCGTCAACTTACACGTGTAGCACTGCAGTATCCGAAAAACAAACATAAAATCCAAATATATATTTTTTGATATCCGTGCCGGATTGGTATACTTATGGGCGTAGCCAAGTTTTGATTAAGGGTGGGGGAAAAAATAAAAATCTAGAGTAGGTACCGAAAAAAGTAAACTTTTACAACATATTCATGCTTTAGGTTCTATGAATGCAAAGAATTTAAAAAAAAAAAAGATAAATCATCCAATTAAGTGCTGTAAATTTGATAAAGCGACTAGGTCAACAATTCCAGAAGTCATGCATCAGCCACCCAGATTTGCTTTTTAAATACATTTAATCATAGTAGCACCCATTGATGATTCTCGAGCATAATTATTATTAAATTAAGAAAAAAGTAAAAGCAATGCAGCAACCGTCGAACCCGGCGTGCGCAAATAAATTTTATTTGATTAATTTGTGTTATTTCACAATTTATTCATTTAAAATAATATATGATATATTTGCGGCACGTTCCAGAGTGGAAGATACTAATAGTATCACCCTGGTGTAAGACCACCATTCAGAATTGAAACGTTGCTTGAAATGGCTTTAGCCGTGTTTAGTGACCAGATCTGAATAGCCAGGTACTTCCCCACCTACCTCTTCCCTATCTCCTTCCTTACTACCTTCAGCCTCACAACATACCCCAATTGGGGATGCCATAGTCTCACTGGCTCCAGACGGGAGCAGTTGGGACTCTTGTGCGGTATTTTATGTAAAAAAAAAAAAAAAACCAACTCCAATGATTACATCTCTACTTTGCAGCTTTTTTTTCATGAGTGACATGTAATGACATAATCAAATATTCTGAAAACATGAGAAAATTGCTGTTCTATATTTGTAGCTTTTTCGAATCCATAAATGTCTCTAGTCTCTAAAACGAAAAATATGACTACAAAAAATTTTCCGGGTGAAAACATGTTGACCAGATACATTTGCAAATTGTATTTTTCCGTATCTAAAGTAAATCCACCATTCACCCGTCAGTCCATAGATAACTGTAGAAAATCTTGAAACCACCATAGACGGGTATTTATGGTTTATTTATGCATAGATAATAGATCCACAAAATTGAGAATGACAGTCAATGACAGTTAACAGCGTAAATAAATCTAACCGCTTGCGACGTTCTTAACCTATGATGTTAAGAGTTTTATATTGTTTTTCACACTGATAATATTAAGATATAACGATAGAATCGTAACGTTAAAATGTTTCATCTTGCGTTCAGAGGGTTCTTACGAGGACACACAACTTTGAAACCCAACTTTCAGAAATTTATCGCTATGCAAATTCAAAACGGTTTATTTCAGTCTGAAAGATATAAAAGTGAAGTTCCCTTCTCGTCAGACTTAGGCAGTTGCACTATTCTTATCCAAGATGGTTGCAATGTCCAAGAACTGCCGCTGATCATCCGCAGAGTAAAGAATGTCTTGGCGCCTACCGAGCATAATCAGAATGAATTCTCCAATAATAGTAACGCTTGCAATTCGGATCTTCACAAGTTGATCCACAAGGAATTCCTCAAATGCTCGAACTGCAACGAAGTTATTACCCTCCTTTCCAAATGTAGCAGCATAACTCCTAATATTGCTGTTGGTGCAATGGAGCGGATATTTGATTTAAATGAGTCCTCGACTTCTAAAGACATTTTGCAGTGTGATATCAAAGAGTCTGACACTTTGGATACTGAATTGTTGGATAAGTTGATGGACATCATTTTATCTTCAGAAGACGTATATTGTTTAATGAATGGCATCGAAGCTCTAAAAACTTTGGGAGGAAAATACCGACACAAGTTGAGTGATGAGTTGCACAGTAGAGTGATAGACAATAAGCTCTCTGTAAAGCAACTGTGCCACGCCGTGCGAGTGTTTAGCCTCAACAAGGGTTGCCCCAAGAGCATACAGAACACAGACAAGTTGTGGATAGGATTTACAGATCATGAAAAGAATTTCACCAAGGAAAACCTTATGGACACTGTGGAGATATTACCACTTCTCAAGACAAGCCAGCGCGTGGTTCTGGGCGTCGTGGAGAGGAGCATCTCCTCTCTCTGGTGGCAGCTCAGCGGGCCCGACCTCGTCACTGTCCTGGAGGTGCTACACTCTTCTAAGATACCTTCTTCTCGGATACTGCACATCGTGGCCCGGTGGATCAACACCAATGTTCACACTCTGCCTGAAGATGTCTTTCTAGAAATTATTACTAAATGCACTGAACTAAAATACACCGATGACCAAATACAAAAAGCTTTAGAAAGGTATATGAAAGCCAAAGGTGTGAAAATAAGCTTGCATACCCTGGTGGTTTCTATTTTAAATCACTGTTTTATGTTTAGGATAAGAAATGGGCATATCTTGAATGGGTGTGCCGAGCATTTCATCGCTCACGGCAGGAACCTCCCAGCTATGTATATTAGACCAATGTTGTTTCCTTTTGGCTGGCTGAATTTTAACCCCAGCAATAGAATCAAGTTTTGGGAGGAAGTGGAATTGAATTTCAACGAAAAATTTTCCAAAATAAATGCGGAGGATGTTCTCGATATCATGTTGGCTTGCATCTATCTTCAGAAATATCCCTTGAATTTTGTGGAAAAGGTTTTTAATCCCCACTTTCTCGAGCGGGTCAATCGGATGCCTAATTACGTGTTACTGAGAAACAAATTAAAACTTATAGACACGGCCATGAGCCTCGAGTGCAAAAACTACCAGGGCCCTTTGCTGCCCCGGGACCACCGCTCTAAGTCCCTGCGGCACGATGGAAGGTTGCGACACCTGGTGAATCAGTTGCAAGACAGCCTGAGGAGCGTTGCGGGAGGGGATGGCATGTTCTCCCCCTTCGTGGTGCTGCCCAATATCTTCACTACGGAGCTGTACATAGTGGACATCATGCTGCACCCCAAGGGTCTCCGAAGCAGCATCCTCAACCTGAACCTGCGAGGCGACCGCAACATCAGTACAGCCATGTTGATCCATGTCCCCGAGCACTATTCCGCTAACGGCCAGAGTTTGATAGGCCCTCAAGCCATGCGCATTAAGCATCTCAAGCTCTTGGGCTTGAAAGTTGTCAGTCTTAATTATGAGATGCTTTACAAACTTAAAATTCACCCGGCAGCATTAAATCGATATTTAGTTGATATGATTAAGAATGCGGAGCCCGCTATATCTTGATAAGTAATGTTTCTCTTGTGATTTTATTGAATATTATAGACATACTGTATAATAATGTCCTGCATTAAAGTAGATCTCTTTAAATAAGCCGTACATAGAATTCAAGTCATTTTCTAAATTATAGTTTAGTACTTCTGTGGATATTTACCTTTTAACATATATGTAAATGAAACTCAAGTGCCATTATTAATTTTACATTTGGAGTATGGAAGTATGACAGACTAATCAAACAAGTTTTTTTATCACAACAGGATTAAATTATTCCATTCAATGATAAATCAAGAGTAACATTATCTATCGTTAATCTGTGGAAAAGAGATCTCCCTGAATGTAATATTTCTTAATTATTATTTCATCCTGTAAATGTTTCAATTATGTCAAGAACCTTCAACCCTCCAAAATAACTATTACAAATCGATCTTCCAGTTGAATAGTCAGACATCTCCAATTCTACCTCTAGTCTCAAGTGATCTAACAGCTATGTCGATCGCTGAGGGTCCGAACTTCTTAGATCTTTTTAATGCCAATATAAAATAGCTTGTTTTCCTTGTTTGTGAATGTTTCCTAGCTTGTGAATGTTTCATTCTGTTTGAATGTTATAAAATTGTTGTCAAATTATGTGAAACTGTTGTTTAAATGTTTAAGTAGATTGTACAGTATTAAATATTTGAAATGATTTGTAATGTAGAATATAAATTTTTTATCAGAATAATTCCTTTTTTGTTTTATTTTCAAAGACCTCTTTTACCTACCGTTACCTTCCTAGTTACTGCTTTGGATTATGCTCACGTCTTCCTCTTATTCTTACGGATTAGTTGTTATTTAAAAATAATTCTTTGCCTCATTTGTTATGTCAGCATACTATGAATTTTTTTAAATTCTTTGTGTTGGGTTTCGTAAACATTCTGTGAAATCAATAAAGCAGAGTTTTTTTGTGTTATTTTTATTCTATTACTTTAAGCAGAGATATAAAGTTTCTTTATTGAAATTCATGCGTTGTTTACAAAAGAAATAGAGCGCTCTAATATTACAAGTATACAAACATCTGGAAAAACAATAATTATTGGCAATCAGACAAATAAAATTTTATAAGTTTCAACAATTATCATAAACTTGAAATCTCCTAACAATATTATAAATGTGCAATTTAATACATCTATCAGATTTCAAGAGAAATTGATTGGCACTCCAACACAAAGTCTGTACCTATGTGTAACGTAATATGAAGTTACGCAAACACTCAGTATTCAATAGTACATAAGAACATCTGAAAGTCCAACACAGGTACAAATTTCAATATTTAAGGCAAATGAATGTTTTTGGATAAATAGAAGTGGTTTGAACGTTTTACGCCCTAATATAAAAGTACTTTTAGTATTTTCTTTGTATTTATTGTAAAATAATGTTCTCGTGTTTACCCTTTCCCTGCGGAGTCCTGCTCTTCTAGCGACTTAAGTCCAGGATGTTAAGTATGTATATTATTTTATGATATTGCACAAAGGCGTGCAAGCGTATTGGTAGAATTGAGCACGTTTTGAAAGATAATTCTATATAGATATATGTTAAGTAAATTATTTAGTTTTCCAGATATAAAAAAGTGAAGTCGGCGCTCGAATACAAACATTTGACCAAGCGGAACACATACTCCCCGGTCAAATATAGATTTCTACGGAATTGTACAGACTCTGGATTTAAGGAAACGGAGCTGCGTTCCGATCGGCTATGATTTCAACCAACCACTGTATGAAGTAATGTTCCAATGATGAACAGTCGTGTAAAATTAAATCATTTGTCTTTGGACATAATTATGCATTTTTGACACATAGAGAATAAATAAATATGTATGTATGTTATAATTAATGAATATATTCGAGATGAGAACCCCTGAACAGTTTGTCATACATTTGGCTAATACTAATTTATCACACATTCTAGCTACTTACTTTCTTTTGACATCAATTTAAAATTACACATTTATATGGCGGAATATATATTTATATTATGTTAATAGGTAAATTGTGGTTTTTAAATTATCTATATAAATTTACAACAACTATTATTTATAATGTTAATAACTAATGAAGAATATTTAATGAGTGGTGCATAACATGATTTATAAAATGTATTTATAAAACAAATATTTATATTGTGTTTTGAACACATTTATCTAAGTCAGAACACATTTCGTGTTTGATTTCGGTGCAATGATGATCCAAAACTTTTATTATAATAAATTTTCTTTATCGATTCGTTTGTTATTACATAACTGTTAACAAGTTGTATTGTACTTAATTAAGTCTAAAATCTACGGGCACAATCTTTATTGATTAAGTTGGGAAGTGACCTCTTCATATTCCTTTCCTTTGTTGGAACTACTCGGGAAGGGTGGGATAAGGTTCTCAGTTCTCAGTACAATGTACAGTTCCATTTATCACAACACACACACACACAACATGTTCATGTGGGATACACTCAATCAATCAACACATCTACACCCATTATTGCATTTGCATTTGGTAGTTATCGATTCCAGAGAGTCATTTCATTCCACCAAATCTCAACGCTACTTTCAAATCTTTGCATGAATCCAGTTACTCACTATTTTTATTAAAATTTATTTATTTAATAAAAGATTAAATATTTATGTTAAAGAATGATTAAAATCATTGAAATCTTTCTAGCAAGAGTAACATGCGAACAAAACTAATTTTGTTTTAATTGCAAACGTTAAATTGAGGTCCGAGTAGGTTCACTGTAATGTCGGGAAGCCACACTCTTTGTTTGGGAGTGGGTTCACAGTCAATGGGTGTGTTTGTACGTTAAGTATATGTGACCTCTACCTTTGAGGGTTCATATGAAATTTCGAGTAGGTTGGTATCGCGAACCTACAGATATTCGTACAAGAAGGGCTGAGTACCTACAAAGGTTTTAAGAATAATTTTTCACAAAAGTGTTCATTAGTAAGTCTTTTCAAATCTAATGTTATTTTTTCTATCCATTTTTGGTAGATAACAATTTAAAAAATTAATATAATGATTTGAACAGTGATTTTATACACATTGTTATAATAAATATAATATATGAGACAAATTGCTAATAATAGTTAACTATGTAATGATTCTACCATAATATATTATTATAATATTATCGGATTAAGTACCTCGTAAGAATTTTACTAGTTACTTAATAATATTGTACTGAAACGTATGCACGAGTTTGTAATGAATAAATATGGTATAATTGTGGCTATACATATTAGAAATACATTTAATTTGAGATTTGAACCCACGGGTTAGTCATTCTTTACTTCAGGTAGAAATCTTTGGTAATTACATATTAGACTCGTAACTTGTAACATACGGTATCACTTGGAAAGTGTAAATAATACGGTGGGGACTGGTATATACATCTAGCAGAAGAATGATGTAAATGGTTTGATCAGTTAATTAAGCCATAGTCCGCCACACCTTAAACAGTTAACGTTTTAGAAAAGACAGATGCTTTTCAAAAGTTACAAAAGCATTCGCCCTTACAACAATTTCAGTTTCTAAACAATCATAAATATTTGTATAATTCCTTATTTCTTCTATTATTGCGATCACATTTGCATGTTTGTTTACGAATATTTTGTAAACAATAACAATAATATTATACAACTCAAGAAATAATGTAAAATGAAGCATTTAAAATTATTCACGAATCATATAAAAATATAAGTAATTGGGCAAATGAAAATCTGGTTTTCACTCAGGTCATAGAATCACAATACATCACATAATTGCTAAAGACCGTGTAGTTCGTATTGAAGTAGAGTCAACTCACCACAGGTAAATGTCTAAGAATAATAATTATACAAACACTATAATACGAAACACGCAAATTTCAAAATTGTCCAATTTTCGTCTTAAATTAATAATAAGTACTAAATTTATCCAATATTCGAATTAAAATGTACTATATATTGCAAAATCACTATTAACATCACTTTTTTCTAATTGAAGTACATATTTGAAAGAAGGCTCCGTACCAGATTAATTCATAAGATTACAGTTTTGGATGTGTTCTTCAAGATGAATGTTTACTCTCGTTGGTGAAGATATTGGAGAATTAGGCTTACGCAGAGAAGATGTATTTAGCTGTAGCTGTTGCTGTAACGGTACATTCATCACACCACACTGGGGTACAAACACAGTCTGAAAGGAGATATCATCATCTGTCTCAGTCTTTTAAAACTCATGTCCCGAATGTTAACTTGAACCCTCCACTCAGATTTCCCTTGCGAAAATATTCAAAACCACAATTAGGAATAAAATTGTGAAGTTTAAGGAGATGTCGAGTGATTCAAGAGTAGATGGTGATCACCTCTCGCCCACCTCCTCTCACCATGAGCACTCTTTCCAGACCCTCTGTGAGAACTTCTAGGAACTCCATATCTGCAAGGACAAGATAACAGAACCCATCAGTACAACAGTATGCATTTACCACTCACGGTAAACTAACTTATAACACTCTACTCACAGTTAGACTCCCTCTCCATCTTTGTGTCCCTCGGAGGGCCGGGCAAGTTCAAGATAACCAATTGGGCGTCGTGGGATTTGTTCACTATCACTTCGTTCAGCTTCACGGCTGTGTGCATTCGTCTGACGTTGCCTTCATCCCTGCAATGAACATAGACCCTTGTATTAGAAAGAGCTTCAAGAAGGCAGTAGCAGCAAGAAGTTAGAATTGTATATAACATGTATGAGTGTCACTCACGGGGTGATGTTGGTCGCCTTGCCCGGAGTGGAATCCGGCTGAGCAGTGGAGCTGGTGTTATTGGCGTCCTTCTCTCCCGCACTCTTGTCGGCACACTTCTTGTCTCCCTCGCACTGGGACGATTCATCATCGGGAGAAGAGTCCCACATTGAATCGATTATGTGCAAAAGGCTACGGCGGAACTCGCCACCCTTTTTAATGAATTTAAAATCATTTAAGGAGCCAGAGTGGTGTTTATGATTTGCACGGGATTTGCACACAATCGATTCAATGATTACGGGCGATGTCAAATATTAAGTAAATGTTGTACATTGTGCTAATTACTGGAATCAAATAAAAATGTAAGACAAGTATTTACTGACACGAGTGAGTGTTGACTTCAATATCGGATAGTTCATATTATAAAGCAACATTCCAGGAGACCGATTAGCAAGATTCTATCGGAGTCCATTGAGTCTTTATAACTTTATGACTTTATATTTTCAATATACAAGTATGTACATAATTACAATATTTTATTGTTTACATTTCTTTTGATAAACCGAGATGATTGACATGATTTATATTATGTGCAAGTCAAGGTTTTTAAATGATGGAAAAGGGTAGTTATGGGTTGGTAAGTGAGATGAAAGAATCTTATACATAACTAGTAATCAATTATTGTACATCAATCTAATATAACTCAATTCGTTTGAAGTTAGGCACCAAAAAGTACACAATATTACAAATATATATCTTTAAATCTTGTAGGTATATACATAGAACTCAAATCAGCGTTAAAGTAAGCCAATCAGCCAAGTCTTCTTCAGGTTTTTACTGTTTTTATAAAGATACCCGAAGAAGGTAGCAGTCTTTGGTGAAATTCATTTTTTCTGCAATGATAATGGTACTTATTTCAAAATTTGATCTAATGAAAACGAGAAGGTGCCTAAAGCCGCTTACTCATTTGTTAGATGAAACCGAAACCGTTTCAGTAACTAGTCACATTAATAAGGCTCTAACATCACTAGGCTAGTCATCACTGTAACAGTAACGGCAAGCTGGCTTAGAGCGCTCTTTAATTCTGGGCAAAATCGACATATGAGTAGGCGGCTTCACTGGATTACATCAAACAACACTTCTCTACAATTTAACCACTGGAGAGTTTTCGGCCACATTTTGGCCATTTGCAAACACCTGCTAAATGAAGAGAAATTTAAAAACATTTATTTGAATTATTTCAAAAGTTCCCGCACGTTGGAATCTTCGATTACTCACAAAACTTATTAGTTTCACACTTCAACAAGAGATGTCTCACATCTATTCTGAACTATTTATTAGTACCCTTTACACACAGAGTTCGGAGCGGGATGTGCCCCGCGCCACTTCAGGCCGCCGCGCAGAAAAGTAGAGACCGAAAGTAAGATAACGGTTTACAGCGCAGTTCATTGTGAGACTTTTTTGCGCGGCGGCCTAAAGTGGCGCGGGGCACGTCCCACTCCGAACTCTGTGTGTAGAGGGAACCATTATTGACATTCCGCGAACCGAAATTTATAAATAATTTTTCTTACAAATCATCATTTACATATTCGTCATGTGTTTACATATTAAAAAAATGCAAGTTGAAATGAATTTTTTTTCTGTGATTATCAACTTGACCATAGACAACCACAGAAGTCATAAAAATCAAAATGTTGCAAGTAGGTACCACATATGGCAATTTCAAAAAAAATAATACCCAGAATTCATTCGTTTATAAGTTAACGATTTTTTATGAATTTTAAAAATATGGGATAGAAGGTTAAATATAGGCGCATTCAATGGCTCTCTAACACTGCTGTTTGTGTGTCTTTGCTTAGGAAATTTGCTTAAAAATTTCCGAGCGCTGAAAGTAATTATACGATGGAACGCTCCAGTGGTTATCATATTATTAAGAAAATAATATCAACCTTCTTCTTTCAAGGAACATCACATACACAATATAATGTAATATTATAATACTGTCATGGCTACAAGGGTATTCTTAAGACGATAAGTGATAATTTATTTACAGTATTAACAAGATTTATATTTAGTTAAGTAATAAAAACATTTAAAAATGTTATTATTACATAACTAAATATAACGTATGTTTGTTATTGGTTATGTTAACCGCAAACGTGCATTTAAAAAAAAACTTTGCTTTTAAATCTATATTAAATATTCTATTCTAAAGTCACCCAATGGAGATTGGCCTATATTTTATACAGGTAACTTAATTATTGTAAAAAAAATTGTTATGCATAAAATCAGTTCTTATTTACACTCCTGTGGTCTGTGGTCAATATCTATATTATGAATTATGGTACGTATGTACAATTTTGCAATAAGTGTGTCATTTCATAAAACATTTTTGCCATGTTTCTTTTTTGTATGACACTAATTATATTGTAAAGCAAACAAATTCATGAAGCCTTTTTTTCAATTTTCATATAAAATAATTATTAAAAGTTAATCACTGAAAATTAACTCTCAATGAAAATATGAAAGGATGGGTTCACAGAATTTGAACAATTCTTCAAATTTCAAAGTTAAGTTAAGTCAAGTTCCAAGTGAAAGTTCTATCGAAGTTCGGTGAAAGTTCAATTAAAGTTCTGTTATTATTTAATTAAGAATCCGAACTTCCACAGAAATTGAATATTAACTTTGAAATTTGATGAATTGTTCAATTCTGTGATAGTATGAAAAGGACTTTCACAGAACTTGAATATTAACTTTGACGAATTGCTCAAATTCTGTGAAATCCCGTCCGACGCCAAAAATAAAAAAGATCATGATTACAACTTAAGTCTCGGTAAGACTGATTTGGGTTCGAGACATAGTTGGAACCAGTTTATTTTTAATTTTTATTTTAGGCCTCTTCTACTTTCATAATTTGAGAACAGAAGAAAACAATACAAATAAATATATTATATTCATTGAGAGTCCTCAATATTATTTTCAATGATTTAATATTATTATGAGGTTTAAACTTCATTAAGTTAATCCTAATAAATATTAATAATTGAAAGTTTGAATATTTACGAGTAAATTGGGTTATGTTTGTATTTCATTATTCTAGTGCTTGCAGACTATCTTACAGTTATTGCGGCATTCAAATCGATTTTTGTACTGTAACATATTTGAACCAATTTTGTTTTGACCAAAGACAACAGATTTATATCAGACATTTCAAACCACCATAGATTAGAGATGTTTTTTTTGGTTATGTATGGAGATTACTTACTCTCCATTGCATGATTTTAGTGAAGTAGCTGTATATTACATAATATTTATTTAAAAACATATATGTTATAAAAGTATGTTATTTTAATGAGCTATAAAACAATACCTCTTCAGACTTGTCGGCGAGCCCATTAGGCATTGTGGGGGAGGAAGGGTTGGTGGCTGTCTGGTGGGGGGCGGAGTTGTTGGGGGGCGGGCTGGAGGGAGCGCTGCCACCCTCCTTGCCACCGGGCTCGGCGAAGCGAACTTTGGTGGCAGTCTTCACCTCGCTGTGGTGGTGGTCCACGATGGCTTGAACCTACACAATCCATTATTGTGTTCATTAATGGGATGAAATCTTTGTTTTTTTTTTAACTGTGATGGAAAGCAGTTGATTACAATGGCAAAGTGCACAAATGTCTAAGTGCAATGATGAAGTATTTCATGGAGCTAGGGGACTCCACGTAGGACAATATTACACAATCTCTGTAAAACTGGTCATTTCAACAACTCGTTCTTGAGTTCAATAACTTGGCTGTGGAACGATTTATCGGCTTCTGTGTTTTCTCCTCCCTAAAATATGGATCTCTTCAAGACCTCCTTTCCACAAAAAGCCTCTCCACACAGCATCCCCAAAGATGACGTAGGCCCTGAGGGAAATTATTTACCTCAGGGCCTCCTGTGTGGAGTCAATGTACAAAAATAAATAAACAATATGTTTAGATGAGTAATGAAAAATAACTAAAAATGCAGTGTAAATACTATTACCGCATTTGAAATGAATCTCCCATTTTGGTTTGTTCAGAAAATAAATATTTACTCACATGAAATTTAAATAATCTAATTTTTCAACTAGAGGCATTTTAGCTTCTAAATAATCACATAATATTTCCACATCAGTCTCATGTACTTTTATTTTAGTAATGGTTTAATATTACAAAAAAAGAATTAATAAATTATTAATTTTATTAACATATGTAGGTAGGTACCTAAAATTATAATATAACAATATTTTAATTATTGGAAGTGAGGAGGCCACCTTGTTTAAGATTTGGAAAACTTTTATCTGGAATACATTTACACCAAAGTTCGTATTCATTGTTGTTTTAATCGTTATTTTAAATTTGAAGGAAGTAATCTTCAGTTTAATTTTTATGGATCACTCGACACATTTGTGCACTATGCCAGCGAAGAAAGACTAGAATAAGAATTCATTCTAATTTCATACACATTTAAAACAATTAATAAATAAAAGTTAAGGAAAAGTAACAAAAACATGCACATAAATAACATTGGTTAGGTCTTTGAATGTTTTGATATTTTTTCTTTATTTTTTGTTACGAATGTTAAAAGATACCTTTTTTGCAATGATGTTACAATACATCTAGACTTGTTGTCTCACAAAACTAAGACAAAATGTGGCAAGTAAAAAACACTTGTATTTCCAGTAAATTCTTAATTCAAACGTTGATCAGGGGCCATCCATAAATTACGTCACACCTTAAGGGGGGAGGGGGGGGGGGGGTAGACAAGTGTGATATTGTGTGACAAGGGGTATGGGGGAGTCATCAGCTCTGTGACATCACATGTAAAGATTTCAATTTTGATTATTTTTTAATTTATTTTTAGGGGGGGGGGGGGGGTGGGGTCAAAAAAATCATGAAATTCGTGTGACGTAATTTATGGATGGCCCCTCACGTGTGATAAAAGTAGACAATCCAAGAATATGTGTTTAAGAATGAAATAAACATTAGGACCAGGCGATATTTTCATATATAAAAGATGCATCAAAATACTACATTTTACATCACCGGTGTGACTGAGATGACAAGATTCGCTTGCTCGTTTACACTAAGACGAATACGGAATGCTTTATGAGACGACCTACTGTTACATAACTAGGTTATCCTACTTATACTTATGTGATGCTTCGTTCGCTATCTTACTTTCTCTAATGAAAATCTTCAGGTAACAAGCGAAATAATTGTATTTTTTATAACAATAAATAATTTGCGTGTATTTATGAAAGCTATTCCTTGACTTGTCTAGTGTTTGCGGTGTAATGCAAATACTCAGTACAAACAAGGGCTTTTTTGACACTTTGTATGTAATTTAGTTAGAGGTAGCACACAACCCTACGCAACATGTGACAGTTTATTACTAAAACTAAGAAATCGAAAGCACGACAAATGATGTTTCTTTTGCTTGCCGCTTTGAAAGCTCTGCAACATGTCTACATGTATTGTAAAGTCATTGTTTTTTCTAAAAAACATCACATAATCATAGATATCTTCCATGCGTGTGATGTTTTATAATATCTTTATGACTGCCAACTAATTAAGTAAATGTAAGTATTAAGTATTCATTAAATATTTAGACTCAGTAGAAAAATAAAAATAAGAAAACATTTCTTGGCAGTCACAGGTTTTTTGACATAACATCACAAAAAAGTAAAGCAACATCTTCATACGAAACCACATCCATCGAAAAGTGTAGGTAGGTACTGCAGTGGTAGTGTTTAGCGATGCGTAGGTTCAGCCGGAATGGGTTCACAAACTCGAGTCCTTTACTGCGAAAAGATCCCACTCCTTTTTCATTTTAACCACTTCCAGAGAACTCGGACCCGAGAGCCAGCTCCCGGCACACGCATCCCGCCGCATCCGCGTAACTCGTACGAGTTCTTGGTGATTTGTCGGAGTCAATATGCGGGGCGGAACTCGCATGTCCGGGTCCAGGTCCGAGTTTGGGGCCAGAACTGTGCGTCTTACCACCAACCATCCAGTACCCAGTTAGTATCAAGAACTCGGAAGCTGGAGCCACTCCTAGAACTCGAGTTCTTTTAAAATGAACTGCTCCTCGGAGGCCTCCGGCGAAATGCGGAACCTACTCATCGCTAGTACAGATGGCATATTTTATGTAGTAAATAGTACCTAAGGCTTCTAGATTTATAATAAAAAGTAAATATATTTTTTAATACTTACAATCTGATTAATTTTGCTAAACCATTAGGAGGAACGACTGCGCGGCCTTGTTCATTCAAAAATAAAATTTGGATTGGAGGCCAAAATACCAAACCAAACTGCAAAATAACTTTTTTTTATCAAAGGTAAAGCGAATATCTAGTATAATATGTATAAATTTATTTATTTGTTTGTATTTTAAATTATAAAATATAGGCCATAAAATAATTAAATTCTTCATGATTTTAGAGATAACTATTATTTGTAACAATTATTTGGGAGTTAATGATAATTATTTAAAAAATAATTTAGCTCTATTTACTATACAAATATGGCGAAATATTAAATAAAAGCGGCTAAAAAAAGCATTTCGATGGGCGTAAATTTAAATTAAAAATGACTGATTTATGTTGTTATTTTATATTTCATTATATTCTCAGAGAAAGATTATTTTTAATAAATACATTTAACTCACAAAAAATGCCAAACTTGCCCCCAAAATCACTCGACATTGAATTCTTCAATGGCCTATTTATCATAATTTTTAAAACACAAATTAATAAAATAGCACATATCTGTGCTAGATATTTGCTAAATCTTTTGATAAAACAATATTTTTTCAGTTTATTTGATTATTTTGACTTTTAATACAAATTTCAGTTTTGAATGAAAAAGGCCGAGCAGCTGTTCCACTTTTACACGACTCTTTAGTCTCATAATATATGTGGGCTTGGACTATTTTACCATAGCGATATGTTGAAACAGGCCAAGCCCACGTTATGCATTATGAGAGTGCAGCATTCGTGTGACACTAGCATTAAGATGGGAGGCAGGAGAACACAGTTCGAATACCATTTTAAACTAGCAAACATTTTTTATTCTAATATTGTGCTTTGAAAAATATTATATAAGTACACCATATTTAATTGTCTCATTTTTGTCAAAATCCTTCTTGAATTAATTGCACAAACGTAAACCATAATACTTTCAATAATGAAAAACAATTACTTTGTGTAACAACCACTATTTAATTAACAATATCAACATGTTTCGAAAACTATGTTTATTATCCTGACGAAGAAAACATAGTTTTCGAAACATGTTGATATTGTTAATTAAATAGTGGTTGTTACACAAAGTAATTGTTTTTCATTATTAAATGATGACGCCACAAAGTAAATTTGCCTATTTTGAAGACATAATACTTTCAATTGGAGACTATTTTTTTTTCACCAGAAATAAAAGAAAGCATAGAAGATTACTTTTAGTATAAATGTGGAGTTTGATTTTGTTCTATTAAGTAATTTAAACACAATATTATAATAATTATTAAAAAAACAAATATTTAATTATGGGTGCTAAACCTACCAGCCAGCAGTAAAACAAATTCTTTCAATATCAGAAACAAAAAACAAATTCAACACAATAGAGAGGTCACGAGTCTAATCAGAAATATTGTTTATTTATATCCGATGTACCAATAATGATATTTAATTGAAAAAAAATGTGTTACAGCTGGACTTCTACAGAATAAAAAGAAGAACAGAAAAAGCTGAACATTCGGCCAATTAACTGGAATGGAGTATGTAGATGATCGCTAAAACCAATAAACACTTGGCAAGTACAGTGAACATAACCTAAAAGGTTACTGAAAAAACAATAGTATGGATTATGAAAATGATTGGGTTCACTGTGGGAATATTTTACCAGAGGCAATTTCTCTTCCCCATTGGGTTCGTTGAAGTCCACCAGCGAGTTGACCTGCCGGAACGCCGCCATAACACAGAAAAAAACAACATGTCATGACAATAGTTGCGTGTTATGCTTTACACCAGTCATTATCATTAGTCATCGTGATGTGTCCATCGAGAGTCCATTCATCCTTTTAAAGTGTATCAATTATATATAAATCTTTAATTGACTGAATCCACGAACCACAACAGAGTGAACTAATTGGAACCAATCATAATAAAATATTTATTTACTTAATTAAATAAAATAATTATCTTTGTGTACACCAACCACTGTTTAATAAAAAATATGAACTTGTGTCAAAACCGATGGTTTATTTATCTTACTAAATTTTATTAAATAATATACAAAGTTTAGTAATTTTATTTAATTAAAAAACACCACACAGTGATTTTTCTATAACCAAAGTAGAAAAAATTAATTTCATTGATCGACACAGCATTACTGTTTGCTCCACTTGAATCCGAGCACTGTATTTAGTTACAATAATAATATGTTAGTTGATTGCAATAAAATTCAACAATTTGGAAAAATGAACCTTCTACCAAAAACCCAACACCAAAGAATTTTTTTATCAAAAGTGAAAAAGGTTAAGTACATTCCAAGGATGAAAATAGTGTGAACATTATTTTCTTAATAATTATCTCCTTTCTAATTATCCTGCATCATCAAAAGCCTTGTAGGTTCAAATAGTGATTTGTTTCCCCACTGAAATCAAAATGAATGGAATCGGTGTCCTGAAATTCTTGTTTATCATGGTATCGTAATTAAACACTATTTCATCAGTTCCATTTGCCCAAACCTTCACATCATCATATCTTTCTTTGCTTCCCCCATTTTAATCCTGTAATGAATGAATGATACTGACCACCCCCAAACTCTCCTTCTTGTTCAGTCGCAGCTCCCTCAGCATTTGGTTCCGTTGCTCCATCATTAGAGTTCTCTCGTACGTGTAGGCAGATATGTCACTATCAACCTGAAAAGCAATGCATTTGCATATTGAAAACTGAACCAAAATTTCATTCCATTATTAAAACAAAGTTTTTTTTACTATCGTACACCTATTTTTAACTTTTTAATTACACTACCTAGTTGTGCCATCTCTTGGGCTGGCTAGTAGTCAGTTTCAGAGAAATGCGTGTGTGCCTGGGTGCCATCAAAAGATGACGGAATGCATTGTCATCGATAACGTGTATATCTGCTGAGTTTCAGCTCGATTGGACCTCGGGAAGTGGGCTAATTTCCACCTCCAAGATTTTTATTCATTCATTTAAGAAAACAAAATCGAAATTCAAATAGATGTAAGTATTTATAAATTACCTGCAGTTACACCTTTGCTAATCAAAAAACAAAAGTTAGTGTGATGAGATAAATTCGCTAATGCACAAACTTTTGAGTGCATTTTTTAATGGAGTTAATATGTAATATTTTGACGTAGATTATTAAAAAATAGAAACACCCAAAAGAACTACTTACTAACTATAATTTTTAGTTACGATTGTTAATTTATTGATTATTTATTGATTGTTCTTTATAATTCGCTTCCCGATATGTACAAGGGAATCCAGCAAAATAAAAAAATCAGAGTAATGCTTTAAAAGAATATTTTTTAAATAGGTTTAAAGATGAAACTATGTAATTTACTTGTCATGTTCAATTATGTCTTGTTTCCCTTTCTCTTATTTTCTTTTTAATTTAGTTGTAATCATCCATATTTGTATAAACTTGTTCCTTTTTTCTTTAATTGTTTTCTATTGTTTGTTTGTTCTACTTAATCTGTCTTTTATTTTTCGTCTACATTGTATATGAAATTTATATTTTTTATATGTAAGCTCCTATGTAAAATTGTTATTTCCTCTCACCTATGAATTGTATGTTCCTCCTGTCCTAAAATGAGTTCTGTAAATCATCGGGATTGCCCTGGCAAGAAATAAAAACAATAAAAAAAAATAAAAAAAAATTTGTGAAAAAGTTTGTGTTATGTAAATAAAAAATCTGAAGCTGGACTCACATAACCAGTGATTCCATTTGAAATAAAAAAGTAATCGAAATGTTGGTCTCCTGTGACATTTTTTGTTGTAATTATTTTAATTTTTTTTCTAACAAACTACAAAAAATCTTTCACATGTCGTCCTAAACTGTCAAAATCCGTCATACTGTAAATTCCGTTAAACACAAAATTTTCCCGTTTCGGAGCACTGCAATCCGCCAGACATGACGGGAAATCCGTCAAGTTGGCAACACTGGTCAAAACCTACTAATTTTTTACATTTTTGTGACAGTGACCGGATGTCATTTGCTTTTTTGCTCCGGATAACCTCAGAAAACACTAGTTAAATTAAGACAGGTCTTTTAACCCTTAAGTCATTAAAATATTTTCCGAAGTATTTTAAATGTGCTATATATTGCTTATTTTTGATGTTATCGAAAAGTGAAATACCATATTAGAAACTAGATAAATTTATATTTGGGATGTTTGTATTTGAAATAAACTTTGATATTTCTAAATAATAAAATTTTAATACCAAACATGAAAATGCTAACAAAAACACTTATCGAAACATTCGAATAATTTTGAAAGACATCGATATTTAGAAAATTTATTATTATTATTTTGTGCAAGGAATTAAGAAAACTGTCACTTCACATTTTATGCCATGCATATGTTACTGTAAAAGCCCGTTCTATGGTAAATCTTAAGATTTTCCAGTAAATTCTAAGTTTACCAACTTTTAAATGGCAAAAGTCCGAACTGTTCTGTTCTGAAAATCTTAGGATTTACTGGTACCTGAAACCTAAGATTTACCATTGATAAAGTATATCTCTATGAGATTTACCAATTTATGGGCTTTTACAATAACACATACCTACAATAAAAAAATAATTCTTTAACTTTCGACTGTCAATGAAAAATGGCGCAATTTGTAATCACACTTTGACATTTTTTTTGGATATTATCCGTGGAATCAAGTAAGTATATTTGAGACGAACTGAGAAAGTGGCTCTTGCGTGGAATGGCAATAGGGAAATGTAGTTAGAATATATTACCGTTCAAAACCGGAAATATGTCATTTTTAAATCAAATTTTAGACGTATTGACTCTTTTCAACAAAAAAAATATAAATTGAGATTGTTCTTTTATCTAGTAAAGCTTTTTTTTAAATTTTGAGAATATACGTTTATTTTTAGTTCCATAAAGTTTTACCGTAGGTCGTTGGCAAATTCGTTAAATTTTCAAACAAAATTTTGTATTATATGACATACATTTCAAACCATATAATCATGCAGTAAAATAAATCAATAAATTATTTGGGAAAGCTACTTTTCAGAATTTGAATTTAAGTTCAAATAAAATAATAAAAAAAAGATCCGCGCCCTTGTTTTGTGACGAAAATACATCAGTTTGTCTATTTATTTGTGGTCTTACAAACTACTATATATAAAAAAAATTGCATTCTTATTTTGCTTAGACATTATTGAAAAATTGTAAATACTTATGATAAAAAAATAATAACAAAAAGTACATAAGTTTAATAGTTTTATCATCACGAGTTTGAGCATTTTTGAATGTAGGTATTTATCAAAGCAAATTTTGAATGAAATAAAATCGATATTGAGTTATCATGTTAAAATGCTGGTAGGGAGAATAATTAATCTTTCTCATCGGAACCACCCTGTACAGTTGCAAGGGTACGATCACAAGATCGTCATTCAACGAAATTTAAATTCTCGGCCGCTGGTTAATATCCTAGCAGGATGCATATGGTTCGATCTGCACATTTAGGCGTGTTCTAAAATGGTAAGTGCGCATCCTGCTTAAATATTTCCCTTTAAAAATTTAAAACAAAAATACAGCAATTACACAAGATTCAACATCTAAATCAGAAATCGTTTAATAGATTACGAGAAATTGTCTTTGCAAACTTTGACACGCCATATCTCGGAACAAGGTGAAGTGGAGTTAAAACCATGTCCAACCAAAGGTACGATTTGCTAAAATGAATGTTTGTGGAAGAACAAAGATCTGTGAAATAAATATATTCGATGTCAAATCAGGAAAGAAAATCGTTTGCAGGGGAAGTCTTATTAAATTTTTTTTTTTTTTTTTTTTAATTTTGTTGACTTTAAATCATCATGTTTTAAAACAATTAAATTCTTACCATTTCTACAACTTCCACTTCGGCCTCGATACGAAGATGGTAGAGGAACATCTTGAGATCCTTCTTCATCTGGATGGAGTTGTCCTCCAGCTGCGCAACAGTGAAGATCCTCATCTTGCAGTTCTTCCAGGTGCGGTGCTGTTTCAGCAAGAAGGGCAGTAGCATCAGCAGGCCACCGTCGTGGACGATCCACCACACGTCGATGTTTCCCACCACCTCAAAACAGAAACCTCAATTAATATATTTTTGATTTAATAAGTCTCTTACCATTATTTGCTCCGAATAGTGAAGTAGTGAAAAAACTCCGTTTTCGGAATTATTTCGATTTTTCTGAATTGTGTACCTAATTTTAATTTTTACAAATGTTGGGCCAAGAATGGGCATCTGTGTTTTAAATCAGTCGAACAATAGATCCATAAAATATGCATTTTTATTTTCATTGTAACAACTATTCTTTTAATAACCTTTGTGTTTGCATTAAAAAAAATATATTCCGAAATAAAAAAATTTTATGAAAAAAAAAAATCTTTTTATTTTTGTTAATTTTTTTTTTGTTTGTTCGTTTTTTTTACATTAGTTCCACACGGAAGGCCGTGAGGAAAACCCTTTCCCTCGAGACCTATGTCATCTTTAGGGATGCTGTGTGGAGGCTAAGTGGTTCCCGGGCGGTGTTACCTATACCCGCCTCCCAATTCTGCCTGTAAAATAAATGGGTTACTGGTGGGACTGTTGAACTTTCAGCTACCCGGGCGATTGCTGTAACCACTGATCAATTGTACCAAACTTCAGACCTGCCGTGTTTCTCCACTATGGAATTTAAAACTTGATTTCTTCAAACACAACAAACTTATTTTGTGGCACCATTTTAATTCAAAATTAACATAAAAATTAGTTTTTACCACTTTTATTGTTTACAAAACCAACATGTTTCGTGAGCTAAGCTCACTTCTTCAGGGTTTACTACATAAATGAACTAATACCGTTTACTAATTATAAATAATAGATAAAAACGATGGTCATAGACATAGACAACATAACTATAAATAATGGACATAGTCAATGGAAAGGTAAGAATGGGTAGAGGGAAGAGGGGCAAAAGGGAACAATTTACAAAGGAAACAGGTTTAATATTGGGTCATTTAAAAGTGGTAAAAACTAAGTTTATTATTATTTCGAATTAAAACTTGATTATTTAAAAAAAAAAAAATTATCTGTACTGAGTGTCCCAACTGCTCCCAAACGTCGGGAACCAGTGAAACTATGATATCATCACATCGGGATATGTTGTGAGGAATGTAGTGGGGAGGGGATGAGATGGGGGGGTAGAGGAATTTAGGGAAGATGCTGGATATTTAGATCTGTTTACCAAATACGGCTAAAGCCTTCAAAGCAACGTTTCTGATGAAAAAATCCCTCAGTGCCTGTCATCTTTGGGATGCTGGGTGAGGGGTCTTTTTAGGAAAAAGAAGGAGAGAAAGTTCTGGGTAGGAAAAATATATGAAAGATGGGGAAGGAATCTGGGGGTCAATGTATCCATTGTCCAACAACAATGGAATGGAATGATTATTCCATTCAATCAATTCAATTTTGATGACCACCAGCGATAATGAAGACGGCTGAGGTAATTTGACGGACTACACTGACAAGTGAGAGAATGTCATGACTAAATCACCAATTGATGGTGTTTGGGAGATCTTCCCACTTTTTTGCAGGATAATCGACTTTCCTAAATTATATCTCATCTAATCTTCCACATGTTATATTCGGGTCAGGGATCCATCACTTTGGCAAGGCCCTTCTAAATTCCTTGTCCTGGGCTACTTTCAGTGTCTCCTTGCATGGCTTACTGGAGTTGCTTTTCTCAAAATAATACATTTTTCGAATATTGTTGGCTTACTTTCTCCGAGGAGTCGGGGAAGAAGTTGATGCCCTTGGGTACGAGCAGGGCCATGCGCGCCGAGGTGACGTGACGCACTGTCTGCAGGAACACGTGCCAGGTCTTGTCGTCCTCCGACTGCCGCCAGCCGTAGGGCCATCCCAGGATCACAGTGTTCGGCTTCATGCCTCCCAGTCCAGTCGTTTGGACACTTTAAGAACACAGTTAAACCTTTTAAAAATAGTTATACAAATAATATTATACAGTTTTGGACCTAAAATTTATCCCTGTGGGACCCCTGACTAGGTGAAAAATAGATATTGGAGGACACCGACCGCTTTCCTGCCCTGATACAAGTAACATCAGATTGTTTATCCTTAGTCCATCAGAGCTCTCATGAGGACTGTAATTTTTTTTATAAACGAAGCTACAACATAATAACGCGACTCTAGATCATCGAATGACTCTGCACAGCAGTGATTAGTGGTACAGAAGATTAGTTAGTGAATGTACAGAATGTGATCAATGATGGATGGAGAAGGAACAAGTTAATAATAGAAATCAAACACTGGAAAATTATAGCTAGTAAAACAAAATTTGTACAAAAGTCACTCATCGAAACGCATATAATTATTATTATAAGAACACAAATAAATGAGATCACCTCAGGTGGTGCAAGGACGAGAACTTTTACGGGGGAGGCAACGGCACAAAACAAAAAAGTATTATTCATTTGAGAAAATCTGGTAATTGGACAAAGGCTGCTTGCTTTTTAATTGAATCTTGCAAAGATAACTCACAGATGGCTGAGTCCATCGGTAATGTTCCGGGCTACCAGCACGTCGGAGAAGCCCTTCACCCTCTCCTGGTCCATGGTCTTACGCAGATGCTGCTTGGCCGCCAGAGCCTCTCCAGCGGAGCGGGTGTAGTCGCCTCCAATGACAGACACGCAGATGGTCAGTCCTTTGCCTGCAACCAAAACAACCTTTCATTTCCTTTCGCACATTATGCATTCTTACTGCAATTAGCATGACATAATGATATAATTAAGATATAATACATTACATCCATGCATTTCACCTGCCCTGTTGGAGAACCTTCAAAGCTGTTTTTACATTGATAAATAACCAAACCATACTACTGACCCGCCTTCAGCTGCGATGCAAAAGCGAACAGCTTGCGATACTTCGGAGCGAGGTCAGGGGTCGGCTTGGCAAGGATCAGAATCTGTGGTCTCCAGTTCTTGGTATGCGGAGGACCCTCTTCCAATCTCAGCAAGGAGTAGCGAGCAGCTGAGAGCGCCAGACCTCGGATACCATCTCCCCACTCTTTCTCAGCTCTGAAATTAGGAATATCGAATCAAGCCAATGTAAAAACAATCAAATTAAAATGGTTTTCTTCATCAGGTGCGACAACTATTTAATGAGAAATGAGTTAAAACTTACCCTCTGTATTCGATGTATTTGTAAATGAGGCCGGCCATACCCATGGCGATGAGAGCATAGAACCAGGAGGTCATGAACATGATTGCAATACATAGCGCCAAGCCAGCCAAGGAAAGAGACCTGCACATAGAAATCGTGTCAAGTTTTCATAAAATACATTTTTTATTTAATATTTGTACATATTTTACAATAAGTATACATTTTTTACAGAGTTGTAAATGAACATAAAAATAGCCTTTCCTCAACATAAAAAGACAAGGCTCTTGTGTTTGGTGAGGGATTTCATTATCAATTATATGTAATCATGTAAGAAAATAAATAATAATATTGCAAATAATAACAAAAGATAATTAAAAAAATCAAGATAGAATCGATAAATAGATTTCAAGATTTAAAAGAAACAATAATAAAAGATATGAGCTCTTAAAGTAGTTTCAGGTAGTTTTTCAATTTAATTTGGAATTCATGATTATTTTGGAACGGGTTGTTGAAATAACTTATACCTAGAGACGGATAGGTTTTTTGAATAAACTTGGTATTAAATTTTGGGATTTTAATATTATTCTGATATCTTCCTGATATGTTGAAATGTAAGTTATTTAGCTGCATTTCTTTGAAAGTTTGTAGTATTGAATATTTTTTTTCATATGTTTTGTCTATTGTAGATAAATTAAATATTGAAAAGACTTTTTTCAGAAGAAAATGTAGATGGTTTTTTTAGAATAACCCTGATGATCAATCTTTGAACTATTTTTAGAGAGGATTTAAAATAACATCACATGTTCCTCCCCATCCCATAATACCGTAATATAAATTGAACAATTGCGTAGTACATATTATGTTTCCGTTTTATTAGCTATTTTGTAAGTAAAGAGTTTTTTAATACTCACCAATGGTAGTACTTGAATCGAGGTCTCCAGTTAGGAGTACGCAGCAAGGTCTGTAAGGCGCAGGCCAGGTTCACAAATCCGTAGCACATGAGGAAGAACATGGATAAAAGCGGGGCCAGGATATCGACGTTTCCCAGCAGGATTCCGCATTGACAGATGGCCATAGTGAGTAGGAGAGCCCTTGTCGGTTCACCCCGGGAAGAGGACTTTGCAAAGGGTGCCAGGAAGGGTATAATGCCGTCTCGAGCAATTGCTTGTAGTAGACGAGGGGCTCCCGTAAGAGACTGCAATCCTGCGCCTAGCGTACTCAGGAAGGAGCCAATCAGGATCACCCATTCGTTGGGCCATGCAATGTTGGCCACCACCAATCGCCCGCCGATAGATTGCCCGAACCTGCACAAAAAACAAATAGTTGATAATCTACTTGCAATTAAAAATTCCTCAAATAAAACTGTATAATATAGGTAACAACTTTGGTAACAACCACGGGCGTTGGCAGAGTTGAGCAATTGGTAAACAAACAAAAAATTAAAGGAATACGAGACGTTTAGAACTGGCGCTAAAATCACAAATCTGTTATTTTTTACAATAAATATGACAAGATTAGTGCCGATTACAAACGTAATGCGTCATCTCGGTCAGGACCGGACTTTCTGCTAGTCCTGAGAGGCCCCGACCTAGGGCCCAAACCTTTGGGGTGAGGGTTCCTGGGCGCATATTCGTAAATACCCGACGCGTTATTCATTCGGAACATTTCGGCAACGCCCGGGTACCCGATGTCTCGAGACGATACGTCAGCTATTTATTTCTATCTTATTCAGAGCTGTTTTGTGAACCGAAGCGCGAACCCTAACCTAACATAACCTTTTTAACCAATTTTTTATGTATATTTTTTTATCACTCTATCTGAGATGGTTCTGAGTTGGTTTCGTTCCGAGTTGTCCGGTCACCGTTCAATAGGTAGGTGCGGTCAATCGACGAAAATAAGTGATTCATTAAGAAAAAAATCATTTACAGAAATTTAGACACACTATTACCTAATATTTTTTATTTACTTTTTCCGTTAAAAACAATGCTTTGAATTTTAAAACAATTCAGAATAAGAGCTGAATTTACAAATCCTAGTAAAAAGCTGATGCATCATCACAAGACGTCGGGTATGTCGAAATATTCCCAAAGACTGGGACCGGTTTTCATTTTATTTCTTTACAACTCCACACAGGACGCAGATATTTAAATCATAATATGTCATCTTTGGGGATGCTGTGAAAATGTTTTTTTTTTCAATTTTTAAGTAAGCGGAAAATGTAACTTGTGCATTGATAGAGGATTTAGCTATCAATGGTTGGAACTCACAACGCCTGGGTTGGAATCCATATTTGTCCGTTCGGTTACTAGCCGCTAAGCTAATGTATTTTAAAGGTTTTCGTTTTAAAACGGTGTCCAAACTGCTACAAGGTAGATAACCAACACATTTAAAATATTTTTTGTTACATTTAATTTTTATTTGACCTTTCTAAATGCAAAACAATATTTTTATTCGTAAATTGTGCAATGCACAGAATGAAACCTAGTGGAATTAAGTTTTTTCAATTATTTCAAACTTTTAAATGCTTATATACGTATCTTCAAATTAAGGCCGCACTCTTGAAACGCACGGCGCTGAAAAAGAAGAAGTTGAAGAGATATGTAATTAGGAATGTTGGACAGAGCGCGCTAATACTTTGAGTCGTAGAATAGCAGCGAAAATTGCGAAAAAGCTTAATAAAACATGACTCGTTTAAAATAGAGCAAAAATCTCGTAGAACGTATCTTAAGTACCATTTAAAGAAAAATTGTGAATTTTTTCACAAATATAACTTGTAAAATAAAAGAAATAGACTTGTTTAAAATAATTTTCGGAGCATACATTGCGATTTTTCTCTGTCGAGGGAATTTCATATAATTTGCGTTTCGGCGTGGAACGTATCTAGATATTATCTTCAAAAATAACATATATTTTTTAAGAGCTTAAAAACTTCAAATGTTTAAGGGAGATATGTAAGAAATCGGTCGAAATACGAATAGTAGACCCTTAAGATAGCACTGTCTTGCACGAGCCCGTTTAATAAAATTATAGAAGAAAATATGGTTGTTGTTTTTCTGTAGACTTTCAAAAGAGGCCCTCAGACTCAGTACGCCCATGGCCCTCTGACGGCCCTCTTCATTACACCGACCAACGCCGAATACACGCCAGCTTTCTAGTTAATTTTGACTACTTCTTTAAGCTCTATAAAAAAATTAAAATGCCCCCCCTAACTTGGAAACTGGCGATGCCCATGATAACAACAGATAGTATGTAATATTATATACGTCATAACTACACCCCCTGTCAGAATGGCAAAACTTTAAACTGCTTTCTTTAAAAACGCTTCTGTATCATATACATAACAACTGGTGAGTCAATTACTTACTTGTCTCTCAACAGCAAGTTATCAACGGTACCGGCAAACAGCAACACGCAAGATAGGTATACGGTGGAGGTTGTCAGGATGGCGCAAATGGTTCCCACAGGGATGGACTTCTGGGCATCTGCTAAATCTCCGGATCGGTTGGAGCCAGCCATGATACCTGAGAACGAAATAATACTTGTAAGAGTCAGTAGGATTCTCGTAAAAGATCCTAAAATACTACAAAGTAAATAAATACATACCAGTGACGGAAGGGAAGAAGATTCCAATGAGAATAGTGAAGGTAGTTGTCAGATCCACGGACACTTGATTGTACAAAGGTCGGTCCATCCTTTCTGTATCCTGGGGATCCTTTCCGTAGGAGATCAGCTGTCCAAGCTCGCTGAAGGAATCTGCCAGGTTATCAAAGAAAACTCCGCTTGCCAATCCCTGTAACAAAAAAATGTTCGTTACAATAATTAAAATGCTTTTACACGATTTGTTCGAATGAACCGTAATGATACTGTTTTAGGGTCACGCAATAAACGTCTCACAATCGTAATAAAATACCGTGTTTATAACCTAATGGAGCTTCGTTTATACGCTGAGATGCATTAATAAGGATTTAATGAATGTGATAAAATTGAGATACCGTCCAAGGAAGGGACGATAATAAAAAATAAATGGCATTGTCTTCCGGATAACCTCATGTGTAAGAAGAGTAGGGGACTTGCCTTGATACCCTGGACGACACTGACGTTATTGGACAAGTAGTAAGTGTCGCAGGTCTTGTTGGGACAGAAGATGTTGTGCAGCTCCCCACCGATGGCCTTCGAGCAGTTGGCGATGTTGATGTCCTTCAGCAGCCGCTTGCCAAGGACGCACATACTGTGGACAAGGCGAACTTGCTTTAAATCAATTTTAGTCCAATCCAATACAATGTTTCGAGTTCTCATTGAGTACCGGCAAAATTTTTGTTTTATTAAAATTTCTGACTTTTTTGTTTTTAGAAGTTAAGTGTAATCTTATAAATCCGGTGTTTTCCATTCATTTTGATGTTCTCGGCCGTTATGCCCCTCCTCATTTCATCTTTATAATTCAATATCAACAAATAAATATTTAGATTCTTACTGGAGATTGTCGTTTCCATTCATGTTATAGAAGATGCCCGTGTATACGGCCAGGATGGACATGATGACGCAGGCCAGAGCTACGGTGGCGAACTTGTTGACGAACTTGACGCCCAGGAAGACGATGGCGCCCATGACCAGCAGCAGGCCGGTGCCGTACACGCGGAAGTTGTTGTACATAGCGTCCGCGTCCTTCGTGAAGTCACCGAATATGGACAACGATGGGGCCATGTAGGTCTGCAAACACAAAAGGAATGAGTCAAAGGATGAAAAAACATAATCACCATCCGTTTAGTGGAAGGACTGCACGCACACTTAATACACTTAATTTGAGAGGAAGATATGAGTATCGCCGCCCTAGGAACCATTTATTAGATAATCAACACCTCTGCCGTAGGTCACCCCAAGTCGTTTGCTTCGGCCGGTGATTTGGCAGGGGCGCCCCGGTTCATGGGGTGAGGTTTGTCTAAGTCTTGGCGGCGGACGCGTTTGCCCACCTACCGCGTGGCGGGCTGGATTGGGAGAGACTAGTTTTTTAACCTTTTGACCTCTCCAGCCGGACTCTAACCCGTCGAATGGATGAATCCATAAGTCGGAAGGATGGATCCATTCGTCCGTCACTATTGATTCTTACCCACCCTCATACCTTTTTTCTTCCCAGAATTCGATCTCCTTCCTTTCCTTAAAAATAAACTCTAAATAGCACCCCTAAAGACGACACAGGCCTTGAAAGCCACAACTGTTGTTCCTGTAAAAATCGCAAGTGCGCCCCACGGTTGGATTTGACATTCACCGCTGCTTTGGAACCCCAAGGTACTTTAAAAAAAACCCTTGCCTGCAGAAATGGACGGCTTGTTTGATAGATTCCCCTATCCAAACGGACAGCAATTTTTAGAGCACCTGGGTCAAGTAGGAATGCTGTACTTGTTCTACGCTTTACCTGTTTTTCAATGGAAGAAACTTCGAAGTACTAGCGTCATTGATTCCTTCGGCACCAGTGCGTGGTCTGGAAACACACCAAACGTGCTTCCAACACTTGCACACGGTTGACATTTGTCACATGAGAAGGTCATTTCTACGATTCGTCCTCGAGTTCAACAGCTTGGCTGTGGAACAATTTGCTGGCCCCGTATTTCCTCCCTCCTCTCTGTGTCTCTTCAAGATCCTTGATCACTCCTTCCTTTCCTCAAATATATCATAGGCCCTGAGGGAAATCATTAAAAAAATACACTTACCAATACGATCTCTACTGCTCCCACGATGTACATGGCAGCGGCCAGCGTCGTGCCCGTGTAGAACAACATGCCCACCGCCCCGCCAAACTCCGGCCCCAGCGAGCGCGAGATCATGAAGTAACTCCCGCCCGCCGGCACCACCCCGTTAGTGGCGATGGCAGACATGGAGATGGCCGTCAGCATGGTCGAGCAGCAGCAAGTCAGCACGATGAGGAAGCCGAACACGGCGCCCGCGGTCCCTACCACCCAGGTGAGACGGATGAAGAGGATGACGCCGAAGATGTTCTGGATGCAGGGCAGGAAGACCCCGATGAGCGTGCCCATGCGCGACGCGGGCGGGGCGGCCGGCTTGTCGGGGTCCCCCGCAGCTGGGATGGTGTTGGAGTAGTTGGCCAGAGAGCTAAGCAGGGTGGAGATGCGCGGCCGGTCCTCCATCTCCTCCTACAAACACACATCAGGGAATTAAAAATACAGATCCCCAAATTGAGCGGACCATGCGGATTTATTGAATATTTCATTATGACTCACATCGTGCCTCATTTATTTATGTACTTTATTTTATTAAGCCTCTAAGCTACTAGCCGGCGTAATCACTATCTGCTAGTAAATTCCTTCAGTGTAAAATCTGCTAGTTAGCTAATAATATGATTACACTGAGCGAGTTCATTAGCAGATAGTGAATACGCCGGCTAGTAGCTTGTTAACTCGCTCAATGTAATCAAGGCTTAAAGAAACAAACAGATTATACAAAACAAAGATATACGTATGAGTTTAATCAAAACCTCCCAGATCACAAAATTGCGACCCTGAATTCAATCGGCCGCCTAACTTGTAAGAGAACCTCCAAAATAGTTATTTTTTAAATTAACTAGTGACTAGAACATTGAATGTTTTAATAAATAGGAATACATTGAAAAAAAAATTAAACCATTTTTTTTGGGAAATCATAGAAGTTAAGGAGACCGATTTGCATGAGTGTCCCGGCGCGTCCCGGCGTCCCGGCCTTGCGATCTAGGAGTTTTTGATTTAATTTGTCAATTTTTTACTTATGCTAAAGTTGCTCAGATATTATATGAGTTTTATTATTCCTTAAAACTAATACATTAATATATGGCTGTACGCAGTACTTGGGTTTAATATTTTTGAAGATTATCGCTAAGAATGTGTACATTATGAAAATTTGTTTTGAACTGCGCACATACACCTCCAATTGGGAAGTTTTTAGAGTTAGGTTAGGTTTTGGGATTTTTTTATCACTTTTAATAACTTTTCAAAAGGGCGTTGAAATGCCACTTTGTTGAAGTGATCCACTAGTCCTGGAGAAATTCGACATCAGAATCCACGCCTCTTTTTGGGAAGGACTTAAAAATACTTGAGAAGAAATTTTTGGAAAGGTTGGAGATGGTATTTGAGAGTTGTTTTTCATAGGTTTATCTCTTAAAGGCATGTAAAAAATATTAACTCCTTTTTAACGCATTGTTTATTATAATAAGAGGAAAATTTAAAATCGACTGCACGGAAACCAGCGGCGTGAAATCCGGAGACGTCCACATCAATCAAATTTTCAAACCAAAAACACATGATTTTGCATTATTTCGCATGGCTTCATCTTCTTGTCATGAAACCAATATTCGGTTCCATATTTCAATTCTCTAATATCAATTCAGAATCATGCAACTTCAACCACCACTTCGAAAAGCCATTGAGATGAAGTTATACGTGAAATCTTATTTAGATACTATTTAGGTTTATCTTTACGACGAATCGGTTTACATTATGAACATCAAAATATATGCTACGGATAAATTGAAGCTTTTACTAGCTTTTATATGTATTGGAGTTACAATAAAATCATTATTTACATAGCAAAAAATATAAGCGTAAACCACAAAAAAAATGTTTTTAACTTAACTATGAAGTAATACAAGAATCACTTAAAAATACCCCTTTATGGCTAAGACTATTTTTGAGGTTTTGAAATGTTGAAGGCGTGAGAATCGAAATATTTCTGTCGTTTATATTTCTCTTAAAAGTTGTGATTTTTTTTTTGAAAAATAGCCCGCAACCTAACCTATTTTACTAAATAAAAAAATCATCATGGCTTTTCAAAGAAGGTGTTATAGTTGAATGATTCAGTCACCGCATTCTTAGTGTGCCTTATATCGCCTCGAATATTATGTGATAGGCATAAAATTCGCTCGGCAAACGGAGACTAGAGTTCACTATTTCTAAAGAGGTTTTTTTATTTACTTTGTGAATAATTTTGTTAGAAAGAAAAATACTTGATCAATGGAAACCGTAACAGATAATTTTAGCCACAAAATTGTATTTTTAGAAGTAAATTTTTTAGTGGCTTAGGCTTATTTTTTTTTTACAAAGTAGTTAACAATTTTATTTTAATTATACTCAACGGAAACGGTAGAAAAATCTTTAATTTACTCAAAGCATATTTTTTTGTATTTATAATATAAACCGATTCGCAGTAAAGATTAAGCGAAAATAGTGATTTAGCGTTAATCTTCGCCTTAAACAAAATATGTAGGTGTTATTTGAATTTATATCACTGATGTAACAATGCACTATGTTCAATCATTACCCCCAAAGGTTAAAGAAAAGTAATAAAAAAATAATTACCTAGGAAGTCTTTCTAGGTTAACGTCATTGTTTTTCACGAAAATGTTATCAATAACCCAATAAAATAGTCATTACAAGACCATAAGACTTGTGGTAATGGGTTTTCCAATCTACGCAATATCCTTTGTTGTTTATAGCAACCTCTAAATCCCATGTCGCATAATCATTAATGTGAGTATAAAATTGGCTAATAATATCTATAATATTTCCTAATCGTTATTGGATATTTGTAGGTTACTGCTTTTCCTTTATGGGTTTCTTCCAGTAAAAGCAAGAAAGATTTTACATTTTGCTTCCACGTTTCCTCCTGGAGTTACGAGTGTAATAATAACGTTTATTTTAGGCCAGAAAATATTAATATATTTTGATAATAAAAGGTCTATATTAAACATTACTCATTATACGTAGCGTGTTAGGCACCAATACTTAGAAGCTGTACCCGAAGAAGATATATACAGACAGTCTGTGACAGACATATTTGAAAGTTTGCTGTACCCCAATAAACTTCCAACGTCAAAATGAATGGATACTGAAAACTCCTGAACAACTGAATGGAAAACAATCCCACAACATCTGACATGATTGATTGATCTGTTATTATTTATTTTTAGAAATAAGCACATACCTCCGGTAAAATTCATACTAGACAGTAACAGATTTCCAGGAAAAATACGTACCTATACAAACATTTACCTGAACATAATATTCTGCAAACAAATTTTGTTAACTCTTTTTGTTGGTCTTTTTAACATTTTACAGATTTTAAATACTTCTACTTTGTTTTTCACATGTCTTTTCACGATTTTGCTGTATTTTTATAAACATCTATTTGAATTTCGGAAGTGCGAGCTGAAACTGGATAGATAGACTTGTTGTCTATGACAATGCACTTTTGGTACAGTTAATTTAAAGTCGAAAATTATGTTACGGTCGTTAATTTCATTGATAGAGGTGAGGGTTGAGTTATTCAATTAATTTGAATAAAAAAAATTGCTGACTTTTTTGTAAAATTTATTGAGTGACACTTATTTATGATAAGAAAAAGTCTGTAAGAGTTCAGTTTAAAGCAATATTTTAAAAGTAAAAAAGTGTGACGGCGTGATAATTCAAGTAGTTGTTGGTGCAACAAGTGATCAGTAAACATTATTTATATATTTGCCCTCCAAGCAGTTGATCGGAGTTCGATTCTCGGCCGTGGTAATTAAATGATGTACATTTTTTATCCGATTTTTTTACTATCGGATTAATGGATTTTTTCTTCTACAAATTCACATAATTGGACATTTGCTTACATTTTGTTGTCAATTATTCTCTTGGCACCAAAAAAAGTTAAAAAAAGTTATTTGACAATCATTAATATTTCTTATAGCCTTGTATATTTTCATATCGCTCGCAAAATTTATAACTTGGACATTGTAAGGACATCATTCACCAACAGCAAAAATAAAATTGGTCCCAAATGTGACCCTTGGGGAACACCGCTGCGCTGGTAGCTATGAATTTATATGAAGTAATTGGTTGTCATGGCAATTGGTTTGTTGTTGTATTGGCAATTGGTTGTCAAAATTATAGCTACCGCTGCGCTGGTAGTTATAATTTTGACAACCAATTGCCTGCTACTTAAATAAATGTTAAACCACATGTTTAAATACCTTGCCATTCCAAATTTATGAAGTTTTTAAACAACAAATCTTGATTGACTCTATGATAAGTTTACAAAATATTCTTCTATCGAAGTGAACAGGTAGGTAATGAAACAGGAAAAACTATTGAAAAATTAATTATGAAGATAAATAATGACAAAACACTTAATTAATTTCATCATAAAATTCAGGCGTACGCGATGCGGCTGGACCGGTCACATCACTAAGTGAAAATAGTTGAATGATTGATGAAAATATGAAAAAGTTATTAAAAATTAATTTATTCTTACCGAATACAGGTAAAGGTTGGTTTCGTAGCCCGACATCTTGTCCTTGTCGTTTCCCAAGCCATCCTCAGCTCCGTCTGTTAAAAGAAAATACATAAAATAATTAAAATGGCTATAAAGTAGTGGAACGTGAAGTGATCATATTTTACTCGACTCATACATAACTTTGATCAGAATAACAATCATTACAATATGTCAACAATTTATTCTTGACATCAATATTAAGTTTGCATAAAGTCGGGTCTCTAGCGATCAAAAGTTTTCAAAACATTGGATCAGAACAAAAATATTGTATTGGGGGCACAACGTATTTTGTTTTCCATCGGTCACGGAAAATAAAAGCATTATGACCCCGACCAAATGTTTTATATTTGCACAAACATTTCGTTCAATGCTTGTGGTAATATTGTCACTAGAGTCCCGGCTTCATTAAGGCCGTGGTTTGTGATATTTATGTCATAATAAATTACAATACAAGAGTAGTTGTAAGTTGTACACATTATGCTTAAGATCCAATAAAGAGTTTCTATCACTGAAGAAATACAACGGCAGTAATAACTTTCTTGAAGAGATAATCAATTATTGCATTGGCCTATTTGTAACCTGTGAATTGAAAGATTTTGTATAATTTGGTGACATCAATTTTCTTTCAAATCGGTAGGTATAGAGTAGAACACAATTCTTAGTATTTTTTGTTCAGCACTTTCTATACATTACACGAAATACAAACTGAAGTGCAGTTACTAAATTTATATCTAACTAAATTTATATCCCGCTCTTAAAATGTAACCACTTTTTTCATGTTTAACAAATTCAAGGATTTTACTAAATTTATACGCTTCATTCAGGAATACATTAGGCAAATTATCGACATCCGAGAATATTGAGTAAAATATATATTACGCAAATTCAGTAAAATTTAGCATAATTCGTCAAATTTCTATTCGTATTACGGATGCTCAAGATATTTTTGATTATTAAAGATACGAACGCTTTATTTTGGTTCTAGTTTAGTAAAATTTCTTAGAATTTTCAAGCAAAACATTAGTTTTTATAGTAAATTACTTGTGATTTCTCTATATTTTATACTTATGAATAATATTCAAGTAACTCAATTACGCAGATTATGTAAAATATTTTCATCAGATACGGTTCAATTTTCAAATAGTATAAAACTTTTTTGTCAATGTTGACATTCGGTCAATATTCATTATACGTGGTGAAGGGTTGAAAGGATTTTAAAAAGGTTCGCAACAAAAGGAATGAGCTTAGTTATAATATAATGTCATCGAAATACCTACAAACTTTATCAGAATTGGTAGCCTTTTTTGAACACGTAAATAATGTTATTTTACAAAGTGCTTCAACAATATTCTATTGACTTTTTGTGGCAATCACGCTTACACAAATGCGGTCATATAAGCATATCTCTGAAATTCAATGACATTACAGCACTTAATAAATGTCCGTATTGTCAACTCGGACTTTGGCTCCGCTGGTAGCAAGGGACTGGTTAGGAAGGTTCAATCCCCAGTCAAACAATTTTTTTTATTGTATTTTAAAAGATTTGAAAATCTATCTATACTAATATTATAAATGCGAAACTGCTCGAGTTTATTTGTTACGCTTTCACGCATAACACAATAAAACGATTTAAAAAATTCTTTCACCAATAGAAAGCTAAATTATATGCAGAGACTGTAGGGTGTATATGATGGTAAGCTCTGGCGTTATGAAATTATAAATATTAATATATTAAATTTCTTATACGTTTTCTGTCGCTAACAAAAGCGAGTTATTGCTAACGCCAGAAAACAAATCGTTGCCGTGGAAACGATGTTGATGCATTTTTTATTTCAGGCGTCGTAGTTAATATCTATCTATATGTGTAAATAAAAATGGATCTTCGAAATGTCGGTACCTACGCGCGTAACTTCCGAACGACTGAACCAAATTGGATAATAATTTTTTTTTTACTGCTGGTGAGCTCTGGCATTATGGAATTAAGGTGGCACGCGAGCTTTTTGAAAACTGAATGAACCGAGAATGAATGTATGAAATGCGGGAGGAGGGGGGGATTATTGATAAGTGCAAGCGCTATATTAATTTAGCCCTAATACTACTATGCTATATATACTATGCGAGCGAAGCCGCGGGCAAAAAAGATAGTAGATGTACAAGTTAAAAAAGCATTGTTTGTCTGTCCTAAAAAAAAAAATTATTTCATTTCCAAGCAATTTTACGTTTTACGCCTCTTCAGGGACATAGGCATTATAATATAGAACAAATAGTAATACGTTAGAGCAGTGGTTCTTAACCTGTGTTCGATCGAACCCCTGGGGTTCGGTGAGTCAGTCCGAGGGGTTCGGCGGAACAAGACACAGCCCGAAAACTTGTCACTGTCCCATATCCCATCCCACCCCATACTATCCCATTGCGCCCCCCCCTCCCAGGTGTGGTAAATAGTCGTGATAATAGCCCATCCTATCCCATTACGCCCCCCCCTTGTTGTAACCCGCCGCCACTGATGACACGCCCCGCTTTCCAATTAAGAAGGGTTCGGTGAATGCATATGAAACTGGTAGGGGTTCGGTACCTCCAAAAAGGTTAAGAACCACTGCGTTAGAGTAATACCGAGAAAATATTTTTTCAGAAATATTATCCCAGAAGATATTTCAATAATTCTGGCCTAGTAAGAGAGACAAGTGATTTTTTCCTTTCCAATTAGCTTGGTATCTAAAATTTATTGTATGGTCAAATTTAAAAGGGATCGTTAAAATTATTGTTTTTTTATTAGAACGTAATAATAATTTTAACAAATTTATGTAATTTTGGAAATGTTTGTTTTATATATTTTTTATTTATTCAAAGAATCTTTGTTATATTGTTTTAAGTATCACAAAAAGGAAAAATCCTTATTAAAATCTCTCACGAAAATACTAGCACAAATGATCGCAGGCTTCGCGCCGCTTGACAACCGGTGTCGCAAATGGCCCCTGAAAACTGAAACACGCTGAAACTACCGATTTATCATTTTTACAGTTTGAACTAATATTTACTGATATTTCTGTTTATAAAACTGTCCATTTGCGAAGGAATTCCATTGAAGAATAATAATAACATTTTTGTGCTACAGATTTTAGATTTTCTAAATATTTTTAAAATTATTTTATTTATTTATTTATTGAATTAGTTTATTCTACGTTAGAATATAAACACATATGCTTAAGGTAACGTTTGATTTCATAAATTTAAACATTTTTACAGTACAGTTACAGTTTATTTTTAAATATATTCATTCTTCATACTTTCAGACATTTCATCATACATCTTCAGTCATCTTTACATTAGGCAGATCTTTGATTTTGATTTTTTCATATGTGGCAATATAACTTTATATTTCTGTATGTATGTATATCTGTATTAAAAATAAATTCATCCTAAAGCATTTTGGCATTTGGTTTAAGGAGGGGGGGGGGGGGGGGGGGGGGGGGTAGGGTTTTAAAGGCGAAAAAAGGCATATTTTCATGATTTTTTTTTGAGATATGAATAACGTCGGCTTATTTCTTTTAAATACACCTTATAGTTTAACATCTGAAGTATCTTTGAAAAATTTTCTAATTAAAAAATATTAATAAATAAGTCCGTGAGAGCGAATCTCCGGAAGCGCTTCGATAAAAAGGTGTTTCGCGGTGAACATCATAACTCGTTAACAAATCATTTGAAACAAAAAAATTGAAATGAATTTAAAAGGTAATATGTTTTTCAGGTAGTGACGAAGCGTTTTTTTTTTTTTTAATTTTTTTTTTGCAGCATGTTGAAGTAAAAAATGCGATTTTTGCTAAAATTTCGGTGAATTTGTTATTTTAATAAATGGAAAAAAATGGTGAAAAAAAACTCTCCGTCACTACCTGTTGATTTATGTGTAAAAATAGTGTGCAAAATTTCAAAAAGATCGGTCAAATAGATTTTGAGTTATGATGTTCACGGACTAAAAAACATTGTTTGCCAGAAAATCAATTTAAAGTTTTGTTATACTCGAAATATACTTGAGTAGAGCAAGAGCCGGTCGCTTGAAATGCTGTATCTTCGTTATTTTTGCTCCGATTTACTTGAAATTTTGGCCTAATATTTTCGACAAATTGTACATTTAGAAAAAAAAATAATTTGAAAAATGAGTTTTAAAACCCTACCCCCCCCCCCCTTAAGTTAAAAAATTAAATAGAAGTTTGAAGAATTAAATAGAAGTATTTTTTATTGTAATCCAATTAAGCTTCTCTCTCATTTGATTAACCCCTTGCGTATTTGCCTTTTTCTGTTCTGTATAACTTCTAGTTTGTTTAAATGCTCTTCACTGGCCAAATATAACATCGTTGAGCAGTAATCTAAATGTGGAGCAACTATAGTTTTATAAATGAGCTCGGCAGTGTTTATTTTTAATTTATTTCTTAGTCTTCTAAGAAAATTAAATTTTTTTGATACACATTTTTTTATGCAAATTTTAGCACATATTAAAAATTTGGAACCAAGTTTTGGAGTAATTCCCATTAAAAATGTAGTACTTATATTCATTATAAAACACACTAGTGATGCTGATTTTTCTTTTAAAACTTTTAAAACCATGGTTTGCCGCTGTAACTTCGTTTTAATAATAATTTTATGGTTAAAAGTTAGTCTTTTTTATGAAAGGCAAAGAGATCACAACTTATTGAGAGACTAATTTTAATTTATTATCAAATTTTTCTCTTCGTAGATTTAAATTTGTTCTATAATATTAAATATGTCCATTTGAACAAAACATAAACAAGTAAATTTTTAAATTTGCCCTTTTGAACAAAACACTAACAAGTAAATTTTTAAATATGCCCATTTGAACAAAACATTAACAAGTAAGTAAATTTCTAAATATGTCCATTTGAACAAAACAATAACACGTAAGTAAATTTCTAAATATGCCCATTCGAACAAAACATTAAAAAATAAATTCGTTCACCCTTTATCCGTCCTTTTTAATAAATGACTTAGAATTTCCTAAAAGGGTGCAAGAAAAAAGAAAATATTTTTAGTAAGCGCGAGAAAATATTTCCACGCTCGCTGCCATAACTACGTGTTTTTCCAGGAGCAATGCCACCTTGTTTTCAGGTTGCTAACATTATTTAAAGCTACAATGTAGCCAGCCCCGTAATGTAATAACTTCCTGAGTATGGAAGTATGGAGCTATCGCAACAATCCCGTGGGGAATGCGCTTTTCAGGAAGCTGGAAATAGCAAGTCACCTTCCATCTCTGTGACAACATTGCGCGACAGGTTTTATTTTGATGTTTTGAATTTTTCAGATTAATAGAATGTTAGTTTTTATGAATCTGGTTATTTTTATACCAAACTATAGCTTTTTACAAAATAATGTCTTGCAAATTTGGCGCTTTTTCCGCATTTTAATAAACAATTTAATTGTGGATTCAATTCGATTGGAGCTAGGCTTAATTATAGTTAGAAAAAGTTATGAAAATTACCTATAAATTAATTATAAATTTTTTACTTAGAAAAAGGGTTAAAATTGCTTATTTTTGTTATGTGAACCTTTCAAGGTATTTATTATACCTATTCTGAGGTCTACGTATTACAATAAAAATGTTGTCTTACATTATTCTATGGCGATTTAAACCTCTAATACAAGCATAAACGAAGAGTACATCTCTTTGTATTACTTTTGTTAGTAAAGTTTTGTTGTGTTTATGGTTCGTGTATACCTATTTTTTTATTTTCCAGCGAGTTTTCTATGAAATCTCTTCTTATTGACTTGATCCAGTTTTTATTGGTTTTAAAAGACAGATTGTTTATTTTGTGTTTTAATGACGACAAGACTTACTTATTATTTATTTAGTTATTTTAGTGATTTAATTTCGTGTGATGAATAGAGATTTTGAAGCTCTAGACGTAGACAGATTGCTGCTCTATTAGTTTAGTTAATGAAAACCATAACGTGAAATTAATTTTTTACTTAATTAATTCATATATTCAATTTCCATTCGCTCTTAGGGCTATTACAAACGTAAAACATTTTTTGTAAAATAAAGTTAAAAGGAGTAGTTTCGTAGTTTAATATTACAAAAATAATAGTAGATGTGTAAAATGATAGAAATATATATCAGATACCAACTTATAAGATATAGAAATTCAATATCTTTGGAAAGACAGTGGAAAAAATAGCGGAGTCAAGTAGATTTTACAGGGACACGGATATATACAACAATTAACATTTGAAGCAGTCTGCAAAGTTATGTTTTAGTTTTAAAAGTAAACGAATATCATTAATAGTTTCCGAGTTACTAGCGACAATTTCAGATTAGAAATTAATGTTTTGTAGCAGATATCATTTACGGGTTGTCTCAACTTTTGAACATATCTATGAAACTTTATACTTTCTCCAAGCGATGTAAGTTGCAAGTATAAATAAAGCGCATACAGGAGAAGCATATTCTAGTTGCGATCTCAGGAAGGAGCAGGAAAGTATTTTTTTTCATCAACTTCACACAAGAGGCCCTGAAGAAAACAATTTCTCTTAGGGCCTATGTCATCGTGTCTCACCAAGAGGATTGGAAGAATTGAATATAGGCCTTAAAGTCATAGCTGTTGAACTCAAGAACGAGTCATTGAAACGTATCGTAGAAACGATCCGTTCTCATGTGACAAATGTCAACCGTGTACAAATTGTAAAATTTGCATGGTCTTATTAGAAATTGTTTCACAGTGACGATCAAAGATAAGTTTCCTGCTGTATACAAATTTTTTCGATGTCCCTGGCAGAACGATTGAGGTATCACAACATGGCGACTTGCCATATAAAATTAATTGATTTGTTTTGTACAAATGCTCGATTTCATAATGAGAATTGCCAAAGACTGTTGTAATATATCTACTTTAATTTTTTGTTTACTTCATTAGTTCGCAGCCAAATTGAGAATAACCCGCCTATTTGGTCACCGCCATTACAAGGTTCACCCAGATTCTATTGAAATAATACAGCACAATTTTAAGTCATGTAAATTATAAATTTAACACTTCTTTTGAAAATATAAACTATTACTTTACAACGAAAAATCTAAAATTAATATAGCTGCCTGACAGAAGATTGGTATCTGTTGACATTTTTCTTTATAAAATCATCAATTCCCTTAGTAATAGCCCTGCATTATTGCAATTGATTTCATTTCATGTTCCTAATAGAGTAATATGAACTGTATCGTAAATAAATAACCATGGTAAAAAAGGTTCGGTAAATTTATTATTTCCTACCAAAGTGAAACATATCATTAGTTTTGCCACCAAGTGACAGCTTCCCAATGAAGACACTAAGAAGATCACGAATTTATCCGTTTGAGCCTGTAATGCGAAAATAGAAATATTAAAAAATCGTTTAAAGTCCAGGACGGCATTTGATACAGTTTTGACATCCTTAATATATAGCAGGGTACTTTCAGTATCTAAGTTCAATATCTACCTACCACCAGAGGTATCTGCGGCGCCTGGAAAGGCACGCCATAAAATCATGATTTGATATCGTGTGACGATCCGCTGAACGTTTCTGGTCCACAGAGCTGATAGCATTCGCGTACCATTTCGGAACCGAGCTGACGAGCGAATAAAATAAGTTATATCCTACCGACTGGAAGCGGCAATGTACCGCATGGCAGAGCTTCCCAAACTTTTTTGACTCAGCACCCCTTCAAAAATGTGTTCTTTCAGGGTCCCCTCTCCCTCTCCGTAAAATCTCAACTGCTTTTTAAACTAATATTGTGAGCATTCAAATCAAGTTCGAAATAAAATTAAAGATTTTAGAAAAGTCCACCACTTAACTTGCCTTCACGAGGGGCATGTTGTGACATTTTTTAATGTTTCATTTTATTTTATTTTTTAAAAGAAAGACAAATATTCCCGGGCCAGCCGAGGAATCGAGCACGCGACACCTGGGTGGGATCCAAACGCGATGCCCACTCAACCATTGCTGAAATTTTTAGTGTCTTACATTTTGATTGAAAAAAAAATTACGTTATTGGAAAAAGTGTGTAAAATTTATAATTAATATTTACTATTTTATTTATAATTGTTTCTACGAATAAAGGGTCGTCCAATAAAAAATATTTTTAATTATCGTAACAACAAGCCCCGCCTCCTCCTACCAAAAACAAGAGTTTACAATACTTATAAAGTACAACAAATACCTATGTATTAAACATGTATCAAAATTAAGCTTTCACTCAATAGCCCCCCTCAAGACTCTGATCTATTCTGTCAGAAGGTCAGAGGTTTCTGCTTTGCAATAAATGGAATATTTCTGTTTGAAACTAAGAACTGTTTTTGAATGGTTATGAAATAAGCTTTCAAATTTTATTATCAGAAATAAACATTTAATTTTTGAAAATTAAAATTTTGAATGCAAACATCAAAAAGTTTAATAAAAAATGAATCACCTTACGTATTTTTTAACTAATGACTAATAGATGTTTGTCAAGCAATTGTATAAATAAAGCATTTAGTTCAGGTTGAATCTTGCAATCATACATAAAGATAGCAGCCAATAAAATGAAGATAGCAGCTAAGAAAATTAAGATAATGTTGGTGGTTCTGAGTCGAAGTATGATTTAAAATTTAAATAAAAAAAAAAAAATTTAATTTAAAAATGACCGAATCGTATATCAACACCTTGGCGCAGTGGCTAGAGCAGTGGCCCGCAAAGCCGAAGGTCCTGGGTTCGAGTCCCGGAGGTGACAAGGTCTTTTTCTGATTTTTCTGTTTCCAGATTTTCGATTGAGTTTCGCTAATATTGTCTTCATTTACTTATAAAGTAAAAAAAAGAATAAGTTTTGTTTTGAGTTAGTGTTGCATTGAGGGAGGAATATTGTATAGTTCTCTCTGGTTTGTCGAACGGTGAACTCTTAATTAAATTCGTTCAAGTAGTTCAGGGCAATCTAACACAGAGCTAGTTTTTTTTTGTAAAAATAGTACGTCTGCGGAATTTCTACAGTGCCAAATTGTTACAGTGCTGCTAAAAGTAGCAAGGCCGATTTTTTACGGCATCGAGTTAAGATTATCAAAGTTCTTAAAAATATGAGAAGAATCATTTCTGAAAATACCAAAATTTATTTATTTATTGATTGATATACGCCTTTCGGCTTTTACATATATATATATATAACATATTTATGAAATTATACTTATAAATAGTGTAGGAAACAACTGTTTAAGACAATTGGACAAAAATAATTATAAAGTAAAAACATTATTGAATTAGATCCACACAGTATGTAGGCACCAAATATTTAAAAAAAATATTTAAAATATAAAAATCCAAAATAGCTTTTTTCTTTATGCAGACAAAATACAAATAAATAGCTTTATCAAGGTATTCCCATACTTGATAAAAAATACTTCAATAAAGTATGTTTATATATTGAAATTGACGTACTAAATATATCAACAACATCGGAGTATTTGTTTCCTATCTGTTGAATCCGTCGCATAGGAGTGTAATATTGCGATGTTGAAGTAGAGTTGTCACAATAATAAGGTAGGTACTGTCTTGTAACTGACCTGCCTGGAGTGTGAAAAGAGATTACATACAATAAATCAGGGGTATCAAACATTGAATTTATGATTTTATATAAACAGGTTAAATCGGAAATGATTCTACGGTCAGATAATTTTATTAAATTTAATGAACAAAGTACATTATCGTAATTTAGGCATTCTCTAGGAATGCCCATTTTAAAATTTACATATCTTAAAAATTTATTTTGGATTCTTTCAATCGCATATGAATGAACCTCATAATTTGGGGACCAAACCGTGGAATTATATTCTATTTGACTCCTTACTAGTGACATATATAATGTTTTTACAGTAATGACATTATTGAAATCACTAGATACCCTTAAAATAAATCCCAACATTTTCAAAGCTTTATTGGTTATTATTTCTATATGCTTGATAAAGTTGAGTTTCATGTCAAACCAAATACCTAAGTCATTAATTTCCGAGACTAAAATTCCACCTTATGCACTGATCCACGATCACGGTACCGTGACGGCACAAAAAGGGCAATAAATTATACGTTAACGAGGTCACTACATAATGATTTTTTGATATTATTGTTTATTTTTAATGCCTGTATAATGTACTATGACTGTAATTAAATATACACATGCTTGTAAATGGCACTTTGTGCCGTAAATTTAAAAAAAAAAAAATATATACATTCCTTATCACAATAATGCTGCAGCTCTTCCAAAAGATTCCAATATAACTATTTTAGTCGATGCTTAAAGCGGGTACTTATTCAGAACGGTTCTACGTTAACTCAACAAAGTGGCATTTTAATACCCTTTTGGAAAGTCATTAAAAGTGAGGAAAAAAGTCCATAACCTAACCAAACAGTCATGGTTGAAATCGTAAGTTATCCTACATATTCGATTTTGGTAATTTTAATATTAAATATGGTCTTGAAAGTTCATCTTCTAAGACTTGACACCATTGAATCAATAATTTTTACCAGCTAGTTTTTACGTTTAATTTAAAAACAATAATAAAAAAAAAAACATATAAACCTTTCTCATGAATGCAAAGGCAGGAAGATGAATATTTCGGAGAACTAAAGTGAACAAATTTTCCGTACTTGGTGTCGTCGCCTCCTTACTAACCTTTAATTATTCCCTATTGTATTTCGGAACATCACCGCTCGCCCCTTCGATCTATCCAGTACCCCAGGGGACGATGTCGATCTCTTTGAGAATCACTGATATGCCAACGAAATAAAAGTCACATTTTGCAATTTGACTCTAAATAGTAAATGTTCGGTTGTTTGACTGACAGGGAATCATGTCATCCACGGTTTGGGAATGTCGTACTTTGGGTTGAAATGCACCGAAATGACACTATTCGCCTCCCGTCAATCCAATCAGGTTAGTTTTACCGTTGCGGAAAGTCTGATAATGTTTTATTTCGGCGTCAAAACTGTGGACTAAATAATACGACATTGTTTTATTGCTTTCAGTTGCCGATTTTTGTAGATTATTTACATTATTGCTAAAAGAGACCGGCTGCGCAGCTCTTTTCATACAACATTTAATTTTGGATTTGAGGCCTTTGATTTCCAAAAGGTACGGCAAATGTCTATTGTGGATGTTTATTTATGAATGTTTACTTATGTTTTTAATTATGAAATACAGGTACCTAACTAGAGAAATCAATTTTTCACGATTTTAGGGGCAACTTTGGCAATGTTTTTGTAAATTATTTTGCTTTACTTAGTGTAGAAACATAAAATAAAAATGCGTTTTAAATTGCAAGCGACCGTTTTAAGTTTCTTTACACATTATAAAATGAAGTCGCTCACGCTGTCTGTACGCTTAGATCTTTTAAACTACGCAACAGATTTTCATGCGGTTTTCAACAATAGATAGAGTGATACACGATGAAGGTTTTTAGGTATATAATTTGTCAAGGTTTTGTGTAAATTGATTGAAATATATAAATAAAGGGAGCGGGCTGGCAAGCAGGCAGAGGGCTGGCAACCGGGTGGTGTGGATTTGATATGTATGCACATTAATAAATGGCTTTGGTTATAAAGGTTGGGTAATGGCATTGTGGTTCGTTAGCAACAGCAACGTGTGGCTGGGTTTGCTGGTTTAATATAAATTTGTTGTATATAAATCAAAATTTCTACCGAAAGAGATGCTTTTTTTTGACGTTTAATTTTTTTTATTTACTTTTCATTATATTAACACAGTACAAAGGGTAGGATCACATTTTTAACAATTATAGTTAACTCACAAAAATGCTAAAATGGGTTGTCTCTAAAATCAAGAAAAAAATGTTTTCTTTAATTACCTTCATTTTATAATCTGATACAACAATAAATAAAGTAACATGTATCAGTACTAGATATTTGCAAAACCTTCTGATTAAATCCAAAATTATGTTTTGAATGAAAAATATTAAGAGGAAGATTAAGCATTCCTTCTAATCTAGACCTAGATAAGCATTACAAAATGTATATAAATATCTAAATAGACTGGAATTATTTTGGGTTTATTCTAACTAACTAACAATTATTATTATTATTTTTTTTTTCGTAAGAAGCAATTACTTTGTGGTTAGACATTATATTTAAAAGAATTAAAACACTTTGTATTTAAACCACGAATTTATTATTTTGTATATCTACCGGTTTCGCTTCGACCAAGCTTCATCAGGATATAATATAATAATAACTAACTACTAAGGCAGAGATATCGGTTATATATAAGTGGAATGACAGAGGGAGAAAGAAAATCACAAAAGAAAATAATTAGACAGAGACAAAATTAATATGCAAGGGATACAAATGGTAAACAATTAGTGGGAGGGAGACAACAATGTACATTATACAGAAAAAGATAAATTATAATACAAAATAACATAATTAGACGGGAGTAAATTAATTTTACAGAGGTACGATGAATATCTTCCCCCTTCCTTCCCCCTTATTGATATTCATGGTACCTCTGTAAAATTAATTTACTCCCGTCTAATTATTTTCTTTTGTGATTTTCTTTCTCCCTCTGTCATTCCACTTATATATAACCGATATCTCTGCCTTAGTAGTTAGTTATTATTATATTATATCCTGATGAAGCTTGGTCGAAGCGAAACCGGTAGATATACAAAATAATAAATTCGTGGTTTAAATACAAAGTGTTTTAATTCTTTTAAAAATAACAATTATTTCATTAGCAAAATTTTATTTTACATAAAATTTATTTTTACAGGTTTTCTAATTTCTTAGCTCTCTTTTGAAACCGGAACAAATTAGTCAGAGAAAGAAAACAAGAAATTTTGTATTGTAAGAATTCTATTCGAACATCAATACGATTCAAGTTTCGAAAATGATTTTGTTGCATAAAATTTAAAAAAAAAAAGTTTCTGAGGTTGGTGCTAAAGTCAATGTTAATATTATGATGGTTGGTACTTAAGTCAATGTTAATATTTTGATGGTTGGTACTTAAGTCAATGTTAATATTATGATGGTTGGTACTTAAGTCAATATTAATATTATGATGGTTGGTACTTAAGTCAATGTTAATATTATGATGGTTGGTACTTAAGTCAATGTTAATATTATGATGGTTGGTACTTAAGTCAATGTTAATATTATGATGGTTGGTACTTAAGTCAATGTTAATATTATGATGGTTGGTACTTAAGTCAATGTTAATATTATGATGGTTGGTACTTAAGCCAATGTTAATATTATGATGGTTGGTACTTAAGCCAATGTTATTATTATGATGGTTGGCATTTAAGTCAATGTTTATGTAATGAGGTTGGTACTTAAGTCAATATTTACTTTAAGATGAAAAGATAAACCGATAGAAGTGTGTCGGGGTTAAGTCTTTATTCCCAAGGTAACTTCAACTTTCCCTTACTTATGGTGAAATCACTCAAACATTGTTAAAAATTGGAACTCCTTCTCGAATAAAATATTAAGCAAGTTCATTAGCTTGTCTGAGGCGTAGAAATCAAAAGTTAAGATATTATCCGACAATGAAACGTAGAAAATGAGTTTAACAAAGTTAGCTCAACGTGGGGGTAGAGCGGTGATTGGCTGAAAATTCGTGACGTAGCTTGAAGTCCATATTCCTCTGGGAGATTTGAAATAATTACAATACAAGTAGCAGTATTTTACTTCAAGCTACGTCATGCGTTCGAAATTTTGAAAGCGACCCGATATTTTTTTTCCAAAAAGGCCCTTGAACGCATTTTCTACGAACCTTGGTTTATAACTAAACTAGCTTTTCCCCGCGGCTTCGCTCGCATGGCATAACGGGAAATTACTGTAGCGCTTGCACTTATCAATTATCTCCCCCCCCCCACCCCCACCCCCATCCCCTCCCGCATTCCATATATTCATTCCCTTACATTCAGTTTTCAAACATCTCGCCTACCACCTAAATTTCATAATACTATAGCTCAAAGAAAAAAAGAATTACTTATCCAATTTTGTTCATTCGTTCAGAATTTATGCGCTTACAAACATTTCGGATGTTTATTTTTATTTAAATATTTGGAAGTTCGTTAATATAATAAAAATACTCTATTTATCATTCAGTCTTTATAATCGTTACGAATTATATTTTTAATATAGGAACTCTCATCTGACATTTATTCCAAGCTTGTCCAAAAAAAAAAACGAATTCTAATATTTGAATTTTCTGCAGTAGTAGCCGACCAGTAGACTGAGTACCTACCAGCATAGAACCCAAAAATATATCAACATTGTTTCCATGGAAAAGATTTTTTTCTGACATTAGCAGAAACTCGCTTTTGTTAGCGACAGAAAACGTATAACAAATATAATATATTAATATTTATAATTTCATAACGCCAGAGCTTACTATCATACACAACCTGTAGTCTGCGCATATAATTTAGCTTTCTATTGGTGAAAGAATTATTAAAGTCTTTATATTGTGTTATGCGTGAAAGCGTCATAAACAAACTCGAGCAGTTTCGCATTTATAATATTAGTATGGATAGGTAGACATTTAATTACCTACTTACAAAACTAATGATTTCAGAGTTTATTTTACCTTTGATTTATCACGTAAGAGAAAATTAGAATCATACTTTTTTGAACGTTTGGAGGTCCAACGATCACAGAACTTCTAGTATATTCATAAAATATATTGGTATCTTTGTAACCATAGATTTCTACACGGAACACGCGAATCATTCTCGGTTTGAGAATACAGTATTATTAATTTATCATCATCACACTAAATTTAAATTTCCTTTCTGGCGCCTGAGGTAACCCCAGTTTACGTTACTCCGGGGACTAGTTCTATCGCAGGACCGATCCCGCACCGTACCTGCATCTTTTATCTCGTATTTTATCCGGGACATCTTCCCCCTGGAATTGCGGATAGCATTCTATCTATTCTATTCACGTGCTCGAACCATCTCTTTTATACTAGAAAGAGTAGCAGGAATTTGATTCTGAAGCCTTCTGGAATAGTGGAACTCGAAATAACGAAAACTGTAAGGCATAAACAAGAAATGCCTTATAACTTTAATAAAAAACAATGTAATAATTTTTATTTTCTTTTTAACTTAACGATTAAGACATCAAATTGTAATTTTTAATCACTGAAGACAATATTAGCGATTCTAAACCGTCACACGTAGGAATTGAACCCAGAACCTAAGCTTTGCCGGGGCGCTGCTCTACCACTGAGCTCATGGGACCCTATCCCCTTCGGTCGTATTGAACTGTATCGTGCTTCGACCAAGAACTACCAAATTTATCCTTATTTTCTTAGTGCATATTATCATTGGCTGCCATTTTTAAACATGATTGCAAGAATCTTCTCCAACTAAATGCGTTCTAGATAGGGTTTTTGAGAGTCTGCTTTCTATATTTATGATTATAGGATTGTTCTTCATCTAAATTCTATCTAAATATTTCATTTACTTATTTATTTTATTTTTATTTTAATAACTACATAAAACAGGCATGTTGCCTAAAAATTTAAAAACATAGATGGTTTAATAACAATGTAATACTAGAAATTATAACAAAAATAGTAGCAAAAATAGTTGGCTAATTGCGCAAAAATAAAACATTTATTATTGGCACCTGTGCTGATGGGACAATGATTTAGTTGGTACCATAAATAATCCAATCCCAATATTGCCCGTCTTTAAATAAAGGGCTCCATCACAATATCAGCTTTATATGATTGACGGCAAAATATATTTTTTAAAGTGTTTAAATGGGTCATTAAATATGTCTATTTCATTATTAGAGCAGTCTACAGTGTTGTAATAGGGGAGAAATATCCTGTATTTGTGTGGTAGGTTTTAACATACATAATATCTTGCATCCTCCCTGTTGAATTTCTTGGTGTTGTGTTGATGTTAATTTGGGATATAATGTTTGGTGTATCAACTGATGCATGTATAATTTTATGTAGAGGCAATAAATCGGAAAGTTTCCGTCTGGCTGTCAGAGAATGTAGTTTATAGTGTAAAATTTGCTCGTTATACGTTCCAAACAGATAAACCTTCGCGATAAGCAATTACACGGGTTAATTTTCTTTGTATGGATTTGATTCTATAATTGTGAATCTCGTTATTGGGAGACCAAATTGTGGATCCGTATTCGAGAATACTTCTTACAATTCATTTATATAATGTTAAAGTTAATTCTACACTTTTAAAGCAATTTGTGACATCCTTTGACATTTCTGCAAGTCTAAAATGAATATTTATTTTTATTTTAACTTGATGATTAAAACCACAAATTGATATATTTCATCACAAGACAATATTAGCTACTCTCAACCAAAAACTTGAAAAATAAAAATTAGAATAAAGACATGAACCCTCAATTCTTAGATGTGACCGTATCTTTTCTGATTATTCTATTTAAAATTTTCTGATAAGTCACTAATTCAGTTATTATTTAATATAATATTATTTAATAGAAGTCTTATATTTATAAGACTTTTTTAATTCCAAAATTTGATATCAGTATTAATTAATTTATTTATTCATGCTCTCTATAAAAGAATTATGCACCAATGTATATTACAAAGAAGATTACAAATTTGAGGTACATGTACACGAAGCACAAGTATAAAAGGTCGTGGGGGCAGTTTTACTATTTTGTGACATACCTCAAAAGATGTTGCTGATCTGTTTGGAACGATGAAAATGTCGATGGTCAAAGAAATCTGTTGATTGTTACGTTCCCATAATCAAAAGCCCTCGTTTTCGAAGCATACAAAAGTGGAATCTCTCATGAGTGTACTTGTTAAGCACATAGAAAGGAACCTCTTTCAATATAAATGGATTGAATATAATTCCAGAGAAAACTTACCTATAGTTACCTAAAAATATATGCAAAAATGCAAATGAGATGGCAATAAGCACTTTCATAAGCAATAACCGTGACCAATGACTAAATGAAAAGATCAGCATGATTTGTTGCTATGTTTTTTCTGTTATTATGTAGGTAGGTACTGCATGGAAACCTTAACACAAAGCTTAGATGCCTTTGAAATGTAAATATATAGTTATAGGCGCCCCATTAAAATACCCTGAATAGATAATATGTAACCAATTAAGAAGTTCGTCATCGAATAACAAAAAAGAGGAATTTGAGAACCATTTAAAAAAATATATATATTTTACATTTAAAAGTAATTTTCAAGAAAAATTAATTATAGGCTAGGAATTCCCATCGAAAACTTCAGTTGTTATATTATGTTATTCTTACATCACTTTTGCAAGTAATAGGTAAATCTATGTTAAAAGAAAATTGTTCATAACATGTTGGCAGGTTTCTTCTAAAACATCTTTATTTGATTGACATACACCAAGTAAAATGGTTCGTCTGAAGGTACCATACCATTTTAACAAAACTGAACCAACGTTGAATTAAATTTCGCGATGAATAGACTACAGTCTGGGAAGTAATTACTACTCGTATATTGATTAACAACACGGGTATTTAAAGTTTACCTAAAACTTATGTAATGAAAAATTTATTGTAAGCCATTCTTGATAATCCTTGATATTTTGTTACAGCCCTATCTATGTATGTAACTATGTTGTCTATTAATATTATGAATATTCTATATTTTATATTTTTTTTAAATCAATATTCGATAGGTGTCAAGTGTATATGTCCAAATGCGGTGTAATATAATGTAAAAAATGGAGCAAACTCTAATGTCTTGTTGATATTAGGAGCAATGTAAAATACAAGATCCCAGATAATTCAGGGGATGATTGCCAAAAGACATAACAGAGTAGTACGCCATACTTTATGGCTTCGAAATCTACGTAGTTGTGAAGATTGTCCTGATGATCGCCAATCTCCGATTGGGTAGATTGCGAGAAGAAGAAGATGACGAAATGGTTGGTTATAATAGATCGTTCACTTAATTTTGATATTTGGTTCAGCTCTCTTTATCACCAAGTTGTAGCTCTTTACAACGATATTTTTCTCTACGGATGAACTGCCCATTTGTGCCCTAAAAAATATTCACCCCTGGAACCTGTCGACCTGTTTCCACGGAGGTTTTTTGGCAATGATGTCTTATATTGCTTACTTAGCCTCACGCTTTTCTCCGTAGTTAAATTAAACTACTATTTCAGCAAAACAATTATTTTTAAGTGGCCGGCTGTAAAACTGCTCAAGTTGGGGACGAAAATTTAATAGAATCGGGAAAATTGTAAGAAAGCTTTAGAATTTTTTTTATAGGAAATAATGGAAACTGGTTTCTTATAAATGAATTTTTCACAAGAAAAGTCAACTAAATGTGTATACGTGTGTTTTTCCTCTTTCAATATTTCTGGCTTTCACCCTTCAAGGATGTTTTAGCCCATAAAATCAAAATATTGAGAGAGGGAAGGCAAATTTATATAATGGGAAAATTTCATAATTTTATGGAAGATTGGAGTCTCGGATTAAGAAGATTTGAAATGTTGAACTGGGGGAGGCAATTTTAGAAATGGCTTGCCAAGAATAATATCATTTTCTGACGAGGATAGTATGTTTGTATTGCTTTACTAAACTATGCTAATTTAATTTTTACAGTTATATAATTTTTTACAAATATCTACATATAAAAAAATCTGTCGATCTTAATTTTAATCTTTTCGATCTGAAGAAAGTAAAGTCTTATGTACTCACTACCCAATTTTTATTTCTCATTTTAAGCACCAATTAAACTGCCAAATCAGTTTGTCAGCAGGTCAATTTAACAATATTCATATAACACTAAAACACAAATATAACAAGAAACCATAATACAGAAAATAGATACAGAAGAATAACTTTTAAATAATTACAATATTAACGCATAAAATACACAGACAGACAGATATAATATAGGCAAATTACTCAGTCATATTAATCACAAGATTAAAAAACAATATCAATTTAAAAAGTCTTGATCTATTACCCATTTAAAATTTTTTTTGAGATCGGTGGTGCAATTTGATTCGATTTTTATGTTCATTGGCATCTTATGAAGTATGGTAGGGACAAGATGTTCGTATTTATTTATAATTGCCTGTATTTATTTATAATTTTCGGAATAGAAAAACCCTCATTTTTACTAAATGTAGTGCCGTATATGCATGATCTATTTTTTCTTTGTATTTTGAATCCGAAAATAGGTTTTGGCATACAATTTTAAACTATAATATCCCCCGAACAGGTAATATTTGAACTGACTCATAAAATAATTTTATGTCTCTTCTTTGTGCACAAATACTTTTGCTTACCGAGAGCTTAATCATAGAGTTTTGATTTGTTTGAATGTAACCTATATTTGCCTTGTAAGAGTTTCCCCAAGACGTTATTCCGTATCTGATAGTAGATTCCGCTAGTGACAAATATATTATGTTTAACGTACTAATGGGCATAAAATATTTAATTTTGTAAATTCACCCCGCAATAGCTCGTGGGCGTTTGCAAATGTTGCTTATGTGAGTATCCCATTTCATTTGCGTGTCTACAGTTATCCCTAAATAAACATACGTTTGAACAAGTTCAATGTTTCCGCATTTGCAGGACTGTGAAGAATCGTGTATACACTCAAATTAACGCGATTTTATTGGAGGCGTGATGGTATATTTGGCATGTGGAGATGGTAAATGCGTTAAATTAGTTTTTTGGAATTAATTATAAGACCCGCATCGTGTGACCATTTCTGTAAGGAAAAGAAATCGTGCTGCATGAATTTTATTGCAATGGATAATTCTTCATGGGAAATGACTAGCGCCGTATTATCAGCATAAACGTAATGCTAAACAAATGTGAAAATTTTATTCATGAGTGAAACAAATATTATATATAATGTTGGGCCGAGAGTTGACCCCTGCGAGACTCCTGTTGACATATATTAGGTTTGCTGTAAGTTTGAAAGAGTTTCACTTTAATTTGTCGATTGTTTAAATAGTTTTTGAGTAGTTCTAGTAATTTTCCCCTAATTCCTATCGCCTCCAATAACAGTGTAATTTGGGGTTTCCGTTTGTACTAAATTTGTAACATAACAAAACAAAATATATATTTTTTTTACATTAACTCCACACAGGAGGCCCTGAGGAAAATAATTCCCCTCAGGGCCTATGTCATTTGGGATGCTGTGTGGAGGGTCTTTTTGAGGAGAGGAAGGAATGAACATTGGTCTTGAAGAGACCCATGTTGTAGGAGGGAGGAAACACAGATGCCGGCAAATCGTTCCATAGCCGAGCTGTTGAACTCAAGAACGAGTCGAAAAAACGACCCGTTCTCATGTGACAAATGTCAACCGTGTACATATGTTGGGCGCGCGTTTGGCGTGTCTCCCGACTATGCACCGGTGCCGAAGGGATCAATGACGCTAGTTCCTCAGAGCATCTTCCATAGAAATACCGGTAGAACATGGATAGCATTCCCACCCGACGCCTGTGCTCTAAAGATTGCAACCCGTTCGTTAAGATGGGAGAATCTATCAAACGGACCGCCCGTTTCTGCACAGAGTCGAGGGTATTTTTCAAGTATTTTGGAGCTCCAGACCAGAGGTGGCTGCCAAATTCAACCGTGGGGCGCACTTGCGATTTGTACAGGGTAAGCAGTTGTGTACTATTAAAGTATCTGCGGGCCCTGTACAGTACGCCCAGTTTTTGAGAAGCTAACTTTACTTAAATATACAAGAATCTTATAAAACTTTCAATATAAGCAAGTAATTTTAAGATTCTTTCCCTATCGAAGTTCGAAAATGAATTGAATGTAAACTTTGGTAAAGATGTTCAAAGGATATTTTAAACGTCGGCGTTTCTACGGGACTGTCGTGTTACAGAAAAAAAACTTCTACAAATATATCCGTTTAAGAAATGACTTGCTTTAAGTAGATTTATACGGTTCATTGAAAACTTTAAAACAAAACCTTAAAGCTTGTTTATGGAAGACCATGTAGCACAGCCTATAAAAATATAATCCTCTGCAAAGGGTAACAACGCGAACGAAATTAAAATGAATTTTAAAACGCTAACATTTCTCAAAGGAAATGTATTTTTCGCATTGTTTGACTGAAATCGTCGAATCAGAATGTTTCCGCTACTTCTGGACCAGGCAAAATTGCTCGCTTTTTTATAATTACGTTTGTCAATGTCCAATATGGCAGTGGTAAAGCCATTTTTGTTACTTTTCAGTAAACCCCTTCTTATTCAAATTAATTGCGGTGCATTACGAAATATTTTCATTGCTTTTTGTCCCAGTTAAAATTGTAGTTCTAATTGTGAACCGTAAAAAAATTTGGTTCTATTAGTACATTAAAAAAAATATTGGTTGTTAAAATAATTTGATGAAAGTTTTTCACAAACCTTACGCCGGTTTTTTTGTCAACTTTATTGTTCTCAATCAACAATATTGTATTTAGATTTTCAGGGCCAAAAGTATTTTCGTTATTTGTTTTTGGGGTGTTATGCCGTGTTGCGCTACCTCCTTCTTTAGCCAACGTTTCGGACAGCGTTACAGTGTTCATCACCAGGGCAAATATGGCCCAATTAAACATCTGCCCTGATGATGGACACTGTAATGCTGTCCGAAACGTGGCTAAAGAATAACACCCCAAAAACAAATAACGAAAAAAAAACAATATTGTAGTGTAAATTACAACTTTTTAAAACTGCCTTCATTATTATCAAAAACAATTAATTTAGATTTTCTGTACATCCCGCGTAACTCTGATTCAATGAACTCAAATTTGCTTAAAATTTAAGTGTCATTTCAAAATTGGAACTTATTATTTGAAAAATTCAGACAAGTGATAAAGTTTAACAGAAAATTAATTTTGACATTTCAAATTAGAAAATTGGAACTGATTTACACTAAAAAGAAAAATTAACAAATTGAAAAGAATATCTGTTTAAGGATTTCTATAAATATTTAACGATTTAATTTCTCAGGGGACCTCCAATATATGCGTAAAATTCTGTATTATGTTGAACTAAATTTTCTTCATGCTAAAATACAAGAAACATAGTCCATGAAACTAATTAATTTCGTCCCTAGACGTTGGTAATAAACCCATTTTCAAATTAAAATTATCTCCCTACAGACAATGAATAAAGAACATCCACTTATTTCTTTTATGAAATTTTCTCACCAATTCTTTGCTGACTAAAGACTGAGGAACATTTTTAAAGCACAAAGTAAAGCGGAGATAAATTGCATGATTTAAGATATCGCCGAAAATTAAGATATTTATTAAAGTTGATGAAAGCATTCTTTCATTCGACGGTCTGCCGGTGACATTGATAAATGTCGACTTATTTCCAGGCAATTGTGTGCGTGGGTTAGCTGGAAGTCAGATACTAGAAACATCGGAACAAATTCGAGAGATATACCCTTTTATCTAATGCCGAACAACGATTATTTATTCCTAGAATTCATCGTTGAAACGTGTGTGCAATGGGGTATTTTCACAAACTATGAATGCAGTTAAACAATGAGTATTTTTATGATTCTGATCGTTGTACTAAAATGTCTAATTTCAATATTTTCATTCTTAATAAGTCTGTGACTGAGTTGGCATCGCGTACAGGCGTCGTGTGCTCAATACAATTTGGGAGGCGAAAATGGGTACCGCCGCCCTGGGAACCTTTATTGGATAACCAAGACATCTGGCGTAGGTCACCCCAAGTAGTTCGCTACGTTTGGTGATTTAGCAGGGGTGCCCGGGTTCATGAGGTGAGGTTTGTCTAGGTCTTGGAGGCGGATGGCCAGGTCAAACTGAACCCCAGTTTCCTACCTGCCCCTTAAACCCTTTTCCTTCACAGAACTCTTCTTCCCTTCCTTTTCTTAAAAAAACCCCTACACAGCATCCCCAAAGATCACATAAGGCCTGAGGGAGATTATTTTCCTCAGAGCCTCCTGTGTGGAGCTCATGTAAAAAAAAATTCCTCCGCTGGCTTAGTTCTCCTTCACGACACAAGCAACATTTTCCGCTTAGTATGGTGGTAGTTTTTTTTAAGAGATTTTCAAATGTTGTCAGGTTATTCGTAACCTGGGAATGTTTGTATTACTTAAAAAAAACTGAAAATATTTGAAAATCTCCTACTAACACCATAGTAACTGGAAAATGACTCACGCCGCACCGCCGAATTAAAAAAAAACGAACGTGTCGTTTTGGCGGCAAATCAAAAATGGCACTTTTTATATCGTTATAGAAAATATATTAGTCATCATAAAAATAAATTAAGAATATCTTCATTACTGAAGTTTTTTTCTTCATTGTTATCGAGAATAACAAAAAAAAAACACTGAAAATACCCAATTGTAGGAAAGCAGTTCCGTAACTTTAGGTTATGATAACAATTTTTTTTAAAGTTTTCTTTATTCATTAAATTGTTTGTTACATGAATTTTAGGATTTTTCGACCCCCATGCTAGGCACATGCTCGTGTTGTGGTGTAATGAGATTTTTTTTTTTAAATGTGTCAAATAATATCTAATAAGTGCATGCCGAGAGACAGATCTTTTTGAGTTTTCTGAAAACACCAAATAGTACAGAAGATATTATAAGCCGTCAAAATGTTGACATTTGCAGCCGACCGAAATACTTGTGACATTACGGTATGCGCGCGGTCATATTGCAGCGCACTGTCATTCCAATATTACAATGCACTGCCATTCCAATATTATTAGAGTGACGACACGAGACACCATTGCATACATTTTACCCAAGTTCATTTTGAAGCCTGAAAACTTCACCATTTTTTGAGATATTGAAAAACTAAGTTTACTGTCGTTATTAACTCATTAAATATAATACATTTTAATCAAAACAAAAATTAGAAGACAGCCTTATCCCATCTTTCTGATTAAAAACTGAATGATTAATTGGAAACAATTTATAACCCGTAAGTATATTATATTTTTGTCTATCTATAATGTACACTATCTTTAATTTCCAGATTCTTAAAGGATTCAGCTTATTTTATACATGTATTCTTTTAATAATCCATCATATCTTACTGAGAAACACTTTATCATATTAAAACCAAACGCTTTATTTTAAGTTCGTAATTACTAAAGTAGTTGAGTTGTTGCTAATCATTCTAGACAAAAAAATAGTTTTGCAAAATTCATTACGCCAGGGTTCAGCGAGGTTTTAGGGGATATTCTACTAGAAAAAAAAATTCTTTATATTTCGATAGATCAAATATTCAAGAATATCTCCTTAAAACGATTTTTCAAAATTTGAATTATTTAAATTTAGATTACTAGAAGGGTTGCAATCGTGTCAACGCGCGCCATTTTTTTGAGACTCCCCACTTCAACAACCTGAAACTTTTTGAATTTTGAATTTTTTAGTTTGATTTTTTTAAAATATATTCTTTAATGTTTATTATTTATAAACTTGATAAAATAATGGCTTATAAATATATTATTGTTTTTTTTTAATTGCACCTGAAAAAATACCTACAATTCATGTTTCTAGACTAGAATACCTCCTTAACGCTTAAAGTAACAAATTTTTGCTCAATATTTGATAAATATGATTGTAATGGTACCGAAGTCATCTCAATTTAGAAGGGTCTGAATGAATGTATTGCTTTACTGAAACCTGAAAGGGCGCCAAATCACCCCCTCCATAGATCAGTCAACGGTAAATATGACAGAATAAATATACCGTCATCATTCACTTCTTGACAACAAGAGAGAAATCTAAAGCTAATTTTACATGGATTATTGATTATTTTATTTTATTTTATTTTTTTATTAAGTAAAATATTTACACATTTATGTACATTATTTATAAAATGTTTTGACTATCCAACTAGGATGATTCCCGTTTTAGGACAGTCAAATTAGGATAAGTGTGAATATATATGGACCATGATTTATACAAAAAGAGGGAAAATTGAGGAGATGAAAAGAAGAGAAAGAATAAAACATAAAATTGGAAAGTTAAAAGCGTATTAACATATTACTTAAAAAAAAAGGTTTATGTGTATAGGTTCTTGAAAAAAAAGGGTTTAAACATAGTTCACTTGTGTATGCTTGGCATATAATAGTTATTAAAATGATAATAATAATAAATAAAAGGAATAAAAATATTTTTACACTTAAACATAAAGGGAACTGGTGTTTGCATTTCATAATGTAGTCCTATTAATGAGAACTATAAAGAGAACAGAAACAATAAAATAAAATAAACAATTAAGGTATGATTATTACTGTTGTATGCTTTGCATAGTTATCAAAATAATAATAAAATAAGTTTACTTATAAATGGCGTTTGCATTATATTTTGATATTGTGACGTTATTATGCAAGCGTGTTGATTGGTCAGTATTTTGTTGCTGACCGGACAACTCGGAAAGAAACCAACTCAGAACCATCTCAGATAAGTTATTTAGAGTGATAAAAAAAAAATATATATATTAAAAATTGTTTAAATAGGTTCTGTTAGGTTAGGGTTATCAGCTAATTTAAAATTATTTTTTTCAAAGCTTTTAATGACTTTCCCAGGAGGTATTGAGTTGATTTTATTTTCAGTGGGTATGGAACCGTTACCATATTTAAAAATTATTTTACCTTTTATTCCACGTAGCACCGCAAAAAGGGGAGACCGATAGGCTAGGAACCACCGCACAAAGAGGACACCGATCTATTTCATTCTCTCGTAGGCTAAATCCTTTAGATGTATAAATATGATGGTCTCTTTTTAGTTTTTTGAAACTCGTTAAAACGGTTAGACATATCAATCTGAATATTACTCAGTTTTGGAAGAACTATGTAAAATACAATAATTGTAAAAAAAAACAACTTGAAAAATCATAGATATTAATCTGAAAGTGAACCCGTAGATGGTACTAGATAGTAGTCTATTAGGTTACTCATAGATGACCCTAAGCTGTCGATAATGTAGGGTTCAAGATTTTAATAAATACTGTGGGAGCCTCAAGGTCGGGGTCCAGCAGAATTACTACCGCCTGTTAAATAATATATCAGAGTTCTTTGTTAATCTATCACAATAAAGTCCAAAGTTTTTGTTTAACCCCTGATCTTTTATTTAAAGAGAGTTGGTGAGACAAAGCCGGAATTACAACACAACTTAATATAAATTCATGGCATTCCACGGTTGAGGGATATTAAGGCTCACCACTAGCACTCCGGAGGTAGCGGGTTCATATCTCCGCATGCGCAAGTAAATTTTATTTGATGAATTTGCGTTTTACGTAATAAATTTATAAATAAAAAAAAAATATATGAAGGGCATTCATGGCACGTTCCAAGGTGGAAGATACTTTCATTATCGCCCTGGTGAAGTTCCACCAATCAGAATTGAAACGTCGGAATAGCTTTAGCCGTGCTTAATGACAAAATCTGAATAGTCAGGTTATTTCCTCACCTTCCTCTTCCACGTCTATTTCCCCTCACAATACCTGCTGCCTCACAACCTATCACAACTGATGATCGCACAGTCTTAGTGATTCCAGATGGTTGAGAGCAGTTGGGACTCTTGTGCAGTAATCACAATAAATCAAACAGATCCGGTTGTGTAAGTTTTGGCAAATTTAGGTCAGGTTGGTTCGGGAAATTAGGTTCGGCTGGGTTGGGCTACGTTAGAGTAGGCCAAGTTGATTTGTTTTAAACTTTGCAAATTAAATAGAAAGTAGAAATTTCAACGAACTACGTCTACCGTATATTATATCAAAGGGCTCACAATTGCGTGGGAATTGTAGGGATCAAATAACGTATCAAAAAAGGATCAATAGTTTTCGAGAAATCCTTTTAAGTATTATGTTCTACTTTTAGAGATCCAACAAAAAGGCAGAAGTGGCCAGGCACAGGTTTTACATATATTGCTTTGCTCCTCTCCTACGACCCTATTATGATCCGGCCAATGCACAGCGAGTTCTTGATCTATTTAAGGTGAAGATGTACATATGTACCTATCCAGGGCCTCTTTCGAACGATGTCAACACGGCAGATCGAAAAGTGATTGAAAATCAAACAGATTCGTGGAAGGCGGGTAACTGTTAAGTAATTTCTTTAACATCTAGCTCCGAGAACAGGTTTGAAAAAAAATAATATTTATCCACATTTGCTATGCGGAAATTTTTTTTTTTTAATGTGATAACTTTATGTAAAAGACGCCTTATCGTTTGATACACGTTTTTAGGCGAAAATAATATAAATAAATTATTGCTATATCGTGTATGGCTTTGAATTATGTAGTTAGCTAGAAAGCAAAACATTTTTATTTCTTGAACTATGATAAATTAAATATATTTTTTTAAAATAAAAAAATTAGGAATGAATGAGTCGAGACGCAATATTGTTTGTCATTTTTTTTAAATATTCAAAACAAATTTTGAAATTTTTATCTTGCGATTTATTTTCACTTTTCCATGTTGTTTTATCACACTATTTTTTTTTTGAGACGCGACATTAGTTTCGACAGTATCCATTTCATTATCATTAGGGCACGTAATATAAAAATAATTATATAACTAGGTATATTTAAACAAGATTTTTGTAAGTTTTTTTTTGTAAGTTCCTTAAATAATATCCAAACAATTTTTATTTTTATTTATATATGTTTTTAAAGTTTATTTTATGTATTAAATAATGTAATTATTCAATTTATAAAAACAGTTTATTTATAAACAAGTTCTGCTAGGTAATTATTATTACACGTAACAGCTGTTTCGCCTTCTGAAGGCACTATCAAACTGCTGATAATGCCTTCAGAAGGCGAAACAGCTGTCACGTGTAATAATAATTACCTAGCAGAACTTGTTTATAAACAAACTGTTTTTATAAATTGAATAATAATATTATTGAATTTATAAAAGAAATAAAAAAATTAAAATGGAGTTCTATAAATTAAACTTGATAACAATAAATAATATACAAATAATAATATTATCATTAAAAATAATGATAGTCGACACCTAGTTAGTATGTTCAAAGAATAATTTGTTTTTATCAACTAAAAATCACGAAGAACTGATTTAGTTACACAAAGTTATTGAATTGAAAAGTTTTTTTGTTCTTCTTATGTCCAATTAGATATACAAGATATCCACGTATTTAACTAAGTGTAGCCTATGATTTCTGATATTATTTGGAGTAATGACTTTCTGTAATTTCGATTCTTATACTTAAAAAGTTATTTTATGACTTTGTTCCGTATTATTTGCAGTCGTTTAAATACATGACGTGTGTGTTTCCCAACATTTCCATCAAATAATTTAGATGGGATTGGTTTAAACTAAAGGTATAATCCACTCGTTACTTGTGCTGGTAGAAGATGAGATATTCCACCATTGATAAAAAAGGCTGTTCAAATTTCTTGATTCAGGAGCTCGTCGTTAGTGTTTTGATACTTTAAAAATTGAATTATTGTTAGATATTTGCGATTTTTCAAAATATTAATATCTATAAAGCATCTTGTTAGAAATATAATCTATATATGTAAAAATCAAAATGTGTTTGGGGAGTGTATTGTGTATTGCTATATTAAGCATATGAAATGTTTGAAACTTTCAAAATACATTCTTAAAACCCCGCAAAGGTTTTTGGATTATTTCAACCACATGACAATACATCTGAAAAGTTTGTCAATCATCACAAAAATTCTTGCAAAACTATCAGAAATTTGAGAATGAGATTTTGCAAAACAATGATTGTCAAATCAGATTTCAATTATCAAAACTCAAATTAATGAATTAATAAGTATTGAGAATTAATTTAACATATTAATTTGAATCGAATCTTGAAAAGAATTGTAAATATTTTAAATAGGTACCTATGTTAGGCAACAAATTTGATTGATTGTTTTTACAAACATGAATATTTGTAATATATGAAGAATGAACGCGAGCAGTTTGAAAACTGAATATATTGGGATTGAATATATGAAACGCGGGAGAAGGATTGGTGGGACGGGGGGAGGGAGAGGGAAGGCGGGGAAGGTCGAAGGGGAACGCTAGAGGAGAAGATGCGGGAGGGGAACGGGGACGCACGGAAAAGGACATGTCGGGAGAAACAATTTATTTCTTTAATTATGGCATTGCAACGCATGCTGGTAAGTTAGTCTAAGATAAATAACTGTAATCTTGACATTAGATATATATTTTTGTCACAAATACTAGGGGTAGGTACTTAAATATAACATACCATCTGTATGCGAAACCCGTACAAAACTAATTGAGTTAGGACAGGTTTCCTATAGATTTAAGATAAATCTATATTACTATCTCTGTACATGCTCCATTAATCTTCCAGGATTCTGCGGGAATATATAAACAGTTGGTTATATCTCAACTGCGAGAGTTTCTCGTCCGGTCTGTCCATCCCTCCCTACTCCCTACTCAGGCTGTTTTGTATGCACAACCAATCTATGGCGGAACGTCCCTTCTCATTGACCTACAGCCTTTAACACAGGGGGAGGGGAGGTTAAATTAAATCTTGAAAAGTTTTTTATTCAAAAGTATATCGGTAAAAGTAAAAAATAATCTTTTTTGGAATAAATGATTTAAAGTAGGAATCTACTTATTACAACTTTTGTTTACATTAACATCACACATTTCAATGATTCACAATTTGTGAGAAAATTGTCAAGAACGAAAAAATGTAAAAATCACTTAAGATCCTAATTGATACTATTTATTTATTATATTGGGAAAGACAATCTGTAAAAAAGTGTTTCAATAAAATCATACAAGTTTTCGTTCCATTCTTAGCAAATAGGGGCTGTGTTCTGTAGTAACACCACTCACTCGGGTAGCTAACAAAAATAACTAATAAGATAAGTAAATAATATAGTCAGCTGAGGAGAATAATTCCCCTGTGTCATCTTTAGGGATGCTGTGTGGGGGGTCCTTTCAGGAAAGGAGAGGAAGTTCTGAGAAGGAAAAGAGTTAGAGAGAAGGAAAAGAGATAGAGTATTAGTAGTAGGGTGGGTAGGAATCTAGGGGTCAGTGTGTCTAGGAGCGATGGACGTATCAATCCGTCCCTCCCATGCAAAACGTGCGGTGCGGAAATCACTATAAAAGAGTGGACATTCACGGATTTTTTTATTGATTTAAAAAAAATCATTTGGTTATGGTGTAGTAAATTCTATAGAATATAAAATTGATACGAAATTAATAAAATACTATACACCCATTCAGAGTCAATCACTCTGATCTCTCTCGACACATCATCTTGCACCGCACGTCTTGCATGGGAGGGATGGATTCATACGTCCGTCACTTCTGAACACACTGACCCCTAGATCCCTACCTATCCCTCAAGCCTTTTTCCTTCCCAGAACTTCCTCTCCCTCCCTTTCTTAGAAAGACCCTCCACCCAGCATCCCAAAAATGATAAAGGTCTTAAAGGTAATTATTTTCCTCAGAACCTACTGTGTGAAGCATTCGTAAAAAAAAAACAATTTTTCTGAGTGGCGGTCTTTTACCAAGACAATAGTGCGAGAATCTGTTTTATTTCGTTGGTGATTTATTCCGATTAAAAAAATCGTCAGAATCGTGCATTATTTCTGAGGTTCGCGGGCCATATCTTTACAAGCCTGCTTTACCCTATCGCCACAGCCTTCCGGGGCAGCAGGGTGGAAAGGTAGTAGGGTTGTTTTCTCCACCCGAGCCCCGAGCCGTCGCTACTTGACTACGCCTGGCCGTGAATTAAGAAGATGGATTGTCCGTCATCGCTCTTCTATTTACGTTACGCGACGAATACAATGAAAATTAATTTTGTTTGAAAACAAATTATTTCAGATCAGTTTCTTGAAAGTATTGAATGAAAGCAGTGGCGGCTGCTGACTTTTAGAGCTATGAATGAAGACGTTAACGTTTGTTTCAAAATTTATAATTTATTTTTACAAGCAAATTATTTGTATGTAGTTTTGGCCACCTTTATAGAAACACAGACATAAATTCATGTAGAAATATTGTGAAAATTATAAAAATTGATAAATCGAATAATTGTTTACCGAATAGTAGGTTTATCCACTCTTTAAGAAAGTCATTTTTTTCCAAAATATCTCATAAAGTGATACAAAATATGCAAGACATAGAACCACGTACCTAAAACTAAGAAATAGGTTATCTCATTTTCGAATAGAATATGGAATTACAGGATGGGGATCTGCTACACAAACAACATTCACAATATGAATACACGTCAAAAAGAAATCATAATGACCATTCTGAAAGTAGGTACCCCTTAGAACGCCTTCGATTGAAATTTTCAAAAGCTTTGATGTACCAAATGTACAACGAATATATGCAAAAAAATATTTTTGAAACTATTCAAAAATACTGAATCCTATACCAGACCTTGTATCCATCACGCTAGATCGAATAAAAATGACATAAAAATTCCAACTTAAAAAACCACAATCGGACAAACAAACTACGCTTTCCTTGCAACTTAACTCCACACTATCTTTCTCTAAGACATCAAACTAATGAAAAATCAGTACAAATCAAGAATAAAAATGTGGCTGAAAGGGATCAATGAAAAAACCACGAAAAAACACTAAAAACGACAAAGAAGACAAATAAACTATAATTAAATAATTTTAGTCCGCCTAGGCACAGGACCCCCTAGTGAGGAGGACTGAGAAATGCCATATCTATACTTGCACAAATAAATAATATTTAAATGCACCATTATATTTTGTATACAAAATATTTTATAAAGTCGCTAAAATAAAAATAAAAAGTATCTCATATCGATCGAATAAACGAGAATTTTGCTGATTGGAGGATTTGCTACTTGTCAATTGTTAGCGCTGATTACTGGCATTACGTGGGTGTTTGATGCGATTCGTCGAGTATTCAATTTAATTTATTCAACAAACAGCAAAAAGGGATGAAATCCGAAAAGAAACTTTTATCATTTAATAGTTAATTTAGTTCACTAAATCGACCAACAGGGACAGAGATGTATTCTCAAAGTGAAAATTCCTCACATCGACCGAATATACGAGAATTGTGCTGATTAGAGGATTTGCTACTTGTCAATTGTTAGCGCTGATTACTCACATTACTCGCGTTATGTGGTGTTTTTGATTCGATTTGTCGAGTTTCCAATTCAATTTTATTCAACAAACAGCAAAAAAGGGTTAAATACGAAAAAAAACTTTTATCTCTATTTATGTGTTCATCAAATTGATCAGTAACGACAGATGTATTCTGATACTGAAAATTCCTCCAAACAATCCCAAATAATGATCAGTGCCATATTCAGATGGGAGTAAAAAATTACACGAATACCATGTTTAATTAATGAATTTGTAAAGTCAAAAGTTACAAAACATTTTTGAATCGAAATAATGTGAACTCGCACATTATCAATGATCTTTTCATACCAAAAAGTTAGTTAACCTACGTAGCTAAATATGTAATTTTTTAATACATTGGAATAACTTTTGAAGGTAACACCCATCACATCGAGAAGATTATATTAATAAGTCTAACGAAACATGAAACCTTCAAAAGTTTTTCCGATAAATTAACGTACCAATTAAATGGTTCCATGCCAACTCGGAATGAAATCAACTCAGAACCATCTCAGATAAGTCATTTAGAGTGATAAATTAATAATTTTAAATTAGCCGATAACCCTAACCTAACTTAACCTATTTAACCAATTTTTTATTTATATTTTTTTATCACTCTAAATGACTTATCTGAGATGGTTCTGAGTTGGTTTCATTCCGAGTTGGCCGGTCACCCAATTAAATATAAAATCGGATAGGTAAATCCGAGGCACAAATAAATACGCGTAGAACTTTTTAATCATATAATAACAGCAGAAAAAAAAACAAAAAGCGAATATTGGTAATTCTAGAAGTGAATTGGTAATTCTAGGAGTGACAAAATTTACGTAAAATAATCCGGTCTCAATATCCAAGTGGTTAAAAGACGTTGCCCCGGTAAGACAGAGATACTGGTTTCGATTTCCAATTGCAACCGTTACCTTTTTTCTGAATCTTGTTCTGTTTTATATTTCGTTTAGATATATTCGTATGGATGTTTATTTATTTACGGACGAATAGTCCATTTATAATATAATAATACCACGAATAAAAAAAAGAGATGACAATGAAATGTACATATAAATGAAGCGCATTGACAAATTATAATATAAAAGAACATATAGAAGAAAACTACAAGTCAAAGCTTGAAGATGGATTTAAAAGACTTTAAAAATTACACATTTCGTATCGACTGCCGAAAGTCATTTAGGCTAACACTAAAAAATTCAATGCTTTGACATGCGTTTAAAGAAATGTTTAAAGTTTGGCGTTATCTTCTTCTTTCATGAAATATGTAAGTATTTACTCGTCCGGTGTTCCAGTGAGAAACTCACAGTTTTACGGTGTTGGCAGCACGTGAAAAGGTCGTTTTAAAGACTAGTTCTTAATCATGTGAAACGGCACACGTGTGGAACGAGCTACCGGCATTGTTGTTCTTTATCTTTTCTCCTCCAATAATTCCGGACCTTACGACCAATGATAACAAATTACTCCATAAAGCCATAATTTGTTTCCCTGGTAGAACAATAATTATTTAGGCAAATCAACAAATCATCTTAAAGAGCGAAAGTTTGAATTATTTATGGACATCGATAGTTGTTCAAACTGGTTGGAAATAATTTGGAACACCTGCCCGCAGTTCCCTCATAGCCCGCAGTAGTTCTACGATACAGATGTCACATAAAAACACCAATTTGTGGCGTACAAATGACTTCATAACTGAAAACAACAACTGTTTTTTTTTCAGGTGGCAAGCTATTTTTGCTAGGTAGTTCTTTTCTATACAAAAAGTGTCGGACAGTCAGTCAAAACACCAGTCGTTGACTTACTGTATGGAAATAATTGATACATCCGTGTATTGGTGGTTGATGATGTTTTAAGGCGGAACTCCTGCACCAGAATACACATGAATACTAGCTTGAACCACACTATAAACGTTCTTTGTTTTCCGTCTCCTGCGTTTTTTGAAACATGGTTTGAAAGATTGGTGTGAACAGGTGTGAAGTTCGCGCGGTCCGACAATTTTGCTAGTGGCCTTTCCACGCGTACGCAACTGAACACTTGACGTTTGACGTTTAAATAAATGTTAAAATATGTTCCGATGAAGAAGAGATGCTACATCAGGGAGAAAACAGAGATATTTTAATAGATGTTTATTTACCAGGAAAGATTTCCGACTAATATCAATTACTATGACCTAAAGTTAGTATTTGAATTTCGAATGCGTAATTAATTACGCATTCGGAATTCAAACGTCAAAAGTCGAGTTCTGTTAAGAAATTTAGCGATGATATTGTAGACGAAATATAAAGGAGAACACGCAGATTTCAACTTAGACCTAACCTACCTAACTAGATTTTTATTAGGTATTTATTTATCAGGGAAAGAATAGAATACCTATTTTAATTGGTCAATTTCTTCCGTGTCTCTGAAATCGATTTATAAATTAATAGACTTTATTTACAAGTGAGTTCACGAAAGACATAATCATCCATTACGACAGTATTTATTTGCATTTTAAAGTCATAATTAGGTATTAGGCTCGCGCGGTTGACATAACCCCAAACGTCATTCGATTTATCTTCGGTACCAACTGCTCCGTACGGCTCCTGTAAAAATATGAACTTATTTCCCCCCCCCCCCGCCGGCCCCGCCTGCCTTCCCGCTTCCCGCTTCACCCACTTCAAAAATAATATTATATTGTTAATATTCGTTATTATATTATAATTTTATTATCAAATATATTTATTATATTGTATTTAGGTATCATCATTTAGGTTTCAAAATTAAGCGCACTCCGAGGAATGGTAGGAAATATCCTAAATGGTTTTCTAGTGATGTTGTTAGCGACATAAAACTCAAATTCAAACATTACAAAAAATGGAAGAAAACTGGAATGGTGAGTGAACGGGATATGTTTTGTCTACTTAGAACAAAAATAAAACGCAGTATTAAATTAGCAAATGTGCAATATATTAATTCTATTGAAAAAAATATCAAATGCGATCCCAAATCTTTCTGGAAATATATCTCATCCAGGAGAAGTGATAGCGGGTTTGTTGACCATGTTACTTGGAATAATCAGTCTTTTTCAGGAGCAGATATTCCAGAAGCATTTGCAGACTATTTTAAATCAACTTATAGTAAGGAAGCAGCGGACTTGAAATCTTTTATACCTGGAAAAAATACGCCTCTAACAGCGCAGAATGTTGATATTCCAAATATCACAAACATTGACATCACCGCGGCTGTTAGAAAATTAAAAGCCAAAACTTCTTTTGGACCGGATTTTATTCCGCCATTTGTATTAAAGGGCTGTTTTGAGCCCTTATTAACACCTCTCGCGTATATTTATAATCTCTCACTTAACTCCGGAATATTCCCAGACTCATGGAAGATTTCCAAAGTTACACCGTTACATAAAACTGGTGATAAGACTTCAGTCTCCAATTACAGACCAGTGGCGATCCTATCCTCTCCAGCCAAGTTGTTTGAACTAATAATTCATAAATGCATTTATACCCAAGTTGAACCCTTTATAATTGACCAGCAACACGGTTTTAGATCTGGCAGATCTACTGTGTCTAATCTAATGGTTTTCACGGAGTACGTATCTCAAGCTCTTGATAGTAACAATCAAGTAGATGTATCATACAATGACTTCGCAAAAGCCTTTGACTAGGTAGATCCGCTTATTCTCCTAAATAAACTCGACCAATTTGGATTTTCAGCGAAACTTTTACGTCTATTTTTAAGTTACTTCTCAAATAGACAGCAATACGTAACTTATGGTATTTTTCACTCTTCCAACTTCATCACAAACTCTGGAGTTCCACAGGGGTCAAATCTTGGGCCCTTACTTTTCTCGCTATTTATCAACGATATTTACCATTGCATAAAATTCTCTAAGTTCCTCTTATTCGCGGATGACATTAAACTATTCCTTTTAATAAAATCTTTGGAAAATTGCTTGCAGCTACAAAGTGATATAAATTCCATCGTCGAATGGAGTCACACCAATAAACTAGGATTTAATATTAAGAAATGCTCCATTATGTGCTACACCAAGGCAAACAAAACGATTTATTTTAACTACAAAATGTCTTATTCATCTCTTCAGCACATTATTGTTTCGAGAGATTTGGGAATCACATTTGATACGCACCTAACATTTCACGTTCACATTGAAACGATTTGCAGCAAAGCTTTAAGAATGCTAGGATTTGTGCTAAGCAACTCCAGACATTTTTGCAGCTCGGCCGCGATTCGCGTGCTCTACTATAGTTTAGTACGTAGCATTTTGGAAAGTGGTTCAGTAGCATGGGGACCAATGGATTTCACTTACTCTCAAATGATAGAGAGAGTACAAAAGAAGTTTCTGAGATATTTATATCTTAGAGACTTCGGATATTATCCCTGGCTATATCCATCAGCCTTTTTGTCCGGCATGCTGGGTATTAATAGCCTCGCCGATAGAAGGAAAACTGCTTTGCTGACAACAGCATATAAACTTTTAAACGGTAATATTTGTATTCCCGATATAATACAAAAATTTGAGTTTTATGTCCCCGACAACTTCACAAGAGCGCGCAGACACAGAACTTTTGTTGTTCCGAGATGCAGAACTAACTTACCATTAGTAATGCCGCTCGGAAAAATGATTCTATTACTTAATTCCCTGTCCCCTGAAATCGATATTTTTCAACTAAATATTAAAAAATTTCAAAACGCCATTATTACTTTATAATAAAATGTATGTTTGTACTTATTACTTTATATTGTATTACTTTATAATAAAATGTATGTTTGTAATTGGTTTTGAACTGTAAATGTACATTTAAAATAAAATAAATAAATAAAATAATATTTTAAACTAGTGGATATTAAGCTCGCTCATTGCGCATAACCTCAAAAACTTGTTCGGTTTGGTTCTCCATACATGACCGCATCGCGCGGCTCTTGTAAAAATATGAACACATTTCCCCCCGCCAGCTTTCCCCCTTCGCCCGGGAGATGAATGTTTTCCGTCGCCTCTGGTAAAGCTTGAACACAGGGTTTTTGAACACGAAGTGTTCAAATTTTCAATGTTTTGGGTGCTGTTCAAGCTAGTGTTCATGTGTATTCTGGCGCAGGATACGCCGCTTTAAATTCTACATAATTGATAAACAACCATTGATGTATGGTAGTTTATCAATTGTATTAAATTTAAAACATGTTTATTTGTATGGGTGTAAATATGCGTGGATTGTTTAGGTTCGTTATTCATATTCGTTTTCCATACAATTTAAACACCAGTCGCATAAATCCACTGTATGGAATTAATTGATATTCATATTTTGGTGATATGAGATGCTGAAGAAAGCTTTTTGCTAGGTTTTTTTTTCATACAAAAGCTTCAAGTGTGAACACACCAGTAGCAAAACTTATCGCGTGGAAATATTTGTAGTTCGCTCTTTGACGGTACAGGATAAAGCTGTCTATCTACAAATAAATAACCGGAAACAGTTATTTTTCAGTTGGTTTGCTATTATTTGTCGTTTTTTTTCCATACAAAAAGTTTCAGGTTTAAAAACAATATTTAGCAAACAAAGCAATGGAAATAATTGATGACAACGAGAACAGTTTTTATTGGCGGCAAGCTATTTTTGCTAGATTTTTTCATACAAAGGTTTCGAGCATGAAAACAGGAGAAGCAAAAATTATTGTGAGGAAATAATTTTAGTCCGCATGTTGATGGTATTGGACGATGACGTCTATTTACAAATCAATAACTGAATACAGTTTTTTTTCATGTGTCAAACTATTATTTGTCGTTTTTTTCCATACAAAAAGTTTCGTGTTTAAAAACACTCTTATCGAATTTATTGTATGGAAATAATTGATGACGATGATGAGAACAGCTTTACAGATGCCAAGCCATTTTTGCTATGTTTTTTCATACAAAAGTTTCTAGTATGAAAACACCAGTAGCAAAACTTATTGCGCGGAAACAATGGTAGTACGCGTGTTAATGGTATGGGATAAAGGTGTCTACCACAAATCAATAACTGGAAACATTTTTTTTTCATGTGGCGAGCTATTCTTTTTTTCCATACGAAAAGTTTCAGGTTTATAAAAACTATTAGCAAACTTATTGTGGAAATAATTGATTGTACGTAATTTATTGTTGTTATACGCCCATATGGGCTTTTACGTAGATTATACAATAATATTTAAGATATCGAGGATTATACATACATAGAATTTAAATCAAAATTTATAAAAATGAAAACATTTTAAAAATATAAAGGTAGTTTTTGAAGAATATAGCGTAAAACCGTGAAATATTTGAAACAATATAACATTTGACAATAACATAGAATAAAATACAATATAAAACATTACAATAACACAGAAGAATAACAATAATTAAGACTAGCTTTTTACAGGCGGCAAGCTATTTATTTTTTTTTTTTCATACAAAAGTTTCAAGCATGAAAACACCAAAGGCAAAAATTATTTGGTGAAAATAGTTGTAGCCCGCGTGTTGATGGTACGGGACGATGATGTCTATCTACAATAGCTGGATATAGTTTTTTTGTTATGTGGCAAACTATTATTTGTCATTTTTTTTCCGTACAAAAAGTTTCAAGTTTAAAAACACCACTAGCAAATTTATTGTTCGAAAATAATTGATGTCCGTTTGTTGGTGGTATTGGATGATGATGACAACATACCTTTCTTCGGCGACGTGGTGTTCCCATCAGCCTTGGTGGCCGGCAGCGGGCTGCTCTTCTTCTGTCCCGTCATCCTCACTCTTCACCGATGTCCGTCCACTTCACTTCGTCTTCCACCACTTCACAGACCACCGCTTCTAAACCACTCCGCCTACTGTCCGCTGTGTGGTGTTCTGGCCGGGCTACCTGCGCCACACATGTACTCCACTGTTAATGCCGACCGCCTTAAAGACAAAGGCGTTAAACCACAAAATGATCATAAAAATCAATCTTTTAACTTTAACAATATCTCGCTGTATACTAAAACGGTAAGTTGTGTGGACAAATTATTACAATACCTCAATCCGCGACCGACCAATTAAAATCACTGAAGAATTAGGTACAAGAATTTCGATTTGATTGTAAAAAAATGGGATAATAAAATTAGTTTTTGAATATTTCCTCTCAAATACCAAAAACTAACTTTCATATAATAGTTACAATTAAACTTTATTTGTTTGAGCTCTTTTCTAGTTTGTATCAACTGTGGTTTGACGCCTTTGACCAAAAATAGTACGATATTGTGTTTTTGTGACTAGGGTTCAGTCAAGACTATTCTATCCCCGAATGCTGGTTGAATCGAAAATACCGACCGATATTTCAAAGTCTCCTACGATAACAAATAAATAATCACTTGTTTTGTCGTCAAAAGACAAACATCGGATGAGTTTTCGGAAGGTTGGAAATGCATTATCAAAGGCCGCAAAGCATACAGAAATTATTTCAAAGTACACAAAAGATCCGACAGCGCGAGTATGATTCAATGCGATCTAATCATCGTGGGCAATTAAATATTGTATTGTAAAAGGCGACTTGAATTTTAATTTGCAGTTTTTTTTTCTAGTAATGGTCACGTTCATAGAATCGTATATAATATCGAAGGCAGTTATTATTTAAGTCTTTTATGTTGCATGTGATTTTTGCGATATTTTACTGGCCGTCAATTATTTGAAATAACATATCTATATTTGTATGCTTTGTTGGTTCTACTCTGTGATAACTTGTGTAAACATTTGTTTTAAATTTAGCGTACATGTTATTTAAATAAAATATATTTATTGAGCCGTGAGAACGTTCGAAAATTAAAGTTCTAAAAGATTTATGAGGGTCGAATAATTACGTTGTAAATTTCGTGGTATATTTTGGATTGGATATATATTGGATATATAAGTTAATTATTTAATTCCGTGAAAGCCTGCAGGCTGCGAATTAAAGAGGGTTGCCGCGTGATGCGTGTCTCGCCCTCTTCACCCGAAGGCGGGAGACACCTCACTGAAAGTTGCTGGCAAAGGTCACGGGAAAGAGAGGAAATTTTACTTTGAGTTCACTGATTTGTGGAAAAAATAAACGATTTTTACGTTTTTCAAGGCGTGTTTTTAGGTCAAAAAAATTATCGAAATTTTTCAAAATTCAGAAATAGATATAAAAAATATCTAAAAATACGGATAAAAATCTTTATAAAATTTGGTAAAAAATAATGTTAGATTGATCAATGAAAAGCGCGTCAATTTGAAATTCTCGGTTTTATCGTAAGCATATACACATACAGAGTGGTTAAGGGACGTATTTCACTCACTTTAATCAGTGATTCATGACATTATTTGGAATTAAAAATGTAAACGAAATTTGGTCTCCGGTGACTTTTTAAATGTCTTTTTTTAAATTTTTTTTCTTTAGTATCAAACATTTTTTCTTCCACATGTCGTCACTGGTCATTCAGCCGAATAACCGATATATCCCTCACTATCCAATACCTACTGATTTTTTGTTGAAAATAAAAACATCAAATATCACCGGAGACCAAAATTTCATTATCTTCATTATTCTTTTTTACTCTAAATAATATAGGAATGACTGGCTAAAGTAACTCGATACGTCCCTTAACACCCTGTATAATTGTGGTAAGATTTATCTATTGTCATCAGACACGCAGAATCTTTTTGATATTAGAAAATATCGAGAAATGATTCAGAAATCAGATTTTCTAACGTATATTATTATTAGGCAGACATTATTTAATTATCATTCTCCCGTCTTTAAAATTTAAAATTGTTACCTTTGCTAAAAGCAGATAGTAAGTTACTCCAATCAGATATAATTGATTGACTTATCATTATATCATTTAGAAGACATACCAAGTAGAAACAATTCACACAACTAAACTACTATACAATAATGTTTCTATGTATGTTGGTTGAGAAAGACTGGGGTTACATTTATTACATTTCATTCATGACCTGAAGATATTGATTTCTTCAAACGTGAAATGAGACAAACATCATGCCAGTAATATATAGAAGATATTTGAGTATAACGCTAGTATTTGAATGAATCTACTTGAATACAAGCTACGAGTTTATGTTTGACTGTAATATATGATACGCCTCTTTCATTCAGCTCCCGCCCCCCGGCTTCTGCGAATCAGATTCTGTTTTCTCGTCTACCGCAGTACTTCAAGAGATAAAAATACGAGGATGCTAAGAATTTGATACTGAATAATAATATTGACAAACTCATTTATCTCTCCTTTGTTGAAACATATAGGTACAAAGGAAATCGATTATTCTCAATGTTACGAGATGTTTAAATAGTTTTTGTCAAACTTTATCCTTTAATATCCTCTTAGCAATACAACATATTTCTTCTTCACAAAGCCGCAGATCTAATTCAAAATATGCTATTCATATTAATTTATTTTATTAAATATCACTAATAGTAAATGCGATATTCTATACCTGGTGTCTTCATGAAATATCTTAACAGTGATAAAAAGCGATAACATAAATAGCTTACCCTTCCGCTGAGTAAATATGTCAAATATCTAGTGTTTAATTTTAGTACAGAAACGAGTGCGGGACGGCTTAAATGCTGCCACATTGACGTTGGGCCAGTCCCTCTACTGCCGCCTGTCTAAAACGAGTATCGATAAAAATGTAGATAATTTCCATTGTAAATGCTATCGAACAATTAAGGCCACACGAGCGATTGTCCGCTAATTCAAGAACCAGATGTCAACGCGTCAGGCGAGTCGTACTCGTATGTCGCATGTCGCACAGTGACCAGCGAAACACAGTGACACTCGTAGTCGAGAACATTAGCGGGAGTACATTCGGTACTGGTAATGGTACTGGCGGAATAAAGTATGCGACAAATAACAACAACAGTATCGCGCACAAGGGGGTGTTCCCTCTGCTGCTGGCCACGGTGACAGGCACTACGGGAGTACTGTGTGCGTGCTGGCAGGCCTGCAGGCTGCAGGGTGTGACGTGTGTGGCGGCGGGCAGGCGGGTGCCTACCCAGTGCACGTGGCAGGGAGCGGGACGTTACCAGGTCCTGCAGCAGGAGGGACTCCTTCAGGGAGGATCACGTGCCGCGGTTAGAGGCTCCCGGAAGAGCGCGCGTCGCGGGGCGTCGATTTTCCGCGAGTGCCCATAACCTAAAAGCGGAACTGGTCCATAGCGCAGCCTCCGAGGCGCGGGGGGAGGGGAGCTGCGCAGCGCACCCTCCGTCCCTCTCGAGCGCCCGGAGTGAGGGAGATGGCCTACCGCTGGACTGGAACGGCTCCGCGGCTTAAGGGTAGCGGTAACATATTTTAAATAATAACCATTTAAATACTGACAACTTAATTCCGCTGACTTATTTCCAAATTAGGGGAATAAACTACGCTCAAAATAAATATAACGGTTAATAAATTAACAAGCGAAAAATAATCCCTCGTTTAAATTATTTCAATTTTCTGACTAGGGAGTACAAATATTAGTATTATCCAGAAAGCTCCAAAAATTGTGACAACCGCAAAGGGGGTCTCCGAACACTGTAATTACCCTGTCTAAAGAAAGAAATACGCGGAAATTATCAAAAGCTAAATAAACATTAAGTTTCATTGCAGATCGCGATATTAGCGAGGCGAGAATAAGGAAAAGCTAACAGCTTAGTATTAATGTGTTTTGAACGGAAAAGATTTATAAAATCTGAAAATCAGTCACCCCTTGGAACCAACTCCGGCGGGTGAGGGGTTGGGTGTTGTGGGATGGCGGGAGTGGGGTTTGAGGCGTGAGGGTGTGTGAGTGGTGTATGGACACCCGCACACAGGCTCGGTTGGCCCGGGCACCGCAGCCTCCCGAGGCCTGCGCGGGACTATCGAGTGCCCCCTCCCCCCCGGCCACCCACTCCTCCCGTCATTCCCCGCCGCCAGCCGCCCCCCGCTCTATAGGTATAGGACTGTTCGAGTTTTCTTTTTAATTTATTATTTATATTTCGCGCGCCCGCTCAAGAGTAACATTACAAAGGCGATGGCCAACAACGGGAGCTTTTTGATTTTCCCCACCGCCATTTTTGATGGAGGCACCCGCGAGAACAATGATCTTTGTATCTTCATTTGGGCAGAATTATATCGCAGAGGTGTGCTTTTCATTTTATTAAATATACTTAAAAAAATGTTTGAAATTTGTTAAAAATTCAACTGTTCTTTGTGCTAAGCTTGTTCATTGTTTTCGAAGGGTTGAGGATGATTCTTTGATGCAGGGGTTGATATCTGTCGGAGGTTTTCGCAACGTAAACCAATTAAGGCTATTTTTACTTAGCGGCAACAAAAATAAACAAAAAGAAAAAATGTGCATCAGAAATAAAGGAAACTCCCGGATGATGTAGGGTCGTGTAATGGCCATTTTAAAGATCTGAAGAGCTATTCTCTATCTTTTGTGAGATCGAGATAGATCTCAGGCGAGATCTCCTGTCAGATTTGTGTAATTTTCTGAGGTTACAGTTCACAAAATATCTACAAAAACGAGTAGTGGAGCCTTAAAAAAAATTGAATAAGAAAAGTGATTTTGAAAAAAAAAATTTGTTGTCTTTTTCCTGAAAAGCCAGGAGATAAGCTAGTAATTTATATTAATGTAGAGAAAAGCCCAGCTTTGTGCCTAATGCTTCCTTTGTAGAAGCATTTGAATGGGAAAACAGATACATTACATTTAAGTGAGGTGTCAATTTCCGTTGAAGGTAACCTTTTAGTTCTGAAAACGTTTTAAGACGGATTAATCCGCAGTGTTGTATAACAGTAAACAGCTTAATTAGTCTACAAATAAAATACATAAGTTTAAATATAAATATATATATATATTTGTGTTAAATATTGTATTTCTTCTGTAGCGTTTGACTTGAGTGGTTGAAAAAATAATTTGATGAATGTAAAAAAAAAACTTTCTCCTTTTATAATAATGAATGATTGCACGTTAATGTAAACAAAACACCGTTGATAAAAAATTCATTGAATTGTAAAGAAAATCAATCGATTAAAAATGTTAAATTATTCTCGCTCTGTCCTTAGGATTTTATATTCGATTTGTATACTACGTAAAGCCTTGGGAAAGTCGGAAAAGTCGAGCGGTGATAGTGACTCTCCGGGTCTAACGTCCCTCCCCACTACCCACCCATCCACCCCCCTCCTGGCATCACCCAACCCCCCCGGCCGGGAAAGGAGGTCAGCAGACTTCTGCCAGAACGGAGGCTGAGACACGAGTGTTTACATTTAATATCTAATAAACTAAATAAAGTATTGGTATCTGTACCGCTTGCACACTTCATTACAACTTAGTTAATAATACCTTTCTTCAAAACATTGTCTAATATTTTGAAAATTAGTACTTTTGTTGTTAAACTTTATTTCAACCTGATAACTCCCATTGGCAAACGTTTTTGGAGAAACATAAGTGACCTGACAATCTGACCATCGAAAACACTTTTTCGAGATAAACGAGTTGACCTGGCCCTGACAACTACTCTTTGCAACCTTTTTCAATATTGACAGATTGACATGACATTTACTATTGGCAATAATTTATCAATACAGGCAAGTTGACCTACTGTTGGCAAAATTGTTTCAAGATAGATGAGTTGACCTGATAACTCCCATTGGTAAACCTTTTTCCTGATAGACAAGTTGATCTGAATACTCCTATCGGCTAACCTTTATCATTATGTAAAGTTAAACTGACGATAAAAGTAAACTAACCACCGACAAAAAAATTCAAGACTGATACGTAAGTTGACCTTACAAATATCACTGAAAATATTATTTTAAGAGTTGTTTTTACAACTACCATTCAGAATAATTTATAGAAACTTTTTTGGATATGAACTAGTTGATCTAAGAATTACTCTCATTGACAACATTACTATTGAACGTATCTCTCGTTAGAAGCCTCATCGAATACAACTCAGTAGTTAGATTCCCATCTTACAAAATTCACATTAATAACGTTGAGCGAATACAAAAAAAATTTCTGCGTTTTATAAATTTTAAATTAAATATCCCAGTAGAAGACTTAAAATAGATTTCTTATTAAATATTCTAAAAATACATACATACATACATTACAAGACAGACGTAAAATAAACGATTTAACATTTTTATTCAAAATACGTAACTCTAAATTCAACTATTGGAACTCCTGCAACTCACTAACTTACGAACTCCCACAGTAACAACACGACAAAATACAATATTCTACAGCAGCAATCATAAGCGTAACTACATTGCCCACTCACCGATACAACAACTTCACACCATGGGAAATCAGTACTTGGGTGATGGTGACATATTCAATACCAACTTAGCGAGTTTTGTGGATCATCTAAAACATTTGTTTCAACACTGTTACTAAACACATCTTGTAAACCTATAAAATAACTGTATTTTTCTGTTTTTGTTTTTCTTTTTTTGTTTTTGACTTTTATCGAATGCAATTTTTTTTTATTATTTCTTAAGTTTTAAAGTATCTGTCAAATTAAAATTATACTACGAATCATGTAAAATACCTCTGGGCATTAAATAAAAAAATAAAATTACAATCAAATATTTTATCGAGAGACACACGTTTAGTTAACCTGACAACTACCATTCCAATATTACCTAGTAAACTACCATTGGTAATTCTTTATTAAGATAGAAAAGTTAAAACAGCATAAATAAATATGAATAAATTTGATTTAGTAGAACAACCGACAAGCTGTCATGTGACAGGTTTGCTAAATGACCTCCTATAGACACTAAATAAGATAAACGAGTTGACCTGATTACCATTTTTTTAATGGATATGCTGATCTGACAACACCAATTGTAAATATTTTATCAAGATCGACAAGATGATCTACCATTGACAATACAGATTGATTAATTTTTCATTAAGCATTTGTAAATATAAACATAATATTCACAAAGTAAATACATTATTCAAATAAAAACGCCGACTTATAAAAGACTTACAACAGATTCAATAGTTCCTAGCAATTTGGCAGCGGGCGTAGGTACCGCTGCCCCAAGAACCCATTTATTGGATAACCAACACCCCTGGCATAAGTGGCCCCAAGCGGTTCGCTTTCCTTGGTGCTTTAGCTGGGATGTCTGGGTTTCCAGGTCTTGGCGGCTGATGCGTTTACCCACCTATTGCATGGTGGATTGGATCGGGAGAGACTGGTTGAGGGAGAACTTTTGACCTCTCCACCCGGAATTTTTCAACCGTCACTCCTGAACATGTCGACTCCCAGAATTCTACTCACCCCTCATACCTTTTTTCTTACCAGAACTTCCTATCCTCTTCCACAACATATTCAAAGATGACAAAGACCCTGAGGATTTTTTTCTTCTCAGAGCCACCTTTATGGAGCCAATGTAAAAAAAGTTGCGCTTCAGGGATCAGAATTGGTATAAGAAAGATAAATAAAATAACATATGAAATATGTACGAAATATGTCGCTTCATACCCAAACAAGACCTTCTGGGAATAAAACTTCCAGACAAATATTAGCAATACATGGCAGTAGGATGGAAGAGGTTTATATTCGTGATCTTTTGTAATATTATGAAAATATATTATTATTGAAAATATATTTTCGTGAAAATATATTTTCGTGAAAATATATTTTCGTGAAAAAATTACATCTTTTCTCCCCTACTTACGATGATTCACTGTGAAGGTTATGAACAAAAAAAAAAATTCTAACCCAGTTAAAAGCGATCAGAAAGGAAAAAAAATATTTTAGTACATATTTATAACACCACCTAAGAAACTACTTTTTAAAAGTAAGTCATGAAAAGTGACGAAAAAAAAGGTTAGGTTATTTATTGTTTTCAAGTTTAATTTGTAGAACTCAATTTTTATTTTAAGTTTACTTTTATATATTCAGTAATTGTATCATTCAATTTATAAACAGGATATTATGCATCCAAAATGCGAAACAGCTGTCATGCGTAATAATTGTTACACAGCATAACTAGTTCATAAATAAACTATTTTTATAAATTGTACAATATCCATATCTACTAATGTTATAAATGCGAAACTGCTCGAGTTTGTTTGTTACGTTTCCACGCATAAAACAATAAAACGATTTTTTAAATTCTTTCACCAATAAAAAGCTACATTATATGCGAGTAATATAAGCTATATATGATGGTAAGCTCTGGCGTTATGAAATTATAAATAATATTAATATATTATATTTATTCTACGTTTTCTGTCGCTAACAAAAGCGAGTTATTGCTAACGTCAGAAAACAAATCGTTACCGTGGAAACGATGTTGATATATTTGCGGGAATTTTTATTTAAGGCGTCATATTTAGTCGTCATAATTTTATTTAAGGCGTCGTAGTTAATAATATCTATCTATCTATATAAATAAAAATGAATCTCCGAAATGATTGTACGCGTATAACTTCCGACCGACTTCACCAAATTGGATAATTATTTCTTTTACTACTGGTGAGCTCTGGCATTATGTAAAATATAGGTGGCACGCGAGCTGTTTGAAAACTGAATATACCGGGAATGATATATTTGCGGGATTTTTATTTCAGACGTCGTAATTAATATCTATCTTCAAAAATAAAAATGAATCTCCAACATGTTTGGGGGGAGGAGGGTGATAATTGATAAGTGCAAGCGCTACAGTAATTTCCCCCTAATACTATGCGAGCAAAGCCGCGGGTAGTATTATTAATGTAAGTTTTATAATTGTCACAAGTTGACAGTTTTGAAAAATATTTTGTTTTATCACTGTTAGTTTTGTCATGGTACCATATAGAAGCGAAACCTTCAGATTTAAAAAAAAAAAATTGGCAGTTGCTTATTATATTCTCGTTGTTTTCAAGTGCGTAAGCATGTTACCTCTCTAGCTTACAGATATGTTTATCTCAGTAGTTTATTTAATTTTTTGTATTGTAATCGTGCATTTCTACGAATATTTTATTTCGACAATGAAAAAAAAATCTCGGTTGTAGAATAACACTTCTCGGAATATTTCCACTATTTTCGCTTGAAGGAATATATGGCTTAACTTAAATTTTAGATGATTAGATAAAGAAAACATTTAAAATCTTTTAAAGTTCATGATGGAAAAGACGTTGCTGTTAATGGTTGCGTTAGGTTAAGAATTCTAGATAGGAAAAGCATTTCAGATTTCATGATGCCCAGAGTCCACCATTTGAGAGATTTTGCTGTTTCATACAAACAGATTTTCAGCTTGGGAGTTAAGACTATTAGGCAATAAACAAGAAAATTTGACATGAAATGTTTATCTGTGGAAACTTATTTTTTTCACTCTTAACGTTAATACTGATGTTCCAAATCTGGCCCTAATAAGGTTTGTGAAAGTCGACTGTGGAAACTGTTCTACTATTTTCGTTATTTGTTTTTGGGGTGTTATGCCGTGTTGCGCTACCTCCTTCTTTAGCCAACGTTTCGGACAGCGTTACAGTGTCCATCATCAGGGCAGATGTGATATTGTGAATTAACTCAAAAACTAATAACGAAAATACTTTTGGCCGTGAAAATCTAAAAACGTATCTGTTATCTACTAGGATATTTTAGAGTCGAAAAAAAGACAATTTCGACGTTTTTATTTAAATTTACTTTGATCTTTTAAAAAACATCGCTTTTGTTTTGCAACGAAAACGATATTAATTAAATGTTCATGCGGAGAGCGTTTGTGACGTCACACCTGCTAACGTTTGTAGGGTCGGTTCTGGGTCCCAGTGAAAATTGTCTGAGTAGCCAGTAGCGTTCATTACGTCATAACCAAATTTAGGTCTTTTTAAAAATCAATAACCAAAATATTAAAATTAAACATTTTTAGTGAGACGATCGGAACTGGACGAAAATCTACCCATTTTACAGATCCTCCATTTGTGAGATTAATTGTTTAAAACAATTAATATTGTAGGTATTACAATAAATCCAAATCAATGAAAATATTCCATTCTATCAGAATTATCCTAGTATTATTATTACGGCTGAATTATCTGTGGGAAATAAAATTTCTACGCTCAATAAAGAAATCTTTTTTTAGGTCAAATTATTCGGTATTAAATTTTGACTGGAACGGCTCATGGTAATATTTTAATGATTCAGAGGAGATAAACGGGCGGAGATCCGCTCTGCTGGAAAATATCTCCCCAAGGAGCGGACTGACTGCCACACTGGCCCTGCCAGCCTTACTGCCTCATAGCCGAATGCCTCGCAGCTCACAATAGGGGCTCTACGGCTCTACCCTTTGACCGAGGAAAATCCCATTGTCATTGATAAACTATTGTCGAGGGTGGTGTCGCTGGTACTAAAAATGACCGTGTTACCCGTGGGTCTTTTTCCTTGCTGAATAAATAACATTAAATTAATAAATTATTACTACAAGCGTAGTTTTGTTAGACGTTGAAAACTGTGTTTTTTCTATTATTCTTTACGATATGGAAATTTGGACACAAAGCCGAGCCTTGGTATGGAATAAAGAAGCTTTTGAAATATGGAATAATTGCAGAATTGATTTGGTAAAAAAAAGTAGAATGATTTTTAATTTTTTTTTTAATGTGAATATCGCACAAGAGCCGTGACTGCTCCCTTCTGGAGCCAGTGAGATTATGGCATCCCCAATTGGGATATTTTGTGAGGCTGAAGGTAGTGGGGAGGCGAAGGATATAGGGAAGAGGAAGGTGGGGAAGTACCTGGCTATTCAGATCTGGTCCCAAACATGGCTAAAGCCATTTCAAGCGACGTTTCAATTCTGAATGGTGGTCCTACACCAGGGCAATACTGAGAGTATCTTCCACTCTGGAAAGTGCCGCAAATATACTAAATATGTTTTTAATTAATAAATTGTGAAATAACACAAACCAATCATATAAAATTTATTTGCCACGCCAGTATTCGATCCCGCGACCTTCAGAATGCGAGTCAAGAGCTTTACCGCTGGACTACGCCGGCTGTATGATAGATATAGGATAGTCAAAAATTGCCAAACTGTACTAGAAAAAGATGTATTTACTTATTTATGATAAAGAAAACAGCATTTATTTAATATATCATTGAAGAAGAAGATAACACTAATAGTCTAAACGAAAATATGAAAGAGAACAAGATCAAAAACAGAACAATAGAAAAAGATGATGGTCGCGACTGGGACACTATTATATGAAAAAATTAGTCGAAGTTAATATCGTTAATTTTAAAATTTGAAAATATGAGATTGACAATTATGATGTTTGATGGAAGGTGGCAATTTGATGAATTGGTAAAAGCGCCCGTCCCGGTTAGACGAGAGTTTCTGGGTTCGAGTCCCAGTTGCGAACATTATCTTTTTCTAATTATCTGTGTCTTGTTCTCTTTCATATTTTTGTTTAGATTATTAGTGTTATCTTCTTCTTCAATGCTATATTACATCGATGGGAATAACCTTCAAAAATTTTAAAAAGAGAGTTTTTAAAAAAAAATTGAATAGCACATATTTAATTCAAAATTAGTAAATATTTGGGTTTAACCACTTTTATTGTTTAAAAAACCAACATGTCTCGAAAGTGATGCTTAATTCATCAGGGTTTATTTAAAACTAGATACACTAGACTTAAAGAATTACAACACTAGACTTAAAGATGTCAATCAATTGATGATCTTTTTAAACGATCCGTTGTTAAATTTGTTCCCTTTGTAAATTACATCATATTACCGCCCTTTTCCACTCCCAGCTATTCTTTGACATCTTCAAGTGTTCATTGACATCTTTAATTCTGCTTTTTTTACATTAGCTCGACACAGGAGGCTCTGAGGAAAATAATATCCCTCAAGGCCTCAATATAATATCCTACGTCAAGGCCTACGTCATCGTAGGGGATGCTTTGCAATGCTTTTTTATGGATAAGAAGGAGAGGAATTTCTGCGGAATAAAAAGGTATGAGGGTTGGGTAGGAATCTGGGAGTCAGCGTGTCCAGAAGTGACGGATGTATAAATCATCCAACCGCGATGCAAGATGATAGATAGATTGAGAGAGTCCGGCCGAAGAAGTCAAAAAGCCTCCCTCAACCAGCTTTTCTCGGTCCGGCCTGCAATACAGCAGGTGGGCAGATGCATCCACCGCCAAGACCTGGACAAACCTCACCTCATAAACCTGGACACCCCTGCTAAATCACCAAATATCGAATATATCGAACCACTCGAGGTGACTTATGGCAGAGGTGTTGGTTATCCAATAAATGGTTTCCGGGGCGGCGGTACCCATACCCCCGCCAAAATTGTTGTGTCCATTCCAATCCAAAAGTGGTTAAAACTAAGTGTTTATTAATTTTTAATTAAAATGGTGCCATAAAATAAGTTTGCTGTGTTTGAGGAAGCATATATTATGCATAATACAAAGATACTGTACATAATAAAGTTAATTAAAATTAAGTCAAATAACCTTATTATGGTAAAATTCAATAATCATTCATTCCATATTGACGTATTCATTTTATTTTTGATCGTACGCGTTACTTCTATTCGATATTTCTAAAGGTTATTGCTAAAAATGCCTACAATGAACTTTTGTATTAAATATACTGCGCACATATACGGTAAATTGGGGATTTTTTTTCCAAATGTTGGTTTTGCACGTTAGCAAATGAAAGAAATATAAGAAAACTTCAATACTTTGAATACTACATTACTTACTCAATTGATAATTCTGGGGTATTTAAAATCAGCCTGCAAGATAAAATTCACAATAGTCAACCTCCAATTGGGTTGGGCAATATAAAAAGGTGTATGATTTTACAATTATTTCTTGTGGTAACATTTATTGAAGATATGTACAGTGAACTATAATGTGCTTAAAAACAAAATGTAAACCTACATTAAAAGTAGATATTTACATAACTACAAAGAACCAATCTAAATTAGAATATGTTTTGCAGTTACCATCGAGGGTTGTACCAAAAACTAAACGTGCAACTTCAAACTCGTGACTTGATTCTGTAAAGACGAACTCATTTTGATCGATGATTATTATCTAGTTTTAATTCGAGTAGTATATACCAATCTAGCTATTTACTTTTCAAGGTTCGTTAGATATTTGTACGCGGCACGTTTTGACTTAACGACAAGCAATAGAATTATATCATCTGCTAATGTTGGGACACGCTCTTTTTCCCTCCGCTGTAATCTGACCCAAGTCACTCGACTTATCTAATAATGATATTACGTTTTCTGGTATTTGCTCTGTTAATAATGTTATTATAATGTACTTAATAGAGACGTTCTTAATCCTGAGCTTTTATTCCTGAACGCAATCAACTTACTGATAGGTTATATAAATAAGTCAGACAATTTTTTTTGTAAATTATAACTGCTGGTAAGGCCTATAGTCTCAGAAAATTCCGTAATTAAACACAATCAATAAAATAACAATTATGGTAGTTGGTAGGTCGTTAAAATTTCGTATTTTTATATTGTAAGAAGTGATATTGCATTTTAATGGGTTTGTGTTTTTTAAGGCTCTGAAAATAAATTCGTGTCATCGTAAGATTGTTCTTGTAACAAAATTCGTCATCAAAAATTACAAGCATTCCAAAAATTCCAACGTTTCACTGTATATTTTATGAATCTTAACTATAAAGCAGAAATCTGTTTGATGAAGCGGCGAAAATTCTGGAATGGTTGAGTTCTGGCATAATAAAAACGCACATTTTTCTGTCTGAAAGTTTAAAGACAGTGAGATGGTTTGAGAATTGAGCGCTTAACTAAAAAAATAAAATTGTATGATATTTTCAACAAGAAAAACGATTCGGAGAAAATGCTGTTGAAATATGCTGAGACCGTGATGATTTTGTTTTTTTTCAGATTTTTTTATATTTTTCAAAGCCTTAATATTTTTTCCGTGAAAATAAAATGAAAAATTATACTTTAAATTCCGGGTAAGGCTTCGAAGTAAAATAGATTATTTTCATATTTTAAAGGGGGAAATAGGTGTAGGACGGCGTATTTTTAGTGATTTTCATGATTTTTTTTTAAACGTAACAAAAATATATATTTTATTTTTACCTTGGGGTCAATTTACAGATATATTCAAGAGTATATTATAAAATTTTCAAATATTTTCTCCAACAAATAACGGAGATATTAGCTGCCGCGTATTGTAAGTCGCCACCCGGCTGGGCAATTTGTGTAATTCTCGGAGGTCACGATTTTCACTAGAAATAAATTTTTCAAGAAAATTGACTTTTTAATAAGTGTTTCTTCTATTTGAACCTCTCCTTATAAAAAAAATGAAAATTAATATTTTTTTGAGGAATGTGAAAATTTAATGTGGTGTTTCACCATTATTTTGTACGTTTTTTTGTAAAAAAAAATATTTAAAATAAAGATACTGTTTAGGATTGAGGTCCAAATAGAGTGCATTTATATAAAGAAACTATGTGCTGAATTTAATAACGGTTGTTCAAAAACTGTAGGAGCAGAGGTTACACAAACTCAAAAAAAGGAGGAGGTTTGAGAAAAACGCGTTTGAAAATAAGAGTGGCAGTAAAATAGTAGTAGTTCGACCGACGGACACTTACTTAAACGCTTATAACTTTTAAACGTCGTAGAATTTTGGTTTGAAATTTTCAGAATACATTCTTGAATAGTTTATCTACTGATTTATGAAAAAAAAATATATTTAAGGCCTCTACATCTATTTCTCCCCTTAAGTTAAACGCTTTCACACTTGATGTCAACTGATTATGATGTCTTAAAATGATGTCAACGCTTTATTTAAAAAATCTAAATACCTTAGAACGATATTCAGTACTTTTAGTATCCCCTGGTGAAATACTACAATTCAGACTTGAAACTTTGCTTGCAATGGCTTTAGTCGTGTTTGTTGACTAGATCTGAATAATCAAGTACTCCCTCACCTTCATCTGCCACATCTCCTTCCTCTCCCCACTACCTTGTGCCTCACAACATACCCCGATTGGGGATGACAACGTGCCACTGACTCGTGACAGTTAGGTTAAAATCGTTAGGTTAAGTGCAGGTTATTGTAATGTGTGTAAAAAATATAAATAAGAAAACGATTAAAAACAAGAAAAACGATTGAAAATGCATTCGCAATGGGGTTGTGATATTCGGTCGGGTCTTGAAGATCTCATTTATAAACCGTTAAGAGGGAATTTCCAGACAAACCAGAAATATGTCATTTATAAATCAAATTTTAGACGTATTGACTCTTTTCCACAAAAACTTAAAAATTGATTTGGAAAGACTGTTCTTTTATTTAGTAAAGCTTTTTTTTTAATTTTGAGAAAACATGTTTATTTTTAGTACAATAAGGTTTTACCGTAGGTCGTTGGCAGATTGTTAAATTTTCAAACAAAATTTTGTATTATAAAACATAAATTTCAAATCATTATTATATGATGTTGTAAAATAAATCAATAAATTATTTGGTAAAGCTACTTTTCAGAATTTTTATTTAAGTTCTAATAAAAATCACAAAAAAATCCAAGCCCTTATTTTGTGACGAAAATACTTAATAATACAGTTTGTCTATTTATTTACAGTCTTGCGAACTAATATATTAAAAACAATAACATTCTTATTATGCTTTTTTTTTACATGAGCTCCACACAGGAGGCCCTGAGGAAAATAATTTTCTTCAGGGCCTATGTCATCTTTGGGGATGCTGTGTGGAGGGTTTTTTTAAGGAAAAGAAGGGAAGGAGAGTTCTGGGAAGGAAAAAGGTGTAAGGGGTGGGTAGGAATCTGGGGTTCAGTGTGTCTTGGTCATCCGCCTCCAAGACCTAGACAAACTTCACCCCATGAACCCGGGCACCCGGGTAAATCACGAAACGTAGCGAACCACTTGGGGTGACCTATGGCAGAGGTGTTGGTTATCCAATAAAGGTTCCCGGGGCGGCGGTACCCATTCCCGCCTCCCAAATTTGGCTTAGACATTATTGAAAAATTACAAATACTTATTATCAAAAAATTATTAAAAAAAGTACATAATTTTAATAGTTTATCATCACGAGTTTGAGCATTTTTAGATATTGAGTTATTATATTAAAATGCTGGTATGGAGAATAATTAATCTTTCTCATCCAAACCGCCCTGTACAGTTGCAAAGGTACGATCGCAAGATCATCGTTCGAAATTTAAATTCTCGGCCGCTGATTAATGGCTCTTAAAGTTAAAAATAAAGATTAAAACAATGATTCTGTTTTTCAGAAAATAATCAGTTTTATCTCATGCGTGAAAGCCAAGGACTGACCGAAAAGGCAAACAACATCCCTTGAAGAAAACCCTTATAAATTATGAACGTCACTAACAAAGGGTCGGTCCCTCAACACACGGTACACAACAAGCGAGGCGGCTGGGACCAACTATTAATGAAGAACCACCGCACAGCGTCATCGGAGGGACACTAACAATGTGGAATTAAGTGCGCCCGATGAATAAGAGAGACAAGTCAGGAATCGTTCTGGTCACTGAATATAAGTGGAAACAGATTTATGCCGGGGTTTAAATTCTTATTAGAGAAATTATCTATTGATGTCATACCTTTATGATTTTAAAATGAATAATTACATAACGTAGGTTTATGTATAGTTAGAGACCTGAAAATTTCGCATTTGCGAAAACACAATTTGTTAACATAAAACGTGATTTTTACCACAGTTAGACAATTTTAGAATTTTCGGGTAAAAAACATAAAATTTACGATTTTTCAAGCGATATTCTGTTTTTTTTTCTACATTGGCTCCACACAGGAAAAAAATCACTCAGGGCCTGTATCATCTTTGGGGATGCCATGTGGAGAGTCTTTTTGGGGAAAGGAATGAGAGGAAGTTCTAGAAAGAAAAATGTATGAGGGGTGGGTAAGAATCTGGGGGTCAATGTGTCAAGGATTGATGCACATATGAATCCATCTCAGGTTGCAAGGCGATGAGTCGAGAGAGTCCGGCAGGAGAGACCTAGGTTAGGTTTCCCTCAACCAATTTTTCTCGATCCATCTTACCACGCAGTAGGTGGGAAAATGCTTTGGCCGCCAAGACCTAGACAAACCCCATGAACCCAGGCGTCCCTGCTAAGTCACCTAATGTAGCCAACCAATTGGGGTGACCTATAGCAGGGGTGTTGGTTATCCAATAAATGGTTCCCGGGGCGGCGGTACCTATACCCGCCTCACAAATGAATATGATTACAATATTTGTTAGAGAAATTATATGTCTTTGGTCTTGACAAGATTGAATTGGTACAAAACATGTAGCTAAATTCATACCAAAACGCACGATTATAAAAAACGAATATTATCCACGATAAAAATAATTGTTAAAATAACAATAATGATTTAATTTTTTAACATTCACTCACCATCGAAAAAAGTTTGATTTGTTAAATTGTTTTAGAAAGTGAAGTTATTCTTGCTTGTTGTCGGACGAAATCTCATTTCCATAAAACATTTACAATATTGTCGAAGATAATTCGTACATTGAGTATTCAATGTACTAAATCAACGGGAGAGACCTCGTAAACTTTCTGGATATTCGTTTTTTAAATTTTTTTTTGTCAGGATTATATATTCAGTGTGTCTTCATCCCGTTCATTATGAAAGTAAAAATCTTCTCGAGAGAAACAAAACGAAATCATACAAGCAATTAAAAAAGGTTTGTATGACAATTAAGCCGAATCTAAAAAGGTTCACATGACATATTTTTATGGACTAGCACAATAAAATGAATTTGTGTGAATGTTTTGTGGCTAAATAAAAAAGGTCGTCGGTAAATAGTAACTTGATGCCCTCTTTAAAACAGTATCATTTGCATTACAAGGGTGTGTTATTTTTTTTGAAATGCAAAAAATATACTGATATAAAATGTTTATAGATATATAAAATATACTGATACTGTCGCAATGCAGTTATAAGTTGGGAAATTTTTGAAAAGCTAATATTTAGGACGGGTTATTTCCCAGAATTTGAACAATTCATCAAATTTCGATTATTTTAATGTTCTGTAAAAGTTCTATTATTATATCACTTATGTTATTCACGTACGCAGCTGAGACGTGGGTAGTACCCACAGGGTACTAACCAAGAGGAATGAGCAAGCACTGGAAGTTTTTGAAATGAACATTTTGAGGCGCATCTTCGGACTACTAGAAAATGGATTTAGGCGCAGATGTTACAACAATGAGCTATATACTCTGTTTAAGGAGTTAAACGTCACAAAATTTATAAAACTGGGAAGACTTCGATGGCTGGGTCATGTGGAGAGAATGCAAGCACCAAAGTCCCTACTGAACTCAAGACCGATAGGGCGAAGGAGCCTGGGAAGGCCAAGATTAAGATGAAGCGACAACGTCCTCAAAGATAAATCAACCTTGGAGCTTCTAAACTGGAGAGAGCTGGCATAAAACCGGGATGAGTGGAGGAAGACTCTCGAGGAAGCCAAGACCCACAGGGGTAGAGCCAAGAGTGATGATGATGATGTTCAGTTCTATCAAGTATCTGGCCCATAAAGATAAACAAACAGAACTTGAACAAAACTTTCAAAGAACTTGAATTGATAAAATTCTGTGAAACAAATAATGGCTCATATCAAAACTAAATTTGGCGATAATGAAGGTCATCAATACTCTTAGTATCGCCCTTGATGAAGACCGTTATTAAGAATGGAAAATTGCTTGAAATGGTTTCGCCTTATTTGGTGACGTTTTTCCAACCCTTTCCAACATTTATCTTTCCAATCTCCTTCTTTTCCACAATCCCTTCAACCTCACAACATATCCCAATTGGGGGTGGCATAGACCCACCAGCCACAAAAATTTGGGACTCTTGTGCGGTATTCTCCAAAAAATCATACCAATAAGTTGTTATCCTTCAGAAGTACCGCTATTTTAAAAGGACAATGAATATCACAACATGATCATCGATACAAAAAAAAATCCATTACATATTATCAAAAGAAAACGTTCCTAATCCATAGAAATTAATTGGATTAAATCCCTTGGCAATTGGCAATTTTGTCCCATTATTCGGCTTTACAATGAGAATGAATGAATTTATTTGTGAGTTCACCATATAAAAAACAAGCTTAAAGGATTAATTCCGCGCAGAAAAGAAAATAAATACAAAACCGTTTTGTTTGAATTAATATAAAAGGCTTTACACGAACTTACAATAAGGTATAAAAATATTCGTAATCCACGGCAGTTTGTTCTAAATTCGAACTCTCAGTTCTTATCGAATATAAACACCTTTCGTGATTTAAGGTTCGAAACTTTAATACGTGACAATACTAGGAAACAGGACAGAGGTCTTTTGAAAGTGACAGAATACAGGGTGTTTAGTTTTAGCTACGTTATAACTATATGTATATTGTTTGTGCTTAGTACAATTATTTCAACGTCGGATAAAACTGTTTTTATTTTTTTTAAATTTTGATGCAATAGTTTACATTTCAAAGTATAATCCAGTAATGTTGGCCTCACGGGTGGCTTAGGCCCCCATTTTACTGTGCAAGTTTTTTTTATACATATCAAATTTTGATAAGAAAAAAACATGATGTTGGTGACTATAAAAACATAAAATATGATTAATTTAAGGTAAAGATAAAAATAATATTAAAGTGAAATAAATATATAAAATTAAATAAAAAAATCGGCAAATATTATGTTGTGTGTTTGTGAGTGATGTGTAATTTATATTGTTTTTGTGTGTTGCGTGTTATTCTTTTAATACGTTTTATTTTTTCATGTTATGAAATTTCGGTAATATTGTCTTTTCTGTTCTTTAATCCATTTTGTAATTTTGTGTCTGAATTTGTTTTTGTTTTCCTCAATTTTATTTTCAGTGTAAGACTATTGAATGCTTTTATAGCATTATATTTATAGTGTCTTTGTCCAAAGCTTGAATTTACCGTCGGAGTTTTTATGTTAAGTGTTTTGTTAGTGATATTTTGTGTTTGTTGAAAATTGTTTTTTTGGTCAAATATGTAGTTTAGTAGTGTTTTAACATATAATTGTCGTATATATATAATACGTCTCAATTGTTGAATACTTGGTCGGTATTGGTCTATATATCACTATAGATTAAAATCTTAAATAAAAAACAAACACTTTGTGGCGTGGGGTATAAATTTAACATAATATGAAATTAATGAGTATTTTAGACGCTGATCAAAAATTAATTATCGATGTTAATGTATTCTTTTGAAAATAATTTTTGAAAATTTGGTTATATCAAACTTTGACATAATAAAAATAATAATAAAAATAATTGGATAATTTGTAGAGCGCCGTTTTTGTGAGAAATCACCTCAAGGGCGCTGTATCGGATCGAAATATCGAAATGATAGGCGACATATCACATTTGATCGCTGCAAATCGACGATCTACGTTAATTTGCAAATTTGACATTTGAACGATTCTCGTTGAACGCTAGGTAATTCACAGCGCGTTTAATTTTATAGTTTAGAGAACGGCTGTAAAGCAGAACGGTCATTAAAAAATAAAATAATGTGAACACCGCACAGGAGTTCCAATTGATCCCCCAACCACCTGGTTTCAGTGAGACTATGGCATCCCCAAAAAGGGTATGATGTGAGGCTGAAGGTGATGGAGAGGGGAAGGAGATAGAAAAGAGGATTATTTTATTTTTATTTTATTTATTCATACACGCCTTGAAGGCTTTTACAGAATCACATTATTCAAGTTACACATGTTATTCAGGAGTATAATTGTAAGCATGAAGTATATAACATTATAAACTGTACTTTAAGGATACAAACAGGTTTAATGTGTACATAGGTATGTAGTTTCGTTATCATTAAAATTGTACAAAGGAGTTAAAAAGTTTACATAGTGTAATAATGGTAAAACAGAAGAGTGCTTAAGATACTTAAAAGTAGTTATTGAGGAACGTGTAGGTATTTTCTATGTTGATTTTATTATTAACTTGATCATGAATAAATTGTTCGAAAGCAAGTTTTTCAAGAATTCAGCAAAATTAACGCAGCGATAAATAGTACCTACACATAGAAGAAAATAAATAAAAAATACATGAGTTGTAATATCTTGAAAAGTTATACAGATGAGTTCAACAAGTGTATAGTGTGATAGTAAAAAAGTAAAAAAATAGTACAAATTATGGTACAAAAAGTACAAGATAATATTAATACAAAAGAGAGAGGATAAAAAGGTAAGTACTTAGGTAATCTTTGTATACATAAGTATTAAATTTTGTTTTTATTGTGAACATGAAGAGACCATCGATTTTAATTTAATCATTAATATATTATTATTGCTAGGGCACCAAGATTTAAATAGAAATTTAAGTCAATGTGAGTTCGTTATTATATTTATAACAATAAATACGAGAGGATTGTTGTTAATTGTGTTCTTATTTGGCTACCTTTATTATTCACATATTTCATGTTTTGCGTTAATTAATAATTTGATAAAGGTGCAATTGATTGATAATTATGGTGAAGTACTTGTCTATTCAGATCTAGTCTATATCTATACACGGCTAAAGCCATTTCAAACAACGTTTTAATTCTGAATGGTGGTCTTACACCAGGGCAAGTCTTACACCATAAGAGTATATTCCAATCTGGAAGGTACCGCAAATATACCGTTCATTATAAATTGTGAAATAACACAAATCAAAATCTACTTGCGCATGCCAGGATTTGAACCCTATGTTCGAGAGCCTTATCCCTCGATCACGGAGGACGACATGGTGCTAAGCTTTTAAAATTATCGTAATAAATATATCAAAAGTTGAAACAGACCGAGAATCATTGATTAGTGATACTAAGTAGAGGTGTTTAACAAAGTAACCATATTTAATTAACGTACTTAATTAATCTTTGGTTCATCGAAGTGGTGAACTTATCGTTGTCACTTATCCGTGAGGTAAATAGATTACGTGTTAGTTACTTCTGATATAGTTTGGAAGTCATTTATTTCCATTGATTACCAATTATCACCACTTAAAGTTAACAACTTCATCTAAGATTGGAAACATGGGAATCAATTGAAACGGGTCTTGGATAATGGTCTGTCCTACTTTGTAATATCTATCAGTCTATAACCGGAACAGAATTTCGACAGAGTGATTCAATAGATAGTGTCGTGGGGGAGTTCCGCTATGGTACTGCATTGGAAAATTGAGATACACATTCTTCTTGTAAATTATTTTTCAAGTTTTTAAACAAAACTTCAAATCATTATTCCATAACTCTTGAAATCCTATTTACATATTCTCTTGGAGTCTCAATGTTCACTTACAAATCTGCCCTAACGATGGACACTGTAAAGAAGGAAGTAACTTAACAAACGGATTGCAACCTTTCGAGCACAGGCAACGGGTGGGAATGCTATCCTTGTTTTACCGGTATTTCAATGGAAGATGCTCCGAGGAACTAGCGTCATTGATCCCTTCGGCACCGGTGCATAGTCGGGAAACACGCCAAACGCGTGCCCAACATTAAACGGGTTGCTTCTTTGACTCGTTTTTATGTTCAACAGCTCGGCTGTGGAACAATTTGCCGGCGTTTCCTCCTTCCTACAACATGGGTCTCTTCAAGACCAATGTTCATTCCTTCCTATCCTCAAAAAGACCCTCCACACAGCATCCCAGATGACATAGGCCTTGAGGGAAATTATTTTTCTCAGGGCCTCCTGTGTGGAGTTAATGTAAAAAAAAGTAGCCCAAAAACGGCTAAAAATAAATAACGACTATACTTTTAGCGGTTCCATGCCACCTGAGAATAAAGTCAACTCAACACCTCTTTGAAAAGTCGTTAAAAGCTTTGAAAAAAAAAGTTTAAAAATAGCATAACCCTAACCCAACGTAACTATGTAACTAATTTATATTTTTTTGCATCACTCTTAATGACTTCTGAGGTGGTTCTGAATTGGTTTCACTCTGAGTTGTCCGGTCATCACTTTTAGCCGTGAGAATCTCAAATCACATCTTTACCGTCGGTGTTCATTCGAAAGGTAAATTTTAAAAAATCTGTTCAACAAAAAAGATATTAAAATAACAGTATTTTGATAGGGTTAGAACATTTTTTTAATAATTACAATTAAGTCACAAAAAATGTCAAATGCCAAAGTCATGCAGAAATGATATCTTTAATGGCCTACTTATTATGATTTAAAAAAAAGAACATATCCGTACTAGGTATTTGGCATAACAAATCCAAATTAAAGTTAAGTTTTGTTTTAAAACGGTCTTGCAGCCGTTCCTCTTAAGTGATTTGCCCCTAGGACGAGTTGTTTCACAGAATTTGAACAAACCATCAAATTTTAAAGATAATATTTAAGTTCCGTTAATTCAAGTTTTGCTATTATCCTCATACTGTCTATCAATCAGTCAATAAAGAAATAATAATAGAACTTAAATTTTAACTTTGAGGTTTAAAGATTTGTTCAAATTCTGTGTAACAATCCTTCGTTACAAATTATAGATAGGAAATGCTTTGCCAATTAATTTCGTTCAATGCAGTAACTGGCGCTCACCGTTCGAAAGATTTTGTCGTACTTGAACAACAGATTAGGTTTTTTCTTTTAATGTGAACACCGCAAAAAAGAGTCAATAACTCCGCATCGCACATTCCGAGGGCTGTTGGACTACGGCATCCCAAAATGGGGTAATTTATGATTCTGGAAAAGTGGGGATGAGAAGAAGATAAGAAGGTTGGAAAGTATCTGGCCTTCAAATATATAAAAAATACGGCTAAATTCATTTCAATCAACTTTTAGATACCGAAAGATTCACAAGGGAAATGAAGTATTTTTCACTTTGAAGGTTTTCTCTTCTTTGTAGTTAAGATAAGCCGTCATATGACTAGAATATCCACGGAAATATCGATCGGGAGAAGGCTACCATTGTCTTCAAAATTATGTGAAAAATTCTTTCATTTTCCACCATAACGATAAAAAACACAAAGTTCTTTAATCTTTATCTAACTTTCTGCCAAAAGTATTTTACAGTTCCAAACTAGTTAGGTCCAAAAATGGGTCTGAAACAATTTCGCTACAAGCTACCTTACCCAACACTGGTAGATACTGGACTTTGAAGGAGTTTGGAGGACATCTTACCTGCGAAATGAAAAAAAAAGTTTTTAAGTCGACAAAATAAAAAAGGCAAACTTTGGCGTAACTTCGGACAATAGTAATTTTTGTTTTTGCAAATGGTTCAAGTTAAGGAAACATAGGACAAGATAATTAGGGAGGGTTCGGGGCTTAAAGGTATTTTCAACCCTTCTGAACACAGCTGATGGTGCAAAGGTAACCGCATTGTTACATTTTGTTGCTTTTGAATAAAATGTCTCTCTATTTAATATTTGCTTAATGCCTAGTATTTACTAATTTAACTTAATGGAGCTTAATTGGTTTAGAACACACTAATGTTTGTTGTTTATATTTTAATGTACAACCGTTTGTTTCCTAAATTAATATAAATATTGTGGTAAGCGAACAACGCAGCGTTTTCACGATATGATTTCCTCCTATCGACTACTCGTACTCCAATAGCTCACGTGAACCTTTTTACCATCCTCGACGGGTGCCGAACTAAAGTGCAATTCATTCTGTTTCCGATTGCCGTCGATTCAACTGTTCGCGAATAGCTCCAGTGTTCGATTACCACTTTTTGATAAATAATCTTATACAAATGTAAATTATAGTCTTGAATATTGTTTAATAAACCTGTAAGTATAAAGTACTACTCATTCGAATTACGCACGCAGTACACGTTCATTCTCCCATAATATAAATAAATATATAATTTTTTCTGTCAGAAGCAAACTTTTTGTGGTTTGACATCATGATAGCACATGCAAACAAATACATTGTATTGATCGGTCGTTTTAAATGAGGCTTATACTTCTATCTGGAAGTTATTCACCAACTTCCCTCGAGTTCAATATTCGACAACAAGAAAAAATAATAATGAACGTCTTATTTTTTTAAAAGATTAATGAATATCTGAAATCTCCATCCTTCAAGAATGTAATTGAGGATGCTGGCTGAAAACCAGAACTTAACTCATCAGGATTCATTCACAGATTTTCCTTTAGAAAGCTTTATCCTCTCTTTTAGGTCTGCTATCATTTGCTGTCACATTATCTACTAACTTTCATCAAAACCTATTTTCTCTCGGATGTGAACATGCGAATTGTGAATTAGAGGTTCTCAGAAGTGGTACTCGGTTTATAAGTTTGCTCGGGTGACCGGATTTTCTTTTAACGCCTCTCATTTTATACTTACTGTCAGTGGCGTGCACTGAGTTTTTAAACAGGGTTGGCAGTAGGAAAAGCAGCGAATTTATTGATATTAAAAAAACATACCACAGGCATGGTAAATTTTCAGGCTAAGCTGCTAGCTTTAGTCTTTGTTCGATTGGGATTACAGTCACATCATTTATCCAAATAACCACTTAGCGTATGCAGAATACAAGTCAATTACTGAATAACATAATTGTATTTCAATGATTTCATAATAAAATGATAACCATTTCGTTAGTAAAGTTGTAACACTTATGAAAAGGCACCAACATTGTGACACGGATCGCTCCATTTGTGATTTAAACCGAAAAAACGGCCTTTTTCGACACTGACACAAATGAGTCATTTATTTTTTTACAATAGCTCCACAAACGAGGCTTTGAAGAAAATAATTTCCATCAGCTTCTATGTCATACAATAATTCTTGCCGCCTCATGGAGCTTCATGAATGAATTTTTCTTTTGCCGTGTTTAATTCATATTTATCTTACTAACCTATTTTTTCATTTTGTTTTTCACGTACTTGCATACTGCTTACTAACAATGTATGGAGGGACTCTGGAGGGCTAGAATCGTTCAAAAAAATAAACGTTGCTTCGTTTAACAAAAAAAATAGTGTCCTTGCGAGAGCCTTGAAGGAGTAACCATCTGTTACTTATACCAGGGCGGGTAAGTGGTGGATGCCCCTCCAAAGGGCCTATGTCATCTTTAGGGATGCTGGGTCTTTTAAAGGAAAGGAAGGATAGGAAGTTCTGGTAAAGGAAAAGGTATGCGGGGTGGGTGAAAATCTGGGGATAAGTTTGTCCAGAAGTGATGGACGTATGAATCTATCCCTCCAAATGCTGTGTAAGGCGAAGGATCGAAAAAGTCCAGCTAGAGAGATCAAAAGACCTCTCTTAACAAATCTTCTCGATCCGACCTGCTACGCAGTTGTTGGCAGAGGCATCCGCCACTAAGACCCGGACACCTCATCCCAAGAACCCGGGCACCCCTGCTATTTAAATGCACATTTGAATGCGCCATTTTGTATACTTAGTTCCTGCTTTTATCACGTTATAGTAGGGCGGTGTTGCGATTCACATCTGAACCTCTCAAGTATTTTTTAAAGTTTAGATTGATTTCTTACAATAATTTAAATAATTTCTTGCAATAAAAATTTATGCCTATATAAATGCACGCCTTTGTTTATTGTAAAACACACAGCCCAGTGAAATACCAGTTAATGGAGAAGTATAATTCGTTATTCAACTGATAATGCTAACAATTCTACTCGATATTATAATCCTGTTGGGTTCCGCCAACAAAGGCAGCCTCCCGCATGACAGGACGTGGGACCGGCGGTGGGCGGGGAGCACCAGGGCGGCAGGGGGTGGGGGCGGACTGGTGTGGTTAGCACCAAACAAGAACAAGAGAAGCAAGTAGTCGGTACGAGACCAACTTTGGCCACAATACTCCTCTCCCGTAAAGTTTACAGATGACGTAGATTAATTCCAGTGCTAGCCTTGGAAACACTTTGCCTTTCCCTGTGAGAATCTCCTCATTAAGTCGCATAGTTAAATTTTGAATTGCGAATTGCGACAGGAGACAACGTAAAAAAATGCTCTTATTCACGTCAAAATTGATATGAGGATTTGTTGTAGATATATAAAAAATGTGGGTGTTAGTCTAATAAATATGCTTTAATAAGTTTCGATGACGTTATTACAGATTGGTAAGATATTAGGCGGAGAACATGGAATACCACACAACTCTATTTAGGCATTCATTCCATAAAACACTCCCTTAAGATGAAGCTATACGTGAAATCCTATTTAGATACTATTTAAGCCTGTCTCGACACAGGTATATCCTAGTGAGACAGGCATTAAATAAACCCAATGTAAAGATTCTGTATGTAGATTAATAAAATAAAAAAAGATTCATCTTTACGACGAACAGGTTTACAGTATGAATATCAAAAAATATGCTACGGATAAATGGAAGCTTTTACTAGCTTTTCTATGTATTGGAATAACAATAAAATTATTATTTACAGCCTCCGTGGTCCCGAGGCAAGACTCTCGACTCACAATCCGAAGGTCGCGGGTTCGAACCCGGCGTGCGCAAATAAATTTTATTTGATTAATTTGTGTTATTTCACAATTTATTCATTTAAAATAATATATAGTATATTTGCGGCACGTTCCAGAGTGGAAGATACTATCAGTATCGCCCTGGTGTAAGACCACCATTCAGAATTGAAACGTTGCTTGAAATGGCTTTAGCCGTGTTTAGTGACCAGATCTGAATAGCCAGGTACTTTCCTACCTTCCTCTTCCCTATCTCCTTCCCCTCCCCACTACCTTCAGCCTCACAACATACCCCGATTGGGGATGCCATAGTCTCACTGGCTCCAGACGGGAGCAGTTGAGACTCTTGTGCGGTATTAACTGTAAAAAAAAAAAAAAAACACAAAATATAAGCGTAAACCACTAAAAAAATGTTTTTCCATGAAGTATTATATGAAAGAAACAATTTAAAAAAATACTCCTTTACGGCTAAGACCACTTTTGAGGTTTTGTATATTCTAACTTTTTTTAATTATTATAAAATTATGCACAAAATAAATAAAAACCACTTTTTCGCTTACTTGCCTCGTGCAAATACGAGGCGCGATTTTAAATTTTGTAGGCATGAGAATCGAAATATTTCTAGCGTTTATATTCCTCTTAAGTATTAGGTATTTGATTCACTTGATCGTGACAAGGCTTTCTGGAGGGTCCCTGACTTCACATTTATATCTCTTTTATCCATCTGCTTTATAATTCCAAACCCTCTTTTTTCTTTTCTTAATCTTTTTGAAGTGAAACTTCTTTAGCCCCGTTGTGATTTGAAATTCGGATGAAACGAAAATGACGCATTACAGTACCTACGAAGCGTCAAACGATGGCCCCTTTGATTATGACCTCACTTTTCAAGGCTCCTATTGGTTGAGAACGCGTGTGAACTGCACTCGATTTTTTCATAATGTTTAATTCGGCCTTGCATTATATTTGATAGCTTTATTTGCAATAGGATCGTACACGTGTCACTCATTCATTGGTCTAATTTCTACTACGATCAGTCTATTTTCGTGCCAACTTTACACCTTACTGCCACACAACAAGTAATATATCACATGAATGTTGATTCCTTTGACATATTTTGAGTGAATGTAGTTTCCTTTGACATATTTTTACAAGCAACTTCAGAATTAGATCCGCCTAAAACTTGAATTTTCTGCGTCCATCCTTTTTTCAGAGTCCTTTCAGCCTCATGCGAATAAACGTTTTAAGTATTGCGCGTTTATATACTTTTCCACTTTAATTAAGGATTCATCGATCAGAACAACAATAAAAAAAAACTTATACACTTCCCAACAGATTTAAGTCTTTCGATAAACCAATTTTTATTAATTATTAAATGTTGATTTTGTGTCTGGAATACAAACTGACTGAACAATAGAAAACGATATAAACACGAATGAATAAAAAATTGTATACATAAGCAAGTACAAAACAAGCAGCCAATATTGTACAATACCCAAAGTCGCCAAATTAAATAGCCAAATCGCAACCCCATTTAATTTAACAACTTAAAATACCCCTGTTGATTGCTAAAATAACAATATAAACGCTACTAATATTGATTGGAAATATAGATTAAAAACACATTTAAAGTCTGCGAAATTCTAATCGATGATTTTTGTAATGCCAAAGTTCAGCGAAAGGTTGAGGGATTTAACAATTTAGTAGGTAAAAGGTAGGAACTAGACAAATAAGTATACCGTATAATAAGGTCAGAGTTGACCCGCAGGGCTTCTGTCTGGGTCTAAAGCCTTCTTCTAAAAAGCTCGCAATCTACCCCTATGGACAATACGCTATCTATATACAGATCGTGTAAATTTCAAATGGTATCCTTTGTGCTTAACTACTTAAGGGCGGCTTATTTTACGTATCGAAGGGATGAACAAATAATCATTTTCATAGTGCCTCTACCTGCTTGTCCGCACTATAAACCCGTGTATCGTGTGTGTTCCCTTTAATGTTACGATTAGATTTTGATAGAATTTGAACAGGTTTGATGGAAAATAGGTTAAATGTAGCGTACCGTAAGCCAAGTATGCAATTTAAAAACATGTTATTTTTTCCATCAAATTTTCAATAAATTACCTGCAGGTGTAAATTCAGCTAAAAATCCTTGAACAGAAAACTTTGGAGTCATGAAATGAATAAAAGACGACAACCTTTAGAATATTATGATTAAGTTTTAGAGAGGTAACGCTTTGTAATATGACAGTTATAAGAAGTAACTTGTGGGTGGAATGTCATCAAAATAAGCCATACCTGTTAGTTCCTTGTTTCATCAACAAAAAGTTTTTTACTATTTGAAAAGCTCATGCAATGCTGTATCACCCAAAATCTGCAATGCCATATCACCCGAAAAGAGTTTCTTTTCTGCGCAACATAATATATTGCATAAAAGTTGAGAATTAAAAATTTTAAAATGCAGGTATTATGCACCTAGGTCTGCATAATAACAACAAATTTGGGAGGCGGGCATGGATACTGCCTTCTCAGGAACCATTCATTGGTTAACCAACACTTCTGTTATAGATTACTGAAAGTTTAGCAGGGACTTAGTTTATAATTAACAGGAGTACTGTGAGTGAGGTTCGTCCAGGTTTTGGCGGCGGACGTGTCTGCCCACTAGCTGGGAGGCGGGTCAGATTGGGAGATGTGGGTTGAGGGAGACCCTTTGACCTCTCCAGGTGAACTATCTCGATACATCGCCTTGCACCGCAGTGAGAGAAATGGATTTATATGTCTGTCACACCAATACCCACTGACCCCCTGATTCGTGATACCCTTTTACATCTCAAAACTTATTATCCTTTCTTTCCTTAAAAATACCCTCCACGCAGCATCCCCAAAGATGACATATGTCCTGATGTAAATTCATTCCTTCAGGGCTTCCTGTGTGGAGTTAACATAAAAATAATACATATTTTTTTCGAATTGTGAATTTTTTTGTAAAATAATAAATAGTTCGGTTGTTTTCATCGATTGACTAAGTACGATTTGTTTCAAAGAATTTGAACATTTCTTCAAATTTCATGTCAATTTTTTCAAATACTCAAGTTTTGCGAAAGTCCTGTTCAAGTTCTGCTATTATCCGTTACTGTGAAACAAACGGCCCAAGATGAAATAATAACGAAGCTCGAATGGAACTTTCATGGATCTTTAATTTTTACTTTGAAGTTAAATTGTTCAAATTCTGCATAACAACCTGTCCTAAGAAATGTTTTAAAAAGTTCGATCAAAGCAAATATTAAAAATGTCTACTTATTAAATACTTTAACGTAAACAAATAATTGATAGGTTAGGTCACGTATGATTTCACCGGTTAAATGATGTTATTTGTCAAAAGTCTCCTGGTAGTTTGGAAGCAGTCTGGAATCCCGCGGGCCCCATCGCCGGTTGGGAACAGAGCGGGATGGGTACGGGGGCCGAACCTAAATGGCCCAATTGATTGTGTGGGAGGTCACCGGAGTATTGAGTGTCGGAGGCAGGGGCCGGGAGCCCGGGGTGGGGCACGCTGCCTCAAGGACTCTCCGATTAAAGGAAAAATGTGCCAACGACAGCATCCTTCCTTACAACCCCCCCCCCCCGCGGTTGACAAATACGAGAGCCGTTTTAACTCCTGTCGTGTTGGTTGATTTTGAGACGTATCTATAATTTTATTGCAAGCTGGTTTTCGTGAATTTTTTATTATTAGCGCATATAAAAATTTCAAATTTGAAATAATAATTATTTTCTTTTTTAAAATATTATATTTTACCACTTTGTCGCCAGTTTTTTTTCCAACAAATATTATTATTTATTTATTTGAAAATATTAATTTAAATTATTACTAACTTATTTTTTTTTAAGAAATAGTTCTAATTTTGAAATTACACGTATGTTAAAAGCAGTTCTAGAGTTCATTGAACCTAGACCTCTGTGGTAAAGAGGTAAGGCTTCAAAAATTTTAATCAAAATATTTATTAAAAATAATATACAGCGTGTTATAGGACACACTTGACTTGTCAACCAGTGATTCCTGACGTTATTTGGAATAAAAAGTGTAGAAGAAATTTTGGTCTCCAGTGATTTTTTAGTTTTTTATATTTTTCTTATTTTTATACTTAAACTAGCTGACCCGGCAAACGTTGTTTTGCATGAATTACTTTTTTAAATTTTGAATGAACTACTAATATCGCTATTAAAAAATAGGGGTTGATGGTAGAAGGATGAAAATTTAGGGCTGTATGTATTTTTTAATGCCTCACCATAAAAAAAAAATATTGTCCAAAAAATGAAAAATAAAAATTCGGGGTACACCACCCTTAACTTTTAGGGGTGTGAAAAATGGATGTTGGCCGATTCTCAGACCTACTCGATAAGCACACAAAATTTCATCAAAATCGGTCCAGCCGTTTCGGAGGAGTATGATAACTAACACCGTGACACGAGAATTTTATATATTAAGAGATATATTTTTTTCTTCAAAACCAAACAAAACAAAACCTTATTCTACATGTCATAAATGAACACTTAGCCGAGTAACCGCCCAAACCCTCACCCTAACCTAACTGTCCACTACCTTCGAATTTTTTTATATTCAATATTAAAAAAAAAAACCAAAAATGTCACCGGAGACCAAAAATTCATTTAAATTTTTGACTACAAATAATGTCAGGAATCATTGGTTAAAGTACGTCCTGCAATACCCTGTGTTGTATATTTAGGCACGTTCTTGGGTGCAAGTTACTCTCAGTAACGTCCTGGTGTTAAAAAGTTGAAACGTTGCTGGAAATGGGTTTGGTGACTATCTATCTTCTTCCCTTCTCTGTGACTCTGGACCTTCAGCCTCACATTACGAGTATACTCCAATTAGGGATGCCATAATGTCACTGGCTCCAGATGGTTGGGAGCAGTTGGAATTCGTGTGCTCTATTCACATAAAAAAAGACTTACAGACAGACACACAGCCGAGATTTGTATTTTTTACTTGAATGCTACATGTTGTTGGTAAAAAATAAAAGTTTTATCTTTTCACAAATGGGTTTTTAATTGTTTTATATCTGCAAACGTAATTACAGAAATTGCGACATCTAACTCGCCATATCATGAGGTGTCCACTGTCCATGTCCAAATGTTAAGTGTTTTGTCTCCAATATCTTTTTATTACATTCACAATATTAATTTATAAATATATGAATAGGTAAGCACCCATATTTTTAACTAAAAGACTTTTACAATATTACAAATTCTTAGAATAATTTTGAAAAAATATAATGTTAATTAGTTACGTTTTCAAATTTATTTTATCAATTTCAAAGGCCCTGATGGAGTATTACGTAATTATATATTTTACATGATTTTCTGCACGATGCAGGGAAAACAAAAGTTCTTAATGTTTAGTATACTCGTATTACGAGGTAGATATAGTTGTACATAAATGTATATAATATATAAGGGAAAAGAAAAGTGAAACAAGAAGAGAATAAAATATATATTATGCATTCGATCCTTTGCGATGTCCCTAAAATATGCTAAATGTTAATATTATTTTGGTATCTCAAATATTTACAGGTAAACTTGTATAAAGTATGTCGATATTTGAGGTGAATTGAAGTTACGTGAAAGTGAGAAATAAGTGCATTTACTATGCAGTAGTTTGTCCCGGAATTATTGTTGCTGAATAATATATTTTGCCTAGTTGTTCGATTTGGTACTTTAAAATCGACGAGTGTAGAAGGAGTTCACATCACACCGGGGTGAATAATTAAAAAAAGTAAAGTAATTTGTTTTACTTATTTTTTCCAGATAATGTATTTTAATAATGTTTAGCAAGAATAGGTTATGTACGGAATAGCTAGGTGTTAGTTTGAATTTAACAAATCGTAAAAATGTGTGCTGCACACATTCAATATTTCTTATATGTATTTGATAGTTTAGAGACTATTGGATTTTATTCTAACAAGCTGCGCACAGCAACAAATATAAGATTTTTATAACTTGATAGCTCTGATAATAAATCCCAGTGTCTTCGTGCATTTGTTAGTTATTTGTTGTACGTGACTTACACAATTTAGTCGTGTCAAACATAACTTCAAGATCCCTAATTTTGTTGACTTTTTCCAAGATTGTGTTATCTATGATGTAGTTAAATTGTAACGGGGTCTTATAAAAAATAAGGTTAGATTGCAATCGACTGCACGTGACTTATACAATTTAGTCGTGTCAAATAAAACGCCAAGATCCCTAATATTGTTAACTTTTTTCCAAGATTATGTTATCGTTAATGTAGATAAATTGTAAAGGGGTCTTATAAAAATAAGGTTGGATTGGAAACGAAATGGTTTTATAAAAGCTCCAAACATTAAAAAATCTCAAGGGAACAGAAAATATGGTATAATGATGACTTGCATTATTTTCATTTCATTTTAATAAATAATTGCCTGAGTACCTATCTCTCTCCCTCTCTTCCGATGGCGCTACAGCCCATATCGAGCCTTGACCTCCCGCAATATTTGCCTCTAACGCCTCCTGTCCTCAACGGTTGATTTCCAGTTTGTTACCTGGAAAAGCTGTGCTGCATCCCCTCTTACCTCGTCTTCCCACCTCAGTCTGGGTCTTCCAACTTTTCTCCTTCCACCTGGGTGTCCAGTCATAATTCTTTTTGATACGCATGTGTCCGGTCTTCTATAAACGTGCCCAGCTCATCTCAACCTGAGGAGTCTCATATGGACTGAGATACGCCACTCTTTTACACTTTTCTTTCAAAAGTATCCAGCATTTCAGCCATCTTTGCGGTGTGTTGTGATGAATCGTAATGCCTACCTACACCTACGCTATCGGAGGAGAAATATTTTCACGTTCAAGAGTGCTTGCGAAGATTTTTTTTTTTTAATATCGTTTAAATTATAGGTACATCCAATAACGGCTAATAATCAAAACAAGAGACACGTGAACTTTTATCACGATGGGCGACCTTCATTTTCGTTCCCACAGGAATTAAAGTTGAACGAACTTTATTTTAAACAGAATCAAAGACAAAGAAATGAATGTTTATTGGCCCTGAGGAGTGTTTATATAAGTGACATTGGAAACAGAGGGTCTTGGAAACGGAGAGTCTCTTTGGGCGCCGTTAGTCTAATCAAAACAAAAAAAATTAAGGCGTAAGTACGTGTTTGGTTTAACACATCAGACATAGAAGTTTACTTTAGAGAAAACCGATTATATTTGACAGTGCGGCTATTAAAATTGAATTACAACCAAGTACGTAAAAATTCTAATATAAACAGAATTCAATTAATGAAGATTTATTTCAAAATATTTTAAACATAAGAAGGCGTTTAACAAGTTTGAACAGGAATAATCCGGCCCTTGTCGTCAGTTGGGTGACAGTTAGCAGCGGAGACGGTCTGGAGAGAGTTGAATTGTGAACGATTCGGTGTATTCTTTTATAACCTTAATCAAAGTGTAAAATTCAGTGAATTTAATAATAGTAATGATAATATTTGGATGATTTGAATTTATATTCGGTGTTTCCGTACGACTTAAAGATAATTGGAGAGTGGTCTTTAAACACTATAGAAATTCAGTGTCACAAAGTGTATTAACAAAATATTAAACAATTAAAACTTGGTTTTAAAACGAATAAAATAACATCAGTGAAATAAATAAATAATAATAACGAATTGTTCCAAAGCGATAGTGATTTAATAAGATGGTCAAATTTAAAAACAATTAAAACTTGGTTTTAAAACGAATAAAATAACTTCAGTGAAATAAATAAATAATAATAACGAATTGCTCGAAAGCGATAGTGATTTAATAAGATGGTCAAATTTTAAAAAATTAAAACTTTGGTTTTAAAACAAATAAAATAACATCACTGAAATAAATAAATAATAATAACGAATTGCTCGAAAGCGATAGTGGTTTAATAAGATGCAGAAGGTTTTAGACATAGTCTAAAATATCCAAGTAAAAGATTTTTTATAGTATCGATTTTTTTTTTTTTTATCAAAAAAATCTAATATTAAAGAATGCGATTAAAATTTTTAAACACCAAAAGGGTAATTTGCAGAATTTTGGTAAGTTTTTTTATCAATAAACTATTTACAGGTTCTTGGAGACGATGCAGAGCAAGCAGTCACAATCATTTATAAATTGGCGAACGGAGCATGTCGATAACTAACAATTTTAATAACAACAAAATACTTAGCTGTGCGTAGGAATTATGAAATAAATACCTATCCAAGAAATTAGGTTAATCCCATCAGACATAACTTGACTTAGTTCGTTAACTACGGCCTTCGAATTTGCAACGACGAGTATATACACAGAACTATTTAACTTTCATATTTGAACTTAAATAATTTGTTCCTTAATCGAAGTATCTAAGGATCTTTTAGAAGAATCATGCATTCTAGGGCAGTAGGACATCCAGCAAACACATGGGTTATTATAAAAAACATTGACACTTTTACTTTACGTGTTTGGGGACAAGTTTATTGGCTATAGTTTGCGACAAAAAAAACTTTCAGTTGATATGTGAAAATTAATATGTGCAATTTTAAAGCAATAAACCACAAGCATAAAATCTAGGGACGTTTATCAATTGTGGTCTGAAAATTTAAAATTTAAAAATTAAATTTATCAAAATTGAAAATAGAACTTTGTAAATAACGTAGCCTTTCTAGTTATCTAGGTGAATACCTACTACTTCATGAGGAGGGCTTCCTCAATAAAAATAAAGCCAAACCAAAAACTCACTTTTCCATTTATACCTACCTAATAGGATAGGTATCCCCTATCCTTTCATACCGAAACACGTGGACTCAGTGACCACATTAAAAAGCACTGGTAGTGAATGAAGACATACAGTCCAAATCCAAAAATTTTACCCACGCAGTAGACTTCGGGATTATTGTATGCAATTATGGGTCGCTCGGAAAATTCCACAGCTTTTCCGAGGGAAACTTAAGCCCTGTGACGGTATTGCCAAGAAGGTGGGCATGCGGAGGTAGAAGGAGACGTATGCGAGGAATACGCTGGCGCGGCGCTTAAGACTAGGTTATTTGTATATCATAGTCTTGTCGACCTTCGATTTGATGCGAGCCAACTGGAACGCTCCCTTGGCGCAATCGCAGCAGGTCTAAGAGGTGGCAGGAGTGCGATTCTGTCGGATCACGTGGGAGATGGATACGACAAAAACAGTCGCACACCACATTCAACGCGAGTAGAGTCGTGATAAGGGATGCAATGAAATACCCCTTCTAGAATCAGTCGAGTTAAACTACCTGGAGGTGAGGAGGTTGGGATAGTTCTGGGATACGATGGAAGACCTGGTACTTATCTCTGGTACGTAAAGCTCCTATCGAAGCAAGGAATCCCGCAGAAGAGGGTAAAATCCGGTCTTTAGGTATGTGTAGCCGTGCATTGACAAAGGCCTTTTCGGAAGTCGGTCACCAGAATCTATTTGGTTAGTGGAGGAGCCAACCTTTACAGAAAACTATTTTTTTTTATCCTTGTCCCAATTCCTTCAAACGTCCCTTCCCCAAACAATCTAGTGTTTACTAACCATGAAAATAAAACTCATGTTAGGTGGAGGCTTGCAGACTTCAGGTGAAAAACTGAGACCTAGAATTAGGTCATATCACGCAGGTACAGTAAATACTTTTCCATGAAATGTATGTTATAAATTGTTAACTGTTATTCTCTTTTATTTGTATTTTAAATATAGCTGTTTTAGGAAGGAAATAAACAAAATGAATATCAGGTATAGACAAAATCTAGGACGGGGTTAGTTTATCAAACGCGTTAGAAGATATTTAAATCAATCAATTTAGAATTCTTTCACTCTTACTCTAAAAGAACCTAAGTTACCACAAAACCATACATTATACTCTTTACATTTGTATGCGTTTTATTACGCGTATGGGTGTAAGTCCTAAAACAAAAAATTACACAACGCAGGATTCGGAGATAATGTAAACAAAAATTCAAAAATCTTGATTACTGTGTGAAATTATCACAGGGATTGCGAAAAATAGGGTTTAGATTAGCTCAGGAAAATGTAGAAGTTTGAAAAATAGGTTGAGAGAAGAGGTCTTCGCAAAAGTGCGAACGATTTAAAGTTAGAACTAGAAATACCCTAAATGATGGGCGAGGTACATCATGATAGAAAGTTACAAAAATTGAAGCTACGAGGGTAGGCGCGACACAGCGCATTCGGTGCCGTGATCGTACATAGGGGTAGAATCTCAACATATTTGATACAGCGTAGCCAGGGTAGATTTATCACAATTTGGTGCACGTAGGCAGGGTGTATCGTCACATTTGGCGCTTGTGACCAGGAGAGTAAGATTTAAAAGCTGAAAGAATTTAAAAAATACAAAAATAATAATAATAATAATAATGATAAAATAAAAAAATAAGTGATTAATAAGCCATTAAACCAACTTCATAATAAATATAACAAGTGGGAAAAATAAATCGAAAACTCGCTTCTTTTAATTAAAATAGTTTGAAAAAAAAAAAATAATTTTAATTTTAAAACAAATAATAAAAGTTCAAATACAAGAAAAAAATCTAAACGAATAATGAAAAACGGGCCTTAAACCGAAGGATTGAAGTTTTGTTATCTTAATCATAACATAGACTAGCTTGACTCATATTTTGAAGGGCCGCGCATTATTATAAACAAAAGATCCATGTTATTGCGGTAATATAAACAACACATTTCTTCAGTGATCTTCAAATAAATATTTGAAGTGGTTAATCAATAAATCAGAAACGTGAAAGAAAAATTATCTAAGATAAAGTTTTGAGGAGATAAAAACAGTGTTTTTTATCTTCTCAATGTAAACAAAATATTATTGGACCGTTGAGTGTAAATAAACACTGTCGCAAGAGAATTATTGTATAGTGTGAACATTTTATTACGGAATAGACAAAACATTGTTATGAATTCATTCATTTGAGAAAGATTAGTTTGGGTAAGTCTCAATGAAGAATTTTAAAAATAAACATTTGATTCGTGTTTACATTAATTCATAACAACGGCGTATTGAGTTCTATCGGGTATATTATTGTTTATTGTGTCTAAAGAATGAATAATTTGAATAGATCTTACATAAAAAAAGGTGACATAAAAATAAAAGCCAACATAAAAATACAGAACAAAAGACGAATAGAATAAAGTATTACATCGCGTGTAATAATAAAATAATGACAAAAGCGAATCCTTTATCCGTATTAACATTATGCAGGGACGGACTTAGATGAACGTTTTAATATTGATTTTGAAACTTGAACGTTTTAAAATCAGTATTAAATACATCGATAAACGGATACGGGCTGAACAAATTTAAAACTTAACCTTTCAATTTCAGTTTGCAATAAAGAGCAGATAATGGAGGAGAGAAAAAAAAACGGTTCACCTTTCGTTATCTAAATAATTATGTCTTATTAAATTAAAAATTGCTGATGACAACAAAATTTAAACACGTATTGTTTGATAAATGGATGTATTATGAACGGTATCATCACTCCATTTTACCGTTTCTTGTAGGGGAAATAAACTGAAGAGGAAAAAAATGCAATTCCTAAAGTCTAAACAATTTTATCAAATTGCGATTCGAAATTTTGATTCATGGGGGGGGGTTTACATTTAACTTTAATGGTTGATTTTGAATTTGAATATGGAACGGAAAAGTATCCTTTAAAAGCCATTTGCAATGTGTTTTCCATAATAAATATTTCAGATACCGGAGAGGATACAGAAACAAAAAATCTTAGGGGGGGGGCGTTACGAAAGAAGAATCTTAGGGAGGGGAAAGTTATGAAAGTAGAGTCTTAGGGGGGTGGTTATGAGAGTAAGGATCATAGGGGGGAGGGAATAGAAGTAAGAATCTTAGGGGGGTAGGACAACGGGTAGAAAAAAAAAAAAAACCTTTGACATGAGCAAGGCAACTCAAGTTAAAAAGATTAGAATAAAGTAGAAATGATATACACCAAGACCAAACATAATTCTGCGGCATTGAATAACGAAGTCAGGGGCGCAAAACAATTTCGAAAAAAAAGGAAGAAAATTAAATCACCTATGTTTAGTTTTAATTCCATCGATTAACACTAGGAGGCGTGTTTACCTCTGAACTTGAAACTATAGGGGGGCTGTGATGAATCGTAATGCCTACCTACACCTACGCTATCGGAGGAGAAATATTTTCACGTTCAAGAGTGCTTGCGAAGATTTTTTTTTTTTAATATCGTTTAAATTATAGGTACATCCAATAACGGCTAATAATCAAAACAAGAGACACGTGAACTTTTATCACGATGGGCGACCTTCATTTTCGTTCCCACAGGAATTAAAGTTGAACGAACTTTATTTTAAACAGAATCAAAGACAAAGAAATGAATGTTTATTGGCCCTGAGGAGTGTTTATATAAGTGACATTGGAAACAGAGGGTCTTGGAAACGGAGAGTCTCTTTGGGCGCCGTTAGTCTAATCAAAACAAAAAAAATTAAGGCGTAAGTACGTGTTTGGTTTAACACATCAGACATAGAAGTTTACTTTAGAGAAAACCGATTATATTTGACAGTGCGGCTATTAAAATTGAATTACAACCAAGTACGTAAAAATTCTAATATAAACAGAATTCAATTAATGAAGATTTATTTCAAAATATTTTAAACATAAGAAGGCGTTTAACAAGTTTGAACAGGAATAATCCGGCCCTTGTCGTCAGTTGGGTGACAGTTAGCAGCGGAGACGGTCTGGAGAGAGTTGAATTGTGAACGATTCGGTGTATTCTTTTATAACCTTAATCAAAGTGTAAAATTCAGTGAATTTAATAATAGTAATGATAATATTTGGATGATTTGAATTTATATTCGGTGTTTCCGTACGACTTAAAGATAATTGGAGAGTGGTCTTTAAACACTATAGAAATTCAGTGTCACAAAGTGTATTAACAAAATATTAAACAATTAAAACTTGGTTTTAAAACGAATAAAATAACATCAGTGAAATAAATAAATAATAATAACGAATTGTTCCAAAGCGATAGTGATTTAATAAGATGGTCAAATTTAAAAACAATTAAAACTTGGTTTTAAAACGAATAAAATAACTTCAGTGAAATAAATAAATAATAATAACGAATTGCTCGAAAGCGATAGTGATTTAATAAGATGGTCAAATTTTAAAAAATTAAAACTTTGGTTTTAAAACAAATAAAATAACATCACTGAAATAAATAAATAATAATAACGAATTGCTCGAAAGCGATAGTGGTTTAATAAGATGCAGAAGGTTTTAGACATAGTCTAAAATATCCAAGTAAAAGATTTTTTATAGTATCGATTTTTTTTTTTTTTATCAAAAAAATCTAATATTAAAGAATGCGATTAAAATTTTTAAACACCAAAAGGGTAATTTGCAGAATTTTGGTAAGTTTTTTTATCAATAAACTATTTACAGGTTCTTGGAGACGATGCAGAGCAAGCAGTCACAATCATTTATAAATTGGCGAACGGAGCATGTCGATAACTAACAATTTTAATAACAACAAAATACTTAGCTGTGCGTAGGAATTATGAAATAAATACCTATCCAAGAAATTAGGTTAATCCCATCAGACATAACTTGACTTAGTTCGTTAACTACGGCCTTCGAATTTGCAACGACGAGTATATACACAGAACTATTTAACTTTCATATTTGAACTTAAATAATTTGTTCCTTAATCGAAGTATCTAAGGATCTTTTAGAAGAATCATGCATTCTAGGGCAGTAGGACATCCAGCAAACACATGGGTTATTATAAAAAACATTGACACTTTTACTTTACGTGTTTGGGGACAAGTTTATTGGCTATAGTTTGCGACAAAAAAAACTTTCAGTTGATATGTGAAAATTAATATGTGCAATTTTAAAGCAATAAACCACAAGCATAAAATCTAGGGACGTTTATCAATTGTGGTCTGAAAATTTAAAATTTAAAAATTAAATTTATCAAAATTGAAAATAGAACTTTGTAAATAACGTAGCCTTTCTAGTTATCTAGGTGAATACCTACTACTTCATGAGGAGGGCTTCCTCAATAAAAATAAAGCCAAACCAAAAACTCACTTTTCCATTTATACCTACCTAATAGGATAGGTATCCCCTATCCTTTCATACCGAAACACGTGGACTCAGTGACCACATTAAAAAGCACTGGTAGTGAATGAAGACATACAGTCCAAATCCAAAAATTTTACCCACGCAGTAGACTTCGGGATTATTGTATGCAATTATGGGTCGCTCGGAAAATTCCACAGCTTTTCCGAGGGAAACTTAAGCCCTGTGACGGTATTGCCAAGAAGGTGGGCATGCGGAGGTAGAAGGAGACGTATGCGAGGAATACGCTGGCGCGGCGCTTAAGACTAGGTTATTTGTATATCATAGTCTTGTCGACCTTCGATTTGATGCGAGCCAACTGGAACGCTCCCTTGGCGCAATCGCAGCAGGTCTAAGAGGTGGCAGGAGTGCGATTCTGTCGGATCACGTGGGAGATGGATACGACAAAAACAGTCGCACACCACATTCAACGCGAGTAGAGTCGTGATAAGGGATGCAATGAAATACCCCTTCTAGAATCAGTCGAGTTAAACTACCTGGAGGTGAGGAGGTTGGGATAGTTCTGGGATACGATGGAAGACCTGGTACTTATCTCTGGTACGTAAAGCTCCTATCGAAGCAAGGAATCCCGCAGAAGAGGGTAAAATCCGGTCTTTAGGTATGTGTAGCCGTGCATTGACAAAGGCCTTTTCGGAAGTCGGTCACCAGAATCTATTTGGTTAGTGGAGGAGCCAACCTTTACAGAAAACTATTTTTTTTTATCCTTGTCCCAATTCCTTCAAACGTCCCTTCCCCAAACAATCTAGTGTTTACTAACCATGAAAATAAAACTCATGTTAGGTGGAGGCTTGCAGACTTCAGGTGAAAAACTGAGACCTAGAATTAGGTCATATCACGCAGGTACAGTAAATACTTTTCCATGAAATGTATGTTATAAATTGTTAACTGTTATTCTCTTTTATTTGTATTTTAAATATAGCTGTTTTAGGAAGGAAATAAACAAAATGAATATCAGGTATAGACAAAATCTAGGACGGGGTTAGTTTATCAAACGCGTTAGAAGATATTTAAATCAATCAATTTAGAATTCTTTCACTCTTACTCTAAAAGAACCTAAGTTACCACAAAACCATACATTATACTCTTTACATTTGTATGCGTTTTATTACGCGTATGGGTGTAAGTCCTAAAACAAAAAATTACACAACGCAGGATTCGGAGATAATGTAAACAAAAATTCAAAAATCTTGATTACTGTGTGAAATTATCACAGGGATTGCGAAAAATAGGGTTTAGATTAGCTCAGGAAAATGTAGAAGTTTGAAAAATAGGTTGAGAGAAGAGGTCTTCGCAAAAGTGCGAACGATTTAAAGTTAGAACTAGAAATACCCTAAATGATGGGCGAGGTACATCATGATAGAAAGTTACAAAAATTGAAGCTACGAGGGTAGGCGCGACACAGCGCATTCGGTGCCGTGATCGTACATAGGGGTAGAATCTCAACATATTTGATACAGCGTAGCCAGGGTAGATTTATCACAATTTGGTGCACGTAGGCAGGGTGTATCGTCACAGTGTCAGCGCCTCACATCCATGTGCCAATACAGTTCAAACAATGACCTGCGTACTTATCTACATCTATAAATTGCCACCGATGTTTCGTGTATGTAGCAAAATTTAAATGTTTATTATCAATTTAACGTAAGGAGCTTAAAAATGAAAATATTTGGTTTTCGTGCTATGTAGGTTGCCTATAAGCAGGAGCAGATAAAAACTGAGTAGGACAATAGTTTTTTTATGGTTGAAAGAAATATTTCATGTATTCAAAGATATAAAAAAATTATGGCGTGCTTATTTTAAACTGGGATAGTAATTTTATTATAGTCATCAAAAGATACTGAAACCATGACATGCCTCTCGCATTCCAGAATTCGAAGAATTTACGAAAATAAGTAAACGTCAATTAAAATCCTATCCTTTGTTTAAGTTTGAAAACAATTAATTTAAAACGGTAGACTTGAACATAATACTGACAGGTTTGCGAATATAATATTTTAATGACCATCAAAAACTCGCCAAATTACTGACAGTAGAATACGACAATCAAATGCCAGTTCAATAGTTCAAATTTTGTTTCCGCTGAGTCGATTAATGGCACCATTATTTGAATTTTTTATGATTTCATAACGAGTATTCAAGCCATAAATTTTATTTCCAAATCGTGATTCGGGAATGAAGGACGAAAACTTCGGTTCTAGGTTTTCAAGGTTGAAAACAAAATATTGACATCATCTTTTTCATTTCAAGTAAATTGTTTGTAAATAAATTTGTTAATATTATTTTCTTGGCCTTTCATTGCAATTCAGAGAGGTAGATAGATTCGAGTAAAATTACTCCGTATTACTTTAGCAATGTGTAGTGATATCTTATGCTATATGTATGTTTTCATATCCAAAGAGCAATTTTATTTTTTTATTCCCATATCACAAAAAATCTACCAATATTTGAATTCCACTCACATCAATATTTTATGTGAAAATTGTTGCTTATGCAAAGATGGAGAATTTAAGTACGAGAGGATGGAACCCGATGCTTAGATTCGATCGCTTATTGGTCACACTAATTAACTTTATTCTTTTGCTTTTCCCTTTGCTTCCTTCCCGATTTCCTTCAGTCTTACAAATTTCTCAATTATTTAAAGTGCCGTAATCTCAATAACTTTTGGCAATGCGACTCATAATCTTCTTAATATATAAAAATGAATATTTCTTTGTTTGTGCCTAAACCATTCGTCCGATTGCGATGAAACGTTGGTGTTTTGATGTGCGCATGACGGCGATGGTCTCTATATATAATGGGGAGTTATGACGTTATGAAATTATTTTCGATACTAATCATCCGATTGCAATGAATCTTTGGTGGGTTGTTGGGCGCACGTCCACTAAGGTTTATAAATATACTGGTGAGCTCTAGTATTATGAATTTGTAAAAAAAATTTGCAATGGCGGCGCGCGACTTGTTTGAAAAATGGGTGTATTTCATATAGTTTTGCGGAGGGGAGGGAAAGAGGGGGAGGGGGGTTCGAAGATGGGGAAGACAAAAAAAATAGAGGGGGACGCTGGAAGGATAGGGGATACGGGAGGGGAAGGGTAGGCGGAAGGGGAACGGGGACATGGGAAAGGACACTCAGGCAGAAACAATTTATTTTTTAAAAGCCATTGCAACGCATGCCGGGAGCTCGCTAATTTAAAACAGAAATAGTTACACATCAGTAATCGAATTACGAAAAATACAGTTTTTTTAAACAACTTCCCAAAAGAGGCCAGCATGAAAATAATTCTTATCAGGGCCTGCTTTTGGGAATGCTGTGTGGTGGTTTTCTTTAAGAAAGGAAAGTGAGGAAGTTCTGGGAAGGAAAAAGGTATGAGGGGTGGGTAAGGTAGGAATCTGGAAGTCGGTGGGTCCAAGAGCGACGGGCGTGTAAATCCATTGCTTCCACTGTTTTGCAAGGCCATGGGCGAGAGAGTCTTGCTGGAGAGATTAAATGGTCTCCCTCAACCAGTCTCAGTAAGTGGGCAGATGCATCCCCTGCCAAGACAGACAACCTCACCCATGAACCTGGTCACCCCTGCTAAGTCACCAAACGTAAGGAATACTTGGGGTGACCTGTGGCAGAGATGTTGGTTATTCGATGAAATATCGCAGTTACCCGCCTCCCGCCTTCCAAATTGTAGTTTCTCATTTATCGAAAAACTAAAAATCAAAATTGACAGATACAAACAAAAATTTAGGTTGCACTAGATCCTTCTTTAGCCAACTTTTCGAATAGAAGCTTCCAGGGAATATGTCCACTGTAATGCTGTCCGAAACGTTGACTAAAGAAGGAAGTAGTACAACACGGCATAATACCCCAAAAACAAATCACCGTAATATTTTGGCCGTAAAAAGCTCAAACATATCCAAAGCTGTAGCTCGTTTTAAAAATACATTTATTCTTTGCTACATTTTTCTTGCTGGTGATTCAGTCTTTTCTCCGAATTATCTGATATCCGGAATCACTGAATCGTCTTCCGCTTCCGTTTTCCGTCAATTTTAAATTAAATGAAAACGTGCTTTTAAAATGGTATCAAAAGAAATCGATTTATTTTCCTTTAACAGAAAAATTAGTAGAGATGAAAACAAATATTTATATAATTAGATTTGTTGGCATTCAGAATAATATTTATTAATGATGGCGAAGATGAAATGGTAATAGAGTATTATATTATTAAGAGAAATATGTTCCAGTAAATGAAATCATAAATTAGACGGAATGTTGTTCAGAGAAATAGGTCTCCACAAGAAAGCTTTGTGTTTGTGAATAATCACGCAATAAATTCACTCGCACATATTTGTTTACTCGATACAATCCCCTATGAATCAGGGTTTTATAGAACCTTAGACCTGCTTCCATCGGCCGGGTCTGGAAAAGGACCTATGTTCCCTCACACCCCTAACCCACCCAGTATACCACCCAACATTTCACCCAATATTCCTCTCAACCTCCTTACCGGAATCCCGCCCAATATTTCACCCATCATAACGTCAATCCTCCCAAACTCCCCTTTTGCCGAGATATTGAAAACAATAGTAGTATTTTGGAAGGAATTTGACATTTCAATTTATAAAACAGCTGTCTTGATGATAAGTCTGAAAACTTCACCGTTTTAGAAACGAATTCTTATCAATATTTGAATTATATGTTTAACAGGGTATAAAGGATTTCAGATATTTAGCAATCTTGAAGAAGTTAGACAATTGAAAAAGCTCAAATTAAATTCATAATCGTTTGGAATCGAGATGTAGGCGTTGCGTTGAAATAATATATCCGCAACTTTACAATATTAGCGAAACTCAATCGAAAATCTGGAAACAGAAAAATCAGAAAAAGATATATGCACCTCTGGGACTTAAACCCAAGACCTTTCGCTTTCCGGGCAAATGCTTTCCGCAGTGGTTAGCGCATTTGCCCGAAAAGCGAAAGGTTCTGGTTTCGAGTCCCAGAGATGCAAATATCTTTTTCTAATTTTTCTATTTTCAGATTTTCGATTGAGTTTCGTTAATATTGTCTTCATTTAATTAAAGATTACATTTGAGGTTTTATAGAGTTAAAAAAATGTATCTTTCCTCTTTCTAATTTCATTATTAAATTCAATTAATTTATTCATTTTAAGAACGTTACAACATAAATACATTATTTTTTTTACAAAGGTACACAAGGAAAACAATAACTGCCTGGCTGATTGATGCGTTCCTAACCCTACACAACTGACTAGCAACCATTAATCGCCCATCGGTCGTGCAAAATCCAATACACACCATACACATTAGCAGGGGGTAAAAATATTAAAACATATGTTACACCAGTAGCACCAAACCTCATCGTCTAATTTTTGCTTCGTTCTTGTTAAATGTCAGAAGTTTTTTTTTACGTAGCTCCGCACAGGATGCCCTGAGGAAAATAATTTCTCTCAGGGCTTATGTCATCTTTGGGGATGCTTGTGGAGGGTTTTTTAAGGAAAAGGAGAAGAGTTCTGGAAAGAAAAAGGGTTTAAGGGATTGGTAGGAATCTTGTGTCCTGGTCATCCGCCTCCAAGACCTAGACAAACCTCACCCCGCGAACCCAGGAACCCCTGCCATATCACCAAACGTAGCGAACCACTTGGGGTGAAATATGGCAGAAGTGTTGGTTAACCAATAAAGGTCCCCGGGGTGGCGGTACCCTTTCCCGCCTCCCAATTTTTTTTTACCTGCCCACGCCCTATCTGTGCCATCTCAACACCCATTAATTTTCTCTGAGTCTTCTACTGCCCCCCCTGAAAGTCTCAAAAGCCCTCAAGGGGGCGTTATCGCCCACATTGAGAACCTATGCTTTAGAATCTAAATCTAAAGTTTAGATGATTATATTATAAGAAGATAATACTTCACAATCGGTCACGTCTTGTTCTGTTTCATATTTTGTTTAGATTTATTAATATTATCTTCTTCTTCAATTATCTATTACATTAATGGATATCCCCTTCAAAAGTCATTAAAAAAGTTATTCCAATACAAACTTGGTCGAAGAATTAGATACATATTATTCGGAAAACATATTCTAATAAAACACAGAAAGTTGTTACTTAAGCACACCACAAACCCAACATTTTTTTGATGAATTCCGGAATTATAAACAAAACGCTGAATAATAATGTAACAATTGTACATTGAATAATAAATGAAGCGCTGAGTGAGAACGATCTGCTGCGGGCTTACTGCTAAAGGTACAAAATTGTACCCACGGTCTAATAGCACCCAGAAGCAGAGCTATTGCTTACCTGGGCCAGACAGATGTACTGCAAGAAGAAATTACTTTTACCCTGCTTAGCATTTGAAGGTGAATTCTAGCGAGCAGGAATGTTTATAATTTACCTTTGAAATATTATTTGGGTTTAATATGCATTTTAATGTTTCGGTACCAGAGTAATTGTTTAATTTCATTACATAATAATTTGCGTTGTTATTACAAATATTAAAAATATACACTACGAAAATATTAAATGCAATTATTGTAATGTGTGTTTATAATATTTTGAGGCACACGGGAAATTCACAATTTTTTTTTTAATATTTTAAAGCATATTTTTTAAAAATAGCATTTTAAATGTTAAAATTGATTTTATCCTATGTTCTTGCGACTTGTTGTTGTTGATAATAAATTGAAATACTAGGGTCAGTCAAAAAGTAATGCCTCCTATTTTTTTCTACTTGAATATAGTGAGTTAAGTGGAAATTTTGAATTTTTTTTTTAAAAAGAAAGACAAACATTCCCGGGTTACGAATAACCCAACAATGTTTGAAAATCTCCTACTACCACCACAGAAAGCCAAAAATGTTGCTTGTGTTGTGATGGAGGACTTAGCCAGCCGAGGAATCAAACACGGGACACCCGGGTGGGACCCAAACGCGATGCCCACTCAACCACTGACCGGTCAAAAATTTGGTGCTATTCTTCAAACCTTCTTCTACAATACTGCAATAGTAGCTTTTTGGGTCAACAGGAGGTGCAGTGGCTGTTCGTAATGGACAGCGATCTGTGATTGATTCTTGACTGTAGAAGGTGAAACGCCCATTCGCTTTCACGAAAGACTGAAAAATGTGCACCATGATGCAAACGTGGATGTCAGCACTGCTAGATGATGGGTTAGCTGAAAGACAAACTTGTTGATTGCAGTGACTGCACGCGAGTTGATGACATCATTCGTGGTGACCCCAGAAAACTAAGATGTCGCATTCTCTCCCTCAGTAAAATCAGTGTGATGACGATTATTCGACAACTGGTTATTCAACAAAAGTTTGTGAAAGGTTAACCGGCCAGAAAAAAGAAACAAGAAAAACAATAGCCCCACAACACTTGTAGCGCTTGATTTCTGGAAAAAAAATGTGACCGGAGACGAAATATGGGTTTCTTTTTTTTAAACCTGAATCAAAGAGGCAGTTAATGATGACATCACACAAACTCACCAAGGACAAAAAAATTCAAAACTGTAATCCGAAGGGAAAGCTATGGCGATGGTGTTCTGGATGTGATGTGCTTTTTACAACACTGTGATACATACATACAAGACGGACCGAAGCTGTTATTGTATTTTTTAATTCTTGACAATTAAGGAGAAAAAATAGGAGGCATTACTTTTTGACTCGTGTATCATGTATTATTAAGCTGTCGAGAAAACGCACAAAATAATAATAGAGAAAAACGTAGATTAAGTGAATCATAAATTGTAATTTAAGTGTACATAATATTATAGAGAGAAAAGAGAGAAACTTCCAATATTCTAATATTACAACAACACCCTTCGGGGCAAAATTCATTTTATGAATTGTTTCCGAAATGATAGTCAACTATTTTAATAAAGGTGGATTGGCCCCCAGCGTCCCTGCCAAAGACGTAAGGTTGGAGCCATTAGAGTCCCTCTGAGACGGAGCCGATGCTAATAAAAACAAATCTCCTTGAAGTCCTTTTTGCATTTATTATAGACAGAAGACGATCCGTGACCGGTCGTAATGTTAGGGTCCACTAAAGAGATGTAGGTTCAAGTTTATGTTCAGGCATAACATTATGGGGAAGATGTAAGGAGTTTTTGTTACTTTAATACTGCTAATCTAAAACAATAAGCGAGACATAATTGTATCGCGTGCGTAAAGGTCAAAAGTCTTACCCATTAGTTTTTGAATATTTTAGTTAAGAAACAGTTTTTTTTTTTTTTTTAGGTTTTCACGGCCAAAAGTATTTTTGGGGTGTTATGCCGTGTTGCGCCACCTCCTTCTTTAGCCAACGTTTCGGACACTGTAACGCTGTCCAAAACGTTGGCTAAAGAAGGAGGTAGCGCAACACGGCATAACACTCCAAAAATAAAAACAAAAACAGGTTTTTTGCTTACGGTGCAATATTCTTCTTTTAGTGCTTTTTGAACTAAAAGAAGAATATTTTGGACTACATGAAAAGCATTTTTGTTTGTTGTTTGTGATCGATCATATATATTCGTTTATGAACAAAATAGGAAGGTTTTTGATCTTATCGAGATCGTTTCATAATTTATTTGTGTTGTGGTGATAATTAACCTCGATATGGAACTAAATAAACAATATTCATAAGTGTATTGTTTGCGTTCGCAGAGGTAAGTGACGGTTTCCTTCTTCCTTGTAATCCATTATTTTTCTCATACACATATTATCGCCCAATTCCAGCAAACACCATTTTTGTTTCGTGATATTGTCTAATAAGGAACTCCAGTGAAAAATATTATGGCTTTAAAAAAATATGTTCATATAGACCAATATACGCTGATTCTGAATATATAAGTTTTATTACATAATATTTAACGTAGAGTTTTAAAAAAAATATTAAGAAGTCCATTTTAAAACGTGTCATTAAAACCCTATTGCTGGATTGTGGTGGCGTGACGTCACCGCGCCGCGTCACCTGGGTCAAAGTTGTATAGAAATCAATAGAAATGAAGACGCAAGCCGTTCAGCATTCCGTGTTATTGGTTTATAGAGAATTCGACATATAATAGTTTTTGTTTTTATTGAAACATTATTTAGGCCTAAATAATTCAGTATCAAAAATAAAGTATCTCTATTCGTTTATCTATATTATTTAAAATATTCAAAAACTTTAACTGTACAAAAAACGATCGTATTGCCCAGTTATGTCTATGAAAACGCTCCAATGCTGAAATTCAAAATGGCGGGAGTCGAACAGCTGATTCCAGTTCCCTACAAGATTCATACTTCGGTTAGTCATGATGACGTCACACTAGATTCGGTGGTTTTCGGGGGATCTTGAAAAATGAAAACTTTGTCATTTATTTTAACTATTAAAACTAACTATAAAAATAAAAATAAATATGCAGTTATTTAAGTTAGAAGGTAATTTATTAATAAGAAAAATAAAACAATTGGACTGGAATTCTCTATTTACAGTCCAAATGTATCTGAAGCTGTAATTTAAAAAAAAATTCGGATGCAACATTTTGGTCCTTCGAGCCGGATTTGAACCAGCGGTCTATGGATTAACAGTCCATATCCAGTTTAGGATATACCTACAGTTTAGATTTTTGTTATTTTTGCGTGGGGTATGTATTAATAGTTTACTTTAATTACTTTTGTAAATCCTTTTATTAATAGAACATATGGACCTAAGTACGTACGGAAATAAGTAAATTATTATGTATAAAATAATAATTTACTTATGTACTTAGGTCCGTACATAAGAAAATTATCAATTATAAGTAAATAATTATTAATATTTATACCCTTTGGAACAAAAAGTTAAAATTTCAAAGTTCCAAGTTCACCAAAATGCAAAAATTACATTTTGCTGGAGATTGGTGCTTTATCGTTCATTCTTTAAAGCACACTTGTCAATTCTACAATAATAAAAAAAACAACATTACGGTATCCAAAACCGCTATGGCTGCTCTGACTTTAAAATTGCTCTCCTGAACAACCTATCTCCAGTGACGTAGCACCCTAAAGGGTCGTATGTGGAAATGCGTTTTTTGGGTGATTTTGATCGTAATTTGAAATTATTTAAAATGATTTCTGGGTGGAATACAAAAAATATTTTGAGACATTTTAATAGTGTAGTAGGAACTTTTATAATAATTAAAGAATTTTGTAGTAACCCAAGACCCCGGGAAAATTCTACCCGTTCAAAACCGCATTAAAATGGGATGTTGGCTTTCCCGCAAAACGTATAAATTGTCTGTATTGCTGCTTAACCTTTGTTAAGGACTGGTGTTTAGCCCGAATGTCTCTATTCTCGCTTGTTGGGAAAGTTTACTCGTGTGAGGAGGGCTGCCAGGAGGGACGGGGGAGGAAGGTTTGGAACAATTCACCCATAAGCACTTCCTACTTGACCTCCTATTCGATTCTGTTCTCCCTGGAATTTTACAGTACTTAAATAATATTATTGTTATTTGAATGAGCGAAGCGTAGGTCCTGTTTAAACGCGAACGTTTTACATTTCGTTTGCCTTTATATTTGTTTGTACGTTCCATATCCGTTTCAATATGATGGCCGTTTTAATAGATCAATAAAGTTCACATGGTATCTACCTGCTTGAGAAAGTTTAAAAAAAGATTTGGCATTGTGACGGTGACGTTTATTTAGACAAATTGTATAAGTTCTTATTTGAAATAATAATCTTATTGGTTCATAATCTAAGTTTGTAGAAGATGCGTTTAACAAGGTTTGCAGTTCATCGTTGGGTAGAGCGGTGATGGGCTAAAAATTCGTAACGTAGCTTAAAGACCATGTTCTACTGGAAGATTTGAATTAACTGCAATACAAGTGTCAGTAATTTGCTCTAAGCTACGTCACGCGTTCGAAATGCCGAAAGCGGCCCGACGAGTTTTTATTTTGAAAAATGCTTGTATGAGCTAACCTTGTTAAACGAATTTTATACGAACCTTGGTTTATAATTAACCATTAACACCACTCGCGGGGGAGTAGAGTCCCCCACCAAGCAGGTTTTCGCAAATATTTCTTTTATTTTAAGCCTTACGCGCTTGCGGCTCCGTGTATTTCGCCCGAGAGGTCTATACTAAGAATATGGCCCAGGCTGACTTGGGACCTAGGACCTAGGTCCCCCCCGAGTGTAGTTAAATAAGATTTTTTAAAAATTACATTTTTATGCTTTGATGACTCGGAAAATGATAGCCTGGATGATGCAAATCTTAGTGACAGTATCTTTAATGCAGTTTATGGCAAAATCAGGTACATATGGGGAAAAACACCGCCATCGCGGTCACAACTTCGAGCGCATAACATTATTGTGCATTTGCCTGGCCTAAGAGATCTCGCTCGATCGAAAAATGAGATGACTCCGCTTGAAATTTCTATAAATGTCAGATGTTTGGGTAAAATTTTTAATAAACGTTCTCTTGGATTTATTAAACTGTGTATTTCATTAATTTTAAATAAATAAATCCCAAAAAAGTGTTTTTTTCTATTTTTATGAAGCAAAAATTTATGAGGGACCTAGACCCCACAAGTGAATTTGTGTAGGCTGAAAATAGCGAGTGTTGCTAAGTAAATATACATAATGATTTCAGGAGAAATTTTGGTTTTAATTTATTAAATAAGAAAAAATTAGAAATATTTTTTTTGGACGCTAGGTCTACTGTTCACAAAACTTCTAGTTCTATTTTTAGTTGACATTTATTTATGGTATTATTTAGGTTAATTATCACTATGTGTAAGATTTATTGACACTAGGCGATTTATAAATCCTATCACTGAAGTGTCTGATACTATCTTCGAGAATACAATTTTCTTCTTGCATGTCACGACTCGGGTTACATAAGCTTTACTTCGGTGACAAAGTATCTATATTGTCTATACCACGAAGGAAAATTAATCACGAAGAAGTTTTCGATACCATCCTTGTAGTGATTTATATCTCGGCGTTGAATAAAATTGTATATCTTATTTGAAGGTTTGTGGGTATACTTTTCTGCGCAGACAAGAAGTCTCCCACTTTCAATTCCTTGTTTCGGCCCATTGCAGTTATATCCTGCTTTGTCTGTGGTGACCAACTGTAATTTGACGTTTTCTGTCTGGAATTTCCAATCGAATCATTCTGGTCATCCTGCTGGAATATGAGTTCATGTCCAATCACTTATGGAGGCTGATATGGGTACTACCATCCCGGGAACCATTTATTGGATAACAAACACCTCTGCTGTAGATCATCCCAAGGGGTTCGCTGTGTTTAGTGACTTGACGGTGTGATGGGTTCATGGGTTGAGGTTTGTTTGAGCCTTGGTGGTGGATGCATGCGCCCACCAGCTGCGTGGCAGGCCGGATCGAGAGAGACTGGTTGAGAGATACTGATTGATCTCTTCAGTAGGATTCTATCGAAACATCGCATCGCACCGCATTGGGAGGAAAGGATTGGGAGGAAGGACGTCCGTCATCTCTGGAGAAACTGATCTCCAGATTTCTTCAACGCCTTCCTTTCATCAAAAGACCCCTCGTACAGCATTCTCGAAGATGACATAGGCCCTCAGGGGAATTATTTTCCTCAAAGCCTGTTTGTATGGGATTAATGTAAAAAAAGCAAAGTCATGTAGTATTTTTCTATTAAGAGTAGCAGTGTCATTTAATATTTTCCAAGAACTAAATCAAGTTTCTCATTTCAACAGGCTTTACCAGGTTTGTTACCTAAACAGCATTGTTAAACCGGAAGCTTTCAGTATCATAAAAAAAGTTATATTACTTTTGTGCTAATTAAGTTTTTATGTTCGAAAATTCATCTACACCACAGGCTTTTAATACTTTATCCAACTATACCGTCCCCCCATCTTCTAATATCGTAAGCCTGCTAATTAGAATTTACGCCTCTATTAATATAACAGATGGAAATTTATATGGCTTACGCGAAGAAGGATGGTTTCGGGCGAATTGGGTACCGCACCGCCACCTGTACCGGTTCCTACCCGGACTCGCAGGCCCGATACTTGTACAAGTGACCAACTACCTAACTACCCCCTAGCACCTGAGTTCTTACTGTGTACCTACTGTGTGACACTGTGTGTGTACTTACTGTGTGTACCAGCCTTCAGAACTAAGTCTACATGCCTATGTACTATACATTAAATCAGGGGAGCGTAGCTGCAAGCGCTTTTAATTAAATGTTAATTTATATATTTACGTAACGAGTATCTTCAAATAGACTGAATAAACCAGTAGAAAGAATAAATAGTAGATCATAACTTTGTAGTTAAAAAAACATTAGAATCATGTGCAAAATCTCCATTTCTATATTCAATGTTCTAAAGCAGTGGTGGGCAAATTTATTAGCCAAAGATTACATTTTTAACATCACATTTTAGTTTTCACTATTTCAAAGTTCCTTTGAAATCAGTGAAAACTAAATTTGGGCGACTGTGGTAGGCCAGATGATATAAAACGTAGAAAAACAGTAAAATAATTTATGTAAGGTTTGCCTAAATAAATATTTTAGTAATCGTTAATCCGAGGTAGTTATGCCTAATACGTAAATATCCGGAATTTCAGTAGTTCATCACAATATAGTAGGTAACAAATATGGGAAAATCCATCTAACTTGAAAAAAATCTTACATACCATTGCATACCACCCCTCTCCCTCCTCTTAATTTTTTGTATGTTAACCACAGTTTAAGAAATATTTATATCAGTCTGATGATGGCCAATAGGCTGAAAGTGATGGTCGGAAATAAATTAAGTTGCAAAAAGTTTAAAACTGTTTTTTTAAATTTTATTAAAGTAAATCGTAAAAAAAAGATTGAAAAAACCTTTATAAACAGTGTAATAAAACTAATACGATTCAAATAACACTTTAAAAATTAGGCTTGACATGCTTTTTGCCAATGTTTTTCGAAGCTATTCAAAAATATTTGCTAATTAATCAGACGGCATTTTGGTCATTGAGGTCTTGAACCTATAAATTTTTTCCTTAAAACTGCCAAAAATTAAGGCCAAAGTTTAGAAGAGTTTTTATTTGTTTTGAAAGCTGCATTTACGTTACTTAGTTTTAATAGAACGCCCCTTTTCATACTAATTAGTTGTTCTTTTATTTATAATAATCAATTTTTGTCAAAATACTGCACAATTAGGTAATAAATCTCAATTGAAAAAGCTTAGTATTTTTCTCGAGCGCGCCTTTCACTAGACCACCACCGCCACACGGGTTAAAATTTATGAGGTTTTTAAAAATTACTTGATTTTTCAAATTTTTCATTAAAAATAACTTAATTTTTCAAATCTTTCTTTAAAAATTACTTGATTTTTCAAATCTTTCTTTAAAAATTACTTGATTTTTCAAATCTTTCTTTAAAAATTACTTGATTTTGAAACCTTGAATTCGACATTTAGATCCGAGGGGCGAAAAATTGAGAATATTTTTTAACCATATTATTTATTATAAACAGTACAAATGATTTCCAATGGGCTTACATTTTTTCACATCTGTTAAGAGTTTTAGTGCTTTGAACCATGGTTTCGTTACTTAACTTTGCCGATTGCCGATAAAAACGAATTTTAAAGAATTAAATTAATTTTTTCAAAAAGGTTCACGTCTCCTAGTCAACACATTCCTGGTTACAAAATCCCGCACACAAAAAGGGCGGAAGCGCTTCGCTGTTGTGCTACAATGGCCATCATTATGTACGTTACCTAAAACATTCCTACACATGTTCTCCAATTAGAACGGAGAGCTGTTCATTAATGTATACATTAAAACAAACACTATTATTCCTATTTTAGTGCTGTTTTTGCAAGCCTCTTCCCATGCACTAATACTTAATTGTTTCGTAGTGCTACATGTTCAGAATGACCTCTTAATTTGGGAATATTTAACGAACAAAGCTTTTGTTTTCGCCAACACCATTTTCTTTTGTGATAGAATTTTTGTTGTTGAATATCGGTTCACCCCGTAAAATGCAATTCGTTAAGTGGACTCGAATGATCGCAAGTAATTACTTATTAAATCTCTTTTACGATGCTGTTTGGAATATTCCGCGTTCTATTTAATTAATTTTTCTTACATTAACTCCACACTGGACATCCTGAAAAAATTATTAACCTCAGGGTCTATGTCATCTTCTGGGATGTTTTGTGGAGGGTCTTTTTAAGAAAAGAAGAATAAGAAGTTCTGTAAAGGAAAAAATATGAGGTGTAGGATTCTGGGGGTCAGTGTGTCCAGGTGTGACGAACGTATGAATCTATTACTTCCGCTGAGGTGCAAGGCAATGGGTTGAGAGTCTGTCTGGAGAAGTCAAAGGGTCTCCCTCAACCGGCCTTTCCCGATCCGCCCCGCTTGCAGCTGGTGGGCAAACGCATCCGCTTACTAGATCTGAACAAACTCGGGTGCTCCTGCTAAATCATCAAATGCAGCAAAACACTTCGGGTGACCTATGGCAGAGGTGTTGGTTATCCAATGTATGGTTCACATGGTGGCGATGCCCACACCACCTCTCCAATTCGGTTTATTATTACATTCATGAATATATATTTATGATTGAAGAAGATAACACTAACAATCTAAACGAAAATTCAAAAGGTTACAAGAAACAGGAAAATAAAAAATAGCGGTCGCAACTGGGAATCAAGTTGGGCCCCAGTTGCGACCGTTATCTTTTTATTTTTATGAATTTTGTTTTCTTTTATATTTTCTTTTAGATTATGAGTGTTATCTTCTTCTTCAATGATATATTACATTGATGGGAATAACCTTCAAAAGTAGTAAAAAGAGAGTTGTTCTAATAAAAAATGAATATCTTTATGAATTTTCCAATAGCTGTCAAATTTCAACGATAATTTTAGTTCCTAATGTTATGGCACGCTCACAATCCGAAGGTCGCGGGTTCGAACCCGGCGTGCGCAAATAAATTTTATTTGATTAACTTGTGTTATTTCACAATTTATTCATTTAAAATAATATGTAGTATATTTGCGGCACGTTCCAGAGTGGAAGATACTATCAGTATCGCCCTGGTGTAAGACCACCATTCAGAATTGAAACGTTGCTTGAAATGGCTTTAGCCGTGTTTAGTGACCAGATCTGAATAGCCAGGTACTTCCCAACCTTCCCCTTCCCTATCTCCTTCCTCTCCCAACTACCTTCAGCCTCACAACATACCTCGATTGGGGATGCCATAGTCTCGCTGGCTCCAGACGGGAGCAGTTGGGACTCTTGTGCGGTATTAACTGTAAAAAAAAAAAAAAATGGCGGACAAACACTGTTTATTTTATTTGATTTATAAACAAAAACTTTTTTAATAGTACCTGCAAGTGTATTTCGGTGGTTCCAGGCAAAAAGTTTACAAAATGTACACACAAACCCATAAATAGTGTTTATAAATGCACTTGTTCTTAAAATAAATTCCTTTAGATACATCTGCAGGGTTGGGTTTGTGTATATTTATGATGTTACGAAGCTGAATCCACAATATCTTCTCCATTCCATTATTTCCGTGCTATGTTTATTTATTCTCAGAATGATTACGAAATGAAATAAACGTGATACGATAGCCACGAAACGCAAGCCGTACCGACGTAATATGCAATCAATTAAGCCGAGTGTGAATTTGAGAATAAGTCTGAGAACTGGCGCCTCTTCTGTAACCCGCCAGGCCAGAGGAAAATTCTATAATTCTCTCCGTAAGGCTGTATGTAAGTGCGGGCGAAGAAACACTTACATTAACAGTGTTACGGAGGTTCTGAATATATAATGCTGTGCCGTGAATGCTTTCAAACCACGTCAGCTGCGCAGTATAAACTGGACCAGTTTACACCTTGAGAGTTTAACTGGTAAGTGTTGTTTGAACGACTTATTAAATTCATATTACGAATAAAAGGACATAATATATGGATTCTTATTTTTCCCATCATTGTAAACGGAAAACAGTTTTTACAATGATGGAGGACTTTGATAGCAGATTATTAAACTTTCAACTCCTTGTTGGGAACCCAAAACTTGAGGATAAAATCTCTCGGGGCCTATGTCATCTTTGGGGATGCTATTTGGAGGGTGTTTTTACGGAAAGTAAGAAGATGAAGTTTTGGGAAGGAAAAATATATAAGGGGGAGGTAGGAATCTGGGGGGTCTGCTGGGGTATCCAGGAATGATGAATATATGAATCCATCCCTCTCACGGCAGTGCAAGGCGATGAATCGAGAGAGTCCGGCTGGTGAGATCTAGGTCAGGTCTCCCTCAACCAATCTCTCCCATTCACCAATAACCAAACAATCAAAATCACCAAAAACGAGCAAACCATTTGGGGTGACCTACGGCAGATGTGTTGGTTATCCAATAACTGGTTCCCGGGGTGGCGATAACCACGCCCTCATCCCAAATTGGGAAAGTGATAAAAACAGCAGGAGAAAAACAAGCTTTTCAATTATAGACAAATTTGTATAAATCTGAATTTAACGTTTAAAAGTCTGTATTTTGTCAGTGACATATTGGTAATGCTTTTTTAATTGGAAATACAATTTCATTTTTGTCTACTTGCAGAAGTAAGCTCATGATTCTTGTCTACTCTATCCAATTTAACCGCCGTTGTTTTGGACAAAAATGTTTGTCGCTAAAACAATTATTCAATGTGAAAGATAGATGTTAGTACCACTAGACGGCATTTCAATTTGATGTTACTTCAATTTGATATTTTAACTAATTTTTCTTATTTATTGGAGCTTATAATGTGGTCTCCATTTTATAAGCTGACATTTTTCTGCATGTGGTATGGAGGGTCTTTAAAAGAGTGAACCAGAAAGAGACTGGAGAAATAACGGAAGCTGGAAAACTATCACAGGCGAGCCGTTGAAAACAACACGTTTCCTCCTGGCAAATTTTAACAAGTATATATTTTTTTTGATAATCGTTAGGCATGTTTTTGACTGTGCACATTTGCTGAAAGAACAAATGAAGCTAGGTAATCGGAGCACATTTTATGGAAGTACAGGCAAGAGCAAAACAGCTTTCACAATATAGGTTCATGTTTTAAAGTCTGCAATTCACCTCTCTGGCAGGTCTCTCTAGCCTTGCACTACAGTGGGAGGCACGGTTTCATATGTCCGGCACTCCTGGACACACCAACACTGAGATTCCTACCCAATCATGTACCCATTTCCTTCCCAGACTTCCTCGCTTTCTTTTGCTTAAAAAGTTTCCCTTTCGCGTAGTCTCGCCGAGAGCAGACATACAAAATTAAAACGTCTATAGTAGGCATCCGTTTTATTCAGTAATGTTCAAAGGTAAAGTTTAATTTATTTATTCACCCGTTAACTGAACGTCTCAGACGTCTAAACGAAATGTTGCATATAATTTATACCGTTCGCAACTTAAACGCGGGAAACTTTTCTAAATAATTCCGAAGCACCGTTTAGTCTGATAATGGCGTTAGACGGAATCTCTCTGGAGATACCAAACACCGAACTAAGAACTTGTTCTATTAGTATTATACTAAAGAGTGACGGTCTGAATTCATGAAGCAGACGTCGACCATCATTTTGCTCTGGAAAACTCTGGAGATTTGATATTAAAGACAAATTTATTATAGGCCTGAAAGAGAAAAAAACTAATGTTCACTTGAGAAATAAGATACAAAAGATTGGCTTTCCAACACAAAATATGATATGTATTTATGATTGTTTTAATTTATTTATTTATTGTATTTTAAATGCACATTTACAGTAATTTCAACTAATGATAAACATATATTACATGTACAATTGACCAATATATGAATCAGGGGACAAGTTATAATAGTAGAATCATTTTTCCGAGAGCCATTACCTTTGGTAAGTTAGTTCTGCATCTTGGAACAACAAAAGTCTTGTGCCGGCGCGTTCTTGTAAAATTGTCAGAAACATAAAACACAAACTTTTGTTTTATATCCGGAATACAGATATAGCCTTCAGATGGTTGTGCTGTTATCTGCAAATCAGTTTTCTCTCTATCGGTGAGGCTATTAATACCCAGCATACCGGACGGAAAGGCTGATGGATGTAACCTGGGATTATACCCGAAGACCCTTAGATATAAATATATCAGGAACTTATTTTGTACTTTCTCCACCGCTGACTTTTAGAATACTATTTTAATCTTTATTTATGAAAATTTACATATTATATCAAACTGTTTTGATGCAAAAGAGTAACTTGGATTAGAGCGTAGGTTCTCAACCTTATTTTGCCCACCGCTTTAAGAATATTTTTATACTTTAAACTTCAATTTTTTTTTTTTAGAGCCCCCAATTTTATTTTTTTTTACTAATGGGACTGTCGCGGAATCAATAATTAGATTAAAACCTTTTTGTATAACTATTTAAAAAAACAGTTCTTTAGTATTTTGAGTACCGGGTTGCTATCTCCTTCTTTTTTGTATTCATGTTATAGTTTCAATTTCTTATAATAATAATAGACGTAAGATGATAATATTACATACTAAAAATAAAATTTTAATACCGTCCAATTTAATGTAGATCTGAATGTAAAAGCTGGTTCACACACAGCTATCAAATATAAAAGATCATAGCACTCCAAATAACGCTCATCATACAATCCCTTCAGACCGTTCACAACTAAGCGTTTTTAAGCGCAGATCAATCATAGACAATACACATCTTAGACGTAACCGCTCCAGACGCGATATCCCAGAAGATAAGTCTCCCCCTCTCCGACTAAAACAGGAGAGGGGGAGAGTGCATTGTAATTACGGAGCTGCGTAGACCCGTGGATGACAGATGTCAAGTTGACAGATTTCAGTACAAAAAATGTGCATTCCGTTGCCGCTCCCTAATTCAACTGACCCCGTCTCTTACAACAGGAAGAAATATTTGATAGCCTCGTGTGAAGAAAGCACAAAAGATAAGCGCTCGCGATTCAACAGATATCTGCTCGCAGATTTATAGCTCTGTGTGAACCAGCTTTAATGGAATCTTTCCGTTCAATTTTGATTCACTTTCCGAACTATCGAAATATGCGAACTTTCGCACACGTGATAAAAACGATTACAGTACATACAATAATAATAATTAACCAATATTAAAATTAACTTTGATTTATTAATTTTTTTTAAGTACATAAATAGTTTTTTTTTGTCTTTTTTGGACCATATTTTTTTAATCTGCCCACGTCCTCACTGTGCCATCTCAACGCCCCCTAATTTTCTCTTGGTCTTCTACTGCCTCCCTGAAAGTCTCAAATGCCCGCAAGGGGGCGTTATCGCTAGCGTTGCAGACGTTCCCAAACTTTTTTTTCTCGTGGACCACTTTCACAATTTTACTGGTTTTGGTGGACCCCCTGCTGCAACATTTCTACCATATTCCCAAAACTCGACACGCGTTGTACTGAAAATTGAATATAACGCTGGAGTTGTGGTCTGTCACAACGGGGGGGGGGGGGGGGGGGCAGATGTAGGCAGATAGTACCTGCCAACATTGACAGATAAAGCCAAGCCTGTACTGAATATCGAATGTGCAAGTTTTTACAATAACAGTCGCTGACCTTCTTAAAATACACTACTCAAAAATATCTGATCCGTAAGCCGGCCTTAAAAATTTTTTGCCAGAAATCTGAAAATTAGAATTTTAAAGCTTCAAAATGCTATTTTTAAAGTCTCAATATGAACATTTTTCACCAAAATACAGCCTGTCAAAAATCATCAAATAATTTGGAATTTTTTGTGCTCCCTTAATTTTTTTAAGTAGTTTATTATCTGTCTTTATTGATAGGTAAAGCCAAGCCAACATTTTTATTCTATACTATCGAAACCAGATTTTTTTCGTGGACCCCCCACTTGCTACTTGTGGACCCCCATTTTTCTCTCATGCCTTCGTGGACCCCCGTGGAGTCTCCCGTGGACCCCTGGGGGTCCATCTGGACCACTTTGGGAATCACTGGTTTAGAGTCACAACCCATTTTCAGTAAGTTGTCGTCAGAAGCGTGAGAATGAGTCGTTTCTCAAGTTTGTTCTTATAAAAACCAAAATACATAAGGAACGGCCTGTACATTATTTTATTAACCCTCCATCATATAAATAAAGCATCTCAATGAGAAAGAACACATAGTTCGATAATGGCCTTGAACGCAGAAACAGCTGTCAAAACAAAAACAAAAAAAACTAGAATACTTGTGACACTTAAGGGGGGAGTCTGGTCCAGCCGTTTAAAAAAATCGACTTTTTTTGTTACCTAAAAATCTTCCTGTGTATTTAGAGAATACATTCCCAAAGTTATAATATCAAATTCGATCTTGAAATATAGTTAGGATCGGTGCGCACCAAGCAGGTGAACGGAAAAAGGAGCGGTCCGGTTAAAAGCGAAAACTTTGCATGCGTTTTTCTCAAAAACACGTTTTTCAAGTTGGCTGGAATCGTAGCTTATCGAATTTTCATCCAATTCACTCCATTCAAAGTTTACAATAAGAAAATTAAATTTATAAGCGGATGAAAAACGACTTCCAAAAAAAAATTAAAATACGAAAAAGTTATTGACCGATTTTTTTCGCCAATTTTCATTTCATGTCCGTCATTTTTGCAATAAAAACTTTTTTGAAAATTAGGTTCCTATGCATTCTACTTTCATAATACAATGTTACAACAAGTACATACAACAAGTTTACAATAATGGAGTTTTTTCAATTTCATGATTCTGATCATTTCCAAGGGCACCAGGATTCCAGTCGATTTGGTCGGACGCTCCGATTAGGGCCGCTATAACTATAAAATCATATAAAATTTCTAATAGTGTTTCTTTATTGTTCAAATGTTTCGGGTTCATGGGGTGAGGTTTGTCTAGGTCTTGGAGGCGGATGACCAGGACACACTGAACCCCAGATTCCTACCCACCCCTTAAACCCTTTTCTTTCCCAGAACTCTCCCTTCCTCCTTTTCCTTAAAAAAACCCTCCACACAGCATCCCCAAAGATGACATAGGCCCTCAGGGAAATTATTTTCCTCAGGGCCTTCTGTGTAGAGCTCACGTAAAAAAAAATCCTGTACATGTAACAAAAGTTTCGTGAACGAAAATAAATTTTATCTTAAAAAAACTCGACTGGACCAGACTCCCACCTGTATAATAACCTGATTAAATTTGATTTTATTTAAAATTAAAATAATAAATAAACAGATTTCTAAGAATTAAACCAAAAAAAAAATAAAGTCAATTTTTAAAAATCAAGTACATTTTTAAAATTTTTATTTTTAAAGAAAGACAAACATTCTCGGGTTACGAATAACCCAACAATGTTTGAAAATCTCCTACTATCACCACGGTAAGCCGAAAATGTTGCTTGAGTCGCGATGTAGGACTTAGCCAGCCGAGGAATCGAACACGCGATGCCCGGATGGGACCCAAACGCGAAACCCACTCAACCATTGACCGGTCGACATATATTAGTAAACATCAAAAGGGTAAATCAATTTCATTCGATTGCGTGCTAAAGGGGTTATGAATATCAACGGCCCCGCGTTATATATGTTATTTACTGTGATATTATAATAATATATTCCCAGAATCTATTTCTGATATAAAAACGAGGTCGGCAGGCAGCGGGTTAAACAGGAATGTGTCGTATTTATTCATCGCATTTTGTTCAGCCAGCCGAATTATCCCCCACTACGTCACAACAAATTGGATAGAAAAATTTCCACACGACTACCTCGAAAAATTGTTGTATAATTTCGTTTCCGGAGCAGTTCTTACTCCAATTTCACACGTTACCCACCCCGGTTCCCCGACCCCTTTCTTTCGCAGAGACACCGCCTTCCACCTCCCCTCGTCCTTGGACCTGCAGCCACGTTGGCCATGCTAATTCAAGGATAACTTCATCCACTATTCCTGGAGAGAAACGACTTATTCTATTTGCGTAGTTACGTTAAAAGCTTATCGGTGCGAATAAATCATTCATTGCCTACGGATGCCTTCTTCTGGTTTATCACGGCGTTAGTTTATGGCTTTTATTTCGGAAAAAATGTTAATTTTATAGCGATTGGCAAGTATAATTTCACCAGACCTCCTAAGTGTATGGGACGTAGGACGCATTTGAATGAACGAATTTTGTTATATGAAAATATATCACTTTGTATACCAAAGAACAAACGACTCTTATATTGAGGCATTTTTTTTACTGTTTATTTTTGATGCCCATTATACAACTCCAACTGTTGAAAGGAAATTTGATAAATTAATGTAACATAATGTAGTAAAATAAATCACTTCATAAGTCTACCCCTTGCAAGTGATTTTGGAATACCACAAGGCACCGTCTTGGGTCCATTACTTTTTATCATGTGTGTTAGCAATGTAGGTAATAATAAAGGATCAGGACTGGAATATTGTAAAATCCTAAAATACTGGTTCGAAATGAGCTTGCTCTCAATAAATGCAAAAAAACCAAGTTCAGAACTTACCCAAACATTGACATAATTATACTCAAATTAGACAAAAATTTAGCAAAATTGTCTGTAATAGCTCATGTTCCATTCTAAATCCTAGTATGGCGGTCGTAAAATCCACAAATTATAACCATCAAGGCATTGAATAAAGAAAAATTAAAAAAAAAAACCACGTGACTGAAATAAAGTACCTCGGATTAATTGTAGAAGAATATACGAAAAGGAAAAGACACATAATATATGAACTTGTTAAGCGCATTAAAAAATGTATTCATATACCTATCTTTTAGATTAAGTTAAATTCTTAAGTTAGATAATTTAAAAAAAAAGTTTATTACGAGTTTATCCAGTCTTTCATTCAATATGGAATCGTTGGATTGGGTAGGTGCATACGAAAAATGATCCGTAAAGGTGGTAGAAAGACTAATTATTTGGTGACCGGACAACTCGGAAAGAAACCAACTCAGAACCATCTCAGATAAGTCATTTAGAGGGATAAAAAAATATGTATAAAAAATTGGTCAAATAGGTTACGTTAGGTTAGGGTTATCGGCTAATTTAAAATTATTATTTTCATAGCTTTAAATGACTTTTCAAGGAGATGTTGAGTTGATTTTATTCTCAGTTGGCATGGAACCAATTATTTAAGTGATTTTGAATAAAAAAACTAACATCGTCATCAGCAACATTGTTCAATATTTTCAAGTTTCAAAAAAATGAAGACGCCCATAAAAAAAATCAATGTTACAAATATTCTATATTAAAAAAAAACATTAAAAAAAATACATTAAAACATTAAAAAAATACATTAATACATTTAAAAAATTAATTCATCATTAAGGCTTAAAAATAAAATCAAAAGTAATTTATTTTCTACATAACTTATATCCAATGATTGTATTTATTTACAAAGGAAAAAAATAATGGTCTCCTCGAAGAAATAAAAAATAGTATAATTCCAGATAAAAGTAAATTTCGTTTAAAAAATAAAACCTTAACTTCCATCAACAAAACGCGGTACTTTATCTCAAACCATATATATGCTTTTAATGTTGCCACATTCGGGTATAAGAGATATATTATTGCACACTATTATATTATTTTTACATAACTCCTACACCAAACTCAAGAGCTAAGTTCTCGTCATTGGAGTAAAAATTTAAAAAAATGTTTATTTCACTATTTTGTCATGCCTTTGTATTGTGATTATTATTGTATAAATGTAAGTACCAGAGACGTCTCTTGAATATATTAAAAACTTTTATTCGTAATGTAATCCCCCTCACGTCACTTAAATAAATGAAAAATCCGTCTCAAATATTAAGATACACATTTCCACAATGACTACACATTTCATATAATGTGACTCTAAACGTGATGAATTAAATGATAAAAATGACATGGAACGCCAAAGAAGACTTTTTTTTAATGTGAATACCTCACAAAAGTCCCAGTAGCTTCCGTCTTCGAAGCCAGTGAGACTACGGCATCCCCAATTGGGGTATGTTGTGGGGCTGAAGGTTCAATTTTGAATGGTGATCTTACACCAGGATGATGCTGAGAGTATCTTCCACTCTGGAGCGTGCCGAAAATATACTATATATTATTTTAAATTAATAAATTGTGAAAAATGCGGGTCAAGAGTCTAACCCCTCGACCACGAGGTGAAATGCTCGCCAGGAGATTCAATGGTGAAATCCTCCGGTGAAGATGCAACTATTCCAGATATACTGCATTAGCTTTTCCACTAGCGAACCGTGGCGTTATAAACACGCTCCAAGAACAGTATAGCAATGCATACAGAGCGCTGTTCGGCCTCCTTTGGCGATGCAGCGCCTCGCAGATGTATGCAGACGGAAGAGTGCAAGGGTTCGGTGCTTTGATGTGCCATGTCTTCAATAAGAAGCAGTACTGCCTTTAAACCCGCACGGGTTTGGTACACGAATTCTCTTTCTAAACTTGTGTTTAATTTAAGGTGCGCGTCCTCCAATTGTACACGGGTTTGCTACGCAAACTGTTGTTTCAAAGCACGTGTTTAAAACGATGTATGGAAAGGAAAAGGTCTACCACGCGCCAGATTCAAACAGGGCGAGCAGCCAAGTCTGAATTGATGAAATGAAAATGTGTTCACAAAATTGCAACAAATATTGATAACAATGAACCTCCTGCAAAAAAATATTGATTTTATATAAATATACTATTATTTTTAAGATGTACCTAGTTGTATTATTACATTACATAACGTATACATCTTTCAATCTAGTTTTATTTCTGTAGTATATAATTTTTTTTTTTTTTTTTTTACATGAAATACCGCACAAGAGTCCCAACTGCTCCCGTCTGGAGCCAGTGAGACTATGGCATCCCCAATTGGGGTATGTTGTGAGGCTGAAGGTAGTGGGGGGGGGAAGGAGATAGGGAAGAGGTAGGTGGGGAAGTACCTGGCTATTCAGATCTGGTCACTAAACACGGCTAAAGTCATTTCAAGCAACGTTTCAATTCTGAATGGTGGTCTTACACCAGGGCGATACTATTAGTATCTTCCACTCTGGAACGTGCCGCAAATATATCATATATTATTTTAAATGAATAAATTGTGAAATAACACAAATTAATCAAATAAAATTTATTTGCGCACGCCGGGTTCGAACCCGCGACCTTCGGATTGTGAGTCGAGAGTCTTGCCTCGGGACCACGGAGGCCGTCTCTATATATAATTGAATTAATTAAAGATTTTGCAATTTATTGTCCATCCATCGCATACAAAAAATGCCCCAAAACAAACACGGATTTGTACCGCTCAATCAACGCTCATGGTAATTACATATAAACTAGTGATGTTACGAATAGTGATTTTGCCGAATATCGAATATTCGGCAACACTTAGTACTTTTCGCAAACAGTTTTCATGTAAAAATCAATTACATTTCGCAAATGAAATTTATTTTTACATGATAACTGTTCACCTAGATCGGATAGCACACCCTTACAAGAGGTCAGCAAACTCAAAACAGTATCCAAGCCAGTATTTGCTAAGATTTATTTTTCATCCCCGGTAGCAGTGTATATATAGCGAGCGGCTATTTTTGGAAGCAGGTATAATTTATGAGAAAAAGCGCAATCTTTTGCTATCAACAAATTACTTCCGAATGGGAGAGTTTGAATACGGAAAATAGTTGATTTTCTTAAGGTGTGCAGTAGTATTGTTAAATATAGTTAAAAAACGGAGAGAATTCGTTCATGTAGATGATTTTTTTAAGGTGTGCAGAAGTATTGGTTAACAATGTCGACGACACCAGGAATCACGGTCCCACCCAGTAAAAACTGCGGATAACCCATCTTTTATATTTCAATATCTTTGCTTACCACTGATAGATTTTAAGTAATAAATATGCTGCTTTTTTGTTAAAATAAAAAATTTTGTGTGTAAAATTTTAATTATTAGGTGTTTTTTTTCATGGTTGTTCGCAATATTCGGCCAAATACCGAAAAGTAAAAAAAGTAGCAGATTAGGCCGAATACCGAATATTCGTGGCATCTCTATTATAAACCCTTACACGATTGGAGGAAGTACGCTTTGAATTGAACACGGGCTTAGAGAGAGAGTTAGCATAACAAACCCGTGCGTGTTTCAAGGCAGCACTGCCTCCCATTGAATACGGAAAGGAAATGCGCAGCCGGAACGAGTCAGCGCTACCTGAGATCAGAAAACATCTCTGTCCAGGCCGTTGCCCAGTGGCAGGGCGTGGCCTTGCACCATGGACGAAGAATTTCCCTAAAACCACCGTAGTTACAAGTGCTAAATATATTAACCGTTTTGTTTTATTATTTTTTCGTTTATTTTCTTATCGTATAATTTATTGAGACGTTTGCTTTTGTTTTGACTGGACAACTCAGAATGAATTTAACTCAACACATCTTTTGAAAAGTCATTAAAAGCGATGAAAAAATATGTAAAAAAAATCAGGGTGTGAAATTCACCTGCGGTAGAAGTGAAACCTTCATAAAACCAAAAAAGCAGGAGTGGGAAGACCTCAAATCACTTTTTTTATCAACGTGAAGTATGATTTTTTCCATATTTTTGTCGTAGAATTCGAGTGCACCTTTACCTTTACATTTGGTCATCTTATTAAAATTTGTGTTTTCTTCTTCGGAGTCGCTAGTCGCTAGATGTCGATTTCTTTTGTGTTTTCATTTGCCTTTTGACATTTTGGAGTGTTTTGAAGATTGGATATTGACTTTACAAAAAATTTTTTTTTTAAATTTCGTTCAAGGATTCGATCCTTGGTCCACTAAATGTCTGCAGAGGTTGGTCGGGCGCTTTGTACCACTACGCCAAAGAAGACTTGCGTAGGGCTGTGGATTTGTCGTTTTATACCGAGTACCAGAATAAAACACGAAAAACAAAACTATGATCAGGCAATTGAAAATAAAAATTGAATTAATAATGTATGGCTTGTATTCAGATGCAAGCTGCATTTCTTATCAATATGCAACATGTGCATTCTTTTGAACGTGTAATGCGTGCTACCGCTCCGCGCCGATCGTTCCTCTAATAAAGTCTAGTATTTCCAAAGGAAATTTGTATAGTAACGTGTTTACTACACAAACTTCGTGATAAAAATAGAAGTCTGTAGTTCGTTAACGATGTTCTTCTTCAACTGAGTGTACATTGCTTTAAACAGGCTTGTCAAGCCGTATCATAACAACCGTCAAATGAAAATTTGATATGGCAAGACGAGTCTTTAATTATCTCGTTTGCATTCATTTTCCACAAGCGCTGCAAATTTCTTAACAAATTCCATCTCCTTCTCGCGGAGTATAATGACAGACAACTCATGTTCAACCGAGTTAGCAAATTGTTTGGAAGACACTTCGCTTCCGGCGGCCTGCAGCCATCGCTGCAGGAGAGAAGCATTAACGAGAAAAGTATGCGGCAAGAAAAAACTTGTTATCATCAATTTTCAAGACATTTATTTTTATAACAGGGCATTTACAGTCTGATTCCATCTAAAATAAGATTTTCAGAATGGTAAAATATTTTTTACATTAAGGAGGCCTGGAGGAAAATAATTTACCTCAGGGCTGTGTCATCTTTTGGGATGCTGTGTGGAGAGTATTTTTTTGAGGAAACGTAGGAGTTGACGGCCACCGTGGTCGAGGAGTAAGGCTCTTGACTCGTAATCTGAAGGTCGCTGTATCAAATCTCGGCGTGGTTTTTTTTTTATTGGATTAATTTGTGTAAGTTCAATATTTAAAATAATATAACGTATATTTGCCGTACGTTCTATAGTGGAAGATACTCTCAGTATCGCCCTGGTGTAAGATCTTCATTCAGAATTGAAAAGTTGCTTGAAATGGTTTTAGCCGTGTTTGGTGACCAGATCTGAATAACCAGGTACTTCCCTATTAATTTAAAAGGGACATAGCTGAAAAAAAAACAATATATTAATTTAGAAATGTTGGCAAAACTCGGCTAACACAAACAAATTTGCAATATTTATAAAAGTTCTCAAGGAATTAGATGACTTTATATGTTCTGGAAGGCTATTAAATATAAGTGGAGTCTGATACAAAATATATTTTTGACCAAAAGAAGATTTACTTTAAGTTGCCACAAAATTCAGACCAGAGCCAATTCTAGAATCTTCGAATTGGCAATGTTCTTTCCGCAATATTAGTAGCATTAAAAAATTTACAAAGCGTTTGTGTGAAATATTGATTTATTACAAATTAAATATAGATTTATAGATACTATTTGCATGCACCATTTTTTTTTTTTTTTTTTTAATTGTACAACAGATAAATAATCCAATTACTGTACAATTTTCTCATTTAGACAAGCTTAACACCTAAGAAGATGATCATTATACAAAAAAATCTTAAGGCTATCTAAAGAAGAGTTGTATACATCTAGTGTTTTTGATATTTCGTTCAACAGTACCATTCCTCTTGTTATGCTATGCTGTGCTAGAACATCTGTTCTGCCGTATGGTATTTTGAACAAGTCGTGTCGACGACTACGACTGAAGTTTTCAGGCACGTATAAACCGTAGCATTCCAAGAGGAATGGGCTGTCAATATAGTTATGGATTATGTTAAAACTAAGAATTGCAAGATTTGCATAACGTCTAGTTTCCAAACTAAATCTATTTGTTGCCTCAAGTAACTCCATATGGTGCATGAACCTCGGATAAGTTCCGTGCTTTCGCATATAGACGTACCTAAGGAATTTTTTCTGGATTTGTTCCAGCATATTAATATATTTAGTCTGGTGCGGAGTCCACACACCACCAGCATACTCCAGCTTACTTCTTATGACGCCATCGAACATGGCTATCATTGCATCTGGGTCATCAAATTGCTTACATATTCTGATGACAAAACCCAGGAGTTTGTAGCATGCTGGAGTGAGCCGTGATATGTGATCGGAAAATGTCAGTTTGGGATCAAAGACGATACCAAGATCTTTAAAGCTATTGACTCGACATAACGTTTTCCCTTTAATGGTGTACTCAAAAACTACGGGCTTCTGGGAGCGGGTATATGTCATTGTTACACATTTTTTAATATTGAATTCTAATTTGTTTTTATCTGACCATTTTTGTCAGATTGCATTTTTAAGCAGTCCTGGTGACAGATTATTTCCATCAAAAGTTTCAGGTCATCCGCAAATAGAAGACATTTGCAATATTTTATACATACCTGCAAAAATGCATCAGAAACGTTAGGATTAACTTTTATATTATATAAGTCTATTGTCAGAAGTATTTCGGAATACACATCCACTATTTGGTCTCCCATTCATGAGATTTATATTTATAGGATTGAATCCATACAAAGAAAATTAAACCGTGTATTTGCTTATTGTGAAGGCTTTTTTTACTATAATAATCGAACTTTGCACTATAAACTACGCACTCTGACAGCCACTCGTAACGTTCACTTCTGCACGAAATCGTGCATGCATTAATTGATACACACCAAATACTTTACCCCAAATACTTTACCCCAATTAAGATTAGAACACCGAAAAAAATCAACACAAAGGATAAAGACATTTCTGTGAAGCTTACCAAACAATCATAGGAAATTTTTATCCTATAGATATCGCACGCGTTAAGAGATTATATTACTATATATAACATGTACATTGCTCAAATATATGGACTAAATTTAATATTTTAAAAAAAATTCTACCATTAGTCACATCATGCTGAAAATGTGATAAGCCGTTTATTTTGAAGTAAGGTACCAAATCAGTGTTTCAATAGCACAGGTACTAATAAAGAATTGTTACAAAGTAATTGATGTTAGGTAGGTACTTATGTATTGTATATTATCCGTCTTGTTTGTTATTTACTTTGTTGTTTATTGTTTAATATAATTCGGATCAGACTTCCGCTAAACATTTCCACCCGTTTTTATTGTAAGTTATCATACAAAGTGATTATAACCATATCGAAAAATGTTAATTGCTGAAATAATTATTAAGTATTCTGTTGGCGAGTTAATAGAAAAAGGGAGGGGGGAGAGTCACGTGACGTTTGATCCCCCAAGATGCCAGGGGACCAGGAGTTATGAGAGGTCGAGGGTAATAATTCGGGTTAGCCAGAAAAATCCAATAAAGAAGTTTGTTTCAAACGAGACTGCTTATTAACTATTAAACATCTAAAATTGAAAAAGTTTCCCTAATGAAAAGTTGGCGAGTAAGCCGAGGCGAGGGGCAGTAAAACAGTTATATCGTATTTGCGAGTTTCGAATGGACGTATTAAAAAACTTTGTACTTTTTGTCAGTAAAGAACAATACTGAAGTAAGCAATCCGGGTTTCTAGAAGCGCTTAGCTAATATTATATATAATGACATTAATAACGTCCATTTCTCCTTTAATTTGTGTACGCCATCTTTGTGACGGGCAAATTAAAACTTTTGTCGATTTATATGAATTAATGCCGGTAGGTCCTGCTTTTATTGATGACTTGAAAAACTTCCGAAATACTTTCCAACCGAAATTACATTTGTGAATTGTTTGTCAAGGCCCTTCGCAAAGTTATTCAGTTTGAGAAGAATGGAAGGTTTACAATAATTACGCCTAATAATGAATTTCTTATGCCTCTCTTTTAATGTTCTGTTTAACTATTCCATGAAATGTTGTGTAATTAAACACGTGTCGTTTTAACATTTTAAAATAAATAATTTATTCTCTTTGTAAACGGGCTGAACAGCAAATGTCAAAAAGTTTTTAATTTTTACGTCTATGTGAATATTATTACACACGAAATAACAATAAAATTTATTAATTAAGTGTGTTTTTAATAGTTTAGTACACAATTACATTTTTTTATTTTAGTTAATTAGGGAAACGAATAGTTATACATATTATATTAAAGTAATTACACATTACATGGTTGCATGAATCAGCGAAGTTTCCGCAAAAAATCATAGTATGTATTTAAAAACGTGGATTGAAAGATTAAAGAAAACATAAAGTGATAGAAAAAGAAGAAAAATAAATATATAAAACAAATAAAAAACAGAGATTAAAGTTTTCAGCAGAGATAAAATGAAATTAAACTGTGAATATATAATATTATAAAAATAATACATTTTCACATCATAAGAAAATCTTTAAGGATAAACATGATTAAAAGCGCCAGCGCCCTTGAGGAGATTTTTCAAAAGGCGCTTTATAAATCATCCAAATATTAATATTATTGTATATTATAAAAAAATAAAAATAACACAATTAGAATGAGAAAATAACACACATCAGTAGAGGGTTCGTAATTAACAATTTGTTTGATTTTTTTTCTATTATAAATTTGGTAAATTGGCCTGAGGACAAATGGAAAATATCAGCGCCTGAAAAGATGTTATTATATTTTGTGCACGTCCTTCTGAGAAATGAATGTGTGTGTAATTTGTTTTTGTGGGATGTGTAATAGTTGCTTTGACCTTGTATTTCGAATTGGGCAGTGGAAATTAATGTTTTCTAGAAGATGGTTGTTGTCAGCAACATTGTTGATGATTTTGAATAAAATTTTCTGGTCGGGTATAGTTCTTCTGTCTTCTGAAGTTGATAAATAACGGTAAGTTAACGAGTCTTTTAGATGCTCTTATGTTCGGAAGGATTTAAAGTCCAAGTGTTTCAATACCTTTTTTTAAAATTCTTTCTAACCTTTCAATTTTAACTTTGTATTGTGGATTCCATGTGACTAATATTGACCGAACAAAAGAGACATACAGTTATTTAATAACACGAGGATAATAGATATCAAGGTTTTAAAGATAAAACTGTTTTTTTTTGTAGTTAAAAAAGTAAAACTCATGCTTTTTATTTGAGAAAGTACCTAACGAGTTGCGCAGAAACAAAAATGAACTTTAATGCTGCAAAACATGTTTCTAAAATTTGAACATGATTCTATTTTAGATATATAAAAATATATATTAAATATATAAAAATATGAGTTATGGATAACCACGTTCACTGATATGATTCATTCGTTTATTCGTGTGAAAAACACAAGTTGGATTAAAAAGTAAAAGCTATTTGAATTAGAATTCGTTCAAAATAAGCATCTATTATGTCAATCAAATACGCAAAATCAACATTCAACTCGGCTCGAAATTTGATTAACTGTTTAGTCTAAAGTGGGTTTCAGGGAAGTGCTTTATTTTGCTTTCAGATGTTTGTGAAAACCTTCAGTCGAAAATTAGATTAACGATGTTTCAAAACAAACATTTTTAAAACTGCTGGAAAACAGGCTGTGGAAAAAAATATCGGATCCTTATGTTAACTGGTAGACTCATTGAGGCATTAAGGGTAGCAAGCGCCACATGATCATCATTAGTGAGGGGGTGGTGGGGCCCCTACCCTTTCAGGGGGTACTGGGAGATAACGGATTAGTTAAACCGACTTAAGATAAAAACGTGGTGAGAACGAGCGGTTTTAAGGAACTGTATAATTATGCCGTGAATTTCAGCAATTACTGTTCATTAAAAAGACAATAAAAAAACGGTTGTATTTAATGTATTTTTTGACGTGATAACGTCTTATAAATCGATGAACGCCGGCTGCATGCACGAAAAAGCACGACTCATTATCACGTTCTGCCTGAGCCGAGCGTACAAGCGAGAACGCGGAACAAGCGTTCGGCCTAAGTGTTCGGCCTAAGCGTTCGGCTTATGACTTATCTATCTCTCTTCCACTCCATCGTTATTATACGATGTATCACGTAAAATTATCGTACGTAAACCTTACAGACAACCAAATTTTCTTTTCAAAGACAATCCTTTTTTACCAGCGACCAAATAAATTGAGATTCGATAAAAGATCTAAGCTGTGCGCTGAAAAAAACGTAAAATAATAATAGAGATACAAAAAATCGTTCACTAGCTAAAAACAAATATCGCACATCCCATAGAAAAGGGTCGTAAATCAAATTTTTCTATTTTAATTTTTATATCCGAAAAGTAAAGTGATTGTGATTAACAATATGTCCCACCGAAACCCGTATTTTAATTAGATCACTCCATCTCCGCAAAATATCGCTCGAATCCCTTTTCGACGGAACCGCTCGTTCAGAATTCGTTCATTTGGGATGGTCCGATACTCCATAGGGAACCCGCTTGCATAGCGCGGTTATAAACTGTGCACCCTTAAGTTAAAGTTTAGACTTATACGGATTTTCAATACTTATTTTGTGTGGAAAAACACTGTGATATGAAACAATTTGTTTTTGCTCTCCTGTAATTTTTTTTTAATTATGACATTTTTCTAAGGGATGTGCGAAATTTTAATTAAAACAATCTTTAATACTAGATGTATTTTGTGAAAATAAAGAAAAAATGAAAACATGTCAATCGATATAAAATTTTATTTTTTTACATTATGATCAAAAGAGGATTTTCAGCACTTAAGATGAAGCTTTACGTTAAATCCTATTTAGATTCATCTTTACGACGAATCGGTTTACATTATGAACATAAAAAAATATGCTACGGATAAATTGAAGCTTTTACTAGCTTTTCTATGTATTGGAATTACAATAAAAATATTATTAACGTACCAAAAAATAAAAGCGTAAACCATTAAAAAAAATGTTTTTTCATAACTTAACTATGAAGTTAATATAGGAAACAATTTTTTAAAAATACCCCTTTATTTTTCGAGATTTTGTATGTTCTAACTTTTTTTCATTCTTATAAAATTATGCACAAAATAAATAAAAAAAACACTTTTGCGCTTGCTTGCGTCATGCAAATACGACGCGCGATGTTGAATTTTGTAGGCATGAGAATCGAAATATTTCTAGCGTTTATATTCCTCTTAAGCTAATATTTTCAATTAAATCTCCAATTTCATAAAGAAGAAGTTGGTCGTTAGTATGCATGGCCGTTAAATGCTTTGTTTGTTACTTCTCTAAAAGAATTTATGACGCTTTTGATATTTATTTGGACGATATTATCGTAGTGTCAAGATAATGAAAACCAGTGTGTTTCTGAAATGATATGTTTATATGAGGCCACCCGAAAGGCTGCTGCCATTTGGTCGGCCAGATAAGCGCCAGTTCACACGGTGCGCTAATAACCAAAACGGGTGTGTAGTCTGAACGTGTTCAGTATATTATATGTTAAGACGCATTTCATATGTTCACACCGCTAGAAAACTCGTAAACAAAGGACTGTTTTTCATAGAGTCAAGTGAACAAAGCTGGCATATATCACTCATAGTATTACACAAAGAGGTCAACCTCCATCAAACATAGGCTTGATTCTACATGACTGTACTTTATCCAACTGCCAGTGATAGAAAGGGTAAAACATACAAAATACCTGGGGGTTATTATTGATTCACACTTACGCTGGACTGACCACATTAATTTCATCACAAATAAACTGAAACGAGTCATGCACCTAATAAAGTACGTTAAAAACATCTTCCCACTAATAATACTAAGATCGATCTATTTTGCACTTTGCCAATCCATTGCCACATATGGAATACTAGCTTGGGGAAGTGCTACAAACTTAGCAATTGACCCAATTCAAAAAATACAAAAAGCAATAATTAAACTCATCCTGCAAGTACCATTTCACACAGATTCTAGCGAAATCTACAAAGCATTAGAAGTCATGTCAATAAGACAACTTTATGCCAAATCTGCTATAATATACCTTGTCCAAAACAAACAACATATTCCAATTCAACCAAAAACCATAACAAAAACCAGGTCCTCAACAAATAAAACACTGAAAATACCGATAACCCACACCACACATGGACAAAGACACTTTCAGTATTATGCAACCAAACTTTTTAATTGCATGCCCATTACTTTGAAACAAATACTATCTGCAAATACATCTACAAACATTCATAAAAAACATATCACTGACTGGATTAAAAATCAAGATATTAACTTTATACAAAACATTATTATTCCCAACCAAACATAACAAAAGTATAAATTTAAATAAACCTAAAAATTAAGTAGTTTTTCAAGTATCCAACAACTATACATACGAGTCCGATTCGAGCCGCGGTCAACAGTGGTTGTGTGTACCTTACCTATTGCTTAGTGCCGTTCGCCCGTTCCCGTGCCTCATACAGATAAGAGATTATTGTTACATTTTATTTAATTCTGTTTATCGTATACTTATTTGTTTGCATTCCTACTTACGGCTAATCCGTTTTTGTTTGTACAGTCAATGAAATAGACTGCGTATTATTTTTTCAGTTTAATTTTTAAAAGTTAAGTTTTTTTTTATACAATGGAGGAAGACGAAGATAGACCTCCCGACCCAGGATCGATATTAGATTTTTCTGATTCGGAATCTACCACTAGCCAGGCTTCTATTACGCTTCCATCTCGTAAACGACGACCATCGCATAGCCTTTACATCCCATCGAAAGTTAAAACTATACCGCCGATTCAACAAACCTCGACCTCTAACGACCTTAACCCCAATAGTAACACCCAGACAAGTACTTTAGCTAGCGATAATACAAAAAGTACTGACTTACTTTATCCTGCTTCCGCTTCCGGTCCTTTTATCGTAATTGTTCAGAGAACTGAACAAGGAAAACTTATTCATCCTTTAGATTTTGGAAAATTCTTATTTGACTCAAAAAATAATAACCTTGGTATTGTTAACGGTTCAATTAAACCGGAAGGGCGATATAAATTATCTATCGAGTTTAATACTGCCGCTTCCGCAAATGGATTTGTAAAAAAAATTGACTCGCTCTCAAACCATAAATATAAATCGTTCATCCCGTCATTTAACCTTACGAGAATGGGTCTTGTTCGAGGAATACCCACGGAGATCCCAGAGGCTGAAATTGTTGATGCTTTGAATAATTCCCAAGGAACCCCGAAAGTAATAAAAGCACGTCGACTGAACTACAAGGATTCTACTGATGGGAACACGATCTGGAAACCTTCCCAATCTGTTGTTGTTACATTTGAGGGACAATCCCTTCCGTCTCGTGTGTTTATTTATTATACCTCGCTTCCCGTCGAAGTTTATAAATTTCCAACTGTTCAATGCTTCAATTGCTGCCGGTTTGGACATACAAAATCCGTATGCCGCTCCCCTCCACGTTGTTACTTTTGCGGAGAAGGTCACCCATTTGATCAATGTCCAAAATCTTCCAATAATCCCATTTGCATTAACTGTTCGGGTGCACATACCGCGGTCAGTCTAGCCTGTCCGGAATTGACAAGACAGAGGAACATAAAACATAAAATGGCTACCGACAACATTTCGTACTTCCAGGCCTCAAAGTTATTCTCTCCTGCGAAAAAATCATTCGCAGAGATGACATCGTCCTCAGCTCCTTTCCAATCAACCACCTTTTTAAATTCAACGTCATCTTCTCACAGAGAAACCATTCTCAAGCCAGTCAAACCCAACCCAAAATATACTCCTTACCTTGATAAAAAACAATTGAATAATATTTTGACCAGCCCGAATGGGAATGCCAAATCTCGGACCCCCAATGGGTGTGCCATTAATAGTAATACATCCCCTCCTGCTCTCCCCGAAATATTGAATAATAATTCTTTTATACAAACTTTAATTACCCTTTTAATTTCTATCCTTACAAACAACAATACTGTACCGTCCAACGCTGCCGATTACATTAAATCTTTATTATCTTGCCTCCCCAATGACTTCGAAACTGAACAAAATTCTTCAGTGGAACAGTAGAAGCCTCTTCGCTAACAAATCTGACCTAATTCAGTTACTCGACGAACACGACGTTTCAGTGGCCGCCATTTCTGAAACGTGGTTAAAACCCTCCTTTCACTTAAGAATTCCGGGTTATTATTGTCTCAGACACGACAGACCGGATGGTAAAGGCGGCACGGCTCTGATAATCCATAATTCTATCCCGTTTAAACAAATTAATATACATACTCCCTCCGACGATATCCAGATAATAGCAGCTGTCTTATCTGATATCACAATATTATCAATATATATTCCTCCCTCTACCACTTTTATTGAAAATGAATGGGCACCAATCTTAACCCAGATTTGTTCCCCTTTTATGATCCTTGGAGATTTTAATGCACATTCCCCTTCTTGGGGTAGCAAAATAACAAATCGTTCTGGCCGCAATCTTTTAGATTTTATTGATACCCATAACCTATGTTTTTTAAATGACGGATCTCCAACCAGATTCACCCCCCCTCATCAACGGAAAAGTGCTGTTGATTTATCTCTTTGTTCATATTCGTTAGCATCTAAATGCTCTTGGGACATCCTAAACGATCCCCTCTCTAGTGATCATTTTCCAATTATAATCCGATTCCAACATCAATCTAACACTTATCCTCCACCAGTTAAAAATAATCTCAAATTTAGAATAAATGATGCGAATTGGAGCACTTTCTCTTCTGAACTAGATAACCTTATTAATTTAAAAAAAAAATCGTCCCCGGGAGACATCAGATTGCAATGTGAGACGTTTCCCTCTATGGTTATAAATGCAGCAGAAAAATCCATCCCGAAACGCAATGCGAACATTAAAATAAAACACTCTACTCCGTGGTGGGACGAGGAATGCACTCGCTCCGTCAACTCTCGTAAAAAAGCAATTTCCTCTTTTCGTAAGTGTATGTCACTAGAAAATTTTTTATCAGTTAAAAAAGCCCAGGCAGAAACCAAACGAATTTTGAAAAATAAAAAACGCGCTGGATGGCGGAAGTTCTGTGAGAACCTGTCTCCGGAAACTCCCCAATCTTCAGTTTGGTCTAGCTTAAAAAAATTCGGATCATCGTATTCTCCGCCGAGAACCAAGCATATATCAGAAGAAATTCTTATAGGTTTTGCGGATAAAATAGCCCCCCCATCAGTGGCCGGATGTGAAGAAATGCCTTCTATTAAGCCATATCCATCTCACTCTAACTGGCTAGATGCTCCTTTCTCCATTGATGAGATGAAACTAGTAATAAGAACCCTTTCTGACTCTGCTCCGGGTCCCGATGGAATACTTAATAGTTTCATTAAATCATTTTCTGATATGGCGGTTGAATATTTCTTATCTCTTATTAATAATATGTTTGAAACAGGACTAATTCCGGATGATTGGAAAACTCAAAAAATCATTCCCATTTTAAAACCTGGAAAAAATCCATCTGAAATTTCGTCTTATCGGCCTATTGCTCTTTCATCATGTTTGATGAAAGTAGCGGAGCGGTTGATGAAGAACAGATTAGAGTGGTTTGTTGAAAGTCAAGATATTATCTCACCAAATCAGTATGGTTTTCGGAAAAAGAAATCTACAATGGATAATTTAAGTTTGTTCACAACTGATATCCGAGTTTCCCAATCCCTAAATTCTTATACATTGGCCACATTCCTTGACCTTTCATCAGCTTACGATGATGTTTTACTGAATGTTTTGAAAGAAAAGCTAATTAAAAAACAAATCCCCCCGAAATTAGTCCAATTTATTATTAATTTGCTCTCAGATAGGTCCATTATTATTGAGTCTTCCTCTAAATGCTTAAGGCGCAAACTATGGAGAGGTTTGCCCCAGGGTTCTGTTATTAGTCCTCTGTTGTTTAATATTTATATAAGCGACCTAGACTCAGTAATTCCTTTTTCTATCAAGCGTCTTTACTTTGCGGATGATATCCTTATATATTTGTTACATAAAAATATTATTCTTGCAGCTAAGGAAATGAATTTGGCTTTACAATATATTAAAAGCTGGTTGTCATTAAATGGGATGAATCTGGCGGCATCTAAAACAAGGGTCGTGGCTTTCACGCGCAAAAGAAAAATTCCCCAATTCTCAATTTCTTTTGATAATGTGCCTCTACAAACCGCTACTCAAATCAAATTCCTTGGTCTTCTTTTGAACCATAAACTTTCCTGGCTTCCACACATTCAGATAATTTCTACAAAGTGTGAAAAGGGACTTAATATGATGCGAGCAGTTTCCAGAGTATGGTGGGGATCTCATCCTACCACTCTTAAATTAATGTATAATTCCCTAGTTCGGAGCCACTTGGATTATGGCTCATTTCTTTTTGACCCACTCCCTAAATATCTAGATAAGAAAATGGAAAGAATTCAATCAAAAGCCCTCAGAATGATTATTGGAGCTATGAAGTCTTCTCCAATTAATGCGCTTCAGGTGGAATGTGTGGAGCCTCCATTATATTTCAGAAGGCAATTCCTTGCCAATAAATATATTTTCAAGGCTTTATCGTTATCACATCATCCTATTAAACAAAGTCTTAATAGGTTAAGTGTTAATTTGAATTCTAACAAAAGATTGAGAGAAAAACAATGTTTTCCTCTCTTAATTAAAAGTTTTCATCTCTATAATTCTCTATCATCTTCCCTCCAATATCTTCAAGAAGTTCCCAATCTTCCTATATACAATATTCCATTTAAGGCAATCACTTTTATGCCGAACACAATAACATCAGTCTTTCGGAAGAATATTTTATCTTCCCCAAATAAATTTCAAAATGTGGATGATTGCTTTAAAAGCATAGTGGCTTCGAAATTCCCTGGATTTTCCATCCTTTTCACGGATGGTTCCAAATTTGAAAATAAAAGATGTGGAGCATCTATATATAGTCCAGAATTCAACATCAATCTCACTTATAAATTACCGAAAGAAGCTTCCATATTTACAGCCGAATGTTTTGCAATTGAACAAGCGCTAAATCAAATTCAGGTTCTCAACATTCATCGAGCCTTACTATGTACTGATTCGCTAAGTGCTCTAACTAAAATTAGGTCAAATATTTTACGTTATCCGGAAGACAATATTATATGTAAAATAAAAAATCTTCTCAATTCTCTTAGTGAATCTGGGTTTGAGACGATATTGGCCTGGGTCCCTGCCCATTTGGGTATCGAGGGTAATGAGATGGCCGATTTTCTCGCCAAATCTGGTTCAGATTCCGGAACTATTCCACTAAATTTTAGAATTCCTATATCCGATGTCTTTCCGATTCTTAAATCCAATATGACTCGTGCCTGGGAAGAAAATTGGGCAGTCTCCAAAATAAGAACTGGATCTTTCTATGCGGGAATTCAAAACCATATCCCTGCTAAGCCATGGTTTCACGGTAAAAAACTTTCAAAACGATTCATTTCATGTATCTCGAGAATGAGAATTGGCCACTGTTCAATTGCATCTCACTTGTCTAGAATTAGAGTTTTAGATGATCCGTTCTGCCAGTGTGGTGTGGAAGAGGAAACCCTCGACCACGTTTTCTTTAACTGTAAAAACCATTCATCTTTCAAGAACATATACCGCCGGCTTATTAAAATCACACACCAGTCCCCCCTTAATATTTCATACCTTTTATCTCTTAACAATCCTCGTGTTCATACAGCTTTATGTAAGTTTATTAACCTGAATGAATTCAATATTTAATTTGTTTTAGTGATCTAAGTGAGTCCAATATTTAATTTGTTTTATTATTTTCCCATTAGATTAACCGAAATTTCTTATCCATTTTAAATATTACCGGCACAAAGCACTCTCTCCAGGGTGAATTGCCTAAAACAAAAACAACAACAACAACTATACATACACTTACAATTATATATGTGTGTACATATATGTATGTGTATGTGAATGTGTATGCGTATGTATACGTATGTATATATAAATATTTATATGCATGTGTGCAGGTACATGTATTTATATGGATGTGTATGTTTATATATATATATATTTTTTTTTTTTTATATTCCTCTAATATATTTAAATACTTTTTTTTCCCTTCTAAATAACCAATGTTCAATAACTATTAAAATTTGAAAAAAAAAAAAAAATACATATAAAACTTTCTATTACAACACATAAATACTTGTCATACATAAACACATAAATAAACACGTAAACACCTCAGCACAGGTTCTCCTAGTGAGGTGTTCACGAAACATACAACAATACCTATCCACAGTTTCACCTTCACAAACCTACCTTACACCCAACATAATAAAATTACAATATATATTATGTAAAAATGTTTTTCAAAATTGATCTATAGGTAAATACTGTAATGCATAGAAATAAATAAATAGTACTTTATCTAGAAATAATTGGAGGACAACAATCAATAACACTTTCACTTTTGATTAGGTCTAAAAAGGATCGAAATGAAAATCTAGTCTCCTTCAACGAAAGCAATCTTCCAAACAGACCCTCCATTGATATGCTTGGTGTAACGTGTAACTACAAGTGACCAGCTCAGGTACGGGGGCTCCATCGAAGTCCCTGGGCGTACTTTAATATGGAATAAAATGGAAAAAAATGGTTTAAAAAACTCTCCCTGACAGCTCCGTTGATTTATGTGTAGAAATAGTGATTTTTTTTTAAAAGAATCAATTAAGAAGATTTTGAGTTATAATGTTCGCGAACGTCAAATTGTTTGCGAGAAAATCGATTTAAAGTTTTTGAAGAAATATTAAATTTCAATATGGGAGATGGATATTCCGCCGCCCCGGGAACCATTTATTGAATAACCAACACCCCTGCCACAGGTCACCCCAAGTGGTTCGCTACGTTTGGCGACTTAACAGGGTTCATGGGGTGTGGTTTGTCTAGGTTTTGGCGGCAGATGCGTTTGCCTAACTTCTTCGCGGCGATCGGAATCGTGTGAGACTGGTTGAGGGAGATCTTTTAATTTATGCAGCCGGACTCTCTCAACCCATCGCCTTGCTCCCCAGTAGGAGGGAGGATTCATACGCCCGTCACCCCCAGATTTCTACCCACCCATCATACCTTTTTGTTTCCCAGAATTTCCTCTAAAACACACGGCTTCCTCAAAGTTGACATAAGCCCCTAGGAAAATTGTTTTCCTTAGGGAGCAGCTAAGTAAAAAAATATATTAATAACGCATTTAATTGATAGTTACATACAGCTTTGTACAGGCGCGTGTTTGGAACTATATTCCGTGCAGTTGAACACATCTAATACTTCAGAGAAAGTATTGCCAACTGCGTGTAATCTAGGTACAAGTAAATATCCAAATGACTCAGTCCTGATATTGTTGTTGCAACAAAAAATGATTTTAGTTAGAGAAGTTCATGTTGGTGTATGGAAGGTAATTAATAAATAGCTTTAAAAATCAGAGCTGCCTTTAACACCATTAACAATTTAAAAAATAATCGGAGATAAGTCTTCTATCAGCTAGTTTTAATAATTTTAATGGTATTTATGGTTAAAATTCACCTTGTCGAAACTTTAAATGTAACAAATGAAAACGTGAGCTGGTGCCTTTAGCCGGTGCCCCAGATGCGCGGAATTATTCACTGAAAATTGTTTCATTTACGGATGAGTTGAATTTGCAATTTACAATTCCGATTAAACATTATTCCGAACAAAGCACGAAGCTTCAACTATGTTGAAGTTAGTACACAGTACACAATGTTCCCGTTTACCGTGGTATTGCCAATGTTTACACGGAAACACGCATACTATTGTTGTGTTTGTTTGTAAGTTGTTTAATACGTAGATTGTTAACGCACTCGAGATAAAAGTGGCGTGCAATGAATGCGTGATTTTAGAAACCAAAAAACGTTATTAACGTGCTACCAAAAGTTAAAATTGTGTTCTACCATTGCATTGGTTAAACTAGCAGGTTGAGGCGAAGCATAAAGCAAAATTGTTATTTTAGATTAATCTTTACTGTAAATAAATAAACATTATTAGTACAAAAACAATTGTTTTGAATTGATTAAAGCTTTTTCTGACGTTTCCCTTGAGTACAATTTATATAAAAAAAATTAATTACTTTATAAAAAATATATACGTAAACTACAAAAAAAAGTTTGCTATTATAATGTATGACCGCATAAAAGAAACAACTTTAAAAAATACGGTTCTACGGCTAAAATTGTCTGTGACAGTTTCCCTTGATACGTTTTTTTCTTCTTCATAAAATTATTCACAAAATAAATAAAAACCACTTTTCTCTTGAAATCGTGATTCCTAGACTTGTTTGCCAGGCGATTATATGCCTATTACGTGGCAATGTAAGGCATACTAAGAATACACACATTTGTGGCTTCTGGCTTCCTCTTAATAAACTCTTAAACCTTTATGGGATAGTTTGTACATTGTGCGTATTCTTCCCTTTTGCAAGCTGGGAAAGCTTAGCATATTGTAGGAGCTTCGTGTGGTCAGAATCTTTGAACAATATTGTAATTTTGTATGAAACTGCTTAAAAATAAATTTTGGATTTAGTCTGATTTTTAGACAGATTTTTTTTTTATATTAACCCCACAAAGAAGGTATTAAGGGAAATAATTTTTCTCAGGACTTATAATATCGTCTTTGGGGATGATGTGTGGAGGGTCTTAAGATAGATGAATATTTAGGACTGTTAATATAATATAGAATACAATATTTAGAACGGCAAATTACGGAAGTTTTGTTGCATAATGAAATAATTTAAAAAATATATTTTTATTAAAAAACAAAGTAAAATAAAATTTTCTATAGTCCCGCACTACGGTGTACCAAAACTACCTCAACCCAGGCCAGGACATTGAATCAATCGACCCCTTATTTCTATTATATTTCCTATATTATTTTTATATAAGCCATTCTACCTTATACGACTTAATTCAATTAATTAAAAATAGCAGGTTTTTAGTAATGAAATCGGAGGAAATATCGGATTAAAATATTACGTATTCACATCCCCTACAACTACACAGTTTAATTTTGTAGTTTTTACAGGTAATCGCCACTATTTTCAGGCGGTATCTTAATTTATATCACGAGTTGTAGAGCTTCGACAACAATAAGATTGTTCAAATAAAATTTAGTATTATTTTGGTTGTGAAAACAACAAACAAAGACAAATTTTTAAAAATTAAAAACTGATAAAAGTCAATGGGCCACTGGTATATATTAAACTGCTACGTCTCAATATGACGTAGCACTAATACTTGTAGACATTTTTTTATTTTTTTTATTTTTTGGGTGTTTAACAAAGACAAAGAAATTTTTAAAAATAAAAAACTGGGAAAATTCATCTTACGCCACTGGTATATATACAAATGTATACTTGTACGTTAAACATATACCAATGCTACATATGTAAAGCTGCACTAAGTGAAGCTTCTATCGCGGATGTGGGATGGTAATGGATGACTTAATTGAATCGAGTAATGAGCTTCCATGATATATAAAACGAAAGTGGCATTTAGCGAATAACTCAATTGTAATAGCATCTGCTGAATTTTTGATCTATTACATTGAATACTGTTTCATTTCTAGTTTCATCACTTTATAGGCTGTTTTTGCGTTTGTAAAAAACTCGACATGTCAATTAAAGATAATCAAAATTGATTATGAAAATGCTAAAATTATATAACCATTCCAATATTGCATATAAAATGTTAGCGAAATTACATAAGGGGAACGGCTGGGCAGTGTAAAATATTAACGCCTAATTAACGCTGTTAACACAAATATGCCGTATATAAATTAATATTTTACCTAAGAAATTGCTTTTTTTTTTTTTTTTTTTTTTTTTTTTTTTTTTTTTTTAATCATTTATTCCAGATCTCGGGGAGGGTGGTGCAATCCCACGAGTTCCATATTATACATATATAATAATCAAGAAATGATGACAAGATATAAAAAGGATACATAAAAAAAATATTTACATGGTTAAAGAAATTTAAAAGAAAATAATAATAATAATAAAAAAAAATAAACTTTTTGTTTTAATCTATGTCCTCAGGAAGTGGATCCATCGCTTGTAGACATTGCTTTATTTTTGGTTAATTCTTTTCATTTATTTTTAATTCTCAATAGATAGGGTAAGATCATTTTTATAAAAAATTATAATAAAATGCCAAAGTTTCCAAATGCCAAATACAAAAAATGCCAAAGTTTCCTTAAATATCACAAAAAATGGTTTCTTTAATATCCAATATATTATAATTTAAATGAAAAAGAAATAAAAAAGCACATATTTATATCTAGTAGATATTTGCAAAAACTTTAAAAAAAAAATTCAGTTTGGTTGGGTATTTTGGCCTTAAATCTAAAATTCAGTTTAGTATGAAAAGGCTGTGTAGCCAGGATCCCAAAAGATGAGGAAAAGTTAATTTTTTTTTTGGTTTTAATGTAAAAAATAAAAAGTTATTTTTTTTATTACATATTTAATAGGCTTTTTTTAAACGAGTCTAAAGTTCTAATTCTAGTAGTCTGAATTCCAAATAGTGCTTACTTATCCCAGTTGACTTCTACGTAAGACATTGCTAATATATTATAAATCAATTTTTTTCTGTTAATTCCTGTCAACATTTCATTAGATTACACTTGATTCAGTATTTTACAATAATTTGAAATCATATTTTTAAAGATACACTGAATATGAGCTTGGGCATGGCTTATGGGAACTTGTGTACTTGGATGTAATTTTGACAATTTTATAGGGTTGCAAACGCGATTAAATTATTTTCCGTCGTGAATAGATTTGTAATAAATATTTTGTGTATATAATTGTTACAAATCTATTTATGAAGGAAAATTATTTAATCGATTTTGCAACCCTGTGAAATTAACCCAAATTTACTCCAAGTACACAAGCTTGCACAAGACACGCCCAACACATGCACAGTGTCAATTATTACCTTGTAAAAGACTTCAATTTCGGCAATAAGGAATATCATATTTCATTCAAAGTTAAGCATCTAAATTATGTCAGTTAATTTCATTCGATCTCCAAAAAAGGCTTCGTTCATAGACAATTTTTAATAGTAGAACAAGTAGGTATTTAATAGAAAAATTTATACTTATATGTATATCATTTTTTAAATCTTTATCCTTCAAATAGTAGTTTTTTGTAGGCATTTAATATGTTATTAATTCTCAGCATCTTTCACACCGTTATTCCTCTCAGTTTGCAAATGATTCATGAGTCCACAATGCATAATATGAACTGACAAGAAGATATAATAGTGGCTGTTTGAATGCATCCGTCAGGAGAATGATTGCTGCATTGTGGATTTGATATTTGGGTTGGTACTTTGCAATAATTGAGCATGACCCCTGTGGTAAAATTACCGAATGATATGGGGGTATTTCACCATCCTCCTGATAGCTTATCCGTACGATAACGAATATTAATAAATAAACAAATAAATACTTGCAACAGGTAAAAAACTCGGCAAAATTATCTTAAATTCAGATGAGGCCATGCGAAATAATGCAAAATCATACAAAATCATTTGTTTTGAAAATTTGATCGCTTAGAAGTATTATAGATGCTTCAATTAAATACTGCGTGTAGAACACATCTTGGCCCTTAAAATTTTAAGTCTTTTAATAAACTTAGAAAAAAATAAAGTATTATAAAAAAACACTTTCAAGTGCAAACTCTCCTACTTTTAAACCCCCTTTCGGATACGGTTTTATTGTTTAATGTGGCAAATTCAGTTTCTTTTATAATAATTAAAAAAAAATGATATTTGCTCCCGAACTTCACAAAATAAAATAAAATATGCATTTTCTCGTTGTTATTTTGGACATCAATCAATACGGCCCGCACTCTACGAATTTGGATTTGTAAGGTGAACCTTATGCCATAGACACAAGAACCATGCACTTGGCAAACCCATTTCGTATCAGTTACGCCCCGCCTGCGAAGGGGTATGGACGTCTTAGACTCCGCGTCGCTTGGTTTCATGAAATCAATTTAAAATTTCCTTGTTATTACAATGAACAATGCGTAAAAAATGAGTTAATGTTTTTTACAGGCCTTTACGAAATCAACCTGTAATTTTTTTTTCTCAAATATCTTTTCCAACCTTTCCAAAAGCTTTTTCTCAAGTATTTTTAAACTCCTCCCAAAAAGAGGCCTGGATTCCGATTTTTTCCTTGACTATTGGATCACCTTAAGCCACTATTTATAGGTTCAAGTACCGAAAAGTAAACTCGGGCTTTTTAAATAAATAAATCGTGTTCAATTAATCGAAAACGAACTTTATTGTATAAATAAACTATGAGGAGGATGGTGAAATTCCCCTAAACATATTATATTCTTTTATGCTTCTTGAAAATATAAAAAGACGAACTCTCTAGCAGAGCGGTAAAGATGAGGGTAAAGACTTTGGATTTTAGCCAAGTTGAATTCAAGCGTGTAGCATATTAATAAAGGAATTTTATTTTTATTGTGTCTTACTTTCATACGAATTTATAAAAATAATAATTTCAGTTGTTGTGTCTGTGTGTCTATGTGGCACTCGTGATCGATGAACTCTAGAACTGGGATTTGTTCAATCCCTAAAACACCTTGAGAGAGGACTTGGTGACAAAATGGTGGCCAAGATGGATGCCGACAAACATCGTTTTTGGTTACCAATACATATTATTCAGTGGCTTAGGAAACGGTCCGGCGTTGCATCTGCTTTGGCCGCCATTTTTGTATAACACTTTGGACAAAATGTTCGGTATGTATTTGGATCATTATGTCAAGTCCTTCTTTTAGATATTTTGTTTAGTCATCGGATTTGCTTTGATTTTTAAAATTAAAATTGATTGTGGGAACGATTTTACAAGTACCTACTGAAATTATTTTAAACTAATTAATAATTAAATTTTTGAAATGGCTATTTCTTTTGTTTAATTTTTTAACACACGTCGTAATTTTTCAAATTTACTGACTGTGTTCAATCGAATGGTACATTTCTGTTGGTCTTTTGAGAGGTAAAGATTTTGAGGCAAATGTATTGTTTATAGATACTTTCAGATTTTAGAAATTCAATATTTATAATATTCCGTGAAATTCCACGGTTCAGCGCTAGTCTACGATCATACGTGACATCACAGTTGAGTCCTAACTTTTTTTTAATGTGTATACCGCACAATAGTCACAACCATCCCGTCTGGAGCCAGTGATACTAGGGCGTCCCCAGTACGGGTATGGTGTGAGCCCGGGGGACGGGAAGATGGGCAAGTACCTGACAATTCAGATGTGATCAGCAATCATGGCTTAAGCCATTTCAAGCAACGTTTCAATTCTAAATGATGGTATTTTGTCGCGGCGAAACTGATAGTATCTTCCTTTTTAATTAAATGAAGACAATATTAGTGAAACTCAATCGAAAATCTGTCGAAAGAAAAATCAGAAAGATATGCGCACCTCTGGGACTTGAACCCAGGACCTTCCGCTTTCCGGGCGACGACCCTGACCACTGAGCTAAGGTGTCTATATCCAATTCGGTCGTTTTTAACTGTAACATACTTCGTCTAAGAACTACCAATATTATCTCCATTTTTCTTAACACATATTTTTATTGATTGCTATATTTATGTATGATTGCAAGATTCAAACCCGAATTTAATGCAATCTGGATAGTGTCTGGATAAATTATTATCAATTTTATTTTTAATATGCGACATCCATTGACTTTTCAGAAAGTCTAGGATGAATATTTATTTTAATTTTTAATTTTATGAGTAAAAATAACCATACACTATTCTTAATTAATAAATGTGAAATAACACAAATTAATCAAATAAAATTTAAGAGGGTGGAGAAGAAGCAGATGTGGACAAGAGGAAGGTTGAGAACTACCTGGCTATTCAGATCTGGTCATCTGCACACTCTGGCCTAAACTATTTCAATCAACGTTATGATTTTGGAAGTTGTGCACTACTTGAGCAAGATAGAAACACAATATTATTTTAATTTGTTTTATTTCGTATAAGAGAAAAAAATGTAAGTGTTATTGTTGTGTTATTTTTTGCCCACACCGGGTTTTGAAAGTGTGGGCCCGGAGCCAAGGATTTTTCCACTCTCTTACGGAGATCGTCAAAGTTTTGTTTGATGTTCCCTAGATTTTTCACCGACCTACTAAAGTTTCTCTTAGCGGAGACGAACGATCTTCAGTTTTCCGCTGGCACCCGTTGTGTCGTAGGCAGTTTGGAATGGGGTCAGCAACCCCAGATCGCGTATCGCATGGGAAATGAAAAGTTTTCAAGATGAAAATACTTTACTCGGAAATCCTTATTTAAAATTCGTTAAAATTATATATGTACGATATCGGGTCATCAGCAATTATCCTCCACTCGTACTGCGTTCAGTCAGAGATCCCATACTTTCCTTTGTCCCTTAAGAGCCATTAACCAGCGGCCGAGAATTTAAATTTTGTCGAACGATGATCTTGCGATCGTACCCTTGCAACGGTACTGGGCGGTTCCGATGAGAAAGATTAATTATTCTCCATACCAGTATTTTAACATACTAACTCAATATCGATTTTATTTCATTCCAAATTTGCTTTGACAAATAACCACATTCAAAAATGCTCAAACTCGTGATGATAAAACAATTGAAATTATGTACTTTTTGTAATTATTTTTTTATAATTTATAATTTTTCAATAACGTCTAAGCAAAATTATAATGTTTTTTTTTTAAATATATTAGTTTGCAAGAAGGTAAATAAATAGATAATCTGAAGTATTTTAGTCACAAAACAAGGGCGCGGGTCTTTTTTTAAAAATTTTATTTGAACTAAAATTTAAATTCTGAAAAGCAGCTTTATTGATTTATTTTACTGCATGTTTACATGATTTGAAATGTTTGTTGTGCAATTAAAATTTTGTTTGAAAATTTTCAAATCCGCCAACGACCTACGGTAAAACTTTATTGTACTAAAAATAAACATATTTTCTCAAAATTTAAAAAATGGCTTTACTGGAAAAGAGAACAGTCTTTCGAAACCAATTTATAATTTTTTGTGGAAAAGAGTCAATAATATGTCAACGGAAATATGTCAAAATGACATATTTCCGGTTTTGTCTGGTTACTCCCTTTTAATATACAATAGGCAATTATCAGAGATGCCTGGGTTCGTGAGGTGATGTTTGTTTGAGGTGTTTGGAGTGAGGTGAGGATCTGGCGGCGGAAGAGTCACCAGCTGCATGGCAGGCCGGATCGGGAGAGAATGGTTGAGGGAGTCCTTTTGACTTCTCCAGCCGTACTCTCTCGGAACATCGCCTTGCACCGCAGTTATACAGATGGATTCATACGTCCCTCACTTCTAGAAGACACACTGACTCCCAGATTCTTACCCACCCTTCATACCCTTTTCCTTCCCAGAACTTCCTCCCTTTACTTTCCTAAAAACCCTCCACACAGTATCCCTAAAGATGACATTGACCCTGAGGGGAATTATTTTCCTCAGGGCCTCCTGTGTAGAGCAAATGTAAAAAAAGTTGTATCATAAACTAAAAACATCTTGTACACGAAAGATATTCAATACTAGAATTAAGAAAACCTTATAATGTGAAGTCTTGGCTGCGGAAAATATCACGCATTCCATCACGTATATTTAATTCGTTTTTTATTGTTTTTTCCTTAATTGCTTCTTTTTTAGTCTGGATCATATTGTAAAATATACATTTTATCACACCATGAAATATCAACAATAAAATTAAGTCGTAGACCACTTGCTGCAATACGGTCCAGGCAAGCGTAGCAAGAGGGGAAAATAATAAAATATAAAATGCAGTTCTATTATGTTAATTTGTTTTTGTAATGTTGCAATTTTTTTCTTGTTCTTAAATATTGTGTTCACAAATATAGTAAAAAATAATTATATGATATTTTGCATTGTATACCCAGTTACATACCAAATAAAAATATTATGTGATAGTAACGCAGACCCGAGAAAAAAAAATTGGTTGTCTGTAAAGTCGGTTTAACGTCATAATAAAACTTTTACATAGAATACACTCACTAGCCGAACGCTTAGGCCGATCGTGCCTCTCTATCGTTTGTTCCGCGCTCTCGCTTGCACGCTCGGCTCAGGCGGAACGTGACAATGAGTCATGGTTTTTCGTGATCAACTGCTTGAATTGTAATTTGTTTGCATAGACCTGCAATTGATAGATCTCAAAAAAATGTCCAGAGTTGTATGATATCCCGATTGGTATGTTAGGGAATGTTACGACGCTGTGGGATGGGAGTGGGAGGCGAACGGGAAGGGGAAGTTCTTATCAACTGAACGAGCTGGCTAAAGCCATTTCAAACGATTTTTAAAACTGAAGAGTGATTTTTCGCAGATAGTATTGCCCTGGTGAAATAATTTGTTTTAAAGGATTTATTTAACTACAATCAAATAGTTTATTTGTGTTTAGATTGTGTTCAGCGGATGAAACATCGTGGTTTTAAGATTTAAAGGAAGATGTTGAGTCATTTATAGAATTCAAAGACAAAGGCGAAAAATATGGCATTAAGGTTGTGAATGTGTGCACTATGAAGAAATAAAAAATAGTGTTTTTGGTTTGAAAATTACACCCCTCAGATATATTTCAGATCTTTCAATTAAATGGTGCGAGTAGAACACACAATTTGTCTTTGAAGTCATTGAATATTTTTTTATTAGTCTTTTTATAAGACCAGAAAAAAAAGCATCGCGCCTATGAAAACCACTAAAAGTTAAAAATCTCTTACTTATGAACCCATTTTTGATAATGATTTTATTGTATAATGTTGAAAATTAAATTCTTTAGAAAATTATAGTAAAATATTTTAAAATTTTGTGCCTGAACTTCTCAAAATAAAATAAAACACGCTTTTTGGCGATGTTTTTTCTTGAATAAATCAAGGCAGCTGGTGTTAGTGGGAATTTAGACCTTACAGCCATCTAGATAAGGCGTATTATTGTTAGCGGCAATTGTTCACACGACGTAGTGCATCGCCTCGAGTCTGATCGTGACTCTAAGATACGTATTTAGGTAGCTGAAAATGTAGCCGAAGCTAGCAATGGTATAAGTAATGAGGCAAAAACTTAAAATTATCGTGGAATGGATGTTACAAATTGAAAAAGCTCAAGTAGAACGTGGAACTCTAAAAGACAATAAAGCCACTAACTAAGCAGGTGTTAAAATGAAGCTAAAAGTGTTTAATATTTAATATTTCAACTCGGGTGGGATACAAATTACCCAGAAAATGAGCGTTAGCATTTACGCGCGCAAAGTTAGTCACGGGATTCTAAAAACTTTGTGAAAAAACATTATCAGCAGGACTTCCTGCCTACACGATTCGATTTATTTAATATCCACGGTATAAATAAATCGTAAACAATGATTACATAACCCGGTTAAAACTGAAGAAAATATTGAAAATAATTTAACAAAAGAATATCAATTATTTGTGGCATTTGATCGTAAAATGACTAAGAGAATTCAATACTTCGTTCGCGTTAAAGCAGTACGAAACCATACATGATTTTACAAGCCAGAAAATGAATAAAAGCTCTGATGGATGTAACAGTAAGAAATACAAGTACATACATTATAATCCAGTCAGTGGTTGAGTTGGTATCGCGTTATCCCCACCCGATCGTCGCGTGTTCGATTCCTCGGCTGGCTAAATCCTCCACTATGACAAAAGCAACAGTTCCCGCTTACTGTGGAGGTAGAAGGAGATTTTCAAACATTGTTGGGTTATTATTAACCCGGAAATGTTTGTCTGAATTTAAAAAAAAAATGTAAAAGTAAAGGAGTCTTAGAATAAATTAGCATTGATTGAAATGATTTAACAGCGTTGCCTTCTTTACCTATCTTTTACTAACTTCATGCAACCTAGGTATTTTTAATTTTTTTTTTATTGTTTGATTTTTGACATTGTTATAGCATTGAACGTAATATTAGGCAAAACAAAATAGTGAAATACATATTTTAATGAATTTAAATTTTTATAACTTTTATTTACTTATTTTATTTCATTATTATAACATAATTTTACAGTGTAAAATAAATATAAACTTAAGTACTAGGTTGTTGTGACGTTATTTTTTTAATATATCATGAAATGAAGTTACAACATTCCTACGGTTGTTAATTTAAAAAAAAAGATTAATTTGACCTTTTTCGTTATTTGTTTTTGGGGTGTTATGCCGTGTTGCGCTACCTCCTTCTTTGGTTAAAGAAGGAGGTAGTACTTTTACCCAAATACTTTTGGCCGTCAAAATCTAAAAACTTATCTAATTTGACCTTATTCTTGAATGATACGAAATCTGTTATTTTTTTTACTTCTTCTGGAAGATTATTAAAATATTTTATACCTTTGTAAATATAATTATTGTGCATTTGTTATGTTGAAAATAAAGGAATTTGGAAGTTAAATTTATGCCTTAATGATGAGATGAGTTTAAATTTTTTGATTACATTTTCTTCGAATATTTGTAATATTGAATCTTTTTTATAGAGGTCTTCAATTTTTGGTACTTCGAAAATTTTGAACAATGATACTGAAAGGAATGTTGGTTGTTTTTCAAAATTACTTTAATAAGTAGTTTTTGTACCACTTTTACAGGAATTACAATTTTTTCATATGCACTTCCCCCATCCAAAGATTCCATACTGAATTAATGATTGGACAAGTGCGTAATAGACTTTTTTACTTTTTTGAGAATATTTCTTAATCTAATGAATGTATAGATACATTTCCTAATGCGTTTAACAAGTTCACATACGTGTCTGTTCCATTTCATATGTTGGTCTACAATTACACCGAGGTACTTTATTTCAGTTGTATGGTTTAATACGGTACATGAATTATTACATATATCTTCGTTACATTTTTTATAAGCGATTGTTTGAAATGCTCAGGCCTGGTGTTGTTATATGAACCTTTTAAAATAACAAGTTTCCATCTGTTGCGGTAACGTCACGGAATAATGAATCTATAGTAAGTAGTAAGCTTATTTAGAGTTCATTATCGCGTGACGTTACCGCATCAGATGGAACCTTGTTATTTCAAAGGATAGCTATTTAAACAGGATTTTGGAAAGTGTAGCTCTCGTTGACACGGGAAATTCAATGAGGTTAATTAAATCAAGGCTGTCTAAATTACCGTTAAATTTTTTTAATATAAATATTAAGTTGGATATAATTTTTGGATCGGGGGGAATTTTTCTATAAAAAGCTTAATCTTGGTGCGTCGTTTGTCTAAGTCTAAATAGATTAGCTATCTTCATCTGTAACACTCGCGTCCGCATTATCAAAATCACGTACAAAAATATTTTTTATTTAAAAATAAAAACCTACGATAACAGATACGTGAAACTCGATATCCTTGTCAAAAGTTTTTTTCGCTTCGCAGTTTGCGGGTTTTACAAAAAAAAATGTTTTTGAACTTCAGACCTCACTTTGAATTTGAACTTTACGTAAATTTACTTGAGCTATATTAAGAAACTATACATATGAATATTCCATTACCACCTGAACTTTTTCTCTCCATTCCTCCTCTTTTTGCTTCACTCTTATTCAAATTTTTTTATTGGAATAACTCTTGTTATAACAACTTTTGAATGCTACACCTATGTACGAGTATTAATGAAGAAAAAGACAATACTAATACATCTAAATGAAAATGTTGTGATCACACAATCAGTTGTCCAACTCGTCTTGGAAGGAGATTACTTCTTTGGGAAATAATAGAGTTCTTTAAGTTAATCTGGATTTATTAATACTTGGCGTATTACGAGTTGTGACTGCGAGTAGTCAACCTAACTAGGAGCTAGTTGAAATGGATCTGATTCGCCGTGTTTTGCGGTAGCTCCTGCACCTCGGCCCTCGACCCTCTGGAGCACCAACACATTATTAATCCAGCCGCCATCTTGCGGACTTTTGGGAACGCTCTTAGCACTACCATCTATGTGCGAATCTGAGATATATCTATCAGAAAATATGAAAAACGAAAAATAAAAAGATAATGGTCGCAAATGGGACACGAACCCACGAACTCTTGTCTTTCCGGGACAAACGCCAACCACAACTCGACCATTGGAACGTCTTATTTTTAGTAATTTTTTTCGATCTGTATTTCAAATTCAGAATTAACAATATTATCTTCGACTAATTTTTCCCGTGATTTTTAAATTATCACAATGTTCTAAATAATTGATTTTTGTAAAGTTGAGTATTTCTTTACACTCAACAACTTGTAGTTCTGTGGGTGATCTGACGACTTGCTCATCTCACTGGCACCCATCTACATAGGTACCCCTGTCGGCTATCGGGAGAAGCACTTCCCTGCTGACATCTGACGACGTCACTTGGAAGCTTTTCAATACATCACAGTTATGTTTACTTGACACACTATCTAGGCTTTTTATTTTTATTCAGCTTTACTTAAAAAAAGTTAATTTTCAACGTACAGACAAAACACATACATTAAACATCAACAAAACACGTCCATCCGTTACCCCACCGCACGTCGCGTCGCCAGCGCCGAGATCATAATGAAAATGAATTAAGTCATGCATTCATATTGCCCGGCTTTAGCGTCACATAAAGTTAGAAAGTATTAATATGTATGGCTGCACCGTGATGAAGATAGGAAGTTTGGTAGTTTAACGGTGGTAGTTTAGGCTCCGTGAGTAGAGCGGGCAGGGGTTTATCACGGATTATGTCCCTGGTCCCGCGGCTCTTACTTGTCAGCCAATCTGCTATGGACGGAAGCATTATCATTTTAGTTCTGGTCGGTTATAACCAGAAAAGCACTGGAAAGCTTATGTTCGCTGGAAGTTTAGAATTATGGTTTATTTTAATTAATCGAAAGCTTATTAGAAATTATAACATCGTAATGTTTACCACGTTTAAATTTTTTTTAACATATACGGTGGTATAGGCGGAAAACTGGTGAATCTACATCACCTTTAGAGTCGATTTTGTGATTTAGCTTTTTTTATTTCAGATTTTGTTTTCAGTTTCAGATTTTAGATCAAATTTGTAAAAAATCGGTCGCTAGTGGGTTAAATTTTTTCAAATCACTAACGGTGCTAAAGAAGTTTCACTTCAAAAAACCAGTTGGCGATGCAATCGATATCCACATGAAAGGAACTTGTGTTTTTCATTGGCGGTCCGCGCACAAATCGTGAGCCGCTACCATGGCAACCTGTCAAGAAGGCAACTGAAACGTGACAGCCGCGGCACCAGCACGTTGTCAAGTTTTCGAGTAATCTGCGATAGGTCAGATTTCCGGAAACCGTATAATCCAAAGTTCTAACTTTGGTTATCTGTGATATGCGTTAGTTATTCCTTCATGAAATGTGGTTCGATTTCCATTTTCTTTGTCAAATTTGAACTGCTTGTGCAATTGTCAGGTAAGTCCTGAGTAATTCAGACACGCGATCAAGTGGATAGGTATAAGTAGATACCTACCTATAACATAATATTGTAACAGAAAATTTAAATTATATTATCCCGCTATTTTTCACGGATCTGTACTAGCTTTTTTAAAAAATAGTTATGGCTGTATAATTAACAATTTCCGTGTTCTGATTTTAATTTAAGATTGCTAACGAGAACAAAGATCTTACCGTTTGCCAAATTCAAACCTAGTAACTACATACTAGAATACGTGGAAATTTGACAAATTATTGAAACTTTGTGTAAAATTTTAATCGACATATAACGATATAACTAGAAAGAAAAATTGTAAACAGAACCTTTTAACAGGGGCGTAGCCACGGCATTCATATAAGAGGGGAGGAAAAGGGGTTGACCCTGTATTATTATATCGGGAATACAGAATTTACCGTTCAGAAGATTATAAGCTATTATCAGTAAAGCAGTTTTCCTTTAATCGGCGTAAATATTAATACCCGTCACACTGAACGCAAAGGCTGATGGATATAACCAGGGATAATACCCAAATTCTATAAATAAATATCTCAGATACTTCCTTTTGTATTTTCTCCACCATTAGGGAGTAAGTAAAATCCACCGGTCCCCATATTATGAGCCGCTTTCCAAAATGCTACTTACTAAACTGTAATATAGAACACGAATCGCGGTCGAGCTGCAAAAATGACTGGAATTGCTTAGCAAAAATTCCAACACTCTCAAAGCTTTGTTGCATATCCTTTATATGTGGACATGAAATGTTGAAAATGCATTAAACGTGAGTCCAAAATATTTCGAAGTAACAACGTGCTTAGGGTGATACTTAAAAGATTTCAAAATATACTCTTTCTCAGATGGCACTAAATATATATTTTTTAACACTTATTCATCAATTAATTGTAACAATTGTAATCATTTTGTTTAGTTATCATTGATTCTATTGATAAAAAAGCCTAAAAAATACATTTATGAAAAAAAAAACCTTTTCAAGTTTATTTTATTACTGTAATTTATTATCCAAGATACATTTTTTTTGGTTTATGTCACCTCACTAGGCTCAGCCTGTTCCGAGGTAGCAGGAATTAAAAATAAAAAATAAAATAAAATTATTAAAATAAATTAATTAATAGAGTTGAAAGAAATAAACAGAAAATGAAAATGAATGAGAGAAATAGAAAGGAAAAGAAATGAAGAAGAGATGAAAGAAAGAAATAAAATTATTTGGGGAAAAAAGTTTAAAAAAATACAGGTGTGTTACTATTGTAACGTAAAAGTTATCATGCCGCAGTATTTAATGATTTTGCTGACTTTCCATTTGTGAATTTTGTGTTTTAGATTTTTGCTTTTGGTCAAGTGAATATCTTTATACAGTTTTTAACGTCTTCATTGGCATTATGTTTAATTTGTTATTATATTTGTTTATTATGTAAAAAAAAAAGATGAATCAATTGTTTACGCCCGTAAGTACGCAAAATGAATGTGAATAAATAGTTTTGTCCATAAAGAATTCTTTCAAGAAAGGCATGCAAATATTGGATTGAATCACCAAAACTATATTGTAATGTAAAAATTTTAAGGCATTTGCAAAAAGTGTTTTTTCCCTAAAATAATTAAACTTGCGCTATCTATGAAACGGCAGATTATGATTTCTTTTAAATATCACCTTAAGCCGCCGCTATCCGAATTTATACCGATTTCTTACACATTCCCGTTAAACATTTGAAGTTTTTAAGCTCTTAAAGATAATATCTAAATACGTTTATGCCGAAAGGCAATTTATATGAAATTCCCTCGATAGAAAAAAATTATTAAAAACAAGTCTTTTTCTATTATTTTACAAGTTATATTTGTGAAAAAATTCACAATGTTTCTTTAAGTGATACTTAAGATACCTTCCACTAAATTTTTGCTCTATTTTAAACGAGTTATGTTTTATTAAGCATTTTCGCAATTTTCGCTTCAATTTTATGACTTAAAATATTAGCGCGCTCTGTCCAACATTTGTAATTAAATTTCTCTCCATCTTCTTCTTTTTGAGTCGGGAAGCACCGCCTTAAGAGATGAATAAGACATTTTGTAGTTAAAGTAAATCGTTTTGTTCGCTTTGTTGTAGGATAAAGATATTGAAATATGAGAGATGTACGGAACATTTCTTCAAATTGAATTCTAATTTATTGATGTGACTTCATTCGACGAAAGAATTTAAATCGCTTTGAAGCTACTAGTAATTTTCCAAGGTTTTCTTTAAGAGAAATAGTTTTCCATACTACGAAAAATTCTGTGTCTCAGAAATTGTTCCGAGAACTTTGCTTTCTCTGAATACACTCAATTTTATTCCATTGAGTTACCTAAAAGGGTAGGAGTTTTACCTCAAACACCTTACCAATCTCAATCCCTTAATAATGACTTTTCCACAGGGTGGATTTAAATTATTAATTGTGTACTTTGCTAATGACGTGGATTTCAATCAGGGAGTATTTTACTTTGATAAGTTAAGTCATTGGAGACTGCTAAAACCATTTGTGCTAGTGAAATTTAATTAAGTTAGTTAAGTTCTATCGATCTGTTAGTATTACAAAAGCAGCTATTCTAGAGCTCGTTTTGGAGATAAATCTAAATCATCATATTCCACTGACATTTTTTATCATCATCTTCACGCCCTACATATAAAATGTAATAAAAATCGAGTGCAGTTCACACGCAATAGAAGCGAAACTTCACCAAAACAATCTCAACCAATAGGAGCCTTGAAAAGTGAGATCATAAGCAAAGCGTCCAAAGAATGCAGTTTGAAGCTTCATAGGTACTGTAATGCGCCGTTTCCTATTCATATCTCAACCAATAGGAGCCTTGAAAAGTGAGATCATAATTAAAGCGGCCAATGAGCTCTGTTTGACGGCCGTTGTGGTCTAGCCGTAAGGCTTCTGACTCGCAATCCGAAGTTCGCGGGATCGAATCCCGGCGTGACAAATAAATTTTATTTGATTAATTTGTGTTATTTAACAATTTATTAATTTAATATAACATAAAGTATATTTGCGGCACGTTCCAGAGTGGAAGATACTCTCAGTATCGCCCTGGTGTAAGACCACCATTCAGAATTGAAACGTTGCTTGAAATGGCTTTAGCCGTGTTTGGTGACCAGATCTGAATAGCCAGATACTTCCCCACCTTCCTCTTCCCCATCTCCTTCCCTCCCCACTACCTTCAGCCTCACAACATACCCCAATTGGGGATGCCATAGTCCCACTGGATTCTTGTGCGGTATTCATGTAAAAAATATTCAAAAAAGTTTAACGTTTCGTAGGTACTGTAATGCGTCATTTCTGTTTCATCCAGGTTTCAAAATCACAAGGTGCTAAAGAAGTTTCACTTAAAAAATTCCGAGAAAATTTAATAAAGACAATGTTCTTCAATATCAGCTTTATGGCTCCTTCGCCATTAATCTTAATTTGTATGCGTCGAAAGTTCCAAGGTATTAAATTAAATTAATAAACTTAATAAATCTTGCTTAAAATGCTGAGGTTTTGATCATGGTCGCGTAATGCTTCTAGTTTGGCATATTTCGTAGCGGAAAAAAGTTTTTCTCGGATTAAAGTACTAATATCTAACTTACGGAATGGATGAATCTGGTAGATTCCTAATCCATTTTGATGAAGCACCGAATAGTGGCTGACGTTAACTGGATTCCGGGCATTATTTTTCACGGTCGTTGCTTATTTTCAAATATGGTAAAAACCGTATTGAAAAACGAGATTAGTTAAAAAAGTTTTTTAAATATATTAGTTTAGTTTACTTTAGGACATAAAACAAACACGATGCCCAAAAATGTACATACATGGATGTTTGAAAACATGTTATTTTCAAAAATTATAATGAAAATGGTAACCAAAATAATTAGCTAAATATGCTAAAAGTTAATGACAAACAAGAATGGATAAGAGATATAATACAAATAGGTCCATTAACAATTTGTTATTCGCAACTGTGCTGATGAGACTCTAATATGTTAGGTATATTATTCGTGTCTTTATATATATAAAGGGTTCCAACGCAATATTAGCTTAATTCGATTAATTGTAAAACATTTTTTTAATGTTTAAAAGATATTAATAAATATTTAAAAGCGTGACTTGCAAAAGATGCCATTAATTTTTGATTTTACTCATTTTAATTTCCTTAAAATAATTCATGTAAATAATTCACCTATTAACGAGGATTTTATGACTTATTTTAAATAAGTACATTCTCATTTTTATTAAACGTACTTATTTCGGTTTTCAATGCATTTCATTTCAAATAAAAAAAAAATCGTTTAAAAAGTGTATATCATATCGGACAAGCGATAATGTAGGTGCTAAGTTATTATAATTGTGGGAGTTTAAGTTTATTTCAAAAATTAAAAATTCTTTGTATAAAATGTGTTTTTCGTTTGTTTAAATGTTTGACACATATCGTTATTTCTAGAGCTTATTTAAAGTCGAATGGTAGAAAAAAATATTTAAACCTTTTGAAAGGCGATGATGAAGATAAAAGGCAAATATTTTTAATAAATACTATCATCTTCACAAATCCTACAATTATAATATCCATGATTTTTCATGGGTCTGCGCTAGTTGCTGGTATAAAATAAAAGCATAAGGTTAAGCTAATGAAATTCAGCCTAAGATTTGTACAGTACGGCTTACACCTTTTTATTACCTAGTTTTTCTATTCAACTTCGCACGAGATTATAGTAAAAAAAAAACAAATTTACAAAATGGCTTATTGTTTTTACAATACTCCACAATTGAAATTGCCAACTAAATATACAGATTCAAGACGAAAAAAAGCTATGCAAATTTCATAACGTCCAACCTTTCAACCTATGCACGTCTACTGCTAAAAGCCAAATAACTAAAAATCCAATCGTCAGAGACGACATGCCAACAAATATGGAAAAACCAAATAAATTTAATGAAATCCTAGTAGACTACTCCCTTCCCTCTCGCCCATAATATGTTGTATATAAACTGTAGATTAAGAATTATTTATACCAGAATATGGCTTTGACTGAAACCGAATGCTGAAAAATAAATAAAGTAAAAATAAATTTTATATGTTTTTTATTATATTATTATGCATGCAGGTGGAGACTTAATTGTTGCAAAACAAAACAATTAAGTAAGTACTTACTTACTTAAGAAATTTTCTCAGGACTGAAACAAACATATTCGTGTGGTAGTGAAAATAAGTTAACCCAAGTACAATTTTATGAAATAAGTCACAGTCCGTGGCGCGGCGGATAAGTCGGAATCACCTCTCGTCATTTGACCCAACTTCCTTAACCCGTCACCTAACAACCTCCACTCACCATCCACCCGTACATTTATCCCAGGCATGGGAGTTAGTTTGGGAATAGCAAGACACTTAACACGACACAACGGTAGAATTTAGAAGGACGTTGGATGACCAAAATCACCGAGCGGAAAATCTCTGATAGCGTGGTATTTCGGTTGATAATTTCTATATGGCTCAATTAGAGAGGCGGGCTAGGGTATCGCCGCCCCGGGAACCATTCATTGGATAATCAACATTGACCGATAACATAACCAACTAACATAATAATTAACATAAACAACATAACCAACATTCGACCGGTCAGCAGTTGAGTGGGCATCGCGTTTGGGTCCCTCCCGGACATCGCGTGTTCGATTCCTCGGCTGTCTAGTCCTACATCACAACACAAGCAACATTTTTGGCTTTCTGTGGTGATAGTAGGAGATTTTCGAACATTGTTGGATTATTCGTAACCCGGGAATGTTTGTCTTTCTTTTTAAAAAAAAGCTCTGCATTGACCCCAAGTGTTTCATAACGTTTGATGACTTAGAAGGGGTGCCATGGTTCATGGGGTAAAGTTTGTCTTGGCGGCGGATGCATCTGTCTACCACCCGCATGGCTGGCCGGATCGGGAGAGACCGGTTGAGGGAGGCCCTACGGCCGGATTTTAACGCAGTACACACCGTGACCACCAATTACTACGCACCCCTCATACAGAGAACTTTCTCTCCTACATTTTCTTAAAATAACCCTCCACAGAGCATCCTTAAAGATGACACAGGCTCCAAGGGAAAATATTTTTTGTGCTTTGTGCTAGAGCGTCTATTCTGCCATGCGGTATCTTGAACAAGTTGTGGCGATGACGACGGCTTCGGGCGTGTATAATAATGGGGTATTTCCACTTTTTTTTATTATTGAAAAAAATTAAGCAAAAAATTACGATGATAACGGAATTTTTATTTTATTTTTATGACGACGACTTAACTTTCTATAACGTTTTAAAATACGCCTTTTGAAAATGCCCCCAAAACGATGTTTTTGCCCCCGTTCACTCTGTGACGTCACAGGCGCCTCTCATCATGCGATCGCCGCCCGTAATTGACTGCAGTGAGTTCGTAAGTTGTACTTGGTGTTATTTATTGACTTCCAGTTTGCTCGAATTATATCTTTATATTTATCCTATATTTTCCCACTTGCAAAACGTGTATAGTTTGGTACACATGTTTACAAATACTACAAGAAAAATCCAAAATAAGATGTTTAAACGACCCTTTCTAAGGCGACAAAAAATGTCGACCGTGTACGAATGTTGGGCGTGCGTTTAATGTGTGCGCCGAAGGGTTCAATGACGCTAGGTCCTCGGAGCATCTTCTATTGAAATACCGGTAGAACAAGGACACCATTCCCATCTGAAACCTGCACGCTAAACATTGCAATCCGTTTGTTTGAGAGGGAAATCTATCGAACGGACCGCCCGTTTGTGCTTTCTGAATTTTCAAGTATTTTGGGACTCTAGACCAAAGGTGGCTGCCAAATTCAACAGGTGGACTTGCGATTTGTACAGGGTCAGCAGTTGTGTAATCTGCAGTATATATTGGCCCTTAGTACAGTAAGAAGAAGAAGTAGGCTTCGATGGAGCCCCGTGCCTTTTTTTTCAGATTTAAATTTTAAACTACAAAAAAAACCTTTCGTTTTTGACTATTTAAATTCATAATTTAAACGTGGAAACACCTTTATATACAGTCGTAAGATGGATATCTACACACTAATGACTGCCTCCGTGGTCGAGGGGTAAGGCTCTCGACTAGCAATCCCGGTGTTAATATGTATATAATACACTATATAAATTTTATAATAAACGTGAAAAATATATATTTTTATTTATTTTAAATCAAGACATACATTCCTGAGTTACGAATGATCTGACATTATGTGAAAATCTCCTACTACCACCACATAGGAAACAGGATAATGTTGCTTGTGTCGTGATAAAGAACCCAAACGCGATGCCAAATCAGCCACTGACCGGTCTTTGAATAAGTTTTTTTGCATTTCACAATTTATTCGTTTAAAATAATATGTACTATATTTGCGGCACATGAGAGTCCAGAGTGGACGATACTTTCAGTATCGCCCTGGTGTAAGACCACCTTTCAGAATTGAAACGTTGCTTCAAAGGCTTTAGCCGTGGCTAGTGACCAGATCTGCATAGCCAGGTACTTCACCACCTTCCTCTACCGCATCTTCTTTCCTCCCCACTACCTTCAACCTCAAAAAATATCCCAAATGGGATGCCATAGTCTCACTGGCTCCAGATGTTTGGGAGCAGTTGGGACTTTTGTGCGGTATTCACTTAAAATAAGGAAATTTACTTGTAGAATGGCCAAAGTTTTAAACGTCATTTTATGACAGGGAAGTTATGTAACGAACTGACATTTGCTGTTTTGTTCCAATTTAATTTTAAAAGGGCCGGAATTAACTCTATTTTGTCAAAATATTGAAACCATTATATAACGTATATAAAATGAGGGTTTGTGTAAATAAAATGTTTTCATTACCATATCGTCTTAGAATCCCGAAATTTAGGGCTTAGAAAATTACTGTTACTCATTGTAGCGTCTATTTTAGGCAAGTTGTCGGATTACGCCGTTAAAAATACTACTGTCAGTCATTACAACTGGACAATATTATATAAAACTGTAGAAACAACACAATCATCTTAAATATGAAATAAAACCGTCCATAACCCCGAACAAGTCGAGAATGTTTAGATGTTTGATAGTAACACGGTGATAAACCTCGGAACGGCGACTCTAGTGACGTCATGTTGCGTACAAGCAGTCATGGGCCGTTTTCGTTTCGTTCCGTTTACGCGTATTTTGAAATCAATAATTATGAATGAAAATATTAAAATTAAACATTTTTAATGCGATAACCATGTTCAGAAAAATAATCTTTAAATCTTCCACATGTTTTTAGCGGTATACCTGGTTTGTGGAAATACCCCATTGTACTTGCCAGGTCACAGAATTCCGTGAGTAATGGGCTGTCAACGTTTAAACTAAGTATTGAAAGATTTTTTTTTTCTAGGCTAAATCTATTCGTTATTTTCTAGGCTAAATCTATTCGTTGCCTCCGTTCGCTACCAGATGGGATTTTCGTCAGTTGTCCCAAGAGCAAGCTGATGAGATAAGCGAGAGTCTGTAGCGGGTGGGACGGGGATCACTTAGCTCGATCTCTCGCAACCAACACCCAACCAAGCCCTCGCCAGCTTCCTACTTCACCCATCCATCAATCGGAGTTGGGAATACACATATACCTACAGCAATACACTTTGCACTTGAGAACTTTGAAGGATATTGGACTGCCAAATAAAATAATATAAATAGCTATTACCATCAGACATAGTCGTCAAAAACAATCCGGTAGTTGAAGAGCTTTTTTTATCTAAAAAAACCTTTTTTAATGAAAATCTCTAAATGCACATTCAATTAACTGAAAAGCATCATTGAATATGATGAAAAATAAAAAAAAATCATTCTTAAATTGAACTTTAAATTACTTCCACACCGATCGTGTGGTGGCGGTGACCAACCCTACAATTCTGAATTTCAACAGCGAATCGAACGCGGTTTCGTTTTCAAAGCGAATCGGTCATCGAACAGCGAATTCGGCGTTGAATCCAACTGCCTACAAAATTGATGCTTCAGTTTCCATAATATTGATTTCGATTCGTAAAGCTAAAAAAATAATAATTTCAATCAATTTTTATTCTACTCTCCCGTAATAATATTGAAAAATATAATAATATAAAAAATGTATTATAATAAATAAATAATTTCACAAAAATAATGTTTATTGAATAGTTTCGTAGCTTCTTCCATACAAAATGACAATACTTGTTGAAAATAAAAAAAAAAAACTTTTGGAGAGTGATGACATCACACGATTCTCACTAGATACGGTGGTTTTAGGGGGATCTTGAAAAATTAAAACTTTGACATTTATTTTAACGATTAAAACTAACTATAAAAATAAAATAAATATACAGCTATTTATGTTAGAAGGTTCATTATTCATTAAAAAAAAATGGACTGGTATTCCTTATTGTGCATTCTATTTTTTATTATTTAATATATGTATTTCTTCAAAAAATATACATATTCACATGTTATAACAGTATTATAAAGGAAAATAAAAACAGCCTTTCCTCACCATAATGAGATAAGATTCACGTGTTTGGTGAGAGAATTCTAGCTCAATTATATAAAATCATTCAAGAAAGTTAACAATAAAATACTATAAGAAAAATATAAGTAAGAAAAATGCACGATTTATCAATTATAGATTTCAAACACTTGAAACCAGTCTAGTGTTCGGAATCCACGAAATAAATTCCAGTTGCGGATTCATGTGCTGACGCATTTCGAATGAAACCTTTGTCATGTTCCAAGTGTAGTTATAAAATTCAAGCTGCGAACTATGTGCTGCAACAATCAGAGGAAAACCATTTTCGAGTTCTGGGTTTAGTTTTGAACCTGGTTCAGACCTGGAACATACAGATTCACTTTTAAATAAAAACAAGCTTTGTTTTCCGAATACCGGATGGAATTCGAAACCGTTCTAAGGTTCTGAGTGGAGAATGGGTTTAAATATGCTGCAAAATTCTAAGGAAAACCATTTGATTGTTTCGCGTGTAACCGTAATTTTTGCGTTTTGTGTGTGTAAAATCACTTTGATGTACAGAATCCTTGTCGCGGGATCTGCTGACAAATTTTGAAGCAAATTCACCAGTTCCAAGTGAAAGATGTGAAATTTGAGTTGCAGACTATGTGCAGTAAAGATAGGAGGAAATCGTGAACTTTTTTTTTTATTACATGAGATCCACACAGGATGCCTCGAGGAAAATAATTTCCCTCAGTACCAATAGGTTTTTTTTTAGGAAATGAAAGAAAGGAGAGTTCTGGGAAGGAAAAGGGTATAAGGGGTGGGTAGGAATCTGGGTTTCAGTGTGTTCTGGTTATCCACCTTCAAGATCTAGACAAACTTCACCACATGAAACCAGGCACCCCTGCTAAATCACCAAACGTAGCGAACCACTTGGGGTGACCTATGGCAGCGTGCTGCGAACTGCGTGAAATAATTCATTTAAGCTCAGGACTCGCAGAAAGATTCTCCATTAAAAAAAGTTAAAACCATTTATTGGACAACCAATATCTCTGGCGTATGCCACCCCAAATGGTTTGCTACGTTTTGTGACTTAGCAAGGATGTCCGGGTTCATTCAGTGAGGTGTGTTCAGATCTTGGCGGTGGATGCGCCTGCCCACCAGCTGCGTGGGGGGCCGGATCAGGAGAGGCCGTTCCGGGGAGACCCTTTGATTTCTCCAGCTAGTCTCTCTCGACCCATTGTCTCGCATTGCAGCGGGAAGGATTGATTCATAAGTCTGTCACTCCTGACACCATATTTCTACCCTCCCCTCATATCGTTTTCCTTCCTATTCCTTTCCTCAAAAATATCCCCCACACAGCATCCTCAAAGATGACAAAGGCCCCTAGGGAAATTATTTATCTCAGAGCCTCCTGGGTGGATTTAATGTAAAAAATTGTTCCAAATACACAGTTAAAATTTCAGTTGCTTGCTGTTTCATCTACTGAAGAATTTCGAAGGAAAACTTTCTTATGTTCTGAGTGGAGTATAAAATTATAGTTGTAAAGTGCTTTTTTTAGCATATTAATGACTCGAAATTTGGAGGAAAGCCATTTGCATATTCTTATAATTATATTATATATCTGGGATATTAGAAGTGCGTATGTCTACTTTCTTAATCGCCCGGATGAAGTTTTCGTGAAAAAAGCTGAATTGAAATTCTACTTTGATTATTTTTATGATATTCTTAATTTGACTTCTACTGTAGATATGCCACAATTTATCAATCTTGAGCGTTTATCAATTTATCAATCCAAATTAAAAAAAGGAGGTTTAGATACTTAACCATTTTCATGTTCTGGGTGTAGTTTTAATTAAAGCGAGATCTCGAATACAGATTCTGTGCCTCTTTGCCAATAAACCATATAAAATACACACATTCTTCAAAGTAAAACGGCTATCTATATGAAATACTCATTTTGCTACTTGCGTAAAACTACGGTAAAAATTATTTAAACAAATTTTGTGTTCGGAATGTAACGACAAATAACCAGCAGTAGTTTTGGAATAATCGAAGAAAACCATCCTCATGCTTCCATATGCCCAAAATTCGCAGGAAAACCATTTGCTTTTGTTCTGTGTGTAACTATTATTTATGCTTGTGCAGAATTACAGACTCTTATGCAGAATCACTCTTAAGTTAAAAGCAGTCCGGGAACCTTTATTCTCTGCCTTAGGTCAGGGTTACGTTCGGTGACTTAGCAGAAGTGCCCGGGTTCATGGGGTGAGGTTTGTCTAGGTCTTGGAGGCCGACGACCAGGACAGCAAATGAACCCCAGATTTCTACCCACCCCTTAAACCCTTTTCCTTCCCAGAACTATCCTCCCCTCCCTTTCTTTAAAAAAACCCTCCACACAGCATCCCCAAAGATGACATAGGCCCTGAGAGAAATTATTTTCCTCAGGGCCTCCTGTGTGGAGCTCATGTAAAAAAAAAAGTTCTATGCTCTAAACTTACATATAGCATTAATCATTTTTTTATTCGAAGAATGCATGTCGAGGATTCACCCCCTCCCCCCTCCAAGTAGATGATGTTTATTACAATGTACCCATAATGTGTAAAATACCCAATAAATGTAAAAGCTCAAATGGGGCGCCATAAAAAAAAAATTGGATGTGACCTAGAACCCAATTAGATACCCTATTTGTGTGGCGTTATGGGTCTCCGAAATGGTTACAAATTTCGAATGAATTTTATGCTCAAAAATATTAAAATATTTAACAAAAAGTTTGTAAGAATAAATAGTAAATTATAGGTTTATAAAGCGCAGTAAGCTCGACCTTTATTATAAAGAAATCAACAACAATGAGTGTATTTCGTAAACCCCTAAATAAATTTTACAACAAAGCAAAAAGCGGTGTGAGCTCAAAATTTGCTAAATTTAGTCAACTCAAAGGAACCCACAACACATTAATTCAAAGAGTCGTTTCACCAACCTCGGTTTGTAGAAATTCCCACTGCTTTCCAAAAAAATAAAATTCCTGTCTGATTGTGGCACGATGAAAATTGGTCAGTGTTGCGTTCCATTTAACATTTTTCCTTTTAAAAAGTTCAACTTGAAACGCGAATCTTTTACATAATTAATTCTCTGAATTACTCCTACGTAATGTGAACAAGAAGTTGAAAACATTCCTCTTTGATGACTCACTACAATATATTGTCGATCTACTGGCAAAATCCACTAAGTCACTAAAACACAATCCTGAGATAATCTCATTTCAATGTGTAGCAATTTTGGATTAGTGGATGAATATTTCCAAAATGGTTTTTTAAAATATTTTTTAAAATTTAGAATGAACCCTTAAGTACCTTATAAATACACAATATTAGTTGATAACAATAACAGCAACCTTTAATCAAAGATTTACAAAAAAATAAGCCTGACCTGGTGGATTTTACCAGTCAATAATGACTTAGTGTGCTTTGCTTATTAAGATTACTGTTATTATTGACTGTAACGTCGCAAAATGGCTGACTTAGTGGATTTTGAAGGATTAGTGGATTTTAAAGCTGACTTGAGATTTTGCTTGTGTTTTAACGTCTAAATCGATGTATTATTGACATTTGTGTTTGACTTAATGTGTTTTGCTTGACTATAATAATATCGGATTTATGACTTATGGTGAATTTAAAAACACATTTAAATTGAAAATATTAAATAAACGACTTAACGGAGTATGCCAATCGAAAGAGGACGATTTTTTATATAAGACCTCATACTTAAGTCACTTCATGAAAAAACGTGACTAAATGGACTTTGCCACCAGACCGACGATATTTTTTAATGAAACTTTATCACTAAGTCATATTTAGGTTGGTATCTCCTGTAATCGCGATCTCCGAGAAATTATAACTCTACGCTTTACACTTTACAGATTACACGTTCCAAACGAGTGTCGTTGAGGGTTTCTCCGAAATTCACAAATCCTCTTAAAGCCATATCGACGCAAAAGTAAAAATAGGACCCGTTTATTTTTACAAAACAAATTTGTTTATTGGGATTTTGAACCGAGTCGCTTACTTATTAATATTTCGTCGATGTAGCTTTCGCATTTTGTTTGTCTAAAGTTAAAATCATTTTGTTACCAGAAAACAGATAACTTTTGATCCAAGAGAGTGCCGCGACTTTATCTGATTTAAAAAAAATAATCTCTTTATTGAGGGAGTCATCTCCATAGAACTTTCACGTGTAATTTAAGTATACAGATTATTAATGAACTCGCTCATTGTAGAAGTGTGAGTATTTTCCAAATTGTCAAGCTATCCGCAATCCGGGAATATATAGAAGTGGAGCTGGCAGCACGGTATCGTTTCTACATACATAAGCACACACATTCACCAATATCATGGATGTTGGACACTGTAACGCTGTCCAAAATGTTGGCTAAAGAAGGAGGTAGCGCAACACGGCATAACACCCCAAAAATAAATAACAAAAAAACTTATAACAGTGAGTTAGTAGTTACATTTTTACAATCATATAAAATAAATAATTTACAGAAATACAGAGGAAAGAAAAAATATGAAAACATAAATAACAATTTTAAAGTCTTTAGAATAATATGTCATTGTAAGCTAATACAAATTAATTCTTTCAGTAAGCCAAGTCTTTAGTAAATTCCAATTGTTTGTTTTGGGCAGTTTTTAATTTCAGCAGGTAACATATTTTAACAACTGGGAATCATGTATTTTAACGTTCTTTGTCCACATTTATTTGAATGCTGAGGTACAATAGTTTCATTAAAGTTAAAACGAGTATTATGGTTGTGTTCCAGCCTGTTTATATGTAAAGGGTTATTTATGTGCTGAAATATAATTTTATACCACAGAACTGCTCTCACTGAAAGAATTTTGAGACTCTGATAAAAGTATGGAATATTATACCTTTCTTTGTACAATTTTTTTTCAGCTAATAGTTTAACCAATGAATAACGAATATTAATAATGTAATTCCCAAAAACCTAAAAAATGCGGTAAGAACCCTAAAATATCTTGTCCCAATAATTTACAACATGTTAACAATTCAATAAAAAGCTGTGAATTGATTTTCAGAAGTAAATGTAAGCAAAAAATGGTTATGTGAAATATTTGTTATGTGAATTATTATTTTTTCTTTCTTTAATTTTCTCTGGTATTTATTTTTAATAAATGTTATTAAAAATACGGTCCATCCGTCCGTCGGTCCGTCGGTCCGTCGGTCCGTCGGTACGTTGGTCCGTCGGTCCGTCGGTCCGTCGGTCCGTCGGTCCGTCCATCGGTGCACTTTTGTCTTGACTTAACATCAAATTCGCCAGTCAGTGTGAACCGACCTCGCTTCCTTTGTCCCGAAATCAGTCCCCATTAATTGAATTTCCTGCATTCATCCTTCCGTCAATGTCCTTAAAAGCTTCCGGTCTCTTGCGATACTATGTTAAGTACTTTAACTAATCCATAAGCTCCAAAGATCCACCATTCAGAACTATATTAGACAGTTTTATTTATTTATTTATATCTACCAATTCAAAGTTAACGTACAAAAAGAATTAAGTAAGTCCAGGAACTAACTTATAGGTACTCATCTTACTTATAGATATCATTCGGCAACGTTGCTTAATTCATTCTGGAGCGAAAAACTGCATACTATTGGAAATTGCTGGTATTCGATATTAGCAAACTGGTTGCATTTATGACGGTATTTTTTGTGTAGGAGGAGAAAATTGTATACGTGTGTTTATAACACCGTATTTGTACCAGTATTTGTTATCGGAGTATTGTGAAAACAAAAACATAAAGCGTACTATCGGTGGAAAAAATGTAAATACTTGACCCAAATTCTACGAGTATAACGTGTGGTACCTACTCGTAATCCAAGCTGACCTAAAAAATTGGGCGGAGGCTAATCAAAGCAGTGGATAGAAAAGCCATAGAAGAATCCGGATATTAACCAAAAGTGAGGGAAATTTAAAAACATATTTTTAATGTTTGATTAAATTTATACCAAGCACAGATCCTGCGATACCAAAGGATGATGACTTAAAAATAATCTGTTGTCAAGGTAATGTATTTTTCATGCTTCAAATAAATGCCAGTCTAAATTAATTAAAACTTTAAATTGTGTTTCTGAGATTACAGCCAGACTTTAACATCGTTAGGAAAATCACCCAGTTTTACAGTTAAAACAATGATATCTCATCAGAAGAGACTCAATACAATAATAATATTAAATACAATTTTCCAGAATCTCTCATTAAGACGGAAGTAAGTTAGGAGGGTAGTCTTCGCATTGATTTAAACAAAAAAATCGGATTTATTTTCTTCGTATACTTAATAAAAAATCTCAAGTTTAAATTTTTTTTTAAATTGCCTTTCAAAACTTTGGTTTCATAAAGGGGTACATTTTACTTTTTTGTCGTTATTTTTTAAATTAGACTACAAAGCGTGATTTTTCCTTTTTAACACTGTTTAGAACATAATTCTCACATTTATAGTAATGGAGTTACAGCGATTTATACGAGACGCGTGTGAGCTGGGACAAATATGATCTCCTGCCATTCAAAGAGAAGAAAAACGTATTTTTGAAATTTAAGTACCAGGGCCAGTCAAAAAGTACTGGCTTCTTTTTTTTCACCTTTAATTGTCAAGAAATAAAAAAATGCAATTATATGGGTCTAAAACCACACTATTGACGATTAATTTGCCACTTTTAAATATAATCTCTGTCAATTTCCAAAGTTTTGGTCCATCTTTTAACAAGGGCATGTATCCCAGAGTGGAGTAAAAAGCACGGTCCTGCTTCCTAAGGCCACCCGCCATAGCTTTTGTAGGGCGAAATACGTCTTTTAAGCTTTTTAAGGGTTGCGAAGTATTGGACAAAATTTATTGTGCATCCCTGCTTCAAAAAATCAACCATAATCAAACCCGCATAGTTTTGAATTTTTTCGTCATCGGTGAGTTTGTGTGATGCCATTCCATTGACTGCCCCTTTGATACAGGTTCCATGAAACTCATGTTTCGTGTCCGGTAACAATTTTTGTGCAGTTGCATCACCGTACACATTTTTCAATCTTTCATGAATGCGAATAGGCGCTTCACCTTCTGCATTCAAGAATTCAATCACAGACTAATACGAACATTGATATGCTCTGCTATAATACATTCAGGCATTCTCCCGGAATGCAGCTAGTTTATGTACAGTAGTACCTCTAATGGAATACACATAATATAATAAATAATCAAAATAAAATTGAATTATGAAAATAAAAATTCAAAGTAAAGCAATCAGTATTAAAATTAATAATATAATCACAAACACAGGTATTCTTTTCATTGTAAATTCTATCAATTAAGAAGTTGTACGGTTGACTGTGTAGTTAGCAACTATTCGCTGCAGATCTTCTTTAAGCACTGCAACGATGTCGATATTCGAATAGACAGTGGTATTTCATTCCAAAATTTTGATGATGAATATCTGAAACTCCCCTCAAATACAATTATTAGTTACACCGCTTGCTTGTCAGAGGGCAGTAACCGTTTTAATATTCACCTACTAAGCAACTGCGCTCAATCATTATAATGATTATAAAAGAAAACCTCCTACAGACCGAAAAATAGAAATTAGAAAATTAAGAAATATCATACAGAGCATCTCATTATTTTTCCCGTGTACCTACTAAAAAAATATGTAGATAGCGATAATCATAGAACCTATTAATAATATATCAAATACATAAGGCAAACTCTGCTCGTCTGGATTCATGTAGACCTATGTTTATGTTTAAGAATCTGAAAATTCTGACAGTCACAGACATATATACAATGGAGTTATGCATGTTAGTGCGGTCATTTCCAGTCAAGTTCCCTCAAAAAAACTCAACACATAAATACTCTACAAGGTTCACAGAAAACTTCACAAAAGCAAACAAAGCACTGTTCCAAAAAGGACCATATTACATGGCCATTAAAGTGTATAACAACCTTCCACAAAACATTAAACAAATACAAGATACACTCAAATTCAAATCATCACTAAAAACATTTCTTCTAAACAAATGTCATTATACTCTTAAATGAATAATTAACTCTGTTTTTTATTTTCAGTTTTTTTTATGTTCTCATATAATGTAACATTTAATTGTTTTTTTTTTTTAAATATATGTATCGTATAATATTTGTATTTTTTGGTTAGCTGGAAGAAATATAATGTATCTATAAGCTACACCTCTTGTACTTGTATTTTTATGAAATAAATGGTTTTGAATTTAAATTTAAATTTATCAATAGTGATCAAATAAGTTCGACGGCAACGATTTCCATTAAATTCAACGTGAAGCTTGTACCATTAATGTAGAAATGGAATCGTTAATGATTCTTTAATTTGAGTTGAATTTACTTAGCGATTCCCCCCTCAAGGGGAATTGGAGAGGAGCACGCCCTACTGTTTACAGCCCGAGAACGCCATTTGTCCCGAAATTCAATAAACCTCCATTAGTGGAGACGGCTGGATATCTGGGTGGCAAGGTGAATCGGTTGCTATATCTGAGCGGTGAGGTGTTGAGGTGCCTACATGCTGAGTTGGCCGTTTGCTAGATGTTGAGTTATTTGGGTGTCTAGGTGTCTAGGGGGCTGTCAACTGTCGATTGCTCGGATTCATGTAGCGTGTGACAGTGTACGGCAATCGTCGCAATACATCTCGGGATATCGGAACACGTGCAAGCTATTTGGCTACTTGGTAATCCAGAGATGGAAAACCATTAACAACAATCTTAAAATCACAATTTCATGAAAAATTGGCAGAACCTAACCCTTTCAGGCCTTGTGCATATTTAAAAACATAGATATTCAAATTATTTCCTCACCATTTAGAGCGATTAAAAATTGGTTGTTTGCTATTTCAAATTGCTGATGTACCTGGATTTTAACTACTAGTTCAGGCAGTTGTCATTTTTATGTTTCGAAGGGTGATTTTTGTGTTAAATTATTTCTTCCGAGCGTATTTGTAAGTTTTGAAGGTATATTTTCAATGTTCAATTTTATGTAATTTAAAAATAATTAATCCAATGTTATATCTTTTGTAAACAGTGTATATCATATGTGAAACAGGCCCCCGAGACCTGTTGTTATTTCAAAACAAAGTCTCAAAAACTTCTAAACTAAAAATGTTATACCTTTGGTATAAGTGTACGATATGTCATATGTGAAACACGTCCCTGAAACCTGATGTTATTTCAAAAGGAAGTATCAAGAACTTCTAAACTTAAAATGTTATACCTTTGGTATACAGTGTACGATATGTCATATGTGAAACACGTCCCTGAAACCTGATGTTATTTCAAAAGGAAGTATCAAGAACTTCTAAGCTAAAAATGTTATACCTTTGGTATAAGTGTACGATATGTCATATGTGAAACACGTCCCTGAAACCTGATGTTATTTCAAAAGGAAGTATCAAGAACTTCTAAACTTAAAGTGTTATACCTTTGGTATACGATAGTGTACGATATGTCATTCGTGAAACACGCCCTCGAGAAGTGTTGTTATTTCAAGAGAAAGTATTAATAACATCCAATAGTCGTGCCATTTTTTATTATTATTTTTTTTACATTAGCTCCACACAAGAGGCCTGAGAAAAAATAATTTCCCTCAGGGCCTATGTCATCGTAGGGGATGCTGTGTAGGGGGTATTTTTAAAAGGTATTAGGGGTGGGTAGGAATCTGGGGGTCAACGTGTCCAGGAGTGACAGACGTACGAATTCATCCCTCCAACAGCGGTGCAAAGCGAAGAGTCCGGCCGGAAAGGTCAAAAGGCCTCCCTTAATCGGTCTCTCTCTAAAACGCAGCAGCAGAGCAGACGCTTCCGCCGCCAAAACCTGGACAAACCTAACGCAATGAACCCGGGCATCCCTGCTAAGTCACCAAACGTGGCAAATCACTTGGGGCGACCTATGGCAGAGGTGTTGGTTATATTTCCACGTTTCTCACACGATCGTACATGGCTTTATCACACATAGGCCTCAGGGATCTCATTTCTAAAGTATTCAGTCTACTTTCATTCATCCTCTGCCAGTTCAATGCTTCACTGTAATTCATCATCGTAGGTTGGTACCTAGCTTCGCTTTTTTGGACAGTCTTTTGTTGCCGCCAATGGCGTTAAGCCCTTCCTTAATGGAATTACTTGCTTTTACCCTTCTTTCAATATCTCTATCAGCCTTCCCATTTCTCGTTAACATACTTCCCAAATAAACAAACTCATCCAACTGCTCCAAGCATTCATAATTTAAATTGTTTTTGTTCTCTCTCTTTCAAACACCACGACTTTTGACTTACGTACATTCATCATTAACTCATTCTTCATACATATTTCTTTTATCCTAGATACGAGAGACTGTACATCTTCCATACTGTTGGAAATCAGCACCACATGATCAGCGTACAACAGGTTATCCCTTTCAATTCTTGCATACAATCCTTCACATTGATAAAGAAAGTGCTTTCTAGTCTCCTCACTCTTGTCTTTTTTAGTTTTCTGAAGGTTTCACTTCTAATGCGTGTGAATTGCACACTCTAATATTTTTTTAAATCTTGTTCTGTTTTATGTTTCATTCAGATTTATTAGTAAAATCTTCTTCTTCTTCTTCATAGATACATTATATTGATGGGGATAACTTTTAAAAGTTATTCCGATAAAAATTGAAGAAACCTTTCACCTAAAATTTGTAAATTAGATACCTTTCGACAAAGGAAAATTTTTAGATGTACATATATGTACGAATATAATTGTACAGTTACAGAAAAAGCCACCATAAGTTTTCATAAAAGAAGAACCAGAAAATAAAACTTTCTTCTAGTTGTTTTCCTATTATGTAAGTGACCCGTATCACTTACGAAATCGCCAGTGATGAAAAAGTACCGTCACACATCTCTATGGGGAGACCTTTATTCGGATAGATAAATAGAAAACCGTGTTATAAACATAAATGGGTTTGCTTGTTAAAATCAAACAGGTACAGTGTTATTGCCAAATTGAGTTGAGTGTCAAAAATAATGATCAGTTTAGTTTTGCTTGTTTCTTTGTTTGTTCCTTAGGGGCCATCCATAAATTACGTCACACCTTAAGAGAGGGGGGGGGGGGAGTAGAGAAGTGTGACAAGGGGTATAGGGGGGGTCAAAAAATCATGAAATTCTAGTGGGGAGGGGGTCTCACTAATGTGACAGGGGAGGGGGGGGTCAAACAGTCATGAAATTCGTGTGGAGTAATTTATGCATGGCCCCTTATGCGTTCCTACACCATTCATCCTTTGGTGATTTGATATGGGCATGGTTTACGTAAAGTGAGCTCTGGCGTTATGAAATTTATGTAAAAACAATTGTAATAGGTGACATGCGAATTGTTTGAAAATGAGTGAATTTCAAATATTTTCGCTATTTGTTTTTGAGGTGTTATGCCGTGTTGCTCTACCTCCTTCTTTAGCCAACGTTTCGGACAGCATGAGGGCAGATGAGTGATCATCACATCACTCATTTCGACCGGTCAGTGGTTGAGCGGGCATCGCGTTTGCGTCCCACCCAGATTCGATTCCTCAGCTGACTAAGTCCTCCATCACAACACAAGCAACATTTTCGGCTGTCTGTGGTGGTGGCAGGAGATTTTAAAACATTGCAGGGTTATTCGTAACCCGGGAATGTTTGTCTTTCTTTTTTTTTTCAAAAAGAGAATATTATTGATGATAATAAACACAATATTAAACATATTAGAGTTCTTCATATTTATATTCAAAAGTACTATAATGCTGTCGCGAGGACAGTTGAAAAAACCGAAACTAGTTCTCTTACTCGTGTGAATGTATCACAAAACAGTGTTTAAAAATAAAATATTCTTTTATTTAGGTAATAATAATGTAAAGTCATGTAGTGAATGCTTCCTTCTGTAAAATTTAGAAAATAGTAGTTTTATCTATGAGGTATAGTTTTTTTATGAGATGCAGATGCAGTGTTGTACTTCCTCTTTTTTTTAGCCAACATTTTGTACCTACAGTGTTACAGAGTCCGTCATCAGTGCAGATGTGGTTAAGTGTTTGTTATATGTGCAGAAGGGACACCGTGGTGCGCGCTCCAATATTCTTAGGTCCGGTTTTCCCAAAGATATTGAAATACAAGGGTGATCCAGTACAATTAGTGAAATTTAATTTGGTTTTCGGCGTTTAGTTGTGGGGTAGCCATCAAGTATCGGAAGCCAACTATTAAATCTGTAAAATTTAGGTAATAGTAGTTTTAACTTATGAGGTATAGGTATGATTTAAGGTTTTCACGGCCAAAATTGGTTATTTATTTTTGGGGTGTTATGCCGTGTTGCGCTTCCTCCTTCTTTAGCCAACGTTTCGGACAGCGTTACATCATCAGGGCAGATGTAACGCTGTCCGAAACATTGGCTAAAGAAGGAGGTAGCGCAACATGGCATACCACCCCAAAAATAAATAATAAAAATGATGAGGTATAGTTTTTATTTATGAGGTATTATGCCGTGTTGCATGTCCACTTTTTTCAGCCAACGTTTTGGACGGCGTTACAGAGTCCATCATCAGGGCAGATGTGGTGAAGTGTATGTTTATATAATATGCAGAAGCGACAGAGTGGTGCGCGCTCCAATATTCTTAAGTCCGGTATTCCAGTACAATTAGTGAAATTTAATTTTGGCGTTTTTGTGTAGTCATCAAGTATCGTTGTGGTGTAGCCATCAAGTATCGGACGTCAAGAACTATTAAGCCTAGTCCCAACCAGTGGCGGCTGGTGCTCACAAAAATGGGTGGTGCGCTAAAAAATCTTCGTATATATTTTACAACGCCCTTGAGGTGATTTTTCACAAAGACGGCGCTCTAAAAATTATCCTAATATTATACATAAATTTAATTTATGAAACAATCCTAACCGTTAGCAGACTAGGTCGATCCCCGGTTGTCTCAGAGTGGCAAAGACATCGGTGACCCTGGGTATAGATTAAATTAGGCGTTTTTCAATGCTTATCACTGAAAATGCATGAGTCTATTTCGACTAATTGTATTTTCATAAGAAAGATTTAATTATTTTTAAAGTTGAAAAACACCTTTCTCTCTCTACCGGCGTCATAGGGATTGTTCACACATTTCTTAAACAATTTAACACACTCCGAAAAAACATCCGAAAACCCATTTTTATAAAATAATTGTAAAATAGATTGACCGTTTACATTTGTAAAGTCGGCATCGGCAAATTGTAAATTGTCAATAGCTCATTCCTTAGTTAAATCTTGCTTGTACTGGAGATATTTGAATACAATATTAATCTCCCACACTTCTTTACAAATCGCCGATCAAATGTTGAATGAAAAAGAGTAGATGCTAATTTAAAAGACACAATATCGAAAATAATATGACACAGACGCGTCCCCGCTTAACACGCTAGTGAACAAATCGTACCTTCTGATGTGGTGGAAAATTTTGGAACGCCGTTCGCATTGCCGTTATATTTTCAAAGCATAATACGAGGGGCGGCTGAAAAGTTTTGAGCCTAAGGTATTAAAAATGCTGATAGAAATGTATAAAAAATTTATTTTTCAATATAATCTCCCTCTAATTCAATGCACTTCCTACATTTATTAAAAAGAGCTTTTAACCCGTTAAAAAAATATTCGCCGTCTTTGCCTTCAAAATGTTCATTTACGGCCGCCTTCATTTCCTCGTCACTTGAAAATCTCCGTCTTTGGAGGTCCTTTTTCAAATTGGAAAAAAGGATTTAATTGCTAGGGGCCAGGTCTGGACTGTAGAGTGGGTGGTTTATTTCTTCAAATCCTGTTTCAGCGAGGGCACGCTTTGCAACTCTGGCAGTGTGGACAGGCGCATTGTCTTGCAAAAACTGGACTCTTTTTGCAAGTTTGCCTCTCCTTTTCTCGACAATCACTTGACGAATCTTTGTCAACAATGCGGCATAGTAGTCGCCGTTCAATTTAGTATTTTTGGGAAGGTAGTCAATGAACAAAATTCCTTCACAATCCCAAAAAACAGTGGCCATGAGCTTGGATGCCGATCTTTCCACTTTGAATTTCCGTGGCGGCTTTTCTCCCTTTTCTATCCACTGTATTGATTCTTGTTTGACTCCGGATCGTATTGTCTAATCCATGTTTCATCGACAGTAACAAAGCGAGAAAAAACATCGTCAGGGTTATCGCCATAGGTGTCCAAAAACTCCTCCGAAGTTGGGACGCGACGCTGCTTGTCAAGCGGGGTGAGCATTTTCGGCACCCATCGCGCACACACCTTTTTCATATGCAAATGATTGTGCAAAATGTCACCGATTCGTTCTTTGCTAATGCCTATGGCTTTAGCTAACTGCCACAACTTGATTCGCCGATCGTCCAGAACAACATTTTTCACTTTTTTTAATGTTTTCTTCGGTAACGGCGGTGTTTGGGCGTCCCGACCTGGGATCATCTTCAAGCGACTCCCTGCCGTGTTTGAATTCACGGCTCCAACGTTTTACGGTGGCAAATGAAGGTGCTGACTCCCCATAAACTGCAGACATCTCTTCAAATATTTCCGTCGGCGTTTTGTTTTCCTTTGTGAGGAATTTTATGACAGCTCTGCACTCCAATTTCGTAGAAAGCGCTGATGAGTCAGACATGGTGATGTTTAAGGTTCAATTACTAAAAATGTAATGATGCTAATGACATGAAACTTGGTATTTATATTATTTAGAATACCCTCAATTAGTGGTGTGCAGCGCTACTCATTAGTGATGATCATAGGTACTTAGGCTCAAAACTTTTCAGCCGCCCCTCGTACCTACCCACGATTTCGACTCATTTGAGAATTTTGCTACATTTTTGTGCAATCCTTGGAGCGCTATTCAAAACGAACCACCGCTCGGAATATAGGTGCAAAACGTTCTGCTTTTTTGTTACGCACACAGTGATAGACACCTATACTATGCATGCATTATAACCGGAGTGAGTTTAGTGTTGTGACTTGTGATGAGGCGTGTCGTAAATTATTTATTTGGTCTTCGGCGCTCGATAATTTTTATTTTGGTAGAAATTCAGGGAGTGCGTTGCTCCTCCGCTCCTTACAGCTAGCCGCCACCGGTCCCAACGCGCGTCGTCTCATTAATATGAATGGGATTTTACTGTACAGTACAGTAGTTTGTAGGCATTACGCAATTTCGATAATGCTCGTGGTTTTCCATACCGTTTTGGGGCTAAAAACGCAATGAAAAAAACCATTTTACGTTCTTTCTCATGGGCCATTTTTAAATAACGGTTCATCTGCGGAAACACGTTTCGCCGGAGTTTTTAACCCAAATTTCGTCGTCAATCGATGCCGCCGCGCGCCGTAGCGAATATTCGCCGAGCTTCGCCGTGACAAACCCCTTTTCATTTTATACAGAGATTTAGATGTTACCTCCGGTGTGACATTCCGGGCTTATTTGCTGGGAGAGAGCCACGTGCAGAGTGCTTTATGGATAAAGATTAGGTATCACAGAAAGAGGAAGTAAGATGTCAGAGGGATGATAACATCCGGATTGAGAAAACTACTGCTGAATAAAATAAAATCTGTTTGTACAAGTAAAATATATTTACTGAACTCCTATTCTCTTAACTTCTTAACTCTTTGACTGCGTTTATTCCTATCAATTCGTGATCATCGGATTGGATAGCTCTCCTAAATTTCTGCCTAATGATCAAAACGCAATTATTGCGATAAAAAATCACGGAAAAATAAAGTTTCTAAGAACAGATCTAATTGCTCCTAACTGTCTGAAGCTATTGGGACTGAGACACCCCGATTGCACTATGTAGTGGGGCTGAGGGATTAGGGAGGGAAATGAGATGGAGAAAAGAAAGGTTGGGAAGTATCTGGCTATTCAAATTTGCTCACTAAACACGTTTAAAGGTATTTTATTCAACTTCTTTCGATTTCGAATGGTGATCCTCCTGCCTCGGGAATGTTTTGACAGAAGGTCACATTATTACAGTTGTAGTTTTGTCAGAAGTTCACAGTAGCGGAATCACTGTGATCTGCTGATACTCGTAGGAGAAATAATCCATTTATTTGGAATAAAATCCTAATGAATTGATTATTTCTGAAAGAATCCAAAAAATGAAGGGTAATGAAATAAGCTCTCAAATTATATTATTAGAAATATCATATAATTTTAGAAAGATTAAAATTTTTAAAGAAAACACAAAAATGTTTTAAAAATGGCCACCTAAAATTTTTTTCTAATTACTGTGACGAGAAAAACTAAAAATATACACATATTTTATTAGAAAATAAATGTATTGGAAACGTTTCTATCACCTCACTTATTTATTGTTTCTTGTACAAATAATTAATAAAAAAACACAAAGATTCATAAGCTTTCCTCAAATTGCGTTCGGAAACATTGGTTTCTAATATGTGTATATTTTACTTTTTCTGTGTTAAAATTTTAGATTTGAATGTAAAACGTGGTGTTTTCCCTTTTTAACATCGTTTAGATCACATTTCTCGCCATGGCAATAGGGAGACACAACAATTTCCCTGAGACCTATAACTGTTTTCAAAAGCAAACAAATTAGTCTGGAAGGTTAAAGGTTTTTGGTGATTTCCATAATATGTCGGTACTGTTAAATGTGTTATACCCACAAGGTTCTCAACTGACCGGAAACAGTGAGGCTGTGGATACATAGTGTTATATAATGTTGGAAAGGAGTGAGGAAAGCATAGAGTAAAAGGATAGAGGAAGGTTACGAAAATCTAGCTATTTAGGTCAAGGACACGTGAATTTTGCCACTCGCCGCATTAACGTTTCCTTTTAAGCAATTTCAAGTGCTTACGGTTTCGGTTAGGATGATGTAAGTACTTCCGTTCAATCTGAGATGTACGCATCTGCTATAATTAAAGAATTGGTTAATAAAAATAATCAACGAACACTTTTGAAAAAATACACACCTATCTTAGGGTATAAATGAAATATTCAGCACAGCACAAAAATGAAAAGGGTTACAGAATTGTTTTAGCTTTGATTGAGATAACAATATAATGACATTTTTAGCAATACATTTTGGTTTGAAATAACGTTAGTTTATTTCTATCAACTTAATAATGATAACCATGACCTTATCGAGGTAGTCGAAAGACCGGTAGGTAGGATCCTCGACTATCAATCGGATGGATTAAGTTCAATATTCAATCCCAAATTTCTACTGACATGTAAGATACATACATGCCTCAAACACTTAAAGTTTTTAAACTTTTCAAAAAAAAGATTTATGAAGATAATCTCTACACTTTTGGCTAAGTTGAAAAATTAATTATAGAAAATAGAAAAAAAAACATAAAAATCAGAGTATGCACCAATAAATATTAAAAAAAAAACAAATCTGTTATTTATCATATAAGGCGTAGGCTACACGTTCAATATTTATCAAGATCCATATCACAGATAGGAGTGCTACCCCACACGGTAATATTTATTATAATCCGTCAATATTTATAAAATATTATGATATTTACAGAACGTGTAGGTTTGTTTATTGATGAGTCACAGGATTATTTCTAGGTTCCTGAATTCCGGATTGTGATATGTCCTTAATTTTGAACGTGAAGCCTACGCCTCAATATTTATCACGATCTGTGGCTCCACGATACAGAATTCAGGAATCTAGATCAATATTGTGATCCGCCAATACGCTAGCCTACACGTTCAATAAATATCACGATATTTGATAAATATTGACGGATCACGATAAATATTGAATATGTAGGGTTTGCCTTACAGGTATGAAAAATTCACAGCGTTAAAATGCTTTTTCAAGGATCTAAGGATCTACATTTTTGGTGAGAATCATTATACGCCTTTGGTAATATTTGGGAATTTAACGAGAAAAAGAAGTTTGTCCTTTTCAGACATGGTGGAAACCACAATGAGATTACCCGTAAACAAGGATATGATAATAAGCTTCAAAAGTGCTTACGTAACGCCACACAATAATAATATTTTGCTGCACAGTCGGGTTCTAAACCCCTTTCAGTGTTCAGGAGAGATAGTCCATTTAAATCATATGGAATAGACGTACCGTTCTAGTTCGACTAGAGAGCTGAGAAGGAAGGGGTGAAATTGGGGTGGCAGGGAGTGGCTGAGGAAAGGCGGGAAAGGGGTGGGGAGGGGCAGGCGCCACGAAACCTAGCCCTATTGTTTCATAAATGCATGTATTTGTGAGCATAAAAAATATGAACGCCAAAATTTATACAGTAACCTTTGTGAATACGAACATTTTGCTGGAACAAGGGAAAATTTAAGTGTAGGTGTGAAGGATATTTCTGTCGTGGTGTTCCTTTTGTAACGTATCAGTATGTATACTTATTTTCTATTATTAATTCCAGTCTTTGGAACTTTGTCGAGGAGAACGTATTCTTTGATTTTGGGCTGGTGATCACGTAGTTACAAACAGCTACATTGGATTTTTTTTTTAGTAATAGGATTTTGTGTTAGTAATAGGATTTTTTAATTAAAACTTAAAATTGTATGTATATACATATACCTTTAAACATATATTTAATTTTCAATTTGAAAGGCAGGTGTAGGTACCACCGTCCCGCCAGAAGCCATTTATTGGAAAATCAACACCCTGCCATAGATTGCCCCAAGTCTATCTACTGCGTGATGGGCCGGATCGGGAGAGACTGGTTGAGGGAGACCTTTGACCTCTCCAGTCGGAATCTCTCGGCCCATCACCTTGCACTGCAGGAGCAGGGTGGATTTATACAACCGTCACTCCTGGATACACTGACCCCTAGATTCATAACCACCCGTCACACCTTTTCTTTCCCAAAGATGACATAAGCCTGAGGGGAGTTATTTCCTCAAAGCCTTCTGTCGGAGCCACCAGTTAATTTATATTTTAAGTTTTTTGTTGATGGTGTTTTTATTGTCATGTTTAAAAAAATGTCGTCACGTAAAGTTAATTAAGTGTTTTAAGATTTAATTGCATTTCCCGATTAAACAATCATTACGTGTTTGAAAGATCGTGATATATTATTTTATATCTTCAACCTCCCACGTCGCGTAAAGGCCAAAGTTGTTTTGTGTTTTCTTAACTAGTTAGTGGGATTGACGGAAAAGTCACGAACTCAATACGAAACGACAAACCCAGTGGCAATCTCTCGAACACAGAGCTAAAAATAAGTCAAATAAATAAATGTTCAGAAATTTTGGGAGAGCGCTGCATTCGTTTAAATTGCTTTGAAAGGCAACAGTAATGTGGTTTAAAGGTAAAAGATGGTTACTTTAAGATAAACGGAAAGGTCACGAACTTAAAAAGAAACGACAAACCCAGTAGCAATCTCTCAAACTCAGAACTAAAATAAATAATAATAAATAAATGTTAAGACATTTTGGGAGAGCGCTGCATTAGTTAAAACTATGCTGGAAGGTAACAGTAATGTGGTTTAAAGCTACACAAAAATATTATGGTTTAGAAGCAAATTGTATTTACATATACACAGTTGTTCAAGAAATGGTGGTACTTGCGAAATGAAACGATTTTTTTTTAATTAGCTCCGTAACCCATCCTTTATCAACTAGCAAAAAGCTCAGCGCGATTCGTAATTACTGCAATAAAGTTTAAATTAAAATAAATGCAAAAAACTGTGCCAGTTATCTGTTGGAGGATAATGATTGCTGATTGGACCAGAGAGAAAATGGCACGTACCAGTTTAATAATACTGGTATTAGTTTGCTCTTTCACTATGAATTTCCTTGAATTTCTTAACAAGCATTATTATCGTTAGAATACCTCAACGATATATCACAGTACATAGTGGATCTGTCATCCGGCAATACAGAATATCCACATTTCTGGATCTGCTGCCAATCTCATCCGCTATATACTATTTGAAGGATCCATTACAAAAACTATATTACCTTTATGTAAGTTTTAAAAAAGATTTTTTTTTTTCAATTATTTCCCTTGGAGCCTGTATCATCTTTGGGAATGCTGGGTGGACGGTCTTTTAGGAGAAAGCATGGAGAGAAAGTTCTGGGAAGGTAAAAAGAATGAATATTACAGGTAAAATGGTTTAAAGGTATAAACGTTAAAAGATAAAAAGTAAAAACGTATAAGGGTAAAAGGGTAAAAAGGTAAAAAGGTTAAAGGTAAAAAGGTAAAGAGGTAAAGAGGTAAACAGGTAAAATGGTAAAAAGGTAAAAAGGTAAAAAGGTAAAAGGTAAAAAGGTAAAAAGGTAAAAAGGTACAAAGGTAAAAAGGTAAAAAGGTAAAAAGGTAAAAAGGTAAAAAGGTAAAAAGAAATTAATAAAACAAGGTATCCACGCAGGATGCCCTGAGGAAAACAATTTCCCTCGGGGCCTGTATCATCTTTGGGGATGCTGTGTGAAGGGTTTTTAGGGAAAGGAAGGAGAGGAAGTTCTGGGAATATGAAACAGGTATGAAGGGTGGGTAGGAATCGGTAGTTAGTGTGTTCAGGAGTGACGGACGTATAAAACCATCCCTCCTACTGCGGTGCAAGGTGAAAGAGTCCGGCTGGAAGGGTCTAGGTTAGGTCTCCCTTAACCTGTCTCTCCCGATCCGGCTACGCAGTAGATGGGTAAACGCACTGGCCGCCAAAACGTAGATAAACATCACCCAATAAACCCGGGCACCCCTACAAAGTCATCAAACGTAGCAAACCACTTGGGGTGACATGTAGTTTGTGATCCAATAAATAGTTCCCGGGTGGCGGATGTATAAATAACATCAGTTGAAATAATGTATAAATTAAAATAAATGACGGTATAAATTAAACAAGTTGACATAATGTATGAATTAAATGTACACATTAAACTAGTTGATATAAAGTATAAAATCAAGTAGTTAAAAAAAAAGTAACTTATAATTTCCATGCGTTATTTTCTAGTCTTGGTCTAAGCGAGTTCTTTTTATTTAAACTTTGCTTCAAATATCTATAGTAAAATCACACATAATTCCGCTGTGAATTTCCAGTTAAAATACATTCTAAAACACAATTGTAAATACAGCACGGAACGTAGCACAAGTAACAGCAAAAGAACAAATATAAGACGCTGGATTTCTTTATTCTTTGTGTTTTCTTTTTAGTACATCTCACAATTTCATTTCTCCCGCTGTGTAAAAGCTCCATAAAAAAAGAATGGGTTGCGGTAAAAGAAACAGAGCTTTATTAAGATTGTATAATACTGACTGCACTTCATTCTACAAAACTCATATAATGCCTACTTATACATTGCCTACTTATCACGAATAAACTTAGAAAACATATTTATTTCTTCAAAAACATTAGAAACATACTAGACTCCAAATCTATGAAAATTGCTTATTACTCTCTTTGTCAATTAATCATTGAATATGGAATGATCGCATGGGGAGGCGCAAAACTATCAGCTATAGATTTGTTATCGAAGGCAAATTAATTATGAAAGTTTTTCTTAAAGTTCCCATAATAACAAGTACTTTAGATATATTCAACAAATTCCATGTATTAGATATTCGACAAATTTACACAAAAACTATCTTAACTCATCTGTTTAAAAATAAAACACATACATTTTATGAAAATACCCCAAATTTTGTAAACACGCGGCAGAGAACCAAAAAACTCATACAAACACCTAAAACAAACACAATACTTGGTGGTAGAAATTTCAAATACATTGCGTCTAGAATACACAATAACCTACCTGACAAAACAAGACAATCGAATAATATTACCAAATACAAAATCCTGATCAAACAATGGATCATCGAAAAAGGTCGTGCAATAATTATTCACCTCACCCAAATATAATCCTCTATCTCATTATTGTTTCCACTACACACCGACCTGAAATTTCTTCTGAAATATTTATGCTTTATTGAGAAATGTACTTTAATTAATACTTATAAAATATTTGTAAACTAGTCTGTCTCGACACAGTATTTCCAAGTGGGCAGGCAAGGACAAAAAAAACATATGTAAACCTTTTTATATAGATGCACATAATAAATAAATTAATTACCCTGAATTGTTCAATCCTAACTTTTATGCAAGTAATGCTAATAATTCAGTAAGTTTATAGATATAAAAAGAACTTTTAAGTAATTATCTCACTTACAAAGTATTAAAAGGGTAATTAAATTACCACATAATATCTCGTTGAATCATATCCTCACGAAAAGCACCACTAATTTCCAAAGACTCCGCATATACATTTACAATTTATAATTTGGGATGTGAATATGGGTACCACTGCCCCGGAAACCATTTTTTAGATAATCAACACCCCTGCCATAGGTAACCACAAGTGGTTTGCTACGTTTGGTGACTTAGCAATGGTGCCCGGGTTCATGGAGTAAAGTTTTTGGCGGGCAATGCGTTTGCCTACCACGGTGTGGCGGGGCGGATTGATCGGGAAAGATTGGTTGAAGGAGACCTCTCCAGCCAAACACTCTCAACCCATCATCTTGCACCGCAGTGGGAGGGATGGATTTATATTTCCGTCACTCCTAAATACATTGATCCCCAGATTCCTATCCACCATTCATACCTTTTTCCTCCCCAGAACTTCATTTCCTCCTTTCTCTAAAGAGACCGGAGGGCCTAAAAAGATTCCCTCATGGCCTATATCATCCTTGGGGATGCTGTGTGGAGACAGCATCCCCAAAGATGCCAAGGATTTTTTTTCCCTCAGAATCTCCTGTGTGGAGCTAATGTATAAAAAATAATACACAATGATATTAGGTATTCTTGCAGCAAGTTCCAGAGTTGAAGATTCTAACAGTATAGCCCTGGTGTGAGACCACCATTCAGTTGCTCAAACGTTGCTTGAAATATCTTTGGCCATGTTTGGTGACCAGATCTGAATAGCCAGGAGCTTCCTTACCTTCCTCGTACGCATGATTTTACCCTCTCCGCTACCTATAACCTCATAGCATACCCCAATGGGGATGACATAGTGTCACTGGCACTGGGGATGCTGTGTGGAGACAGCATCCCCAAAGATGCCAAGGAATTTTTTTCCCTCAGAATCTCCTGTGTGGAGCTAATGTATAAAAAATAATACACAATGATGCTAGGTATACTTGCAGCAAGTTCTAGAGTTGAAGATCCTAACAGTATAGCCCTGGTGTGAGACCACCATTTAGTTGCTTGAAATATCTTTGGCCATGTTTGGTGACCAGATCTGAATAGCCAGGAACTTCCTCACCTTCCTCGTACGCATGATTTTACCCTCTCCGCTACCCATAACCTCATAGCATACCCCAATGGGGATGACATAGTGTCACTGGCTCCTGGCGGTCGGGACAAAATGGAATTGGTATTCACGTTACAAAAAAGTGATATATTATGAAAGCACACGCTTGAAATTAAATAATTTTAAAAATAAGTGCTTTACGTATGTACCGTGTTGGTTTTATCCTTCAAAGCAATTAAAACGACTTTTTCCAACATTTATTTTCCAGTCTGCAAAAAAGTGTTGGAACTGTGATGTACCTGTATCACAGTGGTAGTACACAAAGTATAATAATTGTATGCTGTTAATTATGCTTGTGTTGAAAATTTCAACAAACCCGATAAAATTGATAAAGTTTGTTTGATAATAAGTGAAAATGTTGGCTGATTCACAAACTTGCAAGACTATTGAAGATACTTTGTTGTAAAACAATAAAATTTCCAAGCCTGGTTTGTTGGAATGGAACCTACAATTCTGATCGCTTGGCCAAAAATTCAGGCTTTGCTGCTGGATGTCGTAAAGCGTTGTAAAATATTGCCTTAGTAAGTTACATGTACATTTAAAGAACAAAGGTTGGCAACCTATGAATCTATTCCAAATAATGTAGTATACCTCTCGTAACACGGGTCGGTTTTTATTCGAAATGACGATAATATAAATTCATCTATTTTATTACACTAGTTGGTTCCCGGCACGCGTTGCAATGCCACTAATAAAAAAATTGTTTCTCCCTGCATATCCTTTCCCGTGCGTCCCCGTTCCCCTCTTTCATCCCCTTGCCTTTTCGCGTTCCCTTTCCACCTTCCCACTCCCCTCTAACGCTCCCCCGCCAACCCCACTCCCGCGTTCTATACATTCCGTTTTCAAACAGCTCGCGCGCCACCTATTACATTTTTTTAACTAAAATTTTGATTTTTCACATATTACAAATATTCATTTTTCTATATTATAATAACAATCAGCAAATTCGGTACACAACATAGGTACCCTTTTAAAAGATCTATAATTCTTCATTTGATTCTAAGTATTAGGCGAGTACTTAAAATAAATTCATTTATTTAACGAGTTTTGATAACTGAATTTTGATTTAACAATCAATCATCATTGTTTTGCAAAATGTCATTCTCAAATGTTGACATTTTTGATGGTATCGCAAGAGTTTTTGTAATGATTAAAAAACTTTTCAGATGTATTGTTATGTGGTTGTAATAATCCTTCGCGGGGGTTTAAAGACGGTGTTTTAAAAGTTTCAAATATTTCCTATGCTTAATATAGCAATACATAGACAACTCATATACGTATATATCCCCATGCAAGCATATTTTGATTTTTATTTTTATTTTTTTTTTTTACATTAACTCCACACAGGAGGCCCTGAGGAAAAAATAATTTCCCTCAGGGCCTATGTCATCTTTGAGGATGCTGTGTGGAGGGTGTTTTTGAGGAGAGGAAGGAGTGAACATGGGTCTTGAAGAGACCCATATTGTAGGAGGGAGGAAACACAGAGGCCGGCAAATCGTTCCACAGCCGAGCTGTGGAACGATTTGATCTTTTAAACGAGTCGTAGAAACGACCCGTTCTCATGTGACTAATGTCAACCGTGTACAAATGTTGAGCGCGCGTTTGGCGTGTTTCCCGACTATGCACCGGTGCCGAGGGGATCAATGACGCTAGTTCCTCGGAGCATCTTCCATTGTAATACCGGTAGAACAAGGACAGCATTCCCACCTGGCGCCTGTGCTCTAAAGATTGCAATCCGTTAGTTAAATTAGGAGAATCTATCAAACGGACCGCCCGTTTCTGCACAGAGTCAAGGGTTTTTTTCAGGTATTTTGGGGCTCCAGACCAGAGGTGGCTGCCAAATTCAACCGTGGGGCGCACTTGCGATTTGTACAGGGCTAGCAGTTGTGTACTATTAAAGTATCTGCGTGCCCTGTACAGTATGCCCAGTTTCTGAGAGGCTAACTTAACTCTGGCCTCGATGGAGCCCCCGTACCTGAGCTGGTCACTTAGAGTTACACCAAGCATATCAATGGAAGGCCTGTTCGGGAGAATGCTTCCGTTGAAGGAGACTAGATTATCATTTCGATCCCTTTTAGACGTGATCAGACATGATTGGGTCTTTGAAACATTATATATATGGATAAAGCAAAAACATTCGAACGGTTAACTCCACTGCCATTTCACAACTTTTGTCTTGAATTTGAAGGTCATCGCAACTATTTTCCGCTTATAACGTCATTTGCAATATGGTATTTTGCATAAAAACCATGTTAATATTGAAAGAAAAAAAATTTAAATCCTCTGAGATATCAGATGAAGTTTTTTATTTAAAAATATATAATAATAGGTACAACATTCCAAACTACAGATAAAGCGATAATACTAGCGAAGACCCGTGAAAAATCACGGGATACTCTCTTTCCAATTTTGAAAAAAACAGTTAAAATAATTTTCTGTTAAAATATTCTATTATGGGTAGGTATTAATTTATTTACATATCGCTGAAATACAAATGTTTCAATTTTTAAATAGTATTTTTGATTGAATGAGGTAGGTATTTGTGATTTATCCCAGAATCACATTTCAAAGCTTTTGTATTCATATTATGTTCATTCTACATATTATATAATATATTTTTGATGTATATTTGCGAGTACACACCTTTTTTTCATTATTATAAGTGCGCTCTCAGAACCATTACATAATATTACCCTTTTTTGAGATAAAAATCATTCAAACTCGTGTCAAAATTTGAGTAACTTTGGTATTAGATTGTATAGGTTTTCTTATACAGCACTGACGTCAGTTACTCTCTGTGACATACAGGTATAAACATGAAGCATTTGACAAGCTTTGACCATCGTCTCCTGAGATTATTTGTATTAAAAAAAACCTACATATATTTTTGGTTTCCGGTGATTTAAAAATAAAACTTTCACACGTCGCCACTGGATAATACTTTAGATCAGCCCTCACAACGCTCACCTCTCATACCATTCTTTACTATACAATAAGAGAACGGGGCGGTACGTACAACGTGGTACAAACCTAAAGTTCTTACATTCAAGTTACGATAATAGTCTCAGAGAGAGGTCGTATGTACGTCATCGACGATCGTCCTCTTCCTTCTCACACGTTTTGAAAGAAAATTAAAAAGACAGAAGTTCTAATAACAACGAATAACAAATCTCTAATACGTACCGATTTAATACACGCGGTTTGGTTATGCTATTCTGTGCACTATGCCTATGTGCATTACAGTCGTTTTCTGCACGTTGGATGCTCCTATCGAATGCGTATTCGGCTTCAGACAAAACTCGGCAAGCAAAACTAAAATTTGAATATTATAATATTCCTTATATCGTGGATACGGAATGAAGCAGAGAATGCACTTTTGGAATCCACTGTTGTTGATGTTGGTGCGTTTACGCGACATTTGACACACGCGTCCGCGCATCGCTTTTTGTTGTTTTTGGCTTTTGGGACGGTGTCGTTAATTACAATATCTAAAGCTATTTTCTGCTAGAAAAAAATTAACCGATTTTTTTTTTAATTCAGAATAAATAAATAACAATTATTATTGTATTTGTTATATACCTAGAAAGGAAGGGAAGCGCAGAATTCACAGTATGTATAGTTGGATCGCGCCTGGTACATAAAAACAGATTTTCCTCTTTGTACCATGTGTTATCCAGTGAATTGAAAGCATAACACCTTGGTAGCATTTCAGTCTTTTCGTTTGGATCCCGAAGTCATTATGCGACCCCTGCAAAATGCACAACCCCTGAGGCGATAGTCTGAGATATTCTGTGAAGGCTGTTTTCAGTACCAGGCTTCGCCACCACCCCCCGTAGACTGGGTAGATCGCAATTTACTGCAGCGGGAAAATTCTCGGCGGAAAACTCGGCAGGCTTAAAGAAGTGTGCTTTACAGGCGCTTTTAATCGCCGGGAGAAGTTGCGAAGGATGGAAAAATAACTAGAACACTCCTTGTTAAATTGGCAACATGGCTGCACTAATCAAGTGGTTATGTTGAGATGCTACGCGAGACTTTATATTGAAACAAGTAAAAATGCTAAAGAACGACCAATTTATTTTTAACCAAGAGTAAAATAAAGCACTTCTCTACTCGTATGCAATAGGGGCATCTTCAACGTCAACGTAGAAGTTTTGTACACAAGTTTTGTACACAAATTTTGTACATGAAGCGTACAAATAAAAAAATCTCAACTGACCGAAGCGAGTGGGATCACATTTTTTTTTACATTAACTCTACACAGGCTGTCTGAGGAAAATAATATACCTCAGGGCTTATGTCGTCTGTGGGGATGCTTGTGAGGGGTCTTTTTGAGGAAAGGAAGGAGTAAACCTGGGTCTTTAAGGGACCCATGTTGTAGGCGGGAGGATACATAAATACTAATAATAATATTCGGATGATTTTTATTGCCCCGTTTTTGTAAAAAATCACCTCAAGTGCGTTCATGCGACAAATGTCAAGTAAGTTTTCCGATTGTGCACCGTGTGCTGAATGAATCGATGACGTCAGTTCCTCGGAGCATCTTCCACTGTAATATCGGTAGAACGAGAGCAGCATTCCCACCCGACGGCTGTGCTCTAAAGATGGCAATCTGTTTGTCAGGATAGATGAATCTATCAAATGAACCACCCGTTTCTGCACAGAGGTTTTTCAGGTATTTTGCAGACCAGAGGTGGCTGCCAATATCAACCTTGGGGCCCACTTGAATTGAACTTAACTGACTTCGATGGAGCCCCCTTGATTTGCTTGAGATGGTCACTTAGACTTACACCAAGCATATCAAAAAAGGGACATCCTCAATGTAAGAGATGTTGTGAGGCTGTATGAAGCAAGGAGGAGAAGAAAATGGGGAAGATGAAGGTTGGATCGTGTCTCGCTATTATGTCTTCAATTCATAGTTTTGTACTAATTTTATTTTAAAACCAACAGATACAATAATTTATAAGGTATGATAAAATATGTGTAAATTATTTTATCAATAATAGGTTTTCACTGACGTATATTTATTATTTAGTGAATACAAAGAAAGTTAAATTAGCTTATGTGGATGGGATGGTGGGAGGGAGGAAAAAGGGATAGATCTATTCTTTGTAAATAGTATAAATATCTATTCTTTGTACATTTGTATAAATGTACAAAGGTTGTTTATTTATTTTAGGTTTGCAAATGTTAGGTATTGTGTTAAATAAGTTGAATTTACTGTATGAAATGTTAAAAATGTGTGAAGCGCTGTGCATGAATGTATTTTGTTTATTTTATTTTATTTTGGCTACCAACAGTATAATTTTATTTTTATTTTTTTATTGTAAAATAAAAAAATTTGAGTTACATTACATTTTACAAAATATTATATTAAACATCGTTTTTGGTCATGTATACCGTATCAGAAAAAAGGAGCTCTTGTGCCTGATAAGGGAGCCACGATTCCTTAGGTTGTAAGTTATAATATTTTTTGTATAAAATATTTTCTTTTTACTGTAATTGTTTTTGAAAAATTGTTAAATTTTATTTATTTTTCTGATTGGTTGATGATACAACGCAATTCAGAAGGGAGATTATTATAGTTTTTTATGACTTGGAAAATATAATGATTTTGCATTTGAGTTGTTTTAAAATTAGGTGTAATAAATTGATTTCCATATCTCATTAGTTTGTAAATTTTTTGATATTCTTTGTTATTTTTTTCTTTACACATTTTTATAATGGAAGCTCGCTTAAATACCTCATCGACATTTGGTACTGGAAACAATTTAAAAAGAGATTCTTTTGAGAAGGTAGATTTTTAAAAATATTATTTTAATGATGATTTTGCGAAACTTTTACTGAGTTAAGATTGTTTTTGTAAGATCCTCCCCAACCTATGATTCCGCAGAAAAGTAAAGAATGAATAAGGGCATAGTCCATATTTTTGATTATTTTTACATTTAAAATATTTCTTAACCTAACAAATATATGTATACATTTTCTTATTTTCTTCACTAGCTCTGAAATGTGACTATTCCACTTCAGGTTTTAGTCATTGATCACACTGAGATATTTACGAGTAATTTCGGAAGAAGAGTTAATTACGGTACAATTAGGATTATGTTGTTTATCAAATAATATGTTTTAGATTGCATTGTCAAGCATTGTGATAAACAACATAGATTTTTAATGAGGAAGAATATAAAACAGAAAAATAAAAAGGTAACGGTCGCAACTGGGAATCGAATCTAGGTTATCTGTCTTTCAGGGACGGAGATCAGTGCCAGTCTTACTTTTTAATTTTTTTGTATTTTTTTATTTCATCTTTCATTTAGATTTATTTGTATTATCCTTCTCTTCTCTGTATTAACACTGATGGATGTTAATTAAAAAAGTTAATCCAATAAAATATTACATAAATTTAAATTAAATTGTAAACTACATTTCATTACTGTCATTGTTTGGATAAAAATGTACACAAATCAAAAGCTATTCGCTATGAATAGAGAAATACTTTTAACACGAGCATTTTAATCTGTTTATGGAACAATGAAACTACGTGCATTGTTTGGTCGTACAAAAATTGAACAATATACTGGAGAGCTGGGCAGGAATAACACACATTGTAATGGCTTCATAAATTTGATTTAACAATAAACTGCATTTTCATGAATTTTGATTTAGTAGAAGTACCTTCATATTCATTAAATAAATTTGTCCAGTTCACGATTTGGTGTGTTTACTAAAGTAAACTATTTTTCAAAAAAGTTGTCCATTTTTTGTGTGTAGAATTAAAAAAAAATCGATATGAATAGTGTTTGTAACCTTGTAGCAATGGAGGAATTTATTATATTTTCTGTACAAGCTAACAAACTATTCGTACGTACTGAAAGCTACATAAAGTCGAAAGTATTTATAAAAATATATAATTGCCTCAGCATTATTGCCTTTTAAAAACCAATATTGTCGATTTTAAAGACGATCATAAATTTAACTCCCAACTTTATAACCTAACCTAACCATCACGTAAGAAGGCAGAGAGGACGGACCACCAAACAACTCGATCTTGGCACACGCTCCTTGCCTCGTCCACATTCATACATCGTCTCATACATGCTTTTCTTTTATTCTAACTTTTGACATGGTCCAACTCAAGGTTTTGATTCATTTGGTGGTGCCATATCTTCCTCGGGCATCTTCAACTTCTTCTATCATTCATATTTGGGTCATATATTCTCCTTACACTCCTTTTCTCGTTCACACGCTCTACATGCCCAAACCATTTGAGCAACCCTTTCAAAATCTTGCTTCTTACGCTTACATCAGCCTCGCGTTTTTGCGGAGCTCCACGTTTCTCACACGATCGTACACGGTTCACCACACATACTCCTCGGGTATCTCATTTTTACCGCATTCAGTCTACTTTCATGCTTCCTCTGCCAGTTCCATGTCTCAATGCCGTACATCAAGATAGGTACCAATACACTACTGTGGACGGTTAGCTTCGCTTCTTTGGACAGTTTTTTGTTGGCGCCAACGGAATACAGTCATACATTAATGAAGTCCCTTGCATTTACCCTTCTTTCAATATCTCCATCAGCCTTCCAAACTCGCATAAACATACTTCCCAAATGCACAAAGTCATCCACCTAAATAAGTATTCATCATTCACAACTACATTACACATTGTTTTCGTAATCTCTCTTTCAAATACCATGAGTTTAGACTTACTTACATTCACCATTAACTCATTCTTCATTCATACTTCGTTCATTCAAGACACGAGAGACTTTGCATAATATTAGAAATCAGCATCGCATCATCATCATAAATTTACCCTTCTTAAAAATCACTACATCAGATCAAATTTATACTCATGAAACTGATTTCAAACATAGAATTATTAATTTATTTATTAGAATAAAACGATTTTCTTACATACATTATGGCTTGAAGATCTAATTTCTATAGTTCATTGAACTAGAATTACAGACACAACCTAAATTAGTATTTTTAATAAGAAAACATAATACAAGATGTATTCAGCGTAATTATTTCAGATAGGCTATGGATTTTGTCGAAAGAACCGCATACGATCAACAATGTATTGAAAATACGCCTTTGATTGGGTAACATGTTCAGTAACCTTTCAAGTAAGAACTGAGATAAAGATTTCCGAATATTCAAGAGTTCAAGACGGGTACCTTTTGGCGGAACCCACAGACAAAATAATTGAGTTTGAATCTTTTGTTCGATATCTTTGCTTTGATCTTAACATCCTCAGCACATGTAAAGAGGAATAATTTAATATAACTTTTATTCCGGGTTCTTTCCACATACGAGAATTACGTGATTAAAGGTTGAGCACAGCGGGAAAACAATTTGCTGAAACTTTATCCGTGATGGAAGACCTTTTACTTCTTCTAGCCTCGCGGAAGCAGAATTTACAGATCACAAAAGGAAACTGAGGCAATTTCTTTTCCTTGTTTTCTCCCAGCAAAAATAGAATGTTTCATCTTACAATAGATAGGTTAGGTGTTTTACATCCATGGTGCTTTTAAATTCTTATTTTAAAAAGGTAAAGTGGTAAGCATTTAATATTTAAGGGGTAAATTTGCTATTATATTTACTAAATAAAATTCTTGTGAATGCAATATTTTTCTAAAGAACATTTCTGTAAAAAACCGACGATGCATTTCAATAGGTCTCGCTTTAAGGAGTAGTTAAAAATTCGACAGCACTCTGTTTAATTTTCGTTTACATATCACTAGAACACGTCTTCATACTTCCGCTTCTCAAAGTACACCGGATCAAACGAGTACAAAATCAACGACCTCAAACCTTCGAATGCGTGTAGAGGAGGAATGTCACTTCCATATTCCACCTGGTGCGCTTCAGAGTGATATTTTGTTCGCGCTGTACGAGCATGTGTCCATTACTTTTCAGTCTGCCCAAGTACATTGTTGCAAAAACTACTTATTCCCCTAGAAAAATAGCTCTTAAAGTGATTGTTTCGTCTTATTCCTTCCAATGTTACTATCAAAACAGGTTAATCCAATTCATCCAGTAGAAACGGAGCATTTGGTCACGTAACAAAATGGCCGCATAGTTAATTTGTTTGAAAGTTTCTATCAAATGTATTTTATGACTGACAAAATCAGCTTTTTCAGGAACAATTATTAAGATTGTCACTGTCGTAGATTATTTTAAGATTGTCTTGCAAAACATACTTATCTCAAACATAAATTGTAAATATCTTATTACTTTTAAATACTTGTTTATATTTTATGATTCAAGTAGAATCAACAAGACAATCAAATTTTTTCATTAGCCCACATGTAAAACAAACATTAGAAAATATTTTTTCGATTTCCCAACAAAACAGTCAGTTTTGGAAAATACCCATCATTTTTAATCTTTAAACAGAATATGCCATTTTTGCTTACGAATAAAATAGCATTTCAATGAGAGGATGGATTAAACAGTGAACCATTTTGCAAGAATTAGGAAATAAGTAGGTACTATAATAATAAAATGTGGCCAACCCAAATTGAACCATGGGCCGCATGAATGATTGATGACCTAAATTTTCCGAAGACCGCACGAATATTTGGATGGCACAGATGTGCGCCGCAGGCCGCACTCAAGAACGCCGCAGACCGCACCTAAAGGCGTCGCGGGCCGCACCTAAGGGCGCCGGGCCGTTCCTCAGGGTGCAGCGGGTCGCACCTGAGGGTTCTTGTTGCGGAAATGTATAAATCAACCGTATCACACGATAAGACAACGGGTCGATCGATGATGTTGGCTCTTTGGAGACCATCCCGTTGAAATATCGGTAAAATAAACACACAATTCTCAACTAATGTCATTAAGGGGATCCACTAGTCCTGGAGAAATTTGACATCGGAATCCACACCTCTTTTTGGGAGGAAATTAAAAATACTCGATGATGAGAAGATGTTTTTGGAAAGGTTGGAGAAGTTTTTGATAGTTGTTTTTCATAGGTTGATTTCGTAAAGGCCTGTAAATAACATTAACTATTTTTTAAGCATTGTTTATTATAATAACAAGGAAATTTAAAATCAGTTTTTGGGTCTCATTTTTTCAAGATAAATAATGTTTCACATACTTTTTTGTATTTCATTTTTCAGTGCAATGGAGTAGCTACATCAAACAGTGGGTACATAATATTTCGCAATACCAGCAAGATAAATCGTTCACTTTTAGTGAGTGATCTCTGCTCACAGCGGAGGAAGCTTATCGAATGTTCTCACGCCCCGAAAGGTGTGGCGGGTGGAGATTGCGACAGAATGGGGAACTCACCTTAGTCGAACCACGAAAGCTTTCATAGATTTAGAAATAAACACAACAGCCTTACTAATAAAAAAATGCTTCTCAAGCGTTAAACGGTATTTTAGTTGCACATTGAATAAAGACCGTACAATATCACACAATCGGTGTACCGGTATCAAATCTAAAATCGACTTCGAAAATACCTTCAATAAAGATGGTATCGACATCAAATGGATTTATTAACAGTGTCCATTTTTTGTACATTTATGCTGTCATATTACGGTATGTTAAGGCGGCGCTATTCGGCTGAAAAAAAAAGAAGACGAAGAGATGTGTAATAACGAATGTTGGAAAGAGCGCGCTAATGTTTTAAGTGATGAAATCGCAGCGAAAATAGCGAAAAAGCTTAATAAAACATGACTCGTTTAAAATAGAGCAAAAATCTCATGGAACGTATCTTAAGTATCATTTAAAGAAACATTGTGAATTTTTTCACAAATATAACTTGTAAAACAATAGAAATAGACTTTTTTAAAATAATTTTCGGAACATACTTTGCGATTTTTTTCTATCGAGGGAATTTCATATAATTTGCGTTTCGGCGTAAAAAGTATTTAGATATTATCTTCAAAAATAACATATATTATTTTAAGAGCTTAAAAACTTCAAATTTTTAAGGGAGATATGTAAGAAATCGGTCGAAATTCGAACAGTGGACCCTTAATAAGTAGTTTTATCGTTGATGCATTTGAATAAAACAGATTTTATACTTGTGTTATTCGACAGCACATCCTCTCTGAACACATGGTTGAATTTTGTGTAAGAAGGTAACCGTTTTTTTTTTCTAAACCGACTGCGTATGCCGGGGACCAACTGTCGGGGGATCAACTATCATGGAACCATTTTAAAGATGTTGTTTTTAAATTATCTTCCTAAAATTTTTACATATTATTTATATATAAGTAGATATTTTTTACAAATTTTATTTTTATATTTATTTTTTTAAACAACTGTCTTTTTCTCTTCATTATTATTTAAGATTTTAATTTCACACTTTCTTACTGTTCCTTTATTTTATGTTTTGTCTCTTTCTGTGTGCATACCTAAGCTTCAATTTTTTGGTAACATCTGCAGATTTAAAAGCGTTGCTGTGGCGAACATACACAGTATATTTTAAGTTTAGCAGAATTATCGTCTGTAATAATATATCAAGTCAAACCGTTTCGAAAATTTGACTCTTCTGTTATTGTGTCAAAGGCAGCTATAACCAATTGCTCTCTCGTGGGAAACACAAATCGTCGGCGGCTTTCGCGTAATTTAACCAAAATGGAACATTTTGGAACACGAAAACCCACATGTAATTTTCGCTCGAGGTGATATTTCACAAAATTGCGAATTATTAATTGTACGATCTAAATAATGTGTTAATCATTTTTAAAATTATTTTGGAATCCTCTCATGCTTTGGTTATAACTAAAATAAAAATAAGGGTCCATAAAGGCAGTAAAACCCCGGAGGTTTAACTTTCATCTTTACTGGCGTTCGTTTGCGAGGCGTACAAACACCACTTGAATATTATTATTCGGGTGTTGGAATAAGAACGCTAGCATTGTGCTGTGACTTTGAAAGAATTTTAAGGAAATGGGGAAACAATTTGTTACGGAACATTTTTGTGAAAGCGGCTGACTTGATAAATCGCTCTGCCGAGGAAACAATGCCCGGCATTCTCAGCCGTTAAAGCCTGCCTCTGTTCTGTAGCCCGTTACTATAACCGTTGTACGCCTGTTACCCTGTCCGTGACTGTAGGGTAGTGAGGCAGTGAAGGTCCTAAGCCCGAATGTCTAGAACCTCCCTTACTGGCCCCGAGACCTCCCTTGGCCCGGCCTAGGGAACTCCCCTACGACCGGCCCAGGGCTCCCAACTCCTTTCGGTATTCAGCATTCTGGCTTCGACTACCCCTCGGTGGTTTATGCTCCCCTGGTGCAACAGGTTATAGGGAAGTCGTTATCATACGAAAAGACACTTAGATTAAACAGGTGATTGAACCAAACACTGAACAAATTAAACTTTAAACTATTCTGTACACGGAACACAACACGAATATCTGCGAACTATTACTAAAAATTAAACGTCGACTTTTTTAGTGTTCGTGTAAAGACTATCAAAGGTTTGAGATATTATTAAGAAACAAACTCGTTATTTAATTCAAATTTCAACAAAAATAAGATTACAACGTCACTGGTGAGATTCACTTTGATAATGGTATAATTAATTTGGAAATTATCGATGTTCGCATTAGTACGCTCTTTTAGTTTGTCAACGATGACGTAGAAGTATTAATGTCACTTTGTCAATAATTGTTACCACAATATCTTTAAACATATGTCTGATTTTCACGGTTCTTTGATAATATGACACGCTCTTTGTGTAACAATCTTTTAAATCGTTGGTTCATAACCTTAAATATTCCCCGCACGAGTGGACAGGACGCGCCCGGGCCACAAAACTTGCCGTATCCGTCACTGTCATACATTATTGTGTAGGCATTACTCATGATGTATGGACATAGATGGAAAAACAAACTACCCCTAACAGGAAGGGGTTAGACCTCCCCGGCCGCAGCCCGCAACTACCGCGCGCCGTAAACAATGAAAATCCGACCGGAACTTTGTCTGATTTATGCATTAAATTTCACGCTTTCAGCACTTTAAAATGTCAGGATTTATGTACTAAAACTGGCATTAACGATTCAATTTCTTTCTAATAGCGCTTAATAATTTACGGTCACGGTATATTTCGTATCAGCCTATTATATTTTTTGTGGAAAATGCTAGATGACCTACTACGAACACGCTAAATAAACAATCACTTATAACATGTCACTTTTCTCCCATTCAAGGATTATTATTTTACAACCTTACTACTTCTATCTACCACTACTTTCTAATTTTGTTTCGATTTACGTAAATGATAGAGTTTTCGTCGCCTCAGTTCTTATTTGTCCAACAGACCATTTTAGTTTTTGTTCAAACTCTACTTTCAAATTAAACATAAAGTATAAAAAATGATAGTAAATCACTTAACTAAGAATTATTTAAACTAACGAGACCTTTACCTTTACGCAAATAGCTTTATCTTAAACACCTATCATAGTGTTTCATTGAAATAATGAAAGAAAAACTTCTCCTCCTGTAAAATTTTCTAATGGTCTGTTGGACAAAAACGAACTAAAGTGACGTTTTGTAGTCAACTTTTCAGATAGATCACGCGGTAGTCATTACTAAATGTTATCAAATCATCACCTCAGTTTGACAATTTGATACTGATATTTTTTTCAAAAATGATCTTTGAATGCAAAACCATTTATTTTCTTCATTTGTATAACCAAAATAATTTTCATGTGTTGTATTTCCGCAGATACTTGTATGTCGAAGTTCTAACATCACGTTTTTAAAGGTGCAAATCATTTTACAAGGTTTTAACAACACTTCGAACATTTTGCAATTGCCATTTTGTTTTTATGTGACGGTTGATCGTTTTTACGAGGTTCAGTGTAGTTCGTCACTTTAGTTGGAATTCTTACAATGAAGTCTTACCGTGTTCAAATGTGTCAAAGCTTGCAAAGACGATTTCTCATAATCAATTTAACAATTTGTGATTTTTATTGTTCAATCTTATGTAAAGCTTAACATATTTTAAAGGAAATAATTAGAAAATCTCCTTATATTGATATGTCATTTGTTAAATGTAGTTAGAACCTTATTCAATGAAGTTTTAAGCCTTAGCTGGTTGCATATGGTTCTTTTCGTTCGTTTAGGTATTTATTTATTGACGCTTTATTGGGCTTATCAAATACAAATTTATTTTATAACAACAGTACTACATAAATAAAAAGATTACAAAATATATAAATAAAGCATAAACTCAATATAAAAAATAAGATTATAATTAATGCTTAATCCATATAGATAACTTTAGAGAACTCATAGGTACAATTCATATACCTACGAGCGACAAAAACATATTTTTTTTACTTAATTAGTCGTTGTTTGCATCTCGAATAAAAACAAACAAAACAAAATCGAAATAAAATAAAATGATTTCTCATTCATTATTTACATCTAAAAAGTGGTGGACTAATTTGGCTTTAAATGTGTCGAAGTTTAAATTAAATATGTCAGTGACATCACTTAGTTCATTGCCCAACCTATGTATTATTTCTAACACAGAATTCACAGGGAAGTTATTGTTGTAAAATAAAATATTCCACCTTGTGAATTTTGGAGGTATATGTATAGATATCAAATTTATAACGTCAGGGCAGTCCAACCTTCAATGAAAAATTTTATATAATAAAAGGAGATCAAATATTATTCGTATGTTCTTAGGTATGTTCTATCCGCAAGTTTGGGTAAGTTTAAATCCAATTTAAATATTGTCCTTTGAAATTTGTTAAACTAAAATAGTTACTGTACACAAAATTACCTCAAAATCAGAAATCTGTAAATAGAAGATGAAAAATCGTCTTCGTAAAATTTGACAGCTCGTATCTCAGATCAACGTAAAGTGATGTTAAACTATGTCTAATCGAAGTGGGGAAATATGTATTATATTTGTCAATATTTCAGGATTTGTTATTTGTTCAGCGGAAAATAATAGAACGCCTTAACCGGAGTCTCAGAAGATTTTCAGTGAAACTTTTCACTTTCCAGGATTACCTAACTACCGCGGGTTACACTAAATCTCTTCCTGACTACTTTAATCTTTACTCCACTTGCATAGCAGCTTGATTTGCCGCCGTACGAAGCCTAACTTCAGCCCCGATAAATTCTTTCCATGATACCATTAAAAATGGCCAAGATGATCTTACTACTGAACTATTTCATAAACCTTCAGAACACCCGTATTTCTCCAATAATATTATTATGGTGATGGGTTATTAACAATTTTCAAATATTAGATACCTTCAGTTATACAAAAGTATTTTTTGCTCTTCTTCATATCTTTCAAATCCCCTCATGCCCACAACGCACCAAAATTTGGGATGTCATAGACACACGGCTACTGGCATTCACAAAAAAGGTGGTGTTAAAAAATTCATTCCCTTTTTTTGGCACACCTACCAACTTACTAATTTATTTAAAAAAGGCTTATAAAATAATTTAAAAATTATAATATTAATCAACTTTTGCAATCAACTTCAAAGGGGTTTATTCTCTTTTCATCTTCATTTGGTAGAGTTAATCTAAACATCATACACGATGAATACACAACCCAAATTAAGGGTGTTCCCTTGTTGGGGAGGGTCGGTGAGAGGAATGAAGAATTAATTAAATTGAAGGTATAAAACGAAATGATATACCCACCCCCCGATGAATAGAAATCACATTCACGTTACGGGGGTCAAGGTACAGTATTTTTATGGAGCCATTCCTACCATTTTTATGAAGACATAAAATAAATTTCAGAGTAGTTTTAAATAACGGTTATTTCATGGTAATTTACTCGTCAGAAAATAAAAAGGGTTGTATTTTTTTTTGTATAAGCTTGAAAGAAACTTTGCAAATAATATGAAATATTTTCGGATTCACTGTGTCTTATCTTCAGACGTGTTTCAAGGAAACGAATAATGAACGTTGACAAGGGAAATGATTAAATTTCCGAGAACACTTTTTGTTCGTTGGTAGATGAAAGGATCATCTTTGTCTACAGCCAAATATTTAATATTATCTTTGAAATTTTAAGCTTTCTTGTTGAATAACATAATGTTGTATTTTTTGAAGTCTGAAGCGTTAATACATCAATAATAACTTCTTACACAGAATTTAATTCAATAGCATTGTTGAAGTACAATGGTTTATCTGTGGATTTTATTTCATTTTAATGGAATTTAGTACGAATTTCTACATGGTTCTCAGATAACAAATTATAAATGTATGCAGCACGTCTTTTTGCTAAGGATTAGCCTTTTCTAAACATTGTCAGATCCAAAAAGATTATACTTTTATCCCCTTTAGAAGGAAATTGATACTTCACACCACAATGACGCATCAGTTTTCTCTTTCAATTTTGTCGACAAAGAAAACCTTTAGACGTGAAACAGGGCTTCTTGAAAAAAAAACTTAACGTAATTATATATTCTCTTCCAACTTCAGAACCAGAAAGCAACATGATATCATCAAGCATTCACAATTATTAAAGGGGATTTAACACTTCACTCCAACGTAATCAATCAATTCTATTAGACGTGAAACGGGTTTGCTTGGAAACGTGAGTAGATAGTGTTATTTAAATGAACAAAATGGTTGAATAATATTTTCCATTTTCACAATGTTCACAAAGAAACATAGAAATAAGATTAACACAATAAATGGCAAGGCATTTCTAGTGGTCTCCTTTATTCTACGCAAAAAAAAACATTAGATACATCATGATCATATTAACAGTAAGGTGTTAAAGGTGACCAGACAACTCAGAATGAACTCATCTCAACACCTCCTTTGAAAAGTAATTAAAAGTGATGAAAGAAATTGGTTTAATAGGTGACGTTAGGTTGGGTTTAGGGATATTTGAAAATTATTTTTTGTCATAATTTTTAAAGACTTTTCAAGTGTCGAGTTGAGTTGATTTTGAGTTAGCATGGAACCATGTTGAAAGAGTGTTTGAACATTTTGATCTGTTGGGGCGCTTTATTTTTCACCATTTTAATTTGGTAACACAACAAATGCAGTTATAAAAGGTAAGGTTATTAAAGGAAAGCGATCTGAAGTAAAGAGAAGAATAATATAATTAAAAAAAAACAGCATTACAACCCGAAAAAATGACAATTTGCAGGTTTTACCAGTCCAACGGCAAAATACACAATACATTAAAAAAAACTGTAGTGTTGGTACATTCCGTTAGATGGTGAATGTTCGGTTTTACAAAGATTCCCGAATATTGCCGAGCTCTCGGCTCGCAGTCAGTCTGACAACGCGCCGGCAGACTCTTCCTAGTTCCTACCACAGATTCGGTTTCGGTTCGGTCAGCTGTTTATGACTGTAGAGATGTACTGTCGTAATTATATACTATTGTTAAAACTGAATAAACATGTAATTATATTGAATGTACGTGACGTTCCTGATGTCCCTTCTTCTCGAGATTAACTTTATTCTACAAAAGAAGTCAATCTCCTGCATTAGAGAAGAACAGTAACAAAGGATATTGTAAGTAAGCCTTGGATAAAATTAAAATCAAGCTAAGCTACGTATGCCAAATGATTTTCAATATAATGAACTGGATCATGGCCAGTTATAATTTATGAAGAAGGTTTAGCACTTATCACTTCCTGAAAACCTGAATGCAGAAATGATAATGACCTGGTAAGATCCGAATACGTGTTTTTTTTTTTTTTTTTTTTTTTATATGAAATACCGCACAAGAGTCCCAACTGCTCTCGTCTGGAGCCAGTGAGACTATGGCATTCCCAATTGGGGTATGTTGTGAGGCTGAAGGTAGTGGGGAGGGGAAGGAGATAGGGAAGAGGAAGGTGGGGAAGTACCTGGCTATTCAGATCTGGCCACTAAACACGGCTAAAGCCATTTCAAGCAACGTTTCAATTCTGAATGGTGGTCTTACACCAGGGCGATACTGAAAGTATCTTCCACTCTGGAACGTGCCGCAAATATACTATATATTATTTTAAATGAATAAATTGTGAAATAACACAAATTAATCAAATAAAATTTATTTGCGCACGCCGGGTTCGAACCCGCGACCTTCGGATTGTGAGTCGAGAGTCTTGCCTCGGGACCACGGAGGCCGTGTGTTGGTGCCTGGTTGGAGTGGTTAGCAAGGGTTGTGTAACGCCCCTGCGATGGGTTGCTCGGAGTACCCCCTAACGACAACAAAGTTCAAGTGGAGTTCCGAATAGCTTTCAGTCGCCATCGCTAATGACAGGCCGAGGTCTCTTCATCCATAGCCGATACTCACTAGCTTTAGATGCTGCTTGTTGGCTGTTCCTCCCAGAGGGGGTTGACACTTACTACTTGTGCTTGACATCGCGCTGATTTCGTTTGTGCACCAAAGTGGGTCTGACGTCACAGGCATCGATAATTGGCTTGCAAATTGCAAACCTGACATTTTTATTGCTCTCCAATTAAAGTGAAATCACTTGACTACAAATTTATTACCTTTATTGTAATTGGATATTTGGTTCAGTCTTTAATAAATTTGCGTGGCTCGTGATTAACCTACTTCGAAAGATTTCAAATAAATAGTTTTCGAGAAATAATTATTGAGGTAATCACATCGTTTCTACGTCAAAATTAATATAATGGTTGATAACTTGATTTTATTACACAGCTTTGCTACCCGGATTTCCCTTGTGGTAGATTTTTTAAACTATTAAGCTATCCCTATAATGGAAAATAATTGAACAGATTAAACTATACGAAACAAATGTTACAGCGACTCATAATTCAAAGCAACATGTATGAATATAAGTAAGAGTCCCTTTTATTCAAATATAAAAAGAAGTTCACAACAAATTAAATTTTCTGCCTTATCGTGAAGATAAAATCTGTTTACTTGTAAAAAATGTTCTAATTGTGATTGACGTAACTGTTCACTGTTTGTCGAGTGTTTTCTTCAAAATTATGTAAAAAGTTTTCTGCCGCAAATTATGAGTAGCTGGACCGAGGGGCTTGTTGGGCCAAGCAAATATCTTCGGAGCCGAAAGACTTACAAAGAATGTCGAACATGTTCTGGCAAGCTAACAAAAGTGGCAGAATCAATTATATATCAGAAACAGTTCAATTTAAAACAGTTCAATTGATGAGATTTATCACTAAATTTAAAGACCAAAAGAGACTGCGACAATGGGATGTAAAATTCTGTGACAAGTATTTTCTATAGAACAAGAAAAAGAAATGAACAAATACGTGCTTTAACAATCAGCAATATTTTTTGGGTTAGCACTTAGGGATGTCCATCGTCTAGCATATGATTGCACCGTCGAACACATATTGTTCTGTATTCTTTCATTACATCTTCGACTCGTTCTTGTGTTCAACTGCTTGGCTGTGGAACGATTTGCCGGCCTCTGTGTTTCCTCCTTCCTACAACATGGGTCTCTTCAAGACCAATGTTCATTCCTTCCTCTCCTCAAAAAGACCCTCCACACAGCATCTCGGATGACATAGGCTCTGAGGAAAATTGTTTTCCTCAGGGTCTCCTGTGTGGAGTTAATGTAAAAAATATATCAAAACATATAGTTCAATAGCTTAATTTGCTTGATTAAACAATGAATGTGAATGATAATAAACATTTGACAACATATTGTTCAACAACCCCAGTGAGTGGTTCAACTAGCCCTATCTGTGAGGCAAGTTGAACCATTTCCTCTTCTCCGTAAAAAAATTTAAAATATCTTGGATAAGGTCAACGTATTATATAATTTCGTGAATATCATTACAATGTGTGACTATCATTACAGTGAAACTATCTTAATAAGTTGAAAAAAAAAACAGAAATATCTGTAGGAGTTTTGTGTCTAGGGTCAAATTAACAAAATCACGTTCAACTAGCCCCGCCCTACTATATATATATATTTTTTGCAGTAACCACGTACTAGTAAACATTTACCGGATTTCCTGATGTCACGTTTTCCCGATATATTATTAAAAAATCGATCCCAGCACAATAGCACATATCTACACGCAACCTTATGAATAAAAATTTCGTGTTTTTGTTATTGTTTTTGGGGTGTTATGCCGTGTTTCGCTACCTCCTTCTTTAGCCAACGTTTCGGACAGCGTTACAGTGTCCATCATCAGGGCAGATGAGTTTACTGATGATGGACACTGTAACGCTGTCAGAAACGTTGGCTAAAGAAGGAGGTAGCGAAACACGGCATAACACCCCAAAAACAATAACAAAAATACTTTTTGGCCGTGAAAACCTATAAACATACAAAAATTTCGTGGTTTATTTATAAATCCATAAATATCATCCTGCTTAATGCTTTTACCTTTCGTTTCAAATATTGTGACCGATTTATTGAGAATGGACAAAGAAATATGGGTGGAACATTCAATGAAGCATTTCTAACAAAGGATTCTAAGATTCCATATGGGAAATGCGGAAAGGAAGTGGCCCGGTATTTGATTAATAAATACTCCAAGTATTTGAAATTACTGATAAAATACCTTACAGATAGATAAAGTCAACAGTGAGGTCGGAAATAATTCATCGTTTCAAATCAGATTGAATAGATTAAGTAAATAAATGTGACCTAAAAGGAAAATCCAATCACTGTTTGTAACTTTCAAGTGAATGTTGGAGAGAAAGCTTTTAAGGGAGAAAGAGTTCCAAATTTTAACATATAAATAGTAATTACAGTAGAATCCGTTTATTATGACTCCGCCTATATTGACCAACCGCTTAATATGACGTAATTACAGCGAAGTTTGGTTTTCATATAAAATATTTATAACGAAGTCGAATATAATGACTTCGCTTATAGTGACATGTCGCTTATTATGGCCCATTTTTAATAAACCATGTCCTAATTTCATGGAAAATTATGTCGGTTATAGTGACCGACATGATTTCTAACACCGGACGTTTGTATCCATCCCTATGTTACGAGAGAGTACGGCTGGAGAAGTCAAAGTCAAAGTCCCTCAACCATTCTCTCCCGATCCGGCCTGCCATGCAGCTGGTGGGCAGACGCATTCACCACCAAGACCCGCTTAAACCTCACCCCATGAACCCGGGCACCCCGTCTAAGTCACCAAACGTAGCGAACCACTTGGAGTGACCTATGTCAGAGGCGTTTGTTATCCAATAAATGGTACCGGTAATGGGCGGTACCCGCCTCCCAAATTGATTCCCCTTTTAAAAGATAGGTACTGTACAATATTGTTATTATGGAAGATGTTCCTTATTTTTATTTTTTTAAATACGTATATAAAAAAGGACATCTATAATTTTTTTTTATTTGAAACCTTTTTCTCAGTTCTAATTTATACCCCACACTCACGAGATAATCTCATGCGCACATAAAAAAAAAACATGAAAGTATACATAAATTCCAAATTAAATTGAAAAATCACCTGAAACAACTGCAAGAGTCCATTTCTACCGTTAATATTTCATTTAAATCTTTTTTGTTATATCTCGAGTTTTCTTATATATCTTTTGATATTAGATGCAATATTATTATTTTCTACTAAATTTTACATATACTTGAGCTTGAATTCCCTCACCAAATACAAGAGCCTTGTCTCTTTATGATGAGGAAATGCTATTGTTATGTTCATTTTACAACTCTGTTTAACATGTAAAAAAATGTATACTTATTGTAAAAACATACAAATATTAAATAAATAAAAAAAAAATATATATATATTTATTAAATGTTATGTTTTATTATTGAGTTCCATGAAATGAAACAAATCCTTTATAACTGAGATATTTTCACTGCAACAATCAAGTTGCTGAAAATGGGTAACAGAAATAGAAATGTTTAACTATTTCAATAATCTATCTCAAAATCATGTACAAAATTGTAACATATCTTTAAATTATTACCGCCATATTTTGAGAAGGTAATTCCATACAAAGCTAATACTCAAAGCAATCTTAAGCATTGACTTGTTAATTAATGAACTTACTTTGATCATCACGTTATATATTCTATTCCTCCTTCCAAACTTACATGGTGGTTTGTTTGAATCATTCGAAAAAGATTCTTGCTTATGTACTGTGGAATACTACGAGAGAAAGGGGGACGGCGGACTAATTTGAAAATTCGTGAAATAATCTTCAGATACCGTTTTCTCCAAACATGGAAAATGCAGATAACTATATTTTTTAAATTTTAAAATTTATTTTTTTATTGTTAAACAGATAAGTCACCCAATTACCGTAAATTGTTCTCATTTTTACACATGGAGGATAATTATTACACAAAAAATCTTAAGTCTATTTAAAGAAGAATTATATGTGTTACAGTGTTTCCGAAATTTTGTTCAACAGTGAACCATCGCGATATGCTGTGTTGAACATCTGTTCTGCCGTATGATATTTTGAAGAAGTTTGTTTGTTTTGCATTACATTTATTTATTTTATTACTAGCTGACCCGGTCACGCGTTGCTGTGACGTAAAATCGAAACACAACGCCATCTACTGGATGGTTATATTTAATAGATATTGACATGGTGAAAAAAAAAATATTTCTTTAATTCTACAATGTTACAAACATTGCTGTAGGCCGTTGTTGGTTTGCTTTACTTGGTAACAGGGGTGCACGGGTTCAAGGGGTGAGGATTGTCTAGGTCTTGGCAGCGGATGCGTATGCCCAACTGCTGTGTGGCGGGTCTTGGAGAGACTGGTCGAGGGAAATCCTTTTACCTCTCCAGTAGGACTCTCTTAACCAGAGTGATGAATTCAAACGACCGTCGCTCCTGTATACATTGACCCCTAAATTCCTACACACCCCTCATACCTTTTCCTTCCGGATTTGTCTCTCCTTCCTTTCCTTAAAAAACACTCTTCAAAGCATTCCCAGTGATGATATAGGCCTTGAGCAAAATTATTTTCCTCGAGGCATCCTGTTTGGAAGTAATGCAAAAAAAAACGAAAAAAATTTCTGCCTTTTTTAATATCCATTTTTCCGGTTGTAAAGTGTAATGATGCAGCAGAGGCGTAGTTTTAGTGAGAATGCCGAAATTTCGTTTGCGTAGAAAATTTCCACAATGAAATGTAGCCATGTGTGATGATATTATTCGTGTAAATATCGGCTTAAACATCTATATTCAGCGCGTCGGGGGGAGGTGGTTCTGGATAAATCCCCCCACTTCCGGCGAAAGAATCGCTGAAGTGGCAACACTGGGAATGGGAGAAATGGGGCAAGGTACCGTCCGTCAACAAATAGTTATTATAACCATCTTAGTGTTGCCATTTAATTTTTTTTAAATGGCAACACTAAGATGGTTGAAAGGAAACATAAAAAAATCTTAAAAATAACGAACAGTATTCAGATATTAATATCTAATGATTTTTTTTTCTGCATCATAATCCAAGAAAATTTATCACATGAACTTGACGTTATTTTTTGGCAAAATAATTGAACGGAAAGTTTTTTCCTGTATGTTTGAAAAGGTGACTGGACAATTCAGAATGAAACCAACTCAGAACCACCTCAGAAAAGTCATCAAAACGATGAAAAAAATTGGTTCAATAGGTTACATTTGGTTAAGGTTATGGGCTATTTTAAAATTTTTTTTCTAGCTTTTAATGACTTTTCGAAGAGGTGTTGGGTTGACTTTATTCTCAGTCGGCATGAAACCGTTTAAAATACAAGCCATTTATTAGATGTTAAATCATAAAAATGAAAAGGTTTATATGGAAAAGTTCAGATAATTGAGTTTTTCCGCCCAAGTCAACCGGTCAAAGTTGGAAGTCAAACGTTAACTCTAATAATATTTGAAACTACTGTATTTTTGGTTTTAAGTTCGGCATTACTCGGAGGCTGGTATGGGCACCGCCACCCCGGGAACCATTTATTGGATAACTAACACTCCTGCCACAGGTACCACAAGTATTTCGCTACATTTGGCAAATTAGAAAGGGTATCCGTGTCCATTAAGTGAGTTTGTGTAGGTCTTGGCGGCGGATGCTTTTGCCTACCTACTGTGTGGCGGGCTGGATCGGGAGAGACTGGTTGAAGGAGACCTTTTTACCTCTCTGGCCGGACTCTCTCGACCCATCGCCTTGCGCCGCATTGGGAGAAATGGATTCATACGTCCGTCACTTCTGGACAGATTGTTCCCAGATTCTTTCCCACCCCTCACACCTATTTTCTTCCCAGAACTTCCTCTGCTTCCTTATTTTCCCTTAAAAGACCCTCCACACGTTATACCCAAAGATTACATAAACCCTGAGGAATTTTTGCCATATTGTAAAAAAATGCCATAATAATGAAAAAGCGCCATTACATGTGATTAAATTTCTATAATTTCTTGCATTTATACACTATTATTTTTTATTTGATTTAAGAATTTCCCCGGCCAAAGGTATTTTCGCGATTTATTTTTGGATTATCATGCCATGTTGTTCTTTCTCTTTCTTTAGCCAAAATTTCGGCAGCGTTACAGTATGAGGGCAGACATTTGCTCACATCTGTCTTGATGATGGACACTGTAACCCTGTTCGAAACGTTGGCTAAAGAATGAGGAAGCGAAACAAGGATAATACTCCAAACCCCAGAATAATACAACAACGTTTGTTATAAAATTGGTGTTACTCGATGTTGCCATTGTGATGAAAAAATTTTGTTTCATTTTATTAAATTTCTAGAATTTCGTTGACAGACGGTATCCGGGCAGTACGAAGCGCAAGGGTTGTAAGGGGGTGGAGGCATTGTAATGAAGTCCTCAATATTGACCGCGCGATTTCTCACATCCCAAGACGTAACGGCCCGAGTTCACCCCACGAGGTGCAGACTATACTATAATAGTCTGTCCCATTCAGCCGGTTGATTGTTTTCCCCATTGTAGTTTCTTCGCTTTGTTCATTGCTATTTTATTTATTTTTCGATTTGTCGTAAAACCAATCACTATTTTAATTTACTTTTCTTGTATTTGAGGTAGAAAATTATTATTTTCCTTTTAAATTAATTAATTCACAGTTTGTCAAATAAGAGTAGAAATCAAAGGAGGACGCAACTGTAGTTTAAATGGCAGTACTAACAATATGATATAATGATGAAAATGATGTAAAGCTGCGAAACATACATTTGTGTTAAGAATTAAAAAGGCATTAGAGTGAAAAAATGTTTTTTTTCATTGCAATATTATTTTTTTAAAAATCAAATATAAAAATAAATTTTATTATTTGAGGTTTTACTCAATAAGTTATGGCACTATAGAAAAATTGAATAATCATCCTGAAAAGTCAATAGATGTCGTATATTACAATAAAAATGGATATATTTATCCAAGACACTATCTAGATCACAACTTAATTTGGGTGGAATCTTGGGGTGAATCATTTGTAAAGATAGAAGCCAATTTAATAGAATTAAGATAAGTTTGGTATTTCTTAGTTGAAGTCTCATACAGTTACACATGATGCAAGTTGAAACGGTCAAATTAGCTTAGCGGTCAGAGCAATGCCCCGGCAAGACAAGGTGAAATGGTGACCGGAAACTCTCAACACCTCATTTGAAAAGTCATTAAAAGTGATGAAAAAATATACAAGAAATTGGTTAAATAGGTTACGTTAGGTTAGGTAACGAGCTATTTTTCAAATTTTTTTTCATAGCTTTTAATGACTTTTCAAAGAGGTGTTGAGTTGACTTGATTCTAAGTTGGCATAGGACCGAGTGAAACATACTCTTAGTATCGCCTTGGTATAAGACCACCATTCAGAAATAAAACGTTGCTTTTTTTTTTTTTTTTATATGAAATACCGCACAAGAGTCCCAACTGCTCCCCTCTGGAGCCAGTGAGACTATGGCATCCCCAATTGGGGTATGTTGTGTGGCTGAAGGTAGTGGGGAGGGGGAGGAGATAGGGAAGAGGAAGGTGGGGAAGTACCTGGCTATTCAGATCTGGTCACTAAACACGGCTAATGCCATTTCGAGCAACGTTTCAATTCTGAATGGTGGTCTTACACCAGGGCGATACTGATAGTATCTTCCACTCTGGAACGTGCCGCAAATATACTATATATTATTTTAAATGAATAAATTGTGAAATAACACAAATTAATCAAATAAAATTTATTTGCGCACGCCGGGTTCGAACCCGCGACCTTCGGATTGTGAGTCCAGAGTCTTACCTCGGGACCACGGAGGCCGTTGAAATGGATTTAGCCAACCACACAACATAACTGAATTGGGGATGCCATTGACTCCCCATCTGGAGTATGTTCTGGCTCCTGGCGGTTGGGTTAGGCTCTTGTGCGGTATTCACATAAAAAAATCCTGGATTCAATTATTAGACGCGACCAAATCTTTTTCCGTCTTTTGTTCCACATTTTTCGTTCGGTTAATATTGTCTATTTTGATTAAAAATCTAGCATTTCAAAGTGTATATTATTATATTACTAAATCTGTAAAGCATGCAAGCTTGTGTCTACTTCAGCATAGCGAAATCTTTCACCATGATAAATACCGCTAACGGGCTGCAATAGCACTGGCACTGTGATGTTGGTTCACCGGAAACTTAAGAGCACAAGATCTACATTATTTGCGTTCTACAAACATTTTTCTTTCAGAGTGCTTTACAGTCGTTCGCCTGCACTATATTTCAGGATAGAAAAATCACTGTATCCACTGAAGTATTTTATAAAATGAAGTAACACAATCCAAATGGTTCAAAACGCAATTGAAGCACTATTACTTATCCCTAGTATTTACAGATACAAATAATGTGGTACTCTATTCCGGGGTATAATTTGGTACTCTAATCAGGGTGCGAAAATTTTGCCCGTTAAGGTTTACCATGGTAAAAAATGTAATTCACATGTGTTTTAACTCGCAGCAGAAGTAGAAAGTGAAATTGAAACATATTTATATTGTTAGATTCACAAACAACGACGGATTAATACATAGTAATTGAGCCCTTGCCCGGAATAATGTTGTATCCAACAATTGTTTTGTGGAAGAATGTTGTGACGTCTTATGACTTCAACTAGAAAGTCTTCAAAGTCGAGAAGCTGAAGAATGCAAGAAATTTGGAATTTTTCCAAAAAAAAAATTTTAAGCCTTCTTTTTAGCCGTGGAAACAGTTTTGTGGAATAACGTTGTATGTTGATCTCAAGACAATAATCTAGAACGTAAGTGGTATTATTCTTTTGGTTTTTTTTTGCTTTTTAAGCAAAAATACATCAACGACATGCGTACATTTAATAATAATAATAATAATTGGATAATTTGTAGAGCGCCGTTTTTGTGAAAAATCACCTCAAGGGCGCTGTAAGGGGCTTATGTTGGAAGATCGTGTTGCTCTCTGTTAGGTACGAAAAGTAAAAAAAAAAAGTTTGTGGAATATTGCTATGTGTGGAATTTTTATATACCACATTATTCCACAAATACAGCATAAATTCTAGTAATAAACTCTAATTTAATTATCTTTCTCGACGATTTTTCATTTAAAACTCTTAAGAATTGTATGTTTTACGTATTTCAAATATAAAATGTTATGAAACATAACTGGTATCGTTTTTTCAATTTTTCTCAGAACAAGAATATTGTTGGATACAACATTCTTCCGGACAAGGGCTTAGTTAATAAATATATAAAATAAATTAATACGGACAAAGAGCATTGGAAATAAATATAACTAAGATATTTAACTCAATGCCGATTAATGTAAAAACTGAGGCGTGTTAAAACAGAGACGGCCACTCCACCATTGGTCTAAAATGAATGAGATATGGCGATGTATAGAGAAACAAAAGTACTATTAACAGTTGCAAAGGGTTTGCAGCGTAAATGACAGCATCCCACACATTTTTGAATTAATGTATTTAGTCTGTAACAAGCACAGTTATCTCCATTAGGCTCGTGCAGGGCAGTGGCGTGCACAGAGTTTTTGATCAGGGTAGGCAGTAGTAGGTTCCTCTTATGTTGTCTAATTTAGGAATACGTCTCCCCACACTAAATATTCGTTTTTTTCTATAAAAGATAACCGAGAAAACCCATTGTTTTTTTCAATCACTTAAACACTTAAACACATTATTTCCTCCAAGTTTCACAGGTTAAAATTTCCAATTTTATCAGATAATTCACAATGAAAGTACGACAAACGTTTTTGAACAGACCATTTGCATTTATAAAAGACAACTAGTTGATAGAAATAAATAACAACAGGTGTTGTCACGGATTGCCATTTTGTAATTTTGTTCCAGAAAGCACTGCCTGATGCTAACAAAAAAACCTCATAGAAGCAAATTCAAAACGACAGTTCTACTCTATGCTCTGTGTATTTCGTAAATATTGATATTATATCTTGTATGAAGTTAGCTCTAAGCAGAAATAATTCCTGCTTTAGGCCGCATTTTAGTGAGGCAGTCGGAGGGCGCGCGTGTTGTTTCTAGTTACAGTTTATGCCACGTTTGTAGTATGCCGTTTGATGTGGCGCTCGCGTTTCGGTTGCTCAGCTTCTCCGCCATTATTTTTGAAAGTGTGTATTTATTTTTTGCAATAATTTAATAAATTATAATATTATTTACATGCTTACGTTTTACAAAAACGGTAGGGTAGGCAGTGCTTATGTGCCTATATGGAGTGCACGCCCCTGGTGCAGGGTATGGAACAAAAGCGGCGGTATCACTGTGGGCCAATCAGAAAGGCAAAACAAAAGCAACTATCTCAATCTTTTAATTAAAAATAGGTAACAGCTAGTAAAGTATAAAAAAAAGTTCTGATTTTCGAAATTTTTATTATGCGAGACTGCTGTTTCGCCTTCTGAATTTATTATAAAATTCATTCGCCTTCTGAATTTATTATAAAACTGTTTGATAATAATGCCTTCATAAGGTGAGGCAACTGTCATGCGTGAAGAATATGCTTATAAATAAACTGTTTTATATAAATTGAATAATAATATCATTGAACACTTAAAAGGAAAAAATAAATTAAAACAGAGTTCTACATTTAAACTTCATATCAATAAATAAGTATCTTTCTTATTTTAAAAAAGCTATATTTTTCTACATGCTTAAAATCTATTGTCACAAAAGTATATACTTACAGGAAGCAAACTATATTATTGCGGTAAGCAAAATCTTCCCTCCATTACAGGTTTGGTATATGTATGCTCCATTATTAACACAGCACGTCAGAACACAAAAACACTGTTCGACATCTCATCGATGTTATTTTTGGCGGAACGTTCATTGTTAGGCCCCTTCAATCCCCCCAGACCTGTCTTCTTTTGTTGTTTTCCATCAATAATCATATTTGTTTCACGTCGGAAGCGTTACCTTATAAAAATAAGACATAATCAATCTGACGGATTGATTAAAAGCAAGTTTTTTGCGACGTGGTAAACTAATATGAAGTATTTTGGGAACAGAAAACTTTATGTTTAAAATTTTGAGATTTTTTTATGCCTCTCAATATGTCAACCGATAAAAACCAAATAAAATGAAATAGACAGGGTTATACATGCTTTGAAATTCCATAATTTTAAAACCTACAATGATTTTATTTGTTTTTTTTTTTATGAGAAAAACTCTCTTTTTATAACTTTTGAAGGTTATTCCCATCAACGTAATATATCATTGAAGAAGAAGATAACACTTATAATCTAAATGAAAATATGAAAGAAAACAAGACACAGAAAACAGAAAAAAAACAATGGTCGCAACTGGGACTCGAACCCAGACCTCTCGTCTAACCGGGACGTGCGCGTTTTCCAATTTCGCTATTGCCACCTTCCGTCAAACCGTCATATTTGTCAATCTCATATTTCAAATATTTAGAATCATTAAAATTATTTTCAACTAGTTCTTTTTCCATATTATAGGCAACTACTCTTTTTATTGGAAACAATAATTCTAAGAATTGGTTTGTAACCTGAATAGCGTCTCGGATAAATGTATCCGAATTTATTCATATGGAACTATTGACTTTATGAAAGTCTAAATGAATATTCAATTTTTTATACTTAATTAATTTTTATTTTCACATTTAGATTATAAGTGTTATCTTCTTCTTCAATGATAGATATTTGTGTTTATAATTATCAATGATGGGATACAAGTTTGGTTTGGTGCGTTTGGTTTACTTCTTGTAAAATATGGTTACAAAAGAATGTATAATGAAATACTAATAGAACGTAAACGACTGATCGTCCATTTAATAATTCTACTACCAACTATCAGATGAATTGGATGATTTGAATTAATATCTTCCAGACAAATAGCTCAATATCTTAACTGAAACAAATTAAAAACCTAATCTCCATACGAATTTCGGTTGGTTCTTAATAGAGGTCATAAAGCGAGTCAGTGAACAGCTTCAATATATCACTAAACAAAAACAAAAGATTTTGACTGCAGAGTTCGAAACTGTACAATTTTTAGTGTTCTAATGTGAAAATCTAAAAAAGGGGTTAATAAATAAGTAAATGAATAAAACAGAAAAAAAACTCTACCATCAACTTTCGAACCTCACGAGAATCAAATAAAAAGAAATTGATTGCTCTCATCTAAGGATAAGCCACGAGTTAATTTCAAATGAAAGCTCGTTATAGTACCTAACAGAAAACGGCTACAAACACAGAACAGAATACCCTTAAATTTGTGATAAATCGATTTTAAAGAAAATTGAGGCAGTTAGAGACTCCGTGCCCCTAGACCAGTGGTCCCCAACCTATGCACCGGTCCATGGATGAAATGGTACCGGGCCGACAAAGGCCCTGCTTAAAAATCATCATCATCATCTTTATCCCCTTATTCTATTCGGGTCAGGGACCCAATGCATCGATAAGGCTCCTCCATACGTCCCTGTCTAGTACCGACTGTTCGGCCTCCGTCCATGGCAGTCCCATCCTCTCCTCACACAGTTTCTGGAGTTGCCTCACCCAGTTTAAACATCAAAATTAAAAAAAAAACAATAAAAAATTAAATAATTATCCACAAAAAAATACAGTGGAACCTCTCACGACGAGCACCTCCCATAACGAGTAATTCGCATAAAGAGCAAAACAGGTGACGAAAAAAAACTCTCCTTTAACGAACGACTTTTCACATAACGAACAACATTTCGCTTAACGCAAGGAGAAGTCCCATCTTCACTTCACTCACTTGTGAACCGGGACTTCCGCGCCAGTTCATCAATCTCTGGTTAGCACTCATTCAGCTAGCATGTTAGTATCGCATGTGGTCATACATTTTTCAAAATTTGTGTTCAGACATTATTTGTAAATTTTTTCCTTATTTGCAAAATTTCGGAACTTGGAAAAGGTTCTTCTCCACAGTGACTCAGCATGTGGATTTTAAATTGTCGCTTTCGAGAACATGAATAGTTGCAGTCGGAAGATGAAAAAGGTATTTCTCCACTGCTGGATCCCAGTTTTTGTCATAGATAATAGAAAATTATTTGTTAATGGGAATAAAGCAAGGATTGTATACAAAGATAGAGTTTTAAGGGATTTATTTGATTTGCTGACCCTTGCGGAGACCCTTGGTTAGAGAATATAACACAAATTAATGATTTTGCAACAACAATTTGGCGACAATGTGCAAAAATACCGTAATGCGCATCACATACAATTCAAATATTATGCGAGGCGGCTTGTGGACTTTTAAATATTCATTTTGAAAACATCAATAGTTACAGTCGGAACAAAAAAAAGGGTTTTCTCCACAGTGAGTCAGCACGTGGATTTTAAATTGTCACTTACAAGAACACAAATAGTTGAAATCGAAAAGGTTTTTCTGTATGACGGCTTGTGGAATTTAAAGTGTTTCTTTTGAGAACATGAATAATTGCAGTCGGAACATGAAAATGGTTTTTCTCCATGAATAAACTATGAATAAACTTGTGGATTTTTTTAAAGTCTCCCTTCTAGCACATAAATAATTGCAATCGGAACAAACAAAAGGTTTTTCTTTTCTATGAGACGGCTTTTGGACTTTTAAATATTTCTTCCGAGAGCATGAAGAGTTGTAGTTTTTGAATTCTGTGTGCAGATTAAAACGACTTCCTACATACAAATCCATCATTAAAATTAAAACCAGTTTCGAGATAGGCTTTAAATTCGAGGTGCACACGACATGTTGCAAAATTCGGAGGAAAATCATTTATATGTTCTTGTGTGTAACTATTATTTTAGCTTGTGGAGTCTTAATGAGTACAATTAAAAATTTCTAGATGTAGATTTTATGAACACCCCCCATTCACCCCCCCCCCCCCCCCCTCCCCCCGGGCCGCAGTTAAATTATCAAACGCTAACCGGTCCGCGGCGATGAAAAGGTTGGGAACCACTGCCCTAGACAATGAAATTGATTATCTGTTCTGAAATTCAAATAATCATCAATTTTCCCTAAAATAAGAACAAATTGACCCTACAACAGACTTCAATAAATTTCTTTCTGTTTTCATCTCTTCGGTGGCTAGAAGTCTTTATTTTTGAATATAGCTGTATATTTCAACCTTCAAGTAAACACGATTAAAACGTCCAGCCTCGAGGATGTACCCACAGTTAATTAGTGGGTGTGGGATGATCCTGCCAGTGGGTGGTGCGAGGAGAAGGGGAAGAGGAAGGGACAGGAGTGTCTCGTCACAGCGAGCTGTAATGACATTGTAATTAAAAGTGATTTATTGCACGCAGTGTCGCTAAGTCAACAGTCACTTCTGACGAAATGTAAATATTTTACCAAGGTCTAAGGGGCGCTCACTTAAAAATGTTTGTTAGGTCTAGTAAGTTATTCAGGCCCCATTAACTCTAAATTTTATTATCACTATTGTTATATTTTAATTTTGCGACTTCTCAATTGCTTTTTAGACGTTTTGATTGCTGTTTTTAGATGTAAATAATGAATGAGAAATAAGTTTATTTTATTTCGATTTTTTTTGTTTGTTTTATTTTTTTTATTTTTTGTATTCTAGATGCAAAAACGAGTAATTAAATAAAAATTAATGTGTTTTGATTTTTTTTAATGTTTTTGTTGCTCGTAAGTATATGAATTGTACCTACGAGTTCCCTGAAGTCATCCAAGTGGATTTAGCATTAGATATATTATTTTTATGATAATTATGTTATGCTTATGTTAGTTAATACTTTATTTATATATTTTGTAATCTCTTTTATTTATGTTACTCTGTTTTTATAATTGAAATTTGTATTTGATATGTAAAAGCCCATAAGGCGTCAATAAATAAATAAAAGTTATCATAAATGGGTACGATTTTAAAAAATAACAAAAAAATCGTTATTTTTTAAAATTGCGACCTATCAAATACGACAAACGTTGTAAGACCCATACCCTTCATCATTTTATTTATTTTTGAGTATAAATACCCCAAAATAAGTAAGCGACGTTCAATTCTTCGCACTTTTTATGCTTTATTTACTAAAAGTTAATGACGGCAACGAATTTGAATCCATATTATTTATTTATTATCGTCCTATTCGACTTTTACATAACGATTCATACATTAAAAATTAAATATAAAATACGATATACTTATTAAGTTATTATCACACTAATTTTAAAGAACCCGTAAAATTTATTTAAATACCTAAGCGTGTGCATAAATTATAGTTACTCGTTATTTATATTATTAAAAAACTGTCGAACTAATTTGGCTTTGATTGTGTCAAAGTTTTAATCGAAAATATCAGCGACATCCATTTAGTTCATTGCCCAGTCTATATTGTTAGCAGCATATTTAAATATTGCCACTTCACACGTTTGGTTCGCTCATCCGCCGCCAGAGTTACTGCTATCGCCTCTGGCAGCCAACAGGGAAACTACTCCAGGTACTGCGGTCGGTAAAGAAGGGAACTACTAACTCCTCCTGGTTGGCAGAACTGGGCAGAGCTACCAACAGAAAAGACAGCCAACGGCTGTGAATAAGGAACTCCAGTTCAATTTTTTTAATTTTTTTAAATGAATAATGACCTTCTAACTTAAATAACTGCATATTTATTTTTATTTTTATAGTTAGTTTTAATAGTGAAAATAAATGTCAAACTTTTAATTTTTCAAGATCCCCCGAAAACCAACGAATCTAGTGTGACGTCATCATGACCAACCGAAGTATGAATTTTGTAGGCAACTGGAATCAGCTGATCATCGGCGGCCATTTTTAATTTCAGCGTTGGAGCGTTTTATGGACGCGGTGACGTCACGCCTCACAAATTCAATAATACCAACGTGACAGGGTGTTTTAATGAACTGTTTTAAAATGGACTTTTTAATGTTTCTTTTAAAACTACGTCAAATATTATTTAATACAACTTATATATTCAGAATCAGCGTTTATTGGTCTATATGAACATATTTTCTTATTCGAATGGTGCAACGTGATGTTGCCGATTATTGGAAGTTATTATTGTCATATACCGTGGAGACAATATATTTCATTCTAAATATTTAATTAGCGTTTTATTATTGCTAACAATATTATATTCTCTCTGTTATTGTCGTATCAACTGTGCACTCGTATCTGTAAACTTATACAAAAATACATCGATTCATAGAAGGACATTATTTAATAAACTAAAATGTAACTCTGCGTGACTTGGTAACTACTTTCCTTCGGGAATCGAATCTACTACCTATTAAAATATACGCCGAACTCATATTATATCTTATAAACTTAGTTTATCAACAGAGATCTATGTGTTTAGTTACGTGTACTTCAGATAAGTTGTAAACCGTAATGTAGATAGGTAGAACCACATACCAGTAATTCAATTGCTTGGAGAAGTGGAACTCAACCGGGATGTTGGTACGGAAAAAGATTACTAAGTAGGCAACATTAATTAATATTTCTTAATAGCAAGTGAAATCCAATGCTAATGAAATCGTTCAAATAATTAAGTAAAACTAAGTTTCGTACAAAACTTAATTTTGAATCTGAGATCAAAATACCCAACTAAACTGAAAAATTATGTTTGGAATCATATCCATACTAATATTATAAATGCGAAACTGCTCGAGTTTGTTTATGACCTTTTCACGCATAACACAATATAAAGAATTTAATAATTCACAGGTTGTATATGATGGTAAGCTCTGGCGTTATGAAATTATAAATATTAATATATTACATTTGTTATACGTTTTCTGTCGCTAACAAAAGCGAATTTTTGCTAACGTCATAAAAAAATCTTTTCCATGGAAACAATGTTGATATATTTTTGGGCTCTATGCTGGTAGGTACTCAGTCTACTGGTCAGCTACTACTGCAGAAAATTCAAATATTAGAATTCGTTTTTTTTTGGACAAGCTTGGAATAAATGTCAGATGAGAGTTCCTATATTAAAAATATAATTCGTAACGATTATAAAGACTGAATGATAAATAGAGTATTTTTTTTATTATATTAACGAACTTCCAAATATTTAAATAAAAATAAACATCCGAAATGTTTGTAAGCGCTTAAATTCCGAACGAATGAACAAAATTGGATAATTAATTCTTTTTTTCTTTGAGCTACAGCATTATGAAATTTAGGTGGTAGGCGAGATGTTTGAAAACTGAATGTAAGGGAATGAATATATGGAATGCGGGAGGGGATGGAGGTGGGGTGGGGGGGAGATAATTGATAAGTGCAAGCGCTACAGTAATTTCCCGTGATACCATGCGAGCGAAGCCGCGGGGAAAAGCTAGTATCTAATACGAATGTGAGCTACTTCATTTATTTTTGGTTTAAATTATAAGATACAGGCCATTACAGATTTAAATTAATTAATAATTAATTTTACATGGTTTTAGAGGCAACTTGGGCAATTATTTGTGAGTAAATGAAATACATTAAAAAATAATTTTATAAATATTATATAATAGTATAATAAAATCTTATACAAAAAAAAATATATTTGTTTGTTCGTATTTTATGCGCTGCTTTACCGTTCATCCGATTGCGATGAAACTTTGGTGATTTATTGTGCCCGCGAAGGTTATAGGCTATATAAAATGGTAAACTCTGGCGTTATGAAATTTGTGTTAAAATATTACTCCAGATGGTGCGCGAGTGGTTTGAAAACGTGTGAATTTCATATATTTTTTCGGCAGGGAGGGAAGACAGGAGGGGTAGGGTAACGAAAGAGGTGAGGTTCGCGGGAGGAATGACGAGGGAGGGGAAAGCGGGGAAGGTGGAAGGGAAACGTGGGAGGGGAACGGGGTCGCATGGGAAAGGACAAGCAGGGAAAAATATTTTATTTCTTTTAATGGAATTCGCTACGCATGCCGGGTACCCGGCAGTATAAAATAAAAATTAATAAAGATATCATTTTGATGGGTATAAAATTAAATTACAAATTACCTATTTACGTCGGAACTAAAATTTGTCGTTTAAATATTAAAATTACTATTAAAAAAACGCATTTTTAACAATGCTTGATATATATTTAATTATAGTTATATATAACAAATATAGTAAAATATATTTTTTTGTGTTTTTCATTTATTCACAAATAATTACTCAAGTTGATTCTAAAATCATGACAACTTAAAATCCTTAATGGCTTATACCTTATAATTTAAAGCAAAAATAAATAAAATAGCTTAATCCATATTAGACATTTGAAATACCCTTCGATTACAAAAATATTTTTTCACTTTGGTTGGGAACCTATTTTGATTTCAAATCCAAAAATAAGATTTGTATGAAATGGGCCGAACAGGCCACGCAAACGTTCCTCTTAAGTTCCTTACCTTTTTTCTTCCATTCATTTTCAAAACGGGTTACAAATTGTCGTAAAATGTAAAAAAAAACATCTGTTTTTAATCATCAAAAAATTAATTAATCTTAAAAAAAAACACTAAACAAAAAGCCACTCGGCCATTGGGACCGATTTATTTACGTAATTTATGTCATTTCTGCCGATCTCATAATTTTTATCTCATCTGTTTTTATTCAAGGATAAAAACAGATTCCAAATAATCAGTAACATTGTAGAAGTTTACTTTATGCAAAGTAGATAATAAAAAGGGGTAGAAAGATAAGAGATTCTTTGGGGGTTTGTGAGAAAATAAAGATTTATAACGTTGGTTTTAAGCGAAGGAATAACGGAATTCTCTTGTAAGGATCTCTGTTTTTAAATTTTATAGCTGCAAAATAGCCTTTCCTCTCCCTTTCAAAATAATCCGTTTATTGGACGAGAGAAAATGAAAATCAGACGACTGTAAATTTAAGATCGTTTTCCGTCTGATTGTGACAATAATTTGAATTGTTTCTAGGAACTTTATACTTTAATTGAAGCAAGTGATTAAAACACAATTTGAAAGTGGTTTCATTACAAAAGCAGTGGAATTTTTCACGGAACATGGAACCTGAAACCAGACAGCGACATTCATTATTTCTACAGAATCTGTTAAAAAAAAACTTAAAAGACTGAAAGGGATTTATTGAATGGGTCATTGCGTTCAATTCAATGCCCAATCAATCCAAAAAGCCGATAGAAAGTTACAAAAAGCCTTCATTCTAGGTTTTTTAGGGCGATTCTTTTATTTTATATTCATATCTTTCCAAAAAATCAATGTAGACAAAACGTTTATTCAAGTTAACAAAAAAATTATTAAATATGTTAACAAAAAAATTATTAAATATGCTTCTATACATTACTTTCCATTTTTTTCTAAACGCCCTTTTATAAAATGAATTATTTAAAAAAAAATCTTTTACTCCATCATTGAAATAAATCTCATGCCGTTTTACTGTTTACGAGAATTATCCACTGAAATAAATCTCATGCCGTTTTACTGTTTACGAGAATAAATTTCATGCCGTTTTACTGTTTACGAGAATAAATCTCATGCCGTTTTACTGTTTACGAGAATAAATCTCATGCCGTTTTACTGTTTACGAGAATTATCCACTGAAATAAATCTCATGCCGTTTTACTGTTTACGAGAATAAATCTCATGCCGTTTTACTGTTTACGAGAATAAATCTCATGCCGTTTTACTGTTTACGAGAATAAATCTCATGCCGTTTTACTGTTTACGAGAATAAATCTCATGCCGTTTTACTGTTTACGAGAATAAATCTCATGCCGTTTTACTGTTTACGAGAATAAATCTCATGCCGTTTTACTGTTTACCGATACTGTGAACCGATAACTACCAAAATTTAAGCAGGTATTTTTTATGAATTAAAATGAATTGTAAATTAAACGATTTTTATTATAATACATAAAAATATGTGGTGAACGGTGAAATCTGCGTAGATTAATTAGCTTTAAAAAGCACTCAGCAGTTTGTATGTAACCGTGTTATCTCTCGTACTGCGTGGCGGGTCGGATCGGAAGAGAATGATTGAGAGAGATCTAACCTAACTCCAGCTGGACTCTTTCGCTCCATCGCATCTTTCCATCCACCGCAGTGGGGGGAATGGATTCACACGTCCGTCCTCCATTCCTACCCACCCCTCATACCTTTTTCCTTCCTAGAACTTCCTCTCCTTTCTTTCCATAAAAACACCCTCCACACAGCATCCCCAAAGATCATCAAGAAATTGTTTTCTAATTTTAAAAAAAATATTAAAGGAATATTTTTTCATATTATTTCCTAACCCAGTTTTCGATATTTTCTTCTCACATTTAATCGAAATGGCGGTTTTCTTTCCCTCATCGAGCTCAAACCACTTACAAATAATAAGAACCGCAAATTTCCTCGTCGGGCTCTTGAGCGCCCTCTGTGAATGCGAATAACATGTTTTCAGCAAATCAAAGCTTCTATATACACTGCTTTCTGCTCACTATTCACTCACTACTAGTACACATCCTACATATAATTTATCTAGTAACCGTTGATATAATACGAAGTTCCTGTACGGAAATATTGCGATTGTAACTCAGTTGAACGTGTCTACGGCGTATCTACATACAAACGAATCTGTTTTTCTAAACTGCGGGATGTAAAAACTAGATTCCAAATATTGATCGAAATTTTTAATGTTCACTAAAATACACGTGGTGAATGTTTTATACATTTGATTAAGAACCGTGTAAGTGAAAGCCTTACTAATAGAAACGAAAAATAGAAACTGACATTTAACAGTCACATTTACAGCATCCTTGTGGACGTAGATTGCCGACTTTTTGAAGGAGAGGTCGATTCAGGCGGTTGCTGACGGTTTCACCTCTTCCTCGCATTCGATAAATGCTGGCGTCCCACAGGGATCGGTTCTGTCTCCGACTTTGTTTCTGTTGCACATCAATGACCTCTTGTCATGTGCTCCGATTCATTGTTATCGCAGATAGCTTTTTGTTTGACAAGTCTCCAAAGGGCACACAAACCCCAATGGCTCGGAGGGCTTTGAAGCAAAGAATGGACGGTTACCTCGAGAGTGTTTTCTGTTTGGGTAAGAATAACCTCATCGAATATAATGTTTCAAAGACCCAATCATGTCTGATTACGTCGTAAAGGGATCGAAATGAAAATCTAGTCTCCTTTGACGGAATCAATCTTCCGAACAGGACCTCCATCGATATGCTTGGTGTAACTCTAAGTAACAAGCTCAGGTACGAGGGCTCCATCGAAGACAGAGTTAAGTTAGTCTCTCAGAAACTGGGCATACTGTACAGGGCCCCCAGATACTTTAATAATACACAATTGCTAATCCTGTACAAATCGCAAGTGCGCCTCACGGTTGAATTTTGCAGCCACCTCTGGTCCCCTCTGGAGCCCCAAAATACCTCGACTCTGTGCAGAAAGGGGCAGTCCGTTTGATAGATTCTCCTAACTTAACAAACGGATTGCAATCTTAAGAGCACAGGCGTCAGGTGGGAATGCTGTCCTTGTTCTATCGGTATTACAATGGAAGATGCTCCGAGGAACTAGCATCATCGATCCTCTCGGCACCGGTTGATTTCTCTCGGAGGCTAAATTCTAGTATGTGTTTGTTTCTTTTTAGTGTCGTTTTTTCGTTTCATGCAGTCTCAAATCACAAGGGTGAAGTAACACAAAGAAGTTTTCACTTCAATAAATAATCGATCGTAATTTTAACTAAGTTGTGTCTCATCTGCCCTGATGATGGACACTGTAACGCTGTCCGAAACGTTGGCTAAAGAAGGAGATAGCGAAACACGGCATAACACCCCAAAAACAATAACAAAAAAAAAAAGTTGTGTCTACTCATAGTATTTTGACAGTCCCGAAGAACAATGTCAGATCTGTTAAAAATTGAAAATCGTTCCTTTTGCTTATTTATTGGCTTATTTTGTTGAAGTAAAAGTCTGTAGAATAATATATCAAAACAACACTATCACTTGACCTCAAAAACAGTAAAAATTCAAACAAAACTTTAAACAGTTCTACTGCAAAACTACAAAATCGCGCATCCGATATTGTTCTTCTAGACAGTCGATTTATTGAAAAATCTCGAAACATTCTGGTATTAGTTCAGACGATTCTAAATTGAAACTAATGTCGAACCACAAGGCTTACAAAAAGAGTAACATTTCTATAAAGCAATTTTCAAAATAATTAAATGTGTGTTTTACCATTACTCCGGGGACATCTATATTTATAAATGCCGACACGCCCACCTCACTTCAGAAGAACAATATTTCCTTTTGCTGGCAGTGTAATACAGCCAGTTAGGGTGGTGCCTGTAGTCGAGGCATGCAGATCTGGAGGCGTGCGAGAGGCCCCGGTATAATCAAATTAAGGTGACACTCGGCGCACCGCGATTCTGGAGTTTTCCCGCAGAAATGGAATGGAAATCACTGCTAGGAAAACTGTTCCACATATTGTATGTTGGTTTTCCTTTTGTTGCTGCTTTATTTTCTTCTCTGTCTTATATTTAATAAAATAATGTCAATTTTTAGAATTTTTTTTTTTAGTTTTCAATTGTATATTGTTTTCTTCTTTATTGTCTTCTCCTCATTCAATTTATTAATCTTTGTCAGTGCTCTTTTATGTAAAGTGTTATATTTGATTGAGCCTAGCAAATTCTTGTTTTAACTCGACCGTTTTGCATTTCGGCAGTCGGTAAGTTTGCTTGTCCGTTTCCGTTTTTAGATGGTGGACGTTTTAAAGGTTCAGTAAAGATTATTTTGTTCAAATCGAAATGAAAGCGTTGTGTTTATTTCGACTTTCTTGTTCAATTTTTTTTAAATTATGGTATCTGCCCGAAGAAAAAAAAAAATTGTCTTTGAGATTGATAAAGTGCATATTACCTTATTTGATTTTAACCAGCGATTCCTGAGCATATTTGGAGTAAAAAATGTATTAAAGTTGTCATTTTGGTGTTCGATGATATTTTTTTTCTGATAAAAACAAAAAATATATTTTTCAATTACACCGCGCTACTGTTTCCATCGCTATGAGATGTGTTCCCGTCGTGACATATTTGAGCGATAGAATAATCGGTCTCCTCTTTGTGCGGTGCTTCGTAGCCTCCCCATTCTTGTCTACTTTAGTTTTCTGGAGGTTTCACTTCTACCGCGTGTGAACTGCACACTTGTAATTTTTTTGACATATTTATTTAATATTAGCTCCACTTCGGAGGCCTTGAGGAAATAATTCCTCTCAGGGCCTATGACATCTTTGGGGATGGTTGTGGAAAGTATTTTTAAGAAAGAAAGGAGAGGAAGGTCTAGGAAGGAAAAAGTTATGAGAGGCGGGTAGGAATCTGGGGGTCAGTGTGTCCAGGAGTGATGGACGTATGAATCTATCCCTCCCACTGTGATGCAAGGCGATATTCCGAGAAAGTCCTGCTGGATTGGTTTAAAGGTCTCCATCATCCAGTCCCTCTCGATCCGGCCTGCTACACTGTTGGTGGGCAAACGTATTCGCCAAAATCCGGACAAACCTCACCCCACGAACCCCTGCTAATTCACCAAACGTAACGAACCGAACTGGGATAACCGGGATAACGAACGGGATGGCGGAGGTGTTGGTTACCCATACCCGCCTCCTTGTAATTAATGTACAAACATTTTAAGAATAATTAGAATTCTATGATTTCCTACTTATGAACAGCTTTCATAATGACTCTTTTTACATTATGTAGCAAATCCAGTTTTTGAAATAATAATGCTTGAAAAACTAACAAAATATATTGAAAAAGATCTACAAAATTCAAAAAAGTATGCCAATGAAAAAGTTCTCTGTTTAACCACTTTATTTTATTTTATACACGTCGGTTTCATTTAATCTCAAACTTCATCAATAAACTGCAAAACAAAATCAGTTTATATGTTTATTGGCCTGATGGAGGTTGAGATCAACCGAAACCGGGCGACGTATATAGAATAAAATAAAGTGTTTTAAAACAAAGAACTTTTTCATTTGTGAAATGTCCAACCACAAAGTGTCTGCTTTCTTCAATAACAAAAAGTATGGTTTCGAATTCAAGAGAAGCGGTTTGTACGATGACGCAATTTGAACCTTTTCAATACGTGGCTATCTCAAAACTACACGGTCTTTTCGGAATAAGGGTCAAATCAGTTCAAAAGAGGGCATTATCTCGAACATTTTCATAGCAAAGATTGTCCACACTGCTTGCCAACTGTAAGAAACGCGTAGAATATATTTCAATTTAGAAACATTAACCCTCAGAGTAATTTGTAAGATTTTTGAAACAGCTCATATAGGTCCCATAGAAATCGTTGTGCCTCTCTAAACGGAATTAAAAAAAAATATATTATGTAAAACAGACATGATGCCCAAAATTTTACGTACATGTATGTCTGCAAAAGGGTGTATAGTATCATGGTGAGAAATGAGACCTAAACGGTGTTAGAAAGAGAAAACACTATGTTTCATAAGCAACTCTAAAAGTCAACCACCGAAAAATTAAAATCTTTGTAAAACAAAATTTTCGATCGCAATTTGAAAGTCTTTATGTATTTTTTACCTTTCAAGAATCTAATGTATTTTGTCAGTAGGTAGAAATATTTCTGCTTTCCAATAAAATCCAAATAAATGGAATATTTGTAAACATATTAAAAAACTATAAACTGTTTTTGAAAGGTGATAAAATACACTTTCAAACGGTTTTATAAAAAAATGTTATTTTTTAAGTTTAAAATTTTGCAAGCAAATATTAAAAAGTTTTAAAATTGGCTCACTAATATTGACATTTATTTACAATTAAATCCATACTTTTTTTTAACTTGCTGAAAATGAAAAAATAATAAGATAATTTAAAATTACTGATAATGAAAAAACTAAAAAAACTCACATATTTTATTAGACAAATGAATTGGGTCACCTCACTTTTCTATCGTTTCATGAAAAAAAATATTTTTTTAAATTCACAATGATCATAAAAGTTTTTAGATTTTCACGGCCAAAAGTATTTTTGTTTTTGGGCTGTTATGCCGTGTTGCATTACCTCATTTTTTAGCCAACGTTTCGGACAACGTTACAGTGTCCATCATCAGGGCAGATGTGGCATAACACCCCAAAAACAAATAACGAAAACACAATGATGAAATTGTTTTTCAGATTTTTCAATTTTGGTTTCATAAAAGCGTACCTTTTAATTATTTTGTGGTTAATTTTCAACTTTGAATATAAAGCGTGTTGTTTTCTCTTTCCAATACCGTTTAGATAATATTTTTCACTGTTACAAAAACGCTTACGAAATTGTCAAAAATGTCTCAATTAGAGAATGAAATTTTGCAAATCGAAGTAAGTACTCATCTATGATACCCACATTGAATACATTGAATCTAATCAAGAATTATAGGTATTTTCAAAAGGTATCTATGTAAGGGAGCAATACCGATTTATTTGAGACCTTTGTGAGCTGGGACAAATATGGTCTCCTGTGATTAAACGGGTTAATTATTTTTACATGAAATGATAAAAAGTGAGTTAGACTAACATTTAATATATAATAAAATATATGTGTTTCTATCAGTAATTTTAATTAGAATAAACTTTTTATAATAAATAAAACGTAATAATTGTTTCGTTCAAAATTTTCATATTTAAAAAATATATTTGTTTTCTAGTAATAAAATTTTAAAGCTTATTTCATCACTTTTGAAAAATGGTTTTTACTTCAGAAATATTCCATTTATTTTGATTTTATTGCAAAGCGGAAATAATTTGGCCTTCCTGCAGAATATGCTCGAGGCCTAAGGGATTAAATGAACGTCATGATAAAATAATATTAAATTTATTTTTCAAATTAATAAAAAACCACATGGCATTTTCACCGCTGTCCACAAGGAAAATCAAGAAACCCCGAAATTTTCAATAATGATTTCCAAAGAACCAAACTTCTCCCAATCTCTTGTGCGATTGTGTCGACTTTATAACATTCACTCTAGGGGTAAGATTCCAGACATATTTAACGATGGCCCCCAGCACTTTACAGAATATCTTGAATCTCTTGTTTTAACTTGACTTCACTTGACTCAAACTTTAATGTCACTTGTTTTCGTTGTTGTTTTATGTTTACATATTGTTGTACGTCGTTATTGGACAATGGTTTTTGTCCTTTGTTATTTCTTTGCTTTGTTATTTCTTTGCATTTTGTTTTTTTACCCACTGTCCATTGTACACATTAATAAACTAAAATAAAATAAAAATATTTTCATAAAGAGTGATGTCAGCAGAAGAGTGTGTTTATTGAAAAAGCATCTTCTTACTTTATTACTGCAACTTATATTTGATGATTTAGCAGGGGTTATCGGGTAGTCGGGTGAGGTGTGTTCAGATCTTGACGGTAAATGCGCCCTTTGACCTCTCCAGCTAGTCTCTCTCGACCCATCGTCTTGCACTGCAGCGGGTGGATGGATTCAAACGTCTGTCACTCCTGAACACACTGACCTCGTGACCCTACCCACCACTCAAACCTTTTTTCCTTTCTAGAACTTCCTCTCCCTCATTTCCTTAAAAGGGGCCATCCATAAATTACGTCACACGAATTTCATGATTTTTCGACCGCCCCCGTCCTACATCGTCACATTTGTGAGACCTCCTCCCCTTAGTGTGATGTCACATAACATAAACAGTTTTGCGTTGTAATAATTTATATTTTTACATGTGACGTCACAGAGCTGATGACCTCCTCCCATACCCCTTGTCACACAATGTCACAATTCTCTACTCCCCTTCCCCCCCTCCTTAAGGTGCGAGGTAATTTATCGATGGCCCCAAAAGACCCTCCACACTACACCCCCAAAGATGACACGGGCCTTGAGGAAAAAAAATAATTATTTCCCTAAGGCTTCTTGTTTTGTAAACACCTACACCCTACACAGAGATCAAAAATTAAAAAAAAAAACCTTTGAAGTAGATATTTCTTTTTGTGGAAACGCTCCACAAGTTTTGAGTACGTACCGTTTACGTTTACGAGTTACGTAACGTACCGTTTGCAATTACTGAAATCAAAACGTCCATAGTAAAACCTTTAAATTCTAACCATCAAAATGTCACAAATACTATTTTGCTTTCCAGAGAGGACGACGTAGTTCTCTTACTATGAAAGCGGATTACTCCTCTTCAGAAAAGGTCAAGAAACCGCAGAGACCGCAAATACTCATAACAGTCTAAAGTCGGCGGCCGGTCACAGGGAGCCGGGGTTAAATGGCCGAGTAAGCAACTAGACAAGTAAGCAAGTAGACAGGTAAGCGAATAGCTAAGTTTGCCGGTAGCTAAGTAAGCGAGTAGGCGGGTAAGCTTGGCGGGTTTACCGGCAGATGGCACCTGTCTGTGTGCAGAACATGTCACGGTCTCACGGGCCGTGAACGTACACTCTAAACTCTGATCTGTTTGTACAGGCAGCCGATCCCATGATCCCTGCAGTGGCGTAGCGGATTATTAGAATTTCAAACAGACAAGCGATAATTAAAAAAATGTTATGATTTTTGACGAAAAGTATGTGTTTACAAAAGAGTTCTCAAGAAATTAGATAAAAAAATCTCTAATGTAATGTATGTTGCCTACGGTCTTTTTTGTGCATTTAAAATATTCATTGTTTTATAGTAATTGCATTATGCCTAATAATCGACGGCAAAATCCAACCTTTTCAAGATTATTTCACTTGATTTCTTTATTTCGGATTTAAAATATGTTTACGAGATGGGATTAACGTATCTGACAAATCATTTTGGCTGAATCGACATTTCGACCCTGTGGAACAACAAGGTTTCATTTACAGCTGTAACGTCATGCTATAATGAACTCTAAAGTAGCCGATTATAGAACCCGTTATCGCATGACGTTACAGCGACAGATTCTCTTGTGATTCCAAAGGGTCGATTTTTCAATGAATCCATAGTTATCTACTTAAAAAGGTTGTTACGATAGCTCGGTGGTTGGAGTAGACGACAGGAGAAATAAAACTCCTTATTACGAATGAAATTACCTATTTTACCGACACAATTATTAACTCACAACTATTCACAACTCACAACCACAATTAATACCACTATTGTAACTATTTTGAAATGAACATGAGTACGTTTAATTCTTCTGCACAACATCATCAACATCATTTTAGTTAGATAGTTGGACATCGCAGTAGTTATCGGAGATGACTAGCTGTAGATATCTCTCTGGGTCTTGTATCAATGATATTTTATTTTCCTTCCTAAAAATCATCGATCGGGTAAAACATTTTCTGAAGTTCGTTGCGAAGTCGACAGAGTATTCGAGACGCCACTGCACCACTACATCACCTAGGTCCTAGACCTACCCGATGCCAGTGAGGCTCAGTTTACCCCTCTATTCTCGATGGACAAACATTTATCTTTCCAACTGGGGAGTATATAAATATCTTAAGGACTTTCCTCAACTTAAACCTTAGACACGTGGTGACCTTAGTCAAGTTACAGATGGAACAACAAAAAAACTTGAAATATTCTCAGCCATGGAACGATAACATTTCTGACACATTTTTGGAAAATTTACGAAATGTGAGGGCGAATCTTAAAGATAAGTATTTTTTTTTATCACGCACAGAATTATTATGAAGTATATATTTATGGAGAGAGGGTGGCGGTAAAAGAAGAATGAAATAAATAACATCCCAAAAAGTATGTTATTGCCAAGAAAATACCCCTTATCCATAGCGGAATCTAGGTGTAATCCATATATACAAATACATGTGTTAAGAGCATTGATCTGCGAAATTGTCAAATGAACCGGTTAAAAAGGGCTTGCCAAGAAGTTGTATAAAGAGGAAGGAACCAAAAAAGGTTTTTTTAATAAAAACTTTCCTTGCCTGATAGGAAAGGTTTCTTCGAAACGGTCAGCTTGTTTTTTTTGTTAATATTTTTGTGATATTCTTCACACTACAGCGCATCGTCGTTGCCTTCAAATCGTTTATATGTATCATATGATGGAATTACAATTACTTACCGAACTCGGTGTCTGGAATTTTTAAGAAGTTGAAAGGGCTTCTTACCTGTAATGAAAGAGAAACAAAGTGAGTTTTTTTAAAGTATACGACAAAATATAATGGAAAACTTTAGGGGAAAACTTTGAACAGTACTAATTTTGTTTTTGCAAACGGGTAAACTTAAGGAAACAAGGGACAAGATAATAAGGAAGGGTTGGGGGTATAAAGGTATTTTAACCCTCTCTGAGCACAGCTGCTGAGACTAAGTAATCACATAGTTACATCAGTGTTTTGTTTTAAAAAAATACAACTGTCTGTTAGTTAGTAATATTGTTGTATTTTCGTCGAAACCTTGTGATTACAAGAGTAGGTACTATTTTATCTCATCATTGCCCCAGGTGGCGCTAGAATTTTATTTGGGAGGCGGGAATGGGTACCGCCACCCCGGGAACCTTTATTGGATAACCAACACCTTTGCCATAGGTCACCCCAAGTGGTGCGCTACGTTTGGTGATTTAGCAGGGGTGCCCGGGTTCATGGGGTGAGGTTTGTCTAGGTCTTGGAGGCGGATTTCCAGGACTCACTGAACCCCAGATTCCTACCCACCCCTTAAACCCTTTTCCTTCCCAGAACTCTCATCTCCTTTTCCTTAAAAAAACCCTGCACCCAGCATCCCCAAAGATGACAAAGACCCCGAGGGAAATTGTACGGGACGTTTGTACATATACTGTATAAAAATAGGGAGCTGGACACAAATAGCACGCCAATGGAATCTTTATGCGCCAAGGAATTTTTGGCGTACGCCAATGGACTTTCGCGAATTTAATACTTTTGAATGATTCTAAGTAAAATTGGCAAAACTGAATCTATTATAACTGATTAAACACTTGTAAAGGCTTGAAGACTTTGGAGACTTTTGGAGACTGGGATTACTGGGATACTGGGAAGAAGGTAGAACTGAAGCTATTACTTTTAAATAAAACACTTGAAAAGAGTTTGAACTTGGAGACTTTGGTTTCTTCGAGATTGTTTCTTCTTGGCTGGTAATTTTTAACTGATTTGTGACCGATGTGTGGTCTGTATTTATAGGGCAAAACTGGGTTGGATTGTGAGGGTATAGCACTTCCTATTCTTTGTGTAGGTTGGTCCTTTTATCCTTTTTCCCTGTTTGCTACGATTTTTGAGAAGATTTGTAAAATTTGTATATTATAGCCAGTACCAAGAGAGTCCCGATCCCCGAAACCAAAATCTCACATGATTTTTATTGTTTTTACAAAAAAAGATACAATGTTACATTTGTGGTACAAAGTAGAATTTCAAGGATTAAACATTTTTATTAAAGTGCAAGAATCAATGGTAGGCGTCAGTTTTCAAGTGATTGTACTTGCTTGTGCCCATTTTTCTGCGAGGATATTTATTTTTAGCTCGTAATTATCACCAATTTCTCAAAATTTAGCTCCAAATTTTTGAGAACATGAATTCATTGACGTAAATATTCCCGATTTAGATTTTCCTTTGTTCATCATTAGCCAATCACAGCTCCCGTGGTTGTATGGTGGGGGTGACGTAAATAGGCAGCTATTCTCGTGGCAAGGTTCATTGCTGTCTGTAGTCTTTTGTAGAGGTGTGAGATGTATTTTTGAGTTTGATTTTCATGCTGCGTGTGTTCATTATCAATTGTGTTTGTATTTTTAAGTGCTAAATTAATTTTGAAGAATAAAATAGCAATTAGACATCGTTTTGGAGGATGCGTGAAACGCCCCTCGTCTCGTTAGCCAATAGCAGCTCTCTAATTGCTTGGGGGTTGTGGTGTGAGGCGAAATGGTGCTGGCGGCATGGTACTGTGTAATTGTGGGTGCTGGCGGTACGGTACTGTGTGGGAGCGTAAATTCCAATATTGTCTTTTTTAGTTATCTCATTTGCTTTTGCGGACTCGTTCGATACACTCCCCCCGTGCAGTCTCGTCTGTACTCAGCTACTTCGTCGGGCGAGTCCTTTCCCGATGTTTGTGTTCTGAATCGGGGGCCTTTGCCAGGGTTGTAGTTTCATCAGGGGTTGGTGGAGTAGGCAGGATGATTTTGACTGCCGGCCTTATGTATATTCCTGTGCTGGTTTGAATTCGGGCAGTTCTGACTTGTCCATCAGCTGCAGGTGTGGCTTCTAAGATTCGACCGCGCGGCCAACTGTTCCGGGGCAGTGCTGGGTCCATAATGATTACCAGATCATCTTTTTTAATTGGTGTCGTTGGGTAGGTAGGTATTCGCGCAGCCATCGTCTCCAGAAGGTGTCTGCAAGTTGTTGCCCGATGCGCCACTGGCGGCGGAGGCATACTTTCTCTTCTTTCTTTTCGTAGAAGGATAGTTGGGGGCGTTTCCCAGCCGACCCTAGTAAAAGGTGGTTGGGTGTTAGATTAGATTAGTTCTTCATCACGTGGGTCCACCGAAATGTGAGTGAGTGGTCGATTATTAACCGTAAACTCGGCTTCTGCAAGGGCGGTGCGCAGCGTTTCTTCTTTTGGTGCTCTTTCCTTAAGTGTGGCGCTTAGGGCTTTCTTAACTGATTGTACTAATCTTTCCCAAGCTCCCCCCGTGTGAGGAGATATTGGATCTGGCTGACTCACGTTGGCTGCATTGATGAGGAGCACCACTGTGCTGGCGGGGGCACTGCTGGTGCAAGGCTGGCTCGCCTTGGCTGCGCTGATGAGGAGCACCTCTGTTCTGGGCAGGGGCACTGCTGGGGCAAGGCTGGCTCGCCTTGGCTGCGCTGATGAGGAGCACCAATGTTCTGGGCAGGGGCACTGGTAGGGCAAGGCCGGCTCGCCTTGGCTGCACTGATGAGGAGCACCACTGTTTGGCAGGGGTACTGCTGGGGCATGGCTGGCGCACCTTAGCTGCGCTGACGAGCAGCACCACTGTTCTGGCAGGGGTATGGCTGGCTCGCCTTGGCTGCGCTGATGAGGAGCACCACAGTTCTTATATTGACACTGCTGGGGCAGGGCTTGCAAAGCCGGGCTGGAATTTAAAATTATAATGTATAATTAGAACTAGGCTTGCTTGCCTTCGGTCGAGTCGCGTATCTTGTCGCAACTCGTTCGAAGGTGAGTCAGCTGGCACCGGTACTTGAGTTGCGTATCTTGTCGCAAACAAGTTGGTATGTGGGCCAGCTGGTGTCAGTAGTTGAGTTGCGTATCTCGTCGCAAACAAGTTGGGAGGTGGCCCAGCTGGTGCCGGCACTTGAGTTGCGTATCTCGTCGCAAACAAGTTGGGATGCGGGCCAGCTGGTGCCAGCGCTTGAGTTGGGGCACTGCTGGAGCAGGGCTGGCTCGCCTTGGCTGCACTGCAGAGGATCACCACAGTTCTGGCAGTTCCACTGCTGGTACAGGGCTCGCTGACCTTGGCTGCACTGCTGAGGAGCACCACAGTTCTGGCAGTTGCACTGCTGGGGCAGGGCTCGCTGACCTTGGCTGCACTGCTGAGGATCACCGCAGTTCTGGCAGTGGCAATGCTGGGGCAGGGCTCGCTGACCTTGGCTGCGCCGCTGAGGCTCACCACAGTTCTGGCACTCGCACTGCTGGGGCAGGGCTCGCTGACCTTGGCTGCGCCGCTGAGGCTCACCACAGTTCTGGCACTCGCACTGCTGGGGCAGGGCTCGCTGACCTTGGCTGCACCGCTGTGGATCACCACAGTTCTGGCAGTGGCACTGCTGGGGCAAGGTTCGCTGACCTTGGCTGCACTGCTGAGGATCACCACAGTTCTGGCAGTTCCACTGCTGGGACAGGGCTCGCTGACCTTGGCTGCACCGCTGAGGATCACCACAGTTCTGGCAGTTGCACTGCTGGGGCAGGGCTCGCTGACCTTGGCTGCACTGCTGAGGATCACCACAGTTCTGGCAGTTCCACTGCTGGGACAGGGCTCGCTGACCTTGGCTGCACCGCTGAGGATCACCACAGTTCTGGCAGTTGCACTGCTGGGGCAGGGCTCGCTGACCTTGGCTGCACTGCTGAGGATCACCACAGTTCTGGCAGTTGCTTTGGTGATAAGTTGACTTAATTTGTCATCGCAGGCCACTGCTAGATTTGTGTCTTTTGCTAGCTTTTTCTCCAGGCCCAGAAGCTGTTTTAGTGCACACTGCCGATTGCCAGGTAGCGTGACTTCTGGATTGCGCCATAGTAGACCCGTTTCCCATCTTCCTATATGAAGAGGACGGGTAGTTGCATTCATAAGTGTGATTGCTTGTTGTTCGCTTGCATTGACTCTGGTAGCTGATATTACTCCAAGGGAGTCAATGGCGAAGTTTGTTTTTACCAGTTCCCTCAACTGCTTGTCTGCGGTCGTTTCTGGTTGTAGTGCCAAAGTGGGGGTCGTGTTTTTATCTCCGGGGTTGATTCCCCCATGAGCGATCCATCCTAGTGCGGTGCGTGATACTATTCGCGTAGTAACATTGCATTCTCGCACTTCTCTTGACACAATCAGGTGAGCGTTGTCTTGGCCTATTAGCAGCTTCGGAACGACAGACCTTCCTTGGATCTGTTGTTCTGGCAGGTTGAGGTTGCTTATTGTGCTGGCAGAGATGTGGAATGTATTACTGTTGCCTGCACCTCTTAATCTTAGTTTTACTCGTTGCGAGAGATTGTCGGAGGTGCACATTCCTTTGGCGCCGTGGATTCGCAGTCCGTGAACTGGTCCCTCTGCTCCGACTTGTGTTGCGGTGTTAGTGTCGACAAGTGTTATTGTGGATCCTTCGTCCAGAAGAGCGAACACTGACACTTCTTTTTTATTTGGAGCACTTAATATGACTGGTGCAATTTTCAACAGTACTCTCTGTCCGGAGTTCTGGCGTCATAAATTGACATTTTCCACAGTGCTTTTTTGTACGAACTCGGGATTGTGCAGCAGTGGGTGGTGTGGGGCTTCGCAATCCCCTATTTTGCACCATTGGTTCATTTTGCAGCTTCGCGAGTGGTGTTTTTCTAAGCACTTGCGGCATAATTTTCCCACGCGCACAGTTTCCCATCGGAGTTCAACATCTTTGGCTGCGAATTCTTTGCATTCGCAGGTTCTATGATTGCCGCCGCATTGGGCGCAGCTTTCATTGGCTGATTTTCTTTTTTGGCTTGGTCCAGGGTAGGTATGTGATTCGTACATTTGGCGTTTTTATCGGGGCGATATTTTCTTTTGGGCCGTCCCTGATTTCCTCCTGATGTCCGGCATGTATTTGCTCATGGCTCGGTAGGAGTTGCATGCGATCACTCCCTTCTTCCTCTTGGTACCCGGCATGTATTTGTTCACGGCGTGGTCGAGATCGTACGCGGTCCACCATCCCGCTAATTGGAATTGCGTTTAACACCTCTTTCAGAAAGGCAGCGAGCTGGGTTATGGTGGCCGGAGCATGTTGTTTGTGAATCTCGATTAGCCATGCCAGCCGCAGGGAACTTGGCATTTTGTCAGTGACGTCATTTAGTAGCGCAGGATTGGTGAGATAGCCTTCGGTTTTCAGAATCCGGAGGGATGCCACTAGGTTTTGTACCGTCCCGGAGAAATCTGCTAGCTCCTCGAGTGACACCTCGGTCGTGAGGTAAGGTAGTTTTTTAACCTTGTCTAGCATAAATTTTGCTATGGAGTTAGCGCTGCCGTATCGCTGCTTGAGGACGCTGATGATCTCTGGGACTTGCACTTGCGCAGGATCCATTAGTAGGGGACCCACAGTATCTCGTGCCTTGCCTTTGAGGGCCCGTTGCAGCCGGATGAGATTTTCGCTTGGAGTCATCTGGCAGGTGGCGGTGGATTGAGTGTACTGTGCCTTCCAGGTGGGCCACTCGAGTGGGTCTCCAGCGAAGGTAGGCAAATCTTTTGCTGCGGATTGCCTGGCGATGAGGGCTGCCATTCTCGAGTCATCTTCTAATGTACGAGGACTATCTTGGGTTTGGGAAGTGCGGAGCGCTTCTGCCATTACAGAGGCAATCTGGGCCAGTGGGTCGTTACCATGCTGCAACCATTCTCGAGTGTACCGTGTCGTCTCGTCAGCCGTATGCGGCGGTGTAAATAATGGGAAATCCTGGCTGGAGGAAGCTGGTTGTTGCTGGTACCCCATTGTATTATAGAGTGGGCGCTCGGGTCCAAGATGGCTATATTTGGCTGCGGGAATGTTGTCCACAGGACTCGTCAGAAGTGGGTGGCCTTGGGTAGAGGTATATCCCGTTGAATTGGTTACAGCAAATTCATTAGTAGGCTGACCGGCTGGCACGTGCACTTGAGCTGTTGTATATCTCGTTGCAAACTCTCCGGCTTGCTTGTGTACTTGTGTGGCATATCTCGTTGCAAACTCGTTCGTAGACGGGCCGGTTGGAGTGTGCACTTTAGTGTTTGCATATCTCGTTGCAAACTCTCCGGCTGGCTTGTATACTCGAGTAGCATATCTCGTTGCAAACTCGTTCGTAGACGGGCCGGTTAGTGCGTGGATTTGAGTTGCAGCCTGACCCTACGGGTTGGTTGGTGCAGGCTCCTGAGCCGGCTGATTGGATGCTTGGCGTGTCGCAGCGTTCAGGGCTGCGAGTAGATCGGCTGTTTGCTTGGCGTGTTGTCTGTCTCGACTGCGCATCTCCCGGCGCCGCATTCGCAGGGAGTCTTCAGTTGATTCTGAAGATGCCTCGCTGCTATTAGTATTGGATTCGTGGGGGCTCTTGGCGACATGTTCCGAAGCAAGTTGGCCAAGAGTGATGAGGTCAGAGTTCCTGGCTGGGCTCGTAACAGGTAGATCGTGGATCTGACGGGGTCCACTGGATGGCGTCTCTATGCTGTGGGCCCGGGGTCCGACGGGGTGGCACGGACGTGTTTCGGCTTGTCCCTGGGGCGTCAGGTTTAGACAGTGACGTCTCGGATAATGTTGGGGTCTTACGGCCACTGCGAAGAAACGGCATTTCCACTGGGTAAGACTGAAGGCGTGTTATTTGCAGATCCGGCTCGAAGGACCAAATGTACGGGACGTTTGTACATATACTGTATAAAAATAGGGAGCTGGACACAAATAGCACGCCAATGGAATCTTTATGCGCCAAGGAATTTTTGGCGTACGCCAATGGACTTTCGCGAATTTAATACTTTTGAATGATTCTAAGTAAAATTGGCAAAACTGAATCTATTATAACTGATTAAACACTTGTAAAGGCTTGAAGACTTTGGAGACTTTTGGAGACTGGGATTACTGGGATACTGGGAAGAAGGTAGAACTGAAGCTATTACTTTTAAATAAAACACTTGAAAAGAGTTTGAACTTGGAGACTTTGGTTTCTTCGAGATTGTTTCTTCTTGGCTGGTAATTTTTAACTGATTTGTGACCGATGTGTGGTCTGTATTTATAGGGCAAAACTGGGTTGGATTGTGAGGGTATAGCACTTCCTATTCTTTGTGTAGGTTGGTCCTTTTATCCTTTTTCCCTGTTTGCTACGATTTTTGAGAAGATTTGTAAAATTTGTATATTATAGCCAGTACCAAGAGAGTCCCGATCCCCGAAACCAAAATCTCACATGATTTTTATTGTTTTTACAAAAAAAGATACAATGTTACATTTGTGGTACAAAGTAGAATTTCAAGGATTAAACATTTTTATTAAAGTGCAAGAATCAATGGTAGGCGTCAGTTTTCAAGTGATTGTACTTGCTTGTGCCCATTTTTCTGCGAGGATATTTATTTTTAGCTCGTAATTATCACCAATTTCTCAAAATTTAGCTCCAAATTTTTGAGAACATGAATTCATTGACGTAAATATTCCCGATTTAGATTTTCCTTTGTTCATCATTAGCCAATCACAGCTCCCGTGGTTGTATGGTGGGGGTGACGTAAATAGGCAGCTATTCTCGTGGCAAGGTTCATTGCTGTCTGTAGTCTTTTGTAGAGGTGTGAGATGTATTTTTGAGTTTGATTTTCATGCTGCGTGTGTTCATTATCAATTGTGTTTGTATTTTTAAGTGCTAAATTAATTTTGAAGAATAAAATAGCAATTAGACATCGTTTTGGAGGATGCGTGAAACGCCCCTCGTCTCGTTAGCCAATAGCAGCTCTCTAATTGCTTGGGGGTTGTGGTGTGAGGCGAAATGGTGCTGGCGGCATGGTACTGTGTAATTGTGGGTGCTGGCGGTACGGTACTGTGTGGGAGCGTAAATTCCAATATTGTCTTTTTTAGTTATCTCATTTGCTTTTGCGGACTCGTTCGATACAGAAATTATTTTCCTCAAGGCCTCCTGTGTGGAACTCATGTAAAAAAAAAAATATTAAAGGTGAAATCAAACTTCTGAATCGAAGTGTATCATGAAATGGCCTAAGCTGTAACCAGATCTGAATAGTGAGTTCTTCAAGACCTTTCTATTCCTCTCTATCCCCTACAACCTTTCCACATTCTCTTAAAGTAAATTTCATTGTTCCAAGTTCCACTGGATCAAACCAATTATTGGATCTTAAAAAAAATATTTTCGCTGATTTGATTTTTTGTAAAATTTCCTTTGTAATCCACCACTATTGAATATCTCGTAACCAATTATAAAAAATACGTTAAAAAATAGAGTGAGTCAGAATTTTTTTTTAATTGTTGTCAAAACAACAAGTTTAAAAGCAGACGCATTCAAATTAAATATCCTCCAAACACAATACATCCTTAAGCCAAACAATGGGAGCTCGAAAAAAACCTCCGCGCAATGAATAGTGACTAGTGACTACTGTCGTATAAATTAGGACAGCTTCCCCCATTATTCCAGGTGCTCCCCTAATCTATTGTTCTGTGCAGCCCCTACTTGGCCTACATTCCTCCAGTGGGGTGCTGTGTATGTTGGTGAAAATGGGGAAACCTTACTATGTCACGCTTTTTGTACGGTTCATCAAATTTCACAATAATCATCGTTCAGTTCAACTGAGCCTGAAAATGAAAAATTTTACGCCTTTAGCTTTTTTATTATTATATTTTTATGACTATGATATCTGCGATTTGTCGGCGGCTTAGAATCCGGTGTAGCCCTTCAGAATTTTGGGGTATTTTTCAGATGGTCAAAATATTTCCGCTTTACAATAAAAAGCAAATAAATGGAATATTTATGAATATATCCCAAAACTAAAAACTGTTTTTGAAAGGTTATAAAATACGCTTTCAAATTTTATAATTGAAAATAATCATTTAATTTTTGAAATATAAAAATTTTGCATACAAACATAAAAAGTTTTAAAAATGGCTCCCCTCACGCGTTTTCTAACTTAAAATACTACCAACCAAAAAAAATAAAAACACATACATATTTTATTAGACAAATGTATTATAAATGTTACTGTCACCTCACTTTTTTGTTTTTACTGTAAAAATAATTAATGAAAAATTCTCAAAGTTTCAATTTTTTTTTTCAATTTGCGGTTCAAATCTTTGGTTTCATAAAGAGGTACATTAAATTTTTTTGTCGTTATTTTTTAGATAAGACTACAAAGCATGGTGATTTGCCTTTTTAACACTGTTTAAAAAATAATTCTCACTCTGATAGTAATGGAGTTACAACGATTTAAACGAGACGCCTGTGGGCTGGGACAAATATGATCTTCTGCCATTCGAAGGGGTAGTAGTGTTCCCTCGTGTTGGAGAAGGTTCAGAAGAAATTTTTGAGATTTCTCTACCTTAGGAAGTATGGCTACTAACCTTGGGTCTATCTTACCGAATTTCTCTTGGGCATGCTCGGATTGAACCATCTACGGGTCAGAAGGGATGTGTACATTGTATCACATATTTAGACTGATGCGTGAATGGTTCGAAAACTCGACTATCATGGAGAGCATTAGTTTCTATGTTATCTCCGTCATCGACAGCATATACTGTTTTATCTCCCGGTCTGCATGACTAACTTGTCAATGGTTATGCCCAAAGATATTCAAATACAAGAGATATAATGCGTGTCCGCCCGACTGTCGGCGGGGTTACTTCCGAATGGGAGTAGTTTGAATACGGAGATTAGTTTAAAGTGTGCAGTAGTATTGGTTAACAATATAGTTTTAATACGGAAAGAATTATTTTTTAAAAAATTTTTATTAACAAATTTTTTTGGTACAATTGGTATAATTTTATAATACAAGCTTTTTATTTAAACAGTTAAAAAAATTAGAGAATAATACAATTAGCAGATTAACCAAAAAAATCCCATTAAGGCATTGCCAGCTCGTGGGTATACTTGAGTGTTTTTAAGACAGTTAAAATTTTATTCATAAACATACGTTTTCTTTGCAGAAGATTAAAAAATAAAATTAAATACATAAAAAATAAGTCCAGTGTATACTGAAAAATAATACAAGGGCCATGTTCATAAAGATTAATAAAAATTTGTTGTAACGGCAGGTCAGATTTTACAGAAAGATGTTTGTATCAATGGTATTTATCCAAGACTTTAATACACTTTTATACTTGCTGTAGGAGGGTATATTTTTACAATCAATTTCTATAGTTGTAGGAGGGTATATTTTTACTATAATGCTGTAGGAGGGTATATTTTTACAATCAATTTCTATAGTTGTAGGAGGGTATATTTTTACTATAATGCTGTAGGAGGGTATATTTTTACTATAATGCTGTAGGAGGGTATATTTTTACAATCAATTTCTATAGTTGTAGGAGGGTATATTTTTACTATAATGCTGTAGGAGGGTATATTTTTACAATCAATTTCTATAGTTGTAGGAGGGTATATTTTTACTATAATGCTGTAGGAGGGTATATTTTTACTATAATGCTGTAGGAGGGTATATTTTTACAATCAATTTCTATAGTTGTAGGAGGGTATATTTTTACTATAATGCTGTAGGAGGGTATATTTTTACAATCAATTTCTATAGTTGTAGGAGGGTATATTTTTACTATAATGCTGTAGGAGGGTATATTTTTACAATCAATTTCTATAGCCTTATAGTTTTGGTGTAATAAAATATGCATGTCTTTGCGTAAGCCTAGTTTTACACAGTGTAACTTCAAATACATTATTTAACCTATTACTAAATTGCTTTTCATTTTTTGTAAAAATTATATTTCATGTAAATATATATTTAAAATATTGTATAGTAATTTTTTCTTATATCTAACAATTCATTCATTTAGTTGATTTTTTTAAGGTGTACAGTAGTATTGGTTAACAATATTGGTGACGTGACACCAGGAAACACAGTCCCACCCAGTAAAACTGCGGTTAGCACATCTCTTATATTTCAATATCTAAAAGTTAACCACAAAACAATGAAAATGTACACCTTCATGAAACCAAATTTTCTGACCGCAATTTGAAAAAAATTTATGAAATTTTGGGAATTTTTTGTCAGTTATTTTTACAAGAAACGACAAAAAATGAGGTTAAAGATAACATTTGTAATACATTTGTCCAATAAAACTTTTTTTTCATTGCCAGTAATTTTAGTTAGAAAAACCTAAGGTGAGCCATTTTTTAAATTATTTAATGTTTGCATTAAAATTTTTATAATTTCAAGTATTATGTGTTTATTTATAATAATAATACTTGAAGGCGTATTTTATCAACTTTCAAAAATAGTGTTAATTTTTCAGATATGTTCAAAAATATTCCATTTATTTGAATTTTATTGTAAAGCGGAAATTTTCTTACCTTCTGACAGAATATGCCTAAGGCCTGAGGGGTTAAATAGAATCACTTCAGATATTGATGTACTTAGCATCAACGAAGCAGAGGTTACACGGCAAGCTTTGGTGCTGCTATTATAAAATCTGCTTTAACATATTTACCCCCTTGCCGATGAGCGTGTTTTAGGTTTTGGGTTAGGTTTGGGATAGGGTTATAAGCGCGTTTATCAGTAGGGCACTTATCGTTTTCCTTGAGTATCTTTTAAAAACAAATTGAAATATTAATATTATTATTTATTAAATTAATTAAATTGAGAATTGAATCACATAATTAAATTGAAAGGAAAGAGATGTGCAAAGAGAGGTTGAGAAGCATCGACACTCTTCAGCTATCTAATCCCAGTCTTCTAACCAACATAATATATTTGTATACCAAAATTTTATCCAAATTTGTCCTGAATGATAATTATCACGTTCTAGCTCACATATTTTCTAATATATTAAAAAATGTTAAAAATTTACGATCCTTGTAGTTTAAAAAAATTATCGCGTTTTTTTTGTGTTCGATAAAATTTTATGTTATAAAAAGTTAATATTGTATTGTTTCCGCTACAAAATATTGATTAATTTAAAACATTTTACATTTTTGAATTATTTTATTGACTGCCTTTTGATAATGCTAATATAATAAACATATTCGGCAGAACAAAAAAAAAACTAAATCTTCAATGACTCTCTTGAATATTACAAGTTGTACACGTTGATGTTTTCTTATGTTGTGCAATAAAATGTTGCCCTAATTTCAACACTTTTATTACATTGACTTAATCATTAATTGATTAATTTTTTGTAACCGCACGCTACTGTCATCAACCCCCACCCTTCCCATTTACCCCCCTCTTGCCTTCATATCCGTTCATCAGCTGACATTGACTTAACTGGAAAAGCGATATTGACTATCGAACCCCTTGTAAATTATTTAGCAGTATACACTAGCCGCTGCAAGTTCATTATCAGAATTAATACTGTCCGTGCCAGGTACAAGTAAAAGGTTAGACGTCTTGGCTATTTCAAGGAACTTGGGTTAAGGTTCTTGGTATTGATTTTGCATGCATCGAATACTTGGTTTTGCAACTGAATGCATTATCTTTGTCAAAGATCAGCACGTAAGCAAAATCACAATAAAACAAACAAACATATAAGCATACGTACACATACAAACATAAAAACATGCAAACATACAAACGTACAAAAATCCAAACATATAAACATACAGACATGAAAAACATGCAAACATTCAAACATACAAATATAAAAACATACAAACATATACAAATATACAAATACATAAACATATAAACATACAAATTAGAAACATACAAAAATACAAACATCCATACATGCAAAATACAAACATACAAACACATGTATTGGTTTGTATCACCCATTAATATTGTATGCATAAATCGTTCCTTTGGTTTATCTGTTATACTTCGTTAAAGTTGGAAAATTTTAAAGGTTTTTACTGAAAATAGTTTTTAGTTTGAAGCAGAGAACAAATAAATAACATAAAATGTTCCTGTTGGCATGTTTCGTGATCCAAGTATTTGCTCAATTTGGGCCTATATTTTCGTTTCAAAATTCAAATAGGGGGCAAGTATTTATGAGAAAAGTATATTATAAAGAAAAGTATAAAGACCGGTCAGTGGTTGAGTGGGCGTCGCGTGTTCGATTCCTCGGTTGGAGTCCGAGTCCTCCATCACGACTCACGCAACGTTTTCGGCTTACTGTAGTGATAGGAGGAGATTTTAAAACATTTTTGGGTTATTCGTAACTCAGGAATATTTGTCTTTCTTTAAAAAAAATCAAGTTCCAAAGACGTCTAAATGATAAATGTGTTAGTAAAAGACAGCTCCAATGAGCGTGTAAAACAGTAAATAACAGAAATTAGAAGTCACGAACACGTGTTAATAACAAAGCTATCAATGAGATCCCAAAAAGATATGTTTCTAGTTGAGAAGAATTAAGAAGACCTCTAAATAAGACAGCAAGAATAAGTAGCCCCTAACAAGAATAGCAGGTTGGTAACTACCATTAAAATTTTTGAACTGATGAAAAAAATATAAAGCTACTTAAATAAAATACTAATATTACCAGTTAAAATGGTTTATGATATTTATGTTGGTTTATAATAATACTGTCCTGAAGAAGGTTAGTTATAACCGAAATAAGTTGACACAATGTATAAATTATAGTGGTTTCATGCCAACTCAGAATCAACTCAACTCAACGCTTCTTTGAAAAGTCATTAAAGGCTGTGAAAAAAAAATTGAAAAATAGCCCATCTAACGTAACCTAAGTTGTTAATTTATTTTTTTAATCACTTGTAATGACTTTTCAAAGGAGGTGTTGAGTTGAGTTGAGTTCATTCTGAGTTGTGCGATCACCATTTAATATACTTAGTGATTAAAAATATAAAAATATCAATATATTTATATTTTATTATTTTTATTGTTATTGTCATTAAAAAAATATTAAATAATGTTTTATTATTATTATATTTGTCGTTTGTCGTATTTGTTAAATATCATTTTATCTTAATTTATGTAACCACAAATTTAAGGGCATTTGCCTCGTTTGGTAGATCTAATTAAAATAAATAAATTTCTGCAAAACCTTGGTGAATACATATATTTTTGTAAATTGAAATAATGTTTTATCATAAAGTAACAATTTCACAAAATATTATTAGTGGCGGTCAGAGCAGTATTGCTACCAGGGACGATATTATATAACATGGTATTATTGTGGCGTGTATTGGATACATAAAATATCTAACAAGGGTTAGGGCAAGGCATCGTACAATCCCATCCTGCTCGGCTACGAATATTTATGGCTAAAATCTAGTTTTCTTATATTATTTCATACAAACATCAAAGTAAAATCGTACATTCTAGCACTTCATAGTTATGTAGGCACGGTGCGGTAACGAATAATAATAATTGAAAGAAAGTTGATTAAATTGACGAAATTGAACTCTTGTAATAATTTGCTAGTAGTTACAACATACCTCCCCTCCAGATTCAATATGCTTCGTTGAAAATCTCTTCACTTAAGCCTCGATTACATAGAGCGAGTCTACAAGCTTCTAGCCGGTAAGTTTAAAAGCGGGTGAATCGGCGAGTGAGATTGTCATGATGTCACACAAAACTGTCTACTCGCTCAGTATCGACAGTAGCAGCTAAAATAACGACTCTTGCGCGAACCAATTTGGTCGAAATTTTGTAAAAAAACTTGAGCTCGTAGCTAACGCCACACGCTAGCCAATAACGGCTCCCGCCCGAAATAATACTGACAGACGAAATCAGCTATTGAAAAAGTTGAACACCTTTCAACATTGTCCACGATCTGCTAGTTAGCAAGTAACACGATGACACTGAGCGAGTTTACTAACAGATAGTGAATTTCCCAGACAGTAGCTTGTAAACTTGCTCAATGTCATGGAAGCTTTATTGAAAAATTTATTACAGTTATTTTAAGGTAACTGTATGGTTTCTCGTATCATTTTTCGACAATAAAATAATAGATATCTCATGAAGGAAATATTGTTGTGAGCTGAGACTTCAACAAAGAACCAGATTTTCTAGCTGTCAACAGCATTTCCACCAGGAGCATTTGAACGAAGAAATATACACTTGCATTTACATGAAATGGTTTGCTCCGTAGCTCAAAATGAATACGCTGTCAGAAGCTGAAAGCTGAAACGTTAAGCAAAAAAAATAATTTTAAGGTCTCAACAGAATTTACACCATGAACCATGGAGCTTTGACAAATTCACTGCCAAAAAATAATACAATTAACCATATTACTTTCACCAAATTAATTTACCGAAGATTGTCATAATAAAATCAAATGCAAAAAAATCAGTGCGAATTTGATACTGTTTGAACAGCCCGTTGAAGTTTTTTCGTTATTTGTTTTTGGAGTGTTATGCCGTGTTGCGCTACCTCCTTCTTTAGCCTATGTTTGTACCGGTGACTAGCTATCACTAAATGACAGTGGATTCGAGGAACAGGCTATGTTTGGAACCAGTTTCTACGTCATTGCCTGTCTCGGTTACTGTGTACCGGTGACTAGCAATCACTAGATGCCAGTGGTTTGGTGAAAAGGCTTTTTTGGAACCAGTTCCTATTGAGCACGCCTTATTACGGAGCAATTGAAATCTACAACTATTTTGAAGTATATTTTGTAATACCAGCTCGTAATGGAGTGGAGCTGGCAACACGGTATCGCTTCCAAGTACATAAGCACACATTTCAATAAAGTATTTACATTCAGTAAACGTAAATGAAAATTTTGTGAAAAAAAGTTCAGAACTAATGTTCCCTTATGATGACATTAATGAAAAGTAAATTCAGTCAATTAAATACAACCTTCAGAAGGTGGTAGTAAAAAGACCAAATGAGCCATGGTACCATTTAGTTAAGGAACTTGAAAGGGTATTTTTATAAGCCCCGACTAGTTAGAAGATTACGAAAGAATCCGTAAAATAAATAAAAAAAACTAACAATTACACATCTGCCCTGATGATGGATACTGTAACGCTGTCCGAAACATTGGCTAAAGAAGGAGGTAGCGCAACACGGCATAACACTCCGAAAACAAATAACGAAAATACTTACGGTCGTGAAAATCTAAAAACGTACCAGCCCGTTGAATTGTTTTTACTGCTCTAGGAAATCAGCTTTATACTTGAGATTTCTGAAAATGATTATTGTTTCTCAATTCGTAATTATTTTGTCTTTGTGTATACTTTGAAGAGCACAAAGTTGACTGTGGTTGATATACACTATCGTAAAATTTGGCTATAAAGCGAACATGTTTCGTCAACATTCATTATTATTCAGAATAATTAACATACGTGCCTTTCATACATTCCCCACGATAGCTATCTTACAGTGCCTTCGACAAAATTTGCAATCACAGGGTTTTCTTCTATCGGGGAAACGGCGTACGTAATAGTGATGGGTCATAACTCATTTTATTGAGCGGGAATCCGGGTAGATACCAGCTCAATATTTTCGTACGACCCAAGAATCATTCAATCGAACGGGGGTAAATTATTCTTATCACAGCACAAAACTTTAATTGAAAGTCCTATAAGCCATGTAAGCCACAAAAGCCATGATTATTTAGACTCGTAAAAGATAGGTAGGCGTGCAATGATTTAAGATAAATAAATAATTAAAACAAAGGACCTTGTCTGAAGATGCATCATCGAAATATAAAGTATAGCAAATATATATGCATCATAGAAATATATAGTACTATATATAAATATATAGTGTAAGAATATTTTCGAACATCTGTGACATGTATGTCTTTGTAGAAACATTAACAATCTTTCTTAAGTGGTTCCAAGATTTGTGTGTCCCAAGTTAATGTAAGTACGCATCACGAAGTACTTATTTTTTAATATGTTTATTAAAAAATTAAGTTATTATTTTCATAAAATATGATGAAATCGACTTAGTAATAATTTCACAATATGAGATTATATATTTACTCGTTCTCCCCAGACATAAAACTGCTTTATTTGAAGGTAGTTTCAGTTTTCCGTCATCAAAACTTTGAAATGAAATACCACCGTCTATTCGAATATCGACATCGTTGCAGTGCTTCAAGAAGCTCTGCGGCAAATGGTTGCTGACTGCACAGACAACGGCACAACAATATATTTGATAGATTTTACAATGAAAGGAATGTGTTTGTGATTTTATTGTTTATTTGCTTTAATTTGAATTTTGATTTACACCAAAAAATAAATTGTGAAAAAGAAAAGAAAAGAAAAAAGAGGTCACCATTCGAACGAATATGGCTCACCAAAAAGAGCTAGCTAATTTATGTGGCACATTCAGGGACGACTCATTCGCTAATAGTGGCTAATAAGTACATAATACAATTGTATACAATCATGTCAACAAATTGAAGACAAAATGGAAGGCGCTGCGCTGCGATCGTTTAAGTTTAAATGGTTGTGAATGGCAGTACCGAGAAAATCGAATGGGTATAATGAAACTAAAAAAAAACACTGGCCAAAGAGAATATTTATCCTCTCTCACACGCTTTCATAAATTTGTGGTAATTCACGAAAGAAAATTATTCTACATCATGTACTAAGGAAATTATATTTTAGAAAATGTTATTTTTTTTTAAATTTTATTTTTATATTTCTGATATATAATATATGAAGTAAGCCATTGCTACCCAAAGCGAAATTAATAAATTTATATATTATGGAAAAAGCGTGCTCCTTCAGCATTAAAAAAAAACATTTAATTTTTCATAATCGGAAGTCAAACTTAACCTCACTTTAGAATCTATTCAAAAAAAACTTTCTATTATTCATATCTATAAAATAATAACAACTGTTGATTGCGTATATTGTAAATATCCCTTTCTCCACCTAAACTACTACCCATGCACCTATCCTCTGTCAAGTTGCGTGGCCGAAATTACTTACAAGTGACACTTAGAACAATAACTCTAGGAACAATCAGTCTATTGAAGTAACCGGTACAATTATCAACTCCTATGGTGATACTCGGTGACTTTAATATCGATACTTACGGAAACATGTGCAATTATTAACCCAGCGATCCTTTTTTGCCATAATATGGAATCACAAAACTTGTTATATAAAAATTAATATAAGTCAGATTCCTTTCCAATGTCCACTCTCCTCCAAGCTATTTGCATAGTTGTCACTTTGAAAAAACATATTTTTTATTGCAGTCCATTGATTTGCAGTCAATAAACCTGCGACTAAAACACCTGTATAAATTAGTCCCGCGTGAAACCTGGTACAATGAACTCAATTTTTTTATGGATTTATGTCTCATTTTCAGAATTGGAAATGATTGTGCGAAGAATTCATACAAGCGATAAAGTACCCATATACGAAATTAATATTTTCAACGGAAACTTATTTTTTTTATTATTTATTTATTTATTATTAGTATCTATAGCAAAATTTGTACATAATGTATTTATAAATTGTTTTATATTAAGGTATAAAGTTTTTTTTCCACAGTCCTCCTCACTAGGGTTCCCTGTTCTGAGGCGGCCTGTAGTTTTTCCACATTTGTATTTAGTATCCAGTTGTCTTTACATGGTCTTCAGTATGTTTGATAGTTCATTTTCACTTTGTTCTCTCAACCATATTTTTACTTTTGATTTAAATTTATTTATTTCTGTTATTTTTTTTGTTTGAGTTGGTAGAGCGTTGTATAGTTTTATCGCATTGAATTTCATATTTCTTTGTCCAAAAGATTTTCAAACTGGCTGTAGCTAGAATATTTTGGTTTTTTGCCCTGGTTGTGTATTTATGTTGGCCAGTGGAGTATTCTGATATGTTTTTTTAAATTTTAAATAAAATATTTTTTGCATAAAGTTTTTGTATGTTGTAGACTTGAATGCTTTGAAACAATTCTTCTGTCGGAGTTCTAACTGGTAATTTCAAAATTGTCTTTAGTACTCCTTTTTGGGCTATATTGAGCCGGTCCATGTGAGTGCTCAAGGCAGATCCCCATCCAGTTATCCCGTATTCTATTTGTGATTGACATAAAGCGTAGTACACTTTCTTAATGTCGTTTATGTTGAGGATGTTACAGATGGCTCTAAAGAAGTAAATGTACCTGGTGAGTTTTTTTGTGATTACTTCAATGTGTCCGTTCCATCGGAGATTATCATCAATTTCAATACCAAGATATTTGATACTTTTGGAGTGTGCTATGGTAGGACAGTGGCATGATAAGCCTTGATTTTGATAGTTTTCTTGGCATGTATGTAATTTGAGATTAAAGTCATCTTTTGGCTGTCCTCTGGCTGTTATAGAAAATGTCAGATATTTTGTTTTATTGACATTAAGTGTAAGGGAATTTCTCTTAAGCCAGTTTTGCAGTAGACCAAGTCCATGTTCCGCTTCTTTGTAGGTACTTCTCCAATCTTTTTCATTGAATACAATTACTGTATCGTCAGCAAAGCTATTATTTATATCATTTTCAAAATTTGATATAATTCGTCAAGATTTCACCCAATCCTGTATTTTTTCACGGGTCTGCGCTATCACATACTGACTTATTTTAAACATTTTGTTTTTGAAGAGTTTTATTTATCTATGTTCATTTGTTACCTTAATTTTAAATTTTTAATATAAAATTAATTAAATTATTAGTTTTCAATTAAAAATATTTTTTTACTTGGATTTGAAATTTTAAATAAAGTAACAAATGAACATTGATAAATAAAACTCTTCACAAACAAAATGTCTAGAAATTGTTACAGTTAATGCCCAAGAAATTAGTAATTCTGGTTGTATGTGATATCTGTTGGTCCTGCATGAAATATGTACCCAAATTTCCTTTGAATTTAGCTTCATTTTATTAAATTTCTAGAATTCGTTGTTAGACTGTGTAACACATCATTTAAATTCAGGCGCGCTATTTCTACATGAACCGTTTCAATCATATTTTACATCTGTCGTTCTCTCGTCTCCGCGCTTTTCTCGTTATGAAGCTGTAAAAGGCGATCGCGTATTCTAGGTTGCTTTATTTTCCACCGGCTAAAGCTTTCTTCTTCCTTTATTCACTTTCTGTCCTGTGGGAGATGATTGGATAAGAGCTTTCCTTTGAGGACGGCTCAGAGAAGGAGCTCAATAAACAACCTCCTTCAAAAGCTTTGGATCTTATATTATTTATTACAAACTTTCATAATATGGTACTCAAGGAATGGCACTTGATGAAACACGATGCTGTTATCTTAACTCTGTGTTCTTGTAATCATTTTATGAGTGGCTTTGTTGCTACAACGAGCTGAATAGTTTTATGATTTCTGAAAACCTCGAGAAAAACATATAACAAGTTGTAATAATGGATATAAATTGCTTTTACTACTCGAATCGAAACACATTGTATATGATGGCCTAGTATTAAACTATAACATGTCATAATCTGTTGTTTTGTAAAAATGAATATTTTGTTTTTGCGCTTACGTACGCAAAAAAATTAACAGTTTTAACACAAATTTTAATTGTTTTCACTGAAATTTCTAAATTACCTCAAAGGGAAGTCCTTGTTCGTAAAACAATTTCGTCCATTTTAAAAGGGAACAATTTGAGATAGTTTGTATAAAACTGGGTACATATAAATATTTGGATATTTTCAAACAGATTTTTCGACTATTAAGGAGTAATATTTTTTATTAATTTTGTTGCTGTTTACAACTCCGAAGAGTCTCTTTTGGCGAAAGTTTTGATACCCATATCGTATTTTATAGTTTTTCGGACATGTTTCCGTTTAATATTAGTGCATGGATATAATGCCTAATTTCAAAAAAATATGTAAAATTGAAAATGTTATAAACTTATTTCAAAGCAAATTCAGATTTCATAAAGTCAGAACACACCTTTCTAAAACGAAGTTCTTTATAGTTTAGATAATTGAAAATTCTAAAGTTTTTTTTTTAGAATTTTGATATTTTTCCACTATTCCATACGAAATTTTGTTACGTAATGGATTTACAAAAAAATGAAAAAACTTGCAGTTTGTTATTGTCCTCAAGTCTTAATATATTCTCGTGCCAGGTATAAGCCTTCTCACATATTACAGTATAGCCACTTACCGTTGAATTTATCAAATTCTGCCGATTCGAGGGACATGAGGGGGGTCTCTCCGCCTCCCGCGGACATTCCCGCGCCCCTCCCGCCTCCCTCCCCGAGACGGTCCATGCCTCTCGCGGGCGGAGGGATGAGGCCGCTGTTATGAACTGCAGGTCGCTGGGGTCACATAAAGACCCCTCCCAACGAGGAACTCAATTGAACAACTCACTGAATATCACATCTCTTCAATGGAACTGTCACGAACCACTAAAGTCATTTAATCATCTTTACACTGGTGTCCACATAATTATTGTTAAATTATTGCGTTAGCTAGGATTCATTGGAATATTTAACTTATTTATCTCTAAATATCAAAATTGCAATTCAGTTTAGTTAAAATTAATATTTTTTCTATCGATTTTCGTGCTTTACTTTCTGCTGTAAATTACCAATTAACCTTATAATTAAGATTGAATGTTTTGATGCTAAGATTTCTTACTATTACAAAAAAAAAAGTTAGCACATGCAAATCGATGGAAAATGTATTTATATTAGAGTAACAGAGTTACGTTTTCAATGTTATTACGATTTAAGATTAGATCTTCCATTGATTCATAGTTTTCGCAATACTTGTATACTGTCGCTTGCCGTAGTGGGCCGAAGAGCTATCGTTTGGTTTGATTATAGTTGGTCTCCTCGTAAAGGCAAAGGTCACTGTTTTAGATTGAACATTCTTGTAAACATGTGTGAAATGACTCGTCACAGCCAACACAAGCAACAGACAACAGAACAGCCACCGAGTACGAGAGGACGCGGAGTCTGGAGAAGTTGGCTGGACTTGTTTGCAAGCGATGGCAGGAATTAATGGAGAAATCAATTAAGACCCTCCGCCATTTACTGCTGATTAATGTATACGAGTAAATTTAGGCAAACTATTCTGAACACAATCATAGTGGCGTAACAAGAGTTTACGCTCGATTCAATTTTACGATAATTTAATTTGTGCTGACACTTCGCGTTTAAATTATGTTATACAGACACTTTGCTACATTTCGCTTTACGGAGCGAGAACTGATTTAACGTCCATCAATATCAACATTTACTACCAGATAAATTCTCTAAGATGAATTCTACATGGAGATCATCCTTCCATAGTATTTTAAAAGCAAGAACAGTGGATTCAGGTAGTCTATATAAAAAGGAACGAAGAGATAATAAAACTTCCCCATTACGGGGAGGGATATCTTCAGTGCGAGAATTTATGGTGCCTGTACCCCATGCTCCATGTCTCTATAATTCAAGCCTTTACCCTCTTCATTTCAAAAAATATTATACAGAACATTTTATAATACGTAAGTTTATTCGTGTTACCGAGTTCCCACCTCTATTTTCATCGAAAAACTTCGAGATATTAAAGGAAATATTCAAATGAAACCTAAAAAAATCAATTTCACTTGCGAAAGGGTGCTGTATACATTGTTTGGAACCACATTCAGACGCGCGATAAGGGAAGTTTTATTCTGAGAGAGGGAAAAACGCTTTATGGAACTTTTCCTTACATCTTTACCTTAACCCTACTTTGATAATGGCAATCTGAGCTGAACTCTTTGGAACAATGATCCGGGAATGTCGAGAATTTTGCTTTATAATAATTTTACGAGGCGAAAGTTCATTATAAGGACGAGGAACATCCTTCTCGGGATAAAGAACGGCCTACGAAAATTGCGAGCGAGGATTTAATTATCCACATAAACCTTTGTAAGGCTTTAGAAAATTCCACGAAAATGTATTACTATTTAACAGGAATTTAAACTGTACTGTAAAACATGTAACATGTACACTGTAAAATATGAATAAAAATGTGAAATAAAAAGTCTCGTAAAATTATAAAAACAGTGATGAAGAAAGAATTAGATTAACCTTCCGCTAGAAACACTCGAATTGCTACCGTGATACTCAAAGGAATGAATATTTCATGATTCGTTGGTGTTTGGTTGAAAAACATCAAAGTATTAGGAAAGCAAAGGCTAGGAATTAACATTTTACGAAAGTAGCAGTCAATTGGTAGTGTATCTATTAAGCAACACTTATAATTTTACCACTCGTTTGTTGGTCATAAAGCACAATAAACAACTGATGGCAGTTGGATTTCCACTATCATCGGCGGCATCCATGACTAAGTAAGACAAACCGAGGCAAACTATGAATGAGAAGGGTGACGATAAGAGAACAGACGACATCAATTAGATGAGAGCTTTCCACTATCAGCAAGAGAGAATACAATTGAGGGAGGCCTTCACCAGAAACCTTACCCAGAAGAAAAATAATAACGCTCATTATGGCAAGAAGGTGAAACCGGCAACAGTGTGTCTTCCATTTCAATGATTAAATTAAATAAAGTATTAAGATTACGCAGTACTTTAAAAGTTTTCAGGGTGAAGTCACAAAAGTTAAAAGAAAGGATCTCTTGCAACAATTCCGTGAGCTTTAAAAGCCCCAGTATCTCTATCCTTGATTACATCTGTTCGCCTTTCCCCTTGTCTTACAGGCCTGACGAAAAATTATCATAATAATACGGCCCTAGCCCTTAAACGTCAGAAGCAGGATTTTGGGAAATGGCTCCTTAATTTAAATTGTATTTACGTAAGGTCTTTTACTTTGGACACAATAGAGTCAGCCAGGAAAGTTGATGCTGCAGTAAATGAATGTTCACTTTTTGGAATAATTAATCCGATGTTACAAGTAAGATAATAATGTTATAAATGAAAAAATGTTCAACTGTTCACACTCGCTCACTACTTCTCGAGTGACTCATGTATTAAACATTCATGTAGAAACAGTTTTTAGATTTGTCTGCTCGCACCAAAGACGATTTAAAAATCTAAGTATATGACCCATCTCAAAGTTTATTAAAAAAAGCAATTTTTAACTGTTATTTTTTTCTCTCACCATTAAGTATTTTATCTAATAAATCACACTAATCTCGATTTTCTGTTGCGCTACCTCCTTTAGCCAACGTTTCGGACAGCGTTACAGTGTCCATCATCAGGGCAGATAGCTCAACTGCTCATCTGACCTGACCTGATACTGTAACGCTGTCCAAAACGTTGGGTAGAGAAGGAGGTAGCGCAACACGCCATAACACCCCAAAAATAAATAACAAAAATACTTTTGGCTGTGAAAACCTAAAATCATAACCAACCGATAAGGTATCTACATACCCATAATATTTTTTTTTCAAAAATTGGAACTGATATGTCAATAGTCAAGAATTCAGATAATCCCGTGATATTTATTTTATACTGAACCGATTTTTTATTTTACACTGAACAGATGATTCCAATGATAATATTAATTCATGTGAAAAGACATATCGTGTACTTATATCGTGTTTGAGCGTGTTTGATAATTTAAAGTTAGGTATCTTTTATTATTTATTTATTTATGTATTTTTATGGTTTTACACCCAGCTGGGCTTTTACATAGATTATAAGAAAATAATATCCCTAATGAGCCATCGAAAATTACACAAAAAGCATGAAGTAATGTAAAACCTATGAACTAAATATGAAACAATATTAGTAAAGTATGTAACAGTAACATAAAATGAAAGAGAAACTAAAACAATACTTTAAAACAAATCAATTAAATCCATTATCTAAGCTACTATCATTTGTAGAAATCAACAAAGTGTTGGTACAGATTACGCTTAATTCTATAAATGGAGTACTTAAATATATCAATTGTATCCTTCAATTTGCTGCCCACTACTGCCTAGGGGCTCTAGTAAAGTGAAATCAATAACTTTACAATATGGGATCGTTAGGCGTAACTTCCTGCGATTTTATATCGATGTTCCGAGCATGATTTGAACGATGACAGCCTAACCGATATTGATAGGGAATAAATAAAAAACCGATATACGCTGGCTATACTGAAGATTTTTCTATGTATTTACATTCCGAAATGTCAAACGCCAAACAATTGCGTAAAAATATTAATAAATTGTTAATTTTAAATTGAAATACTCGCCTAAATATGAATTGGCAGTCTGCATTTAATTTTTGACACTAAACGGCAGTTAATTAGTTAATGAGGTCTATAGCCATATTTCAACCACTCCGTTTATCAAAGACGTTTCTTTTATTTCTAAGAGTTTATTAGCTGAACTCCGTTCATTAATAAGCCAGTAATTTTGCACAACAAAAGACATTATCCAAACATATGCGGATATTGACAGTTAAAACTTATCTGATAATATGGAGGCCGTGCTAAGCTTTATCAATTGTTATCCGTGTTAGCAAATATTGATACCGTAGACGACGACAAAAGATTTTGAGAAATTTAAAGAAACATTGATACCATAGACGACGAATTTAGTCAATAGTGCATTGAAATAGGGTTTTGTCGATCGTCGGTGACCTCTTGATTATGCATCCTATGGTTAGTGATGAGTATATCTGATAGTTGGTTGTGAATGTGTTATAGAAAGATATTGCATTTTCTATTGTTTTCTTCGTCGTTACACAGAATTCAATAGTGGCAATAACAGTATGTAATTCCTACAGAAAAAGAATACATACCACCCTGATTATAAACAGATGCAGAATAGAAGGGAAGGCAAATATTGTCAGTCGCGTACTAACTGCTACCGTGCTCCTAGACACTACCCTGGCAGGCGGAAGACGGTAAGCAGCAGGCACCAGGTATTAAATAGACGTAGGCAGCAGACGATAAATGGGGAGAAGATCGGTAAGTGGGGAGTAGATAGTACTAGGTAGTCAGTAGGAATTAGGTAGTGGAGGCTGTGGAGCAGATTGCGGGAAGGAAGCGGGAGGGCTGTAATTGAATGGGATTTGGGGCTTTGTTGGTGGGGTGGAAAGAGGGTGGAAAGAGGGTGGCAGGAGCCACGAGGTGTAGGTCTAGCCGTATCTCGCGCGGCTTAATCCCTCGCTCTATTTATAGCAGCACATCATTATTATCCCTGGCGTCAGATCGCGGATGTTCTTGCAAATAAAAAGTACTTCCGTTTTATTGATTAAAACTTTAAATCTTTTATTTTAGAAGTCATATTGACACCCTTGGATTGTTTTAAAACACTAACAGCATAACTAAGAAACCATGTTTTTGAATTTAACTCATCTGATGCAAAGGAAAACTAAGGAAGTTCTAGGAGAGAAAAAGGTATGAGGGGTGGGAAGGAATCTGGGGATCAATGTGTCCAGGAGTGACGGACAAATGAATCCATCCCTTCCACTGCGGTGCAAGGTGGGTCGAGTGAGTCCGGCTGAAGAGTTCAAAAGGTCTCCCTCAGCCAGGGCGTTGGTTATCCAATAAACGGTTCCTGAGGCGGCGGTACCATAAAAAAATAACCATGTTAAGAGGAATATGCTAGAAATATTTCGATTCTCATGTCACACAAAATTTAAAATCGCGCGTCGTATTTGCACGAGGCAAGTAAGCGAAAAGGTGGTTTTTATTTATTTTGTGCATAATTTTATAAGAACGAAAAAAAGTTAGAACATACAAAACCTCAAAAATAGTCTTAGGCATGACGAGGTATTTTTTAAAAATTATTTCTTATACTACTTCATAGTTAAGTTATGAAAAAACATATTTTTTAGTGGTTTACGCTTATATTTTTTGTTATGTAAATAATAATTTTATTGTATATCCAATACATAAAAAGCCAGTAAAAGCTTCAATTTATCTGCAGCACATTTTTTGATGTTCATATTGTAAACCGATTCGTCGTAAAGATGAATCTAAAAAGTATCCAAATAGGATTTCACGTATAGCTTCGGTGTATATAAATGGTTTTTTATCAGCTGTGCCAAATTTAAAACACATATATTAGATCATTTAAAAATGACATATTTCGGGTTTTGTCTGGTTATTCCCTCTTAAGATGATTTCAATGGAACAGTCGTAGAAAAATGGTTTAAATATCAAAAAATTTATTATTGATAAATTTGTTGTCATCTCACGATACTTGACTTGCCTAACCTGCCCTCTGATGACTCGCGCAGCTGGGCGTCCCATGCTTGGCGCAATCCCCACGTTATGGCTTTTCAAAGCGGACCGATTCATCAACGGCTGGATGAGCCTTGATTATAACTGGTGCAATCTCGATAATAGCTGCGAGGACCCGACGAGATAATAACATGGCTGTAATATGGACCACGCCGTTAATATCTTAACTGTGGCATGGCGTGCTGTCGCGCTTTCATCAAAGGACCCGACCGTTGATGGATTAAATACCGCATTACTATTATTGACGCGTGTTGACGTTGTGATAAAGGCTAAGCGGAGATAGCAATCAGGGTGCAATTATTATAACGAGTCAGTACAATGAGCTAACATTTACGACTGTTTAAGCCTCGATGACATTGAGCGAGTTTACAAGCTACTATCTGGGAAATTCACTATCTGTTAGTAAACTTGCTCAGTGTCATCGTATTACTTGCAAAACTAGCAGATTGTGGACAATCTACGAAAAAAATTTGAAAGGTGGTCAACTTTACTCGCTACTCGCTCAAGATGGTGGCCTAGCAACAGCTGATTTCGTAACTGTTAGAATTAGTACTGGCTAGTGTGTGGCGCTAGTTGCGAGCTCAATTTTTTTACAAAGTGTCGACCGAATCATTCGCGCGAGATTCATTATTTTAGCTGCTTCTGTCGCTAACGAGCGAGTAGACAATTTTATGTGTCATCATGACGATCTCACTCGCCGATTCACCCGCTTCAGTAGCTTGTAAACTCGCTCAATGTAATCGAGGCTTTTTGAGTGTTGTTGTACTTTCGAAGTTTTGGAGTAGGAACGATTCTCGCAACGTTTTCGCATACAAATGATGTGTTCATGTATCCTTGTTTAAACATTTACTTGAAATCGTAAAGTTTTAAAGCAAACAGTTTGCTGACAGCATAATCAACATCACGTTTAAATCATAGTATTTTTTCGTGTTTTATTTAGAATACAACACAGGAGGCTCAGAGGAAAACACTTTCGCTCGAGGCCTACGTCATATTTGGGGATGCTATTTGGAGGATCCTTTTAGAGAGAGGTAGTTCTAGGAAGGAAAAGGGTACGAGAAGTGGGTAGAAATCTGGAAATCCTTGTGCCCAGGAGTGACGGACGTATAATTCTATACCTCCCACTACGGTGCCAGGTGATGGGTCGAGAGTGTCCGTCTGGAGAGGTTAAAAGGCCTCCCTCAACCAGTCTCTCAGGTTCCGGCCCGCCTCACTGTAGGTGGGCAAGATCTATACAAACCTCACCCAGTGTACCCGGGCACCCCTGCGGCATACAATTGTAGTACCGCACATGACATAAGATTGAAAAACGCGCTACCCTGAACAGGTGATTCTACGACATCCCATTTGAGAAATGTTGTGAGGATAAATGAAATGGGAGATGGGAAGGAGAAGAGGTACGCAAATTTGGGATGTTTCTGATTCATCCAATACTCTTGAATCTCTTATCTGAAAGGCGTTATTTAGTTTGTTAGTGTGCGAAAGTTTTTATTTAGAAGTGTATCTATCCTATATAATCAAGAAATTTCATGTTTTGCACTGTATGATCATGTTGGCTATTTGATTGTTGACCACATTCAACATGTTTGACGGCCTCCATGGCTGGCCCTCGACTAGCAATCCGAAGGTCTCTGGTTCGAATCTATATTTGATTAATTAATGTTATTTCACATTTGATTAACTAAAAATATGTATGTTTATTATATTTGTGGCACGATCCAGAGTGGAAAATACTCTCAGTAAAGCCCTGGTGTAAGATTACCATTCACAATTGAAACGTCGTTTGAAATAGCTTTAGCCGTGTTTGATTACTAGATGTGAATAACTCTTCCACAACTTCTTCCCTTCCCCACAACCTCCAGCCTCATAACATTCCCGAATCGTGATGCAATAATAGTCTTACTAGATCCAGACGGGAGCAATTGAGGCTCTTGTGCGGTATTCAAATAAATAAAATAAAAAATAAAAAAAAACGAAAAAAGACGGCCGAATAGCTGAGGGTTAAAAGGGTTATATTTTTCTCGTTTTTTTTGTTTGGTGACCTGATCTGAAAAGACATGTTTTTCCCCTCCTTCCTTTTCCCCATCTTCTTCTTCTCCCACTAACTTCGGCCTCACAACGTACCCCAATTGGGGATGACATAGTCTCATGACCTGGCTCCAGACAAGAGTAGTTGAGGTGGTTGTTTTGTAAGGTATTCACGTTTAAAAAAATGTTTAGAAAACCGAACAAATCATCAAATCATTTGAATAATATTATGTTCATTGTAATTCAATGGAATGAATTTAAATCCAAGTTTTTTAACGAATAGATATTTTAGATCCTTCAAAAGAGTTCATTTCAAAATTGATATCTGGATTATGCCATCATTTCTGCTGAACGACGCTGAAGTAAGATTGACGGAGATCTTGATACATTTTTACTGATGGATGAAGCTTTTTGTCTTATCAAAACCCTCCCTTCACATACATCCATCCACATAAGGCCATAAAGGCATCCTTAAGTATTTTAAAGATAAATGATTCTTATACTGCTTAGTCACCATTGAATTAATGGCAGCAAAAAAAAACTAACGCGAATATTATCACATCAATCAAGTCACATGTCAATGGCCTGACAAAAAGCAGTTAGCCGAAGGTTTATTATTTACCTTGGGGTAATAATTTGTTTCGATAAATGTTACTATAGCTACCGATTATCAGGTCAATTATTGCACGATACAAAAACACTGAATTCAGCTACGTCAAAATGATCGGAACATAACTAACTAGGTCAAAATAAATAATCAACAACGTTTCGTTCCCCAATGGCATAATTGAAAGGGAAGTTATTAATAGTGTAATAAGAGGTTCTGCGTAAAACACTTTTCCACTTAGCCGAGAAATTGTGCGTGTTTCGCTAGCGAATATCACACGCGAAATTCAAGTTAGACGATTCTGTAGGAAGATATTACTTGGTGATATTAGCCCATTGAGTCCTTTACGACAATGGAAAGTTTCCTTCGTGTTTATCCGCGAGAATTCTGACAACGTCTGTTTGTAATGTTAAACACGCCGTGACATGGAACGATTTCTCGAGCGTGAAATAAATTACTACGTATTACATTCACGCTCCCATGTTACACAGTATTATGTAGGTAAATATTGTTTTATCTTATTAGACATATTTGGAACAGCGAAAAGATCATTGCCCCAAGCTATCCTTGTTCAGACGCTATGGATCCAAAAGTCTGAAAAGATATATCATATGATCTAGTATATTTTTTCATCACATAAAAAATTGAACCAGAAAAAGAACAACCCCACACTAAAATCTTTACTTTGGCCACTACAATATACAATTTTTATAAGAAAAACTCTCATTTTATAACTTTTGTATAAACCCATCAATGTAATATATGTCTTGGCTGCAAAATATACGAGAGCGGACCGGCATTAGAAGTGTGGAGGAGCTTTTCCGGGCAGCGCAAGATAGAGAGACATTTTCCAGAGTGATCGCCAACGTTGGGGGAACCTGATAGGACACACGAAGAAGAAGAATATAATATATCATTGAAGGAGAAGATAACACTAGTAATCTAAACGAAAATATGAAATAGAACAAGACAGAAAAATAAAAAGATAATGGTCGCAACTGGGACACGAACCCAGAACCTCTCGTCTTACCGGGACCAACTCCTTTACCAATTCGGCTACTGCCACTTTCTAACAAACCGTAATATTTGTCATTTTCATATTTCAAATTTTAGAATTAACAATTTTTACGACTATTTTTTTCCGTATTACAGGCAACCCTTTTCATTGGAAACAGTCGTTCTAAGAACTCTTTTGTAACCTAGATAGCGTCTCGGATAAAAATATCCGATTTTATTTTTTTATATGGAACACTTATTGGACTTTTTGTAAAAGTGAGATTAAAAAAAAAAGTCAAGATTCTATTTTTATTGCAGGAACTCTCTTTTTATAATTTTTAAAAATTTATTCCCATCAATGACGCTATCTAGGTTACAAACCAGTTCTTAGAACAATTGTTTCCGATGAAAAAGGTAGTTGAATATAATATGAAAAAAAATTAGTCGAAGATAGTATTGTTAAGAGGTACGTATGCGCGGCCCATTTCGGCCAGTTTCATACAAATCTTAAATTTGGATTTGAGATCAAAATACCCAACCAAACTGAAAAATTATTTTTGTTTTCAAAAGGTATATCAAATATCTAGTACGAATATGAGCTGCTTTATTTATTTTTGCTTTAAATTATAAAATAAGGTTTAAAGATTTTAGTGTTTCATGATTTTAGAGGCAATTTGGGCAAAATTATTTGTGAGGAAATAAAAACATTTAAAAAATGTTGATTTGTTTATTTTACAAATACAATGAAAAATAGAATAAAAAATAAAACATTGTTAAAAATGCATTTTTTGGGCAGTAATTTTAAAGTATATATGTTAAAAAAAGGTAATTTTTGTTTTTTATTTACACCTATCAAAATGGTTTTTTTTTTTTTTAATTTTAAATTATATTTTATATTTTATTATATTTCTGTGATAAAAACAATAACATGATTTTTTTATAGTTTTTCATTTACTCACAAATAATTGCCCGAGTTGCCTCTAAAATCATGAACCATTAAAATCTTTAATTTTATAATTTAAAGCAAAAACAAATAAAGTAACTCATATCCGTACTAGATATTTAATATACCTTTTGATAACAAAAATAATTTTTCAGTTTGGTTGGGTATTTTGATCTCAAATCCAAATTTAAGATTTGTATGAAGTGGGCCGCGCATACGTTCCTCTTAAAAGTGGTAGATACTTTGTCAAACATTACAGCCCATTTTTCGGATTGAGGACGTGGTAGCTTTGATCAGAAAAAGTTATAATTTATACGAATTCTTGGAGATTTATCGACTTCCGCATCAGGGCGGAAGTAATCGCACCGATGCGATGCGGTTCGTGTTATTTTTGTAGTACGCTTTCCCCGTGCGATGATGTAAGAGCACATAAAATTTATTACAAAACTGTTCCGTTATCGTAATACATAAAATTTTCAATTCCACGCCACGAATCCACGTATTACGATGGTTTCTTAAATAGCTGACGCAAAAGTATACCGATCAATAGAAGTTTTTAATTTCCGGTTTCAACCTTCCCCTCCACCTCTCCTATCCGTCAGCAACGACCGCCTGTCTTGTTGACTGACCACTTAAATTATTTGTCTTTCTATACGTGCTGAAACTAGATCCGGATTTAATTGATTTCGTACTGCACGCGTAGGGTATTAAAGTAACTTAAAGTTAATCTCAAAACTTCGCGTCACCTTTCATTAAACGATTTGTTAATTTGCGGTAAATAAAACCAATATTTATATAAAACTAGCGAGTTCCCGGCGTGCGTTGCAATGCCTCTAATAAAGAAATTGTTTCTCCCTGCGTGTCTTTTTTTCTTTCGTCCCGTTCCCCTCCCCTCCCACGTTCCCTTCCCCTCAAGTTCCCCCTCCACCTTTCTCACCTTCCCTCTCCTGCGATACCCTCCCCTCTCCCGCATTCAATATATTCAGTCCTGGTACATTCAGATTTTCAAACAGCTCGCGTGCCACCTATTGCAATTTTTTTCACGAATTTTCTATAACAAACATTCATTTTTGTGTATTATAAGAACTATCAATCAAATTTGGTACCTATTTAAATTAAATATGATTATATTCAAAGTATTCGATTATGGTTGGTACCGTAGGCGAGTACTTTAAATAAACTCGTTAATTTAAAGAGTTTAGAAAATTGAATTTCAATTTATTGATGGTTGCAAAATGTCATTCTCAAATTGTGACATTTATAAGAGTTTTTGTAATGATTAAAAAAACTTTTCAGGTGTATTGTCATGTGGTAATATAGAAACCTTCGCGAGGATGGAAATAAGGTATTTTGAAAGTTTCAAACATTTCCTATGCTTAACAATGGCAGTAGCAAAAACAACGTAGCAATACATAGACAATTCTTAACTCATATACCCCCAAGCAAGCATATTTTGATTTATATATAGACAGAGATATATGAAAAAATATGAAAAATATTCAGGAGAACGGATCGAAACTTAAATCATAGAAATATCAAATAAACCAAAGAAATGATAAACTCTTCAGAAATAAAGCTTTTTTTTAAGTACATTCATTAACCTAAGATAGCTATGAACTTAAAACACCTTAAGGATATTATTAGAAAGAAGATAACTTCACCCACCCAGCAACATACCTAGCATGGCGGATGAAATAATTTAAAAAAATGGGTGGACTGTACAATTTTTTCTGTAATGTGTATAAAAATATATATTTTTTTTATATTTTGTTAATGAATAAAACAGTAAATCATTTTTTTCTGCAATTCCTTAAGATAAGACAGTTTCTTCATCAGGATCAGCAGATCAACTTTTCGCAAAATCACCAAAAATAGTATTTTAATATTTTTTAAACCTACTCGTTTATCATTTGAGACTGACATTTTAATCGACGTGTTAAATGCGGGCTCATCTTGGTGACGACAGGCGACGATTAAATATTATATTATTAAGTACATGCGTAAAGACACGGCTATCGCTGCCATTTTTGGAGGTGATATGCCCTTTAAAATGGAAAGGAGCAAACCTGAGCTCCCAAAAGGGTAGAAACATAAAACCGACAGGTGTAATATTTAGAAACCAAAAAGATCAAGGGAAACAGTGCACATTCCGCCTAAAATCATCCCTTCATCTAAAATGTTCAGAAAATGTGCACTCACCCTTTTCCTTTTTTTTACATGAACTCCACACAGGAGGCCCTAGGGAAAATAATTTCCTTCGGGGCCTATATCATCTTTGGGGATACTAAGTGGAGGGCTTTGTAAGGAAAGGAAGGAGAGGAGAGTTCTGGGAAGGAAAAGGGTTTGCAAGTATTAAACAAAAGAAGTGTATATTTCAAATGGAGAATTAGTAATTACGTACCTACTTCATCGCTTGTTAGTTTCAAATCAGAAAATTAAAAGTACATTGAACAGGGATGATTATAAGCATTAGTTAGGAAAACAATTTCAAATCACGCACGCATGCACCGACAACCGAAATTAGTATGTATAAATTCAACGATATTTCAATTACTTCTATTCTGTATCAAAATTTGTGGGCTCCCTTCTTTTGTCTTTGTTATTATTCCTTTAATGTTTTGTATGCACATCACATTTGAATAAAGTTCTCCAAGCCCGCAGAAAAGTTATTATGTGTTTATCCTCTATAAATCTCGTTTCATTTTAAAACTTATGTATTTATATGATAAATTACCTAAAAGCACGTGTCTAAAACGAGTAATTATTACAATATACAAAGTATAGGCGAATATCAATAAAGCTTCCGAAAATTGACAAGGGATCTAAACTGGGACGACTAAAGGTCAAACAATATTGTAGGCGGCCAGTGTTGCTAGATGCTTGGTTTTTACCGTGTTTTTCATGATTTTTGGATCATTCATCACCACAGTTTTTTGCCGTTTACCAAAAAGATGTACTTTTGGGGGAGATATGATTTTTCAGCATCGGTCGCATGGGGGAATCCTTAATTCAGGAATGTAGTTCTTGAACTTCTTACTCTTTAGTTTATATTCTAGTTCTTGAGTTCTTGAAAAGGCTTATTTAAAACGTATATATCGTTATTACACCCTTAAAAACAGGATTTTGAAAATTAAAAACGAGTAATGGGGTTTTCATTTTTGCAATAAAGCAAAAATGAAAACCTAAGTTTTATTAAACCTGATTTAGCCTAAGTTCTCCCACCCCCTTAGTTCCCGACACTCTCCTGCGGAGCATACGGAGCGGCAATAAATGTATGGAGCCATAAAACCAGGCGAAGATATGAATTGCCGAGTTCCGCTTCCTTCTCGATGTTTTACTTCTATGATAAATATTCCATCCACATGAAGCGCGAAGTGGCCATCTTTATATCACATATTTTCTCATGACATACCTATATAAAATCAGGAAACTGAACAACTTTTAACACGCGTCCAACATGCGATCAAGAAAATCGAATATTCAATGACTTCTATTCAGAAGTCATTGAATATTTTCAAAGACCCATCTTTCTGTGAAAAAAAATATATATTCAATTTGAAAAACTTTATGTAAAAGTTGAAATATTTCCGATTTTTCTATTGAACGTGAATAACATACTAACATAATGTTTAAATTTTGATAGTTGAAGGCTGTGAGAAAATAAAAGGCTGTGGACCTATTCCTTAAACTAATATGTCTACATTAACAACCTTACTTCACTCCCTTTGAGAAAATTAATTTTGGCTAGGAACAGTTTGTCAGCAAAAATTTAAGTTATATTTCTTTAAAATTTTCAAATAAGTCTTTAAAAAAATAAAAATAATAATAAGAAAATAAACAAGAATTTATTATAATAAAACAAATATAAAACTTTTCTCCACTTTAATTTAAGTGGAAATTAATAAATAATAAAGTAAAGTGGAAAAAAGTTTTAAATTTGTTTTTATTATAATACATTATAATGAAAATCTATCATGAATTATCAGTTTCAAAAATAGAAATAATAAACAAGAATTCTTTATAATTAAAATATTTTTTAATTTGTGAGTAAAACCTCAAATTGTAATATTTAATTAAACGAAGACAATATTGGCGAAACTCAATTAAAAATCTGAAAACAGAAAAATCAGAAAAAGATATTGGTACCTCTGGGACTCGAACCCAGGACTTTCGGCTTTCCGGGCCGCAGCTCTACCAACTGAGCTCCTTAGCTGATCGATCACTATTTACTGTATCATACTTCGACTAAGAACTACGAACATTTTCTTCATTTTCTTAATGCATATTTTAATGGCTGCTATCTTTATGTATGTTTGCAAGATTCAAACCCGAACTAAATGCTATATAGATAGTGTCTGGATATTTTTTTATCCATTTAATTTTAGTACTTGACATCTATTGACTTTTCTGCAAATCCAGAATGAATATTTTTATTTTTATTTTTAGCTGTATAAGTAAACCTCAAATTGTAATATTTAATTAAATGCCGACAATATCTTATTCTGATTTTTCTGTTTCCAGATTTTCGATTGAGTTTCGCCAATATAGTCTTCAATTAATTGTTTTTAATTTAATCGAATCATGCCATCATCAATTAATGTTTCCAGTGATTTTGCACACATAAAAGAAAATCTTTCCAAGTACTTTAGTTACGTTTCCCATTTTGCTATTCATAGGAATTGTTTAATAAGCCTGATTAAAATTATGTTGATCTGGAAACACAATATAAGTCAAAGAACGAATTTAGAAATGCGTGATCTATGTATTTTTCGCTATTGACCAATAGTAGCAGACTGCGACAAAAATGTCGACCTTTCAAGTGAATGTCATATAGAAGTTTGCGAACCACGTCAAAAGCTTAAGTGCAAGTGCGACTTCAGGCTGTCTCAGGATGAATTTAAAATAAAGATTGAAAAACTTCAAGATTGCCTTTAAAATTTAACAAGATCGTGACAGCAGTTCTCAAACGAATAAAAGTCTGGAATGTTAAGTATTACTAAGTAACCCACGCACGAAAAATAAGCATGAAAACAAATTACCCGAAATATTTCATTTAGTAAATAGTCACTCGTTTAGCATTTTTTTGGATTATAAAGAACATTTATAGGGCGGTTGATGGCATAATAAAGTGGCAGAGCAAGGCGGACGGAACTGGTACAAAAATACAATAGGTACCTACGTACGGAGGTCGTATGGGCCATACATACAATATGGCCTCTTCATACAATATGTACCGAGGGCAACGAAAGGCAGTGGCGAAAGGAAAAACCGGATAAAATATTGGAAGAATTTCTGAATATTCTTGTATTTTTTATTCCAAAATAACGTTTTTGCCAGTGAAGAAATCTGAGAACGGAATACTGCATCTTGATTAAATTCTTTTAGATTTTATTTCAATTTTCCGAATTCAATTTGTTTGCAATAGCTACAAAACCAATTTTGTAAAGTCCATTAAAAATAACAATCAACATCAAAACAGTCTGGCAGCGCTCTTAAATTGAAAATATGTTCATCAAACTTTGAAAGGTTAATGTCAAACACATTATTACGTTGCGACGCGACGGGTAACGAACAAACAACAGCGTCTACTCTAACTCAAAAGTTAAGTACGTAAACTAATAAGTTTTCAAGGCCACTCATGAGACTGTAACTTTTATTATCTATTAACGAATGTCATGCGATTGTAACTTTTATTTTCCGTCGTCTAATTCTGTCATGAAAATGTAATTTTTATTATCCTTCAATGAATAAGTCATGGAATTGTAATTTTAATTATCTTTCGATGAATAAGTCATGAAATAGTAATTTCTATTAAACATTGACTCAAATATCAATTTTATTATCCATTGACGAATAAGTCATGAGATTATAATTTTTATTGCCCATTTACGAATAAGTCATACGATTGTAATTTTTATTACCCATTGGCTAATATGCCATGAAATTGTCATTTTTATTATGCATCGATTAATAAGTCAATAAATTGTATTTTTTTATTATGAATTAACGAAAAAGTCATAAGATTATAATTTTTATTATCAATTGATGAATAAATTATGAGATTGTAATTTTTTTATCCATTGACGGATGATTCATGCGATTAAAATGTTCATTGTCCATTGCCGAATAAGTTAAAAGATTGTAATTTTTATTATTCATTGACTCATGAGATTGTAATTTTTATAATACATTGATTAGTAAGTCATGATATTTTATTTTTATTATCGATTGACTTATACGTCTTGAGTTGTAATTTTTATCATTCATTGACTAATAAGTCATTACATTGTAATTGACAAATAAATCAGATTACATTTTTACTATCCATTGCCTTAAGGTCTTGACATTGTAAATTTTATCATTAATTGACCAATAACTCATTAGATTGTAATTTTTATTATTCATTGACTAATAAGTCACGAGATTGTAATTTTTATTATCCATTGACGAATTAAGATAACACAATATCCTAAAATATAGTCAGAATCTTAACGACGTAAGTAAAGAAGGCGCGTACACTAAACACCCTGCGACCCCGGTGATTAGATGGACCTACTGTCGAATTTGTCCTACAAACATTCTACAATAATTTGGGAATCTTAAGGACGTAAATGAAGAAAGCGTGTACACAAATATACGCGCGCGGCCCGGCGTATTTGACGGCCCACGGTTGAATTTGCCCTGACAAGCCTGACACCTAGATCTTTCCGCCAGGATTATTTTCATTAATTCTAATGAACGTGTTACTAATATTTCCGATGTGTCTAAACGAATCCTTCCCAAAGTTATTAGTTCATCGCCTAGAAAAATAAAATCTGGTGCTTACGGCTAAATTTATAGCTGAAAAAACGGGTTATAAAATTTGCAAACCGTTGTACGTAAAATATATTATTCTTAAATAAAAATAACTTATATCCCTGGGGAACGTGTGAAAAAAAGGTTATTATAGTTACGAATTGATCTTATTGGTATTATTAGGATATTGTCCCAGCTTAACATACACCGGGGTGACATTACACACTACACAGTCTTGTTTGATATCTTTCGTGTAATCCAACCATCCAGAACTTCCCCACGAAAAATCTACAAATTTATCTTTCTGACCTTCACCAAACTGAACAAAGGTCTGGTGTGTTATCTTTCTATTACATTTTTAAAGATTTATACATCGTAAGTCTTTGCTTATGAGTGTGTCTGCTATAAAATAAAGATATTTTTATTCTTTTATCCATAAACATATGTGGGCAACTAAAATTAAAAGATTTTCTTATTTAATAAGACCTTTTTACGCGTAGTTTTTTTTTTTTTTTAATTTCTAGCAGAGCATTAGATTTTTCAGTACAAATGAACAGTAGGTGACGCAACGGATGCGTGTTGGGCAACCGTTTACCACCATAAATATCAATTTATTATTGACTGTATTGAAGATGAAAGGGCTATTTATTGGTAATGTCTCAGATATTAACAGTTTCTTGTCATGATAGCCTATTAATTACCTTTTTGGAGATGCCTTGTTATAAATTTTTTACAGTACCATGAAGTAATTATTTCTGGCACGATAGAAAATTGTCACTGGTAGAGACAGTGCATTTTATAAAAATGAATTTTTTTCAATACGGTTCCATGGCAACTTAGAATGAAGTCATCTCAACACCACATCAAAAGTCGATAAAAGTCATGAAATTTTTTTTTTTAAAGATAGCTCATATTCTAACTTATCGTTATCATTATCTTCTTCCCCTTATCCTATTCGGGTCGGGAACCCACTGCATTGACAAGGCTCCTCCATACGTCCCTGTCTTGTGCTGATTGTTCGGCCTCCGCCCATGGCAGTCCCATCCTCTCCTCATGCAGTTTCTGGAGTTGCCTCGCCCAACTGTGTCTGGGACAGCCCACGGACGTCTACTCTCTGGAATCGCACTCAGTATTTTCCTAGGAATTCGGTCATCAGACATTCTTAGTACATGCCCAAGCCTCCTCAGTTGCAATTTTTCTACGAAGAGGAGAAGTGGTTCAAAGTTTAGAACGTTTCGGTTCTTCGAGTTTATTATATGATCCCATTTCGTAACCCCTGCCACTCCTCTCAAGTACCTCATTTCGGCAACTCCGACTCTAGAGCGTGTTCGTTCGTTTAGCATCCATATCTGGTGGCTGTAAGTGAACGTCGGGCGATATACCACTTTGAACACTGCCATTTTTGTCTTGATACTGAGCTCGGCTTTCCTTATTACTGAACTGTAGAGAGGACGCAACAAACCTCTTGCCGCTCTAATTCTTCGTTCAATTTCTCCGTCTTGCCGTCCATCGCTGGAGAATTCAACCCCGAAGTATTTGAATCTGTCCACCTGTTTCAACAGAATCGCATTAGCGAGTATGTTGCACTGAGTTCGATCCCTTCCTACAACCATCACCTCTGTTTTTGAGGTACTCATCTTCATTCTCGCCGCCGTGCACTCTTCGTTGAATTGGTTGATCCGCTATTATAGTCCCTCCTGTGTTGTCTTTAATCTCGCGATGTCGTCAGCAAATAGTAAGGAGCTGATTCTAGTATTTTGCCTACCAGCGCTGCATCCGGTGTTTGACTGTTTCGGCTAATTCGGTCCATGAAATAGTGAAATCTACTTAACCATTTTTTTATATTTTTTCATCTTTTAAAGACTTATGTAAGATGAGAACCGGCCACTTGTATGCGGATACACTTATTTAAAATAAAACACACGAGAGTACCAGAACAACTGTAACAAAACGTGATAAATACAAATGAAACTAAAAATAAAAGACGTCATGTCTTTTGTACACACATTTAAAGAAACGGTTGTCTAAATAAATTGATATATCAGAAATTAGAATCCTTTGTATGCCACAAACGCTGGGAGTTGTAACAAACTCTTTACTAATACCCGAATGCGGTGTTAGCCGTATAAGTGCACTCTATTCAGGGGGTGTCGAGAGACTCTGATAGTAGCGAGGAGGTTCTACAGGAATATTGTTTCAATGTTATCGGTTTCAATTAAGTCCAGCTTATTTGTGTATGAAACTGTTTTTTTTCAACAGTTTCAGTTAGTTCCAATTATTTATCATAAATGTGTATGTAGTTATTAGTGTGTACCCACAAATTTTCTTAAATCTGTATTTTCTTAAAAATAAATAATCCACTAACAATTCTGTAAAACGCGCATATTGCAAGCCAAAGATAAATGATTTAGAAACTAGTTGAAGCTGTCCGGGCTTCGGAAATCAGATGTAGACAGTAATTTTACACTCATTTTGAACGTCAAGTTTGAAAATTTTCTTTAAGAAATGTCAAAATTTGTTTTAAGGGATGGGAAAAGGGAAAAGATCTTTTTTTTAAATCTCATCTCATCTTCTTTTCTAATGATGGTCATATGATGGTCAATTGTACAAAAATTGCATCAATCTCAGAATAAAACTGAAAATTTGCATAAAAATCAAACCCATAAAGCACCTCTTCTTTGAAAAGTCATTTTGATGAAAAAAAAAAAAAAAATTAAATAGGTTGCGTCAGGTTAGGTTATGGGATTTTTAACAATACATCAAATCTGGTTCTACGACAACTTAATAAAGAGGCATGTCAACACTTCTTTGACAAGTCATATTAAAAATTATGAAAAAAAAATACCATAACCTAACCTAATATAACCTATTTCATCTAGTTTTATTTCATCACTTTTAGTGACTTTTCAAAGCAGTGATGAAGTGCCACTTTGTAGGGTTGTCCGGTCACCGTAAAATCTATTCTAATCTTTATGAATATTTTGGGTTAACTGTAGATTTCTACATATTTTTTAATCAAGAACGGGTTTCCGGAAACCCGTCAGAACATGCTAGGTAAAGGCCTTCGCTCACGGAGAAACTGAAATGAAACTAGTTGTCAACGCATCAGCACTTTTGCTTGGGTGGCAGTTGCTTTTCAGTTGCCTTGTTAACAGATTGCCATGGTAACGCTCACAAATTTCGAATTGCGTTTAAAACTCGTTTCATTTCAGTTTCTCCATGAGCCGTCTTATGAGGGCCGTATAGATTATGAAAAGTCTCAGGAGTAGACAAAACCTTATTTACTACTGGAACGCTTTATGCCACAATATGCTTTACTGCTAATTTTGGCAATTTTCCCTTATTTGCAAGTAATTAAGTAGAAGTTTACGATTTTATAATATTTTTTTTTATAAATCCTACAAATATGTTATAATCGACAAAAGATAGGTGAATTCATTGGATATGTGGAACTATAATCAGTTTGTAAGTCTCCATATTAAAGGTGCGATTTTTTTTTTAATTTGGGCGGAAAATATTCAAAACGATCACCAAAAAATGTTGAGCAATCAGAGAAAAAAGTTTAAAATTGTGCTGTCGCCCCATTGGTTAAAGACAAAAGCTGTTAGTTCTAAAATGCCCTTCTCATGATGAATCTCGGTGACTTACATATTTCTTTTCAGATAAGTCTACATATTAAATAATACAAGTATAATCTTAATGCTTTCCCGTAGAGCGAGAAACAATATCTAATAATAATAATCTAGTAATCTAATAAATATTAATTAAAAAACAACGAGCGGTCGTTTTCTTTTTCCAGAGAAAGTTAGTTTTATTCTCTTACTTAGTCCCGCCCATGACTGTTTCCATTACCAGGCTCGCAGGATGGGCGGCGGGTGAAGGAGGGCGGGGAACGGGATAACATCTTCAGCAGACTAGGGCGGCTTTAGGACTTGACTCAAAGCTCTCCACATTAAATATATGGAAACACCCCCGCTGGCAAGCCTGATGTGTTCATTGATTTACTTTATTATATTCTTTTATTTGACTTATTTTATGGAAAAAATACAAAGATGATAAGTGTGTTACTAGGCTACAGGAACTTACTCGTAGAAAGTTATACGTACAGCTTCCTTTATTTCAATATGAGTTATTGAAAGAGGTCAACATTTATTAGCTAATATAGTGATATGTTTAGATTTCTTACGTCTTTTAACGTTTGTTGTAAATTTACGAATGCTTTCTTTTTGTGCCGACATGAAAATACTTTATTAATAAGACCGAAAAGATTGTTATTTATATTTATGAAATAAAAAAATTAACAGCAAATTTCACGGCCCCAGAGCTCTATTACAGGGTTATTGCTATTCTGATGGTCTGAAATGAATGTACGTTTTTGGATACAAGATTTGACATAAAAGAATAATTAATGTAAAGCCCTTTTTACGTTAGCTCAATGCAGGAGGCCCCGAGGAAAATAATTTCTCTCGGGGCCTATGTCATCTTTGGGGATGCTGTGTGGAGGGTTTTTTTAAGGAAAAGAAGGAGATAAAGTTTTGGGAAGGAATAAGATATTAGGGGTGGGTAGGAATCTGGGATCAATGTGTTTAGGAGGGACGGACGTATGAATCCATTCCTTCCATTGCGGTGTAAGCCGATGAATCGAGAGAGTCCACCTGGAGAGATCTAGGTTATGTCTCCCTCAACAAGTCTCTCCAGATCCTGCCCACCACGCATTAGGGGGGCAAACGCATTCGCCGCCAAAACCTAGACAAACCTCATCCCGTGAACCCGGTCACCTTCCAGCAGAAATTATGTCTTGACTGAAGGTATGATTTTAGATTTTCACGGCCCAAAGTAGTATTAAAGTGATTTATTTTTGGGGTATTCTGCCGTGTTGCGCTACCTCCTTTTTAAGTCAACGTTTCGGACAAGGTTATGGTACCCATCATCAAAGCAGATGTAAAACGTTGATAAAAGAACAAAGTAGCGCAACATGGCATAATACCCCAAAAATAAATCACTATACGTCTTGACTGAAGGTTAATTAACAGCGTGAATGCAACATTTCCGAAATATCGACTTTACAATATTATATTGAAATTACAAAATTACGGCCTAAAACTGTACGTTTATTTTAACAGTCTTCGCCTTCGATCAGCTTTTGTAATGGATTCTCAAATGAACTACATTTTGATGAACATTAATTTACGGTAAATCAATATTCCAATATACAAGCCTCTGACAGTTCACGTGTTGACCAAATACCACCCTCCCCTTGTAAGTGATTAGTTCTGCAGGTGTTGAATATTTATACCGAGGGGTAGTGTGCGTGCGGCGCACCCTCATACATCACACAGGCTAAGGGCATAGGTACTACCTGTGGCCTAGAAGGGAGCAAGTGGACACCTACCGCCTAAAGTATGTACCCACTAACAAAACCAACCAATCGCATTCACTTACCCAGTGATAAGTCTAGTCAGTATTGACTCTATTAATAAAATCGGTGACCCGACAGTTGGTCCGGCGACAATTGATCCGGCGACAGTTGGTCCGCCGACAGTTGGTTCGGCTGACAGTTGATCCTTGAGAAGATTTTTTTTCAAGTTAGCATGCAGAGAGGATATACGGCCGTACAATCAAAGTCGATATACTTTTATCTGAAGGTATCTTGAGTGAAAATACGATGAAAAAAATTTTTTACTAACAATAATTTCGACTCTTCAACATGCGGCAATAACAAAATACGACATACTTATACGTGCAGTTGGCTTAGAAAAAAAACCGCTTAAAATTCCAACTTGCATGTAATATAACCTTTTTATCTGAATATAACACAAGAGTCCCAACTGCTCCCAACCGTCTCGAGTCAGTGAGACTATGGCGACTATTAGTATCAATTCAGAATTGAAACGTTACTTGAAATTGCTTTAGCCGTGTTAGGTGACTAGATCTGAATAGCCAGTTACATTTTTCACATCTCCTTCGCCGGATCAATTGTCGCCGGACCAACTGTCATGGAACCATAAAATCATAGACGGATATATGAAGGTTTTAAGCTATAACTTTCTTCTAAAAATAATAAGGAGCCTCGTCTTACGAGCACGCATCAAATTTAAAGAATATAATAGGAAGGAAAATGCGATGACATTATTTTTATTGCGTCGTAAATATGAACTACCCGCGATCAACCGGCCATAAAGGGCTTTATATGAACGGTTTATGGATTTCTTGCCTTATTTTCTACTAGACTGTTCCAGACAAAGCTTACCCTTTTGTAACAAGCAAAAGCCGGTGGCGCCTTCGAAAACAAGTGGTGTCAAAGTCAGCTGTTTCATAAAATACAGCACCGCACAATACGTGAATATATGGACGGTTTCAAAATTAATTTGATCCCTAGCAAGTAACTAAAATTCACGTTTAATTCACGCTGGTGAATTAAGTGGTAGTGCTACACATAACCTCTTACCTTCATCGGTGCCTTTCAATAAATAAACTGACACCTGAACATAATACGATATTTGAACAAGGAAAGCCACCCACAACAACAATACAATCTGTGTTTCACACGGGTAGTGGTGTGCGAACCAACACTATTATGACTAGTCACTAGTACGCACGCGCTCTACTCCCTCGGGAGTAGAGATTCACCGTTCCTTCGCCACATAAACGGTTAATTGTTGGGTCCCGAACGGCCAAAGGGAATGATACGAAGTTGGGGTATAAAGTATGTACAACGATAAGGTAAATTGGTTGAGTGTTGCTCGCGGGCGGGCGACGTGGTTCTAACTGAGTCGGGCTGGGACGGGGCGGTCGAGGGCGGGAAGGCCGGGGGCGGCTGCTAGGCGACGGGGGCCCGGTGCCCTGCCAGCCCAGGGGCCTTGGCCGCGCTCCGCTGACATTGAATTGGCCCCCGGCGCACGCCAACAACCTTTATTACCTTCTGCATAAATCATTATGACTGCAGTGTTTCCTGTTGTTTCGTGTTGATTTCAATAGCATTTTACATCACGAACTAATCTACAAAATTAGAAAATAATTATATTAAATAGATTTAGAGTAAAATATTTCAACTTGTCGAAAATGCGATGACAATTTGATTATGTCGCGTGATGAATAAATTAGTTGCTCTTAGTTTCAATAAGGAAATTTTTCAATACTATAAACAATGTCATTACAAAAACACATGATACGTTATTTTCATACGAAACGAAACAAAAATTGTAACATCGCTTATAAAAAAGATATTATTTTAAAAATGTACGGATAAGTATGAAAGAACTATTTGAAAGGTCGGCAATAAAATAATAAAATGTCAACTAGACGTACATAGTTTGGCAAAATCATTCTCTTTGGTTCAGTTATATATTATCTTCACTATATGTTAGTTCATCTAAGGGTACAAAAGATTAATTTTAAAAAAGCTGTATTAGAAAAAGAAAAATCTCTTACAAGGACGAGTAAATAAATAATTTAAAATTGTACGTCGTTAAATCTTTTACTAACAATTCACAAACAAAACAAAGTACAAAGGCACTTGTTTTTAGTATTATTAAAATATGCCGAAATGAAGAGAAACAAAAATATCTTTTTTGTTCATTGTAAAGTAATATTTTTAAATAATGAATTTGTCGAGCTGTTTCCAAATATGAAAATTCATCTTTAAATAAGTAAAAGGCTTTTCATGCTTATTTTACATCCAAAGTTTAAGCTAAAAAAATCCGCATTAAATTTCTCTTCATTACAAGATAAACTTAATACTTGCACTTAAAGTTGATTGTGAGGAGGGTAATAGAAATATGAAATGTAGCGAATACACGTAGGATTTAATTTCCCTTGCGAGAGACTGAGGGTAATTACACACATGACAGGTATTCCGCCCCCGTCACAGCCCGGGTCCCTCTGGCCCTTCTCCCACCTCCCTACTACCTCGTACCTTAAACCTACTTCTACCTCCTGCCTCTTCTCATCTCCTAGGCTCTGGGCCGTGTAATACAAATATAAATACATCCATTGCCAACAGATTGTATCTTTAATAATTATCTTTGTCGCTTAGGGAATAACACTCGTACGATCAAAGAAAAATACTAATATATAATACATGTTTTTATTTGATTATTTTGTTTGTGACTACCGCACGAAAGTCCCAACTGAGGTATTTTATGGGTTTGAATACTCAATTTTTTTTCTTCTTTTTTTACATTAACTCCACAAGCCCTGAGGAAAAAACTCCCCTCAGGGCTATGTCATCTTGGGGATGCTGCATGGAAGGTCCTTTTAGGAAAATGAAGGAGTGGAAATTCTGGGAAGAAAAAATAGTATGAAGGGTAGGGGGTATAAGAAAAAATAGTATGTGTCCAGAAGTGACGGACCTTTGAAGTCATCCCTCCCACTGCGGTGCAAGTCAATGGATTGAAAGAGTCCGGCTGGAGAGGTCTAGATTAGGTCTCCCGCTACTAGTTCGATTCGGCCCGCCACGCATTAGGCGGGCAAAGACATTCCTCGCCAAGACCTACACAAACCTCATCCCATGAACCCGGGCATACCTGCTAAGTCACCAAACATAGCGAACCACTTGGGGTGATCTACGGCAGGGCGTTGGTTATCCAATAAATGGTTCCCGGGGCGGTGGTAACCATACCCGCCTCCCAAATTTACTTATTTCTTAATTCAATAGTATTTTGTAAAATTAAAAAAAAAACCTACTTATCGTGGGTATAAATAAAATTGATATAAAAAAACCTACTTATCGTGGGTATAAATAAAATTGATATAAAAAAACTACTAATTGTGATTGGGTTTAAATAAGATGGTTATAAAAAACCTACTTATCGCGATTGGGTCGTATTAATAATTGAAGGCATGTATATTGAGGAGGGTCATTTAACAAAAAATGTTATTTTTAAATTCTAAGAGCGATAAGAAGGTGCCAAATGGGTTCAAAACGACCTGTTAAATTTTTTTTTAATTTCTGATGCGATCTTCTTCCTCCGGATTCACTTCAAAGTTTTGAAAATTTTAATATATTTTTTTTTTAATTTTTTTTTTTCACCAAACCATACTTTTTGTAATCTTCCATAACAAATGTAGTTTATTTTGACGAAATCATTTACAAAAAAGTCCCAAAATTGAGTCTCGCAAAATAATGCCGAAATTTGAGAGTAAGAAGGATTTTGCTGGTATTTGAATACACAGCCTGAGATAATTTGAATTATATTGAAATATGTTATTTGATAAATAAATTAAAATATTCCCGGTTTTTCGTGGTTTATTAAAAATAGTTCATTTTTAATGGTTAATCTAACATTTTTTAAGATTTAACAAGGGTGGGTTTTTCTCTATAATATGAAATTTCAAATTCAATCCAGAGGAAGAAGATGATATCCAAATATTAAAAAAAAAAAATTACGTGATTTTGTATCTCCATTTAACACCCTTTTATCACTATTAGACAAATCAAAACAAGAAAAATTTTTCCCCATACTGTCGTGACCAATCCTAATGTATATCTCATGAGGAAAAACGAATTTTTGAAAATGGTTTTCAGTCAGCGTAGGCAGGTATATCAAAACAAACACTTAACTGAAATAAAATTATGTTTTTCATGATTTACCATAATAGGTCGCAAATATGTCTGAAGGGAAAGGAAGCATAAATTTGGGAGATTGGTATGGGTACTGCCACTCTGGGAACCGTTTTTTGATAACCAACACCTGAGTAGTTTGCTACGTTTCGTGACTTAGCAGGGGTGCCCGGGTGTGAGGTTTATCTAGAATCTAGATCAAAGGTTTTCAAATTTATTTTGCCCACCGCCCACTTTGAGAATATTTTTTTTTCTAGCGCCCACCAATTGTTGTAAGATTATTAGTACGTGATAAGCGTGTTTTTTGTCTTTTTTAGATCATATTTTTTTAACCTGCCTACGCCCTCTCCATGTCATCTCAATGCCCACATAAAAATAATAATTGGATAATTTTTAGAACGCCGTTTTTGTGAAAAATCCGTCTCAAGGGCACAATACAATTTATTTAGAATTCTTAAGTTCTATCTTATTTCACTATTTACAAATAGGTACAGAAACATACTTACCTGGCAGATCACTTCCGATAAACACATTTTAATTAAAAAGTTTATGCTTGGAGAAGGTACGACTTTGGTTTTCCTCAACATCCCCTAGTTTTCTCTGGGTCTTCTACCGCACCCCTAAAAGTCTCAAAAGTCCGCAAGGGGGCGTAGTCACCCACATTGAGAATCTATGGTCTAGATCTTGGCGATGGATGCGTCTGCCTACTTACTGCGTGACGTGCCGGATCGGGAGAGACTGGTTGAGAGAGATCATTCGGCCTCTCCAGCAGGACCCTTCGCCTTACACCGCAGTGGGAGTGATGGATTCATACGTCCGTCATTCTTTGACCCACTGTCCCCCAGATTCCTTCCCACCTCTCATACCTTTTTCCTTCCCGGAACTTCCTCTCCTTTCTTTATTTTAAAAGACCCCACACATCATCCCCAAAGATGACACAGGCCCTGAGGAGCTATCGTTTTTTTTTTTAATTTAAAACATTTTTACCTCTTTTTCATTCCCGGAACTTCCTCTTTTCTTTTAAAAGACCCCATATATCATCCCCAAAGAAGACACAGGCCCTGAGGAGCTATTGTATTTTTTAAAATTTAAAAAATTAATACAACTTTTAAATTTAAGCTTCTTTTCTTTCTGAAATAACCGATGTAGACTGCCACAATCATTTAACAACAAACAAAGCTGAGACATTAATTGAAAATTTTGAATTTATTTTTCTGCGCGGCTCATTTCACAAAATTTGTATTTCTGTCATGCGACTATGTAGCGCAAGGGCGGGCACTTAATAAAAACGCGACGAATATATAAATTCAGTAACGTTTTTAAACCATCCGTCATCTTGTATTAGCTCGGGCATAATAAAATGAAAACTAAAAGCTTTTCCCTTTGCATACACCGTCTATTAGTTGCTTTACTCTCTTCTCATATGTAGTATCTACAACGAAATATCCATTTCCAACTTGGAGAATAATATTCCACGAAGATTTATGTTTCAGGAAAATGATTGAAAATCGTGTGAAATTCTCAGAACGGTGTCTCAAATAATGGAATGTGAAAACGTGTATCTCATTTGTAGACTAATGCTAACATATTTGGCAAAACACGAATATTATCTTATTATTAACTTGGCTAGGCTATAACACGTATTAGATAAATAAGCTGTTTCAACTAAGGCGCTTTATTAGATCATTAGCAGTAAAATTAGGAAGCTTGAATTACTACTAGCAATAAGTAGTTGTCGTAAGTCGTAATAGGTTTATCTATCGTTAGTAATTAGATGGAAAAAAATATTTGTTCACTGCCTTAGAGAGGTTGTTAGTCATTTGTCACAAAATTGACGCTACACAGATCATCCAAAAATTACTACTAATATTATTAGGGGATTGACGCCAATCGCACGCGTGGTTGGCAATGAAACTGCTTGACTAACAAAAATAAATTTTTGAAATATTTGCTCAAGAAATACAAGAAAACTCAGATCTGTTGTTTTTACATAATCTGCTATATAACAAAAGAGATAGTGCCGAATTGCTGTCGGTCCATTGGTTTAAAGTTTTAATGTTCGCTTTTTATATGCAAGCAATCTACACTAATGCAGCAATTGCTCACAAGTTCGTTAGTTCATCCGCTGGGGCAACTGAAAAAAACCAGTAATCAACTCAAACAAATTGCGAATTTCATTGGTGGTTTGAATCAACATTCAGATTGCTGTGGTTTTGAATCCACCACCTGTCAAGTTTTCGAGTAATTTATGATATGTCAGAGCACGAAAATATCGATTTTTTTCAGGAGGTTTAAAAAATATTATTATTATATTATACTAAGGTTGATAATTGATAAATTATTAATAAATTATATTTTTGTTAAACAAGTTAATATAATTACTGAAATCGTTAAGTTGAATTGAGTCGCCAATCAGTTTTTGGTTTCCCTATGAGTGAAGGCCCCTACTCGCGCAATCACAACCTATACCCACTATGAAAAATTTTTACACTTAAAACATTTTTCTTGATTCCTTGCTAAAATACAAAAATAATTTAATAAATTTCTTAGCGTATAAAAACATATTTTAAAACTACTTTAATTTAATTTTTCATTTAACTTTTATTAACAGTCTATAACAATTCGCGAGCATTTAACTTTTGCTTTCAAAATTTCCCTTTCTAATACACTTTTTTCCTTTTTATTATCTACAATTACTCACACATTCAAAAGTGATTTTAAGAACCATTCTCATCTCAGGCGAAATTACATAGTGATATTCCTTGGAACATAATAAGTAATGTAACCAGGAATTAAACAAAGTTTTTATACTTAATAACATGTGTCATAATAAAACATGTATTAGTAAACAAATAACAAAAACAGTAATTTTCTCAATGAATAGCGTGTTCAAAGTGTGTACAAAGTAACTTTTAATAATATTATAGTTATCTCCATTACGAACTCTCACTTCGCGTGAGTTACGCAAGGGAATATTATATTTGAGGTTAATATACTGGTTCATTACGTTAATAATCATTTTCATTCAAGAAAAATGTTACAGTATTAAAATATCATGATGAAAATGGTTATTTTTAACTATGTGGTTGTTAGTTTATAGCCGTGAAAAATCGTGGGATATTATTTATTACTACTATAAAATTTTTATTACTACTATAAAATTTTGCTTAACATTTAATAATTCCTCTTTTAAAAATGACTTGAAAAAATAAGTTAATTTGGGAGGTTAATATGGGTACTGCCGCCCCGGAAAACAACCATATGTCATCCCTTGTCGTTTGCTACGTTTATTAACTTAGCAGGTGTGCTCAGGTGCTTGGGGTGAGGTTTGTCCAGGTCTTGGCGGTGGATGAGTTTGCCCACTAACTGCGTTTTTTTTTACATTAGCTCCATACAGGAGGAAAATAATTCCTCTCAGGGCCCATGTCATCTTTGGGGATGCTGTGTGGAGGGTCCATTTAGGGAAAGAAAAAGTTATGAAGGGTGGGCAGAAATATGGGGGTGGATGTGTTCAGGAATGACGAACGTATGAAACCAGCTGGTGGGCTGACGCATCCGCCGCCAAGACTCGGACAAACCTCACTCCATGCACCCGGGCACCCCTGCTAAGTCACCAAACGTAGCGAACCACGGCGGTACCCATACGCCTCCAAAATTTTTGCATTGCAGGCCAGATCGGGATAGACCCCTTCCTCCGTCTTCCATTTTTTTGGGTGGACTCTGAAGATCTTCATTTTTACCGCCAAAAAGAACACATGAGCAAAGTTTCATGACTGCACGATTTTGTGGATTTTAGTACTTTTTTACCTGCACTTAACACACTACCAAACAATATAGTGAAACTACTTATAAACAACCATTATTGAATGATAAATGGTTGTTTGACAGTTTTTTCAAATTGAAAACACGTTAATTAGTAGAGTAAGTAAATAATATGGCTCATCCGTATTTGAAAATTTTCTTTTACAAACTGATAATGTTCTACTCACATGTTTCAATTTAAAAGATACACTTACAAGGAAATATGGCTTACCTAATTAAATTTCTCATTGGGTCTTAATGAATGTGAGGGCATTGTTATTATTGCATGTTTGCCAAAACGCTTAAAAATAATCGTAAATTTGTTCAATGAATTGCGTGCGGGAGGCTACGATGATAAAACTAAATTACGTCTTGTTCCGTGACCTACAAGATTATATAAAACCATTTGAACTTGAAAGTATTAGAACGAATTATGTCCAGAGGCTTTGAGCGGCCGCGCGGTGTAGCTGTATTTATAGATTGCCAAGCCCATGAATGAATAATCCATATCTCATTGCAAGTTCCCTTGCATGAAGTATCGATCCCTTCGCGGCATTGCCAGGCAAGGTCGCCTGATGTACTCGCGCACAAAGTACTTGACAGTTTAAGGGTGGTTGCCAAGGGATGACTATCAGGTTTCAACGTTGAAATAAATTTACTGGAACAATGAAACGGTGCGATTTAAACATAATCGGGTGCGATGGTTTTTTGATGGACTGTAAATTTGGGTTCCACCGCAGAAGGGTAAACTGGAATGGATGTGAGAAGGAATAAATTGCAAAAACCGACCCCTGTGTTGTTTGCGCAAATCTGCTGGTCTCTGGCTATTGCACACATCACTGTTGAGATTGTTTGTTGAGAAACTGTTTGAGATTAATTTTGAAGGTGCTCACATCGATTATCATAGGTATAACATACATAGTTACACACGCGAAAATCCTTTTTGCTGCCAGTGTTCCAACTTTTCGATCAAAAATCTTTCTTGCTGCCATTGATCCAACTTTTCGATCGAAAATCTTTCTTGCTGCCATTGTTCAAACTTTTCGATCGAAAATCCTTCTTGCTGCCATTGTTCCAACTTTTCGATCGATCAATCTGAGTCTCAGATTAGCTTTTTTTACATTTTTACAATATTGATGGATCTTATTTGACAGATAATATTTTATTTTTTCAAGCTCCACACAGGAGGCCCTGAGGAAAATAATTTCCCTTAGGACCTATGTCATTTTTGGGGATGCTGTGGGGAGGTTTTTTTTTAAAGAACGGAAGAAGAGAAGAGTTGTGGAAAGGAAAAAGGTTTAAGAGGTGGGTAAGAATCCGGGGTTCAGTGTATCCTGGTCGTCCACCTACAGGACCTAGAAACCTAACCCCACAAACCCGAGCACCCCTGTTAAATCACCAAACGTAGCGAACCACTTGGGGTGACCTATGGCAGAAGTGTTGGTTATCCAATAAAGGTTTCCGGAGTGGCGGCCCCGATTCCCGCCCCAAACATTGAAGTTAAGTGATTTGTTTAGTAACGCTCGATTCGCCTGTTGGTCGGAGAGTTGCGTTGGAAAGAGCGTATTTATGCATCTGAGGAGTGTTGAGCTAAAATCTTGACTTGACAGTTGATCAGTGGGATTGGGAACAACGGCAGTTAGTGATTGACAACGGTATATAACCAATTTTCTTCTTGCGACACATTTAACCTGCGTTGAATTAACATGCCGATTTACACCTCTAATGCAGACTCAATGTAGACATATTGGATTAGTTCAATGGTGCATGCTCGAAGGAGCTAGCAGCATTGATCCCAATTGCACTGGTGCACGTACGTGAAACTTGAAGGACACCAGTAGAACACCACAGTAGTTGAAGTTGGCTTCATGAGAATGGGTCTTTTCTTCGACTCATTTTTGTTTAAATCGACTTGCATATGAACGACCCACCTGCATCTGTTTTTGCCTCTGTAAGACCCACATTAATAAACCCCTTCCTACAGCCCCTACCAGCCCCTACAACGCTACCAAACTGGGTGGTTATGTAGTTCCCTTGTTTGAAATATTTTTTAATTACAATTGGTTTAATCAGAAATTTGGTAAGTTATAAGAGCCACACACTTAACCAAAATTTGTAAAAATTTCTTATTTTTACTTAAAAAAATTAATAATAATTAAAAAAACATAATAATGGCATAACCCTGGCTTAAATGCGTGAGCTAACCGTAATACCAGCTAAGTTATCCGGTTGGAGATTAACTAGACAATAAAGCATTAAAGGATTAGATACATAACAACTGCATGGAGATTAGGGAGAGTAAGAGGCGATTACTCAGAGTATGATGAAATTGAACAAACCTTTTACATTTTCTTCATTACAAAAACTTTGGAAGGACTAGATCTCATTTGCATCTTTAAAATTATTATTAATCATATTATTGATTCAACTTCTTTGTTGCAACTCATCCAGTTTAACATTCCTTGCCATAGACTCAGAAATAATGAATTTATTGCTCTTCCTCAATCAACACTTCTATATCACTGAAGAAGAGGATAATACTAATAAATCTGAACAAAAATATGAAAAATAATAAGACACAGAAAAAATAAAAATGTAACGGTCGCAACAGGGACCCGAATCCAGGATATCATGTCTTACCTGGATAAATGCCTTAACCAACTCGGACTTTGAGACCATATCTTTTAAAGTAATTTTTGTCGATATCATATTTCAAATTGAGAATCAACAACACTTTCTTAGACTAATTTTGCCCATATTTTGGCCGCTACCGCTTTTATGATCATAAAGTTCTAAATAATTGGTTTGCAACCTAGATAGTGTCAATTTTTTTGTTGTTTAGATTTATTAGTATTATTAATCGACCACCATAACACGAGCACGTGCCTAGCATGGTGGTCGAAAAATTCACAAAGTATGTAACCAATGACAATGAATTGAGAAAAATAAAAAATAAAATCTTCTTCAATGCTATATTACATTGATGGGTATAAGCTTTAAAAGTTATTTATTTGAGAAGAAATTGTATTATTATAACAAAATATATCCCAGTAATTTATCATACTTTTACTTACGCCTTCCATTCTCCAATGTTCAGATTGTTGAGACCTGTTAATTCAAGTCATGGCCTTGCATTTTTTGATGCCAGTTTAAATGATTTCTCCTGATCTTCGGAAGTAAATAAACGTGGAAGAATTTTTTCAATTAATAATGTCTAAATCTAAATCACGGACTCTACCATAACCTTCTAATATGTGTTTATAATAGGGTATTAAGAAACTTATTTGACTAACTTTAACCAGTGATTCCTAACATTGTTTGGAGTAAAAAATGTTTATTGAGTTTTGGTCCCGGCGACATTTTTGAGCATAAAACATAAAAAATCAAAAGGTATTGGACGGTTAGGACCAGGGTGAGGTGTTGGTTGGTTACCAAGTTAACATTAAACACGCGAATATCACCTACAAGTATTGGTTTCCCATTGTGTGAAACCGCTCTATTTAAGAATGAGCAATGTAGTTGCCACAGCAGAAACAGCAGAAAATGTCCAATTTTTGTCTTTTCTTCACTCATATATTATTATATTTGTAGAGATATACTGAATATGGAATAGCTTAGGTAAAAAAAATCTGATCAACTTTAATTGAATGGTTTATTGTATAACATATTGAAATCTTTAGAAACATAGTTACGGAACTTAAAATGTCAACAAAGTATTAAAAGAAACACTTCAACGTCTTCATTTTAAACGAAAAGTATAACAATAGAAAAAAACAATATTTAAAAAATGCTCCTATTATGGGATACAATGATTTCCCTCCCGAACACTCAAAACGGCACCAATGGCGGCAGGCTACACATTGGATCCACTCTTCGCCTCTGAAATCCCACGGTCCTCGATTTTATACCTTCAATTAATTTTATCATTTTTTCGTGTCCGACGTCTTCCGCTGTTTCTTCTCCGACATTTTAACGTTCGTGTACCTAGGCCAAAATACAACCTTGAATAACAAAAAAAAATAGTTCTACTAGAATTCAATATTGGAGACACTCTTCCTAATATGAAATAGTGTTCCGTGTTAGGAGAGTATTCCATATCACGCGAGAGAAATCCCATATAAGGAACAAGAAATTCCATATTAGGAACAAGAAATTCCATATTAGGAACAAGAAATTCCATATTAGGAACAAGAAATCCCATATTAGGAACAAGATCAATACAAACAAATATATTCGTAGAATAAAATCTGCTTGAATTTAACTTCAAATTATTATGGAAACATACAATTTAAATAATAATATTGTCTATCAGTGAAAGATTGACAATTTTATGGAGAAAAATAAAGTGAAACTTAAGTAATGTGAGGAACAAAAACTTAATAACTCCCTCAGGTGAGTGTGGTGTGTTCGGCGTCCGAACGAGTACTGACATGTTCAATGCCGGTCTGTAGGGAATCTGGAACGCTGGGTCCTCTTCTCATTTAAATTTTGAGAAAAACCACCATCTTTAATTTGGGAGGCGGGAATGGCTACCGCCGCCCCGGGAACCTTTATTGGATAACCAACACCTCTGCCATAGGTCATCCCAAGTGGTTCGCTACGTTTGGTGATTTAGCAGGGGTGCCCGGGTTCATGGGGTGAGGTTTGTCTAGGCCTTGAAGGTGGACGACCAGGACACACTGAACCCCAGATTCCTACCCACCCCTTATACCCCTTTCCTCCCAAGAACTCTCCTTTCCTTCCTTTCCTTAAAAAAACCCTCAACACAGCATTTCCGAAGATGACATAGAGGTGTGTAGAGCTCATGTAAAAAAAAAAACTCATATTACGGACATATACCACATTCAGTAAATCTCTTCTACTATTCCTTCAACTTTTATTTTTCTTTTTTCGTTTTATATGTTTTGCCTAGTTGAACTGCACACTTATAATGAAAATAAAACATTTCCTACAAAGTTGCGGGACTGGGGATAATTGACGTCGTCCAATTTAGTATTTCTTTGTAATAAACTGGTTCATGCTTCATACAGCCTTATTTATTCATCGAATTAGCCTGTATGTATTCACGGTACCATGACCGTCAGATAGTGGATGGTAGCTGACCTTCACGGCCGGTTCAACCTTCCCCTGGTTGAGGGTGTAGGCAGTGTATGGTGTAGCGGGCAGGCTCTACGGCCTACAGCGGTGGGTGCTTAATACGGGGCGTACAGCCATTGGAGTCATTCAACGGGAACGTTTATCATTTATGTATTGATCCTTCTGCAGGGTGGATATAGGTATGTATGACCGTACTGCGTGGAAAAAATCGTTCATATTAAGTGTAGGATTTATGATGTTCTGATAAGGGATTGTTTATTGTCTCCATGTCTGCTTTGTCGTATTATTTAAGTTTAATTTAAGATTTAAGAAGTAACCGCGCGGCATTTTATCCACACAAACATAATCCCCGATTTCCTCTCTGGATTATGCACTACTGCAAATATATTTTTATTGTAATATAGATATCAACCACAAGCATGTCAGTATGTTTTGCATTATTTGATAAGTTGCTTCTTATGAAAGTTGTAACCCTCCAAAAATATTTAAAATTTTCTGGTTTGAGCGCCATCAACAGACGTTCAGCATATTGACTAGACAAAATATTTTTTAGAAAAGAAGAACGGTTACATTCATGTAGTATTTTTTTCTAATACAGTGAGTAAAAAAAAACTTGAAAATTGATCCAATTGTGAAGGAGAAAAATGGAGACTACAAAACTAAATTTCGATGATTTTATTTGGATATTATCAACCTGAGGTGTAGTTATCCCTTATGCTCAGTATTCGAGGGAGTAAGAGCGGCAGTGATAACAAGAGTTTGATAAAATAGCTGTTATTCAAATTTCTCGGCGACCAGGTTTTCTCTTAATGCGGCGCTTCCCCGCCCAAAAAGAAGATGGAGAGAATGTAATTACGAATGTTGGACAGAGCGCGCTAATGTTTTAAATGATAAAATTTAAGCGATATTGTGAATACGTTTAATAAAATTTGACTCGTTTAAAATAGAGCAAAAATCTCGTAGAAGGCGTCTTAAGTATCATTTAAAGAAACTTTGTGATTTTTTTCACAACTATAACTTGTAAAATAATAAAAACAGAAGTGTTTTCAATAATTTTCGGAGCATATTTTGCGATTTTTTTCTAGCGAGGGAATTTCATAAAATTTGCGTTTCGTCGTGGAACGTGTCTAAGTTTTATCTTCAAAAATAACATATATTTTTTAAAGAGCTTGAAAACGTCAAATGTTTAAGTGAGATATGTAAGAAATCGGTAGAAATTCGGGTAGCGGCGGTTTAAACCAAAAATATGTTCAATCGCTTCTACGACTCTTCAGGACCCATGTTCACTCCTTCCTCTTCTCCAAAAGACCCTCCACGCGGCATCCTCATAGATGAGGGAAATAATCTTGTGGAGTTAATGTAAAAAAAAAGTTTATTCATTAACTATACTGTATAAAAGGGCAGTTAATCTTGCCAAACCTGTTCAAATGTTATATCGTTGTATTTTTTTAATGAACGAATAAAATAATAATTACTGGTACGATGAAATTCTAAAACGTTCCTTAATTTTAGTACCAATTAAAAAAAGTACCTTCATGTTTTCAAATGAGGCATTAAAAAGCTTTATCGATTTTAGCCGTTTTATAAATTCTGTGATTTTTATGTCGCTAACACGGTTGTTCGTGTCACAGGTACGGTCAACATCGTTAGAAAATACATAGATGTTATCTTATGAAGTGTCGAACAAGACAGTACACATTAATCAATTTTTTACTAATCTAATATGAATCTCACACACAGGGAGGTTGATTGTAAACATCATTATTTATAAAAACTAGATTTTTTTATATTCGCTAGAATTTCACTACACAGACTAGGACATTTAGGAAGAGTTGTTGTAATTTGAACTAATCAGAAAATTTCAAAGTTTGACGGCCTCCGTGGTCGAGGAGTGAGGCTCTCAACTAGCAGTCCGAAGGTCGTGGGTTTAAATCCCGGCGTGCGAAATTAATTTCATTTGAATAATTTGTGTTATTTCACAATTATTTCATTTGATATAATACAAGGTATTTGCGGCACGTTCCAGAGTGGAAGATACTTTCAGTATCGCCCTGGTATAAGACTACCATTCGGAATTGAAGCGTTGCTTAAAATGGCTGTAGCCGTGTTTGGTAACCAGATCTGAATAGCCAGGTAACTTTCCCACCTTCCTCAGCCCCGTTTCCTTCCCCTCCGCACTATTCTCAGCCTCATAACATACCCCAATTGGGGATGCCATAGTCTCAGTGGCTCCATTTTCCAGACGGGAGCATTTGGGACTCTTGTGCGATATTTACACAAAAAATACAAGTTTTGTGAAAGTTCTTTTTTTTACATTAACTCCACACAGGAGACACTGAGGAAAATAATTTCCCTCAGGGCCTATGTCATCTAGGATGCTGTGTGGAGGGTCTTTTTGAGAATAGGAAGGAATGAACATTGATCTTAAAGAGACCCATGTTATAGGAAGGAGGAAACACAGAGGCCAGTAAATTGTTCCACAGCCGAGCCGTTGATCACAAGTACGAGTCGAAGAAACGACCCGTTCTCATGTGACAAATGTCAACCGTTCATATTTGGACACGCGTTTGGCGTGTCTCCCGACTATGCACCGGTGCCGAAGGGATCAATGACGCCAGCTCCTCAGAGCATCTTCCATTGAAATACCGGTAGAACAGGGATAGTATTCCCATCCCCTGTGCTCTAAAGATTGTAATCCGTTCGTTAAGATGGGAGAATCGTTTCTGCGTAGAATCGACGGTATTTTTCAAGTATTTCGGAGCTCCAGGCCAGAGGTAGCTGCCAAATTCAATTCAGTTCTAATCAAGTTTTGTTATTTATCCATTACGGGCGTATAATTTGACATGAACAATAACAAAAACTTTCACAGAACTTAAATGTAAAAATTTCAATTTGATTAATTTATTGTTCTAGTCCATCTGGCTCTTAAATTGGGGAAGAAAAAGAAGACGTAAAAGAAAATTTTGAAGAATTTGATCGAAGCCAGGAGATATAAAGCAACACGCTACGAAAGGAACAATTCAATGCTGAATTACCCATAGTTTTTTTTATATTTGAAAATCAATTAAGAAAAATTAAATTTTGTAATTTTAGTTTGTCGTATTTTGGACACGCAATTTTTAGTCTTACAGTCAAGTCATGTAGTCTTTTGTCGTGAAGCTTAAAAAGCTCTTCCTGGAGAACAAACGTTATTAATTAAAATAATAAGATTCCTTTCGAGATTCCTTTATGATTCTCTGCCTTTTTTGTTTGAAAACGTGACATTACAATTTTAATTCAATCACTTCCCTGTTAAAGGAGACCCAAGGCACAAACTTAGTACCTGCTATTAATATTACCCGAGAATATTACATTATGGGCCTTCCAGGGCCAAATTGCCGTCCTTTTTCGGCTAAACTAAATTGTTTGCCGGTCCAATATTTAGTTAAGGTCCGCTCTTCTATAATTAAAATGACAAATATGAATACCCCGGAGGTCATCCTGGGGCGCAAATACTTAAAACGGATTTCGTTAAAGGGAATTCGGTGTCTGTGAACGGCCGCCCCCAAGATTCCCTAAATAAATAGAGACCGAAATTCCAGAGAGTCCCTGACCAACCATTTTCTATAGTTTCCTCGCTATATTATATTACCTACTAATATTTATCACAGGCCATTGAGATAAAGATTAAACAAAATTGGTTCTGTCAAGAATTTTTCCATAAAGTATGTAGTTCAGAGGGGCGTGTCACTATTCACTTCTAACTAAGTGAATACATGTTATTATTGTGATGTCCAAGTAATTTGTTCGCATTCTCAAGTTTTTTTTTATGATTATTGATACGAAATGCAATATGATGGAGATTGAGGCAATAAACAAGTTTCTTTATTAACTTGTTTTGTTCTCTTTCATATTTTCGTTTAGATTATTATTGTTATCTTCTTCTTCAATAATATATTACATTGATGAGAATAACCTTCAAAATTATTTTTTTTTTTTTTTAAATTGAATATTCATATAGACTTTTATAAAAAGTCAATAGTTCCAGATAAATAAAATTGGATATATTTATCCGAGACGCCATCTAGGTTACAAAACAATTCTTTGAATGATTGTTTCCGATAAAAAAAGGTAATTGTTCATAATACGGAAAAAAAAAGAAAAATGTGGTTGAAGATAATTCTAAAATTTGAAATATGAGATTGACAAATATGACGGTTTGACAGAAGTTGGCAATGGCGGAATTGGTAAACACGCACGTCCCGGTTAAACGAGAGGTTCTGGGTTCGAGTCCCAGTTGCGACCATTATCTTTTTTGACCATTGTCTTGTACTATTTCATATTTTCGTTTAGATTCGTATTATCTTCTTCCTCTATTGGAAAAATTAAACAGAAAAACCTAGTAGAGGTATCACGTCAACACAATAAACTAATCGTAAACACCATGCAGTTTATGTTTTACATTAGCTCCATCTTTGAAAATGCTGTGTGGAGTCTCTTTTTAGGGAAATTAAGGATTGGAAGTTCTGGGAACGAAAAGGGTACGAGGGTAGGAATCTGAGGCTCAAGGTGTTCAGGAGTGATGGACGTGTGAATTCATCCCTCTCACTGCGGTTTAAGGCGATGCCCAGCTGGAGAGGTCTAAATTAGGTCTTCCTCAACGTCTCTCACAATCCAGCCCGCCTTGCAGTGGGCAAACGCATTCGCCGCCAAGTCCTAAACCAACCATACTTCACGGACCCGGTCACCCCTGCTAAGTTATTGACAATAGCGGTCACTTGGGGTGGCATACAGCAGGGGTTCTATTTTTAAACGCATTAAAATTATGTTTTAATTAAATTATTTCAGAACACCTACCAATTAATAAAATTGTTCTACGTGTTGAGAACTGCTTCCAAAATCTACGTTTGATAATGCAGAATAACTCATGCGTAAAGTAAGTATTGGTGTACAGTTTATCTTATTTACTCACTAAAAAATATTATAAACTTACCCCTCTGGTGAAGTTAATAAGAGAAACTAAAAAAAAATAAGGCATGATCCTTCAACGATTATTTTAAGCACTGACAATAATTCAAAACAACGTCCCCGGCCTCATTTATCTGCCAGTCACAACTGGACTGTTGTTTTGAAAATTTTCCGAAATCTCGACACATCTACTGTATTTTAAGCCATTGCTCCAGGACTTTAGACAACTTCACTAGTTTTAAGAGTCTGCCTCTGGTCCAACCTACTATATTTGAACCTTACGCACTGGCTACGTACATGTTCAGGAGAACCTACAGTAAGCCTATATACTAGTCCATGTGAACAGTTTATTTGTTGAGGATCTTGTAATCCATTGTAGGATTGTTTGCCAGCAGCCATTCCCTGGGACAGAACTGAAGATTATAAATCACTACACTTGAAACTGTACATCTCAAAAGACAACATAAATTGGTAGTGTACAACCGATATAAAGATCCGCTTAGTCAGAAATATGTTTTTATGGAATATTTTTCAGTTTTACCATTGATTTTTTTTAACAAAATAAACACGACAGAGAAACCAAATGTTCGGATGTCTTAATGACATTTTTAATTTAAGGGGACCCGGTGGTCTAGCCCCCATAAATTCGATGAGTTTTTAAGATTTTTTTTAACAATGAAAACAGTGAACAATGCCATTCAAACTTTATAGATATAGTAAATGACTTTAATAGTAACAAAAATATTGTTATTAAAAAAAATTATTAGTACAAGTATTCGTAGAAGCAGTTCCCATCCGAATGTAGTTGATTTTCTTGTAGTCCGTATTTCTTGTAGTTGAATTTCCGGTATTTGAATTTCTTGTTGTTGATACGATCCAGCGGCCGCAAGTAGTGGTCTCTCGGGTGCTAAGTATTAAGTCTGGGGAACTGAAGACTTAACCCGACCCAACCAACTTCATCCGCCTCGTGTCCACAACCAGAACCCAGCTAAGACGAAGCAGCGGCTTTGGTATGTAAGTGGTGAATTCAATATAAGCACTATAACTGTGTGCCTAGCAAGGGCCAAAATAGCTAATTTAGAAAGCATTGTTAGGCAACTTAAAAGCTCTTCTTCAGAAATTTATAATATCAGAACGTGCGATATAAAAAATATATATATTCACCTTGTATTCAATTATAATCCATTTTGTAAATAAGTTCTTATTTAAAGCAGAAACTCAAGTTATTTTAAATAATATCAGATCCTTATAAAAAGGGGGTGATCGCACTCTATTGGATCATTACAGACCGATTAGAATTTTGCCATCACTCGAAAAAAAAAATCTTAAAAAATACATGAAATTAATAAAATATTTAGATGATTTTTATATTATTACAGTATACAATAATACCGAAGAAGGTTCTAACAGGACACCCGGGAGGTAAACGAAAGGTGGGCAGACCTAGGCTAAGATGGGAGGATGATGTCAGAAAGGATGCAAGGGGATTACTCCATGTTGCAGATTGAAAGGCGATGGCCGAGGACAGAAGGCGGTGGAGGCTTATCCTGAAGGAGGCTAAGGCTCGGAATGGGCTGTAGCGCCATTGAAGAAGAAGAAGAAGATATCAATCAATATAGCTTCCAAAAACGATCACTGAAATGCTTCTCCTAAAGGTTGCCAGCTTAATAAATAATGAATTGAATTACTAAAGTCACATGTCAATCTAACGTATAGATTATTGCTATTAGTAAGTATGAAAAATTACTGAAAATACTAAAAATCATAGGAATAAGTGAGAAACTTCTAAAACTCTGAAAATTACTTGAATGACAATTAAAAAAAGAAAAAGGCTTTCCCCAAGATTCTACATTAGGTTCAATTTAATAAATCATTTATGTATATTTTAGTAAATCGATTTTTAAACATGTAAAACCCTTCGTGTATGCAAATAATCCTGCATTGGTGATTGATTACATTCAACTTTTGAAATGGTCTTACGACTTTGGCCTAATCATAAATACATAAAAAATAAATATATTTATGCATATTAGAACATCCAATGCATATGCACATATTATTACACCTCAAATAAAAATACACACTTCAGATTGCTTACACATTGGTATCCCTGCATTGGGTATTTATGAAAACTAGTGGTCGCCCAATGGTCGAAATTCGACCATAATTGTAATGTTTTTTTTTTATGTTTGACATTCAGTAAGACCATAGACAAATAATATTAAAGACAAACAATATTGATCTATTCTCAATTTGACCATAGACTTTAACAATAAACAATAGAGTAAAGACGCGAGTGTGTGTGTCAAACACATGGTAGTGTGTGTAATGTTTTTGTTTTTGATTTAATCTATTTTTATGCATAATTTAAAAAAAATATTAGCATTCTGCACTCCTCCTCTATATAAACTATAAGTGTGCGAAATTTCATACTCCTCCGTCCGCGCAATTTTCGTAAAAAGAGGTACAAAGTTTTGGCTTCACGTATTAATATATTGAATGATATTGAACTGGATTTAGGTGTTTTCATTGAATGTTTTATCAAATGGGATTAACAAATAAATAAAGCCCGTGATCGATTGAAATCAATTGTTAATAGACTATTTAATTAAAAACGCATTAACATTTTGATTTGGTAATGCTTTTAAAATGAATAAATTGAATTGAAAAATAACCGCATTAATTGTAGTCTTGAATAAATAAAGATGAATACTATTAAAAAATAAACAATTTTTGTTGATTTGTTGACTATACCATGGTTGAAATTTAAAAAGTTTGGTTTTTAATATTTCTGTTTTAATGTAATTATTATTTTATAATGCGCATTTATGATTTTTTAAGATAGACAAACAATCCCAAGTTACGAATAGCCTGACAATATTTGAATCTCCTACTATCACCACAGTATACGGAAAATATTGCTTGTGTCGTGATGGAGGACTAAGAATGCCGGGGAATCGAACACGCGACGCCTGGGTTCAGCTACTGACTGGTCATGTGAACACGTTAATGTGTTTGTATGAATTGCATTATATGTACATGTACATTAAAATATAAGTTATATATTCATAAATGTGCATTTCTCCCTCAAGAATTAAGTTTTTTAACCTTAAAATCAAGTTTATAGCAACTTAATTTATTACATTATTTATTTCTTATTATATTATGTTGTTTTCTATTTTACATAAATTGAAAAAAGTTTTAAATTGAATTGTGTGGTGAGTGTATCGGACGTGGCAGAAAATGATGTAAAACGAGATAAAGATCAGTTTTGTGAAAAGAGTGTTTACTTAACCTCATACCAATAAAAGTATCTTAAAATCTACACAATTGATTACAAAATACAAATTGTGTAAAATATAAAACAAATTTAAAAGTATAAAATCGCATTTTTTAATTTACTAACGGTGGTAATGAAATAAAATCCATACTTTTTAACTGTAAACACAATCAGTCTTTATTGGAGTAGGTACAATCAAATTACAAGTTTGTCACAGTTTTATAATCGTAAAACAATATAAGCTATAACAGTAGTTTTATGCGTATTTTAACAATAAATAACCAAAAGGAAACTAATTGTTCCATAATCATTCGTTTAACCTTATAACAAAAGGATTGCGAGTATCTTTACTTTCTCTGGAGACATGAAGCTGCGCGAGCGTACCCGGGAGGCAAACTTCAACCCTCAATAACTCACATGTCTTTATATCGGACCATCTGTAAAACCTAGCGGCGGGATGCACATTCATTAACCAATAGTATTCCTCGTCTCTAACCTGTAAGAGACAAGCGATGCGAGAAAGGAAAGTATTCAAGATTGAATATTTATCAATAAACGCTCAAAATAAATAGATTTGCTACACAACTGTAATTTATTATAAATATAAACATGCTATTTCCGTTGCGGATGCACGTCTAATGTGTAAAATATTCGTAATTCGTAAAATTATTCAAGAGCAATAGACTTTTAATTTTGAAAATTGGAAGAGATATTATAATTAATAAATTTCAATTTATTAATTAACTAACTGATTCCCGGTATGCGTTTCAACGCCGTATTCAAAAAATAAATTGTTTCTCCCTGCATGTCCTTTCCCGCGCCCCCTAACCAGTCCCGTCCCAGTTCCCCTCCCGCATCCCCTAACCCTCCCGCCTTCCCCTTTCACCTTCCCCGCCTTCCCTCTCTCCCGTCCCACCAACCCCCCCTTCTACGTTTCATATATTCAGTCCCAGTACATTCAGTTTTCAAACAGCTCGCGTGCCACCTATTACATTTTTTTTATAAAAATTTTCATTTTTTCATATATTACAAATATTCATGTTTGTATTATTATAAGAAAAATAAAATATTTTAAGAAAAATCATTCAAATTTGGTATCTAACGTAGGTACCCATTTAAATTATTTATAATTCTTGATTCGATTCAAATTATTATGTAAGTACTTCAAATTAATTCTTTAATTTAAAGAGTTTTGAAAATTGAATTTTGACTAAACAATCATTGTTTTGAAACAAAGTCATTCTCAAATTTCTCGACAGTGTTGCAAGAATTTTTGTAATGATTAAAAAAAAAATTCAGATGTATTGTCGTGTGGCTATAATAATCCAGAAACCTTTGAGGGGGTTTAAAGAATGTGTTTTGAAAGTTTCAAACATTTCCTATGCTTAATATAGCAATACATAGACATCTCACTAATCCCCAAACACATTTTGATTTTTATATATATAGATTAATATTTTTCAATTTGATATGTGCATATTGTGCATTCCCTTTGTTTAAATGCTTGACAGACGGGATAGATATTGTAATTTTTCACGTTTGCTAACAACCGACAGGTAAATTTCTTCTTTGGAAAGGCAGTAATCTTTATTTATTTATATTCTTTTTTAAAAAAAAAATTATAAATAATTTTTTGGTACAATTGGTATAATTTTATAAAACAAGCTTTTTATATAAACTCTTTAAAAAGTAGAGAATAATACAGATTAGCAGATTAACCAAAAAATCCCACATCGGCATCGCCAGTTCGTGGGTATACTTGAGTGTTTTTAAGACAGTAAAAATTTTACTCATAAACGTTATCTTTGTAGAAGATTAAAAAATTAAATTAAATGAATGAAAAAATAAATTCAGTGTTTATTGAAATACAATTCAAAGGACATGTTCATAAAGATTAATAAAAAATTGTTAAGTTACAGCAGGTCAGATGTTACAGCAAGTAAATGTTTGAATCAATGGTATTCATCCAAGACTTTATTACATTTTTATACTTGCTGTAGGATGATATATTTTTACATTCAATTTCTGTAGCCTTATAGAGAGCATTCTATATTTTTGGTCTAATAAAATGCGCATGTTTTTGCGCAAGCCTAGTTTTACATAGTGGCTTCAAATACATTATTTAACCTATCACTAAATCGCTTTTAATTTTTTGTTAAAATAATATTTTGTGTAAACATATATTTTAAACATTGCAAACAGTAAAATTTTCTTATATCTAACAATTCAGTTTCATTGCAGGGAACAATTGCAGGTAGGGAAATTTAGGGGGCTAGGCAAACCTTTTTTTTTAAATACTTTCAGCTTCGCAAATTCTACAGTAATTATAATATCGAAGTATTTTTCGCAGGTCTGCGCTAGTATTGCTAGTGTAATATTGCACTCTTAGAACTATATTATAAATAGGTTTCAATGTAAGTCTCCCGAAAACGGAAAATGTCAGTTTCAAAAAAGATGAGGCCAATCCAAATCCAGGTTGAACTGTAAAGTAGCTCTCAGCAAAATGCCTCATTCAATAAGTCAAACATCAAATTCAAAGGCATTTTATCTGTATATATTATTACACGAATCCAAATCAGGATATCTCGCGAAGCATTCACTTTCCCCGACGGTGCGCAGAGCCTCGTCCTGTGATCTGCCCTGGGGGTGAGGAGGTTTTTAGGGAAAGTGGGAGGAAGTAGGAGGAAGCTGTGGGAAGCGGGGACAAGTGGGAGGGGGTGGTAGGCGGCCATTCTTCAGGCAGCGAGTGTGACGACAGTTGCGTAGGATATTCGTTATGAAGGCCTGTTTACATAAATAACCAGGAATCAGATTAGCGTTGGCTCTAAAGATGGGAACAATAACGTAAATAAAGCACTTACATATTCATGAATAGTCTGCTTGCCAGTGATATTCGCAAATTGTTACACTTATTTAAAAAAAACAAACATTGAAGATGAGATATAGGGTGATTATTATTATTTCCGAACAGACCTTCCATTGATATGCTTGGTGTAACTATAAGTGACCAGCTCAGGTATGGGGGCTCCATCGAAGCCAGAGTAAAGTTAGCTTCTCAAAAACTGGGCGTACTGTACAGGGCCCGCAGATACTTTAATAGTACACAACTGCTTACCCTGTACAAATCGCAGGTGCGCCCCACGGTTGAATTTGGCAGCCACCTCTGGTCTGGAGCTCCAAAATACTTGAAAAATACCCTCGACTCTGTGCAGAAACGGGCGGTCCGTTTGATAGATTCTCCCATCTTAACGAACGGGTTGCAATCTTTAGAGCACAGGCGTCGGGTGGGAATGCTATCCATGTTCTACCGGTATTTCAATGGAAGATGCTCTGAGGAACTAGCGTCATTGATCCCTTCGGCACCGGTGCATAGTCGGGAGACACGCCAAACGCGCGCCCAACATATGTACACGGTTGACATATGTCACATGAGAACGGGTCGTTTTTTCGACTCGTTCTTGAGTTCAACAGCTCGGCTATGGAACGATTTGCCGGCATCTGTGTTTCCTCCCTCCTACAACATGGGTCTCTTCAAGACCAATGTTCATTCCTTCCTCTCCTCAAAAAGACCCTCCACACAGCATCCCAGATGACATAGGCCCTGAGAGGAATTATTTTCCTCAAGGCCTCCTGTGTGGAGTTAATGTAAAAAAAAAAAATAATAATAATTTTGTTCTGCTCATTATATTCTGTTCTTTTAATCTGTGCAAAAGTCCAGCTGGGCGTAAAACCAAATAAATAAAGTAATAATAATTTGTTTTTATTGTAGTATATGACTCAATAATAATTTGTTTTGATTGCAGTATATGAATGACTCTGAACTCCAGTTCTCTTGTGGTCCTGTCGGCTGGAGTGAGTTACTTAGTCCCCTGGGTTCTTCAGAAGTCTCTTCTCCACTATCCCACCATTTTCATAGGGGTCACGTCTGACCACTGTGCTGCCAGGGACGGTGTGAAGGGTTTGAAGGACCAACTTTCCTTGCACTGCTCACTGTCTATCCTCAGGACTGCCTTTGGCTTGCCAGAAGCTCTAGATGCTGCTCTTGTGTTGTGGCTGCCGTGGGAACATGTTTCAATTGCTTTTTCTTTCTAATTTATATTCCTCTATAAATGCTGTCTCTCCGCTAGCTTCAAGAACGGGAACAAACTGCCTCGGATGAGAATACTTAAAAAAATGTTGGTATGTATAAATGTATGTTGTGCCGTGTAGGGACAGTCGAGGGCTTTTAGAATCATTTCATAGTAGCTTCGTTTTAAAATAAATGTAGAGTCTTGATGTGAGAACCGATAGAGAGACCAATCTGGTCCTTAAAACGGTTCGGGAAAGTGGTGGGTGCCCTCGACTGTAGTATACGACTAGTATCCTTTTATAGATACCTAGTACCCACTTAAATATTAGGTAAAAATTGCTAGTTTCGGACACGGTCAACGCTTTTTAGGCTGAATTAATCCAAATTTACAATCGGTATCGTAATAATACCATACTAGCAGTTAAAAACCGGCTCCGCAGGTTTTGCTGCTAGGCCCTGCGGGAGGCTTTTGGTTCGGCTTCGCCCAGTGAGTGTTGGTGACCATTTTATAAATCCAATAGGAGCTGGTTCCAAAAATAGCCGGTTCCTCGGTTTCACTGTCATCCAGTGTAGCTAGTCACCGGGACAAGGTAACCGAGACAGACAATGACGTCATATGTAATATATAGCCGCTTGATACAACTATGTAATACCGTCAATATTTCCATATCCGGAGAGCTACTACATATTCACAAATTCGTAGCAGTTATACCTAGGGGGGGACACGTCCCCATCCGACCTGCTGACGAAATTGGCGACAACTTGTGATGAATTCTTGAATTCGAAGCCGAATTACAACGGTAGCTTGGTTTGAAATTCCAAGTACTTACACATATGTTATTTGTGGCGCGGCGCGTATCGCATGGCCTCAGATATGAACTCGAAGCCGGGTTCTGAAATTTAACCACGCAGACGCAAGCCTATCGTTGTATCAAACCCAATATTAAAACGTAATAAATCCAAATCTTTTGTTTTGAGATAATCAATATTTTGTTTTTGTGCGTATCTAAATACGTGTGTAAAGATGTTAAATTTCAAAGGTTGTTATTGAAATGTCTACATTATCCCAAATGCAAACCTTTGCTTTTATAACAATCTCATCTTGGTATTTCTGAATTTTTGTATATATTATGTTGAAAACTGGTTTTGCGACTCTTCGAAGAAGTCCATTTTTTAAATTAATTTTGTTGCTGTTTAAATTTGGGAAGGGCGAATTCTTTGATTTTTGGACCTTCATCGTATTTTACGGGTTTTTCGACTTGTTTTTGTTTAATACAGGGCCGTCGATATGTTCATCATATGTTTACATCATATTTGGGGTGTTAAATTAGTACACATCTATCTTCATATATAAAAATCAATATATGCTTGCTTGGGGATATAAAAATACGTATATGAGTAACGAGTTGTCTATGTATTGCTATATTAAGCGTAGGAAATCTTTGAAACTTTCAAAACACCATCTTTACACCCCCGTGAAGGTTTCTAGATTAAATCAACAACACGACAAAACATCTGAAGTTTTAAAATCATTACTAAAATTCTTGCGAAACTGTCAAAAATGACAAAATTTGATAATGACGTATTGCAAAACAATGATTGTTTAATCAAAATTCAATTTTCGAAACTCTTAATTAATGGATTTATTTGAAATCCTCGCCTAATACTTAGAAGAAAATCAAGAATTATAAATATTTTAAATAGGTACCAAATTTGATCGATTGTTCATATAATATACAAAAATGAATTTTTGTGATGTATGAAAAATGAAAATTCGAATAAAAAAATTGTAATAGATGGCATGCGAACTGTTTGAAAACTGAACTGAATGTACTGGGACTGAATATATGGAACGCGAGAGGGGGGTTGCGGTATGGGAGAGGAGAGAAGAAGAGGGACGTACGGGAAAGGACATGCACGGAGAAACAATGTATTTCTTTGAATATGGCATGGCAACGCATACCGGGAACCAGCTGGTTTATTATAATCATTTCTCCGCGATCGGTTAGCTTGTATTGTTCTGTTGAAAATAAATTACGTCAATTTTGAGTCTACTCTCTGTTATTTATCTATCAAACGATAATTGGAACATGTTTCCACATGAATGACCGCTGTTACGTAGACATGTACCCAGGGCTGGGGAAAATACATGCTTTGCTGTAATTAAAATACAAATTACAAAATACTTTTTCGCGTGTATTTAAAATACGAAATACAAAATACTTTCAAGTCGTGTATTTGAAATACAAAATACAAATTAAAGTAATTTAATATATTTTTTTATTTCAATACAAAATACAAATTACAAAATACATTTGGTTCTGGTAGAACCTTTGGTTGCAATAAATTGTCGTAATGCCCTTATCTAAGGGTGCGTTTCCATAGAAGCAAAGCTGAGCAGAGTGAATAGAGACGTCCAAAAATTGACCAATCATATTGCTCAGAAGACACGTCACATCTCCGCTCCACTTGTAAAGTTTTGTGGTTTTGACGGAATTAGATCATCCATTATCAATTAACTCACGTCTTCATGAATAAATACCGCGAAACGATGAAAACGACAATTGACTAGGTACTTGCTTTGACATACAGTATTGCCAACTTTAAATATTAACATGTATTGCTATGGATTCAGCGTTTTCAGTCTACGTATTATATTTGTCAGTTTATTTTTCATTATCATTATTGATCGCTAAATGTATTTGAAAATTTATTTTGAAGCTATAAGTATTTGAAATACAAATTTCAAAATACCTCAGCATCAGGTAATTGAAATACCAATTACAAAATACATTTTTAGGAAGTAATTGAAATACAAATACAAAATACGTATTTGTATTTCAAATACGTATTTCAATTATAAGTAATTCAAATACTGCCCAGCCCTGCATGTACCTAACACCACTCCGACGTTATTCGAACGTGTGCATTCTGATTTGAAAAGTAAAGCTACGATTACACTAGAATTTTTATTAAACATTTTTTGGCATTTGGAATAATTAATTTGGTTTAAAAACTTTAATAGGATATTTTACTTTTATAGATTATCATGAATAACCACTCCCTAAAGTTTAACTGTATGAGCATAGAATACGGTGTATATAGGGCGTTAAGAGAAACGTATGCGTGGCCCATTTCGGCCAGTTTCATACAAATCTTAAATTTGGATTTGAGATCAAAATACCCAACCAAACTGTTTTTTTTTAAATCAAAAAGTTTATCAAATATTTAGTACGGATGTGAGCTACTTTATTTATTTTTGGTTTAAATTATAAGATATGGGCCATTAAAGATTTGAGTGTTTCATGATTCTAGAGGCAACTTGGGTAATGAAAATCTAGTCTCCTTTAAGGGAAGCAATCTTCCGAACAGGACCTCCATCGATATGCTTGGTGTAACTCTAAGTGACAAGCTTAGGTATGGGGGCTCCATCGAAGCCAGAGTTAAGTTAGCCTCTCAGAAACTGGGCGTACTGTACAGGGCCCGCAGATACTTTAATAGTACACAACTGCTAACCCTGTACAAATCGAAAGTGCGCCCTACGGTTGAATTTGGCAGCCACCTCTGATCTGGAGCCCCAAAATACCTAAAAAAACCCTCGACTCTGTGCAGAAACGGGCGGTCCGATTGATAAACTCTCCTTACCTAACAAACGGATTGCAATCTTTAGAGCACAGGCAGGTGGGAATACTGTCCTTGTTCTACCGGTATTACAACGGAAGATGCTCCAAGGAACTAGCGTCATTGATCCCTTCGGCACCGATGCATAGTCGGGAAACACGCCAAACACGCCAAACACGCGCCCAACATTTGTACACGGTTGACATTAGTCACATAAGAACGGGTCGTTTCTACGACTCGTTCTTGAGTTCAACAGCTCGGCTGTGGAACGATTTGCCGGCCTCTGTGTTTCCTCCCTCCTACAACATGGGTCTCTTCAAGACCCATGTTCACTCCTTCCTCTCCTCAAAAACACCCTCCACACAGCATCTTCAAAGATGACATAGGAAATTATTTTCCTCAGGGCCTCCTGTGTGGAGTTAATGTAAAAAAATGTATATATATGTGAGTGAACGAAAAACATTAAAAAAATTATTTTACTATATTTATTTTACAAGTACAATGAAAAATAAAATAAAAACATTGTGAACAATTCATTTTTTGGGTAGTAATTTTAATGTTTAAACTACAATTTTTTTTCCGCCGTAAATAGGTAATTTGTATTTTAAATTTACACATCAAAATAATTTTTTTTCTTAAATTTTATTTTTTATTTTATATATTTCATTATATTTCCATGATAAATAAAGTAAATTATTAGTAGCACGGGGTAGCTACCCAGTGAGGCCAACTTTACTGGGTTATACTTTGAAATCCATACTAATATTATAAATGCGAAACTGCTCGAGTTTGTTTATGACCTTTTCACGCATAACACAACATAAAGACTTTAAAAATTCATTCACCAATAGAAAGCTAAATTATATGCGCAGACTATATTTTGTATATGATGGTAAGCTCTGGCGTAATGAAATTATAAATATTAATATATTATATTTGTTATACGTTTTCTGTCGCTAACTAAAGCAAATTTTTGCTAACGTCAGAAAAAAATCGTTTCCATGGAAACGATTGCTACTGCTTCAGAAAATTCAAATATTAGAATATGTTTTATTTTTTTGGACAAGCTTCTGTTTTGGAATAAATGTCAGTTCCTACATTAAAAATATAATTCGTAACGATTATAAAGACTGAATAAATGAACTGAATAAATAGTGTAATTTTTTATTATATTCACAAACTTTCAAATATTTAATTAAAAATAAACATCCGAAATGTTTGTAAGCGCATAAATTCCGAACGAATGAACAAAATTGGATAAGTAATTCTTTTTTTCTTTGAGCTATAGCATTATGAAATTTAGGTGGTAGGCGCGATGTTTGAAAACTGAATGTAAGGGAATGAATATATGGAATGCGGGAGTGGATGGGGGTGGGGTGGGGGGGGGGGAGATAATTGATAAGTGCAAGCGCTACAGTAATTTCTCGTAATACCATGCGAGCGAAGCCGCGGGGAAAAGCTAGTGTAAAATATTGCATCAAATAATTAAAATAACAGAATTTGAAAAGAACTTTTATGGAGGTTGAATATTAACTTTGAAATTTGACGAATTATTCGAGTTCTTTGAAACAACTGGCACCTAATGGAATATTAATAGAATTTGACCAGAACTTAAATCTTAATCTCGAAATAATAAATCAACCTTGAATAGTAAAATAGTAATAGTAACATAAATTTGATGAATTGCTCAAGTTCTATGGAATAGCTGTCTCTCATCGCTAGCGTAAAATTCCATTAACGATGACACTTTGTAAGAAAAGGCTTAAAAAATATTTGTAATATAAAGTTTTTTAAAAACGGTGAGTAGTGTTTTATCATCTTGTTATTTGATCCACACATCTTGTTATTTGAGAAAATACCAAGCTTGGAGATTTGACTGATAACACTCTTGAATCTGGTTGCCGCTCGCGAAGTCAGAGTTAGGAGGTAACATCCCCGAGCTAAACCAAAGGGTAGATCTTCAGGCATTCTCCAAGGAGCACAATCTGCGAAACATTGAGACATAACGTGAAGAAGTCCTCGTAAATTTCTGCCTTGAAAACTGTAGCGGTAGGGCTAAGGGAGAAGGAAGAAGAACGTAAGGACTGTGGGAGGTGGGCGTAACATTGGAGTGGGGTAAAATCGAGGGGGGTAACATCACTAGGGGGCGGTTTTCGGGTGGTGTGAGGACCAAGTACTTAAACATTCTGAGCAAGCCGCGGGAAATGTCGAAAGGGTGCTGCCTGGCGCTAGGTAGCTCAATTCAAAAGGTGAAAAACTTCTCCGCGAGACATCACAGCTTCAAATTATGGTCCTCGAACAATCACACTTTGTGCGGCTTTTGTCGATGAATAAAATTCTAAGGTTGGAATTAATTTTATTTCTTTTTTGCGCCTCGCTTTTGTTTCGGTAACGTTGAAAACACTTTCAGAATTTCCATGTCTTTCTACGTAATTCAATTATATTATTAAGGTGTGTGAAATGTTATGACTGAAAATAAATGGAAAATAGTTAACGTTTTATAAATAAATCTTTGTTTAAATTAAACAGTTCCTTCGCCCAAATCTTGACACAAATTAAACAGTTCCTTCGCCCAAATCTTGACACAAAATTTTTCTTAAAACACAAAATATGATTTTTATAAATTTAAAAAATTTTTTTTTTGAAAATATCGTAGTAATCATGATGCACACTTGTCTTTACCCTGAAATTATTGATTTGCATATTTCATGACGCCAGAGCTCAATATACCACAATTTTATTTGTATGATATGACAAATTTGATAAATTTGATTTCTAAAAGTAAGCGATTCAAAGAAATTACACCCTATTTCAGTAATTTCCTTTTTTTAGCTCCACACAGGAGGCCCTAAGGAAAATAATTTCCCTCAGGGCCTATGTCAACTTAGAGAATACTGTGTGGAGAATTTTTTAATGAAAGGAATGAGAGGAAGTTCTGGGAAGGAAATAGATGAGGGGTGGGTAAAAATCTGGGGGTCAGTGTGTCCAGGAGTGACGGATGTATGAATCCATCCCGGGCACCCCTGCCAAGTCACCAAACGTAGCAAACCACTTGGAGTAACCTATGGCAGAGGTGCTGGTTATTAATAAATGGTTCCCAGGGCGGCGGTACCCACACCCGCCTCCCAAAATCAGTACTCGTAACCGCCACCCAAATGTTCATTTGGAGTAAAGATTATATTATACATGTATAATGAAATTAATATGAAAATAGACTTAAATCAGCAATCTAACAAACAAAAAGTAATAAAAAGAGATAATGTTATATTATTTGTTTAGTTTTTAAAAATAGCAGCAAGCCAATGCCAAAAACATGTAATTTAACTTTGCAAACGAAGATTGTCATAAAAATATTCGTGCATTGAACTTCTAAAGCGAACAATTTTATGTAAAAGCTTTTAGACTGGTTAGGAAAGTAAAAGAGAGTATTAAAAAATAAATTAAATTTGCTTGAAAAATATTCATAGGTTTAAAGATATCAATGTTATCTCTCTTAATTTGATGGCTTAGGGCCACATGTCATAAAACGAGGTTATACCAACAAGAAGGCAATAAAAAGTTACCCTCGCACTATAATTTTCCGTTCTTCATGCAAACATCATCCATAATTTTGAATTTAGACAGTTTATTTAGAAATATACTCATCATATTAAGAAATAGATTGAACGTATTAATAACATTGTTTACAGGTATTATCGAAAAGCGTCCTTTATCCCTTGGGATTATACGCTTGGATTGAAAAGAAAATTGGTTCTTAATGAGGTAAAATGAAAGAAAGTATATCATCCCAGATCCCGGTTGGGTAGAAGAATGAAACGAGTTTGCGTGCAAAAAACGATTGAGAAGAGGTTTGTTCGTAGTTATTGAGGTTCGGCCGGAAATATTCAAATGGGCTACATTTAGTATTTTTACTCCTACACGCCATCAGTCTTGTCAGTTAAATCCAATCATCTATCAGGGGAAAATTAAACTTTTCGTTTTTTTTTCCGAAAATAATCATATGAAAGGTAGACAGATAGTCAACACTTATTTAGAAAATTGAAAAAGCCTTTAAGGGTTACAGAGGATGGCTTTTGGTCAAAGTGTGGTAACTACAAAAATGTCCAAAATGAGTTATTAGCACTTTTGGTTTAAAAAATTATGTTTTATTTCAGTCAAAAGTGTGTTTGCGGATTATTCTGAATTTTCCAACCAAATTTTGGAAACAAATCATTCTTTTGATTTAAATAATGTGAAAAATTGAAACAATTGGTTGTTGAGACATCTTGATTATTTTTGTTCATTTTAAAAGTTTTTCATGTACAAATGTAATGTTTACATATTGTAATTGTTTTTTAAGATACTTTTAAGTAATTAATCTTCAATCCCTACAATATTTTGTCTATAATTCTTATTTGTGTGTACTTACTTGTCTTTTGTTATTTTTATTAATGTTAATCTTATCCTGACGAAGAATCCTTTGGTTTTAAAACATGTAGATAATTATGATTAAAAGGTGGTGTTTTACAGTGATCTGTTTTCATTCAATTTTATTATGTAGAAGTCTATTTGTAGTAGATGATTATATTACGTGTGATAGCTGTTTCTTTTTCCAAAGGCATTATCAAACTGTGAGACCGTTTGCAGTCGATCTATTCATATTACTCTACATATGTAACTACTTATGATAAAAATCAAATTGCTTAGTTTTATTACCAATTACTATTAATTACTGAGTAAATTCTCGGAAGGTGAAAAAAACTGTCACGCGTAAAAATAATTACACCACAGAACTTGTTTATGAATAAACTGTATTTTTTTACATAAATAATAAAAAAAACTTTACCAATATAAAAAAAAACCTTAAAATTACCTAAAGCCCTTGAAAGTTTTTTTGAACATTGTTAAAAAAATAGTTTAAAAAAGGCAAAAGGAGTGCAGCATTTTTGTATGTAAATTTATCTTAAAGTTTATTTTTTCACATTTTTTTCCGAGATTATCGTTACTGAAGCAATTGAGAAGAGCAAAGGATTATATGTTTTTTTGGCTTGCGTGTGAAAACTATGATTAACACTACTTTTTACTGGACTACGCAGAATCTCGCTTCTTTATTGGTAGAAATACAGCTGATTTACCTTGGTAACTTCAATTTAATGTAATACGTAGCATTTTATTTATTGTGGAAATTTATTTCGCGAAGTAATTTATTTAGACCTAACAAGCCATCAATTCCCTCCGATAGTAGGTTATAAACAAAAGGGTTAATCAGCCCTTACGAACAGATGTATCGGTGAAAGGGAGAAAAAAGGAGACAAGGGGAAAGAACGAGAGGAAAGAATGAACAGAGATATCCAGAGTTAGAGCACTACAACTCAAGATTGGGAAGGTCTTGACATCGTATTGCGGGAGGAAATTAACTTTCATGGAACAAATCTGATTGTGTAGGCGTTGTTATGGGTAAACTTTGTTCTTGTGGTTAATGCGCAAGCGAGGCTATTTATTATACGTCACATAATGGTATAAATTCTGAAATACAGAAGGAAATAACACCCTTTTCATGAAATTGTATTAAGTGTGAAAGAAACCTTGCGGCTATAGTTCTATATAACATGTGAGATATGTCGGGTTAAGGATTGAAGAATCCAGGATAAGAGACAGATAATCCTCATCTTGAATATTTCGCAAAAACCGTACTAAAAATATAATTCAATTAATGGCTGAGTGGTGTTAACTGTCGGATTCCCACCAGGCGTCGCTATCGTAGGGCTCCATGCTCTGCTAGCCAATGCTCCATCTTGGCGCAAACAACATTTTTCGCTTATAATGATGATGGCAGGGCGAATCCAAATAAACAGGAAATTCTTAGCCAGAATATTTGTCCAATTTTTTTTAAATATGAAGAAGTAATGAAGTCCTCATTGTATTCTGTGTATGACTTTTAAAGTATCTACGCGAAACAACATTTGATCTTCAGACATTAGTTTGATAAGTCAGAAGAGCGATTGTATATCTTTTGTGAATATTGAATCGATTCCATACGTAATCTCCTGTCAGATTTGTGTGATTGTTATGGCTTGCATTTGCTTTTAATGCGGGCTGACGTGTAAGCTACAGGGTTGTCAATGCTTATGTTTTCAAATACCCGCAATAAATGTTCACATTCCCCAAATTGAGGAGAACAAAATAACCAATTCCCCGCAATTTCCCCTCAAGTTTCCGGTCAAGAAAACTCCCGAGGAGTGGTATTATCACGAGAAATGAGAAATTGAATAAATTAGTAGTATTTATTAAATTATTTAATCCAAAATGGAAATAACATTTAATTTATTTTATAATGAGTAAAACCTCAGGACACGAACCCAGGACCTTCCTAGATGTGCTCGTATATTTTTTTGATTTTTCTGTTTTCAGATTTTCGATTGAGTTTTGCTAGTATTGTATTCATTTAATTAAAGAGATAACGGTACCCAAATTTTACGCTGTAGACTTTACAATTGTACAATTGGTTTTAACATGATATGGGTTTTTTGCAAATATTAGATTGTTCGTTTGCGAGATTATGCAAGCTTATTAGAGGCCCTCTAGAGAAAGTAGAGTTTTAATTTAGAGGTATCTTTATTACTGTCAGACAAGACACGTGAACCAAATGTGGGATAATGAATAATTATTTTACCCCTTTAATAAAGGCATACAAGGTATACTTTAACGAAAAGGTTCTACTGTGGTACAACGTTCAAAATTGTTTGTTCACGAATAATATACGAGTAAATTAACGAAAATTTTATGTCTTTCTCAGTTGATTTTCGTAAATATTTGAATGGGTTTCAAATTTAAAGCGCAATAAACCAAAATAAGGGTGTTGATTTTGGAGAACGGGTTGTATGGGGAAACATTCAAGAGTTGGTAAGGAAAATGCTTAGGATAGTGTAGCTATGTAGGGTGATTTGTAACTGAAGCGAAATATTTAAAAACTTAAGGACACTTTTAAAAATAACTTGCTGAAAGTTAATATGTTGAAAATTTTTTACTTCTTTATTGTAAGAACAAGCAATTGGTTAAGAGAAAACACTACGCGGCCATTTTTGAACTTATTTTTGAATTTTAGGCCAAAATAATCAACCGAATCGAATATTACATTTTTTTTGGATGCATCTATATCAATTTTTTGTGATTTATTATTAATTATTAAAAAAAAATAATCTTGCCCAACCTAATTCTATTATAATGAAAAAAAAATTGCGCTTTTTGAGTTAAAATCCGTTGTTTGTGATTAAAACTTAATGTCTTTTCATTCTTTTTTTTTTTCTTTTCAATCTTTTTATTTAATTTTATAATACGAGTAGGTATATCATATTTGCGTTGTAGATTGGAAAAATATATTTTTAAGCAAACCCACATTTATTGCAAAAGTTATGTTTAGACATAACTTTTGCAATAAATTTTAGAATCATGAAAAATAAACATTTGAATGGCATAATTTTATAATTTAAAATAAAAAATTTAAATTTTTAAAATTTAAAATGCAAAAAATGAAAATAAAATAAGTCACATCCTATCTAGATATTTAGATATATGCTTTAATTTCTTTATAAAAAATAAAACAATTTATTGAGCCTGGTTGAGTAAAATCCAAAATCAAATTTTGTATGCAAAAGGCGGCTCAATAGGCAGCGAAATAATCGGAACAGTTTTCGAATGAATTTATTACCTACGCACCTATGTCTGTCTACTAAAGCACCTATGTCTGTCTTTCAAATTTTGCATCAGTCATTTGTAGAGCGGGGTTACCAAAAACGAATATTTCGTTATGTTTTTTTCAGGTGAATATAATTCATAGGTAACTGTTAAGAATTAAAACAATGTTCATATCAACTTATCATTGCGCTTTTTCTTATCTGTCACATTCTATTATATAATAAAACACATCAAGTAAAAGACACCCTGTAAAAAGGTTAGAGATTGGTTAGTAATATGTAGTGGAATGTCAAAATAATATAACAAGCGTAATTTGGGACAATAAACAATCGAGAAAGACAATACGTGGAATAATTATTTTAATCATAAGAACCATATATTATTGTAGCACGCAATAATATCACATCAGTAAGTTACGCAAACCAAGTGACAGATGGCGCCCTCTCTTATAAACAATTTAATGGAATGACTTGTACCAACTTTTTTTTTCACGACTAAAAACACTTCCAAAATATTCAAGGACACTTTTCATAGTTTTGTTCTTTGGTTGAAATACTAAAGAGATAAACCGGCGAACATTTCAGGTTGTAGTTTTAGTTGATATTTCGACTGTAATAGACATGAGTTTCTTTTAGTGGATAAATGAAAAAAATATGACGAAAATTTTTGTCTTAGGTATAATTTGTATTAACACTTCCTTACCGGACCGGGGGAACGCACCTACACTAACGAGAGTTTTACGCTGTATCTATGTTGTTTTTTAAACCACGTACTCAATAATTTGAGTAATCTTAGAAAAACTATTTGGTTATCGATTTGCATTAAAAAAATTAATATCGCATTACTACTTTTCTTAAAATTAAATAGTTTATAACAAATTCCGGCGAATAATCTGTGCCACCCGCCCCCCTTCCCCTCTGTTAGGGCGTACCCCGTTCCTATCTGCTGAATGTATCGGGATAATTCTAAGCGATAGCAAGTAATTTCTAAGTTGTTAGTGGAAAGGACTAATTCGCGTTCGTTTACACTGCGCATCACGTTTGCTCTTTTTACAATGCTATAATGCTCGCTTGCCGGTCAAAGATCATTCGGTCTGAGTCGTTTCCGGTGAACGCCAATCGCCAGTCGAGATTTGGAAACAAGGTGTAACGTTGGCTATCGGCCCGCCTTCTCTGTTTTCTATGGAAAAATACACGTTATGGTCTAAATTCATTAGAATATTAATTATGACTTTATTTATGGAACGATTTTGAAAATGACTACTGAAATACGATGATTATACTTCCCTCTAATTATTATCATAACAAATTACAAAAAAATATGTCATTAATACCCTTTAATATGCAAAACAAATTGGGGTCCCCGAGTGACCCCCCTTCAGGTCATGTGTGATTTTTTTCGTTCCGGGACGAAAAGGTTAACATAATTTATATAATTAGGAATGAATTTCACGTACCAATAATATATATATATCAAATTACCCATGGACGAATTTGCTTACTTGAATACTTACATTAACTTCAATTACATGTGTCTAGAAAAATTAACCTAACCTAGCTTAACTTTTGTTCGCTTTTTACAACAAAAGCAAGCATGTAGCAAAACATGATAAATTTTAAACCGATAAAAACTAGATTTTTTTGACGTGTGTAATTCCAATAGGTGTAATTTAAGTAGGTGTTATTATTTTCATTTGTTATTCCGGTCATGCGTTATTACTTCAATATAAAGCAATTCCATCTGACACTTATAACTTCAACCACGGCTAATATGATGTCAACCTGAATTATCAGATATCGACGAAGGATATAATTGATAAGTGCAAGCGCTACAGTAATTTCCCGTAATACCATGCGAGCGAAGCCGCGGGGAAAAGCTAGTAAATAATATTTTTGTTAAACAAGCTGATATAATTACTGAAATCTTAAACTTGAATTGCGCCTTAGAGAAGCTAGGTTGCCAACCAATTTTTGTTTGGTTTTGGTTTTTCAAGAGCGAAGAGCCTAAGCAATTTTTTTGTACATACAAAGAGGTGTTATTTCAATAAATATACTTCAATCACGATTTATCTATCAAGTACGATGTAGAATCACTTTCAAGTACGCGCATTTTCTAACAGTACATATATAAAACATGTTTTCTTTGGAATATGTATTTTTTCATCTTATTACCTACGTAAGTATGAATAAATAGCGTGTAGCGAAAACAGAGTGCCAAAATAAGGATGGCTGAACTGTGAGTGTTCATTCATGTAGAATTTTATACAAAAGGCAGCGTGCAACAACATCTAATGAAAAAGGAAAAAGAGTTTTGAACCTTGTGTACTCTAAGTGGGACAAAGAATAGGGAAGGGGAGTTAGTTTTCGATTTTCTCACAGTTGATGTTATTATGTGGGGAAAAACTAAAAAGTGACAACTCGCCTCTTCACCAGCGGGAAAAGCTGCCTGGAGACTGTTTCAGGAAGGAGATTACTTTTTCAATTCGAAATCTTTTCGACTTCAAAAATACCAACCGAAAAGCAAGTTTTCTAGAAAATCAAGAAAAACGGAATAGAAACGATATACCATTCCGGTGAAAAAATGTTTCTTGTTTTAGAGAAATTTTTATCCATTTCGTCACAAGGGAAAAATAAATAAATGTATATGGATAAAAAGCTCTCAATTATGGAAAATAGACAAATATTACGTCTACTAACTATATGCAGGGCGGCCCAGAGGCACATCAACTGTATTGCCCCAAAATTATTCAATTTCTTGCTCAATCTATCAACACGTGCCAAATTCAATTTGGGAGAATTCTGGAACCATTTATTGAATAACCAAGGGGTTCGCTATGTTTGGTGACTTAGCATGGGTGGGTATGGAAAGACCCTTTGACCTCTCAAGTTGGTCAATTTCGACCCATCGTCTTGCACTGCGGCGGGAGGGATAGATTCCCACTTCCGTCATTCCTGGACTCACAGATCCCTAGATTCCTACCAACTACTTATACCTTTTCCTTCCCATTTCTTCTTCTCCTTGATTTCACGGGCCCTTAGGGAAATTATTTTCCCCAGGACCTCCCATGTGGGGTTAATGTAAAAAAAACTGAACTCTGAAACTGAAAAAAAGAGTTAAATTAATAATTAAAAGATTTAGTACGAAAAAAGTTAATGACTGTGGTTTTGCGATCAACATATTATTTTTAGAAAGATGTCAATGGTACCATTTACGTCAAAAAACACAAAATTTAATTTCACGTAAATGTAACAAACGATATATTAAAATATCATTGAAGAAGAAGATAACATTTATAATCTAAATGAAAATATGAATGAGAAAAAGACACAGAAATATAGAAAAGACACGTCACGGTTAGACGAGAGGTCTGGGTTCGAGTCCCAGTTGCGACCATTGTTTTTTTCTATTTTTATGTGTCTTTTTCTCTTTCATATTTTCACTTAGATTAAAAATGTTATCTTCTTCTTCAATGATATATTACGTTTATGGGAATAACCTTCAAAAGTTATAAAAAGAGAGTTTTTCTTATAAAAAATTGGATATATTAAAACATTAAATACCTTTTATAAGTTTAATAATCGACAATTTTGGGCCAACAACTTTCAATGTCCCTGTAAAATGGTGTACAGAATTTTTTGCACTGGAGATAAATTTACATAAAGTGATGGGACATTAACCTAATACGTGGCGTTTTTGCCACGAAGTGGATGTATACATTTGAAAGCCGCTTTAGATAGAGTTTTTGGTAACCAACCTTCGATACAGTTGACTGTAAACTACACAGTGGAGCAGAACTAAACACTAGAAACAAATAATAAATTTAATGTTACTTTGTTATTGTACATTGACCCCGTATACCGATATATTCTTGTCACATCTAATGCTGAGTGTAAACATGATATAAAAGCGGGAGCCGAGCCACGTTATGGCAAAGAAACGAAACAACCGCAAACGACGCAAAACGCAGCCTTAGATAAAAATATATCGAAGATTCTTTGAAGTGCTTAGTACATACATTTCTTAGTAATTAACTTTGACGTGGATTACTGTAGGCAAGTGTACATTCTGCACAGTACGTACACTGTACAGAACTAAAAACTTTAGTGGGTTGTTCTTCTTTTTAACCTACATAACTTTTACCACTCTGTCACATTTCCACCACTCTGTCACATTTTGTTTTTACTTTAAATGAATCTCTCTGGATCTCAGAGGAGAAATTGTAGCAAGGGGGAAGGAGGTCTAAAATGCCTATTGGGAGTGACACACACGAGCTGCGTGTATACCTATTTCGAATGATAACCCACGTGACTGAATTATTGTACGATATAAAAATTGTAGGAGAGAGGTTTTTGAGATTTTTAAAAATATTTTATTAAATATCATTAAAAATAATAATGCTGTTACTTGATAGGTTATATCTTTTGGTGTTTAAAAATAGTTTTATATCTTATGTCATCATATCATTTTTTTGTAACATTATAGAATACACGCAAGTCGATGTGGCAGAAGACAACTGTGATTTGTATGAAATACATTTCTATGATGAGGAGTTACAACTCTGTCACGTAATTTTTACTACATAAATAAAAACACATATTTTCTTAAAACGCACACAGTCGTTACGTCTTTAGTACAGTAGATTTTAAAGTAATTATAAAATTATATTATTGATAATTCTGTTGAATTTTTCTTCACTAACTGGTGGAGACAACTTTATGTAGGCTAAAAAGAAGAACGACCCATGCACGAGCTGCCGATAAAATTATACCTAAACCGCATCTATACTATTTTTAGGCAAGATACTTTCATATCCTATGAAAGTAAATTTTTTTTGGGAATTAAATTTAAACGCAGGAGACTATATACAAAACTAAACACTTAAGCACTGACGATAAAATTGTACATTAAATTGATATATTGACCTCTTTTGTGACCTCATAAGGACTCATTTTGACAAGATCCTTTGATACGTTGAGCAGAGTCCTTAGTAATCGACAAAGATGACTTTACAAGTGTACAGGGTACAGAATTAAACGAAACACTTTACACGCTGCCGTTAAAATTATTCATTTTGATGATACGAAAAGATTTTTCATCACAAAAGTGGAAAAATACTCACATTGGAAATATCCCGTGAGCAGAATTTTTAGTAATCAACTTTCGACGTTGATGACTGTACAAGTGTAGAGTGTACAGAATTAAACAAAACACTATACACGCTGCCGATAAAATTATACAACATTGTGAAATGTCGGAGGAAGTTTAATTAAAGTTCGTGGATTTAATATGATTTCGCAGACTCCCGAGTTCCCCTCGCGTTACGAGTGCTAATAGAAAGGCCTACTCAACCCAGCAACCTACGTGATTAATTACCTATTTGGATATAACGGTATTCAATATTGAAACAATATTAATTATGAAATTATTACGCTATAGAGAATCAAATGAGAAAAAATAGTGCTGTGTTGCCTTGGTGGCATTTACCCTTTAACCCAAATATTCAATGTATTGGTTATTTCGTAAGCGGAGTGGGGAGATATGTATCGATAATATAAGGAGGGGAATATAAAAATAGGATGGTTGGATTTTAGATACACATTCACATTTGTAAACTGTTTTAAAAAATGGAGTAATTTTCAGTTAATTTGTAAGAAATGTCTCATTTTTTCGCATTTATTGGTTTATATAAAGTAGGTGATTTCAGTAAGTTTTATTTCTACCTTACCGAAGTCAACTTAATGCTTAATTACCATTTTAGATTAAACTTTACAACGAGTCGAATCTTTACATAGTATAAAATGAAGTCGCTCCCGCTGTCTGTACGCTTAGATCTTTAAAACTACGCAACGGATTTTCATGCGGTTTTCACCAATCAATAGAGTGATTCAAGAGGACCGTTTATATGTATAAAACATTCATATTATAGTAGAGAAAAGCATAATATAATAAGCATAGCATAATATAATACATTCATATTATAGTAAAAAAAAGAAAAGAGATTCATAGATTCAATTCAGGCAGCGGGCAGCGGGCTGGCAAGCGGGCGGTGTAGATTTGATGTGTTTGCAAATTAACAGATGGCGTTGGTTATAATGGTTGGGTAATGGCGTTGTGTTTCGTTAGCGACAGCAATGTGTGGCTGTGTCTGCTAGTATTTTATAAAAACAAAAAAAAGCTTCGGATAAATTGAGGCCATCCCCGTCGTTTCCATTGAGTATTGTTGATTACTTTAAAAAATATATAAGCGTACTACTAAAAAGCTTAAGCTATGTTACTCGCTGATAATATAGCTTTCTATTGGTGAAAGAATTTTTAAAATCGGTTTAGTGGGTTAAGCGTGAAAGCGTAACAAACAAACACATTCACTTTTTAATATTAATGTATAGATAAACATTAGTGTTTTTCTATGCCTAGTAGAATAGTTGTGGTTAAACATAGTATATCATTTTCAAACAATGTTTCGTTGTAACTAGAGCAAAATCGAGAATATCTACAACTCTGGGGTAATGTGTAAAATAGTTAATAAAAATTAAGGTAATATTAATTATTGAAGAAGAAGATAATTTTAATAAATCTAAAGGCCAGCGTAAAGACAAATTCCTGGGATCTTTTTAATTTAAGTAATTTTTGTCGAAGTCATATTTTAAATTCAGAATTAAAAATATTATCATTAACATTTTTTTTTTCATTTCTGTATCTTGTTCTCTTTCATGTTTCATTTAAATTATTAAATTTTTCCTTCTTTTTTAATGATTAATTTTACATTGATGAGTTTAACCTTCAAAAGTTTTTAACGAGTTATACGAGGGCTGTTCTTAAAATAAGGTATTCAAGGTGCTGCGGTCGCGAATAACGATTTTACGCGCATTCCGACCACATTGGCGTGTAGCCAGGTTCACCCACGCCAAATCCACACTATTTTGCACTCTCTGCGACACTTAGTCTCGGCGTGGCAGCCGTTCTCGACGGAGCTTCAAGTCGCAGCATCCACCAGGTGTAAATTACGCTCTGTAACATTTTGTTGTGTGCAAACAACAAAACCCCGATAGACATTCGTTTTCAGCTATGTGAAGTGTACGGAAACAGTGTATGAGCGCGAAAAGCCGGATCGCACGTAATATTTTTCCTCGCAACCGCAGCACCCTGGAGACCTTATTTTACGGGCAGCCCTCGTATCAATAAAATTTAAATTTATGTATTTACACGTTTCCTTTTTCATGTTTTTAAGTCGCCCGATGGATGCGTTGCTATGTATATTATTTATGTAGTTAATAAATAATTCATTAGAATTGTTATATCAATAAACTGGTGATTTAAATTTGGCTTTTAATTGAATTCCCACTTTACAAACAGCAAAACATTTTTGTATTCATGAAAACGTTCCAAAAGTGATAATTAATCAGTAGTAAACAGAAGCATCAAAGTGTTGTACGATATATTTCTGTGAATTATTGCATGTTTAATTTATTTATCACGCGCAATTAATACGTTGAACACTTTGACAACAATGGTTTACAGCAATTAATTAGGGAAATTGGAATCTCTAAAGTTGGAGTCTATTGTTTTCATAGTAAAACGATAATTAAAAGAAGCCAGTCACTTCAAATTTCATTTTAATTGAAATGTGTAGATAGTTTATTTTATTGTCAAGTAAAAACGCTCGAAAATCAATTCATATTATATGTTCGTTATTTTTGTATGTGTCTTCACTTTTCATGGGAAATAAAAAAGGATTATATATGTTTATCTTAAATGCCACGGCCGGGAATCGAATTCCGGTCAACTGCTTGGAGGGCAACTGTGCTAACCGTTTAACCCGGCGAGAGTGTGGTGAAAAAATGTAACAAGAAGTATGTGGCAGAGTATTACATACCCGTTTACTAATTTGACTGTAAACCTTTTTTCTTAAGAAAAAGCATTATAATAATTATTTTTTTATTATAGCAAGACTATATTACTTATAACGTAATTTTTATATTTTACTTAAATGGAAACAAGTCACTATGAATTTTCAACGAAAATTTTCACTCTAAAAAAAACCACTAACGAACTAAAGAAAACAGGTTTTATGAAAAAAAATTTAAAGGTATGATAGAGCATAAAACAAGTAACTGTATAAAATAAAAAATAACAACAAATATTAGGAACATCTTAAGAGCCGGAGTTCAAGTCAGTGCAGTTTTTACTTATAAAATACTTCCGATAAGCTCGCCTCATCGAAAGTATTTCCTAATACTTCTTCCAGCATTGACTGAAGTTGGGTTTATTCACTGTCAACGTCCATTTTCTATTAAAATCTACAATGCAACAAAGAAAGTGAGTTAAAATAGGAGAAAAATAATCTTAGTTTATGTCTATGTGGCAGGGTATCACATACCCTTACGCAGTTTGCAAGCATATTATAACTCAAGCGCAGGCTGCCGCGACACTGCGATCACGCCACTATCCCCTCCCGCACTCGTTTACTCTAGTCAAAGCAACAACAGGTTTGAAGGTCACAATAAAAAATGCACGCAAATAAGTAAAATGGTGGGTATGACATACCCTGCCACACTCTCGCCGGGTTAATAACCAGATTATTAGTTTGGCGTGTAGAAGAGCTTGGTGTAATTTAAACCACTAATGGCATAAATTCATTACACGTCCAGAAAATAAAACGAATTACGTATTTTTGGATTCTCGAAAAATACGTACTCACGTACTATCACAACCGAAAACATATTGTTTAATAATGCACAGACACACGAAAAATTACGGGAAAATCTAAATAATATTCGTAAGATTTGTTAAGCTGAAAGTTTGTCTACAAAACATATATTGTTACAATATGCTGCAGAGAAAAATTTCTTCTTATATTTATGAAGACGCAAGAAAAATATTCCCGAAAATGTATTCATTTTTGGGTTGCTTGTTTGAATTTCTAACACAACAAATTAATATTTTGAAAATGATGCTTAAATCTAAAGTTAATCTGAGATTTCACACTGTTCAATGAATTCCAGAGCATATTGAAAAAGAATTATACTGGACAGATATACAATCGAAATTAGAATTTTTGATTTTGTGATATATATACGTAATTTTCGGTTCATTTTATGTCTTATAATTTTGAAACGTTTGATTGATGATATTCATGTTTCATATTATTTTTTTTTGTGTGAACACCGCACAAGAGTCCCAACTGCTCCTGTCTGGAGCCAGTGAGACTATGGCATTCCCAGTTGGGGTATGTTGTGAGGCTGAAGGTAGTGGGGAGGGAAAGAAGATGGGGAGGAGAAAGGTGGGAAGTACCTGGCATATCAGATCTGGGCACGAAACACGGCTGAAGCCATTTCAAGCAACGTTTCAATTCTTATTGGTGGTCTTATACCAGGGCGATACTGAGTGTATCTTCCACTCTGGAACGTGCCGCAAGTGTACTATATATTATTTTAAATTAATAAATTGTGAAATAACACAAATTGATCAAATAAAATTTATTTGCCACGCCGGGATTCGATCCCGCGACCTTCGGAATGCGAGTCAAGAGCCTTACCGCTGGACTACGCCGGCCGTCATTTAAATTAAATTATTTTGGAGAACAAAATGTTAATGGATAATCGCAATAAAAGTTGTCTTTAGGGTGATAATTATTTATACATTTAGTGGTCACCCGGTCATCCCGACCCCAGGCATTATCTGAACCAAAAGATATCAAATTAATTCATTTTTCTAAGGAAATTGATACTTTCTCAATGTAGATATCAGTTTCCATTTTAATTTTCCTGAAAAGAAACGTCATAGGTACTCGAATTAAATTTAGAAATATTATGATTTAATCAATTATGCTATAATACAAATTTTAATTCAAAAGGTTAAGGTTACATGAATACGATTGGTTAAATAACACCACGCAACAACGCAACTTTTCAGCTTTTCAAATCTGCGTACCATTTGTTAAGCAGAAAGCTCGACTATTGTTAATATTCCTATAACGATTTACAGTTGAATCAGCAATAATAAAAACCTTCAGAAACCAGTCGATCGCACGAAAATTAAACCAAACATTCGAATTTGCTAAAATAATATATAATATACATTTGTAATACTATTTGACGGAGCTTTCAACTTTTATATCGCGGTGTAAATTTCATCGTATATTTGGTTAATTCGCATAAGCATAATTAATCAGGAATCTTCTATAATGAGTTATGGTAATGGTATATATAATGTACAGGAACACTTCAAAAGTATATTATATATATGTCTAGGTAGCAATATATAGTAAGCTGATTGGTTTCACCTAAGACCCAAGATTCCATGTCTACGGAGACGGTAAATCTATAAATTGGGTGAACTCGAATCTAGAAATCAGAGGCGTGCCATTTTAATCTATATCAATTAAATAGTTGACACTTACTACTCATCAAAAATAATAATTTCAGTTGTGTGCGTTAAATGTTTTTTTTTTAACAAAGATGAACTCAAATTTGTTTGAAATAAACTTTTATTTTTAAAATTGGAACCGATTATGCAGACACGTGTGAAAGTGGGTACCTACGTATAATAAAAAATATATTATTTTTATTAACTCCTTCAATTTATATGAGTATTTTTTTATTTATACTTCTTACACATTTGATGATTTTTCAAGTTTCCTTACACTGTTTATTAGAAAGGTAAATTTCTGATCATCTCACAAATTTGTCAACAAAAAATATAATTGTTTATTTTTACGAATTTTAACAATATTAGTTTTGGAAAGACAAATATGTTGTAAATTTTATTTATTTATTTATTAATCTGAACAAATATACATACACATTATAAGAAAACTTTGATTGTCCAACTAGGATCCCGTTTTAGCACAGTCAAATTGCCTGGTTTAGCGTTGTTACATGTTGTTTTTTGTAGAACTTAATATTAAATTAAATGAGGGCACAACTGCCGTTTACATTTGTAAATTGTTACATGTTGTTTTTGTAGAACTAAATATTAAATTGAAAGAGGGCACAACTGCCGTTTACATTTGTAAATTGTTACATGTTGTTTTTTGTAGAACTTAATATTAAATTAAATGAGGGCACAACTGCCGTTTACATTTGTAAATTGTTAGATTCACAGTCAAGTACAAGGTTGTAAAAGCAATAAAGCAATTAAATTATTAAAAAGCTGCTGAGAATAGTTACAAATTATTAAAAAATATATTGATAATATATTAAAAAGAAAAAATAAACCAATTTCAGCTTCAGAGTATCCTAGTTATGTATTAATTGCCTGCAAATTTTATGCTACCGTGATAATCGTTTATTCATCAAAAACATTATTTGAAATATGCGTACCTATATTATACAAGGAGTTAAAATAAATATAGGACATTCATGTGAATTATTGCTGATATAAGACCCATAGATACATCAGAAGCGTGCTGTTTTTAACATGTTTTAGAATTTATCATCAAATTTAAAACTGTACTCCACTGATGTCAATCCAAAATGTATCGCAATTCGCAAGATGTAAATTTAGATTACATTTTCACCCACTTCGCAACGATGTTCGGTTCCTGCGGATTTAAGCCATCAAAATTTTATGGAACAATCAAAGTAGTTTTCATAGTTTTTACATACATATAAATTGGATAATTTTTATTTCCAATAAATCTCGAAAGTAATTTCAATAATATAATCTCTGATCCATCTATCTATTTGAGCATCCGCGAGGGTTGGTATGGTTAAGCCGGTCTTCGGTTTAAGGCCGTTTTAACTGTAGGTAAAAATATAAGAAAGGGCTTCCGCTCATAAAGGAACTTAAAAAACAGTTCTAAACGCAATTGCAATCAAATTCCTTGACAAAATCGGTATTTTTCTGATCTGACATGTCAAAACTTAACAGTTCGTGAGCCACTACCATGGCAACCTGACAACAATGCAACTGAAACGCCACTGCCGTGGCGACCAGCAGTGCTGGTTTTTTAGTTGTATTGTTAACAGATTGCCATGGTAGCGGTTCACGAACAATCAAGTTTTGACATATCAGGTCAGAAAAATATCGATTTGGTTGAGGAGGTTGATTGTAATTGCGTTGAGAACTGTTTTTCTTCAGTTTCTCCATAAGCGGAGGTCCTTAAATGCATCAAAAGTAGAGTGATTGAACATTTGAAAAATATAAAATTCTATTCCAAAACCAATCTGGTTTTCGTAAAAACCTAAGAACTGAAGATGCGATATACGAATTATAATACTAATAATGTCTATATATCTATCGATAAAATGCAAACTATATTTTTAGATTTAAGAAAAGCTTTCGATACCGCTAATCATAACTTCCTTATTAAAAAAACTTGGTTTCAAAAAATACACACTAAAAATATTCACCAACTATCAAAGACATAATCCAAAAAAACCTCGTATTTATAGATCGGAAGCAGACCAAAGCAAATCTTTTATTTATAGCTGACGACCGGTATGGTCTAAGGGTAAGGCTCTTGACTTGCAATCCGAAAGTCGCGGGTTCGAATCCCGGCACGGGCAAATAAATTTTATTTGATTAATTTGTGTTATTTCACAATTATTTCATTTAAAATAACGTGTAGTATATTTGCGGCACGTTCCAGAGTGGAAGATACTCTCAGTATCGCCCTGGTATAAGACCACAATTCGGAATTGAAATGTTGCTTGAAATGGCTTTCACCGTGTTTGGTGACCAGATCTAAATAGCCAGGTACTTCCCCACCTTCTTCTACCCTATCTCCTTCCCTTCCCCTTTACCTCCTGCCTCACAACATACCCCAATTGGGGATACCATAGTCTCCAGCTGGGACTATGGCATCAGCTGGGACTCCTTGTGAGTTTTCCTCTAAAAAAAAATTTAAAAAAAATAAAAATGGAGTTCCGCAGGGTACTTTACTTGGTCCGATTTTATTTTTTAATTACATAAATGATTTATGTAAATTTGTGATTCCTGAAAAAATTACCCGACAAGACGGCATTCTTGGATCCGAAACCGAAATTCTTGGATCAAAACATTTTCTAAGGTAACAAAATGAGAAAATGTGTTGAATGTCCAACTACGAAGAATTCACGTTATAGGACAGTCGAATTATATAACATAAGACATGAGTATTTGAGTAATCGTCGCCTCAGTTCTTAATTGTCCAAACGGAAATTAGAAAACTTTACAGGAGGAGAAGGATTTCTTTCATTATTTCAATGAAACATTATGAAAGGTGTTTAAGATAAAGCTATTTCTGTAAAGGTAAAGGTCTCATTAGTTAAAATAATTCTTAGTTAAGTGATTAACTATCATTTTTTAAACTTTATTTTTAATTTTAAAGTGGAGATTGAACAAAAACTAAAATGGTCGTTTGGACAATTAAAAACTGAGCGACCTAATGTAAAAATAAGTGAAAAGTAAGTAAATATATAAATATAAGACAGAGTAAGTAATGGGAACCCACCAAGGCACCAACCGTCTTTTCGTAGGTAATATAAGATGAAAACAATGCTAGGAACAAAATTTTAAACAAAGAACGTCAGGATATAAAAATGACAGCTACAGCAACTGTTTGGATGTGAGTGAGGTTAAGGCATTCTTATTTGACATTTAGAAAATTCAACAATGATCGGTGACGACGCGGGTCTTGTGATTTCAGTAACTACGTGTACAGACTGTGCGCTTATATACTAAAGTATTTTGCGACGAAAGTATAGGCTACGTACGGTGTGGACGAAGAGTCTTAGATTCACAACGTCTGGTGCCAGTGGGAGTAGGGCGACTCCAAATTGTGGTATGCAGTAGGGCAAGGTAAGGGAAACGTGCATGTGATTTAGATGGGAAAGAAGATGGTTGGAAAGTACCTAACCATCAAATCTTATCACCAAAAAAAAGTCATTTTAAGCAATGTTTAAATTCTGAATGGTGGTGTTTAAACTCTTCATTATACATAATTATGTTTTCAGTAAGTTCTCAATAAGCGCAGACCCGTAAAATTCACGTAATATTATAATTACAGGATTGGTGAATCTGAAAGTATTTTATAAAATGTTTGTGTCAGGATCATTGACTCTCAAAAAAAATATTGCCATTTTCGGTATTACATAATAAAAAGAATTGTTGATAAATTGTAGACACGTCAGAAATGTTCCTTTTAGATGAACACCGTTAATAAACTTGAAAAATAAACGTATTTCTAATTCAGAATTATTAATTAATTTAAAAAAATAATTTGCTCACTATTTATTTTTCATTTCGCAAATATATTTCACATCACAGACAATTGAAATTACTACATATGTTTAAAGTTATTTTATGATGAAAAATGCAAAATTAATAATAATTAATATTATGCATCAGTTAGGTCGATAATTAGCTAACAAGACACGGAAAGCGGTAGAAATGCAAAGAAAATAATGTACAATCTTTTGAATATAGAGTAATCAATCATGCATATAAATTAATCGATCGTAACAATTTTTTTGTTTACACTATTTCAATAACATTTATTTCTTCTTGTCTCTGCCCGGAAAAAATGTCGCGCTGTTCAAAATAAATAAAAAATGGTATAATAAAGTAAACGCGAAAACATTTTCTTATAAAGACGTTTGGATACTTTTCTTTAAGTAATATTTGAGAAAAAAATAAAGAGTATAATAAATCCGAGGACGAAACATCTGACATAAATCATACAAGAAGACCAAAAAAAGTTGGAAGCCAGCTGGATCGATAAACACGTTGCTCGCACAAGAAAAAACTTAGCGTTCTTTTCCTCTAACTTCATATATCGAATGATCGTATCTTTTTCATAGCAGATAGATTTCCAAAACTTATGACCATACCAGAAGTTACATACAACCCGGCTTTGCACGAGACTTTAACTCACCTTATTTTAGAAATCATTTTTTTTATTGAACACTTCAACAATTGAAAAATAAGGACAAAGTATTATAAGGTGCTTTTTGTGACAACAATTTGAGATTTCATATTACAGTGATTTATTTTTAGGTATTATGACGTGTTGCACTACCTCCTTTTTAGCAAACGTTTCAGACAATGTTACAGTGTCCATCATCAGCGTACATGTGTAATTGTCGTATGACAACGATGTACGAAACGTTGGATTAAGACAGAGCGCAACATGGCATAATGCCCCAAAAATAAATCAAAATAGCGCTTTATTGTTTTTTTTTTTAATATATTTTAAAGCTCAACTTATATGAGTGCAGCGTTGCGAAAATATACCTATATAAATTACCTATAAATTCACAGGTTAAAAATGAAACAAATTTTTTTGATGTCAAAGCTTACCGTTTATGAGTTTTTTCCGTGTAGAAAACTATTTTTTTGGTCTAGGTAAGAAAAAATGATTGCTTTATTTATAACACTCATTAGAAATCAGAATAACAGGCTAAAACTCCATAGCACACGATGAAAATGATGTAACGTACTATAATTGCAAACCAGGAAAGTTATTGAAGACAAAAATTCTTCTTTCTATAGTATTATTAACGTCAAAACAAATTGGGATGCACCCAATGATATCAAGACTAGTTTGTCAAACAATTTGGCATCTTTTTTTTATTTTAGAAAGTCATATGAATGATATGAATGTTTTAATTTTTTAAATTTTCTATCGATATCTATATCTATTTTTTTAAAATATGAATATCTTTCTTAATTTTTAAATTTAAATATTAGACATAATCTGTCGGAGATAATCTATTTTTTTAGATTATTTTGAAAAAAACATGGATGAAATTACTCAACCCTCAAAGCTTTTATAATTATAAATGGAATTGCAATATTTTACATCAAAATTTTTATAAACGAATAACATCTTTGATATAAATATCAACATTTTTACTTAGCTTTACAAATTAGTAAATATTTGTTCTTACCGTCCATACAGTTTGTTTTATTTTGTTGCCTGAAGGGACCAAATAGAATTCAGAGCTTATAATACTGGTTTTACCTCAAAAATAATGACAGAAAAAAAACCTGAAAATTTAATGATGCCAGATCACATATTTTGAGGATTTTTGCCCTGAAACAGAAAACTTGCTTTATAGTTAAGATTATGAAAACTTTACTTATACGGACCATAAAATGTGACCTATTTAAAATATATTCGTTTTATCAATATTTCACCGGAGGGCAGATATAATGACTCGACGTTAATATTGTTAAACTCCGGTCATATTCATTAAAAAATGAACATGTTATTTACATGTAAATTTGAAAGTAACGAAGTTAATGTTTGGTAAAATTTCCCAAGAGCCATCCGGGAAACCGCCGATAATTAAATTTCCTCTTTTTAGCACTTTTTTTACCCCCTGCCGTTTTATCCCGCCACCCTAAAACGGGATAACCCCCAACCCCTAGCTTTTATCTCCCGACAACAACCCCACTACCTCCCTGTAACCTGTGACGTATGCACCACCGGATCTGGGTCATACATAAATGTATGGGAACGCCGCTCTGCAGCTAGAATGTCTCATTACTCCAAATGGGAGTTCAACGTACACTAAATGAGCCTTTCACATTCCTAAATGTCGTTACTAAGGGGGTTAATTTGCTAATGAAATACTAACGGCTTTAACGTTTATTCTATAAATGTCATCTATTGCAGTCTGCTATTTACAACAAAAAAGCTGAAAATCTTCTTGTTTGTTCGCAGTAGCAAAAACTTTCGAACGGTGAGCTCTGGCGTCACAAAATTTGATCAGCTTCACATGTCTAGAATTTCAAGGTTTAAGTCGCCGCTATCCGAATTTCTACCGATTTCTTACATATCTCCCTTAAACATTTGAAGTTTTTAAGCTCTTAAAAAAATATATGTTATTTTTGAAGATATCTAGATACGTTCGACGCCGAAACGCAAATTATATGAAATTCCCTCGATGGAAAAAAAATTCCAAAGTATGTTCCGAAAATTATTTAAAACAAGTCTATTTCTATTATTTTACAAGTTATATTTGTAAAAAAGTTCACAATGTTTTTTTAAATGTTACAGATACCTTCCACGAGATTTTTGTTGTATTATAAACGAGTCATGTTTTATTAAGCATTTTCATAATTTTCGCTTCAATTTTATCATTGAAAATATTAGCGCGCTCTGTCCAATATTTGTAATTACAATATATCTCTCCATCTTCTTGTTTTTGAGAAGATAAGAAAAATATTAATATTTAAATAGTATAAAATTGGAGAGGCGAAAATTCAGTTTGTTGCATGTTTGTTGTCATCGACGGCCTTCGTGGCCTAGTTCTAGCAATCACTAGCAATCCGGAGGACGCGGATTAAAAACCCGGCATGCGCAATAAAAAATATTTTGATTAATTTGTGTTATTTTATATTTTTATTAATTAAAAATAATAATATTAGCATGTTTGCGACACGTTCCAGAGTGGTAGATACTCTCAGTATCGCACTAGTGTAAGATCATCATTCAGAAATGAAACCCTGCTTGAAATGGCTTTAGCTATATTTGGTGACCAGATCTGAATTGCTAGGAACTTTCCCACCTTCCTCCACCTCATATTTTACCCCTCCCCACTACCTTCAGCCTCACAACATACCCCAAATAGGGGTGCCATAGTATCACTGGCTCCAAACGGGATTCAAGACTTTACGTTAGGTATTTACATTAAATTTTAAAAAATATCTTCGAACAAAGGAGAGTGGATATGTAGCGAATCCGGGAAGCGATAAATGATGAAATCAAATATTTTGGTGTGTAAAAACATATTATGTATTTTGACACTAAATCAATTCGTATGTCATAAAATTCTAGGTAAGCTAGCCTATTTTTAGATACCAAGTTAGACTACTGCAATCATGAGCTAAAGAGCTTTGTAAAAAATCTTTATTTATCACAAATGTCAAGTTTTACGAATGCAAGAAGATTTCGAATAAAGTATCTAGAATCTAGAATAGTAACTACAAAAATAATTCATGATGACAGTGAAAAGAGAGATAGATTTGAAACGTAATTAAATGAAAACAAAACAAAATAACTTTTATGTCAGAAAAAATATTCCTCAAGACATGTTACATTTAATTTCGCACCTTAAGAGGAAACACGCTCGACGAGAAATTTGAACAATAGGTATTTTACCCAAACTCTTGCTGTTACTATCGCCCATACTCCCCCAAACATTGAACGAAAATGATAACTACAACTCAGCTGATAATACCTAAATAAAACTATCAAAGTCGAGATTTGTATTCCCCATTTTTCTCCTCCAAAACTATTTTTAAGATTTTTTTTACGAACTGTATTAAAAGAAAATACTCCATGTCTATACGTTTTAATTAAAAAAAAAAAATTGTCTAGTTTGTAAACTGATCAAATGTATCAAACCAGGAAATTTTAACGATTTTTGGAGGGTCCTAACTCCTGTCAAAAGTAACTAATAAAAAAGGCAAATCCTACCGACATACTAGTGGTCGATATCTAGATATTAAAAAAATACTTGCAGTAGTGTCAATATTCAGAGACGAAATTGGGGGAAACGTTTATTTGGACAAAACGGCACCCGGTTTCCTTTAAATATACATCAGATATGCTGAAATAAATACCTCAAACGTTGGTTTTCACAGAAAAGGCAACAAATTAGCTTTTCCCATTACTATTCACCTGCCATACAGAACTTGAAGTCCTCCGCGTGGAAGTATCCAGTGGGTGCGTGACTTCCATATTTCACAAAATATATGTGTAATGGTGACTCCAAATGTCTGCAGCTGAGTTATATTCTCCGCGCCCAAACTACCGCACCCTCGTCGTACCCATACCACGTAACCCGAACAAAAAAGTCGCGACAAAATAGCCGAAGCGACAAAAAGGGGTGAGATATATTGCTTGGCGATAAATCGGTCCCTTATTAGTAAAAAAAAAACTGTGGTATCATTTTTTTTAATTGGCTCCACACAGGAAGCCCTGAGGAAAATAATTCCTCTCAGAACCAATATCATCGCCGAGGGTGCTGTGCGGAGGGTATTTTTAAGAAGAGGAATGAGAGGAAGTTCTGGGAAGGAAATAGATATGAAGGGTGGGTAGGAAACTGGGGGTTAGTGTGTCCAGGAGTGACGGACGTATGAATCTATCCCGCTCACTGCAGTGCAAAGCAATGTTCCGAGAGGGTTCTGCGGAGAGGCCAATAGGTCTCCCTCAACTATTTCAAACGTCTCCATGCAGTTGGGGGGGGGGGGGGGGGGGGCAGATCCGCCGCCAAGATCCGGACAATCCAAACCTCATGATCCTGGGAACCTCCTCTTAGCCACCAGATGCAATGAACCATTTAGGGTGACCTATGGCAGATTAGGGTGACCTAGATAATCTACAATAAAAATAATACATAAATAAATGGAAAATTCTGTTAAACAGTCACGATTTGTCCTGAAAAACGAATCTATTAAAAAAGGATGAGGTAAATTGACTTTTAACCAAATAGCTCGCTCTTGCGAGAAATAGTAGAAAAATAAAACCATACAGCCGTTGAAAGGTATCCGTTAAGGCGCCGTATACCCGCTTAAAAAGAAGAAGATGAAGTGCTATGTAATTACGAATGTTGGAGAGATCGCTTTAAAATTTAAAACGATGAACCTGAAGCGAAAATTATGAAAATGTTCAATAAAACATGATTCGCTTAAAATAGAACAATAATCTCGTGGGGAACATCTAAAATAGCATTTAAAGAAACACTGTGATATTTTTCATTCATATAACTTTTTTGTAAATATAAATTTTCGGAGCATACTTTGCAATTTTTTCTTTCGAGGGAATTGCATATAATTTGCGTTTCGGCGTGGGGAACATCTAGATATTATCTTCAAAAATAACATATATTTTTTAAGAGATTAAAAACTTCAAATGTTTAAGGGAGATATGTAAGAAATCGGTAGAAATTCGGGTAGCGGCGGCTTAAGACCAAAATATGTAACAAAACAGCCCGACTGACAAAAGGGATGTGATATAACAATGAAGTGCTAAAAAATAGCGACTTAAAAATTAGAGATAACTTACTTACTACATACCAAAAATAAAATTTTTTGAAAAAAATGTGTTTTGAGCTTCAACAACACAAATTATGCCGTATTTTTTTTAATTTTACCTCATTTATTAAAAATCATGGACCGCAATGGTACCTACTATTAAACAGAACGGTTCCATGAGAAATGCAACAGTTTTACTAACATTTCAAAAGGGGTGTTGAAGTTGCATGATTTTCCGGTCACCAAACAGAACACAAGCAAAATAGCAGAAGCGATCAAATGGGGTGGGATTCAGCTATGGTGGGACTCAGCTATATGATAAAAATTGTTTCCTACTTACTCAAAATATTACGATAAATTTAGCCGAAGCGACGAAAGGGGATGAGACGATATTAGGTCGGCGTCGTGATAAAATCGCCCCATTCTTATAAAAAAGTTTCTGATAAATAAAACGCCAATTTGAATATTAATAGCTTTTCGTTTCCAAATACCATTAAATTATTTCAGTTCAATAAACCGCGCGATAATTTAAAGCAAGTATTACCCCGAAAATGTTGGCTTATAGGGCTAGATGGTATTTTAAATTGTGAATATCGACCAATATTTCCACGTATTTAATAATAGCAGTATGTTGGGAAATGTCTGGAAGTGTGTCTACACTATATTCATTAACCTTTCTATACTCGCTCGTTGGTCTCTCAGACTGACAAATCAATAATTCGTTGTTTTCTAAAAAAATAACAACACTGGGACTTTGCGGTTTTTAGTAGCTTCTTAATTTGTTGTTAGGCATTGTTTAGTACTTACGGCACGCGAGTTGGTGCTGAGTGGACGTGTGACACTTTATTACTGTTATCAGTCCGTCAATAATAATAATAATAATAATAATTGGACAATTTGTAGAGCGCCGTTTTTGTGAAAAATCACCTCAAGGGCGCTAGGGTCATACCGACGCTAGTATAAGTGTTACTATTTTAGGTAAGTAACAATTACTACACAAACAACCCAAATAATGATTATTTGTTATTTTAATTATATTTTATTATTCTTGATACTTTTATTTATTAGATTTCAGAGTTTTTTTTTATTATTAAAGTTATAGTTCAAAAAAATTACGTTCTTTTTTAAGGTCTGGCTTCCTGCATTTCTACCAATTTATTAAATATTTTCCTTAAATACTGTAAGTTTTAAAGCTCTTAAAAAATACATGTTATTCTTGAAGATAATATCCATACATTCTCCATGCTGAACCGGCAATTTTATGACATTCCCTCGATAGAAAAAATCGCAAAGTGAAATCGCAAATCCGAAAATTATTAAAAAGACTTTTTTTCAGTTGGTATTTTACAAGTTATTTGAAAAATTGAAAAATTTGAAAGTTTGAAAATTTTTTCAGTGTTTCTTTAGATGCCATTTTAGACAATCCCTGCAAGATTTTTACTCTATTTTAAATGAGCCGTGTTTTACTAAACAGAGTTCTAAAATTTTATTATTTTTATTTATTTCATTATACTCCCTTCTACATAAATACCAATAATGCTTAAAAAGTTTATGATTAAAATAATACAGACGCGATCACATCTCGGTCTGACACACCGGGCGCGAGTATGCGTCTGATGCCGTTGGGTGCAAGTTATGAAGGTTATAGGGCTCACAGGCTACATATAATTTTTTCCAGAACGTTTTTCAAATTATTAGGAACCCGCATTTATTTGATAGGTCTAGCAACAAATTAACGAGATCACATTTTGAGGCGTAATAATTACTATTGGAGAACTTGTATATCTTTGATATTATTTCAAATTTAAAATGTTTATTCGAAGCAAAGTAAATACCACCCTTTCAAATTGTATTTTTTTAAACTGTAACACACGACATAGAAAATGGGTGACAATGAATTACAAGCGTTTCATTAATAGCCTCGTTAAAACTCTGCCCTCTTTTTAATAAACGATGCATGCATCTGAAAGGATGGTAAAAAGTAACTCATAGGAGCAGAACCACGATAAAGGCATCAAAACAATTTTTGTGATATTTTCATTAAAATGTAATTTTTCAACATTCCAAACGATTTTTTGTCAAGTAGGAAATAAGCTCCATTTCAAAATACATTTTAGGTGTAAAATGTTATAATTATTTTCACCATCGAGAAATTGACTTGTGATTCTAGAAGCTATTTTGGTTAAAAATTTAGTCGAGGGCTGTTCCGAAACAGTCCATTCCTACCCACTGACCCGAATAACAAATTCTTTCCCACGCACCCCCTAATATAACAGTTTTGCACATGGCGAGTTTCATGCTCCCCGTAACGTGAAAATATTCTCAATTTTAGGTGCATATAATATGTGTACCTATAAATACGTACATGCATGCTTTCATCCACAATTTTCTCAAAATCTATGTTTTCGATCTATCATCTTAACGACGAAACGGAAAAAAAAAATCAGATAAGTTTTTTTTTTTTATTGCCGTTTTTTGTTTTTGGGGTGTAATGCTGTGTTGCCCTACCTCCTTCTTTAGCCAATGTTTCGAACAGCGTTACAGTGTAACGATGGCCACTGTAACGCTTTCCGAAACGTTGGCTAAAGAAGGAGGTAGCGCAACACGACATAACACCCCAAAAACAAATAACGGAAAAAAAACATTTTGACCACACAAATGAGTGCCCGTAGTGAAGACATTTTCACTTTGTCTATCTGAAAGTTGTTGATCAATCAAACTATTTTAGTTTTTTTATCAAGAACTATGGAGCTTAAAGTATTCAAAAGGAATAGGACAATAAAGTGGTTTAAAAAATTGAAAACAGTTTGGAAACTTGTGAAAGGCCGGATAGGGAACACAACTATTCCTAAAGCATTGTACGTAATATGTAGGTAGGTACCTATAAATAACATTCATATAACAAGTACCTCCAACTCGAGTCATAAGAGATTCACAAAATAATAACAGCGTTCACAATTCCTCCATTCCGTTGTTCCAATATTCTGATTGGAAATAAATATCTTCCCTCCTTCGGGATTGCCCCTCGATACTATTCGGCATTGCTATGTGTTGGGGGGTATTGTGACGTCACTAGCCGCGGTGTTCTGGTTCCGGTAAATGTGTCGCACATACAATTCCTGTCGCTAGGCTGTACTGTGCATGTTTCAATGTAGTGCGTACACATTTCTACAGTGATGCGAATAAATGTGAAAAACAACTAAAAAAAAAAAAAAAAACGATTTTATAGGTATAAAAATAGATGAGTTTAAAGCATTGATAATTGATACAGTTCCTAATAATGTTGGCTGAGTTGTACGTATAAATCTCTGAGCAGCAACGGAGAAACGAGCGGTCGTTGGTTAGATGCAGATCTTATAACAAATATATTTATTGCAGTCTTTAGGCAAGTCCGTCGGGTGGGAAAGCTGTCCTTGTTCTACCGATATTTTAATTGATGCTGCGCTGAAAATGATGAAAGATCAAAGACGACAATACACCCTAAAATATATTCAGAATCTTAACGACGTAAGTAAAGAAGCCGTGTATACAAATTGCAACTGGCGATCCGTATATTGCACGGACCTACTGTCGAATTCGCCCTATCAAAGAAAAGAAGAAGAAGACAAATAATGCGGGAATCTTACCGACGTAAGTGAAGAAATCGTGTAATCAAATATACGCCCGCGGCACGGCGTATTAGACGAACGTACGGTCGAATTCGCCCTAGCATGTCTGGAGATTCGACCTTTCCGCCGCGTTCATTTTAATTAATTCTGAAGAACGTGTTACAAATATTTAAGATGTTTCTAAATGAATACTTCCCGAAATTATTAATTTATCGCCTAGAAAAATAAAATCTGGTGCTTAACGCTAACTTTATACTGAAAAAAACTAGTTATAGTTAAACAGTATCCTTAAAGATGGCAGAGAGGAAAATCATTTCCCTCGCGGCCAATAAAAAATCCTTCTTGATACACAGCAAACTTATTTTGTGGCACTATCTTAATTAATAACTAATAAAATACTTATATTTAAACACTTATATTGTTTAAAAAACCAACGTGTTTCGTGAGCAATACTTATTCATCAGAGTTTAATTGCAACAATAGACCTAATGGTGTTAATGTATAGGCGGGAGTTTGAAGGGGAAGGGAGGTTATAGGACATCATTTACAAAGGGAAGAAATTAAATATATATAGTCATTGAGGTTATAAAAAATATTCGCTTAATACACACAAAATAATAATGTATTGTTAAAACACATTCCGAATGTGGCACAAGTTTTGCTAAGACTGTTCGAAAGGTTTCTAAAATTTTTGGTATCAATATATTCACCCAAACCTTTCGAAGAATAATTTAAACAAAAAGTATGACGGGTTATGGACACAAAAACTCTACCGCGTCTTCGTTCTGTGCAGTTGACGAAAACATCGTAGTCATCAGTGGAAGCGTCGATGAGAATTCAGTAACATTAACACGTCATTGTTCTTAACAATTATCGAAATTGAGCCAACTTGCTTCGAAAATTTGATCAAATGGGACAGGAATTTTGCCGAAGTCATAATTCATAATTAATCACAACATGCCTATTTTCTAAATCAATAAAATTTGCCCAATTTAATAATAATTTACTGTGTTTTGTTTCTAAATTAAATCCGACGTATCCTATGGGCCACCCTTCACAAGAATTAAGGAGCGTTTTCATAGAGAGAAATGTATATGAAAACTTTGTTTTCTTCTGTCAGTTTTAAGTGAATAATCACTCGAGATCGATATTTTATGATCATCTTTAAGTGCAAATTCAGTTCATTTGTCAGTCATATTTATTTAAAGAGAAGTCATCTTTATTAATATATCTTTATTTAAAGAAAAGTATCAATTTTGACAATAGCGAAATATCTTCATTTGAAAATAAAGCAAAATACCCGTACTTTAGTTGTGCAAAAATATTATTGCTTTAAAAAATATATAATTGCTTAATATTTCAAAGTTTCTTATTCCACCTAAAAAATAATTATAAAAATTCAAATAAACGAAAACATAATAAAACGTAATAACAACATTCACCATTCGATTTAGGAGGCGGTAATGGCTACCGCCGCTCTTGTAACCATTTATTGGATGGCCAACATTTCTGTCGTAGATCACCCTAAGTGGTTCGCTAAGTTTGATGACTTAGCAGGTGTGCCCGGGCCGGATCGGGAGAGGCTGGTGGAGGGAGACCCTTTGACCTTTTGATAGGATTTTCTCGACCCATCGCCTTGCACCGTAATTTGATCCGTCGCTCCTGAACACACTGGCCTCCAGATTCCAACCCACCCCTCATACCCTTTTCCTTCCCAGAACTTCCTTTCTTAATTTTCCTTAAAAAAACCTACACACAGCATCCCGTAAGACGATAAGTAAAATTATTTTACTCATGCCTGAGTAGAGCTGACGTTAAAAAAAATATTGAATTAGATTCAAAGTACATTACGAAAATTGTGCTGCATTAGGGATAAATGGTGGCTTTTGGGATGAACAAAGCTATTTCACGGTACCATGACAGTTGATCCGCCGACAATTGATCCCCCGGCGTACTTATATACAATGTGCAGTCGCTTTAAGAAAAATACGTTATACCTAATTACACAAAATGTAACTAAGTGACCACGTCGGGATATGCATAGATAATGTAACGCCGAATAACAAAAAAATATAACATATTTTCATCCAAATGCATTTAGAAAAATTCTGCTTCTCTATTTACTGTATTTATTAGTGCTTATGTACAAAAAAATCGTCACTGTGTATAAATTCCTTTGATATTCATAACAACTTATTATTAAGGGTATTTTTAAAGTCAAATTGAATATCTTTTATGTTTGAAATTGGTAAATAATGCACAAAAAATTATAATTTTATTATAAATATCATTTTGGGGGATCAATTGTCGAGGGATCAACTATCGGGTCACCTATTTAGACAAACATTTTCGTTGTCATGTCGTACATGTTAAGATGTCGTTTACAATATTTCGCACAGCAATGACCAACCTCAAAACATTACAACAGTTTAATTTTGCCAACTGGCACCACTGAGAACCTCTCTCAGGCCCAGTGCATGAGATTGCAAATATTCCGGTTCCCGCGTCCGCTCAGTTCGGCTGTTTTACATTCCCACTCGTGTCACCCTTTAGTTGTTACGATTTTAATTTTGTATCAAGTTTATTATAAAATATAACGGTACTTGTAAATATATTTGACCCGCATAATCAAGAGTTCTTATTTTTGTTATTTATTTTTGGGGTGATATAGCGTGGTGAGGTAGCGCAACACGGCATAACACCCCAAAAATAAATAACAAAAATACTTTTGGCCGTGAAAACCTAAAAACATACAAGAGTTCTTATTGGCTAATTTCCCCTACACATGCATCTCAGTTTACAGTGCTCGGAAAGGCTGTTAGCTGCAAATCCAAATCAGGATAAAAATACATAATTCACCACTTTTCCAAAAATGTCATGTATGATATGCATTTTTCAACAGTTTTTCTTTCATAATTGGACTTCATAATAGGATAAAAGTTGATATTTGATAAAAAAAAAGTTTTAATTCTTTGATATATTTCAGAAATATCCACATAACTGTATTCAGTAGTACATCATACAATGTACCATGGCGTGTATTGTTTATGTGTGCCAGGCCTTTGCGCTGGCCGATCAGGTTGACAGGGGATATCTGCCCGGAGCCATGCTGCTAATAAACTGCGAAGGATCTCTCCCTGGAACTAACTAACTTCAAAAGGTAGACTTGATTAAATTTCCATCGGGCAGTTCCGATACACGTCCAACTATGTATAAACAATTTGTCAAAGTTGATCACTTTGGAGATGGAAAGAGCAAAATCAATAAATTTTATGATTAAAACAAATAACTTTTTAAAATTAATAGTGAAATACTGAAACAAGATAAACAGACATAACACCGAATATTATGTAGATTTTTACGTCAAAAGTATTATAGTGATTTATTTTTGGGGTATTGCGCCGTGTTGCGCTACCTCCTTCTTTAGCTGACTTTTCAGACAGCGTTACAGTATCCATCATCAGGACAGACGGATACATACATATGGCCGTTGGACGTTGGCTAAAGAAGGAGGTAGCGTGACACGGCATAATTCTCTAACAATATTTCAAAGTAAGTCATCACAACATTTGCATTAGAAAAAGAGAAAAAAATATTGGTGCAACCAGGATTTGAACTTGAGACTTTGTAAAAGTCAGAAATCTCCTTTAGCCATTGAGCAATACGTCTCAGGTTCAATGCCAACTGAGAATAAAGTCAACTCAACACCTCCTTGAAAAGTCATTAAAAGCTATGAAAAAAGTTATTTTAAATTTGCCGATAACCCCAACCTAACGTAACCTAATCAACCATTTTTTATATTTTTTTTCCACTCTAAATGACTTATCTGAGATGTTTCATTCCGAGTTGTCCGGTCACCATTCAAAGTTAGCCATCTAGCCAAAGTTAGCCATTTTAAAACCTTGCTTGAATAATAATTCACAACGAGGTGTGTAATCACCGCCCCAATTATTGGATAGCCAACACCTGTTCCATAGGCTCAAGTGGTTCGTTACGTTTGGTGACTTAGCAGCAGGCCTGGGTTCTTGGGGTGCGTCTTACCACTAACAGCGTGGCAGGCCAAAGACTGGTTGTAAGAGACCTTTTGATCTCTCAGGCAGATCTCGGAACATCGCCTTGCACATAGGATGGATTCGTAGATAGACGTCCGTCACTCCTGAACACAATGACCCCCAGATTCATGACCACCCCTCGTACCATTCCCCTTCCCAGAACGTCCTCTCCTTCATCTCCTAAAAAGACCCTTCACACAACATCCCTGATGGGAATTGTTTTCTTCAGAGCCACCTGTGTGGAGCTAATGTAAAAAATAAAATAAAATTGGTGCAACAGATTTTCGAAATCGGAAACAGAACGTATCTGTCTATAAACGTACGTAAAACAGACAGATGTAATGCCAAACGGTCGAGTTTAACAGGACTTCGCTACGCTCGGTCAATTATATTATAGCTCTTTGGTAAGTAATAGAAGTTTGAACTGAAAAATAGTCATCAATTCAATCTACGCATATGAAACAGCACATTACATTATGTAGAATTGGGTTTCGAATTTCGATCCGAAATCTTTTCATTCCTGTATCATGTTCATGTGGTACTCGTTTCCAAGATATAGGGCCTTATACTCCAAAAGCACGTTTTCTGAGCTTAGTACCTGGGATGTGCTTTGGTTCCTTCTATTTTCCGATAGCTGGTGGAATTGCTGATCTGAGAGTCGGCCGTCGTGAATTTTTGTTTTCTGAAATACGTAACTTGGAAAAATTAGATGGAACTATTCCGACATGAAACTAATACAAGTTTCTGTTAACTGTGGAATGGAGAAGAAATTTCGAAAATCTGCAGAAAAAAGAAAGTCAAAGTATAAAATAATATTTAATTAAATGAAGACATTATGAGCGAAACTCAATCGAAAATCTGGAAACAGAAAAATCAGAAAAAGATATTGGCACCTCTGGGACTCGAACCCAGGACCTCCCTACTTTCCGGGTTGGGCGCTCTTATCCACTGAGCTAAGGTGTCGATATCCGATTCGGTCACTTTTAACTGTACACCCATATTATCTTCATTTTTCTTAACGCATATTTTTTTATTGGCTGCCATCTTTATGAATGATTGCAAGATTCAACTCGAACTAAATGCAATCTAGATGGTGTCTGGATAAATTATTATCCATTTTTTATTTAATGTGCGACATCTATTGACTCTTCTGCAAGTCTGGGATGAATATTATTATTTATTATTTTAACTTTAAATAATATAAAATAATAATAAAGTTAAAATAATAAATAATATAAAATAATAATAATGAACTAGCAGTAACCACAACACGGGCATGTGCCTAGCATGGTGGTCGAAAAATCTCCGATTCATGTAACAAACAATTCGGAGAGATTCTCAAATTCACAAATCCGTAGTACTTGTACCTGCCAGGGGCACATCTTCATGATCTGCTGTGGCGCCATCCTTTGACGAATTCTTGAATTCGAAGCCAAATTACAACGATAGCTTTGTTTGAAATTTCACGTATGCAGATGTTTATATGGGGCGGCGCGTACGGCGCGGAGTCAGAGATGCACTCGAAGCCGGATTCCGAAATTTAAACCGTGCAGACGCAAGGCTATTAATACTGTTTGATCATTCTGATTTCGGTTGTGGGTCTGTCTGTGAGTGAATATAACTCTGGTTCAATGAACATGAAACTGATTGCGTTGATTGCGTTAAGAATTTAGGAAAGCGATAAAGTAACTACGTACAATATCATATTTTAGAAGAAAATTATACAAATTCTCATTTTAAAATTGGAACTGATGTGTTCAGATTGCAGACAAGCGATGAAGTAGCTTTAAAATTTTTTTAACAGAAAATTATTATAATTCTATGCTTGAAATATATTTCATTTGTTTAAGTTTCTTAAGGTTAATCTTGACAAGTCAAGTCAGATTTCATGAATTCACGGATTTTATTTTTAATTTTTTTATATGAACATCGCACATAAGCTCCAGCTGCTACCAACCGCCAAGAGCCAGTGAGACTATGGCTTCCCCAATTGGGGTATGTTGTGAGGCTGAAAGTAGTGGAGGGGGGAGGAGATGGGAAATAAGAGGGCTGGAAAGTACTTAGCAAATCAGATCTGGTCACCAAACACGGCTAAAGCCATTTCAAGCAACGTTTTGATTCTGCATTGTAGTCTTACACCGGAGCGATACTGTGAGTGTCTTTCTCGAAACGTGCCACAAATATTCCCTCTATCTTCTTCAAATTCAGCAAATTTATTTTGTGGCACCATTTTTATTTCAAAATTAAAAAAATTTCTTTGTCTTGACCATTTTTAATTATTTTATTCTCTAAAACCGAGATGTTTCGAGAGCGATGCTCCCTTCCTATTTTACCCCTTAAATTATTTTGAATGAGGAAATTGTGAAATATCATAAATAAATCCATAAAATTTACTTGGGCACGCAGAAATTTTTCCCTCGCGACCTTCGGATTTCTAGACAAAAGGCCATCAGGGGTCTGCTCTGTTTAGCTAAAATGCAATTATTATCATTTCAACAACTCTAATATTCCATTATTTTTCATTGGTCTAGATGTCTAGAACAAAGTAATAATACAAATGTAAGGAAATACTTAATGAAGTAAGGATGTTTATAGCGCAAATAATTATACATTCGCCAACCTACGTGAGAAAAATATAAGGAGATAACTAGTTGGAAACCTACGCGAGACCCAACTAACTTATTCGTTGTTGTTCTACGGAACAGGAAGTATGATTATTTTATAAGAGAGGAAAAGAGAGCGGTCAGGAGGTATAATGACTTTGTAGGCAGCGACCGAGCGGTCACAATACCTTCCTGTGTAAGCTTATTTATTTATGCAGGAGTGAACTGGCAAATAAGTTGAATAAGAAAAAAAAATTACAAAAATTTTTTTAATCCAAGTACTGCAAAAATTATGTCTGTCAAAATTTGTGAACACTGACTATTTATAACATTGTGAAGTAAGAATTTTTCATTACAGAGTTTTTTTCTGTGAGATGCCGAAGAATGTTTGAAATCAAATTACTTGGAACATTCGTTCAATCATATCACAGTTATTATCCATGATAGTTGATCCGCTGACAATTATTGATCCCAGGCGTACTTGTATACAATCTGTAGTCGCTTTAGGGAAAATACGTTTTACCTAATTACACAAAATATAACTAAGTGACGCCGCGCCGTTGGGATGTTTAGAGAGGATGTACCGCCAAATAACAAAAGAATATTATTTTGTTTCAAAATGCATCAAGGAAAATCTACTGCTCTATTTACTATATGTACCAGGTACGAAGAAATTGACACTGTATAAATTCCTTTGATATTCATACTTTGAAGTCGAAATGAATATATTTACCTTTGAAATTGGTAAATATGCACAAAAAATTATAATTTTATAGTGAATACCATTTCGGGGTTCAATTGTCGGGGGATCAATTGTCGGGGGAACAATTTTCGGGGGATCAATTGTCGGGGGATCAATTGTCGGGGGATCAATTGTCGGGGGATCAATTGTCGTGGGATCAATTGTCGGGGGATCAATTGTCGGGGGATCAAGTTTCGGGGGATCAATTGTCGGGGGATCAATTGTCGGGGGATCAAGTTTCGGGGGATCAATTGTCGGGGGATCAATTGTCGAGGGATCGATTGTCGGGGATCAATTGTCGGGGGATCAAGTGTCGGGGGGATCAATTGTCGGGTCACCATTACCAGCATGTAATAGCTTGAAAATCCGTCGCTTTATTTGTAGCACGGTTCTTATTCTGTAGAGATGACATACAAAACCAAACATCAAATAAGCGGATGATATTATTCTTTGAAGATTTGACCGTTGATATAACTAACACTCATTGCTTATCTGAAACTAAGAAATAGGAACCTAGTTGGTAAAGAGACGTTGAAAGACATCATTTTTACCTGGCTGTAATATCTGGTTCCATGCCAACTGAGAATAAAGTCAACTCAACACCTCCTTGAAAAGTCATTAAAAGCTATGAAAAAATCATTTTAAATTAGCCGATAACCCTAACCTAACGTAACCTATTTAACCAATTTTTTATTTATATTTTTTTATCACTCTAAATGACTTATCTGAGATGGTTCTGAGTTGGTTTCATTCCGAGTTGTCCGGTCACCGTAATATCTATACGACGTCCTCCGTCACGACTAGCGATCCGGAGGTCGCGGGTTCAAATCCGGCGTGCGCAAGTAAATTTTATTTGATTGATTTGTGTTGCCTTACAACATACCATAATTGAGGATGCCATAGTCTCTCTGACTCCAGATGCTGTAGGTCTCTTTTACGGTATTCACATTAAAACAAGTACCCTTAGTCAGGTAAACAACGAATACAGTCTAATAAAAGTCTTCTGGTTGGGGGATTAAAAAATTTGGCGTAAAACGGCGTTCGGCTTATTTGGCATTTCACCACTATCGCGTGTGAACCACACACAATTATTTATTCTTAACTTTTTTATAAAAAAAAAAATTGAAATTGCATGTTTTTTCCATCCATTTTTTTTCTTACTGTTATTATTATATATAAAAATTGCAGTGTTTTTGGTTTATTCCATATTATTCCAATTTTGCATATCGCAAATTTTTTCAATTTTTTTTCCTTAACTTTTTTAATTTTTATAAAAATTTGCAGTACTTACATGTTTTTTTCAAATAATAGGAATAAGGTGGATGGCCATTAGTGTGATACCAAATGCACCAAAGTGTAATCAAGATTGTCGTCCAAGCCTCTATTAATTGCATCCATGTACAGTGGCCCTCCGCCATTGATTCTACATACTTTTACATCAAACTCATAACTTTCACTGGTTTTGGACGTAGATCGGCGACAGTTCACACTCTTCCATGCCTTATCTACATTTGTTTACTTTATCTATGAAAGGTTCTGCGGTAGCTTTGGGAGAAAATATTTATGTTGAGGCAAAATATTGACTTTTTTATATTAAAAAAATCAGGATTTCCCCTCCCAGCCCTCGGGGCGTTTCACCCCTGTACCCGCGACATGCGGTAAAGCGGGTGGGCTGTATTAATTTCGTGCTAACATTATAAGAAAGGGGTATTTCAGCAACTGGCTTTTAAAGTCAACACAGTCTATTTGTTTTTATTTTCGTAAGGTCTTTATCCAAATATACGATATTTTGCACTCTTATCCGAGATCCAGTCGTCGCAATTGAAGTCCATAAGACCTGAATGAATTTTGATTGATAAGATGCTTTTTATTATATTTATACCTTATATTTATATTTTGAGGAACTCCACGGTTATATTGGCATCCACCTATGGTCTGGATTCCCACAAACCTAAAAAAATCCGACTCTATGCAAAAACGGGCGATCCATTTTTTGATAGATTCAGCAACTAAATAAATGAAAATAATTTTTTAGAGCAGGAAGGGAATATAGTTTCTGTTCTAAAGGTATTTCAATGGAAGATGCTCCGAGAAACGAGGTACCATTCCTACACTATTCCCTCGACACCGGTGCACGGTCGAGAAACACGTCGAACGCGCGCCCAATATTTGTATACTGTTGACATTTGTCATACGAGAATTTGTCATTGTCATATAGCAGCACTAATAAGCGTAACTACATTACCCACTCTCCGATACAACGACTTCACACCATGGGGGAATAAGTACTTGGGTGATGTTGACATTTTCAATATTAACTTGGCGAGTTTTGTGGATCATCTAAAAAAATTATTTCAACACTATCACTAAACACAACTTGTAAACCAATAAATTATCTGTATTTCTCTGTTTATGTTTATGTGTTTGTATGACTTGTTGTATGACTTTTATCTAATGTAGTTTTATTTGTGTTATTTCCTTAGTTTCAAAGTATCTGTCAAATTAAAATTACACTACAAATCATGTAAAAGCCCGCAGGGCGTCAAATAAATAAAAATAAATAAATGACAGTGTCATGTCGAATTTGCGATTTGTCGTATGACTCCTTTCGACTTTCTACATCCCATCATGGCCCTGCAGGAAAATATTTTCCTCAGGAACTCCTGTACGGAGTTCATGAAAAAAAATACCAAGAAGAAATACCTACTTTTATCTCCCATTTTTGACTTAAAGCATTTTTTGTTGAAAACATGTTACTCGTATATTAAGTTTATCCTTATTTTATTGAGTTTTATTTTTAAAGTCATATTTTTTTTGGTTAAGTTTAATAATCATTTCTAATTCATTCATTTATTACCATTGTCGGGTCATGATCTACTTACTGTATCTAACCTATGAAAATAAATACATACCTGAATAACTTTACTCTAATGTCCTGTACGTAATTACACTATTGTCCTAATGGTGACCGGACAACTCGGAATGAAACCAACTCAGAACCATCTCAGATTTGTCATTTAGAGTGATGAAAAAATACATTTGAAAATTGGTCAAATAGGTTACGTTAGGTAAGGGTTATCGGCTAATTTAAAATAATTTTTTTCATAGCTTGACTTTTCAAGGAGGTGTTAAGATGACTTTATTCTCAGTTGGCATGGAACTTGTCCTAACATGCTACATCTAATCATTTTTTACATTAGCTCCACGCAGGAAGCCCTGAAGAAAATAATTCCCCTCAGGGCCTGTATCATCTTTGGGGATGTGTGGAGGATCTTTTTAGGAAAGGAAGGAGAGAAAGTTCTGGGAAGAAGAAGGTATTAGGGATGAGATGAATCTGGGGCTCAGTATGTCCAGGAATAACGGACGTATGAATCCATCCCTCCCAGTGTGGTACAAGGCGATGTTCCGAGAAAGTATAGTTAAAAAAGTCGATGGGACTCCCTCAACGATTCTCTTCCGATCCAGTCTGCCATGCTGCAGAAAGGCAGATGCATCCGCCGCCAAGACCCAGACAAACCTCACCCCATGAACCCGGGCACCTCTGCTAATCAATGCCCCCCTGCCTACAATGAAAAATCAAATGACGTAAATAGGTACTGCTATGAGCAATTCAAATTTCGAATCCTGTTAAGACAAGTAAATATACATTTCAAATGATAGCTCTGAGTAAATTACTAATTTAACTCCAAAATTTAAGTTCAAAAATTTATTTTGTAAGTAATTTATTAAAACTTGTTGGCGACTGAAAGTTTCTGTTCATATTTCGAGTAGTTTCCAAATAACCGAGTCGGTTACAAAACTTATCGGGTACTTCAAAAAGCTTTCAAAAAGTCTGAATCTCATTTTATTCATTATATCTAGAAAGTTGACATTTTGCTAACAAAAGGTTAACAAGCAAACTTCATATTGCGAAGGCATTTCGGCTCGGAACAGGAAATCCGGAAACTTTCAGGCAATTCCTCGATCAGACAATTCAATTTCAATACGGGGAACGCGCTCACAATGCAAATTGCAACCGCTGAAAAGTGGAGTGGAGTAGTTAGGTGTTCTCAGGTATGGCGGGCGGTTGCCAGGGGGTGTGGAAGATAGAAAAGGGGGTATGTTGGCCATCAGATAAGCTGAAAGGCGTACGATGATAACTCCATTGCTTTAAAAATATTGCATACTAAATACTACGATTTATTGAATTTGCAGTTACTTTTACTTTGTGCAGGTGACTAGCGATCACTAGATTACAATAGATTCGAGGAACAAGCTACTTTGGAACCAGTTCCTATGCCATTTCCTGTCTTGGCTACTTTGAACCGGTGACTAGGGATCACTAGATGATAGTGGATTCGAGGAACAGGTTTATTGGAACCAGTTTCACGCCTGATTAGGGAGACAAGTGAAATCTGATGATGGACACTGTAACGCTGTCCGAAACGTTGGTTAAATAAAGAGGTAGCGCAACACGGCATAACACCCCAAAAAAAATAACGAAAATACTTTTGGCCGTGAAAATATAAAAATGTATCCAATCTCACACATTTCAAAAAACAAATTATCAAACTCCTTCCATGACACTTCGTAGAGAACAGTTATGTAGCTGCTTTGTCGTACCCCTTATTTCTCTGCAGGTTATGTATTATATTTGACACTACTAAGTTTTATATTTCATTTTGATTGTCATTATTTCTGTTATCACTACAAGCATTTCCATCTAGTAACAACTAAATATTGATTACTCATGCTGTGAACATTTCTAATTGGAGTGTTAATATCTATGTATATCCCAACGGCAATTCTATTATTGTAATAATTGTAAGCATTCTATAAATGTTTCAAATAATAAATAAATAAATCTCTCACTCTTGCTCATAAGTGACGCATGCATCAGAAAGAGTGGTTACAGAAGAGCTCTCGGTATATCTCAGAAGGACCGTAGGTGAGAGAGCACCAGAGTTTGAGAAGGAACCAGGGGTAAGTTCGGCCAGCGGGTGATTTGAACAAATAAGATAACATAGGGTGTGTAGAGTGTGGGGTGGGTTGGAGCGGGTGAAGTTGCACATGGTTCTAGCACCAGATGTGACTCCGTAATGTTCCGCGGCGGTATTACAGTTCCCTGTATTGTGCAGGGAGCTTTTATGTTTCTGAAAGCACCGCTTATTGTTGACTGAGAGATAACACTTCATTCCTTGCATTCTTTACAATCCGAGTTAGAGATATGCTAATGGAATCTTCCGTTCACGTTCCGACTTTTGTGAAGATAAAAAGACGACTCAGTAATTTTAGGAATGTAAAAATTTTCTCTTTCCATGGTGGAAACATCGCAATAAATTCGCGATGTGCATAAGAATATAATACCTTATGTATACTTGCTTGCACATAAAATGAAACGACGACAGTAGGGTAGGTACTTGTATTATGCAGTACAAAAATTAAATTAATATTTGAAATCACTGTAAAGAGAATATTATTTTTAATATCGTGAACCTTTGAGATATTTTCAAACTGTAACAGCAATATAGATAATATATAATAATTATTACAGATCATCGTGCGGCCAAGAGTTCTATCGAATGTACAATTTTTTTTAATTTTAACTACACACATAATAAATTGTACTAGTGGTCGCTCAACGGTCGAAATTAGATCATAATTAATTTAAATTAAATGTATTTTTTATGCATAATTTAAAAAAATATTAGCTTCCTGCACTCCTTCTCTATATAAACTATAAGTGTGCGAAATTTCATACTCCTCCGTCCGCGCAATTTTCGTAAAAAGGGGTACAAAGTTTTTCCTTCACGTATTAATATATAGAAAGAATAGATAGAAGATAGATTATGTGTGTAGTTAAAATTATTATTAACTTTATTTTTTGTTATTATGTTTATTTTATTACACGAGCGACGCCTCTAACAGCACAGATAAGTTTTTGAGTTTGTCGGTACTGACGCGACGTATTGAAATGATTTTTTTATTTATTTAGACGACCTACGACGGTTCCCGTGGTCCAGGAGTAAGGCTCTCGACTAGCAATACGGAATTCGTGGGTTAAAACCCCGGCGTGCACAAGATAATATGTTTGATATTTCACAATTTATTCGTAATAATATGTTGTATATTTGTGGCACGTTCCAGAGTAGAAGATATTGTCAGTATCCCCCTGGTGTAAGACTGCCATTCAGAAATAAAATGTTCCTTGAAATGGCTTTAGCCGTGTTTGATGAACCAGGTAATCCCCCACCATCATCTTCCTCACCTTCTTCCCCTCCTCACTACCTTCAGCCACTGGCTCCAGACGGTTGGAAGCAGGTGAGATTCTCGTACGGTATTCATTTTAAAAAAATAATGAATAAAACACAGGAACCAAAAATATTAACAAAACGTTAGTGAAAGTACGATTTTTTTACTGTGTTTCAAAAATCAGAAGGCAGAAAAAGTTACGAAATAAATATCTACGGATTATTATCATTAAATCATTAGAAAATAAATGCAAACTATTATTTCATTTCTATATGTGAATATGCACGTAAAATAAGTAAAAGTTTAATGAAAAACAATACATGCTTTCTGAGAAACTTTTGCATTTAAATGAACAGAGTAAAGTTTTACATTTAAATGAACACTAGAAATTCCAACTCACCCGCTTGTATTCGTGTACGTACTTCGTACATAAGTTGATAAGAAAATGATACAATTTTAATGAAATATACCAGAGCCAGACCGTATCATTGCCCGTTGGCCGTCCCCGTCGGGTTCCATTAGCAGATTAAATGTAAACTTTATGCTTGACTTGAGACAAAGATGTTATGGGCAACGTAAGAAAGCTATAAACTGAACGATGCATGTGTTTTAATTAAAAATTTATACACTGCATTTGACGTCTTTCTTGGGAAGCTTTTACGATAAATATAAAATAATAACAGAGTAGTGTACTAGGGGGAGTGAACTAAAATAATAGTAAATATAATTTACATTATAAGGATACCAGGAAAGTACCTACACCACTATCAAAGTAAACCACTATCTTATTACCAGCATGCATTTGTTTGCAATCGAATAAAAAATACGTTCATTTAGTAAATATCTGCGAATGTGACGTATTGAAACTTTTGATGTCAATAAGTAGGCGTAATAAGTATAGACAGCTTGGAGGAACGAGTCTCTCGACTAGCAATCCACAGGTCGCGGGTACAAAACTTTTAATAGCGCAAATAAATTTTATTTGATTTTTACTTAAATCTTTTCAATATTCAATATATTACAAACTTTAAAAGAAATATACCTAAATAACTTAGATTTCAATACACCAGCAAGACCAGAATAATATTAAAAATCCAAAAATTAATACCAAGCACATTCAAAACATTTATCTGTGTATCTAGGTATAATTTAGTTCAAACAAACTGCCGTTAAATCTAAACATTATCGAAAATAATCTTGAATTAAAACTTAAGTTGAAAAATTTCCTGAAACTATTGTAAGAGTCATATCTATTATAATTTTTTTTTAAATATTGAAAATTTTCTAAAATATTTTTTGTCATTATCTGAAATATGTTTCATTTAATTTCTTACATGAATACTATAACTGAGCACGAATTCCCTCACCAAATACAAAAGCCTTGTCTCTTTGTTGTGAGGAAAGGCTATTATTATATTCATTAACACTGTAAAACGTGTAAAACAAATGTACTTATTGTAAAAACATACAAATATTAAAAAAAAATTAAAAAATTATCAATTTGCGTCATTCCACAATAAACTATTTAAAAATAATATAAAGTAAATTTGCAGCACATTCCAGAGTGAAAGACACTCTCAGTGTCACTCTGGTTTTATTTTATTTTATCATTCATTCAGAACTGAAACTTTGCTTGAAATGGCTTTAGCCGTGATTGGTGACCAGATCCGAAGAGCCAGGTATTCCCAGCCTCTTCTTTCCCATCTCCCCCTCCTCCCCACTTCGGCCTCGCAACATACCCCAATTGGAGATGCCATAGTCTCACTGGCTCCAGACGGGAGCTGTCGGGACTCTTGTGCGGCATTGACATAAAAAAGGCTGTTTAAAAAAGTATGCTGATGAAATTGAAACAAATTAACCAAACCCAACCTAATTTATCTTTATGCAAAACATAGTTATGTACGATTGTGAAGTGAAAATTTTATTTTTTTGAATTACGAGCTGAAAAATAACTACCACAAATATAAGTGGTATGAGGTATTTTTTCGTCAAGTTTATATAATTCTGCGCATGCGTGCCGAGCTCCTTGTTTGGCACATTTGTCAGATCAACAATGGCAGACAAATTCGAAACCCTTTTCAAAAAAATTGCCCCAGCCGTTAGGGCACATTGATAAATAAATGAATAAACATAAATTGAGGCACATTCAAAGAATGTGCTTCGAGTTCAAATTGAACGTCCTGCGTTTTACGTTTTTTGTACGGGGCTATATAAATTCCGAAATGAGGTCGGACATTTCTATGAATAAATCATTTCATCAAGTTTGTGAACAAAAATCATTGAACCAGCGGTGAAGGCTTTGACAGGGTGCGCAGAGGGGAAGGGCAGGGGGAGAGGAAACACGAGAAGGGAGTGTGTAAAGGGAGAAATAGGGACATATTACTTAATCTGGGACACATCACAACAGGGAAACTTTTAGGCCTTTGAAAAGATTTGCCAAGCGCTTGGATTATGAATTCGACATTATTTTTTTTTTTATCTCATGGCTTAATAAATACTAAATTATTCTATTGCCGTAGTGTCCTTGCTAATATATTTGTTTCAATTGCTTTTCTTTCATATAATAGTAATATCTATGATAATTTATTTTGTGCCGATTTTGGGAAATATCACTTCAAGGGCGATATAGGTACAACACTGGAAAAAAAACTGATATAAACTGTGGTAATTACAGTCATCAAAAACATTTCAGGAGCCTTCAATGCTTTTTTTTCCTTTTCCATGAAAACAATTTCCCTTAGGGCCTATGTCATCTTTGGGGACACTGTGTGCAGGCTCTTTTTAGGAAAGCAAGGAGAAGAAGGTCTGGGAAAGAAAAATATAAGAGGGGTGGGTAGGAAACTGGGGGTCAATGTGTCCAGGAGTAACAGACGTATGAATCCATCCCTCCCACTATGATACAAGGCAAAGGATCGAGAGAGTCCGGCTGGAGTAATAAAAAGGTCTCCCTCAACCAGTATCTCCCGATCCGGCCCGCCACGCAGTAGGTGGCCAAACGCATGTGCCGCCGAAACAAAACCTCACCCTATGAACACGGGCAACCTTGCTAAGTCACCAAACGTAGAGAATCACTTGGGGTGACCTATGACAGGGGTGTTGGTTATCCAACAAATGGTTCCCGCGGCACCCATACCCGTCTCCCAAAGGTTTAAGATGAAGCTATACGTGAAATCCTATTTAGATTAATCTTTACGACGAATCGGTTTACATTATGAACATAAAAAAATATGCTACGGATAAATTGAAGCTTTTACTAGCTTTTCTATGTTTTGGAATTACAATAAAATTATTGTTTACATAACAAAAAATATAAGCGTAAATAAATATAAAAAACTAAGAAACAATTTTTTTTTAAATACACCTTTATGGCTAAGACTATTTTTGAGGTTTTGTATGTTCTAACTTTTTTAAATTCTTATAAAATTATGCACAAAATAAATAAAAACCGTTTTTTCGCTTACTTGCCTCGTGCAAATAAGACGTTCGATTTAAAATTTTAAGGCATGAGAATCGAAATATTTCTAGCGTTTATATTCCTCTTAAAAAACATTAAAAAAAACACATATTAATCTTAGAGTCAGAGAGAGTTGACTGAAGTTTTCGCAGCAGAATGGAGATGAAGCGTCGTATTACAGAAATCAAAAGTATACCAATATGCAGGTAGATTTTTGGATTATTTTATCATATTCACATTCACTTTCAGTATTATGAAAAATAACTCAAAATGATGTGATGATGAGATGGTAAACAATTATCATATTTTGGAATTTTTGAATACCCATTTCCACAATTTTTTCAACGCAAATTGAGTTCTTAACAAGACATATTACATGCCACAAAATGTCACGTTTAATGTCTAATGTCCCCACAAAACGACGATCTGCTTGCTAGAAGCAGACTTTCACAATTTTTGTGTTTGTCGGTGAAACGAATAGTTAGAAAAATAAAGGGATATGGGAGCTTGGATACCTGACCTGAATTCACAACTGGTTAAGCCATTTAAAGCTACGTTACGAATTTGAATAGGCCTTGCATCAGGGTAGAAATACAATAAAGGTGAAGTTTCATACCGCCCAACACCTGGTGAAAAATGACACGTTTTAACGGATTAGGATGTTGGTCTTGCACCTGGAAGTCACTAAATATATGGCAGAAAAACAGTTCATAGTCTCTAGCAATGATTCCAATTAAATTGGTGTTCTTTAAATGTGGATAAAATTAGAATATCATATGTTCACTGAATATATAATAATAATAAAAATAATATTATAAAGAGGAAAGATTTGATTGTTTGTTTGTTTGTTTGTTTGTATGGAATATGTTCCGAAACTACTAAAACGATTTTAAAAATTCTTTCACCAATAGAAAGCTACATTATCAGCGAGTAACATAGGCTATATATAATGGTAAGCTCTGGCGTTATGAATTTTGTATAAATGAAAATGTGTGTATTTCATATATTTTTGCAGAAGGGAGGAAAGGCGGGGTGAAGGTGGGGTTCGTGGAGAGGGAGGGGAAAGGCGGGGAAAGTGGAAGGGAACGGGGACGCATGAAAATTACAAAAAAGGATAAGAAGGGAGAGTCAATTTATTTAATTGAATGGCATAGCAACGCATGCCGTGAACCAGCTAGTTTATTATAAAACAGAACCAGGTATAATGATTTTTTAAGTGAAAACTTTTTAGCACCCTTGTGATTTGAAACTCGATGAAACGAAAACCAGCGATAGGTACTAAAAAGAGACAAACATATTCATCTATAGGATTTAGCCTGCGAGAGAGTGAGATAGTATAATCGGTCTCCCCTTTGTGCGGTGCTTCGTAGCCTTTTGGTCTCCTCTTTGTGCGGTGCTCCGTAGCCTTCCCGCTCTTGCCTACTTTAGTTTTCTGAAGGTTTCACTTCTACCGCGTGCGAATTGCGCACTTTGTTTTTTTGTTCTCATTCTGTAAGGGCAAAAAAAGAATTACAAAAAAAGTTAGATGACAAGTTAATAATGCAGGAAAACAACGTGATGATTTCTACTCAGTTATTATTTATTACTATTTGGTTTTCATTTTTATTTAATATAAACGGTATATAAATACCGTAAATACGGATTACCTATCACAAAATCATAGTTAAATAAGAAATAATAAAGAAGAGTACAACAGTAAATTGTGGCCTTTGATTAAGAAATGATACCAAAGATACATATAAAATTCGATGGTGCATATAAAGTTAATACAGATTACAAATATTTGATAGTGTAGTATTTTGAAATAGACTGAGACTTACATCAGGTAGATTCCGAAAAAGGAATGATTTAGTTTGGGATAACATTCCGTACACCATCTACCAAAAAACAAGATAAACCTTTAAAAAAGCAATAATACGAAATTTAAAGGTGACTGCACCAGGGATGCACTGAATAAAAGGTCCATAAAACATCTAGTAAAGAACCATAAATTCAAGGTTTATATCGGTACGATTTAGAATGGGGATCTTGCACCAGGGACAACCCAAATAAAGAGAAAGATATTTAAATTTAGCCTTAAAGTTCGCACACCACCCCGGAAAGAATCACTTTGAAATGCAAAACTTGGAAAAGGGCGTTACTGATGTTTCTGTATTCAGGAATAAACATAAATCACAATGCACCGACCAAAATTATCTATCTAAAATAATCGAAGAAAAGACCTTTTTGGCAATGCAATGATTTTTAATAAATTGTCGTTTTTGTGGGTAGGCCATATTTTTACTCTTTTTTTTTTGACGTGGTAATGTCTTATAAATCGATAAACGCCGGCCGCATTCACGCTAAGCATGACTCATTGTCACGCTGTCACGATGTCCAAGCATTCGGCGTTTGTGATGAACAAGCGTTCGGCCTAAGCGTTCAGCGAGAGCGCGGAACAAGCGATGGAGAGGCCCGATCGGCCTAAGCGTTCGGCTTAAGCGTTCAGTTCATGTCGTTATCTCGTAAAATTATCGTCCGTAAACCGACTTTACAGACAACCAAATTTTTTTACATTAACTCTACATAGGAGGCCCTGAGAAAATTAATTTCCCTCAGGGCCTCTGTCATCTGAGGTGCGGTGTGGAGGGTATTTTTGAGGATAGGAGGAAATGAACATTGGTCTTGAAGAGACTCATGTTGTTAGAAGGAGGAAACACAGAGGCCGGCAAATCGTTCCATAGCCGAGCTGTTGAGCATAAGAACGAGTCGAAGAAGCGACCTATTTTCATGTTACAAATGTCAATCGTGTACATATGTTGGGCACGCGTTTGGCGAGTTTTCCGACAATGCACCGGAGCCGAAGGGATTAATGACGCCAGTTCCTCGGAACATCTTCCACTGAAATACCGGTAGAATAAGGATAGCATTCCTACCCGACGCCAGTGCTCTAAAGATTGCAATCCGTTTGTTAAGTTAGGAGAATCTATCAACGGACCGTCCGTTTCTGCACAGAGTCGAGGGTTTTTTTTCAGGTATTTGGGACTCCAGACCAGAAGTGGCTGCCAAATTCAACCTTACACTTTTATAATTATGTACCATCTTGTAAATATCATGAAACAGAAACAATATGTTTCTACGATTAATATTTTACAAAAGTGCTTTTGAAAGTGCACACACAAACAAAGCAAAACTCGAAGCTAACCTGTTTTGAGAATAAATAATAACTAACAAGAGGTAACAAAACTATTGCCGTAATCTCCCAAAGAATGTTATGGTCATTGTATTTAATTGTAAAGAGAATCAAACGAATTATTGGTTTTCTGTTGGTGAAGCACTTTCATACGAATCCACCCTTACTCGTAAATACAACAAATAATGCCATAAAAACGCGATTCAACTCACAATAAATCTGGGAGAGTTTTTCTTCTCTAACTCTTCTTTGAGACAGAGGGACATGACGATAATAATATAATACTGGTACCATCGAAATAGCATAAATAAGGATGGCCCCTGTGGTTTAAAAATAGTCATGCGTCAAGTCTATCAAATAATATTTATTTAAATTAAATCATATTAATATACGCCCATACGGGCTTTTACAAACATGTGACATACATTATAATGTTGTGGAACAGTAACCGTAATGTAAAATGTGATAATTAAATTACATAAAATTCAAGCTAAAGGTATTACGATTACATTAATTATTATTATTGTAGCCTGTTTGTAATTGTATTCTGTGCAGGTGAACACATCTACTACTTCTGAGAAAGTATTGCCAACTATATGCAATCAATGATATTGTTGTTGCAATTAAAAAGAATTTTAGTTTTTGTTGATATGTGGTAGTTAATTAAACTTTTTTTTTTTTTTTGACAGTTTGATAATGCCTTCAGAAGGCGAAACAGCTGTCACGTGTAAAAATAATTACCTAGCAGAACTTGTTTATAAATAAACTGTTTTTATAAATTGAATAATAATATTATTAAATATATAAAAGAAATTAAAAAAATTCAAATGATGTTCTACAAATTAAACTTGATAACAATAAATTAATTAAGCTTGTGGCTAGCGAACAACGCAGTAAATTTGAGATGCAATTATCTACTATTGGCTATTCGTATGCCAATAACACTGGCCTTTTCTAAGGCAATTTACCAACGACCGATGTCGAATGAAAAGAAAATTTATTCTGTTTCCGATTGCCGTCGATCTACAGTTCGCGAATTGTTTCATGATTGCAACCCACTTTCCAATAAATAGCTAATTTTGTTAAAAATGTGAATTATGGTGCTCTGATAATTGTTTAATAAACCTGTAAATAAAATGCAATGCTTATTTGATTTGCAAACAATACACAATCATTCGTCTCCACAAGATTAGTAAATCAAGGCTGTCTGTAATACCATAAACGAGCGTATAAGACCAGAATCAAATTAACATCGATGGATAATATGATTTAATATATTAGTGTCAAGAGTCAACTACGTGTTTTTTCATTGTAATTGTATCACTGGATAATATATATGGCTTAGAATCAGGGATGATCCCGCGTTCTTTGAAGATAAATATGATTTATGCTGAACAACACTCAATCACAAAACTGTAATGCCTCTAAGCGATAATTTAATAGCCAAACACTGCAGGCGTACAGGTACAGTGCACATTAAAATAAAACAGGAACTTGATCAGCGGTAAACAAAGATTAAAAAAATCGTAATCGAATAATCTTCGAAGAGCCTCATAGGCAGCCTTATACTAAAATACACCAGCATAAAATAAACATCAATATTCATGTGCAATGCGATCCAAACTGGGATTTATGTCAGTCAATCAATTTTCAGAATCAATATTTTTGTTATAAGCTATACACCAAAAATTATGGAGAAGATTACAAAATTTAAAAAAAAAAGAAGTGCAAGGGAAGAGTTTCACTATGTTGTGACGTGTGTCAAAAAATAGTTACTGAACTATCTGTAGGTGACATTGAAGATGACGATGCTCAATGCAGAATCGTTAAACAGTTGAATTACTCTGTTTATTGGCGCATTCTGATAAGAAAAAGTTCTCGCTTTCGGAGCATAGTACCGGAGATTAGCTTAAAAAAATGTTTACCCAAAATTATTTTTCGGCAGGCTTCTAAGATATTAAGATAAAGCATTCCTGTTAAGAACAACGATGGATGAAGGAATGGGTATTATGTATATTCTCTCATATACAGATAACGCATAAACTCTTGTAAATTTTTGTACTCTTTCTATTTCTAGGATATGGTTTTGTTCAGAGGGGGCCCAAATAATGTAAGGATGTATATATTATTATGTAAGGATGGATATATTCCAGGATGCTGCGGACAAGTGCCTCATATGTTCTCCGTAATGCAATTCCATTAGTAAATTATTTCGCATTACGAAGAATAAATGAGCTTATGAGATATGTTGCTTTTGGCTTTTTGGATAGTGATCAGATCTAAGAATTGAAAAGCTGTGGGATTAAACCTGACGACTATACATGACAAGTATTGGTAATTCTTGTCATGTATGTAAGGCAAGGACCATCTCGTATTTTCTGTGTCATTGCCTGATATGGATAGACTACAGGGCGACTGCTTTAGATTTTACATGAAAACATTTTATTATTTCACTATTTTTGCGTCTGTCAATAAAATTAAATTAAAGAAACTCTAGTCCTGGAGTCTTATTTTTCAGTATTCAGAAACGGATTTCACTTTGATTTAAATGATATATTTGTTCATGTCGCTTATACCGTATTGCCATTATTTTATGTGCGCGAGAAGAGTGAGTTAAATAAATAAGGTTATATTAAATTTGACAAGGTTATAAAAGACCGGCGGAGGACGAATCATGAAATGAAATTAATGAAAACAGTTTTGTCCTGCCCTTTAAAAGTTTTCTTTTGAAGATGACAAATAGATAGAAGGGCGTATCGCGACCTTTTATGGCGACTTTCTAAATTCAGATTTCGGTTAGTTATTTTAAGACCGAAAAAGTTTTTTCACATTTAATATCAATTTAGTTTAAAAAAAAAATCCTTTGAAAGGTCTCCTTCATGAAGAGCAATCTCCAGATTTTTTTGCAAACTAATTTAATTACACTGAAAACCAATTGTTCAGAAAAATCTATCCAATGTAGCTACTTTCTACTGACAGACAAACGTGTGTTTTTTCATTTGTACAATTCGCAATTAAATTGTGCCGATTCACAGTGATTCACAGCGACAGCCTCCGTGGTCGAAGGGTAAGCATCTATACTTGCAATCTGAAGGTCGTGAATTCAAATACCTGCGTGCGGGTGTAAATTTAGTTTGGTTGAATTATTTTATTTCACAATTTAATTATTTAAAGTAATATAAGGTATATTTTACTGCAAGTTCAAAAGTGGAAGATACTTTCAGTATCGCCTTCTAAACCATCGTTAACAATTGAAACTTAGCTTGAAATTACTTTAGCTGTGTTTTGAGATCAGATCAGATTAGCTACTTACTCCCCTCCTCCTTCTTCCCCATCCCATAATTGTAACTAATATTTTTATATTACTTGCGTGGCACCTTTCCCTTATCCCTCTCCTCCCCTTACCCTTCCCAACCCAAATCCCTATTTTGCAGTCTATTTCAGTTATAATCACACTTATTTTATTGTTGTGTATTGGTTTATCATTTGTTGAATTCGCATTTGTACTATTATTATATTTATTTAATTGCTGCTTACTTCTGTTTTTCTTTCATTTTTCTTAAATATTCTAGTTTACATTCAGTTAGTCTTGTTTCTAAATACCTATCTGTGGTCTGTTTTTTTTATCATCGTCTTATGTTATTGTATTACTAAGACTGTTAATGTTCCTTAAATAAAAACATAAATCCCCTTTCCCTCGCCATTACCTTCAGCCTTACAAAATACCCCAATTGGGGATGTCACAGTCTCACTGACTCTCGGCGGTTGGGATACACATAAAAATACAATAATAATTTTGTGGTATGTGACATGTTGCTATGAAACAGAAATTCTAGTTAACTAAGCTTAGTTTATACCTGGTTATAATATTTTGTTATACCTAGGACAAAGTTACCAACAAAGATGAAATATTGGAGCTCGCCATGAAAGTTAAAACAAAAAAAGACAATTTTAAAGTGAACTAGGTATATCGTTCTAGCTTATATTTACCCAGTTACCTGTATTTTGCTTAACCAATACCTGGTTAATTGTGTATCCTTACTTAAGTTAAGATTCTCACTTATATATACTAATAGTTCTGTGTATGGAAAACTGCTTAGTGGAGTGTTTAATAATTCAAGACCAAAAATTTCTCCGAAATCATGAGATTTATAAGTAGGTACATTTTATCCACAAAATTATTAATCGTTCTACATTTGAAAAAGTAATCTTTTCTGAACTATTAAAGCGGTCACCATCTTGAATCGGAACCGGAACGTAACAAATACATTTACAGGCAGATGAAATGGTATATGGTTGAGTGGGGCCACAGGGTTTCGTTGACCTCAGTCAATAATAACAAAAACAGATATATTATGTTGATAATTAATATATATTCATGTTAATAATGCTGAGCAGGTATTTTAATTAACTTTTTTGCTATTTCTGCAGAGGGAAACTACGTGAGGCGCATTAAGGTAGGAACTGTATGAAGGAATTTATTAATTCGGGTCTCGAAAAGGCCCGGATTGTATGAACGAGGAATAACAGATGCCGAAATATATTTTACAGGTGCGCCTACATTTCTTAGATTTCGTTGTATTCAGTTAACTATGCACGCTGGTACCACAGGTTTACTAGTTTATTGTATAGGTAGGTACCTACACACTTGGTTAGAATTTGTAAGTTGATTTAAAATTACACACTTCAGCTCAATAGTGAGAAACAACATTTGGCAGCCTTTAAATCATACGAAAAACCTCTTAGTTATGTTAAATAACTAAATCTTAGTTATAATAAACACGATGGTATAACTTTGTTTAATTCCACTTTTTATTTTCTTATCCAACTAGTTTCGGTTCAACCTGAACCTTCTTCAGGGAAGAATAAAAATATACTGTATATTTTTATTCTTCCCTGAAGAAGGTTCAGGTTGAACCGAAACTAGTTGGATAAGAAAATAAAAAGTGTATACCATCGTGTTTATTATAATTATATATTCCCACAATGTGTTTGCTACATGTGAAAATTTAAATCTTAGTTACTAGATAGGTACGTATATATTATTGTCAATCAGTAGATACAAGTAAAATCGACCGGTTAATTGATGGTACCCACCAAATTGTCAAATTCCCATCCAAAAAACTTGGGTTCTATTCCCTATGTTAAGATAAAAGAATTCATAATATGCTCTTTAAAAATATACGGCGCTAGTTTAATTATTTAGACAAAACATACTTTTGCAAGTTGTGCTTTAAAAAATTAGGATCAATTGATTATTTCTCTTTTATGAACACCGCACTAGAGTCCCAACTGCTCGCGTCTGGAGCCAGTGAGACAATGGCATCCCCAATTGGGGTTTGTTGTAAAGCTTAAGGTAGTGGGGTGGGGAAGGAGATGAGAAGGAGGGAAGAGGAAGGTGGCTATTCAGATCTGGTCACCAAACACGGCTAAATCCATTTCAAGCAACGTTTCAATTCTGAATGATTGCCTTACACCAGGGCGATACTGAGAGAACGTGCCGTAAATATACCATATATTATTTTTAATTAATTAATTGAGAAATAACACAAATTAATCAAATAAAATTTATTTGCTGCGTCGGGATTCGATCCCGCGACTTTCGGATTGCGAGTCAAAAGCCTTACCGCTCGACCACGCCGGCCGTAAATTTGCAAAACAATCATAAATAAATAGTTTTGTCTAAAAAAGCAACTCAAATCTTTCGAGAAAAGCTCACAAATACAATTTTGAATTGAATCACGGATTATTGGATTGAATCAGTCAAACAATATTGTATTTATAAAGAAAATTTAAAGAAAAGTTTCTTTAAAGAATTATGTTTATTTATGAACAGAACTAATTAATTCATATAATACGATTAAGTTTTGAAATCCTTTTAGTATCATCTTGAGTAGGTACTCCACGATTGCATCACCAAAATTTTCTGTTTATGAAATCTGGGAATATTTAACTTTCTCGGTAAGAAAAAACGTGAAATAAAAATAAAGTATATCAGTTCTTTTAATTACAATTCAATCACTTAAAATCAGCAAGAACAAAGAAAATCACTCCCTTCGCAAAAAACCTGATTAATGGTGTTTAATTTCACCTGTAACTTCTGTCTGAATGCCTTGGATCTACCAGGCGAACACAAGTACGGAGTAGTAAGGAATTCATTGTGTGGGCGTCGGTGCCGTGCTGTGCGGGGAGGACGTATCACGGAGGCTCACTCTCCTCCATTACCTGATTACTCCGGGGATCGGGAGCGCAGCAATAGGGGAGGGTCTGTTGTTGTAGGTTGTAACAGGCACTCCGAAAACTCTCGACAGATTTACACCAAGTCCGATAATATCACGTTGCTAATAGATAGGAGAAATAATAAATTGTTGTTCGTGTTTCTAGAGGTTCTTTAATGTTTAAGGGAGTTTTTTTAATGCGAATACCGCACAAGAATCCCAACTGTCCGGAGCTAGTACGCCTATTGCATTCCCATTTGGGGTACGTTACGAAGATAAAGAAAGGTTAGGTTAGGTGAGGTTCGTTAAGTTTTAGTTTCAGGACGTGTTTAATTATTTACTTATTTTTGAATTTCACACCCGGTTGGACCTTTTTACATGTTATTTTTTTTTATTTCTTTTTAATTATAAAGATCATCTAAAAAAGCACAACAAAATATAATAAAAAAAAAACAAATCATAACAAAATCAAAAACAAATTAAAAAATAAAATATAAAACAAAATACAAAACCTTATCATAAAAATATATTATAAACCTGTGAAAAATCACGGGTAGCTCGACAAATACTACCGATTTTTAATGCAAAATAATTTTCTATTAATAAATATTATATTACAGACCTACTTATCGATGTATTGATTTATTTTATTAAGCAACACTTAAATTCAGAGCAAATCCGATATGTAATATATTTACAATTTCCGAGAAATGTAATATATTTTACACTTTACATAAGAAACACAATATTTATACTTAAATTCACAACTATATTTTGTATACTTATTTATTTATTTATTTCTATTCTTGTACATACACTTTACAAATAATTACATAGTTTACATAGATAATAGGTTATTAATAAGAAAAAAACATGTTAAAGATCCGTAACTGTATGTAAATAGGTTAGTCGTAGTGTTTTGTGAACACCTCACTAGGCGAACCTGTGCTGAGGTGTTCCCATGTTTGGGATTAAGTGCTATTCTGTCGACCTAAGTAGAAACACTGTATCCTCCTTGATATTGTCAAGAAGGGCACTGTGGGTCGACCCATGGCGGCAGTATCCTACACATAAATTAAAAGATTAGTTTCGATGGGGATCTATATATACAGTTGTTCTTAGAATCTAGATTATGAGTAAGATAAATAATAGTCTTGATAAACGGTAGATATATTTTTCTATGGACCACGCGCCAATGGTATAATCACGGATATTGTGGTAATATTTTCTGTCTCGAAACAAAGTTTATTTAATTATATTTTTTTTATATTTGGGATGGGTAATGTTTGGTTAGGTGTTATAATTTTTTGAGTAAATTGAATACCTTGTTGTTTGATCCAGTCTTTTATGTGTTTTTTGAGAACTATGGTAGATGAATTTGTAGTTAGTAGTTGCTTCAGTGTGGTGGGCATGCAGTTATATAGTTTGGTTGCGTAGTACTTAAAGTTTCTTTGCCCGTGTGAGGTATGAGTTATCGGTATATTTAGTGTTTTATTTGTAGAGGCCCTGGTTTTAATTGATAAATGGGTTTGCATTGGAACGTGGAGTTTATGTTGGAAGAAGTAAAGTAGAACAGATTTGGCATACAGTTGTCTTATTGTCATGATGTCTAGTGTTTCGTAAATTACATTTGAGCTTGTGTAGCGAGGAACTTGGAGGATAAGTTTGATTGTTGCCTTTTGAATTTTTTCTATTGGGTCAATTGTTGTATTCGTTGCACTTCCCCAAGCCAGTATGCCATAAGAGATAATGGATTGACAAAGTGAAAAGAATATGGTTCTGAGAATTGTTCTTGGAAATATGTTTTTAATTGACTTTATGAGATGCATGACTCGTTTCAGTTTGTTTGTGATGTAAGATATGTGGTCAGTCCAGCGTAAGTTGGCATCTATTATAACTCCAAGGTATTTAGTCTGATTAACCCTTTCAATTCGCTCGCATTTACATTTACGAGAAGTTTGACCACAGTTATGTAAGATAAGGTCTGTGTGTGGTGGAGGTTGGCCTCTTTGTGTGATGCTGTGTGTAATATAATTGGTTTTTGTTGTGTTAAGGGTAAGAATGTTGTTGTTTAGCCAATTTTTGACCACCGATAAATTATTTTCGGCCTTTGTATATACCTCATTCCATGTTTCTGCCTGGCAGAGAAGTACTGTATCGTCAGCAAATGTTACGATTTGACCATCGATATCAATGTCACATAGGTCGTTAATGTAAATAAGGAACATTAAGGGACCAAGAACGCTTCCCTGTGGTACTCCATATCTAGATAGAAGTGGCTAGCTTGACATGTTGTTAATTTTAACTTGTTGCATTCTACCCGACATGAAGCTTTTCAGTAAGTCTAGTTCTATGCCACTAACACCGACGTTCAAAAAACTAAAGAACTTTAACAATACTTTAACAATACTTATATAATTATTTTATACAATCGCTAAAATAAAATAAAAAATTACATTAAATTAAAAATTACTAAATTGGTAATTATATATAACGGCGCAAAGATACTATCTCAATGATAATTCTTTTTTCAAACCTTCTTCAGCAGATGGAAGCTTCTAGAATTGATAAAATACAAATAAATAAATTCCAAATAATCAAGATGTTTTCACATTTGAAAAAAGAATCTTTACTGAACATCTAGTCAAAGTCAGCCATCTTGTCGAAATTAGTCATTTTGTCGAAGTTAGTCATCTTGTCGAAGATAGTCATCTAGTCAAAGTTAGCCATCTAGTCAAAGTTAGTCATCTAATCAAAGTTAGCCATATTGTTGAAGTTAGTCATCTAGTCAAAGTTAGCCATCTAGTCGAAGTTAGTCATCTAGTCAAAGTTTGCCATCTAGTCGAAGTTAGTCATCTAGTCAAAGTTTTCCATCTAGTCGAAGTTAGCCATCTTTTAGAAGTAGGGTTTGCTTGAATAATGAATTGGATGTAGCAGATTTTCGAAAACATATTTAACATATTTACATAAATATAAAATGCCATACGGTCGAGTTCAAATAAGAAAAGCTGAAACAGCTTACATAAGGAACGTGTATACAAGGTGCAACAGCGCGTACCTGGAGGATTTTATCCAGCATTTTTTGAGAATATTTGGAGTAAAAAATGTTGATGTTGATGAATTTTTTTGTCCGATGATATTTTTTTTTCAATTAAAAACATTAAAATATGTTTCCATACACGTCGCAAAAAAATGGCGCGTTTATAGCCTAGGCCTAGCGGTTCGCTAGGTGAGCGTAGCGTCTCATTCTGGCAACACGGCTACACACGAAACAGGGCGCGTATCGCTTAAGCACGTCGCGAACAGGGACCGGATCAGTAGCAAAAAATATTATTTTTTTATTTTCAATAGATAAAAAAAAAATATCATTGGTAGCAAATTGACATCTATATGTTTTACTCCAAATATGCTCAGGAATCGCTGGTTAAAATCATTCGGGTACGTGCACACCCTGTACAGATACATTTAACTTGCAACTCATAATCATGGTGGGAGTACCTACGATGTTATAAATACAGAAATAACTAAAACATACTAAAAATAAATAAAAAAATGTCCGATGAGAGCGCTGATGTTAAAGTTTTCTGAAATAATAAAGGAACTAAATAAAAGAAATAAACTTTATCCTACGGTGAAGTAGAAATATGAAAGTTATTGTACGAATAGAAACATCTTTCAACTTATTATTATGCAAGAGATAATACAGAAGAAAAATTTAGTTCGGAAGAAGTTTTCTTTGCATCATCAGAATTCTGCGAAAGGGTAAACTTAATAGATTTCACTATCTGCTCTTTCACAGATGGCGCTTATTTAATTATTTTATCGAAAAACGTTTTGCGAGATATGCTTTAAAATATTAGGATGCAATACCCACCCGTACACATGCAATATGAATAAGTAGTTTTATACGTATACGAATAAATAAATGAAACTATTTATTAATATTCGAATGGGCATATGGGTATTGGGTATGTATGGTCAACCATTGATTGGATAACCGACACCTCTGTCATGGGTCACCCCAAGTGGTTTTCAACGTTTGGTAACTTTGGTAACTTAGCAGGGGTAGTCGAGTTCATGGGGTGAGGCTTGTTCGGGTCTTCGCGGTGGATGCATCTATCAGCCAGGCCAGATCAATCTTAATTTTTTAAAGCATAACTTGTAAAAGTGTATTTTCCTAAAATAATTCAAATGGTGCAATCTTTGAACGTGTAGATTATAGCCTAAAAATCCGTACCTTAAAATGGTATTAGAATACATATTTATTTAGAATTACAATACACATTTTCGATACCACGCAAGAATCCCAAATGCTCCTATCCGTCTGGATCCAGTATCACCATAGCACCCTGTATCAGGGTATGTTGTGAGGCTAAATGTGCCGCGAAGGAGGAAGGATATGAGAAAGACGAAGGTAGAGAAGTACTTAGCTATTTCTATTGAGAGCTGGACACAAAATACATCTATAACCATTTCTTAAGAGTGATATTTCACAAGGGAGATACTTAGAGAATCAAGCACCCTAGAATGTGCCACAAATTTTACAATAGAGAACTCCAGTCCATTTTTTTATTTTTTTTATGAATAATGACCTTCTAACTTAAATAACTGCATATTTATTTTTATTTTTATAGTTAGTTTTAATAGTTAAAATAAATGTCAAAGTTTTAATTTTTCAAGATCCCCTGAAAACCACCGTGACGTCATCTGGCCCTGTGACGTCATCTGGCCAAAAGTTTTAGTTATTTTCAACAGATGTTGTCATTTTGTATGGAAAAAGTGATGAAACTATTCAATAAGTAAAACGTTATTTAGGCGTAATTATTTATTTATTATATTATATTTATTATATTATTTTATTTTTCAATGTTATTACGGGAGATTGGTATAAAAATTGTTTGATATTATTATTTTTTTAGCTTTACGAATCGAAATCAATATTAAGGAAACCGAAGCATGAATTTCGTACGGAACTGGAATCAGCTGTTCGACCGCCGCCATTTTGAATTTCAGCATTGGAGCGTTTTATGGAAGCGGTGACGTCACGCCTCACAAATTCAATAATACCAACTTGATAGGGTGTTTAATGAACTGTTTTAAAATGGACTTTTTAATATTTTTTTTTTAAAACTGGGTTTAAAATAACGTTAAATATTATTTAATTAAACTTATATATTCAGAATCAGCGTTTATTGATCTATATGAACATATTTTTTTAAAGCTATAATATTTTTCACTGGAGTTCCTTATTGTTAGAAACGTTTTAATTTAATAGTATTAATTTGAAGAAAATGTAATTAATCTGTACTTATATTAGAATATTATGATCAGTTATCCACCTGCTAGAAATTCCTCATCATTTCGTAATAATCATATTGTGCCCAATTCGGTTTCCCTCTAGATTAATATAATATTAATCAAATCCAGCTGTGGAATGAAAATTCCGTCGTACGGTCATTAACCTAATTTATGTATGATTTGGGAAAACGGATTCAGGAAGGAATTCCCCTTACGCTCGACGATATCTACATCGAGCCCTTAAATAAACTAAATACCCTTCATTTACGATATTCTCTTATACGAGTACCTTGAATTTCTACATTATTATATTGATCGTGTTTTACTTTAATAATAGTAATGACTTCAATTTTAATGCGAACAAAAAATGAAATGCTTTTAAAGTGTGGCTTTAGCGAGAGTCGCCTCAAGGAAGCTATAAAATTCGTCAAATGACCAAATAACTTGAGGCTAATGTCTTAACATTAAAACCAAAAGTTATGTAATTTTACAATCTGCCATCAATGACTATGAATCTACAGAGTGAAGTTCAACTAAAGACAAACCTACTTTACTATATTACAGGGTGTTAAAGGACTTACTTGACTTACTTTATTAACCAGTGATTCCTGAATTAATTTGTGAGTAAAAAATGTTAATGAGAAGTTTTGGTCTCCGGTGATATTTGATCGTATTTTATTATATACTAGCTGGTACCCGGCGTGTGTTTCAATTCCATTCAAATAAATAAATTGTTTCTCCCTGCATGTCCTTTTACACGCGTCTCCATTCCCCTTCACCTTCACCGCCTTCCCCGACCCTCGTCACCACTCCTGCGAACCCCACCACCTTTATTACCCTCCCCCTCCTTCCTTTCCTTCCTTCCGCTAAAATATATGAAATACATTATTTTCACGCGTGTACTATAGTAATTTTTTTATACAAATTTCATAACGCTAGAGCTTACCTTTATGTATAAAAACCTTTGCAGGCGTACGTACAACAGATCACCAAAGTTTCATTGCAATCGGAAGAACTGTATGGCAGCGCATAAAATATGAACAAACCAACAAATATTGATTTTTATAAATAAGATTTAGTTATATAGGAACATCATAGCCAAGAATATGTGTGGCTGTGCGGTTTTTTGTATATAATATATATTTTTATATTTATTTATATTTTATTTATTTAATATTTGTATGTCTTTCACAATAAGAAAACATTTTTTACATTTTATACAGTGTTGTAAAGGAATATAAAAATAGCCTTTCCTTAACATAAAGAGGCAAAGATCTTGTGTTTTGTGAAGGAATTCATACTCAATAGTATGAAATCATGTATGTAAATATTAAAATATTGCAAATAACAACAGAAAGAAAAGTAAGAAAAACTCAAGATATGTATATCAAAAAATTGATTTCAAGATTCAAAAGAAATAATTTATATATAAGCTCTTACAATAGTTTTGTGTGTTTATCTATTATTTTATTCCGAAATTATTGAAATTAGATTTTGAAATATCACCCATTAAAGCAGAAAGTATAAACCAATCCTCACCAAGCGATATGTTTCTTATTGGACCTATATTGTAAATGAAGACCAAACGAACACACGACTATATTAGCGAAACTTTGCAAATATTGTCTTCATTTCTAAATATTACAATTTGAGGTTTTACATATGTGATGTCGCACATTAAAAATAAAATGGATAAAAATTTATCTAGACACTATCTACATAGCATTTAGTTCGGGTTTGAATCTTGCAATCATACACAAAGATAGCAGCCTATAAAATATGCGTTACGAAAATGAAGATACTGTTGGTGGTTCTTAGTCGAAGTCTGATACAGTTCAAAATGACCGAATTGGATAGAGACACCTTAGCTTAGTGGCCAGAGCAGCGGCCCGGAAAGCCGAAGGTCCTGGGTTCGAGTCCCAGAGGTTCTAATATCTTTTTCGATTGAGTTTCGTTAATATAGTCTTCATTCAATTAATTAAACAAATAACCATTTACCGGTTAATATGTAGGTACAGTCATAAAAGTAAGAAAAATCCATCATTTATGTTTAACAACTTAATAATTAATTATGAAATTTAAATGTAACTGTCTTGCGTCAGTTAGCGTTTTACATTTTCTTATAAAGCCACACATTTTTTTAAATTTATTTATTTACAATTTGACGACATAATATAATATAAATATTTCATATCACTCTCCTAATAAAGCAGAATTCTTGTGTTTAGGAGAGGACAACTATCTTTTTTTACATCTAGTTAAATTTTACAAAAACTGTTAGTAATTTTACAAATAAAGTAAAATATAAGTTAAGTAAAATTAATAAAAAATAAAAGTAAGTTATAAATGGTAAGCAAAAAAATAATATCAAACAATAAAAAAAGTTATGAGGTGGTATTAGAGAATTTTCGTATGATTTTTTTTTGTAATTCACGGTTTTCCTGCGATTTTATATCTAAACGTAATTTATTGAATAATTTTATACCCTTCCATATATAGTGATGTTCGTTCGTACTAATGATACGGTTAGTCCTCCAACAGAAATAATTCTTTTGATAATATTTAATTGTGGAATATTATTTTTATCAAAGAAATCTTTATGTAATTGAAGTAGTACAATTTCGTCATAATTTTTTGTGAGAGGGGTGTGAGATATATCACAATGGAGAAAATTACGCTTTACGTACACAGATAACTCGTTCTGGATGCATAAAATTCTATAGCATCATATATCCAAGTCGATATTCTCAATAAAAAAAGTTCTTTAAATTTTCTACCAGGTTAATACAGTCGGCTGCCTGCGAAGGCTAAAATTTATGACATGTATTTTGTTTTTCAATTTCCCGCGGGATCAGGTTAAAGGAACTTGGTTAGGTTCGGCAACTAAGCTGTACTACACCGGATACTTTCAAAAGATTTATGAATGTTGATCATATTGTGTTTTATCTATATCAAACATTTTCGATTCCAACTTATCGCAAATTTTACCTCTCAAGCTTGTTGAAGTAGACGTAAATTTTAACAATGTACCTACCTACATTTTGGGAGGTGGGTATAGGTATCGCCGCCCCGGGAACCATTTAATGAATAACCAACAACTCACTTCAAGTGGTTCACTAAGTTTAGACTTAACAGGGGTGTTCGGGTTCATGGGGTAAGGTTTTTCAAGGTCTTGGGTAGGTCAAGGTTGTGGGAGTCCCTTTGACTTCTCTAGTTATACTCTCTCGGAAGATCGCCTTGCACCGCAGTGGGAGGAACGGATCCATATTTGACGGCCCCCGTGATCCCGAGGTAAGACTTTAGAATCACAATACGAAGGTTGCGGGTTCGAACCCGGCGTGCGCAAATAAATTTTATTTGATTCATTTTTGATATTTCACAATTAATAATTTAAAATAATATATACAGTAGTAGTATTATTTATATTGTAGTATATTTGCGGTACGTTCTAGAGTAGAGTAGAGTGGAAGATGCTCTCAGTATCACTCTGGTGTAAGACCACCATTCAAAATTGAAATGGCTTTAGCCGTGGTTGGTGACCAGATCTGAATAGCTAGGTACTTCCCCATTGTCCTCTTCCCCATCTCCTTCCCCTCCTCACTATCTTCAATTGGGGATGCCATAGCCTTACTGGCTCCAGATGGGAGCAGTTGGGGACTCTTGTGCGGTATTCGTATAAAAAAAAAACGTTCGTTGAAGACCCTGACCCCAAGATTCCTACCCATCTCTAATAACTTTTTCCTTTCCAGAACTTCCTTTCTTTTAAAAACACTCCACACAGCATCCCCAAAGATGACCTAAGCCTTGGGGAGAATTATTTTCCTCAGGGCCTCCAGTATGGAGCTAATGTAAAAAAAATCTTCCACATAATATCACAGTAACAGAACTTAAATAGAACTTTCACAGAACTTGAAAATTAACGTTGAAATTTGATAAATTGTTCAAATCTGTGTTACAACTGGCACAAGTGTATATAATATTAACAGCTAAGAACTATGAATTTTCATTAACAAATGTTTAACAAATTAATTTTCAAGTCTGAAATAATGTACGTAATTCATTAATATTTCGTATATTAAGCGCTTTAAATCATTGGTATGTAAATTTGCTGGTACTAAATTAGATAAAATTATGTTAACAAGTGAGAACTTTATGTATAATAGGATATCACACAAATAAAACGTTGACATTTATATTTGGTGTTTATCATTCTCGATACATGTTGAAGTCCTCGGGTGCTATCCGAATAGTTGGTGGAGGCATTGCTGGGGGCGTTGGCGGGTAGGGGGGTAGCAAGGCCGTATCGACCCGCCCTCCCCCCACCGCCCCCGGCATGCTCGGGTCCGCCACGCCCCCTATTCCCGTCCGCCCCCCGTCCGCCGCCCCCGGCCGCACTACGTCACGAGACGTCCTTTACCTTTATCGCACCCTGAGCGATACTCAGCGCTCACCTGCTATCAAATTACGATTCCCCTGTACTTGTGACGATTGATTTCTATTATGTTCAAATGGCGAATAAAATGGAAGAGTTTGTATTGTAAACGCGGTTTGTGAAACACCTTCCTGTTTATGTACCCCTAGGGGGGAATGCTGCCTATCTGCCTACAATGTATCTTTAGTTACTTTGGCCACCTTAGAGATACTAGGAGTCTCTGGGAAAGGGGAAGGCAAAAGGAGCTGATCACTCCAATGCGCTGGAGTGATCTGCTCCTAGCGAACACTAAAATAATGCGGGAATCTTAACGACGTTAGTGAAAAAAGCGTGTACACGAATAAACGCACGCAGCCCGGCGATTGGACGGTCTTACGGTCGAATTCGCCCTAACAGGCCCGGAAATTTGATCTTACCGCCGGGTTTATTTTAATTAATTCTGAATATTATTTTAATTTAATTAATTCGTTTAGAAACATCTGCAATATTACTAATATTGCAGATGTTTTTAAATGAATTCCCCCGAAAGTTATTAATTCATCGTCTAGAAAAAATAAAATCTGGTGCTTACCACTATCTTTATAGTTGAAAAAACGGGTTATAACATTTTCAAACCATTGTACGTAAAATATATTAATGGTAATGCATTGATTTTATTAATCTTAAATATAAATAACTTACAACCCGGTTTAATTTTTTTTTTTTAATTATAGTTACGAATTCGTCGGAATTGTGAGTTTTGAGCAAACCACCATTATAAGGGTATAGTGCCGCTTTAAATCAGGTAGCAGTGTAAATATTATGTTTGAGAAAACTATATTTTTATTCATAAATATGTTGAGTAACCATAAAAGAAAATCAGCATTTTAAAAAAGCCGCTTTGATTTAGACGAATAATCATCACTTAAAAATGAGTAAATATGTACATTATATGGATGCACAGCTTATTTGTGTATAAATATACATTTGTCAGTAGTTTTTCTCATGTTAAAATAAATGTGTAATATTGCGGAATAGCTTAACGTAGAATCAATAGCGACGCTAAACGGGTTAAAATTTCGCAACTGTTGAAAAATAAAGACCTACGTAAGTGACTGTATAAAAAAGGACTGATTGCAAACATGCTAACACTTTAAGCTGCACTATTGTAAGCGTGTGTTTTTTTGCGAAGTGCCTATGCTGTTTAAGCATCGGGTTTGTTCTATCTTTATACAGTCATCACCTTCTGAAAGGATTAAAGAGAGATGGGTATTAATGTTGAAGACACTCCCCCTTGAAGGATCTACAGATATTTTTATATCGAAAAAATACTACAAAATATTTTTACCATCCACGAAACGTTTAATTATATAATTTCTTAAAATGTTTAACGAAATAATTATTTCCTAGAGACATTAGCGTATTTATCTGGAATTTTTAATGTTGTTTTTTTCAAATAACCATTCGACATGATTAATTTATTAATGTTGTTTTCAAATAACCATTCGAAATAATTAATTTTACTTTTAATTAATTAATTTGTTAATGTTGTTTTTCAAGTAACCATTCGAAACTCAATGCTTTTTTGCAATTCAATCAAAGACGAGGAATTAAAAATTATTTCATTTTAGAAATTGCACACGTATTTTGTATTGCCTTACGTGTCTAAAATGTTGATTTTATGTGAATACCGCAAACGAGTTCCAACCACCCCCAACCTAACGTCATCTCCAAGGTAAGTTGGGGAGGGGAAGGAGATGTGAGAGAGGAAGGTGGGGAAGTACCTGGCTAATCACCAAACACGGCTTAAGTTATTTCAAGCAGCGTTTCAATTCTGAATCGGGTTTTACACCAGGGCGATGCTGAGAGAATCTTTTACACTGGAATGTACAATAAAAATACCTTGTTCTATTTTAAATCATTAAATTATGAAAACACAAATCAATCAAATAAAATTTTCTTGTTTACGCCGGGATTTGGATCCGGGACCTTTACCCCTGGACCACGGAGGCCGTGAAATTGTTCTTGCCATATGATTGTCTTATAATATTATAAAATATTAAAGCGTAGTTCATTTTTTTTGCGGTGGAAACTATTTTCACAACAGAAAATTTACATACCTACAGCACGTCATGTAGTATAAATCTGTTGAAAGTAAAATCGTAACATATCAATAATTTTCATACTTACAAATTCTTGCATGTTGTCAAAGATCTCACGGTTTTATGAAAATAAAGTTTTTATGTAAATCGATGCTAAATTGATTTATTCCTAATAAATAATTTAACATATAAAAATGTATAGTCATTGGTATTAGGTATCTGCAGAATAAATCAAATATCTCTTTGGAAAATTTTTAAAATCAGCAATTGTAATGGGGAAAAAACGCCAAAATGTTTTTGAGGGAAAATCTGCCACCTGACGGATGTTTTCCAAAGCTTTTTTTATCGTCAAAGGGTATTTTAGTTAAGACTCAAACCAGTGAAAATTTTCAGGAAGATTACCGACAAAAATTATTTACAACGTGGCGATAGTTTCGGTATTTGAACATAGAGCTCCTTGTTTAAAACAATTTTTCTGATTTCTCGTATCTAAAATTAAAAAGTACCTCACTTTTCAGCAGTAGCGTACATTACTCTATGATCAAAGGCAGGCTTCAAGTTCAGGAATGAATAATTTTGTGCACCGAATATTTGAAAATGACATCATCCGCTGATAAAAATTATTGTCGCCAAATAAACTAGTAGTGCTGTGAACAGTAAATCTCACATCCAAAAAGCATATTTCTAATTTTATCTTATGTAATAAATAAATTCTAAATTCATAAGATTTAAAAAAATATATTTGTTATTGGCTCGCCAACATCATCATTTACAACAACAATTTGTAGATAGGCACTTAAATAAATAAAAATAATTTAACTTAACTTTTAACTTAATAAATTTTATTCAAAATTGTTTATTTGTCCAAAGAAACGTCAAAATGCGAATAAAAAAGTCGAAGTAAAACAGGGCGGTTTCACATTTGTAAAAATAATCTGTACTAAATAATTAAAACTGCCACCATCTTACACCTCGAACGGAACGTATAAATGACAGAATGTCCAGAAAGTTGAAATGCCAAGCGGTCGAATTAAAATAGTAATTTGTTACGCTTAGTCAATATTCTCGAGTGCACAAGTTTCGGTTGAATGCCTCGGTGTTTACGGATGAAACTCGAAAATTTCGAGATGTTTTGACTTTTGACGTAAATTTTGTGGGTTAATTTTATGCTCTGGTATGTAATATTTACCGAAATACGTTCCTTGAACAACAAACTACACCTACAAACAACTTTACTTGCGTTTATTTGACAAATTGATAGGTTTATCGATCTTTTTATTACCCGCGGCGCACCCAGTTTGACAGTTGAAAATCGCGGGAGAAGTGACATTTAGAAAGTCAGAGAAACCATTCAAAATAATAATTCGAGAGGCTAGGTGTGTTTCTTATATCTGTTACGTTAAGAACAAGAATGCCTCAAGCAATTCTGACCTTGTTCTTCATACATTTTCTTTATACGTAAGGTTTAAAACCTCATATCAAAAAGTTTTTATTTTATTTTTTTATTCGGCTATAGGGCGCGCACCGGCGTGCCAACGGCACGCAACCTGTTATGGTGATCCACTAGTCCTTGAAAAATTCGACATCGGAATCTCCGCCTCTTTTTGGGAAGAGTTTAAAAATACTTGAGAAGACTATTTTGGAAAGGTTGGAAAAGGTACTTGAGAGTCGTTTTCCGCAGGTTGATTTTGTAAAGACGTGTAAAAACATTAACTCCTTTCGTATTCATTGTTTATCATAATAACAAAGAAAATAAAAATCGATTTCACGGAACATAGCGACGCAGAGCCTATTCGCCACCGCAGGCGGGGCAAAGCCGATACAAAATGCACATAGTCTTTATGCGGACGGCAATTAATTCTTATTTAGCGGGATTTAATTCTTATTTCCAAATTCCAATTTGAATGCTGCCCTTTTCGATACATGGCGATAAAAACAGTGCGAAATTGCATTGTTTTGTTTTCCTTTGTGAAATTCAATATTAATATTTTCCGATTATTTTCTGAAGAACTTAATATACCACACTATATAGTGAAACTTATCCGAAAATGGATTCGTTAGTAGGAGATTTTGGCCTTTGAAAGTATTTTTGTATAGGCTACATTATTTACTTACTTTATTTTTTTGTAAACTTTATTTTTTTCCAGACTTACAAAAATACTTATAAAAAATACTCGATTATTTCCAAGATGTGTTCTACTCGCAGTATTTATTTGAAGTATCTCTAGGTATTAGTATTTCTAGGCGATCAAACTTTCAGACCAAAAACACATGATTTTGTATGATTTTGCATTATTTCGCATGGCTTCGTTGCCGTATTGCCGTTATAAAACATCTTTTAACTTATGTCAATGATTCGTTCGGTTTAAGGTTGGCACAGGTTATTAGCATTCATGAACCGCACGCCACTGTTTATCAGATGTTAATTAAAATTAGTACTTTTAACGTCATTTGAATTGATAAATTTAACTTATTTTATTTTACGCATTAACATTTTAATATCAATAACACGAACTTATGCGCAATTGTAGCAAAAGTATTCTCTTTACTCTAAAACGATGTTTATTTTCATATCACTTCATAAACATTGCCTACATGTATTTACTTTGTTCAAATGTTTGTTAATTCCTACATGACAACAAACGAATTGTCATGCTTGCTCATTTTAAAGGAAGGTCATTCGTTCGCTAACGTAGGAACCGAATAACATTTAAAAAATGTTTAATTCATTTTTAAAAAATTATGATGAAACAAAGCAAAACATATTTCTTTTTAACGGAACGTAGCGAGGTCCTATTTTAATTTGTATTTTTGGTTTGTATTTCATCTGTCTGTATATTTGTTAAACGTTCCGTTTCCGGTTCGGAAAATCTGCGGCACCCAGTTTATTGTTAAAGCAAGTCCTACTTTGACTAACCGGCTATCGCTGATTAGGTGGCTAACTTTGACTAGGTGGATAACTTTGACTAGATCACTAACTTTGACTACATGTCTAACGTTGACTAGGTGGCTAACTTAAGACCAGAGGTGGCTAAATACACACTTAATATAATGTCTTGTATGGTAACAGTGAAAATAATAATCTCGGTAGTAAATCAAAAGTTGACCTTGAATTTTTTTGGCCTGAATCTTAATATATATATTTCTTCTGTCCGTGTGAATGTCACTGAACTCCTCCTAAACGGCTGGACCGATTTTGATGAAATTTTTTGTGTGGGTTCAAGGGGATTCGAGAATGGTTTAGATTCACAATTTGGTCCACTGGAAAATTTTCTTTAAATTAATTTTTTTATTTCTAAGGAGTTGTTGATTTTGGAATGTTTTACATTGGATCCGGCAGACTGCGCTACCATGTTTTTTGTGTGTACCAAGGAATCACGAAAAATGTCTAATTTATCGTATTTTTCACCCAAAGATATTGAAATACAAGAGACATGCTATGATGGCCATCATGGTTTGAATACGGAATGCCATATAATGGGAATAGTTTGAATACAGAAAGAATTCGTTCAGTAAGTTGATTTTTAAAGGTGTGCAGTAGTACCTATTGGTTAACAGTATAGTTTGAATACGAAAGAATTCGTTCATTTATTTGATTTTTTGAAGGTATGCAGAAGTATTGGTTAACAATATCGGCGACGCAGTTTTTACTGGGTGGGACTGAATCGAATATTCAATATTATTTTATTTTAATTTTAGTTCGTCCCGACAGTTGTGTACAGGATAACGTCTGTCGGGTCCGCTATAAATAAATAAAATAAATTGTGGAACATTCCAGAACACTCTCGAATGTTGTCCTGAGTCGGGTAAACCAGCTTGTATAAATGTATATTTATTTATTACTAGGCACACTTTCAACGACAAACAATATAAATAATACTACCTATGCTTAGGGTGACTAAAAATGTAAATGGCTTGCGGTATTTAAGGTATTGTATATTAATCTGAATACGATGTATTTTATCAAATATTTATGTTTCATTTAAATTTTAAATTAAAACTAAAATAATTTATATATTAAAACATGAAGTATATACCACGAGTCACGTGTAGGTTGGATAGATATATTAGTACAATTTATTTCATTATTTACACGTTCCATTTATATATTTGAGAGTTCTTGCCTAAAATGACTCTTGAAACCTTTAAGGCCATTGTTGAAAATGTCAAGAGATCTAGAGATCTAGCAGCATCATATCTCCTGCCATACTATGCTGGTCCAAAACGTCCGTTCTCTCGTGTGGAATACAGAGCAAGTGGTGGTGTCGACCGTGGCTGTAGTTGTTCGGTACGAATAATTTATAACATTCCAAGAGATAAGGCTGTCAATGTAATAGTGTATAATTTTAAAAGCTGTTAATGTAAGGGTTCCATTCCTCCTAGATTGGAGACTTTCGAAGCGCGTTTTAGGGAGCAAATCATCACCATGCATTTTCACATAAAGATACCTTACTTTTTTTTTAAATTTGTTCTTATAATTCTATATATTTTTGCTGGTTTGGGGCCCAAACAGCAGAAGCGAATTCTAATTTTGATCGTATACTGTAGTTGAACATCAACGTCATTGCTTTGGACTTGAAAAATTATTCACTTATTCTTATCACAAATCCAAGAAGTTTGAAACACGGTGGTGCCAACTCCACTACATGATCTGATAAAGTAAGTTTGGGATCAAAAAATGTAACCCCGAGATCCCTTATAGATTTCACTGATGACAATATTTCATAATTTAGCTTATAATCAAATTTAATCGGGTTTTTGGAACGCGTATTCGTCATAGAGACACATTTTTTTTTCATTAAAGAAAAGTTTATTCTAGTAATTTAAAACAATCTTGAAAGTCACAAATAATCCTGAACAGTTTGAGATCGTCAGCAAAAAGCAAGCAAGTAGTACTTTGGATGCAATCTTTAATATTATCTATTAATATCAAGAATAGTAGAAGTCCCAAGTTTGACCCCTGAGGTATTCCTGAAAATGCCGGGAATTTCTTCAACTCACCACCAATGCGTACATACTGTGTTCTGTTTTTTTTTTAAATACGTCACAAGCCTATTCTATGGATCTTTCGTAAAAGTAAACGGTCGAATGCCTTTGCGAAGTCAGTTTAAATCAAGTCGGTGCGTTATTGTGCGTCCAATCCTCTTTATGCGAGAGTTCGAGGAGATTGGATACATAAGATTTTTTTGATAAAAAAACCATGGTGATTTCCCCCAAGAAACGTTTAATGTGTTTTTCAGTTTTTCACAAATTACCTCACGGTACCACAATTACCACGCCATTTATCACTACTTCAGAAGCTTAATGAAAAAACAAATGCAGGAGCTAATTTGCAAATTTACCAATCATCATTTAAAATGTGCATCATATCAACGTCATTGTTGTTGTTCAATTCAAACTGTTCAATTCGCATACATATAGTACATATCTCTCCACAGATCACCAATTCTCACACCTACGAACATACTTACAATCATACACACATGCGCACACACACCTATCACAGGATAATCATTAAATGCTACTACGCATATCACAGGGTAATTATTAAAGTACATATCACAAAAAAAAAACATATCAATGTACTTACTGTCTGTTTCTATAATATAAATAAACAAAAATAAAGTTTGACAGCCGACATTGGGGGCTGACGGATTGGTATATATTAACTGAATTATTCTTGACGTATGCAAATAGATGAGTCACCATTATTTATCCAACCTTGAAGATAGTTAAATAAATGGTTCTTAGAATACTGATTACTTTGTTGGTCATATTTGTAAACATAGATGTTTATTTAAAATTATAATTATTACCGTTACTATCGCGTAGTAGTTGATCAAGTTGCGGTTGATAACTGGGAGAATTAGATAACAGTTTAAGGGGGAACGGTTGCGAGGCATGTCTCATATTAAATCTTAATTTTGTGTTTGAGGCCAAAATACTCAACCAAACTGAATAATTATTTTTATAATCATGAATTGTATTAATTAATTGACTTCAAATTCAAAATTAAGTTTTGTATGAAAAAAGTCGCCCAGCCGTTCCTCTATGTATGTAAATGTAATTAAACAATGAAGAAATGTAAGGGATTATAGATGTTTTAAAATTGATTGGATTATTTTTTTTTTACATGAGCTCCACACAGGAAGCCCTGAGAAAAATAATTTCTCTCAGGGCCTATGTCATCTTTAGGGATGCTGTGTGGGGTTTTTGTTTTTTTGAAAAGGAGGAGATAAGGGTTCTGGGAACGAAAAGGGTTTAAGGGGTGGAAAGGAATCTGGGGTTCAGTGTGTCCTGGTCATTCGCCTCCATGACCTAGACAAACCTCACCCCATGAACCCGGGCAGCCCTGCTAAATCACTAAACTTAGCGAACCACTTGGGGTTAAATTAAAAATATAGATACATTGCAAATTGATACATACACTAACGTCTGTATTTGTTTGAAGATACGTTGTGTAGATTGTTGTAATAGGCTAACTGATTATTATTTTTATTTGTGAGTGCAAATTTGAAAATTTTTTTAACCCCTCAGGCTAATTTGTTTGCTTTTAGGAACGACTCATAAAGGTCGTTGTCTCCCTTACTATCAAAGTGAGAAATATGATCTAAATCTAAAGGGTACACAGAAAGAGAAAAGAAAAATAAAGAGAAAACACAAATCTAGAAGAACCAAAAAAGAATTTACAAAAATAAAATTTCAGGCCTATATATTGAAAAATAACTTTGATTTTTTTTAAAGTTATTTTTTCATAAAACGACAAAAAATTAGGTGAAGATAAAGTTTGTAAGTAATACATTTATCTAATAAAATATGTGTGTGTTATTTTTTTCATATACCAGTAATTTTAGGCAGAAAGAACACAGAGTGAGCCATTTATAAAAAAATTTAAAGTTTGCATTAAAAAATTTTATATTTAAAAAATTATGTGGTTATTTCTAATTTTATAATTTGTAAGCATAGTTTATCATCTTTCAAAAATAGTTTTTATTTTTCATACGCTTTCACAAATGATCTATAAATTTCAGACACACACAGCGTTCACAAATGATCTATTTGAATTTTATCGCTAATCAGAAATATTCTGACCTGCTGACAGAATATGGGCGAGGCCTGAGGGTTAACATTATAAAGAAAAAAAGTAAGTACACTTCTGGATGTTTCAATTCAAGGCCAAGTGAAATTGGGAGACAATTAGATATGCCTTTTAAAAGTAAACGCAGATAAAGCAAAGTTTATAAGTAATAAATTCTTATTTACCCAAGTCGTAACTTATCTTCTCATTTGTATGGACAAATGATCATTATCACTAAGAACATTTTCGTAATATCAAAGAATGAGGTATGCAAATATTACGGAAGTCAGGAAAATGTAAATAAAAGAGTTCAGTTGCGGACTAGGGGCATCTTTGCCAAGAGGCTTTTTTATGATAAAATTCTGAATTTGAAATGTTTTTAAAGTTCTTTAATGTTAGTATAGTTTTTGACCTCCATTGATTTAATATTATTCATTCGTATGGGTTTTTTTCGAAAGCAGTAAACACGTTTTGCACCTCGCTTTAGATTTAGATTGTTTAATAGACTTTTTTTGTATTTCTTGGGCATTAACTATGTAACAATTTCTAGACATTTTGTTTTTTGAAGAGTTTTATTAAATGTACATTTGTTACTTAAATTTAATTTTTCCGCGACCGGTTTCGATACAACCGTATCATTCACGAGCAGAATTAAAAAAGTTTTTTAATTCTGCTCGTGAATGATACGGTTGTATCGAAACCGGTCGTGGAAAAATTAAATTTAAGTAACACATGTACATTTAATAAAACTCTTCAAAAAACAAAATGTGTGTAATAGACCGCTATTTCGGATTGAAAAGATGCTTGTAAAGTGATGTACAATACATCATTTTCATTTTTATTATAATAACTATCTGTTATAATATATTTCGTTCCATCATTGAAGAAGAAGATAATACCTAGTAATAAATCTAAACGAAAATTTTAAAAATAACCAAATTCGAATCCAATATCTCTCTTATCAGGACAAGTGCCTTAACCAATTCTACCGAGGCCTCTTATTTTTAAGTAATTTTTGAAAATCTCATTTTTCAAATTCAGGTTTAACAATATTATCTTCGACTATTTTTTACCATATTTTGGCAGCTATAAATGATAAATGTTCGAAGATCTTCTCTTCGCCTCACAACAGTTTTCAAATGGAGTTGCCGTAAAATACACTGACTCATGACAGATGGGATACGAAATATGAATATCGGATATTCGATAAGGCTTTTAGATACAAAATAGATTTTCAATAGGGATGGAAAGTTTAAGTCCGCCACTATAATTGGTTTGTCTATCTAAAGAGATAGGCCTGTTAAGTAACAATACTTACATGGTTCACTGATAAGCATCTTAGGCAGCTCACTGTTTTTGTACAGTCGGACGAGATAGTGCATCACTTCACATCACGGATGCGTTGCTAATACGACTACCACCAAGAAGCATAGCTTTTTCATCGGTACTTCTTTAACTCATAAATCATTTTCAAGTGTGTTTCAATCTCGTTGCTGCATGAATTTCACAAAGAAAAGCTAAGTTTTAGCAAGTGTAAAATCTCGGTGTATTCAAAGGTTATTTTGTTTAAATCACGATGACCAACACTGCTGAAAAATATGAGAGTGAATTGAAAGCTCCTGAAGGAGGATGGGGCTATATAATAAGTGTTGCGTTAGTAGTGAACTTTGTGAGTATTTGTGATTTTTATCAATATATTTAGTGCCTTGTATGGCACATCCTCGAAATACTATGAATTTCTAGAGTAGGTAAATAATTCATAATTTATTCATATTAAACAGGGTTCATACCTTGGTCCAGTATTATTTTATTATATCCAGATTATTTATCTTCCTTTTTGCAGATGACCTTAAGAATTTTAGAATTATTCAAAATATTAATCATTGTATAATATCAACCAATTGTTGATTTGGTGCAGTGAGAACAGAATTTATTTAAATCTCAAAATGTCACAAAGTAAGATTTTGGGAATATGAAAACAAAGTGATCTTTTTAGAATGTCGACAACAATGCTCTTGTGTCATTAACACAAATTATATATTTATTTAATAAGTTATGCCACATAAAGGTAATCACTAACAAGGACTTGCACGTTTTTGGATTTATAACTAACTACATAGGTTATTTGGGAATTGCATAATATTAAGTGAATTATACTGTTATATTTTGATAATAATTGGAATAAAATAGCTAAGTTTGAATACTCAATTATTGTTTATGCTTTATAAAGGACTATTTTTTCATTTCAAGAGCTTTTAGATTATTCAGACGTAGACCTATCCCATTTCTGTGCAGTGCGTCTATACCTGAAGATTCCTTAAAAGATTGATTTTCATCTATTAAGTGTTTCAAATTCTGAAAAACTAACTCTAGTATGTATATTTTTGTACCCTGATGAAGGTTCAGATTGAATCGAAACCGGTTGGTTTTATGTATTGAAGATGTTTGCAATAAAGTGGTATTCAATGTAAGTTATTTTATTGTAATTATTATCAATATGCAACAGTTTCACTTAATATTATTGAAATTCCCAGATAACCTATGTAGTTATAAATCCCAAAATATGCAAGTCCTTATAAGAGATTTCCATTATGTGTTTAACTAATTAAAGCTATGATTGAAAAACCTAAGTCTTTAATTTGCGTGAAGTTATTATAATTATGTGTACCCACATACCTGCGTTTAACAGAGGTAAAAAAAAAATATATATTTTGCCTTTCTAAGAAGTCAACTGGAGTACAATTCTCCCGTCTGGAACCCACTTTTAAAATTTATTAAGAAGCTTTTTCATTTTTTTTTAATGCTTTGATGGTTACATACTTTGTGGGTTTTTCGACCACCATGCTAGGCACATTCCCGTGTTATGGTGATCGAAACTATTGTTAAAGCTATTGTAAGAATATAAATTATCATTTTAAAATGGGTGTTTCAGCAATTTTGTTGAACTACAACGCTCTTTTAAATGATCTGAACATGCTTAAATTGTCAGGCAGAAGGATTTTTATTGACTCGGTATTTCTACATAAAATTCAAATTCCATTACGTAATATAAGTCAGGATTTATTTCAGTATACAAATTCTGGGACTATCTACCATAATATAATATGCGTCATTGCACATGGTACTAATGAAGGGAAACAATTATGCCGAGTCAGTAGACATCTTCAATTTATCACTAAATAAACACAAAAGATTTGTTGCTGGGGCAATTCAGTTATGTACAATTAAAGATAAAAATGCATAATTTAACTATTCCTATCTTCTTCTACTTTGTATGGTTGGGAACAGTTGGTGGAGGTGGGAATTAATCAGCCAGTCGACGGAATCGGGCGTCACTTGGTTCAGCATAGATGTGCCTCTGAGGAGCTGGTGACGTATGGTATAGCATGGTCTGACACAGATATGAAGCCTAAATGGCCAAAGTCATTGCCTTATGCTACAGAAGAAGAAAATGGGATAACATTGTTTCCATGGGTTGATTGAAAAAACAAAAAAGAAAGATTTATTTGTATTATAGATATGCTGCTTCTCTCATATGAACTCTTTCGGTATGCTGTACCGAGATTTCTACCTTGATCTGGGAGAAGGAACAGGGAGCATGACTTTAGTTCAAGGAGCGACATGCGTCGTTATGTCTTTTTCTGGTGAGAATAATCTTCCTTAAAATGAATCATTGAATAACATATTTTGTGTAAAAATTAAGGATTTGTAATACTTCAAAAAATATGAATTACAGGTATATTGACTAACGTAGCACTTAAGAAGTTCACAACCCGTCAAGTTGGACTTTTCGGAGCCGTTTTATACACAGCGTCTTGGTTCCTGAACGTCTTCGTCACACAACTTTATCAAATGATATTTACGGCTGGAGTCATGTCTGTAAGTAATTTTACATTTTCTACTTATAATAATAATTGTTTTATTTGCATAGCGCTGTTTTTTGTGAAAAATCACCTCAAGGGCAATATGAATTTATTGCGAAAACGGTAAAAAAAAATTAAACACATACACAAAACATAAAAACACACAAACCTACCAACAAATTTCGTGATTAAAAGTTTTTTTATTGCAGGGTATTGGAATGATCATTCTCACGGTGATCACCTTCAGCTCCTTCAATACCTACTGGGTGGAGAAGCGAGTGATGATACTCAGCACATGCCAGATGTTGGTGGCATTGGGGACAATGCTCTACCCGATGTTGGTGGAATATCTACTCCAGGAGTATGGCTACAGAGGCTGCATGCTCATCCTGTCCGCCATCATGTCCAACACTATCTTGGCTACCATATGTTTCCAGCCGGTCAAGTGGCATGCTACAAGGAACCCGCACTATCAAGAGATTCCAATAGGTAAGCCAATTATTACCCCGATAGAAGAAACACAGACAGAGACAGACCGATGAAGAGGTGGACTGACTGCATGGGAAGGGATTGGAGTCGGTCGTGAAGTCCTAAATCTGAAGACAAATAACGAGAGCCAGTGGAGAGTATCGTTAGAGGAGAACAAATCACACCCTGGGATTTGTCATCTTGATGATTATGAGTGATATGCATACGTTGGAAGGTTGCTTATCTGTTGTAAGGGTGTAGAGATTTTGATTTGGTTCAAATGGTTCCACATCAGCTTTGAGAAACACATCAATATGTTATTGACCACAGCGGCTAAAAGAGACCACCATGTTTGTGGGAATAGCTCAACTGCAAGGCTCTGGAGGTTACGTCATAGGTAGTTAGTTGTAAAGTGATGAAATAAATGCATTTAAGTATATCTCCATTTAATCACATCCATTCTCAAAGTTCTCACCATAACTCAAATTCGCATTAGTTACATCTCGAATGCATTTGTAGCGCAGTTTTTAATAAAATAATAATCCTCAATTCATTAATGTACCTGTTTTTTACCCTTCATTGAAGTTTATGTACTTGTTTTTTTTTAATATTATTTTGTAGTTGATTTAATGTCTTTCTGAATATTTTTAGAGTATTCTACAAAAATCTTTAAAGACACAACAAATTTACAAATGACCGTCGTAACAGATGAATCCACGAAAGATCGCTACCATCTCGAAATTCCCAAATCAACTCAAAACAGTTCCAGAAGGGCGAGTTATATATCTGTTAGAGACTCTGTGAAAGAAGTGGAAGCTGAAAAAGTTGGAAAATGGTAAAAATTATTATCATTAATTTATTTTTAATATTGGCTCGTAAAGATAGTGATATTCTGTAATTTTCAAAATGCAATCGAAAAAAATGCCAAAAAGATTTTGGATGGCATTATTGAAATATTTCCGATCGCGTTGAGCGACCTCTAAACCCAAGACAACCTTACCTTCTACCCCGATAGACTAAGCGTCTGTAGGCCTCGGCCAAATGAGGGTAGAAGAAAATCGAAGAGAAACAGATGTAAATTGGTAATTTTAGTCCATAGGTATAACAGTCGTGTACCCAAACACTATATTTTTGATAATTATGTCAACAAAGGGAACACGATTAGTACTCACATGTCAAAAGAATCTATTCTCAAAGCTACATTATGCAGATAGTGATTTCTCTCTTATCATCATTTTTATAGTCATATTTATTGTGATTATTGTAGAGATTGTATGTCAACATACATAAGCAAAAGTTTTTCTTTCAGGAAGGCCATAGTAGAGTACATGGACATCTCGCTGCTAGGAGATATAATTTATTTGAATATTACTATAGGCATTGCCATGTCGATGTTCAGCGATATAAGCTTCTTCTTGTTGTTTCCTGTCTACCTGTATTCTATAGGACTGTCAACAGTAAGTTTTTTCAACCCAACTAATTAATTTATTCTGATTCGCGATGACCCTAACCAAGAAAACAAAATATGTTTATTTATATTTTTGTTTTATTTTCAGTCTGAAGTGGCTCTCTGCTTGACTATAGTTTCGGCTGCTGATCTTCTATCCAGAGCTCTTCTGGCTCTGATAAGCAAATTCCATCAATTTCCCAGCAGAGACATTTACTTCATATCCGTTGTTGGTGCAGCAGTTTCGAAACTTTGTAAGTAAAACAAAGGCATTTTTCCCCTTCCTAAATTCTTTTAAGGTTATCGTACACATATCATCCCGGCACCAGATCAGGACCGCCTTATTTCGAGCCGTTCAGTATTCTTTGAATGAAAATGCATACTCCAAAACACACTTATCAAGTAATCAGCAACGGTAACACTTCGCCTAGATAAGCCAGTGAACGACCGTAGTTAACACGCAATTGTCACAGCGGGAATGGCGCCTGGTGACCTCTGGGTGACGGTATAAGCCCAGCGTTTGTTGATTCTCTTTAGTTACTAGTTACTACCAATCTACCATAATAATTTCTAATTTTAAAAAAATTATTCAATGTAGATGTTGAGTGGTGAAGAAATCCACAATATGTTTTAACAAGGCTATGAAATGTTTGGGATTTATTTTAAGAACAGTTAAAGATTTTAAATCTCTTTATTCATTTAATATTCTCTTCGCTGCCTTAGTTAGAAGTAATTTAGAATACAATTCAACTATTTGGTCCCCATACTATAAAACACCTCAATTAAAAATTGAGAGAGTTCAACATAAATTTTTAAGATTCATTAATTTCAAACTCTCTATACCCATTGAACAAATTAATTATAATAATTTAATGAAACTACTTAATTTAACTGACTTATCGTGTAGAAGAACCAATAGCGATCTGGTACTTTTATTCAAATTAGTTAATGGATCACTTGACGCACCTAACTTAACAAAACTAATAACATTCCGAGTATCAAATCGTGACACGAGACTTCCAGAACTGTTCTTTGTGTATCCGCCAAAAACTAACTTTTTCATTAACTCCCCAATCCAAAGACTACATAGGCTTGGTAATAAATTCAGTTCCGTTGATATTTTCATTTATGCTTTACCAAAATTTACATCAGAAATTTTAAAAATTCGGACATAAATTTTATTATTATTATTCAATTTTTATTTCTTTTATCACGTAGTGCGCTAAATCAATAAATTCATGGAATTCAAAGTGATCACTAAAACAATAATATCCATTTAAATGAAGGCATTAACCGAGTCCTGAAAACTGCACAAGTGGAAATCATAATATCTACTTCTTGAGTTGTTGTCTCTTGTGGATTGTACCCCAACTCCAGTTTGGAGTCGGGGTAACGAATGAGGTAACTGAGGAGAGATATGAACTTTTTTTCAGATTTATGGCAATTTTTAGAACCATCAATTTCCTAAAGGGGTGTGAAATTGTGAAGCACGAAGAGAAGAAGACGTCAAAATAACACAATTAAGTGGGTATTAATTTTACCGATGACTACACAATAATTTTACCGACCACTTTTGCATTCAGTTCTATTCCTAATTTATTTTAACCATATCGTATACATTACAAATACGACAGGTCCGGAAGGAGACCCTTGCGGTACACCTAAGGAAATTTTCATAAACTTTCTCAGTCTCTTTTTTGGTAAAGTCTACTTATTAATTGCTTGAAAATTACTCTGTTGCACTTGAAAACTAGTCCAATGGTCTTCACAACATCGTATCATAAGAACCTACTGACCTAACACGGTATCTCATCTTCACAGTGTTCACGCAATGCTACACGTACTGGAGTTTCACGGTGATGACCTTTGTGATGGGCCTGTTCCGCGGGCCAACGCAGCTGACGGCGCCCCTGGTCTACGCGGAGTACACGCCCGAGAAATTCGCCGGAGCCTACGGGCTATGCATTCTCTTTATGGGTGTCACCAACACCGTTCTGCTGCCCGTTTTTGGTTAGTATTAAAAGTATTTTAAGTTTTGGTCGTTGATCCTACGGACTAATGGACTCGTGGAAAGCGGATGTCTACTCAATAGCTTCCTACTTACTCAGTTTTTGGATCAAGTCATACGGGTATCGTTGGGTTTATAGCTTCTTTCGAATAGTGAAATACTTTGAAAAAATCTCCAAACAAGTCGATTTAAAATATTGTACTTGAAGCTGAAACCGAAACCAATCGAATCAAAGAGCCATTTGTGGCGTCGTTCAGTCGGTCAGTTTTCCCTACTATATCTATTACAGTACACCTAGTACAGTATCTTTCAGAGAAGATTGAAGTGATTATGAAAATGAAAGGGCAAAACGAAAAGGGTACTGTTCCAGTCAAAATATTAGAAGAGTATATTTAAAACCATGTATGAATGTGAATGAGGCAAGGAGTATGCCAAAACCAAGTTGTTTGGCGATCCATCTGAATACCCCTGCGGGGAATTGGCGTGATGATTAGTTGGTTAGCAATGTGGCCAAATCAGTATATTTATCGAAAAAGAATTTCTTCTTTTAGAAATTTAAAAAAAAAATTTCCTTTCGGAAAACATTTAACTTTGTACACGTAAAACAATTTCAAAATACACAAAAACTAACAAAATAGATCGATTGATCTATCGTTTATTATGTTTTATCGGATATTGCGGACTCTTCAAATCTTTATTTATACTGCCAAGATGAATGTTTGACCAAAGTTTTGCGAACGCAAAAATGTTGTCACTTATCAAACTCTGTTTTACCTAAACGATTATATTTTATCACAGCCTTTATTGACCCTTCCATATTTCTCGAAGGCTTTTTTCAACGCCATCTTTTTGCATGCAATTTATTAAACAATCAAGTAAAAATGTCTGAAAGAATTTTTTTTTCATTTTGTATTTATCCTACAATTTTATCACACGAAAACCACACGAAAGAAGAAACGGTGACCCGACAGTCGAGGCCCCGACGCTTGTCTCTCCAAGATTATATTTTATTTTTTTAAATTCCAATTTTTGGAGCATTGTTTACCAATTTCAAACCTAAAATCGACTTCAAAATACCTTTAAAACTGGTATGAATATCAAACAAATTTATTTACAGTGTTAATTTTTTTGTACTTACAGCTGATAGTATATAAAGTATCTAGACAAGTAATTTTATCCTTAATATATCAGAAAGAAAATATGTTTTTCAATATAATGTTATTCGGTTGTTCGCCCTCTCTGCACAACCATAATGGAATCAATTTTGACCATGTTTATTTTGTTTCAGGCTACATTCGAGATGTGACGGACAGTTACTTTGTCATCTTCTACGCCTCTGTGGGTTGCGCTATGTTCTGCATCATTCCATGGGCCTATGAATATTGGTACTTTAACAAAAATAAAACTTTTGTTAAGAAATAAGCTAATTAAAAATGTGTTTTAATTATTTATACTCGTAAAACAAGACCAAAAGAAAATTGTTGGAAATTTCATCAAAAGACTTGACGAATTCAAATTATTATATTTGTAAATATTGCAACAAAATTTACCAAATCGAGGGCTCATGAATATAATTATTACTGTGAACAAACCTTTTTTGAAGTTCTGCGAGTATTTGCGCAAGTAGGAAGAAAGCTTCAGAGGTTGATTGTTTGAAGTTGATTTGTGGCTTACCTGTAAAGAAGAAAGATAAACAAGTTATTTATAATAATAATCTGCAGCATTAATAACGAATTTATAAAAATAATTACATCCAGTATGATTAAGTAATGTGAAATAAATAGATGATGGAATTTTCGATAAAACTAATTCTTGGAGAAATTTTTTTTATGCTGCCATCTAGCGGAGTTTTCCAGAACTGTTCATCGTGCTTTTAACGTTTATTGAGGGAAATTGCTCGCTGCCAAAAAGATAACCGACTGAGTGGTCTCTGGATGCGAAACGAGATATTACAGAAACCGAATTAATGTTTACATTAATTTACCGAACATAACCTTACATATGAACTACTGAAAATTATCATTTTGTTTACCTACCATTGAAAACTTAACAATATTTCATTATGCATATATACACGGTGTCTGTGGTAAAAGCAGGAAACTAGTGAATCTGCATCACATTTGGAGTTGATTTTGTGGTCTAACTTTTTTGTTTTGAGTTTACATTTTTGAGTAAATCGAGTCCAAAGTTGGAATTTTTAAATTAAAATGTCTTTTTCAAAGTTGGAACTGATTGCGTCAAGAATTAAGTATAGTACTGAGTTATAAAGTAAAGTAGTGAAAGCTCTAACAAAATGTTTTCTTATTTAAAAAATTGGAACTGATTTGGCAAGAATAAAAAATTAAGACTATGGGGTTTTTATAATGGGCGTCCTCTAATAATGTTAATCCCAAAATAAATATGAGACTATTTAATTAATTAATTTTTTTTAGTTTTGTTCTCTTATTGTATAATCTATTTAAAGGTAAATACATGCTTTGTTTTAGGTTTTCTGAACTATAATAACTCTTTTTGAGTTGTTTACTTTAAATTACTTACATTTATAGCCAGTTTTTCAACTATAAAGTTAGCGGTGAGCGCCAGATTTTATTTTTCTAGACGATGAACTAATATCTTCGGTAGGTATTCATTAAGAAACATCTTTAATATCTGTAACACGATCCTCAGAATTCATTAGAATGAAAGCGGCAGAAAGGTCGAATCTCCAGACCCGCTAGGGCAAATTCGATCGTACGTTCGTCTAATACGCCGTGCCGGCGTATATTTGTTTACACGCTTTCTTCATTTACGTCGTTAAGATTCCCACATTATCTGTCTTGTTCTTCTTTTAATTGATAGGGCAAATTCGATAGTAGATTCGTCCATACACGGGTCGCGAGTCGCAATTTGTATACACGGCTTCTTTACTTACGTCGTTAAGATTCTGAATATATTTTAGGGTATATTGTCGTCTTAACCCCTCAGGTTTATTTGTTTCAAAACAACCTCGCTATGTACGTATTCAAATCTTAAAAGTTAAGTTAAAAATAATTCAAACGTACTACACCTTACAATAAAACTATACTTTCCGACCGCAATTGGAAAGAATAAAATAAATCTAAATCTTTAAAAAATTATTTTTACGTAAAACGTCATGAAAGTCGGGTGGTTTATAATACATTTATTCGATAAATAAACTTATTTTTTTTATTTTCTTTTAATCACCCGTAATTTTAGGTTAAAAAAACCGAGAGTGAGCTATTTGTAAAACTTTTAAAAGTTTGCATTCAAAATTATTTATGTTTACAAAATGACAGGGTTATTTATCACTGCATAGTATAAAATGAAGTCGCTCTCGCTGTCTGTATGCTTAGGTCTTTTAAACTACGCAACAGATTTTCATGCAGTTTTCAACAATCGATAGAGTGATTCAAGAGGAAGGTTTATTTGTATAATACATGCATATTATCGTAGAGAAAAGCCGAGACATTCAAAAATTCAGGTAGCGAGTAGCGGGCTGGCAAGCGGGCGGTGTGAATTTGATATGTATGCAAATTAACAGATGGCGTTGGTTATAGAGGTTGGGGTAATAGCGTTGAGTTTCACAGCAACAATAATATAAATTGATAGCGTAGTTCATCAGCTTTCAAAAAGTTTTAGATTTCGGATACCTTCACAAATATTCTATTTATTTGAATTTTATTGGAAAGCAGAAATAGTCTAACCTGACCTGACAGAATATGGTCGAGGCCTGAGGGGTTAACATTATACAGAAAAAAATTAAGCAATTCACTTCTGGATGTTTCAATTCAAGGTCAAGTGAAATTGGTAGACAATCAAATATACCTATTTATAGTTAAGTAAAGTTTGGAAGTAATAAATTCTTATCTTCCTAGATTGTAATTTATTGTCGCAAATGACCTTTCTCATTTGTACGCACAGAAGATCATTATCACTAAGAACATGTTCATAATATCAAAGAATGAGGTATGTAAATATTACGGAAGTCAGGAAAATGTAAATAAAAGAGTGCAGTCGCGGACTATGGGGCATCTTTGCAAGGAGACTTTTTGAAGTGAAAACATCTTTTTGAAACTCGAAGAAACGGAAGCGAACTTGCTGCTCGGTGGTTGACAGCGATTAGGCCGTACGGTTCATCAGAAAATAAAATAAAAAAATATATTTAGAAACTAGACATACAGGGTTTAGAAGCAATCCGTGAGTTTTCAGCCAGCTAGAGAGCTAAGATTGAAAAACACGACGTTATTGATGTTGTTGTAGGTGAAAATGAATTTTAATTTATTTCAAAATTTCGATATTTTGTATGAAGATTTCATTATATCTTCACACAAAGAGTTGAAATTTTGAAAAAAACAAAAGCGCAGTAAATAACGCACTGAAAACTCACGGACAGCCACTGATGGAGTTATGGCACCAAGTAGGGCAATTTTGATATGTAGAAAACAAAAAAAATGGCGGACCAGCGAATTTTATTTCCAGTTTTTTATGGAAAATTTTCATCGTTCATAAAAAAAATAGAAGGAGGCCCTTTTTAAGAAAAATCCCTCTCATTGTTACCATAGAGACTGAATTTTTGAACAGTTTAAGACTTGGTGCATGCAAATCGGATGAATAGTTTTTTTTTTTAAATATGTTGTCAACCAAGTAGTTTCGAGAAAAATGCGTTCAAAGTTTTGCTGACGGATAATTCAACATACAAACTGTGTCAAACGTAAAATTACATAAAATTCTGTATCTCCGTCAATTTTACGAATTTCTTTTAAAAAAATTAACAGAGCAAATAAAAAAAATTAAATAACAAATGAATATTTTAAAAAATGAAATAAAAAAAAACTTTTTTTTTCACAATGGGCTGGTGCCTCAATACTTTATTTAAAAAGAAAGATGAATGGAAATAAAAGGTAATTTTTTTATTTCCATTCATCTTCCCTTCGTTACCTTACTTCGCCTCACAACAGTTACCATATAATGTACACTGACTCACGGCAGATGGGACACGAAATATAGGTATCGGATAAAGTATTCAAATATAAAATGCATTTTCCAAAGCTTTGGAAAGTTCAAGTCCGCCACTATAATTGGTTTGTCTGTCTAAAGATATTAGCCTTTTAAGTAACAATGCGTGTATGGTTCTCTGATAAGCAACTTTGGGCTTAGGGCACAGCATTACACAGCTCACTGTCTTTGTACAGTCGGACGAGATAGTTCATCATTTCACATCACGTGTGCGTTGGTAATAAGAAAACCATCAAGAAGCATATTTGCTTAGCTTACTTTTTCGTACTTTTGCATAGTTTAAAGCGTGTTCACACACAGCTATAAAAGATGTAGCTTGGCCTATTTCAGCATATCACTCGCCATATATTCCCATTAGGAATGTTTGGTGAGCGACATGCTGAAATAGGCCAAGCTGCATCTTTTATAGCTGTGTCTGAACACGCTTTTACTTCATCGGTACTTCTTCTACTCATAAATCATTTTCAAATGTGTTTCAAATCTCGTTATTACATGAATATCACATAGAAAGGCTAAATTATTTAAGCAAGTGTAAAATCTCTGAGTATTCAAATGTTGTGACAGTTTATTCTTATGAAATCACGATGACCCGCACTGCCGAGAAAAATAAGAGTGAATTGAAAGCTCCTGAAGGAGGATGGGGCTATATAATAAGTGTTGCGTTAGTTGTGAACTTTGTGAGTATTTGTGATTTTTATCAATATATTAAGTGCCTTGTCAATGGTACACCCTTTAAGTATCATGAATTTTTAGAGTAGGTTTATAATTCATAATTTATTCACATTATACAGGGTTCACACTTACAATTTGGTCCAATATTATTTATAAATGATATTAAAAAAAAAATCATCAGGAATTAGTAATCTTAATTTTTGCAGACGACATTAACATTTTTAAAACTATTACAAATATTAATCATTGTATAATATTAACCAATAATTGTTGATTTGGTGCAATGAGAACAGAAATTATTTAAATCTCAAAATGTCAAAAAGCCAGATTTTGCGAAAATGAAAACAAAGTGATCTTTTTAGAACGACGACAACAATGCTCTTGTGACATTAACACTAAGGACGGGTTGTTTCAAAAAATTTGATGGATTCATCAAATATTTGAAGTTAATTTTCACGTTCTGAGTAAGTTCTATTTAAGTTCTGTGATGATTTCAGTTTTGTGAATCAACTGGTCTATAATGATATAATAATAGAACTTGAATAGAACTTACGCAGAACGTGAAAATTAACATCAAACATTTGATGAATCCATCAAATTTTTTGAAACAACCCGTCCTAAGTAATCAATTGTATATTTAATAAGTAAAGCCACACAAAGGAAATCTCTGACAAGGACTTGCACGTTTTGGGTTTTATAACTACATAGGTTATCTGGGAAATTCAATAATATTAAGTGAATTAAGCTGTTTTATTTTGTTGAGTTTGAATTTTTTTTTTTTTAAATATGTTCATTCAGTTTTAATTTTACAATATTTTATTTTACAAATCTTACGAAACTGAACAATCAGTTTGATTGTAAGAAATCTCTCATTTTTTTCTAATTATTTAATACAGTATATTTTTCAGTTTTACATAGTATAAACTAAATATAATACTTAATATTAAAATACTAATTATTACGACAAACTAATTATTATAATGTTTTAATGTTTATGAATTGCGTTGATATTTTACACAGTACAAACATACTGTGAGAAAATAAATAGATAGGAACTATTTTATTTGATTTCATGTTCTTCGGAGGTAGAAAAATTTAACTTTTGTTTTGATTTTTGAATAAGATGTCTCATTTTTGATATTTTCAGGTAATGCGTTAAATATTTCCGGAATTTTATGACTTCTGTTTTATCTCCGTATACATTTTGAGATTTATTGACAATAAACATTTGTGCTTCTCTATGCCTAGTAGGGTAGTTGTGGTTTACAGGTTTTTTGAATTCTGTATTCCAGAATTCATCTAGCGTTAATGGGTAATTTACCTTACTGTGTATAGAGAGGACCCCATTAGTGTATATGCTTTATAAAGGAATAATTTTATCTCAAGAGCTTCTAGATTATTCAGACGTAGACCTATCACATATCTGTGCAGTGAATCTATACCTTAAAAGATCGATCTTTATCTATTAAGTGTTGCAAATTCTGAAAAACTAACTCTGTATTTATGTGTGTATGTTTTCGTACCCTGATGAAGGTTCAGGTTGAATCGAAACCGGTTGGTTTTAAATATTTAAGATGTTTGCCATTAAGTGGTATTCAATCAAACTTACTTTATTCTAATTATTATCAATATACAAAAGTTTAATTCAATTAATATTATTGAAATTCGCAGATAACCTTTATAGTTATAAATCCTAAAACCTGCAAATCCTTGTTAGAGATTTCCATTATGTGGTTTAACTAATTAAATATACTGAAGGTCGCCCAACGGTCAAAATTCGACCATAATTGTTATGTTTTTTTAAATATATTTTTATGCATAATTTAAAAAAATATTAGCAATGTGCACTCCTACTCTATATAAACTGTAAGTGTGCAAAATTTCATACTCCTCCGTCCGCGCAATTTTCGTAAAAAGGGGTACAAAGTTTTTGCTTGACGCATTAATAATACTGACTGATGATGATGATGATGACGATACTGATGAATGGAAAACCTAAGTCTTTAATTTGTCAAGCTACTATATTTACATACTTGTGTTCGCCACAGATAAAAATTGTTATAATTTGACTTTGTTAGAAGTCAACTGGAGTACAATTCTCTCGTCTGGAATCCACTTTGAAAAATTCATTTACAAGCTTTTAAAAAAAAAATTCCATTGCTTTGATTGTTACATAATTTGTGGGTTTTTCGACTACCATGCTAGGCACATGCCCGTGTTATGGTAGTCGAAACAATTGTTAAGCTATAGTAAGAATATAATTATTATTATTATTAATAATTTATATTCCTACAATATGATGTTTCAGAAATTTGGTTGAACTAGAACGCTCTTTTAAATGATCTAAACATGCTTAAAGTGTCAGGCAGAAGGATTTTAACTGACTAGGTTTCTATATTTCTATACTTACTTATATTATAAATGCGAAACTGAGTGTGTTTGTTTGTTACGCTTTCACGCATAAACAAATAAACCGATTTTAAACATTCTTTCATCAATAGAAAGCTACATTATATTCGAGTAATATGGAATGGTAAGCTCTGGCGTAATGAAATTATAAATATTAATTTATTATATTTACCATACGTAATTAATATATTATATTTTCTGTCGCTAACAAAAGCGAGTTGTTGCTAACGTCAGAAAACAAATCGTTGCCGTGGAAACGATGTTGATATATTTAAATAAAAATTAATCTCCGAAATGTTTGTACGCGCATTACTTCCGAAGAACTGCAATAAATTGGATAATTCTTTTTTTTTCTTTGAGCTCTGCAATTATGAAATTTAGGTGGCACGCGAGCTGTTTGAAAACTGAATTTACCGGAAATCAACGTATAGAATGCGGGAGAGGGTTATGGGGGGGTAGGGGGAAGTGGGTAAGGGGGGATGGTGGGGGGAGGGAGGAAGTGGAGGGGGGAGGGGGGATAATTGATAAGTGCAAGCGCTACATAATTTCCCTCTAATTCAATTTGGGAGGCGGGAATGGGTACCGCCGCCCCGAGAACCTTTATTGGATAACCAACACCTCTGCCATAGGTCACCCCAAGTGGTTCGCTACGTTTGGTGATTTAGCAGGGGTGCTCGGGTTCATGCGGTAAGGTTTGTCTTAGGTCTTGGAGGCGGATGACCAGGACACACTGAACCCCAGATCCCTACCCACCCCTTAAACCCTTTTCCTTCCCAGAACTCTCTCCTCCTCCTTTTCCTCTAAAAAACCCTCCATACAGCATCCCCAAAGATGACATTCACCCTTGAGGGAAATAATTTCCCTCAGGGCGTTCTGTGTGGAGCACATGTAAAAAAATGCGAGCGAAACCGCGAGTAAAAGCTAGTTTCTATATAAAATTCAAATTCAGCTTTCGGATTCCATTACATAAAAGAAGTCGGGATTTATTTCAGTGTACAAATTCTGGGACTATCTACTATAATATAATATGCGTCATTGCACATGGTACCTACTACTGGATGGAAACAATTATGCCGAATCAGTAGACATCTCAATTTATCACTAAATAAACACAAAAGATTTTTTGCTGGGGCAATTCAGTTATGTACAATTAAAGATAAAAATCCATAATTTTACTATTCCTATCTTCTTCTACTTTGTATGGTTGGGGAGAGTTGGTGAAGGTGGGGATTAATCAGCCAGTCGATGGAATCGGGCGTCACTTGGTTCAGCACAGATGTGTCTCCGGGGAGCTGGTGTCGTATGGTAAAGCATGGTCTGACACAGATGACGTGAAGCCTAATAAGGAACTCCAGTCCAATAATTTTTTTTTTTTTTTAAATGAATAATGACCTTCTTACTTAAATAACTGCATATTTATTTTTATTTTTAAAGTTAGTTTTAATAGTTAAAATAAATGACAAAGTTTTAATTTTTCATGATCCCCCGAAAACCACCGTATCTAGTGTGACGTCATAATGACCAAAAGTTTTAATGATTTTCAACAGATGTTGTCATTTTGTATGGAAGAAGCTTTGAAACTATTTATAATAATAAGTAAAACTAAGTAAATAATAAATAAATTAGGTGGAATTAATTATTTATTATATTATTATATTTTTAGATATTATTACGAAAGAGTGGTATAAAAATTGTTTGAAATTATTATTTTTTTAGCTTTACGAATCGAAATCAATATTATGGAAACAGAAGCATCATTTTTGTAGGCAACTGGAAGCAGAGGTTGTTCCCCCGCCATTTTGAAAACAGGCATTACTGGGCATTACGATTGTTTTTTGTACAGTTTAAGTTTTTGAATATTTTAAATAATATAGAAAAACTAATAGAGATACTCTATTTTTGATACTGAATTATTTAGGCCTAAATAATGTTTCAATAAAAACAAGAACTATTATATGTCTAAATCTCTATAAACCAATAACACGAAATGTTGAAGAGCTTGTAAAAATTTCTATTCAATACGACCACGTGACTGGAGAATTATGGACGCGGTGACGTCACCATTAACATTTCTACAATACCAACTTGACAGGGTGTTTTAATGACACGTTTTAAAATGGACTTTTTAATAATTTTTTTTAAACTCTACGATTGATATTATTTAATAAAACTTATATATTCAGAATCAACGTTTATTGGTATATATGAACATTTTTTTAAAGCCATAATATTTTTCACTGGAGTTCATTATTGGCCCAAGTAGTTGCTTTTATGCTCCATAAAAAGAAAGCGGAATAACGTTGTTTTCATGAGTTGATTGAAAAAACAAAAAAGAAAGATTTATTTGTATTATAGGTGTGCTGCTTCTCTCATTTGAACTCTTTCGGTATGCTTTACCGAGATTTCTACGTTGATCTGGGACTGGGGACAGGGAGCATGACTTTAGTTCAAGGAGCGACATGCGTCGGTATGTCTTTTTCTGGTGAGAATGATCTTCCATATAAATGAATCGTTGAATAACATATATTTTCTCAAAATTTAGAATACTCAAAAAATATAATTTACAGGTATATTGACTAATGTAGCACTTAAGAAGTTCACAACTCGTCAAGTTGGACTTTTTGGAGCCGTATTATACACAGCGTCTTGGTTCCTGAACGTCTTCGTCACACAACTTTATCAAATGATATTTACGGCTGGAATCATGTCTGTAAGTAACGTTACATATTCTACTAATAATAATATTTGGATGATTTGCATAGCGCCGATTTTGTGAAAAATCGGCTCAAAGACGATATGAATCTATTTCAAAAATGGTAAATAAAAATGAAACACATACACAAAACTTACAAACACACATATTATAAATTCACAAACGTAAAAAATACACAAATATTCAAACCTACCTACGAATTTCGTGCCTAATAGTTTTTTTTTCATTTATCGCAGGGTATTGGCAAGATCATTCTCACAGTGATTACCTTCAGCTCATTCAATACCTACTGGGTGGAGAAGCGAGTGATGATACTCAGCACTTGTCAGATGTTGGTGGCCTTGGGAACGATGTTCTACCCGATGTTAGTGGAATACCTACTACTGAAGTATGGTTACAGAGGCTGCATGCTCATCCTGTCCGCATTCATGGCTAACACTATCTTGGCTACTATCTGCTTCCAGCCGGTCAAGTGGCATACTACAAGGAAACCCCACTATCAAGAGATTCCAATAGGTAAACCAATTATTACCCCGGTGGAACAAAACACAGAGGCAGACCAATGACTGACTGCATGGAAGAGGATTGGAGTAGGACGTGAAGTCCTAAATATGAAGACGAATAACGAGAGACTAGAACCAGTGGAGAGAATCGTTAGAGGAGAACAAATCCCACCCTGGGATATTTTACCTTATGATTATTTGTAAAATGCTTTAATCCGTTGGAAGGTTGCTTGTTTGTTGTTAAGGTGTTAGAGATTTTGATTTGATTCAAATGGTTTCACATCAGCTCTTAGAAACACAATTAATATCAGTAAATGCATGTTCCTACAAATTTACCATTCGTATACCTATAGGGTTTGTTCAAGGAAACTTTAGAAATTATTTTTGTTATTTATTTTTGGGGTGTTATGCCGTATTTCGCTACCTCCTTCTTTAGCCAACGTTTCGGACAGCTTTACAATGTCTATCATCAGGGCAGATGAGCAAATGATATTGGTGAAAGTGTTTGCTTATGTATTTCGAAGCGATACCGTGCTGCCAGCTCCATTTCTCTACAAAATTCAGCATGGTTTTTCAAAATTCAGCACGCAAAAAACCATGCTAAATTTTTCTAACACCAGCTCGTAGAGAAATGGAGTTGGCAGCACGGTATCGCTTCGACATACATAAGCAAACACTTTCACTAATATAATTTGCTCATCTGCCCTGATGATGGACACTGTAACCTTGTCCGAAACGTTGGCTAAAGAAGGAGGTAGCGAAATACGGCATAACACCCCAAAAATAAATAACAAAAATACTTTTGGCCGTGAAAACCTAAAAACATACCTTTAGAAATTATTGATCACCAGCGGAAAGATCACAATATTTTGGGGATAGCTCAATTGCAAGGCTTGGATGTTACGTCATAGGTAGCTAGTTGTAAACATGACGAAATAAATGCAAATCTTTCTGAATATTTTTAGAGTATTCTATGAACATCTCTAAAGACACAAAAACTTTACAAAAGACCGTAGTAACAGACGAATCCACGAAGGAATGCTACCATCTCGAAATTCCCAAATCAACTCAAAACACTTCCAGAAGGACGAGTTATATATCTGGTAGAGACTCTGTGAAAGAAGTGGAAGCTGCCAAAGTTGGAAAATGGTAAAAATTATTATATAATTATCAACTTAATTATTAACTTATTATCCTGACGAAAAAAACATAGTTTTCGAAACATGTTGATATTGTTAATAAAATAGTGGTGTACACAAAGTTATTTGTTTTCATTAAATTAATAATGACGCTACAAAGTTAATTTGCGAATTTTGAAGATAAAATAATTATCATTGATATATTTTTAATATTGGCTGATAAACATATTGTTTCGAAGTGATATTTTGTAATTTTCAAAATGCAATCGAAGAAATTGCCAAAAAAAATTTGGATTGCATTATTGAAGTACTTCCAATCGCATTGAGCGACCTCTAAACCCAAGCTAAGCTAACCCTCTACCCCAACAGATAAAGCGTATGTAGGCGTCTGCCAAATGAGAGCGTTCAAAACCGAAGAGAAACTGTTGTAAATTGGTAATTTTCGTCCATTGAATAACATATGTTAACAGTCGGTATAACGGTCGTGTACCCAAAAACTAAATTTTTGATAATTATATGAACAAAGGAAACACTATTAGTACTCATACATCAAAAGGAACCATTCTCTTAGCTACTTTTTGCAGATAGTGATTTCTTTTTATCATCATTTTTATAATAATATTTATTCTGATTGTTGAAGAGTTGTATGTCAACAAACATAAAGAAAAATTTTGTTTCAGGAAGGCCATAGTAGAATTCATGGACATTTCGCTGCTAGGAGATATAATTTATTTGAACATTACTATAGGCATTGCCATGTCGATGTTCAGCGATATAAGCTTCTTCTTGTTGTTTCCTGTCTACCTGTATTCTATAGGACTGACAACGGTGAGTTTTTTCAACACAACTAATTAATTTATTCTGATTTGCGAAGACCCTAACCTAGTATTTCGTTGACTTGTTGGTTTGGGGATATTAATATATAAACACTTTTTGACTTTTCAAGATACTATTGATTGGGTCTTTACTCCATTGACATTACTTTGAGACTGACTGACGACAATTATATTAAGGTAGCTCACTAGTGATGTGCGATATAACATAGTGATGTGACACCTAGAAAACTGAAAATCTTTATATATATTTTTGTTTTATTTTCAGTCTGAAGTGGCTCTCTGCTTGACTACAGTTTCGGCTGCTGATCTTATATCCAGAGCACTCCTGGCTCTGATTAGTAAATTCCATCAATTTCCCAGCAGAAATATTTACTTCATATCTGTTGTTGGTGCAGCGGTTTCAAAACTGTGTAAGTAAAACTAAGGCATTTTTGTTCCTTCCTAAATTTTGTTAAAGGTTATATCATCTTTGGAGGACCCACCCTCTTTCCCGCCCTGGTATAGGTAACAGATGGTTACCCCTTCAAGGCCTCAAAGGACTCTAATTTTGTAAACGGCTCTACTCAGATTCAAGACTCTAGACCTCCTAGGTTATATCATCTCGGCACCAGATCAGGATCACCTAATCTCTAGCCGTTCAATATTCTTTGAATGAAAATGAAAAAAAAACATCTCGCCTAGGGACAAGCCAGTGAACGACCGTGGTCAACACGCAATTGTCACAGCGGGAATGGCGCGCGGTGACCTCTGGGTGACGGTATAAGCCCAACTTTTCTTGTTACTCTTTAGTTACTAGTTACTACCAATCTACCAAAATAATTTCCGATTTAAAAAAGTAACTCAATAAAGATGTTCAGTGGTGAAGAAACCAACAATATATCTTAATTTCTTCATTGGACGGGGTGTCCCCTCAAAATTTAAGCAACATATGTACTTCTTATTACAATTATTTTAAGAGGCTGGTAAATCTGTAGGTCTTCGGATCCTTAAATAGTGGCATAATACTTGTTGGAGGGTTACTTGTTCAACTCCATCCATTCATTGCCATACTAAATACCTTAATAAGCTGTAACGATAATTATTATTGAAGAAATGTTATTGGTTGTTTTCGTCACGTTGTGCGCTAAATCAATAAATTCATCGCACCAAAGTGATGAATAAAACAAAAATAGCCATTTAAATGAAGCCCCTAACCGAGTCCTAAAACCTGCATAAGCGGAAATCATAATATCTGCTGTCTTGTCTCTTGAGAATTGTACCCCAACTTTAGTTGCAACTAGAGTCGGGGTAACGAATGAGGTAACTGAGGAAAGCAACGAATATGAGCTTTTTTTCAGATTTATGGCTATTTTTAGAACCATCAATTTCCTAGAGGGGTGTGAAATTGTGAAGCACAAAGAGAAGAAGGTGTGTGAAATTAAGTGGGTATTAATTTTACCGACAACTACACAATAATTTTACCGACAACTTCTGCATTCAGTTCTATTCTTATTTATTTTAACCATATTGTATACATTACAAATACGACAGGTCCGGAAGGAGACCCTTGCGGTACACCTTAGAAAATTTTCATAAACTTTCTCAGTCTCTTTTTTGGTAAAGTCTACTTTTTAATTACTTGAAAATTACTCGCCCACGGCGCATTATGGCGCACTTGAAAACTAGTCCAACGCAACGGCGGTCTTGACAATGTCATATCATACCTACTGAACTAACACCGTATCTCATCTTCGCAGTGTTCACGCAATGCTACACGTACTGGAGTTTCACGGTGATGACCTTTGTGATGGGCCTGTTCCGCGGGCCAACGCAGCTGACGGCGCCCCTGGTCTACGCGGAGTACACGCCAGAGAAGTTCGCCGGGGCCTACGGGCTATGCATTTTCTTTATGGGTGTCAACAACACCGTTCTGCTGCCCGTTTTTGGTAAGTATTAAAAGTTTTTTAAGTTTCGGTCGTTGATCCTGTTGATTAAAGAATTTGTGGAAAGCGGATGTATACTCAATAGCTTCCGACTTACTCAATTTTCGGATCAAGTTATATGAGTATCGTAGGGTTTATAGCTTCTTTCGAATAGTGAAATATTTTTAAAAAATCTCTGTCAATTTTAAATATTGTACTCGAAGCTGAAACCGAAACCAATCGAATCAAAGAGCCATTTGTGGAGTCGTTCAGTCGGTCAGTTTTCCCTAGTACATCTTTCAGGGAGGATTGAAGTGATTATGAAAAGACAGAACGAAAAGGATACTGTTCCAGTCAGAATATTAGAAGAGTATTTATAAAACCATGTATGAATGTGAATGAGGCCAAGAGTATGCCAAAACCAAGTTGTTTGGCAATCCATCCCCTCTGCACACCGTTAGTTAGTTAGCGATGTAGCCAAATTAGTAAAATAATCGAAAAAGAAGAAAAGAAAACATTTAGTTTCGTTTATTAGTGCAGGTAAAACAATTTCAAAATACACAAAAAAGACAAAATAGATCGAATGATGTATCGTTTATTATATTTTATCGCGTGTTGCGAACTCTTCAAATCTTTATTTATACTGCAAAGATGAATGTATGACCAAAGTTTCACGAACGCACGAATTTTGTCACTTTCATTGTAGATTTTAATAGAAAATGGGCGTTGACAGAGAAGAAACCCGACTTCGGTCAATGCTGGAAGAAAATATATAAAATTATTTTCTAAGTAAAAACTGCACTGATTTGAACTCCGGTTCCTAAGATTCCTTTATTTTTTATTATTTTTTAGTTAATATAGTTACTTTTTTCATGTTCTATCACATCATTAAGTTTTTTTTTTCATAAAACTTGTTCTTTTTAGTTCCTTTGAAGTTTTTTTTGAGAGTGAAAATTTTTGTTAAAAATTCATAGTGACTCGTTCCCATTTTTATTTCCAAAACGTAATAAAATAGTCTTGCTATAACAAAAAATAATTATTATAATGCTTTTTCTTAAGAATTGAGTTTTACAGTCAAATTTGTAAACGGGTATGCATAACCCTGCACCTGCACACAAACTTATTGTTACATCTTTTCACCACACTCTCGCTGGGTTAAAAATAAGCTGGTATGAATATCAAACTGATTTATTTACAGTTTCAATTTTTTGTACTTACACGCTGGTATATAAAGTATCGAGACAAGTAGTTTTATCCTTGATGGACCAGAATGAAAATATGTTTTTCATTATTATGTTAATCGGTTGTACGCCCTCTCTGCACACCCCTTCAGGGACGCGTAATTATATTTTGCATAAGTAGGCGTACCGCAATTTCCTTAAACCGACTGTATTTTGTATATAAGTACGCCGAGGGATCAACCGTAATGGAATCACTTTTGACCATGTTTATCTTGTTTCAGGATACATTCGAGATGTGACGGACAGTTACTTTGTCATCTTCTACTCCTCTGTGGGTTGCGCTATGTTCTGTATCATTCCATGGGCCTATGAATATTGGTACTTTAACAAAAATAAAACTTTTGTTAAGAAATAAGCTAATTAAAAATGTGTTTTAATTATTTATACTCGTAAAACAAGACTAAAAGAAAATTGTTGGAAATTTCATAAAAAAACTTGACGAATTCAAATTATTATAATTGTAAATATTACAACAAAATTTACCACTTCGAGGGCTCGTGCATATAATTATTATTATTAACAAACCTGCTTTGAAGTTCTGCGAGTGTTTACGCAAATAGGAAGAAAGCTTCAGATGTTGATTGTTTGAAGTCGATTTGTGGCTTACCTGTAAAGAAGAAAGATAAACATGTTATTTTATAATAATAATCCACAGCATTAATAATTAATTTAAAGTAATAATTGCACCCAGTATGATAAAGTAATGTGGAATAACTAGTAACTGAATTTTCGATAAAACTAATTCTAGGGGAAATTTATTGAATGCTGCCATCTAGCGAAGTTTTCCGGAACTGTTCATCGTGCTTTTAACGTTTATTTTAAATTGCTCGCTACCAAAAAGATAACCGATTGCTAGTGGTATCTGGTGGCAAAACGATATATTACAGCAACCGAATTAATGTTCACATTAATTTACCGAACATAACCTCACATACGAACTACAGAAAATTGTCATTTTGTTTACCTACTATTGAAAATTTAACAATATTTCATTATGCATGTTAACACGGAGTCCGTGGTAAAATCGGAAAACTCGTGAATCTGAATCACATTTGGAGTTGATTTTGTGTCTAACTTTTTTTCTTTTAAGTTTATATTTTTGAATAAATCGAGTCCAAAGATAGAATTTTTATATTTAAATGTCTTTCAAAATTGAAACGTGAAGAATTTAGTATAATACTGAGCTAAACAGTACAGTAGTGGAACCTCTAACAAAATATTTTATTATTTAAAAAATTGGAACTGATTTGGCAAGAATCCAAAATTAAGACTATCCCGTTTTTTTAAATGGGTGTGTTCTAATAATTCTTCTAACATTTCCCAAAATTGAATTTGAAATTATTTTATTAATTTAATTTTTCAGTTTTGTTCTCTACTTAAAGGTAAATAAATGCTTTGTTTTAGGTTTTCTAAACACAACGTCTTATATCTAAAGCAATCTTGAGGTGATTTTTTACTAAAACAGCGCTCTATAAATTATCCAACTATTATCATACATATAATGGCTTTCAGATATTGTCGGGTTATTCGCAGCCCGGGAATATTTTTCTTCGTTTGAAAAAAAAAAGTTTAACTATCTCCTACGGCGTGCCCCGAGGAAATGTTCTAGGTCCGGTCTTATTTCTCAGATATATGAACTCCTAATAGAACTTGGATAATGACGGTAACATAATATCTTTCGCCAATGACACTGTTATCATATTTACAAGTAAAACGTGAAAAACATCAATTGCGAAGGCTATTCCTGGACTGAATAAAATTAAAAAATGGTAAGACTCTAACCTCCTCACTAAGGTGGTCCAATATATATTATTTTTTATTATTTTTCATTTCGCCACTCCGTGAATTTGTTACAGGTATTTATAGTAACTAGTGGTCGCCCAATGGTCGAAATTTGACCATAATTGTAATGTTTTTTTTATTGATTTAATGTATTTTTTATGCCATTTTTTTTTAAATATTAGCATTCTGCACTCCTTCTCTATATAAACTATTAGTGTGCGAAATTTCATACGCCTCCGTCCGCGCAATTTTTGTAAAAAGGGGTACAAAGTTTTTGCTTCACTGATATTATATACTGATAACATAGTAAAATTTCAGCGATGAAGCTCAAGTAAAAAGGGTTGCTTAATCGAGTGTTGTTTTTGATTTTTTTGTGTAAAATGCTTAATTTTTACTTTTTGTTACAGGACAGTTTCGTGTGTTAAACTATTAAATAAATATTAAAATAAACTACTGAAGAGATTTATAGACAAATTTTACCAGTTTTTATACTTATTTAATGATGAAGCTTAACCAACTTCCTACTCTTCGGCAAGTTTTACTCCGTTATCACCACATATTAAATTAATCCAAAAATGTGAAAGATTCCACGCTTGTACTTATTCAAGAACTTATATAAGTATGGAGTAAATCTAGTAAATCTAGTATATACAACAAAAAATTGTAAACCTGATTAAGTTTCATTGAAGAATTAAGTTTCACTGGTTGCTATTGAAGAAAAATAGAGGAAGAAATTCTGAAACACAAAGAAAAAGAGAGTATTTGTTTACAAAAGAACTTGATAAAAATCGCGGAAGACAGAGCATCGATCAAAGAGGAGAACCTAAGGAGACTCTTAGACGTACTCAATCGACAAGAAACTAGAAAAGGTCCAAGAAAGTTCTCTAAAACGGAAACAAAGATCTAAATAATTGAGAGAAATGGCTCTATCTAGAGAGAATCAAGTTCGTGATGATTACGAAGAGCTAATAAAGCTCACCATGATTGTTTTGAACAAACCATCTGCGAAGATACATCGGCGGGCATCAGGTCCGATTCATCATACTCGTTGAATGGCGAAATTGTTGTACGTTTTGAAGATTTTTCTCTATCAAAATAATTTACAAGCATTTAAACTAACCAAGAGAGAAGAAAAACAAATTGTTCGATTTGTTAGTTTTGGTGTGCTCATCTACACCAAAGTTTGGATCGAAGCCCCTTTGGCAGCAGATGCACCAGTAAATGACTTACTACTTCGGAAGAGCTTAAAATTGTACGAAGCCATTGATTCCAAAATCAGTATAGCAGCTAGGGGTGTCTTAGAGCGTTACTTATAGTATTTGTCAGATGAACTAGTTGCATTTGCCTGTTTTTTGACAAGCTATCTGATGCTGAGAAACAGGCCATTGTTCAAAAAATAAATTCTGATTGCTGTAATCGTTCATACGAGGTGATTCTGCTAAGCTTGTCCCAGAGGTTACATTAGAAGCTTTTGCAAAACAAACAACGTTGAAAACGCTCTTAGTTCTTGATATCAAGGACTCTTTTTTGAAATAACCTTCCGAGACTTGGAATGATAATGTTATTACCTTCGAGACAAAAACTGCGTCAAAAATTTGCGTGTTGTTAATGATACAACGGAGAGAGGTGTTAAACTATTTGAAGATTACAACATGATACTCAGTAAGAATGAGGAAAAAAGCAATTTTTACTTCTCATCGTAGAACGAAACAGAAAAACCGTTTCTACTAAAACATCCAAAAAGGAGTTAACAAACATGGTTTTGAAAGATTGCGACTAATAATATGTTAAATATTGCTTTGTTACCAAATTTTGTTAACATTTTAATACTTTGTTTACTTATTTGATTAAAATACTTGAAATATTAATACACCTTAAATTAAGTGTTTTACTTAAAATCCTGAACTTTTTGTCAGAAACTTATAATTCGATGAGCACCACCTTACAAGATAGGGGACTGAAATTTTTTACACATAATAGGAATGGTAGGTATAACAAATCAAGGGGGTGGCCATCCCTCTATTTGAATTTTTTTTTCCATATGGGCCTGGACCACCCTACTCCTCACCTTAAATGTTCAATAAACACAATACATACTTTTTGCAATCCGTAAATTAACTCTCTCAGTTAACCTTCCTAAACTAATCATTCACACTTGACCACAAAATCTTGACAGCTCCCCCAACTTTTTCTTATTAACAGCTGTTCGTGCCCAATTCTTAAACCGTCAAACGAAATAAAGTACCAAGGTGTCATTACAGTTAAATAGGCTGGGAGGCCCGAATTAGCTCCTCAACAAAGAGACTTCGTAAGTTATGCTATATTTTTTATTCTCATCGATGAATCATTGATATAAAAACTCTAAGAAGTGTTTTGATTTATTTCAATCCATATCAACGTACGGCATTATAGGATGGGGAGGTCTTGCAGCATTCATTTGAGGGAGAGGGCTCCGGATCGGCAGAGACAGGAGAAGAAATGAAACGACAGTCAGTCGATTTAGTGAGTCGAAGTCATTTATTGAAGCTACATAGCGATGGTCAATATGGGGTGGAGTGTGAGTAACAACAGAGTGTAGACAGGGGCGATATTGATGCTGCGTGGTCATGATGAGCGATGAGGTCGAGAATGCAGAGGTGGAGAAGACCACGCGTCTTCAATGACGCCAGCATGTAGCTCTGCACCGTGGTCCAGGTCGTCACTCGACGCGGTGAGTTGCGGAGGTAAAGTGATGACTCACTAAGTAGAACCATCTGCGGAAGTTCTTGTGAGGCGGAGCGGGCTCCGCCTTACAAGAACTAAGCGGAGTAAGACAAAAATAATAAATAACATTTTAATAGCTGATAGATGAAAAATTTTTTACAAAATAATTTTGTTTTTACATTCTTTACTCTAAGCTGTTTGGTACCACTGATATGTCTCATGCACTCTAACGCCCTGCGTGTATCTGCTGAGACAATTATTGTTACAATAACTATTCACTGCAGTATTTAAAATTAAATCTGCTTGTCCAAATATTGTTGAAAAATATTATACCCCTGTAACTTAAAATGCACAAATAATATATCATTCCTAGAATAACTCTTTTTGAGTTGTTTACTCTATAGTACATACATTGATTTCAGAAATTTTTAAATTAAGTACATACTTGAGAATGTTTTAAATTAAGTACATACGTGAGAATGTTTTAGTGGTCAACCTGATCACTAAGATGCAAGAGTGAGACTGTTTTAGTGCTCAACCTGATCACTAACATATAAGAGTGAGGGCAGATGCCGGGGTATAAAAAGCATTGTCACGGTAGCACTCGTTAATAAGTCAACCCGCTTGTTATCTTGTTGTGCAAATACAGATTTATATTCGACCACGCGCGTTATTATTTAAATGGAACATTTCCACGTAATGATCTTCCTCCCCTAAGAGCAGAAATAACACTTTTTATATTCCTTCGTATGCTTTTTATATTCCTTTTCTCTCTTTCATACTCTTTTTATATTATTCTAGACTCATTTTCATTGATTATTTTCTGTAATAATCTGTTATTTTATGTTCTTTGTTATTATTTTATAATCTTTTATATTCCCTTATATTATTGCTTATTTTAAAACCTGTAGAGTCTATTTGACACAAATAGAGGTCAACTCTTGTAGGTCTCATAGAAGTGGTTGTATCTCCCTTACTATCATAGTTAGAAATATGATATAAGCGATGTTAGAAAGAAAAAAAACCACATTTTACATTATAATACAAAAAATACCCACAAAAGAAGTAAAATGTTCATCTTTGTGAAATCAAAGTTTGGAATCGAATTTTGAAATATATTTATGAAACTTTCGGATTTTTTTAAAAATTATTTTTACATGAAACGACAAAAATGAGATAAAAATAACGTTTGTCATACATTTGTCTAATAAAATATGTTTTTGTTTTTATTAATTTTTTCGTTATCAGTAATTTTAGTCAGAAAAATCGTAAGGTGAGCCATTTTAAAAACTTTTATGTGTTTTTATCCCCTTTTAAGTGTATTTTATCCCCTTTTAAAAACAGTTTTTAAGATTCGGATACGTTAAAAAATATTCTATTTATTTGGATTTTAATGTAAAGCGGAATTATTTTGACTCTCTGAAATAATACTGTCGAGGCCCAATGGGAATGTTAATGCACTGTATGTAAAATCATGTTTTTTTATGTTTATGCACTGTATGTAAAATTGACCATCATAACACGTGCTTATGCTTAGCGTGGTGGTCAAAAAATCCACAAATTATGTTATCCTTCAAAGCAATGATAAAAGAAAAATAAAAAAAACTATATAAATTATATGTGTGCAAACTTGATAATATATATGTGCAAACTTGATAATATATGTGTGTGAACTTGATAATATATGTGTGCAAACTTGATAATTTTTATTAACCCCTCAGATTTATTTCTTACAAAACAACCTGGCTGTTTACGTATTCAAATCTAAAAGTTAACTAAAAAATAATTTAAATATATTACACCTAACTATGAAACTATTGTTTTCGACCGCAATTAGAAAAAATAAAATAAATCTGAATCTTTTAAAAATTATTTTTACATAAAACGACATAAAAGTCAGGTGATTTATAATACATATAATGTAGATGTTTGATTCTTTAATTTAATTGAAAAATAAAACACTTGTGTTGCTAAGTTGTGTAACGAAGAAACGACATTTATGTTTATTATATCACTTTCTTTTTATGGTTTCTTCTAACAAACTGACACTTTACAAATAAAATCATAGAATAATAAAACAAGTGACAATTCTCATTTTAACCGACACCACAACAATACTTTTTCTTTACATCTCCCCCCCTCGGGAAAGAAAATTATTGCAAAATTTTCTCCAAAATTACTCATCTTCGAAGTCCTCTTCTTCCAATGTTTGAACTGGAATAAGTTTTGTGATGTGGAATAGGTTTGATTCTGGTTTTTTATGACCCGTATCTATCCTGTATATGGAGTTTGAAATTTTTTCAACTATCTCATATGGTCCAATTTTCAGTTCATCCAATTTCTTCCTGTTCAGCTTGTTTCCATTTTCTACAAACACCATGTCTCCTACATTAAACTCAAAGTGTTTTCGCTTTTTATCAAATAATGTTTTATTGTAGTTATGTGATTTTATTGTGTTTTCAAGTGCTATTTTCTTGTCTCTCATCCAGTTACTATTTGATTCTCGTTGTTTTAATTCATTCGGTAAAATCGTGCTGTCCGTACCATACAAAAGGTAACTCGGTGCAAAGTTAGTGACTGAGTGAATAGTCTCATTATATTTTTGGGTACATTCTTGAGCTATTGCTGTCCAGGCTCTCTTTTTTCCTTTTTCATTTATTTTACATCTTATTTTGTTAACTAAAGTTTGATTCAGCCTCTCATTTAAACCATTTGAAAATTGTGCATTTACTGCTGTGAAGATCATTGGTATCCGCTTGTCTTGTAAATATTTCTTGAATTCTTTTGAATTGATTCCCGGGTATTGATCGGTAAGTAGCATACCTATGTCTCCTGTTTCTGTTTTGTTAACTAGATTTACAAAATCGTTTGCAGTTTGAGTTTTTGAGGTAAGAATGAACGCATATCTTGTAAAGTGATCTACCAACAAATGCAGAAATTTTTTTGTTGATCTTGTACCTCCAAATCCTCCAATTGTGTCTATAGATACTATTTCAAAAGGCTTTGTTGCCGGGCCTAGATGAGACATAACGCCAAATTTGTCTTGACCTCTTGATTTATTTTTAATACATATTTCACAGGTTCTTCAAACTTTTATTATGTTTTTATTTAAATTTTTGGCTACGTAATGTGTGCTTATCATCTTTTGCATTTGTCCAATCCCAATATGGCAAAAGTTTTCATGTATTTTTTTTATAAATTCCATGCTAAACTCTTCTGAAAGAATAACTTTTTCTTTTTCTCTGGTTTTTTTAAAGTAAATATGGTGTTTCTCTATTAATTTGCTTTTTTTATTTTGTATTTCTTCATTTTTATTCTGATCTTTCAAAATATCTTCTATTTTAATCATGTTTACGACTTTCAATTGTTCATCAGAATTTTCATTTGATTCTAGAACTGGATTTCTGCTAAGACAGTCAGCTTCCAAATTTTGTTTTCCTGGAGCATATTTTATGTTAAAGTCATATTGTGAAAGATAATATGTTAAATCACCCAGCTCTTCATCGGTTCTAGATTTGAGATTCATGTTTTCCAGTGGTTTGTGATCTGAATAAACTGTAAATGGTTTACCTATCAACCAGTATTGCCAGTATCTCACTGCTTCTTTTATAGCTAAGCATTCTAGGTAAATTGCTTTTTTCTTTTTCTGGGCTCCATTTAGTTTTTTCGAAAAGTAAGCTACTGGTTTTTCTTTTCCATTAGATTGCGTCTGTTTCAAAATAGCTCCAACACCTTCTAGAGAAGCATCTGTGTATATATTAATTGGCAAATCTTGATCGAAAATTTCCAGGATTGGTTGTGAGCATAGTAGGTTTTTCATCGTTTCAAAAGCATTTTGGCATTTATCAGTCCAAATAAACTTTTGGTTTTTCCTTAGTAAATTATGCAAAGGATATATATATTAATGCACAGTTTTCGAAAACTCACTTTTTTTTCGTCATTTAGGCAAAAGACGACCTTGCCACCCCTTAAGTTTTACCCGTTTCGAGGTTCAGTTTCGCTCGAAACACAGGGCTTTTTTTTTCAGTGCAGGCCTCCCACGCCAAAATGACCTCTCCGCTCTTCGAGTTTGACCGACCTCAGAGACCACTATCGCAAGACAGGAAACTCACACGAAATTCTTATTTTAGAAACGCCAAAAGTCAACGGAAAAAACTGATACAAAATCAGCGGCGATAACTGGAACCTCCGGCTGAATCTCTCATCGACGAAGAAATCGGCCTGGTTATATTTCCCGCCGACAGGTTCGCATTTGCAAAAAAGATAAGAAATCTTAATCACTATTTCCTTTACGCGAAACGAATTTGCTAGAAATTTATTCTTTTATTTTAATGGCGATGCTGCTAAAAAATGACATTTTATAGGTACGACACGCGGTACGAGATATCGTCGAAAAAGCGCGTTCTGGTGGAGATGTTTTTTAAAAAATAGGAGGAATAGAAATTAAGGAAGCTTTTAAAATCGACAAATATGTCGGTCACCATTCAAAATGTTACACAATAGCGCGCGGAAAAATGATATTTTCTGACGTTTCGCAAAACTCGCATTTTTCTCGAGGGTGCATAATTTATCTGGCCAGTAGAACACCTAATTTTCTTACAAATAAATTCAGGTTGGATAAATTTTCTCACACCTGGTAACACTGGATTCTGAAATTTTACAAATGGCGGAAGGCAACACTCTCCGCCAACTAAAGATTTCAATCCAGAGACATCTAGCGGTGCGGAATACAAGTACGGATCGTTCACACAAAACAAAATCAAATGTCTGTCGAACACGCCTGTAGTTCTATTTCAATCCGTTCAAATCGGCAGGTTCGTCTGTATCGAAAGAAATTTGCTCAATTCACGAAAAAAGATCTCCGTATCGAGTGTTGCTAGACGCTCGGTTTTGGAATGCCCATTTTAGGAAAGTAGTTTTTTAATTTATGTACGGGTTCACAATGTCAGAATATTGTACGTCTGCGAATGACGAACTAAGTAGGTACCTGATAGATGGGCTCCGATGCATTAGGATTCGTATTATTTATAAATATAAATACTTTGCGAACTCTTTTTCATTGAAATGATTATTTGATAAAAAATTCTGAATATACATTTTAATGGCGTGTTTTTTTTTTACGTATGTGCACGTGTACCAACTGAGAATCTGAGTAGGTAGGTACCTGCACATAACAACTCGGAATCATCAAATGGGTATTGCATATGTTTTTTCTTTTGGAAATTTGTAATGAAATTATTTGAAGTTGAAAGGATAATTTCTTTTGTAATTATTTTTTGGGCTGTTATGCCGTGTTGCGCTACCTTCGTCTTTAGCCTAGATATTTAAGGGATTTATTTTTTTTAAATATTATAGTAACATAACGCTTTTTTTGTATTTAGCTTATTTATGATAATTATTCAACGTTAGAGGCGGGCATTGGCACTGCCGCCCCGGGAACCATTCGTTGGATGAGCAACACCTCATAAAAATGGGTATACAATAATTTTGAAAATTATATTTTTAAAGGGCCGTTTTTGTGAAAAATGACAAAAAGGTGAGGTACAATATTGAAAATCTACCAGGAGCACATAACACGCAAGAGTAAAATTTAACAGAGAATACATTTATTTACTGGACAACTTAGACCTCACTTTTCAAGTATTAGTTGAGATTGTTTTGGAAAAGTTTCACTTCTACCGCGTGTAAACTGCACTCGAATTTTTTTTGACAACGTACGTAGGTACCTACTCGGATAGTATATATTCTGAACATTTCTAAAAAAATGAGTAAATTTAAATAAAGATGGTCCAATTTTTTTTTGCGAAATGGTGTAGGTACCTTTTGAATACTGTACGGGAACTAATCGTTCGTACATTTTACATTAAATTTCAATGTGAAAACCGCACAAGAGTCCCAATTACTGCCGTCCGGAGTCAGTGCGACTACGGCGTCCCCAGTTGGGTTTAGTTTTAGTTTCTGAAAAATTCTGAATAATACATTTTTATAGCGCCGTTTTTTGAAAAACTACAGTAAGCTGCACTCGAATTTTTTTTTGACAACGTCTTACTCGGATACTATTTATTCTGAACATTTCTAATAAAATGAGTAAATTTAAATAAAGATGGTCCAATTTTTTTTTGCCAAATGGTGTGGGTACCTTTTGAATACTGTACGGGTTCATACATTTTAAATTAAATTTCAATGTGAATACCGCACAAGAGTCTCAACTACTGCCGTCTGGAGTCAGTGAGACTACGGCATCCCCAGTTGGGTTTAGTTTAAGTCTCTAAAATTTCTGAATAATACATTTTTATAGCGCCGTTTTTTGAAAAATTACTTTCAGTTATAAGTTCAAAAATTTCCGAGATCCAACAATTTTTTTTTTCCAAAATTAAAAAATTTCCACAATCCAATAATTTTTTTTTCCAAAATGGAAAAGTTTCACTTCTACCGCGTGTAAACTGCACTCGAATTTTTTTTGACAACGTACTCGGACACTATATATTCTGAACATTTCTAATAAAATGAGTAAATTTAAATAAAGATGGTCCAATTTTTTTTTGCCAAATGGTGTGGGTACCTTTTGAATACTGTATGGGTTCATACATTTTAAATTAAATTTCAATGTGAATACCGCACAAGAGTCTCAACTACTGCCGTCTGGAGTCAGTGAGACTACGGTATCCCCAGTTGGGTTTAGTTTGTCTCTAAAATTTCTGATTAATACATTTTTATAGCGCCGTTTTTTGAAAACTTACTTTCAGTTCAAAAATTTCCAAGACAAAAAATTTTTTATTTCCAAAATTAAAAAAATATCCAAATATAAAATTTTTTTTTTTCAAAATTCAATAATTTCCAAAATCCAAATTTTTTTTTTCCAAAATTAAAAAATTTCCAAAACTCAAAAATTTTTTTTTTGAAAATTCAAAAATTTACAAAATCCAAAAATTTTTTTTTTGAAAATTAAAAAATTTCCAAAGTCCAAAATTTTTTTTTCAAAATCCAAATTTTTTTTTTTAAATTACACCCTACAGTACCCGAGATGGATATCAAATTACGCGTCTCGACCTACACAAACCGAAGGGCTGACGGAAAAAATTGAACGATAAACTCCGAAGACCCTTTTAGGCTCTATTGGTTTTTCTAATTTAAATTAAATGAAATACTGAACGCCCTGAGTCGGGCGGCTGGATTGGTTCAGTACTGAATTGAGCGGTAAGCTCCTGGGACGTTTTAAAAGTGTCGGCGACCAAAGTGGCACAATGGTAGGAGTCTTTGCAACAGTAAATTATACGTTACGGGTAACAAATTACAAACATCGTTTTTTTCTTTACCTATTTTATTTAACACACACTCTTCGCTTCATCCGCGTTCACACGTCAAATCGCGTAGTGTTTAACCCCTTGGTTGCCTCTGCAACAGGCAAAGCTAGTATATATATTAATGCACAGTTTTCGAAAACTCACTTTTTTTTCGTCATTTAGGCAAAAGACGACCTTGCCGCCCCTTAAGTTTTACCCGTTTCGAGGTTCAGTTTCGCTCGAAACACAGGGCTTTTTTTTCAGTGCAGGCCTCCCACGCCAAAATGACCTCTCCGCTCTTCGAGTTTGACCGACCTCAGAGACCACTATCGCAAGACAGGAAACTCACACGAAATTCTTATTTTAGAAACGCCAAAAGTCAACGGAAAAAACTGATACAAAATCAGCGGCGATAACTGGAACCTCCGGCTGAATCTCTCATCGACCAAGAAATCGGCCTGGTTATATTTCCCGCCGACAGGTTCGCATTTGCAAAAAAGATAAGAAATCTTAATCACTATTTCCTTTACGCGAAACGAATTTGCTAGAAATTTATTCTTTTATTTTAATGGCGATGCTGCTAAAAAATGACATTTTATAGGTACGACACGCGGTACGAGATATCGTCGAAAAAGCGCGTTCTGGTGGAGATGTTTTTCAATAAATAGGAGGAATAGAAGTTAAGGAAGCTTTTAAAATCGACAAATATGTCGGTCACCATTCAAAATGTTACACGACAGCGCGCGGAAAAATGATATTTTCTGACGTTTCGCAAAACTCGCAGTTTTCTCGAGAGTGCATAATTTACCTGGCCAGTAGAACACCTAATTTTCTTACAAATAAATTCAGGTTGGGTAAATTTTCTCACACCTGGTAACACTCGATTCTGAAATTTTACAAATGGCGGAGAGCTTTGCCTTCGCCAACTAAAGTTTTCATTCAGGCCAGGACAGCGTTGTTTGTATGGAAAACGTTAAAAACAACTCGATTTTCAGGCCGTGCTCGAGGTGGTGAAGACATTATTTCGTTTCGGTCTTGCCAGCGATGAAAATATAATTGCAGAATATTGTACGTCTGCGAATGACGAACTAAGTAGGTACCTGATAGATGGGCTCCGATGCATTAGGATTCGTATTATTTATAAATATAAATACTTTGCGAACTCTTTTTCATTGAAATGATTATTTGATAAAAAATTCTGAATATACATTTTAATGGCGTGTTTTTTTTTTACGTATGTGCAGGTGTACCAACTGAGAATCTGAGTAGGTAGGTACCTGCACATAACAACTCGGAATCATCATAAATATGGGAATTGCATATGTTTTTTTTTGGAAATTTGTAATGAAATTATTTGAAGTTGAAAGGATAATTTCTTTTGTAATAATTTTTTGGGCTGTTACGCCGTGTTGCGCTACCTTCGTCTTTAGCCTAGATATTTAAGGGATTTATTTTTTTTAAATATTAAAGTTACATAACGCTTTTTTTGTATTTTGCTTCTTTATGATAATTATTCAACGTTAGAGGCGGGCATTGGCACTGCCGCTCAGGGAGCCATTCGTTGGATGAGCAACACCTCATAAAAATAGGTACACAATAATTTTGATAATTATATTTTTATAGGACCGTTTTTGTAAAAAATGACAAAAAGGGTTAATTATTCAACGTTAGAGGCGGGCATTGGTACTGCCGCCCCGGGAACCATTTGTTGGATGAGCAACACCTCATAAAAATGGGTATACAAAAAATTTGAAAATTATATTTTTATAGGGCCGTTTTTGTGACCTCACTTTTCAAGTATTAGTTGAGATTGTTTTGGAAAAGTTTCACTTCTACCGCGTGTAAACTGCACTCGAATTTTTTTTGACAACGTACGTAGGTACCTACTCGGGCACTATATATTCTGAACATTTCTAATAAAATGAGTAAATTTAAATAAAGATGGTCCATTTTTTTTTTGCGAAATGGTGTAGGTACCTTTTGAAAACTGTACGGGAACTAATCGTTCGTACATTTTACATTAAATTTCAATGTGAAAACCGCACAAGAGTCCCAATTACTACGGCGTCCCCAGTTGGGTTTGGTTTTAGTTTCTGAAAAATTCTGAATAATACATTTTTATAGCGCCGTTTTTTGAAAAACTACAGTAAGCTGCACTCGAATTTTTTTTTTGACAACGTCCTACTCGGATACTATTTATTCTGAACATTTCTAATAAATTGAGTAAATTTAAATAAAGATGGTCCAATTTTTTTTTGCCAAATGGTGTAGGTACCTTTTGAATACTGTACGGGTTCATACATTTTAAATAAAATATCAATGTGAATACCGCACTAGAGTCTCAACTACTGCCGTCTGGAATCAGTGAGACTACGGCATCCCCAGTTGGGTTTAGTTTAAGTCTCTAAAATTTCTGAATAATACATTTTTATAGCGCCGTTTTTTGAAAAATTACTTTCAGTTATAAGTTCAAAAATTTCCGAGATCCGATAATTTTTTTTTCCAAAATTAAAAAATTTCCAGAATCCAATAATTTTTTTTCCAAAATTTAAAAATTTCCAGAAACCAAAAAATTTTTTTTTAAAAATTAAAAAATTTCCAGAAACCGAAATTTTTTTTTTTCAAAATTCAAAAATTTCCGGAAACAAAAAAAATTTTTTTTTTAAATTAAAAAATTTCCAGAATCCGAAATTTTTTTTTTCAAAATTCAAAAATTCCCAGAAACCAAAAAAGTTTTTTTTTCAAAATTAAAAAATTTCCAAAACTCAAATTTTTTTTTTTGAAAATTCAAAAATTTACAAAATCCAAAAATTTTTTTTTTGAAAATTCAATAATTTACAAAATCCAAAAATTTTTTTTTTGAAAATTCAAAAATTTCCAGTCTAAAAAATTTTTTTTCAAAATCCAAAATTTGTTGTTTTTTAAATTACACCCTACAGTACCCGAGATGGATATCAAATTACGCGTCTCGACCTACACAATCTGAAGGGCTGACTGAAAAAATTGAACGATAAAATCCGAGGACCCTTTTAGGCTCTATTGGTTTTTCTAATTTAAATTAAATGAAAAACTGAACGCCCTGAGTCGGGCGGCTGGATTGGTTCAGTACTGAATTGAGCGGTAAGCTCCTGGGACGTTTTAAAAGTGTCGGCGACCAAAGTGGCACAATGGTAGGAGTCTTTGCATCACTTAATTATACGTTACGGGTAACAAATTACTAACATCGTTTTTTTCTTCACCTATTTTTTTAAACACACACTCCTCGCTTCATCCGCGTTCACACGTCAAATCGTGTAGTGTTTAACCCCTTGGTTGCCTCTGCAACAGGCAAAGCTAGTATTAATATAGTATTGCACAGTTTTTCGAAAAACTCACATGGGTCATACAGGCAAAAGACGACCTTGCCGCCCCTTAAGTTCGCCCACCCTAAGGATCGCTTTCGCTTGAAATGCGATTCAGTGCAGGGCCTCCCACGCCAAAATGACCTCTCCGCTCTTCGAGTTTGACCGACCGCAGAGACCACAATCGCTAGACAGGAAGCTAAAAAAAAACCATGAAACCGAAACACCAAAAGTCAACGGTAAAAACTGATGCAAAATCAGCGGCGATAACTGGAACCTCCGACTGAATCTCTCATCGACGAAGAAATCGGCCCGGTTATATTTCCCGCCGACAGGTTCGCATTTCGAAAAAGTCGGAGAAAAATTAAGCACTATTTTCATACAAAACGAATTTGCTAGAAATTTTTTCATAATATTTTAATGGCGATGCTGCTAAAAAATGACATTTTATAGGTACGACACGCGGTTCGAGATATCGTCGAAAAGGCGCATTCTGGCGAAGATGTTTTTCGATAAATACGAAGAATAAAAGTTAAGGAAGCTTTTAAAATCGACAAATATGTCGGTCACCATTCAAAATGTTACACGATAGCGCGCGGAAAAATGATATTTTCTGACGTTTCGCAAAACTCGCATTTTTCTCGAGGGTGCATAATTTATCTGGCCAGTAGAACACCTAATTTTCTTACAAATAAATTCAGGTTGGGTAAATTTTCTCACACCTTGGAACACTCGATTCTGAAATTTTACAAATGGCGGAGAGCTTTGCCTTCGCCAACTAAAGTTTTCATTCAGGCCAGGACAGCGTTGTTTGTATGGAAAACGTTAAAAACAACTCGATTTTCAGGCCGTGCTCGAGGTGGTGAAGACATTATTTCGTTTCGGTCTTGCCAGCGATGAAAATATAATTGCAGAATATTGTACGTCTGCGAATGACGAACTAAGTAGGTACCTGATAGATGGGCTCCGATGCATTAGGATTCGTATTATTTATAAATATAAATACTTTGCGAACTCTTTTTCATTGAAATGATTATTTGATAAAAAATTCTGAATATACATTTTAATGGCGTGTTTTTTTTTTACGTATGTGCAGGTGTACCAACTGAGAATCTGAGTAGGTAGGTACCTGCACATAACAACTCGGAATCATATGCAATTCCCATATGTTTTTTCTTTTGGAAATTTGTATTGAAATTATTTGAAGTTGAAAGGATAATTTCTTTTGTAATAATTTTTTGGGCTGTTATGCCGTGTTGCGCTACCTTCGTCTTTATACTAGATATTTAAGGGATTTATTTTTTTTAAATACTATAGTTACATAACGCTTTTTTTGTATTTAGCTTATTTATGATAATTATTCAACGTTAGAGGCGGGCATTGGTACTGTCGCCCCGGGAACCATTTGTTGGATGAGCAACACCTCATAAAAATAGGTACACAATAATTTTGATAATTATATTTTTATAGGACCGTTTTTGTAAAAAATGACAAAAAGGGTTAATTATTCAACGTTAGAGGCGGGCATTGGTACTGCCGCCCCGGGAACCATTTGTTGGATGAGCAACACCTCATAAAAATGGGTATACAAAAAATTTGAAAATTATATTTTTATAGGGCCGTTTTTGTGACCTCACTTTTCAAGTATTAGTTGAGATTGTTTTGGAAAAGTTTCACTTCTACCGCGTGTAAACTGCACTCGAATTTTTTTTGACAACGTACGTAGGTACCTACTCGGGCACTATATATTCTGAACATTTCTAATAAAATGAGTAAATTTAAATAAAGATGGTCCATTTTTTTTTTGCGAAATGGTGTAGGTACCTTTTGAAAACTGTACGGGAACTAATCGTTCGTACATTTTACATTAAATTTCAATGTGAAAACCGCACAAGAGTCCCAATTAATGCCGTCCGGAGTCAGTGCGACTACGGCGTCCCCAGTTGGGTTTGGTTTTAGTTTCTGAAAAATTCTGAATAATACATTTTTATAGCGCCGTTTTTTGAAAAACTACAGTAAGCTGCACTCGAATTTTTTTTTTGACAACGTCCTACTCGGATACTATTTATTCTGAACATTTCTAATAAATTGAGTAAATTTAAATAAAGATGGTCCAATTTTTTTTTGCCAAATGGTGTAGGTACCTTTTGAATACTGTACGGGTTCATACATTTTAAATAAAATATCAATGTGAATACCGCACTAGAGTCTCAACTACTGCCGTCTGGAATCAGTGAGACTACGGCATCCCCAGTTGGGTTTAGTTTAAGTCTCTAAAATTTCTGAATAATACATTTTTATAGCGCCGTTTTTTGAAAAATTACTTTCAGTTATAAGTTCAAAAATTTCCGAGATCCGATAATTTTTTTTCCAAAATTAAAAAATTTCCAGAATCCAATAATTTTTTTTCCAAAATTTAAAAATTTCCAGAAACCAAAAAATTTTTTTTTAAAAATTAAAAAATTTCCAGAAACCGAAAATTATTTTTTTCAAAATTCAAAAATTTCCGGAAACAAAAAAATTTTTTTTTTTAAATTAAAAAATTTCCAGAATCCGAAATTTTTTTTTTCAAAATTCAAAAATTCCCAGAAACCAAAAAAAGTTTTTTTTTCAAAATTAAAAAATTTCCAAAACTCAAAATTTTTTTTTTGAAAATTCAAAAATTTACAAAATCCAAAAATTTTTTTTTTGAAAATTCAAAAATTTCCAGTCTAAAAAATTTTTTTTCAAAATCCAAAATTTGTTTTTTTTTAAATTACACCCTACAGTACCCGAGATGGATATCAAATTACGCGTCTCGACCTACACAATCTGAAGGGCTGACTGAAAAAATTGAACGATAAAATCCGAGGACCCTTTTAGGCTCTATTGGTTTTTCTAATTTAAATTAAATGAAATGAAAAACTGAACGCCCTGAGTCGGGCGGCTGGATTGGTTCAGTACTGAATTGAGCGGTAAGCTCCTGGGACGTTTTAAAAGTGTCAGCGACCAAAGAGGCACAGTGGTAGGAGTCTTTGCAACAGTAAATTATACGTTACGGGTAACAAATTACAAACATCGTTTTTTTCTTCATCTATTTTATTAAACACACACTCCTCGCTTCATCCGCGTTCACACGTCAAATCGCGTAGTGTTTAACCCCTTGGTTGCCTCTGCAACAGGCAAAGCTAGTTAATATAGTATTGCACAGTTTTTCGAAAAACTCACATGGGTCATACAGGCAAAAGACGACCTTGCCGCCCCTTAAGTTCGCCCACCCTAAGGATCGCTTTCGCTTGAAATGCGATTCAGTGCAGGGCCTCCCACGCCAAAATGACCTCTCCGCTCTTCGAGTTTGACCGACCGCAGAGACCATAATCGCTAGACAGGAAGCTAAAAAAAAACCATGAAACCGAAACACCAAAAGTCAACGGTAAAAACTGATGCAAAATCAGCGGCGATAACTGGAACCTCCGACTGAATCTCTCATCGACGAAGAAATCGGCCCGGTTATATTTCCCGCCGACAGGTTCGCATTTCGAAAAAGTCGGAGAAAAATTAAGCACTATTTTCATACAAAACGAATTTGCTAGAAATTTTTTCATAATATTTTAATGGCGATGCTGCTAAAAAATGACATTTTACAGGTACGACACGCGGTACGAGTTATCGTCGAAAAGTCGCATTATGGCGGAAATGTTTTTCAATAAATACGAAGAATAGAAGTTAAGGAAGCTTTTAAAATCGACAAATATGTCGGTCACCATTCAAAATGTTACACAATAGCGCGCGGAAAAATGATATTTTCTGACGTTTCGCAAAACTCGCATTTTTCTCGAGGGTGCATAATTTTACTGGCCAGTAGAACACCTAATTTTCTTACAAATAAATTCAGGTTGAGTAAATTTTCTCACACCTTGGAACACTGGATTCTGAAATTTTACAAATGGCGGTAGGGCAAAGCTCTCCGCCAACTAAAGATTTCAATCCAGAGACATCTAGCGGTGCGGAATATAAGTACGGATCGTTCACGCAATACAAAATCAAATGTCTGTCGAACACGCCTGTAGTTCTATTTCAATCCGTTCAAATCGGCAGGTTCGTCTGTATCGAAAGAAATTTGCTCAATTCACGAAAAAAGATCTCCGTATCGAGTGTTGCTAGACGCTCGGTTTTGAAATGCCCATTTTAGGAAAGTAGTTTTTTAATTTATGTACGGGTTCACAATGTCAGAATATTGTACGTCTGCGAATGACGAACTAAGTAGGTACCTGATAGATGGGCTCCGATGCATTAGGATTCGTATTATTTATAAATATAAATACTTTGCGAACTCTTTTTCATTGAAATGATTATTTGATAAAAAATTCTGAATATACATTTTAATGGCGTGTTTTTTTTTACGTATGTGCAGGTATACCAACTGAGAATCTGAGTAGGTAGGTACCTGCACATAACAACTCGGAATCATCATATGGGAAATATGTTTTTTTTTTTGGAAATTTGTAATGAAATTATTTGAAGTTGAAAGGATAATTTCTTTTGTAATTATTTTTTGGGCTGTTATGCCGTGTTGCGCTACCTTCGTCTTTAGCCTAGATATTTAAGGGATTTATTTTTTTAAAATATTATAGTTACATAACGCTTTTTTTGTATTTAGCTTATTTATGATAATTATTCAACGTTAGAGGCGGGCATTGGCACTGCCGCCCCGGGAACCATTCGTTGGATGAGCAACACCTCATAAAAATGGGTATACAATAATTTTGAAAATTATATTTTTAAAGGGCCGTTTTTGTGAAAAATGACAAAAAGGGTGAGGTACAATATTGAAAATCTACCAGGAGCACATAACACGCAAGAGTAAAATTTAACAGAGAATACATTTATTTACTGGACAACTTAGACCTCACTTTTCAAGTATTAGTTGAGATTGTTTTGGAAAAGTTTCACTTCTACCGCGTGTAAACTGCACTCGAATTTTTTTTGACAACGTACGTAGGTACCTACTCGGATAGTATATATTCTGAACATTTCTAAAAAAATGAGTAAATTTAAATAAAGATGGTCCAATTTTTTTTTGCGAAATGGTGTAGGTACCTTTTGAATACTGTACGGGAACTAATCGTTCGTACATTTTACATTAAATTTCAATGTGAAAACCGCACAAGAGTCCCAATTACTGCCGTCCGGAGTCAGTGCGACTACGGCGTCCCCAGTTGGGTTTAGTTTTAGTTTCTGAAAAATAATGAATAATACATTTTTATAGCGCCGTTTTTTGAAAAACTACAGTAAGCTGCACTCGATTTTTTTTTTGACAACGTCCTACTCGGATACTATTTATTCTGAACATTTCTAATAAAATGAGTAAATTTAAATAAAGATGGTCCAATTTTTTTTGCCAAATGGTGTGGGTACCTTTTGAATACTGTACGGGTTCATACATTTTAAATTAAATTTCAATGTGAATACCGCACAAGAGTCTCAACTACTGCCGTCTGGAGTCAGTGAGACTACGGCATCCCCAGTTGGGTTTAGTTTAAGTCTCTAAAATTTCTGAATAATACATTTTTATAGCGCCGTTTTTTGAAAAATTACTTTCAGTTATAAGTTCAAAAATTTCCGAGATCCAACAATTTTTTTTTTCCAAAATTAAAAAATTTCCAGAATCCAATAATTTTTTTTTCCAAAATGGAAAAGTTTCACTTCTACCGCGTGTAAACTGCACTCGAATTTTTTTTGACAACGTACTCGGACACTATATATTCTGAACATTTCTAATAAAATGAGTAAATTTAAATAAAGATAGTCCAATTTTTTTTGCCAAATGGTGTAGGTACCTTTTGAATACTGTACGGGTTCATACATTTTAAATTAAATTTCAATGTGAATACCGCACAAGAGTCCCAACTACTGCCGTCTGGAGTCAGTGAGACTACGGTATCCCCAGTTGGGTTTAGTTTGTCTCTAAAATTTCTGATTAATTCATTTTTATAGCGCCGTTTTTTGAAAAATTACTTTCAGTTCAAAAATTTCCAAGACAAAAATTTTTTTTTTCCAAAATTAAAAAAATTTCCAAAACTTAAAAATTTTTTTTTTGAAAATTCAAAAATTTACAAAATCCAAAATTTTTTTTTTGAAAATTAAAAAATTTCCAAAGTCCAAATTTTTTTTTTCAAAATCCAAAATTTTTTTTTTTTAAATTACACCCTACAGTACCCGAGATGGATATCAAATTACGCGTCTCGACCTACACAAACCGAAGGGCTGACTGAAAAAATTGAACGATAAACTCCGAAGACCCTTTTAGGCTCTATTGGTTTTTCTAATTTAAATTAAATGAAATACTGAACGCCCTGAGTCGGGCGGCTGGATTGGTTCAGTACTGAATTGAGCGGTAAGCTCCTGGGATGATTTTAAAGTGTCGGCGACCAAAGTGGCACAGTGGTAGGAGTCTTTGCAACAGTAAATTATACGTTACGGGTAACAAATTACAAACATCGTTTTTTTCTCTACCTATTTTATTTAACACACACTCTTCGCTTCATCCGCGTTCACACGTCAAATCGCGTAGTGTTTAACCCCTTGGTTGCCTCTGCAACAGGCAAAGCTAGTATTAATATAGTATTGCACAGTTTTTGAAAAACTCACTTTTTCATAATTTAGGCAAAAGACGACCTTGCCGCCCCTCAAGTTTTACCCGTTTCGAGGTTCAGTTTCGCTCGAAAAAGAGGGCTTTTTTTTTCAGTCAGGGCCTCCCACGCCAAAATGACCTCTCCGCTCTTCGAGTCTGACCGACCTCAGAGACCACTATCGCAAGACAGGAAACTCACACGAAATTCTTATTTTAGAAACGCCAAAAGTCAACGGAAAAAACTGATACAAAATCAGCGGCGATAACTGGAACCTCCGGCTGAATCTCTCATCGACGAAGAAATCGGCCCGGTTATATTTCCCGCCGACAGGTTCGCATTTGCAAAAAAGATAAGAAATCTTAATCACTATTTCCTTTACGCGAAACGAATTTGCTAGAAATTTATTCTTTTATTTTAATGGCGATGCTGCTAAAAAATGACATTTTATAGGTACGACACGCGGTACGAGATATCGTCGAAAAAGCGCATTGTGGTCGAGATGTTTTTCAATAAATAGGAGGAATAGAAATTAAGGAAGCTTTTAAAATCGACAAATATGTCGGTCACCATTCAAAATGCTACACAATATCGCGCGGAAAAATGATATTTTCTGACGTTTCGCAAAACTCGCATTTTTCTCGAGGGTGCATAATATAACTGGCCAGTAGAAGACCTAATTTTCTTACAAATAAATTCAGGTTGGGTAAATTTTCTCACACCTTGGAACACTCGATTCTGAAATTTTACAAATGGCGGAAGGCCGCTCTCTCCGCCAACTAAAGATTTCAATCCAGAGACATCTAGCGGTGTGGAATATAAGTACGGATCGTTCACACAAAACAAAATCAAATGTCTGTCGAACACGCCTGTAGTTCTATTTCAATCCGTTCAAATCGGCAGGTTCGTCTGTATCGAAAGAAATTTGCTCAATTCACGAAAAAAGATCTCGGTATCGAGTGTTGCTAGACGCTCGGTTTTGAAATGCCTATTTTAGGAAAGTAGTACCTACACTAGCTAGAAAAAATATTATTAAAATTGTGAGAGGACTAAGTATAAATACTTTGCGAACTCTTTTTCATTGAAATGATTATTTGATAAAAAATTCTGAATATACATTTTAATGGCGTGTTTTTTTTACGTATGTGCAGGTGTACCAACTGAGAATCTGAGTAGGTAGGTACCTGCACATAACAAATCGGAATCATCTGTTTTTTTTTTTTGGAAATTTGTAATAAAATTATTTGAAGTTGAAAGGATAATTTCTTTTGTAATAATTTTTTGGGCTGTTATGCCGTGTTGCGCTACCTTCGTCTTTAGCCTAGATATTTAAGGGATTTATTTTTTTTAAATATTAAAGTTACATAACGCTTTTTTTGTATTTTGCTTCTTTATGATAATTATTCAACGTTAGAGGCGGGCATTGGCACTGCCGCTCAGGAAACCATTCGTTGGATGAGCAACACCTCATAAAAATAGGTACACAATAATTTTGATAATTATATTTTTATAGGACCGTTTTTGTAAAAAATGACAAAAAGGGTGACGTACAATATTGAAAATCTACCAGGAGCTCATAATACGCAGAAGTAAAATATTACAGAGGGTACATTTATTTACTGGGCTACTCAGACCTCACTTTTCAAGTATTAGTTGAGATTGTTTTGGAAAAGTTTCACTTCTACCGCGTGTAAACTGCACTCGAATTTTTTTTGACAACGTACTCGGACACTATATATTCTGAACATTTCTAATAAAATGAGTAAATTTAAATAAAGATGGTCCATTTTTTTTTTGCGAAATGGTGTAGGTACCTTTTGAATACTGTACGGGAACTAATCGTTGGTACATTTTACATTAAATTTCAATGTGAAAACCGCACAAGAGTCCCAATTACTGCCGTCCGGAGTCAGTGCGACTACGGCGTCCCCGGTTGGGTTTGGTTTTAGTTTCTGAAAAATTCTGAATAATACATTTTTATAGCGCCGTTTTTTGAAAAACTACAGTAAGCTGCACTCGAATTTTTTTTTGACAACGTCCTACTCGGATACTATTTATTCTGAACATTTCTAATAAAATGAGTAAATTTAAATAAAGATGGTCCAATTTTTTTTTTGCCAAATGGTGTAGGTACCTTTTGAATACTGTACGGGTTCATACATTTTACATTAAATTTCAATGTGAAAACCGCACAAGAGTCCCAATTACTGCCGTCCGGAGTCAGTGCGACTACGGCGTCCCCAGTTGGGTTTAGTTTTAGTTTCTGAAAAATTCTGAATAATACATTTTTATAGCGCCGTTTTTTGAAAAACTACAGTAAGCTGCACTCGAATTTTTTTTTGACAACGTCCTACTCGGATACTATTTATTCTGAACATTTCTAATAAAATGAGTAAATTTAAATAAATATGGTCCAATTTTTTTTTTGCGAAATGGTGTAGTTACCTTTTGAACACTGTACGGGGACTAATCGTTCGTACATTTTACATTAAAATTCAATGTGAAAACCGCACAAGAGTCCCAATTACTGCCGTCCGGAGTCAGTGCGACTACGGCGTCCCCAGTTGGGTTTGGTTTTAGTTTCTGAAAAATTCTGAATAATACATTTTTATAGCGCCGTTTTTTGAAAAACTACAGTAAGCTGCACTCGAATTTTTTTTTGACAACGTCCTACTCGGATACTATTTATTCTGAACATTTCTAATAAAATGAGTAAATTTAAATAAAGATGGTCCAATTTTTTTTTTTGCGAAATGGTGTAGGTACCTTTTGAACACTGTACGGGGACTAATCGTTGGTACATTTTACATTAAATTTCAATGTGAAAACCGCACAAGAGTCCCAATTACTGCCGTCCGGAGTCAGTGCGACTACGGCGTCCCCGGTTGGGTTTGGTTTTAGTTTCTGAAAAATTCTGAATAATACATTTTTATAGCGCCGTTTTTTGAAAAACTACAGTAAGCTGCACTCGAATTTTTTTTTGACAACGTCCTTCTCGGATACTATTTATTCTGAACATTTCTAATAAAATGAGTAAATTTAAATAAAGATGGTCCAATTTTTTTTTTGCAAAATGGTGTAGGTACCTTTTGAACACTGTACGGGAACTAATCGTTCGTACATTTTACATTAAATTTCAATGTGAATACCGCACAAGAGTCCCAACTACTGCCGTCTGGAGTCAGTGAGACTACGGCATCCCCAGTTGGGTTTAGTTTAAGTCTCTAAAATTTCTGAATAATACATTTTTATAGCGCCGTTTTTTGAAAAATTACTTTCAGTTATAAGTTCAAAAATTTCCGAGATCCGACAATTTTTTTTTCCAAAATTAAAAAATTTCCAGAATCCAATAATTTTTTTTTCCAAATTAAAAAATTTCCAGAAAACAAAAATTTTTTTTTTCGAAATTCAAAAATTCCCAGAAACCAAAAAAGTTTTTTTTTCAAAATTAAAAAATTTCCAAAGTCTAAAAAATTTTTTTTCAAAATCCAAAATTTTTTATTTTTTAAATTACACCCTAAGTACCCGAGATGGATATCAAATTACGCGTCTCGACCTACACAATCCGAAGGGCTGACTGAAAAAATTGAACGATAAACTCCGAAGACCCTTTTAGGCTCTATTGGTTTTTCTAATTTAAATTAAATGAAATACTGAACGCCCTGAGTCGGGCGGCTGGATTGGTTCAGTACTGAATTGAGCGGTAAGCTCCTGGGACGTTTTAAAAGTGTCGGCGACCAAAGTGGCACAATGGTAGGAGTCTTTGCAACAGTAAATTATACGTTACGGGTAACAAATTACAAACATCGTTTTTTTCTTTACCTATTTTATTTAACACACACTCTTCGCTTCATCCGCGTTCACACGTCATATCGTGTAGTGTTTAACCCCTTGGTTGCCTCTGCAACAGGCAAAGCTAGTATATATTAATACACAGTTTTTCGAAAAACTCACATGGGTCATACAGTCAAAAAACGACCTTGCCGCCCCTTAAGTTCGCCCACCCTAAGGATCGCTTTCGCTTGAAATGCGATTCAGTCCAGGGCCTCCCACGCCAAAATGACCTCTCCGCTCTTCGAGTTTGACCGACCGCAGAGACCACAATCGCTAGACAGGAAGCTAAAAAAAACTCACGAAACCGAAACGCGAAAAATTAACGGTAAAAACTGATGCAAAATCAGCGGCGATAACTGGAACCTCCGACAGAATCTCTCATCGACGAAGAAATCGGCCCGGTTATATTTCCCGCCGACAGGTTCGCATTTCGAAAAAGTCGGAGAAAAATTAAGCACTTTTCTCATACAAAACGAATTTGCTGGAAATTTACTCATATTATTTTAAAGGCGATTCTGCTAAAAAATGACACTTTAAAGGTACGACACGCGGTTCGAGATATCGTCGAAAAAACGCATTCTGGTGGAGATTTTTTACCACAGATTGGAAGTAGAGGGTTTTATCAAACTTTTAAAACTGCGACATGTAACGCATTTCATCCAAAATGTTCTGCAATATTCCAAAATACCTTGCATTATTTTTGACATTTGCTAAGATTTCACTACCGTCGAAAGTGAAAAATTTGGCGGCCAGTAGAATAAGTCGTCGAGTAGGTACTTAAATTCGATTAAATTGACTAATAATTGATAATAAAAAACAATCTTGAGTTTCAAGACACGTCAGTTAGGAGAAAATTATGATTTAGCCGTATAAAATAACGGCTTCAAGCCTGTTTCGGAGTCGACAATTTGAAAACGCCTCTGCGGCTCGAAAACCGATTCTGGCTGTAATGTTTTTGAATATTATCGAGGTCGAGAGATTAAAAAAACATTTTCAACGGTCGTAACATACGCAAATCATTAAAAATATTTCACTATACGCTACGGAAAATATGACGTTTGAGAAAAATAACGTGCTTTGAAAATCCCACAGAAGAGAATATATTGCTGGCCATATAAAAAGAACACGTTTAATTACAGGGTAGGTACTTTTCCGTTGAATTATTACAAATTTGTTCGTAAGATGAACGGATTTTTTTAAGGAAATGCTTAGGTACCTACATCAATATTGTTTGTCTGCGTAAGAACCGGGTAGGTACCGGCTTACGCATCGGTTCTTTCCTTCAGATATCAAATAAAAAATTAATGATTTGAAATAAAAGAAATCACTCGGGATGGTCGCAATTTTTGCCAAAATGCATTATTTCAGGTATGTAGACTTTTGTAGTTATGAAGGAAATTAGTACTAAATAAATCGGAACGTTTTTGAAGTAAGATGGGTCCAAATACAATGCTAAACACTTTTCTTTTATGATTGTATTAGTAAGGATTCGATTTCTTTGGACATTATTAAATAAGTACCTACAACCATTCTTTGAAAGAATATATTTTTCTGTAATTTTTTACTGCAATTAAATTGTTCGAGTTAAAGCGATCCTTTCATTGACAAAAATTATGAATTTAAATAAAAAGAAAGATAAGATTAATTAATACAATATGCTTTCTTAATTTTTCACGTCCGGAGAAAAAAAAACTGTGTTTTCATTACACATTTCAAACTATTTCAACAAATGATACAAAACTCGCAGAAAAATATATCGTTCAATTACAATGGCTGTAAAAGTCCAATGTCAAAATTGCACAAGAGTCCCAATTACTGCCGTCCGGAGTCAGTGCGACTACGGCGTCCCCAGTTGGGTTTAGTTTTAGTTTCTGAAAAATTCTGAATAATACATTTTTATAGCGCCGTTCTTTGAAAAACTACAGTAAGCTGCACTCGAATTTTTTTTTGACAACGTCCTACTCGGATACTATTTATTCTGAACATTTCTAATAAAATGAGTAAATTTAAATAAAGATGGTCCAATTTTTTTTTCCCAAATGGTGTAGGTACCTTTTGAATACTGTGCGGGTTCATACATTTTAAATTTAATTCAATGTGAATACCGCACAAGAGTCCCAACTACTGCCGTCTGGAGTCAGTGAGACTACGGCATCCCCAGTTGGGTTTAGTTTAAGTCTCTAAAATTTCTGAATAATACATTTTTATAGCGCCGTTTTTTGAAAAATTACTTTCAATTAAAAGTTCAAAAATTTCAGAGATCCAACAATTTTTTTTTCTAAAATTAAAAAATTTCCAGAATTCAATAATATTTTTTCCAAAATTAAAAAATTTCCAGAAACCAAAAAATTTTTTTTTTTAAATTAAAAAATTTCCAGAAACCGAAAATTTTTTTTTTCAAAATTCTAAAATTTCCGGAAACCAAAAAATTTTTTTTTCAAAATTAAAAAATTTCCAGAATCCGAAATTTTTTTTTTCCAAAATTAAAAAATTTCCAGAAACCAAAAAAGTTTTTTTTCAAAATAAAAAAATTTCCAAAACTCAAAAAATTTTTTTTTGAAAAATCAAAAATTTACAAAATCCAAAATTTTTTTTTTGAAAATTCAAAAATTTCCAAAATCCAAATTTTTTTTTTTAAATTACACCCTACAGTACCCGAGATGGATATCAAATTACGCGTCTCGACCTATACAATCCGAAGGGCTGACTGAAAAAATTGAACGATAAACTCCGAAGACCCTTTTAGGCTCTATTGGTTTTTCTAATTTAAATTAAATGAAATACTGAACGCCCTGAGTCGGGCGGCTGGATTGTTTCAGTACTGAATTGAGCGGTAAGCTCCTGGGACGTTTTAAAAGTGTCGGCGACCAAAGTGGCACAATGGTAGGAGTCTTTGCAACACTTTATTAAACGTTACGGGTAACAAATTACAAACATCGTTTTTTTCTTCACCTATTTTATTAAACACACACTCTTCGCTTCATCCGCGTTCACACGTCACCATTCAAAATGTTACACAATAGCGCGCGGAAAAATGATATTTTCTGACGTTTCGCAAAACTCGCATTTTTCTTGAGGGTGCATTATATAGCTGGCCAGTAGAACACCTAATTTTCTTACAAATAAATTCAGGTTGGGTAAATTTTCTCACACCTTGGAACACTGGATTCTGAAATTTTACAAATGGCGGAAAGGCAACACTCTCCGCCAACTAAAGATTTCAATCCAGAGACATCTAGCGGTGCGGAATATAAGTACGGATCGTTCACGCAAAACAAAATCAAATGTCTGTCGAACACGCCTGTAGTTCTATTTCAATCCGTTCAAATCGGCAGGTTCGTCTGTATCGAAAGAAATTTGCTCAATTCACGAAAAAAGATCTCCGTATCGAGTGTTGCTAGACGCTCGGTTTTGAAATGCCCATTTTAGGAAAATAGTTTTTTAATTTATGTACGGGTTCACAATGTCAGAATATTGTACGTCTGCGAATGACGAACTAAGTAGGTACCTGATAGATGGGCTCCGATGCATTAGGATTCGTATTATTTATAAATATAAATACTTTGCGAACTCTTTTTCATTGAAATGATTATTTGATAAAAAATTCTGAATATACATTTTAATGGCGTGTTTTTTTTTACGTATGTGCAGGTATACCAACTGAGAATCTGAGTAGGTAGGTACCTGCACATAACAACTCGGAATCATCATATGGGAAATATGTTTTTTTTTTTGGAAATTTGTAATGAAATTATTTGAAGTTGAAAGGATAATTTCTTTTGTAATTATTTTTTGGGCTGTTATGCCGTGTTGCGCTACCTTCGTCTTTAGCCTAGATATTTAAGGGATTTATTTTTTTTAAATATTATAGTTACATAACGCTTTTTTTGTATTTAGCTTATTTATGATAATTATTCAACGTTAGAGGCGGGCATTGGCACTGCCGCCCCGGGAACCATTCGTTGGATGAGCAACACCTCATAAAAATGGGTATACAATAATTTTGAAAATTATATTTTTAAAGGGCCGTTTTTGTGAAAAATGACAAAAAGGGTGAGGTACAATATTGAAAATCTACCAGGAGCACATAACACGCAAGAGTAAAATTTAACAGAGAATACATTTATTTACTGGACAACTTAGACCTCACTTTTCAAGTATTAGTTGAGATTGTTTTGGAAAAGTTTCACTTCTACCGCGTGTAAACTGCACTCGAATTTTTTTTGACAACGTACGTAGGTACCTACTCGGATAGTATATATTCTGAACATTTCTAATAAAATGAGTAAATTTAAATAAAGATGGTCCATTTTTTTTTTGCGAAATGGTGTAGGTACCTTTTGAATACTGTACGGGAACTAATCGTTCGTACATTTTACATTAAATTTCAATGTGAAAACCGCACAAGAGTCCCAATTACTGCCGTCCGGAGTCAGTGCGACTACGGCGTCCCCAGTTGGGTTTAGTTTTAGTTTCTGAAAAATTCTGAATAATACATTTTTATAGCGCCGTTTTTTGAAAAATTACTTTCAGTTCAAAAATTTCCAAGACATGAATTTTTTTTTTTCCAAAATTAAAAAAATTTCCAAAACTTAAAAATTTTTTTTTTGAAAATTCAGAAATTTACAAAATCCAAAAATTTTTTTTTTGAAAATTAAAAAATTTCCAAAGTCCAAAATTTTTTTTTCAAAATCCAAAAATTTTTTTTTTTAAATTACACCCTACAGTACCCGAGATGGATATCAAATTACGCGTTTCGACCTACACAAACCGAAGGGCTGACTGAAAAAATTGAACGATTAACTCCGAAGACCCTTTTAGGCTCTATTGGTTTTTCTAATTTAAATTGAATGAAATACTGAACGCCCTGAGTCGGGCGGCTGGATTGGTTCAGTACTGAATTGAGCGGTAAGCTCCTGGGATGATTTTAAAGTGTCGGCGACCAAAGTGGCACAGTGGTAGGAGTCTTTGCAACAGTAAATTATACGTTACGGGTAACAAATTACAAACATCGTTTTTTTCTCTACCTATTTTATTTAACACACACTCTTCGCTTCATCCGCGTTCACACGTCAAATCGCGTAGTGTTTAACCCCTTGGTTGCCTCTGCAACAGGCAAAGCTAGTATATATTATTGCACAGTTTTTCGAAAAACTCACTTTTTCCTTTACGCGAAAAACGACCTTGCCGCCCCTTAAGTTCGCCCACCCTAAGGATCGCTTTCGCTTATTTGATTTTCAGTACACCAAGAAATTAAGATTTTTAAGATTTTTTAAGACTTTTTTCTCATACAAAGTGCAATTTGCTAGGGATTTATTCTTAAAAATTTTACGGCGTTGCTAGGAAAAAATGGCATTTTATAGGTGCGTCACGGAATTCGAGATTGCGTCAAAAATAACCCTTCCGCCGGAGATGTTTTACGACAGATTCGTAGTAGAGAGTATTAATAAGATTTTAAAACCGCGACATGTAACGCATTTCATCCAAAATGTTCTGCAATATTGCATAATACTTAACATTATTTTTGACATTTGCTAAGATTTCACTACCGTCGAAAGTGAAAAATTTGGCGGCCAGTAAAATCAGCTGTCGAGTAGGAACTTAATTTCCTTTTTACTCACTAAAAAATTGAAAATAAAAAACCACCTTGAGTTTCAAGGGACGTCAATTTACGATTTAGCCTAATAAAAAAAAGCTCCAAGCCTGTTCCGGAGTGGCCAATTTGAAAACGACCCTGGGGCTCGAAAACCGATTCTGGCTGTAATTTTTTTCAATAATATCGAGGTCAAGAGATTGAAAAAACTTTTTCAACGGTCGTTACATACGCAAACCATTAAAAATATTTCACTATACGCCACCGAAAATATGACGTTTGAGAAAAATAACGTGCTTTGAATTTTCCTACAGAAGAGAAAATATTGCTGGCCATATAAAAAGAACACGTTTAAACGTAATTAATTACAGGGTAGGTACTTTTCCGTTGAATTATTGCAAATTTGTTCGTAAGATGAACGGATTTTTTTAAGGAAATGCTTAGGTACCTACATCAATATTGTTTGTCTGCGTAAGTACCGGGTAGGTACCGGCTTACGCATCTTTAGATATCAAAAAATTAATGATTTGAAATAAAAGAAATCACTCGGGATGGTCGCACTTTTTGCCAAAATGCATTATTTCAGGTAGGTAGACTTTTGTAGTTATGAAGGAAATTAGTACTAGATAAATCGGAACGTTTTTTAAGTAAGATGGGTCCAAATACAATGCTAAACACTTTTCATTTATGATTGTGTTATTAAGGATTCGATTTCTTTGGACATTATTAAATAATAAAAAACATTATGGGTGTATGGGTAAGTACCTACAAGCATTCTTTGAAAGTTTTTTTTTTCTGTAATTTTTTTACTGCAATAAAATTGTTTGAGTTATTTTATGCTCAATAATAAAAAAAATGTATGGCGCAGTTTTGTGAAAAATGACCCTGGATACTTTTAATGAAATTAAATTAATTTGTAAAAGGTTAAGGCTTCATTCACATTCAATCATTTCAAAACCGAATTTCAAAATTTAAAAAATTAGGATTCGTAATATTTATTCAAAAAATATGTAGGTACTCATGTGTAGGTCGCTACCCTGGTTTATTTTTTATATGAACGATTTTGCATTAAAATTATTATTTGAGAAATAATTTTGAAAAATACATTTTAATGGCGCCGTTTGTGTGAAAAATGACTAAAAGGGTGACGTACAATATTGAAAATCTACCAGGAGCACATAATACGCAGGAGTAATATATTACAGACGATACATTTATTTACTAGACCAGGGAGGCAATTCTTTCATTGACAAAAATGATTAATTTAAATAAAAAGAAACATCCGAAGACGGGAGTTTTGAAGTGATACTTCTATAGCACTGCTGTGATTTGGATTTCGGATGAAACGGAAATTACGATTACTCCACCTGCGACAATGGTCAAATTTTTTTTGCCAAATGGTGTAGGTACCTTTTGAATACTGTAGGGGTTCATACATTTTAAATTAAATTTCAATGTGAATATCGCACAAGAGTCCCACCTACTGCCGTCTGGAGTCAGTGAGACTACGGCATCCCCAGTTGTGCTTAGTTAAAGTTTCTAAAATATTCTGAATAATACATTTTTAAAGCGCCGATTTTTTTAAATTAGTGCAAGGGCAAAATTTTTTTTTTATATCCAAAATCCATTTTTTTTTCCAAAATTAATTTTTTTTTTTTTAAATTCAAAAATTTCCAAATCCAAATTTTTTTTTTCCACAATTAAAAAATTTCCAAAATCCAATTTTTTTTTCCAAAATTCAAAAATTTCCTAAATCCAAATTTTTTTTTCCAAAATTAAAAAATTTCCAAAATCCAATTTTTTTTTCAAAATCCAAAATTTTTTTTTTTTTAATTACACCTTACAGTACCCGAGATGGGTATCAAATTACGCGTCTCAATCTACACAATCCGAAGGGCTGAGTGAAAAAAATAAGCGATAAACTCCTAGGACCATTTTTTGAGATAAAGCTCTAATGGTTTTGTCTAATTTAAATTAAATGAAATACTGAACGCCCTGAGTCGGGCGGCAGGATTGGTTCAGTACTGAATTGAGCGGTAAGCTCCTGGGCCGTTTTAAAAGTATCGGCGACCAAAGTGGCACTGTGGTAAGAGTCTTTTCAACAGTAAACTATACGTTTCGGGTAACAAATTACGCGTATCGACCTGCATAACCCAAATGGCGCAGTGAAAATTTGAGCAGGAAGCTACTTGGCCTCCTTTTGTGAGAAAAGGCCCGTACTGAACGCCTTGAATCGGGTGACCGAAGCAGCCCGAGAGCGGATGTACGAAATTGGGCTGTCAACTGCCTGTGCCCTTTGTAGGCGCACACTTGCTTTATCCACATTCAAACATCGTTTTTTCTTCACCTATTTTATTTTACACACACTCTTCGCTTCATCCGCGTTCACACGTCATATCGTGTAGTGTTTAACCCCTTGGTTGCCTCTGCAACAGGCAAAGCTAGTCTAGTATTATTGCACTCTTCGGAATGTACTCATGATAAAAGTTGATTTTTCCTAGAAATTGTCTCACATTCTTCTGTGTTTTTGGAACCGGAAAATTCTTTATTGAAGTCAAATTATCCTTTACTGGCTTGACTGAATTATTCTGAATTATATGACCCAGATATTTTACCATGTCTGAAGGAAATGTGCATTTTGTAAATTTTAATCTAAAACCTTCCATTTTGATTGCATTCAGCAGCTTCGTTAGATGATCAATGTGTTCAGCAAAAGTTTTTGAAAATATAAGAATGTCATCTATGTAATTGACAGCAAATTCGTTTAGTTTATATTTTCTCAATATATTGCTTAATATCCTCTGAAAAATTGCCGGAGAAGTCTTTAACCCAAAAGGCAGGCAGGTCCATTGATAATGTCCCTCCTGTGTTACAAATCCTGTTTTTTTTGTCTTCAATCCGCAGCGGAATAGACCAAAAGGCTGAGTTTATATCCAGCGTTGAAAAAAATTTGCAATTTCTGGTCTTCGTCATTAGGTCTTCAATCAACGGAAATGGTTGAGCTTGAGGTACAACTATTTTATTTAAGTCTCTGAAGTCTATGCATAATCTGGATCTTTTGTTTTCTTCTTTTTTAAATGCTAGAGTAACCGGTGCAGCAAATGGACTGTAGGACTCTTCTATCAGTTTATTGTCTTATAATTTTGCTATTTGCTCTTCTATTTCTTTTTTATCTTCTACGCTGCATCTGTGAGGCCTCTTACTACAATATTTATCTACTAATAAGTCTATCTTCGCTTCGTATCCATTAACAGTGCCAACATCATATTTACTCTTCGCAAACACTGATGTGTATTTGCCTATTAGTTCATTTATTTCTGTTTTTTTATCATTATTTAAATGATTTATTGTTATTTTAAAATCTTCTTCTTTAACATGTTCGTTAAAATTAATTCTGTGTTTTTCTATAGTGTTCTTATTTTCTGCACGTTTAAATTCAGTAATTGTTTTAACATCTGTAGAGTTTTCATCTTTTTTATTTGTATTATTCCGGCAGAGTTTCTGTGATATTTGTAAGTCTTCACTTTGAATAAGTTTGAAGTCTTTTATCATGTTTAATCCAATCAAAAAATCATACTTGAAATTGTGTTCATCAATAATGTACACATCAACATTTTTCTCCAATTCCAAAATTTTTATCTTTAAAGTTGTCAAACCACTTGTCTTTTTAACACCATTAATCGTTACTAAATCTGCTTCATTCAAACTGTTTCCTTTTCCCTTTAGTTTCAATAACTAGTTTTAATAACTTTAGTTTCAATGTTTCTCTAATCAATTCTGATTAGAGAAACATTTGAACCCGAATCATAAATTCCATATATTTCTAATTTATCATTTAGTAATAGTTTGACTTTTATTAATGGTGTTACTATTCGTTTTTTTGATTATTTTCATTTAACTCAGTCTCTATCACTGAATTGTTTACATGTTTAATGGCACTTCTCTTAAATTTTTCATCCTCTTTTGTTTTGAACCAGCATGTGGCTTCAGGGTGGTAACGAGAGCCCTTATTCAATTTTTCACAAATTTTACAAGGATTTTTACCTTCATTTTTATTATATTCTGCATTTCCAAATGTTCTCTTATTTATGAATCTTTTTTTGTTGACCAAATGTTCATACTTGTTTACTTCATTGAATAAATCCACAATATCTTGTAATCCTTCTCTATCAATCTTGTTTAGTATGAATTCTGGTAGTCCGGAAGCAACAAGGTCTATTAAAGTACCGGTGTCGATTGATCTTCTCATATCCAATATAAGTTTTTCTTTTTTCATAGCATAATCCAACAGAGAACCATCTTTGTATCTAAATGAGAGTGCGTATGTGACAGGGTTCCATCCTTTGTTTGCGAATGATTCACAGAATTTGTTTTTCCATGTTGACCACTCGGAGTTCACTGTTAATTTTATAATCATGGAACTGTACCAATCTACACAAGTTTTATCCATGAACAATCTGAGTATTTCTATTTTTTTTTCATCCGTGATCACATCAAGCCGTAAACATTCTTTTTCAAACACTTCGATCCACTGGCTTGCATTTGTATTTTTATTACAGAATTTTTCAATAACGAACTTCTCAGCAATGTTTTTTAAGCTCTGTTGGTTATTTCCAATTAATTTTTCAATCAATCTTTCCAGTGTACATGTTTCTTCTCTTTGATGTACTGGGGGACTTTTTTCTTGCAATTCTTCGAGGTATTGGTCTCCAAACTGTAAATTTCCATGTTCGTCTACATATGTTTTTTTCAGTTCTTCTGTCATGGTAATCCAGACTCTTCTAACCTGGTACCTTTTTCCCAAACTATTTTTCACTTTACTAAAAGCAGCAGTTTTCATTATTTCCTTGTGATGGCTGGCTGATTGTAGCGACTCTGGTACTGCGTACACTTTATCATCACTTGTGACTATTGAGGTAATGCTACAAACATTTGACTTGCCTTCACTTCCAGGTAGCAGAGTGAATTCAAACTGAAGTCTCTCCATTTTTTGGTTTTTAACGAAAAATGTCGTTTTATAATGTAGATGTTTGATTCTTTAATTTAATTGAAAAATAAAACACTTGTGTTGCTAAGTTGTGTAACGAAGAAACGACATTTATGTTTATTATATCACTTTCTTTTTATGGTTTCTTCTAACAATAAAATTTACAAATAAAATCATAGAATAATAAAACAAGTGACAATTCTCATTTTAACCGACACCACAACAATACTTTTTCTTTACATACATATATTCAATAAAATACATGTGTTTTTATTTTTTTAAATTAACCGTAATTTTAGGTAAAACAAACCGAGAGTGAGCCATTTGTAAAACTTTTTATTCAAAATTATTTATGTTTAAAAAAATAGAGGCTTATTTATCATTACATAGTATAAAAAGTCGCTCCCGCTGTCTGCATGCTTAGATCTTTTAAACTACGCAACAGATTTTCATGTGGTTTTCACCAATAGATAGAGTGATTCAAGAGGAAGGTTTATATGTATACTACACGCATATTATAGAAGAGAAAAGCCGAGAAATTCACAGATTCAATTCAGGCAGCGTGTAACTGGCTGGCAAGCGGGCGGTGTGGATTTGATAAGTATGTATATTAACAGATGGCGTTGGTTATAAAGGCTTTTAATGGCGTTGTGTTTCCAGTAATAATATAAATTGAACGCATAGTTCATCACCTTTCAAAAAAATTATTAGATTTCGGATACGTTCACAAATAATATTTTATTTTTTTGAATTTTATTGGAAAGCAGAAATAGTCTGACCGGACCTGACAGAATATGGTCTAGGCCTGAGGGGTTAACATTATAAAGAAAAAAATTAAGCAAGTCACTTCTGGATGTTTCTATTCAAGGTCAAGTGAAATTGGTAGACAATCAAATATGCCTATTAATAGTTAAGTAAACTTTGGAAGTAATAAATTCTTATCTTCCCAAGTTGTAATTTATCGTCTCAAACGACCTTTCTTATTTGTACGCAAAGAAGATCATTATCAAGAACATTTTCGGAATATCAAAGAATGAGGTATGTAAATATTACGGAAGTCAGGAAAACGTAGATAAAAGAGTGCAGTCGCGGACTAAGGGGCATCTTTGCAAGGAGGCTTTTTGTAGTGAAAACATCTTTTTGAAACTCGATGAAACGGAAGCGAGCGACACCAAAACGAGTCAAGCACATACATCTACAAGATTTAGCCCGCGGGAGAATGAGATATAAAATATTCATTTAAAATATATAAAATATTTATTTAATTCACGGATACTCGGTTCCAATATAAAACGATAAATCCACGGTTTGATCTAGTGGTATAAAGCGCCTAACTAACCTTAGCGGCCAGACAAAAATTGATTTTACAAAATAAATATTTTTATTTTTGGAAAATCAATAATTTAATTTTGTAAAATCAAAACAATAAAAACACACAAGAAAGCGACATCTAGCGATTCCGAAGAAGAAAACAAAAATACTTACAAGATGACCAAATGTATAGAAAAAGGTGTACTGGAATTCGACGATAAAAATCACCCTTCACATTGATAAAAAACGTGCTTTGTAGTCTCCCCTTATCTACTTTATTTTCCTGAAGGTTTCATTTCTACCGCGCATAAATTGCACTCTCTGATCTTTTAAATGATTAAATACTGAGGTTGAGATGTTAAGTTCTTTATTATAAGTCTAGTTTTACTGAGATATTATTTTTTTAATGATTATTTTTGTGGGGGGGGGGGGGGTCTTTTAGACTACCTCCGTTGATGAGGAATTATTCATTTGTATGGGTTTTTTCAGATGTCGTAAACAAAAATGATTTTTAATTGAAATAACTGTTGTTATAATAACTTTTGACGGTTATACTATCAATTATATATTATCAATGTAATATATCATTGAAGAAGATAATACTAATAAATCTAAACAAAAATATTTCAAAAATAAGACAAATTTAAAAATTAACGGTCGCAACTGGAAGGGTAGACTGAAAAGTAATGAGCATACATGCTAGTACAGCGCGAACAAAATGACCTTCAGAAGCGCACCAGGTGGAATATGGAAGTGAAATTTCTCCTTCTTACGTAGGCGCAAGTTTGAGATCGTTGAATTAATCCAGTGGATTTTGAGAAGTGGGAGTATGGAGATGTGTTTTAGTGTTATGTCAACGCAAGGTAAACAGCTTGCTGTAATCGAATTTTTAACTGCTGAAAAAGTGAGTCCTATTGAGATTCATTGTCGTAGGATGTTTATGGTGACAATGCTGTTGATTGGTCTACTGCAAATCGATGGATAATAAAATTGTGAGCCTATAATATGAAAAGCAATAATTGTTGATAAAACACGCAGCGGACGTCCGATCATTGATTGATACAGACGATAACAATCCAAACTCGTCCGCGATTTGATTAAAAATGACCGGCGAACCACTCAGAAGCGTTATCACAAACCATGAAAACTAAAGTAATGCATATAAGATCACCTAATGCCAAATTTCAATTTAATCCTAATTTTATTTTTCATAACTTTAATTGCATCCACAAAAATATTCAAATTAACTGTAATTGTGAAAGCTTAGAATTAGTTACGGAATATGTGTATCTTGGTGTTACAGTAGATTGTATTTTTTAAATGGGAAAAACATATTTAAAAAACCTGTAAAAGACTCAGATCAATTGCTAGCAGAATGTACACATTAAATTTTTTCCTATCAATTGATACAATTAAAATAATGTATATGTCACTAGCAGAATCAATAATAAGATATGGGTTAACAATATGGGGAAATACTACTGTAACCAACCTGAAACAAGTTCAAGTTGTACAAAACGCAATTGTAAAATTATAAGTTGTCCCTAATATTTTCGAACAAAAACACAATACTCCGTTGCTATTTCAGAGTGCAAAAATTTTACCTGCGAAGGCAATACTATGGTATAAAATTATAATTCAGCATATATTTACCCCGCAGCATAAAGAGAAACTAGATCATAAATATAGCACTAGATTCACGCGTAACGACGGGTTAATATTTCCGAAATTTAATAATAAGTACGGACATAGAACGTTTGAATGCAACATACCGAAGATATTTAATTTATTACCTGACAATATAAAGCAACATAAATCTATGAATAAGGTCAAATATATGGTGAAAAATTGGTTATTGGAAAAAGAATATTTATTTTGATAAAATTTATGAAAAAATGTTTAAACTGTAGATAAAAGATGTAAATTATAACTTTAAATATATTTGTAAGTAATTAAAAGCTGCTGTCAAGCCAATTGCAATTGGCTTAGCGGGACTTGCTTGTGGATTTATAAAATAAATAAAAAAATAAAATAAAAATAAATAAATTTGAATATCCAAGGAACGTGTCGGCTTCATTGTTGAACAATAAGGATACCGTAAAATCTATGGTCAATGAGTACCACACCGTTTCGCAGATGAGAACAAACAGCACCGACTAGAGCCTTTGCAAAACTTGAAGTTTGAACCGATTCTCACTCCCCCGATCTTTCACCTTGCGATTTTTATTTTTTTCCTCTACTCAAGAGACACCTCAAGGGTAATCGTTACACCTCGGACGATGGGGTATAGACAATTGTCAAGTCCTGGATTCGAGAAATGTCGTATATTCAAACGTACATACGTTCTAATAGAAAAAGAAACTAAACTAAAATAAAGTAAGCTCGAATCGTTTTCCCACGTTAGCCAAGAGATCCAGTGTTTGAGCCCCAGTTGCGACCGTTACTTTTTTATTTACCGGTATTTTGTTTTGTTAAATTTTCTTTAATGAAATATTAGTTCGTTGTTTGGCTCCTCCCTTCAGATACTTTAATCGTAATAGACCACTATTCCCGATGACTAAACAAAATAACTAAGAGAAGGACTTAGCATATAGATCCAAATATACACAGAAAATTTTGTTCAAACGGTAATACAAAAATGGTGTTTCATTGTTATTTTGTGTTACACGAAAATTATTTCCGTGGTTACTACTCAGTTTATATGACAAGTAATAAATATTGGTTCCATCTTGGCCGACATTTTGTACTAAATGTTTTATCGGTATGCCAAGTCCTCTCTTAGGGTATTTTATTTAGTCATTGACTATTCAGGATCGAAATGATTATTGTCAAGTGATCAGATCAGTGGCCGAGTTGGCATCACATTTGGGCCCCACCCAGGCGTCGTGTGTTTAATTCCTCGGCAGGCTAAAGTCTCCATCACGACCAAAGATATTAAAATATGTTTGATCACGACACAAGCGACATTTTCCGCTTACCAGGGTGGTAGTACGAGATTTTCAAATATTGTTAAGTTATTTGTATTCCGGGAATGTTTAAGGGGACAGTCCACTGTGCGCGGGCGGTAAAAGGGTGCATTTTTCGTAATTATTTTCAAGCAAACGGTGAATGAATTTTTTTTAATTAAAACTCATAGTCAATATATACATATAGAATACTGTACAGGTGGAAATTTTTGTACACGAATCTAAACTATGGTTTGCGGTGTACGCCGCTTTCAACAGGATACTCCGACAAAATTGCTGCTCAATGGTTGACAGCGATTAAGTCATACGGTTCATTAGAAAAATAAAATAAAAATATATTTTTGTATAATTTTGTGTTATTTTGTTAATTTGTAGAATTGTTAACCTCAACACAGGCTTGTCCTAGTGAGGCTGCAAATTGTTTTGTAAACATTCTTCCTGCAATGTAAAGAACCAATAAATAAAAAAAAATAAAAATAAAAAATAAAAATTAAGAGGGAAATAGATTTAAATATATTTATTTTATATAAAGGGTTCAGTGGCAGTCCATAAGTTTTCAGTCAGCTATAGTGGTAAGATTGAAAAACACGACGTTATTAATGTTGTTTTGGCTGAAAATAATTTTTTTTTTTTCAAAATTTCGTAATTTTGTATGGAGATTTCAGTATCCACACTAATATTATAAATGCGAAACTGCTCGAGTTTGTTTATGACCTTTCACGCATAACACAATATAAAGAATTTAATAATTTTTTCACCAATATAAAGCTAAATTATATGCGCTGACTACAGGTTGTTTATGATGGTAAGCTCTGGCGTTATGAAATTATAAATATTAATATATTATATTTGTTATACGTTTTCTGTCGCTAACAAAAGCGAGTTTTTGCTAACGTCAGAAAAAAATATTTTCCATGGAAACAATGTTGATATATTTTTGGGTTCTACGCTGGTAGGCACTCAGTCTACTGGTCAGCTACTACTGCAGAAAATTCAAATATTAGAATTCGTTTTTTTTTTTTGACAAGCTTGGAATAAATTTCAGATGAGAGTTCCTATATTAAAAATATAATCCGTAACGATGATAAAGACTGAATGATAAATATGAATGAGTATTTTTTTTTTATTATATTAACGAACTTCCAAATATTTCAATAAAAATAAACATCCGAAATGTTTGTAAGCGCATAAACTCCGAACGAATGAACAAAATTGGATAAGTAATTCTTTTGTTCTTTGAGCTATAGCATTATGAAATTTAGGTGGTAGGCGAGATGTTTTAAAACTGAATGTAAGGGAATGAATATATGGAATGCGGGAGGGGATGGGGGTGGGGTGGGGGGGAGATAATTGATAAGTGCAAGCGCTACAGTAATTTCCCGTAATACCATGCGAGCGAAGCCGCGGGGAAAAGCTAGTATCTTCATAAAAAAAAGTTTAAATTTTGAAAAAAAAAAAAAAAAAAATTTTTATCTACAACAACATTAGCAACGTTGTATTTTTCCATCTTAGCACTCTACCGCACCGGAAACTCACGGACTGCCACTAACAGAGTTATGGCACCAAATAGGGCAATTTCGATATGTAGAAAACAAAATAAATGGCGGACCAGCTAATTTTATTTCCAGTTTTTATGGAAAATTTTCATCGTTCATTAAAAAAAATAGAAGAAGGCCCTTTATAAAAAAAATCCCTTTGATTGGTGCCATAGAGACTGAATTTTTGAACAGTTTAAGACTTGGTGCATGCAAATCGGATGTATAGTTTTTTTATAATATGTTGTCAACCAGGTTGAAAAAAGTAGTTTCGAGAAAAATGCGTTCAAAGTTTTGCTGAAGGATAATTCAACATACAAGCTGTGTCAAACGGTTTCACGTAAAATGCTGTATCTCCGTCAATTTTACGAATTTCTTTAAAAAAAATTGAAGAGAGCATCCTTAACAAATGCATCTTTTAAAAAATAGTGCCTTCATAATTTCTTAAAAAAAAAGGTAATTTTTTCTATTACCATTCATTATCCCTTCGTTACCTTACTTCACATGACAATAGTTACCATATAATATTCACTGACTCACGGCAGATGGCGCAAGAATTTTAGAATAAGGTATTCAGGTATAAAATGCATTTTCATTTTAAAAAGTTTAGGAAAGTTTAAGTCCGCCACTATAATTGGTTAAGTCCGTTAAGTAACAATATGTACCTATACGGTTCTCTGATAAACAACTTAGGGTTTAGGTCACAGCATTACGCAGCTCACTGTCTTTGTACTGTCGGACGAGAAAGTTCATCACTTCACATCACGTATTCGTTGCTAATAAGACTACTATCAAGAAGCATATTTGCAAAGCTTACTTTTGCATAGTTTACGTCATCGGTACTTCTTCTACTCATAAATCATTTTCAAATGTGTTTCAAATCTCGTTGCTCCATGAATATCACAAAGAAAGGCTAAGTTATTTAAGCAAGTTTAAAATCTCGGAGTTGTGACAAGTTTATTTTCATGAAATCACGATGACCCACACTGCTGAGAAAAATGAGAGTGAATTGAAAGCTCCTGAAGGAGGATGGGGCTATATAATAAGTGTTGCGTTAGTTGTGAACTTTGTGAGTATTTGTGAATTGTATCAATATATTTAGTGCCTTGTTAATGGCACACCCTTAAAGTACCATGAATTTCTAGAGAAGGTTAATCATTCATAATTTATTCACATTATACAGGGTTCACACCTTGGTCCAATATTATTTATAAATGATGTTAAAAAAAATTATCAGGAATTTATTTATCTTAATTTTTGCAGACGACCTTAATATTTTTAGACCTATTCAAAAATTATTCATTGTATTATTATTCAAGATAATATCAACCAATATTTGATTTGCAATGAGAACAGAATTTACTCAAAATTTCAAATATTCATATTTTTCGAATGTGAAATCAAGTGATCTTTTTAGAACGTCGATAACAATGCACAAAAGACAGAATGGGTTGTTTCAAAAAATTTGATGGATTCATCAAATATTTGAAGTCGATTTTCACGTTTTGTGTAAGTTCTATTCTAGTTCTGTGATTATTTCAGTATTGTGAAGCAACTGTCCAATAACCATATAATAACAGAACTTGAAAAGAACTAACACAGGACGTGAAAATCAACTTCAAATATTCGATGAATCCATCATTTCGTCAAATATTTAAAGTTAATTTTCACGTTCTGTGTAAGTTCTATTCAAGTTCTGTTATTATATTATTATAGGCCAGTTGCTTCATAAAACTGAAATAATCACAGAACTTGAATAGAACTTACACAGAACGTGAAAACTAACTTCAAATATTTGACGAAACCGTCAAATTTTTTCAAACAACCCGTCCTTAGAGCTAGTTGTTTCGGAAAAAATCACATTCAAACCGTCAATCAACGCATTTTGGGTTGTTTCACCGCCCGTCAAGAGAAATTTTAACAAAAATGTGATCACCCAAAATCAACGGGTTAATGTCATACAATATATTATATAATGTTAGACATCACTTTTTCATTCATATCTTTAATCTGTTAACCCACATAATGGAAATCTCTAAACATGCACGTTTTGGGATCTGTAACTGCATGGGTTATCTAGGAATTTCAACAATTTTAAGTTTATTAAACTATTGTATTTTGATAATAAATACAATTTTTTAGTTTTGTTTGAACACCACATTATTGTATATGCTCTAAAAGGTTTTTTTTTCATTTCAAGATCTTTAGATTGTCAAGACGTACATACCTAAAAATTGCTAAAAATATTGATCCTTATCTAATGTTTAAAATTCTGAAAAACTAACTTTGTAATTATTATAATATGTTTTTGTATGTCAGTCAGAAGGATATCCACTGACTTGGTATTTCTATACAAAATTCAAAGCTTAAACTTTCGGATTCCATTACATAATACTAACAGAATTCGGGATTTATTTTAGTGTATAAATTCTATAACCATCATACTATAATATGTATCATTGCTGAGAGTACTAATGGAGGGAAATAATAAAGCGAGTCAGTTGGCACCTTCAATTTATCACTAAATAAACACAAAAGATTGTTGCTTGGGCAGTTAATTTATATATAATTAAAGATAAAAATGCATAATTTTACTATTCCTATCTTCATCTACTTTGTATGGTCGGGGAGAGTTGGTGAAGGTTTAAGTGGGATTAATAAGCCAGTCGACAGAATATGACGTCACTTGGTTCAGCATTGATGTGCCTTCGGGGATCTGGTGGCGTATGGAATAGCGTGGTCTGACACAAAAATGAAGCCTAAATTGCCAAATTGCACAAACTGTTGCCTGACGCTCCCGAAGAAAATGGAATAACGTTGTTTCTATGGGTTTTAAAAAAAAAACAATAAAGAAAAAATTATTTGTATTATTTATAAATAGGTATGCTGCTTCTCTCATGGGAACTCTTTCGGTATGCTGTACCGAGATTTCTACCTTGATCTGGGAGAAGGAACGGGAAGCATGGCTTTAGTTCAAGGAGCGACAAGCGTCGTTATGTCTTTTTCTGGTGAGAATAATCTTACATATAAATAAATCATTGAATCACATATTTTGTCTCAGTATTTAGGATTCGTAATGCTTTAAAAATATATTTTACAGGTATATTGACTAATATAGCTCTTAAGAGGTTCACACCGCGTCAAGTTGGAATTTTTGGAGCCGTATTATATACAGCGTCTTGGTACCTGAACGTCTTCGTCACACAACTTTATCAAATGATATTTACGGCTGGAATCATGTCTGTAAGTAACTTTATATTTTCTACTTATAATTTGTATCTATTGCAAAAAAGAATAAACATTAACATAAAAAAACTTACAAACACACAAACATATAAATATACAAACATACAAATGCACAAACAGGCAAATACACAAACATACACGTCTACCAACAAATTTCTTGCTAAATAGTCAAGATGATTTTTTTCATTTATCGCAGGGTATTGGCATGATCATTCTCACGGTGATCACCTTCAGCTCATTCAATGCCTACTGGGTGGAAAAGCGAGTGATGATACTCAGCACTTGTCAGATGTTGGTGGCCTTGGGAACGATGGTCTTCCCGATGTTGGTGGAATACCTACTCCAGGAGTATGGCTACAGAGGCTGCATGCTCATCCTATCCGCCATCATGGCCAACACTATCTTGGCTACCATCTGCTTCCAGCCAGTCAAGTGGCATGCTACAAGGAACCCTCAATATCAAGAGATTCCAATAGGTAGGCCAATTACTACCCCGGTAGAAAAAACACAGAGATAGACCGATGAAGAGGTGGACTGACTGCATGGAAGCGGATTGGAGTAGGACGTGAAGTCCTAAATCTGGAGACAAATAACAAGAGACTAGAGCCAGTGGAGAGTATCGTTAGAGGAGAATAAATCCCACCCTGGGATGTATTACCTTGATGATTTTGAGTAATATGCATAAGTTGGAAGGTTGCTTGTCTGTTGTAATGGTGTTGAAGATTTTGATTTGATTCAAATGGTTTCACCTCAGCTTTTAGAAACACTTGTAAATATTAGTAAATGCATGTACCTACATATTTATAGTTCGTATACCTGTAGGGTTTGCTGAAGGAAAATATTTTATGTTATTGATCACAGGGTCCAGAAGAGATCACAATGTTGTAGGGTTAGCTCAATTGCAAGGCTTTGGAGATTACGTCATAGGTAGTTAGTTGTAAACATGACGAAATAAATGCATTTTAGTATGTCTCCCTTTGATCATCTCCATTATCAAAGTTCTCACCATAACTCCAACTCCTGAGGGTCTTTAATAATTCGCATTAATTATACCTAGAATGCATTTGTAGCCCAGTTTGTAATAAAATAATAATCTTCAATTGAATATTTATGTACCTGTTTTTTTTATTATTTTGCAGTTGGTTTAATTTCTTTCTTCTGAAAATTTTTAGAGTATTCTACGAACATCTCTAAAGACACAACAACTTTACAAATGACCGTCGTAACAGACGAATCCATGAAAGAACGCTACCATCTCGAAATTCCCAAATCAACTCAAAACAGTTCCAGAAGGGCGAGTTATATATCTGTTAAAGACTCTGTGAAAGAGGTGGAAGCTGTTAAAGTTGGAAAATGGTAAAAATTATTATCATTAATTTATTTTTAATATTGGCTGATAAATATATTGTTTCGAAGTGATGTACTGTAATTTTGAAAATGAAGTCGAAAAAAATGCCAAAAAGATTTTGGATGGCATTATTTAAATACTTCCAATTTCATTGAGCGACCTCTAAACCCAAACTAACCTAACCCTCCACCCAACAGATAAAGCGTATGTAGGCATCGGCCAAATGATAGCGGTGAAAACCGAAGTGAAACTGTTGTAAATTGGTAATTTTCGTCCATTGGTATAATAGTCGTGTACCCAAAAACTATGTTTTTGATAATTATATGAACAAAGGGAACACGATTAGAACTCATATATCAAAAGAATCCATTCTCATTGCTACATTAGGCAAATAGTGATTTCATCATTTTTTTAATAATATTTATTCTGATTGTTGTAAAGGTTGTACGTCAACATACATAAACAAAAGATTTTTTTCAGGAAGGCCATAGTAGAGTACATGGACATCTCACTGCTAGGAGATATAATTTATTTGAACATTACTATAGGCATTGCCATGTCGATGTTCAGCGATATAAGCTTCTTCTTATTGTTCCCTGTCTACCTGTATTCTATAGGACTGCCAACAGTGAGTTTTTTCGACCCAACTAAATAATTTATAATAAACACGATGGTATAACTTTGTTTAATTCCACTTTTTATTTTCTTATCCAATTATTTTCGGTTCAACCTGAACCTTCTTCAGGGAAGAATAAAAATATACTGAGTTATACCATCGTGTTTATTATAATTATGTATTCCCACAATGTGTTTGCTACATGTGAAAAAAAAAAAAAAATTAAATAATTTATTATGTTTTGCGATGACCCTAACCTAGAAAACAAAAAATGTTCATATATGTATTTTTGTTTTATTTTCAGTCTGAAGTGGCTACCTGCCTGACTGTAGTTTCGGCTGCTGATCTTCTATCCAGAGCTCTCCTGGCTCTGATTAGTAAATTCCATCAATTTCCCAGCAGAGATATTTACTTCATATCCGTCGTCGGTGCAGCGGTTTCGAAACTTTGTGAGTAATTGAGTAAAACAAAGTTATTTTTGTTCCTTCCAAAATACTGTTAAAGGTTATGGTATACGTATCACCCCGGCACTAGATCAAGATCGCCTCACCTCGAGCTTCAGTATTCTTTGTATGAAACTGCATACTTCAACGCACACTAATCAGCTCCATAACAGAATCCTCTTAACTCCTATTTTCAGAACCTACTATTTTCTAATAAGTTTGAATAGAGGGTGTGAAATTGCGAAGCACAAGGAGAAGAAGGTGTCAAAATAATACAATTAAGTGGGTGATGACATTTTCAGCTGTAAGATTCAGAACTAAATCGTGAACTTCAGAACTAAATAGTCTACTTCCTCTTGTTAACTTTTTACTGATAATTTCTGCATTCGGTTCTGTTCCTAATTTATTTTAACCAAATCGTGTAAATTACAAATACGGTAGGTTCGAAAGGAGACCCCTTGCGGTGCACCTAAGGAAATCTCCATTGGTTCGAAAACTATCTCTCCAACGTTTTTTTGTAAAATGTCTATTTTTTCAATAACTTTTATCTCTTTGCGGCACTTGACAACTAGGCCTAGTCTTGACAACATCATATCATAATACCTTCTGAACTAACACGGTATCTCATCTTCGCAGTGTTCACGCAGTGCTGGTCGTACTGGAGTTTCATGGTGATGACCGCTTTGATGGGCTTGTTCCGCGGACCAACGGCCCTGGTTGCGCCTCTGGTCTACGCGGAGTACACGCCTGAGAAGTTCGCCGGGGCCTACGGGCTATGCATTATGTTTATGGGTGTCACCAACACCATTCTGCTGCCCGTTTTTGGTTAGTATTACAAGTTTTAATTTTTTTGGGCTTTGGTCCTATGGGCGTTCGATTTGTGGAAAGTGGACGTAGGTCGATACTCAATGGCTTCCGACTTATTCCATTTTCAGATCGAGTTATGTTTAGTTATGTATAATTTATCTTAGGGTTAATAGCTTTTACAAATTATATGTTTTTTATAAAATCCCGATAGATTTTATATATTATACCTATTTAAAGCTTATCGAATCAAAGAGACATTTGTGGAGTAGTTCAGTTTAAGTCAATCAGTTTTTGTGTACTTACCCTGTTAAATAAAGTAGTTTTATCCTTGCTGCATCAGAATGAAAATATGTTTGTCATTATTATGTTATTCGGCTGTACGTTCTCTCTGCACACCCCTTCGGAGACACGTAGTTATATAGGGTATTCCAATAAGAAGTGTTATTTTGAATAGCCCGGTATTTCGGTAGATGTCACTTTTGAAGCTGTCATTTTTTGACATTTGAAAAGGAAAAACTACGCCATTAATAAAAATGGAACGATACACGCTTCAACAACGCATTGAAATTATTTGAATATCAAAATAACACCTCTTTTTGGAAAACCCTCTATTTTGTGTAAGTAAGTATACCTTAAACCAACTGCATTTTGCATATAAGTATGCCGAGGGATCAACTGCAATGAAATCAATTTTAACCATGTTTTTCATGTTTCAGGCTATATTCGAGATGTGACGGACAGTTACTTTGTCATCTTCTACTCCTCTGTGGGTTGCGCCATGTTTTGTATAATTCCATGGGCTTATGAGTATTGGTACTTTAACAAAAATAAAACTTCTGTTAATAAATAAACTAATTCTTAAAAATGTGTTTTAATTATTTATTCTCGTAAAACAAGACTTCAAGAAAATTGTTAAGAAATTTCATCAAAAGACTTGACGAATTCAAATTATTATAATTGTAAATTTTACAACAAAATTTACCAAATCGAGGTCTCGTGAAAATAATTATTATTATGAACAAACCTTCTTTGAAGTTCTGCGTGTATTTGCGCAAGTAGGAAGAAAGCTTCAGATGTTGACTGTTTGAAGTTGATTTGTGGCTTACCTGTAAAGAAGAAAGAAAAACATGTTATTTATAAAAATAATCTGCAGCATTAATAACTAATTTATAATAATAATTACATCCAGTATGATTAAGTAATGTGAAATAACAAGAAGATGAAATTTTTGATAAAACTAATTCTAAGAGATATTTATTTTATGCTGCCATCTAGCGGAGTTTTCCGGAACTGTTCATCGTGCTTTTAATGTTTATTGAGGGAAATTGCTCGCTACCAAAAAGGTAATCGACTGCTAGTGGTCTCTGGTGGCGAAACGAGATACCTAATACAGAAACCGAATTAATTTTCACATTATTACTGAAATTACCTCACATACAAACTACTGAAAATTATTATTTTGTTTACCTACAATATTGAAAACTTAATTATATTTCATAAGGCATATACACGGAGTTTGTGGTAAAAGCGGGAAACTTGTGAATATGCATTTTGTGGTCTTTTTTGCTATTAAATTACATTTTCAAGTAAATCGAGTCCAAAGTTTGAATTATTAAATTTAAATATCTTTTTCAAAATTGGAACTGATTGAGTGAAGAATTCAGTATAATACTGAGCTAAAAGTACAGTAGCAGATCCAACAACAAACTATTTTATTTAAAAAAAAATTGGAACTGATTGGGCAAAAATCAAGAATTATGGCGTTTTTTTAATGGGTAATGATAATTTTTCTAGCATTCCCCAAAATTGAATTTGAGATTATTTTATTGTTTTTTTTTTACAATTTTGTTTTCTTTTGAGTAATCTAATAATTTCGAACAAATAAGGGTTTTCAATTAAATTACAGTACAGTAATAATTATAATACAGTTAGTGGGAGAACAAATTCACAAGCATGAATGCATAACGTCAGGACAAAATTGAAAGCAATTCCAACAAAACGTTTGTTGATGAAAGTGAAGGACATTTCTAATTTAAACTAAATAATGTGCAATGCAGCTTAACATCGTAAATTTAGCTTTAAATTGTCACCTGATAACTGAGAACGGTTATCTACAGGGATGCAAAATATCAGGCTGTATACATTTTATTTTAAGGTACCGACGAAATAGTTAAATCATACACAATATTATTTTGATGTTACAGAAAATCAAGTTTTAATAAATATTATAAAAATACATATTAAATGAAAGTAGAGGTCGAGAGAGCGGAACGCTACCCAATACTGTCTTGGTACCCATCTTGCTTCAACTCTTGATAAAATTCGACGAAGTATTTCAATAACTACTTGATCGTGTAACTTTATTGTTATACGGAAATAAGCACATTTTTCCAACGTATTCTCATCAATTTGGGAGGCGGGTATGAGTACCAACACCATAGGTCGCCACAAGTGGTTTGCTACGTTTAGTGACTTAGTAGGGGTGCCCAGGTTCATGTTGTTGGGTACGTCCAGATCTTGGCGGCGGGTGCTTTTGATGCCTACCAACTGCATGGCAGGCCGGATCGGAAGAGACTGACTGAGGGATGCCTTTTGACCTCTCCAGCAGGATTCTCTTGGAACATCGCCTTGCATCGCAGTGGAAGGAATAGATTCATACGTCCATCACTCCTGGACACACCGACCCACGGATTCCTCATACTGTTTTCAACCAACCCTCATACTGTTTTTCTTCGCAGAACTTCCTCTTCTTCCTTTCCTATAAAGACCCTCCACACAGCATCCTTAAAGATTTCAAAGTTTCTGGAGGGAATTATTTTCATCGGGGCCTACTGTGTTGAGATAATGTAAAAAAAAACTTAAATTTGTCGACTCTTTTGTTCTGAATAAACATACCAATAAACCTCAGGAGATGTCACGTGACGTTTGATACTCTAAACTTTACTGAAGTCGAGAATATTGGTACAAATATACATTTATTATAAGCTACTACTCAATGATGCTGCATCAACCTTAAGACAAATTTAGGTGTACATAACAAAACAATTAAATGATTTGGCTTACGTTCAATAAATAGTAAACGTATCGTTGCTATTTGTATCACCATTTGTGTGGTATAAGGTTTATGCTTGATACAAAACTTTTATTTTTATTTTCATTCAATGTAATACCATTTATATTTTCATTCAATACTCTCTTATATTCTCCCGTATACTCTTCATGTACTTGCCAACGATTTGCAGATACTCTTTTGTCTACGGTCGGCTTTTAGCTCTTTTGTTATTGGACACACTTGATATGATTCTTGATAGAATTTTTCTCAACAAGCACGTATCCTTTTATAAGATTTAAAACTCTTATATTAGTGTATTGGAAATCCAGGAGGTTAAATTTTGTTAAATTGTAGAATCTCTATGTTTTTGGAACACTGTCTGCTCGCCCGTACCTTTGATTTTTAACATGGAAGGGCGAATCTATACACTAATGAAACTTGTTGGAGAAATCTGTAATTATATAAACTATTAACACTGTATATCTGCGCCATCTAGTGAACTATTACACTCGTGTTTTTTTTTAAATAAATATTAATATAATTAAAAATAAAATACTATTAGTCTTCACTTCTTCAAATACAGCAAATTTATTTTGCGGCACTATTTAAATTCAGAATTAAAATATTTATTTATTTTAACCACCTTTAATGTCTATAAAACCCACATGTTTCGAGAGCGATGCTCTCTTCCTCAGAGCTTACTAAAAACCAATTACAACAATAAACTTAACGGTGTCAATAGAAAGGGAAGGGGGTAATTGAGGGGACAATTTACAAAGGGGACAGGTTCAATAATGGGTCATTTAAAAATATTTTCTGATTATTTATAATATTTAGATATGAAATAACGTACTTTCTAATTTTTAATATTTCCAATTTATCCAACTGAACGCCTTTAAAATTACAATGTAATAATTCGATTCCACTATTAAAGTCCAAAGTGTGACTAGTCTCCAACAGATGATTGGCAAACTTCGAGAAACTCTTGTTGTTTAAACATTTCATATTATGTTATTTTATCCTTATTTCAAATTTTCTCGCAGTTACGTTTACGTGCATAAAAGAAACCAAAATCTTACACTTCAATTTATTTATTATTATTCTCCTGTCACTCTTTTTTATTCTACATGTCCAAACAATCTAGGCATCATCAGGTTTCTAATGTTTCTAATCCATTCAGTCTAAGTTCATGTTTCTAATGCATTCAGTCTAAGTTTGTTTCGCCTTCGGGAGTTCTATGGCTCCTGACACATGGTTGGTTTCAGAAATCCATTATGGAATGATCATTCATTCGACTATACATTCTGTGATACCCTATCATTTTCTCTAGGATTATTATTGCATTATTAATATCACCTCCATACCACGAAAACCTCCATGTGTATGATTTGTACAAAAAACGACACGGGATGGAGCTTTGATGAGGGGATGCGAAGAACAACGGAGCAGAGCGTCAATTACATTCATATAAGTGTGTCGACACATTTCAACTCGCCTAAGTCCCGTTCAAATATTTTTCGGTTAATGACGATTTTTTCTAGTTTCAACTTTTACTTTGTAAAAACGTGTGAATATTACTTTATGTTATGAATATTTTACCTGGACACACAGAAAAATAAAAATAAACATTAATTTCTGGAAGTAAATATGCATTTTCGATGATTTTTTAATGGACTTAGGCGCATTTGATATAATACCTATGGACTTAGCCGATATTGAAATAGAAGGCATTGGACTTAAAGAAATTTGTTTGAATTAAAGAAATAGTATTTGGGTGAGTTTGATACGGCATGCCTTGCTTGGAACAAACATGACAGAGTGAAGACGACGCGACGTGTCGTGGACTGTTATGGACTTTGGCTCATATGATTTGAAGCACGGGACTTAGGTGGGATTGAAAAAATCTATCAACTTTCACCCTTAATTTCTTTGAGAAGCCGTGGACTTCGGTTAGATTGATCTAAACCAAAGGATTCGTTTTTTTTTGTTGAATCGAATACACAAAAAAAAAAGTTTGGTAGTAGACTTTGGCGAGTTTGATTTGCACCGACACAAGTACACTATCTGAAAGAAAACCAACGTGACCAGTTTCTCTCCTTGATTTTTGGACATCAATTTCACCAATAGTAAGGAACAGTTGAGCTCACAGAGGCATACAGACACGCCCACAATACACTTCTATCGCGTTATTTCTTCAGTAGACGTTAAGTTTTAGATCTGTTCGATTCTGATTGATGATCTTGTATCAACTTGAAAGAACCTTCCACTATAGAACATGCATTAGTCTGTTTTTCATAATATATTTTACAATACAACTGAACCACGGCATAAAAAAACATCTAAAATATACTTCAATCGTTTCAAGTACTAGGGACGTGATTAATCGAGTGCTGTAATAATGGTTCCCTAAAGTAAGTACCTTGCATCTAAGCCGTGTTTGATGTTTTGCCCCCCTCTGCCTAACTCCGGCCCCGACAGTTGCAAGGTTTCTAAGCCTGAGGCAACATTGACACAATTCTTCTACATTCTGTCGCTACATCTACTGTCCAGCCACCAGCGATATTCAAGAAGCCAAACTAAACCACACCGCTAACAGTCTAATTTCTGGAACAATAAATCACATAAAGCGAAAAAATGCCGAAAATCATTACTTAATTACTATATTTCACTAAATATGTTGGCAGTTTTAAGGCAAAGTATGATAGGTATAGTTAAAAATGACGGAAGTTGTTATGATTGAGTTAGCTCAGTGGTCAGAGAAATGCTCCGCCAAGCGTCCTGGGCTCAATTCCCAGATGCAAGCAAATATTTTCTTATTTATTAAATGAAGAAAAATCAGCAAAACTCAATCGAAATCTGTAGACAGAAAAATCAGAAAAAGATATTGGCACCTCTGGGACTTAAACCCAGGACCTTTCGCTATCTGGGCGACGACCCTGACCACTGAGCTAAGGTGTCTATATCCGATTCGGTCATTTTTAACTGTAACATACTGAACTACCAACATTACGTCCATTTTTCTTAACACATATTTTTATTGGCTGCGCACTTTATGTACGAACTAAATGCAATCTAGACAGTGTCCGAATATTTTTTTTCTATTTATTTTTAATATGCGACATCTATTGACTTTTCAGCAAGTCTAGGATTAATATTTATTTTTATTTTTAACTTTATGAGAAAAAAATTCAAAATGTTATATTTAATTAAATGAAGACTTCGGGTTTGAATCTCGCAATCATACATAAAGACAGCAGTCAATAAAATATGTGTTAAGAAAAATGGAGATAACGTTGGTAGTTCTTAGTCGAAGTATGTTACAATTAAAAATGACCGAATCGGGTATAGACACCTTAGCTCAATGGTCAGAGTCGTCGCCCGGAAAGCGGAAGGTCCTGGGTTCAAGTCCCAGAGGTGCCAATATCTTTTTCTGATTTTACTGTCTACAGATTTTCGATTGAGTTTCGCTGATACTTCATTTAATTAAATATTACATTGTCTGTTTGACGTTTTCGTTTGAGAGTCGTTAATTTTGTCTTCAATGATTTGCACCATTTTTTTAGCGATTCGTCTTTTTTTTCCAAGTTTTCGCTAAAATTACGAAGAACGGTGATCAATGTGTACCATCAATACAAATAAGACGTACTATAAGATATTAAGACACTTAGGGCCAGTTGTTTAACAGAATTTTAACAATTCATCAAATTTCACGGCAAATTTTCAAGTTATGTGAAAGTTCTATTCAAATTCTGTTATTTCAGTTCTGTGAAACAACTGACCAACATTGATATAATAAGAGAACTTGAATAGAACTTTCACAGAACTTGAAAATTACCTTTCGAATTTGATGAATTATTCAAATTTTGTAAAGCAACCTGTCCTGAACATTCTTCGAATAAGAATTTTAAGTGAACAATCGCGGTATTGAAAAAAATGTGCAAGATCATTTAAAATTCTATGACCCTTTTTAACTACATATTAACTTTAAATAGGTACCTATGTACTACTGTTCACTGTACTTGCTCATTTTAACACAATATAATATTATTTTTTTCGAACCAAAATCTCTAAGTACTCAATTTTATTGCTTACTAGTTGAAATTCCCGGCGTTGCCCGATCTTTTTATTTTTTTTACATGAACTCTACACAGGAGGCCCTGAAGAAAATAATTTCCCTCAGGGCCTATGTCATCTTTGGGGGTGCTGTGTGGAGGGTTTTTTTTTAGGAAAGGAAGGAGAGGAGAGTTCTGGGAAGGAAAAGGGTTTAAGGGGTGGGTAGGAATCTAGGGTTCAGTGTGTCATGGTCATCCGCCTCCAAGACCTAGACAAACCTCACCCCATGAACCCGGGCACCCCTGCTAAATCACCAAACGTAGCGAACCACTTGGGGCGACCTATGGCAGAGGTGTTGGTTATCCAATAAAGGTTCCCGGGGTGGCGGTACCCATTCCCGCCTCCCAAATTGCAAAGCTGTGCGCAGAGTTTTAGAAACCAGATGTACGAGAGTAAATTTCCTTTTTTTTGTTATTTGTTTTTGGTGTGTTATGCTATGTTGTGCTACCTCCTTCTTTAGCCAACGTTTCGGACAGCGTTACAGTTTCTATCATCAGGGCAGATACGTAATTGATGATGGACATTGTAACGCTGTCCGAAATGTTAGCTATAGAAGGAGGTAGAGCAACACGACATTACACCCCAAAAACAAATAACAAAAATACTTTTGGCCGTGAAAATTTAAAAACGTGTCAGTAATGTTCCTCATATTTTGAACGTTAAATGTGCAAATTTTTATAAGGAAGAATCAAAATTCTGCTTTAAGGGATGAAAAAAAGTGTGGGGGTGGTTTGTTGAAATCTCGTGCAGTCACCTTTCTTTTATTTTGAAGTCAAATATGCAAAATTTCATCAATCTTGGAATAGAACTGTAGATTTGCATTAAAAAACCACACGGTCACGGACTCTTCTTCATAAGTAGGTACTGTTATATCGATAACAAAAATTTAAAATTCCGTAAAGCTAAAAATAATTAAATTTTCAGGAGAGCGAAGAGTATTTTCTTTCTTCAAAAATCATAAATCCTGTTTTTGTAGACCTATAATTATGAAAGTAACGTTAAATCTTTCAGAATACATTCTTTGTAAATTATTTAATAAGAGAACTTAATTTATTTTCAATTTTTCAGACAAATAATCCTCTTGAAATGCACGTCGTAAAGTATGTACGGTCGTACATACTTATTTTCCTAGATATATTTCGACAGCGCAGATCAAAAGAGAAAAAAATGAGAAAAATTACATATTTAACTCATTGTTGGATTTCTTGTCCTTTACAGCTTTTCAAATTTCCGTTTTCGATGAAGATGATATATAGATGTTCCTTTGACATAAATGAAACCGCAAAAAACTCTATCTTCTGTGTAAATAAAATACCGCGGTTGTTTTGTATAGTTAAGTATTCAAATACGTCTTCCATTTCTATTTATATTTCTCTTGTTAGTCGTTTTTTTCTTCCACAGTGTTTCTGCAAGTCCTTAACGAGTTGGAAGCAATGAAAAATCCCTGTTTAAAGTCTGTATAAATCATCTTGCCTTAGGTTTCACAACTCTAGCTGCTTTTTCCAACAGCTTTAAGAAATTTTTAAAATTAATTGTTGTAAACATAACAATAATTTTATTTAATTTAATTAATGCAATTTTAGCGAAACTCAATCGAAAATCTGAAAACAGTAAAATCATAAAAAGTTATGGTCACATCTTGGACTCTTCGATTGAGTTTCGTTAATATTGTCTTAATTTAATTAACTATTACAAGTTGAGGTTTTAGACAAAAGTAAGAAAAGTAAAATAATAATAATTTTATTTCAAATTTAGTAGATTTGCCCGATTTGAGATGATTTATGGAAGGGATGAGTAAAAACTTATATGGTCGAATCATTCGTCACCGTCTCAGAACAGACATCATCTAGTGAGACGGGTTACATTTTTTTTTGTAAAATATTGTTTTTTTAATAAACGCCCGGGTTGCCGGCAAATGAAAAAAATAAAAATAAAAATTTATCCGTATTATACTAAATACATTTCAAATAAGATGTTGCATTTTTGAAGTCCGAGGCTAATTTTAGCTTAACTCTACCCCTTGACAATATTCACATATACACAATACAAATTGAGTAGCATTTTCACAATTTTCAAATTATAATAGAGTGAATAATCACTCGAGGTCAATATTTTTTTTTATAATCTTTAAAAGCTAATTCAATTAAATGTTAGACTTGACGAATAATAATAAATCTAAAATCATTTGGGAAAAGCCATCTAAATTTGTGGAAAATTGCAAATTTTCCAAAAAAATATCATCAAATTAAAAAAATTAAATTTCAATTTAGTTCTATACTATAAAGGTACAGGGTGTAACGCATGAACCCGAAGGATTTTATCCGGCGATTCCTGAGCATATTTGGAGTAAAAAAAGTACACATTTTGTTGTGAAAAACATAAATATGTTTTTAAATCACACCACTCCACTTATCACACTCTTACACGTCACCTGATAATTTCCGTGGTACACACGCTGTTTCGATAGCTCAGTTGCGATGTGCGATGGAAAGATATATTTTTTTTGTTTAAAAAAATATATATATAACATCGGGCAACTAAATGATATATACATTTTTACAACAATTATGCTCGGAATCGCTAGTTAAAATTCTTCGAGTTGCTGCATGATGTTGAACCAACCCTGTATGTTTATTTAATAAAAATAAGAACATGTTTACTTTATTATTCAAGTACCTACTTACCACAACTAAAAAAATATTATAAATATTCACAAATACAAATTTTAAACCTAATATCAACCCTTGATACTATAATACTACCGATAAAAAAAATGTAGCAGAAACTTAGAAATATTGATTTTTTAAACAACTGGGGTCCTACTTAGACAAGTTGAACTAAAATAATACTGTACCTCTTACTTTAAATACCCACGTAGTTATTTCACTTTTATATATGTAGGTATAAATAAAGCAGGTTATTGATTTTTGTTAATCAGAATTAGTTATTTCGTAGACACCTTCAAAGATAATGAGAAAATAAAACCGTTCAAGGTAAATATTTCTCTTTGTGAAACACTCTTCAATTGGTGAATCTATATCACATAGATTTAAAAAAAAACTTTTTTCAACTCGATACTTTCAATTATTTAACTTGTCCATTTTTTGCATCTCAAATAAAAAAGATAAATTTAAAAATAAATTGAATAGCTGATATCTATTCCTTAGGGGTTGATTTTTTTCCAAAATTAACCCAAGCAAAGCGGACTCGACTCAAATTCAAACTCGATACAAATCAAAAAAAGTTTTGCAACAAAACATACTCCTAATGATTCACTAGTTTCCCGCTTGTAATAAGGAGTTTGCACACACCGTGTATAAAAAATGATTTTTCTACGATATTTTATTTAAAAAATATAAACATTTTTTTTTAATATGAATACCGCACAAGAGTTCCAACTGCTCCCGTCTGGAGCCATTAAGACTATGGAATCCCCAATTGGGGTATGTTGTGAGGCTGTAGGTAGTGGGGAGGGGAAGTGGATGGGGGAGAGGAGGGTGGGAAGTACCTGGCTATTTAGATCTGGTCACCAAACATGGCTTAAGCCATTTCAAGCAACGTTTCAGTTCTGAATGGAAGTCTTACACCAGGGCGATACTGAGAGTATCTTTCACTCTGGAACGTGCTGCAAATACACTATATATTATTTTTAATTAATAAATTGTGAAATAACACAAATTAATCAAATAAAATTTATTTGCCACGCCGGGATTCGATCCCGCAACCTTCGGAATGCTAGTCAAGAGCCTTACTAAGCCTTATTGCTGGATTACGCCGGCCGTAGTTCAGCAGAATTACATTTGCCTACATTAATTTGACGTAAACGTTATTATTGTTTATAATTTAAAGTATAACCCAAATGATTTGATATTCAATTTTTGTTGCATTTCCTGATGAAAGTATTCTCTACTTTTACGTACACTTAGAATGGGATATAATAAGTCTATTCAAGTTAAGCAAGGCTCGGTGTGATCCCCGTGAGCCGACAACTTGACAGGTAAATCGACCTCCCCAGAGGTTGACTCCCGCATGATATCAACATTGTATTCGGCAGCTGAATATATATATATTCATGAGTCACTCACTCGTTTCTACTTAATCTTGTCAAAAGGCCAACACATGGAAAGAGTTACAGGTATTGTATTTGTCGCAGTGTTACATTGACAAACAACACTGAAAACAGCGAAGTTAAGAAAATGGTCATAGCGTTATACTTTATAGAGCGAGTTGAAAAAAATCCAAGAAGTACAATATCAGACCAATTTAAGGCTTGTAAGATAATAGATTGACAAGTGTATTAATAATTGTGAAGATAACAAATAAACAAATCCCAAATATTTGTCCAGTGCAGCCTGTCAATTGATTTCATGATCATAGCACATGAACCATATGGAGGCCCCGTTTTGATAGATTATGTGACTAAAATTGGAAATTTTCTTAAGCTCTGTCAGCGAAAGGAAAATTGTTGCTGGATAATTAATTTCTCTGAGAAAGATGGTAGAATTAACTTTATAAGATTACCTTTCTCATTTTCAGGAAGGCCTTAGGGTCTATGTCGTCTTTGAGGACGCTGTGTGAAGGGTTTTTTAAAGGAATTTAAGGAAGGGAACATCTGGGAAGGAAAAAACTATGAGAAGAGGCTAGGAATCTGAGGTTCAATGTGTCCAGGAGTGACGGATGTATGAATCCATCCCTCGCACTGCGCTGAAACGCAATGGGTCGACTGGAGGGGTCTAGGTTAGGTCGCCCTCAACCGGTCTTTCCAGATTCGGCCCGCCACGCAGAAGGTGGGCAAACGCATTCACCGAGAAGACAAACCTCACCCTGTGAACCACCCTTGCTATAAATGTTATGGTAACAAAGGGTTGCAAAAACCTAACACAGTCTCTACTAAGAATCCAATAATAGGTAATAATCTATTGATATATTTTAAATACAGGAGCTATTAACATCGATCTCTCCAAGTTATTAATAATTTGTGAAGAGAAGTCACGTTAATTCCACCCGCTCGCTAATTACTTCCAAAACTAGGGTAATTTCCGTCGGTTTTGTCTCTACTTTTGATATCGATCTCATTTAATCTCTTGAGAATTTATAGTTTTTTAATGAATTCAGTTTGGAAATGTAATCTTTTTCTAGATTAAAATAATGTACTCATGATTGGCTCTAAAGAAAAATATCGACTTACTTTATAATTTCGCGAAACGATTCAGAATTTTGAATTATTATTACATCAGAAATATTTTAATTCCCATGTAGCCCGAATACGAGGCTGTTCCGAATTAAACACGACCCTTGAGTGTACTTTGGGTACTACTCGAATAATATAAGTGTAAATTTCTCTTAGCTTACGAAATATCTAAAATACAATTTTCCCACCTTTTATATTATTTACTTTTTTTTTAAATTTTATATCTTAACTCACAATTTTATTGCTGAATATTACTGGACCCCGGTGAGCGTATATACGCGGGTAAATAAAATAATTCAATACTTTATCACCTAAAGTCAACGTTCCTTTTAAGAGGAATGCGCTCCATTTTTCACACTAAACTTAAATTTGGATTTGAGGCCAAAATACTTGACTAAATAATATTTTTTTTTATCAAAAAATGTAACAAATGTGTAATGTGGAAAAGAGCAAGTTTATTTATTTGTGTCTTAAATTATAAAATACAGGCCATAAAAGAATTCTATTTTTCAGGAATTTTAATTGGTTGTCAGTTAAAAATATTTTTTTTTTAAATTGTTATACTTGCAACGTAAGCATAATGAAATAAAAAAACAAGATGTAAATTATTAATATGAAGCTATACGTGAAATCCTATTTAGATACAATTTAAATTAATCTTTACGACGAATCGGTTTACATTATGAACATCTTTTTTCTAGCTTTTCTGTGTATTGGAATTACAGTAAATTTATTAATTACATAACAAAAAATTTAAGGGTAAACCACTAAAAAAAATGTTTTTGCATGACTTAACTATGAATTAATAATATGAAATTTTTTTTTAAAAATACCCCTTTATGGCTAAAACTATTTTTGAGGTTTAATACGTTCTAACTTTTTTCATTCTTATAAAATTATGCAAAAAATAAATTTAAAAAAAACACCTTTTTGCTTACTCGCCTTGTGCAAATAAGACGCTTGATTTTAAATTTTGAATCGAAATATTTTCAGCCTTTATATTCCTCTTAAAATAAGCATTTTGCTGGGCTGAAACAAACGAATTTTTTTACATCAGCTCCTCACAGGTGGCTCTGAGGAAAATAATTCCTCAGAGCCAGCTGTGAGGAGCCACCACTGTTAATATGTATATAGTCCCATCTGGGAGGCGGGTATGGGTACCGCCGCCCCGGGAACCATTTACTGGATAACCAAGACCTCTGCCATAAGTCATCCCAAGTGGTCTGCTATGTTTGGTGACTTAGCAGGAGTGCCTAATTTACCATGGAGTGAGGTTTTTCCAGATCTTGGAGGCGGATGCTTCTGCCTGCCGCGTGGCGGGCCAGATCGACAGAGATTGGTTGAGGGAGGCCTTTTGACCTTTCCAGCCGGACTTTCTCGACCCTTGCACCGCAGTTGGAGGAATGGATTTTTACGTCCATCACTGCTGGACACACCGACTCCCAGATTCCTACCCACCCTTCATACCTTTTTCCATCCCAGAATTTTCTATCCTTCCCTTCCTTGAAAAAACTCTCCACACAGCATCTCCTAAGATGACATAGGCTCTGAGGGAAATTATTTTTCTCGGGCCTCCTGTGTGGAGCTAATGTAAAAAAAAATATATATCTCCACTGATATAATTCAATGAAACTACGCGCGTTGTCTTAGTAACACCACTTGAATATTAACTTTAAAATTTGATGATTTGTTAAAATTCTGTGAAAGGTATATTCTATAGGTACTTACTGTCTTAGAACGGGTTGTCTCACAGAATTTGAAATGCAACTTGTCATCAAATGTTCCCTCCCCTATTCAGCCGCCGCTACCCGAATTTCTACCGATTTCTTACACATCTCCCTAAAACATTTGAAGTTCTTAAGCTCTTAAAAAAATATATGTTACTTTTGAAGATAATGTTTAGACGTTCCCCACGCGCCGAAACGCAAATTATATGAAATTCCCTCGATAAAAATCATTTCACTTATTTTAGAAGTTATGTGTATGAAAAAATTAACAGTGTTTCTTTAAATGATTTATTTATTTTAGATTTTTGCTCTTTTTTAAACGAGTAGTTTTAAATATGAGCGCGCTCTCTTCAACATTTGTAATTACCAATCTCTCATCTTCTTCTTTTTGAGCGTGTATACAGCGCCCTAAAAGGTTCCCACTTATTTTGTTCGTGAGAAAGAACTGAAGCATTATTGTGATAAATATCGTGGGTTTTTTGCCTTTTTTGTGCCGTTGCCGTGCTGTAACCGAAAGAATTATAAAAATGGCTAAATCGATGCTTTTATTATTCCCTCGGCAACGACACGGTGACTCATTTCTTTAAGATGAGTGAGGGAGATGCATTATTCCTCTGTGGGAATCAGACATACGTACATAGTTTGTCTCACTCTTATTTAGTGTGTAAGAAAGAGCTAAAACATTATTGTTAGAAAGAACGTACGTTTTTTGCTTTTTTTGATCCCAGAAATCTCACTTCGTTAACTTTATTGTAACAAAAATATATTTTTGTAGAATTTTTTTTTAATTATTGATTTTAATTGGTAAAATATACAACAAGATTTTATTCATGTACTAATTTCACCAAAAATTAAATCAAGACACAATGAGCGAAACTCAATCGAAAATCTGGAAAGAGAAAAAACAGAAAAATATATTGGCACCTCTGGGACACGAACCCAGGACCCTTCTCTTTCCGGGCGAGCGCGCTGTCCACTGTGCCTAGGTGTCGATATCAAAATCGGTCACTTTTAACTGTACTTCGACTAAAATCTTTATCTGACTTTTCTGTTTCAAGATTTTCGATTGATTTTTCTCATAGTGTTTTCATTTAATTAAATATTACAATTTGAGTTTTTACTCATAAAAGTTCAAATAAAAAATAAAACAGATTATATATCAATTAATTAGAAGCGTTTCCATTCAAGCTAGTTAACTTTTGATGAACTTCTTCTTACACCAGACACGTCAAATAATAATTGATGAACTTATTTTATTTATTTAAGAACAATAATCAGTACATGTGAGTTATTACAATTTTGTTTGGAGAATCTAGCAACAATAGGGACGTGTAGTCCCTTTAATGATAAGTTGAAGATTAGCCCTCGTCAGCAGTCGGTTGTCTCTTTTATGGGAGCAGACGTCCGGGGTCCATGGTACCTGATAAGGTTTATTAGTTGGTTCGTCAGATTAGATGCAGAACCGGGTGCGTGGTTCGTTCAGTGTTATCTTCGGGTCGGTCGGCTGCTTGATTAGGTGACAAGCTCGAATTTCCAGCCACGTCAGTGGTGTAATTATTGCAGTCAGTGAGATTTGTGGGTAGAGTTCCGCTACCTTTTTGGTTGACCCATTTAATGGTTCTCTGTTTTGAATTAAAATCGAACATCGGACATTATTTAATGTGACCAAAATGTGGTATAGGGATGATGGGTGAAATTAATCAAAGCCTATTTGATATTTAACTAGTGGTCTTACCCGGCATCGCCCAAGTTTTAATTTTATTTTCTAATTTTAAAAATCAAAACAAAATGAATGGGGTTTGGTTTCAGTTTGGTTTAATCAATATTTTTTGGTTTAGCTCTTGTTGGAAATACCGAGAAAATTGTCGGGTTGAAATAAAAAGATGTTCATTTTTCAGAACGCCAGAACTCACCTCAGGGCTTTAGTTAGATTACGCACAATAACGCAATGAATCGAAACAATTTATCTACGACTTGATGAGCCTAGTTTGATAGTCGCATAACCCCAAAAATCACGTAACCCAAAACAGACAATGAATAAAATAAAATAAAAAAATCATTCGTTCAATTGAAAAAATTATCGAAAGTCGTAATGTACGTATGTAACATTTATGTTTGTATATTTTGAGTATTTATGTACGTATCAAACATTTCCTAATAAACCTTTTGATAAATCAAAGGGTCTATCGTGTGTGGGCAGATGCTATTAAAGACAAATTATTAAAATGGACATTCGACAGATTTTTCAAAATCAACGAAAATCATGATTTTAAATCTCAAATCATTTCCCCACGTGACATGTTCCTTTAACCAAATACATTGCTTTGTATACATACAATTTCAATATTAACTACCTCAAAATATTCTAGTGTCTACTCTAGAAGCTACTTGATTGAGCTTAATTTTAGTCCTGATTATCCCGACCGTTTGGCAATTCAACTGACCGCAAATTTAATTATTACTTAACGGTTCCAGTTCAAGATGGTGAACGTGTTGGATAGTTTCCATTTTATCCCGCCAGATTTCGCATGATCACTACGAGCTGTCAAATCGGAATAATCTATGATACGGTACCTACCAGCATGAAAAAATATTTCTCATGTACGTTCTTTTGCACAAATAATTGTATAATTTCTCTACCAACCGTGCCTGTGTAAATTGTATAATTTCAAACGAAATGAAAATAAATGTTACGTCAATTTTTTACGGTTTATGACTAAGAAAATAGATATTTAACTATCAACATACAATCTTATGATTTCAGAAGATTTTTTTATTTATTTATATAGAACACGGCATTTAATTATGACATTTGCAAAGGATTGATGCATGCTGATGAGTGATTGATATTTTGACGAAAATTAGAAACATACTTCTTTAAACGCGGGGCCTCTACACTGTACACAGACTACTAGTAGATCTCTAACAGAAGGTACTTCCAAATAATTCCGTATCAATTAGGATTTCCTTTCAAACATAATTAATATTTTTTTTTATTTTTAACAACGCAGGCCATTGAACCCATAAAACATTTTTAAAATACGCTAAAATAAATATTTTTCATGGGAAAAGTGACGACATATTATGTTTCGCATTATTTCCGTAGGAAGTTATTTGTGCGGGTACTTCATGTGCTCGTGAATATAAATGTATTTGTAAACAAGTGGGAAAAACAATTTCCTTTATTTTTATGGTTTGTTAGGTACATTACTACTTGTTTTAACCGCTTATTGCCAGTACTTGCCAATACGTTGTTGACACAGCAAAATAGATGTTCTTTCGTAGAAAAAATATTTAAAAACTTCGGTATTGAAACGAGAACTTCTGGAGTTGCGATGAGTCAAACAATATGTATTTCAAGATAGCAGAGACGTCGTCCTAGTGAAAGACCACACTACAAAATATGGGATAAAATATATTATAATTTACTTCCAGATACACTATAATATAATTTACTTCCAGATGTGTACAAAATTATCCAAAATAAAAATAAAATCAAAGCAGTGTTTTAAGCGAATGTAAGTACAATTAAAAATAAAAATAAGTAATTTTCGAGTTAATTTGTTCTGTCTTCTTTATTTTTCCTCTCCTTTTTTCCCCAGTATTTGTAATCATCTGTATTTGTATATTCTTTTTTGTTTCTTTATTTGTTTTCTCTTTTTTGTTATGTATTATATGCGAATTTTATTTATTTATTTTATCAGGTTCTCCATAAAACAGTTATACACCAGAACATTTTTTTTTTTTTTTACATTAACTTCACACAGGAGGCCCTGAGGAAAAAATAATTTCCCTCAGGGCCTATGTCATCTTTGAGGATGCTGTGTGGAGGGTGTTTTTGAGGAGAGGAAGGAGTGAACATGGGTCTTGAAGAGACCCATATTGTAGGAAGGAGGAAACACAGAGGCCGGCAAATCTTCCACAGCCGAGCTGTTGAACTCAAGAACGAGTCGTAGAAACGACCCGTTCTCATGTGACTAATGTCAACCGTGTACAAATGTTGAGCGCGCGTTTGGCGTGTTTCCCGACTATGCACTGGTGCCGAGGGGATCAATGACGCTAGTTCCTCGGAGCATCTTCCATTGTAATACCGGTAGAACAAGGACAGCATTCCCACCTGGCGCCTGTGCTCTAAAGATTGCAATCCGTTAGTTAAATTAGGAGAATCTATCAAACGGACCGCCCGTTTCTGCACAGAGTCAAGGGTTTTTTTTAGGTATTTTGGGGCTCCAGACCAGAGGTGGCTGCCAAATTCAACCGTGGGGCGCACTTGCGATTTGTACAGGGCTAGCAGTTGTGTACTATTAAAGTATCTGCGTGCCCTGTACAGTATGCCCAGTTTCTGAGAGGCTAACTTAACTCTGGCCTCGATGGAGCCCCCGTACCTGAGCTGGTCACTTAGAGTTACACCAAGCATATCAATGGAAGGCCTGTTCGGGAGAATGCTTCCGTTGAAGGAGACTAGATTATCATTTCGATCCCTTATAGAGAAGATTGCAAAATTTATAGAAAAAAGTGTATGGGTGCAGTTTCACTGTCTTGTGAGGTATGTCAGAAGATAGTTACTTAACTCTCTGTAGGTAACGTTGAAGATGTCGATGCTCAATACAGATTCATTAAGCAGGTGAATTGTTCTGTTTGATGGCGCATTCTGATAGGAAGAAGTTCTCGCTTTCGGAGCATAAAAAAGTGCGTGGGATCTCCCACGAATGTTAGCGTTAGGGACATATGAGTAAATCTCTTTCAATTATATTTATGACACGAAAATATCTATGTAAAATTGGACCTATTACTTCTCACTTATCAATTGTAAGTTCCCCTCATCCTAAAATGAGTTTTGAAACTCATCAGAATTGGTCTAGCAAGAAATTAAAACAATAAAAAAAAAATTAAAAAAGGATCAAAACGTCCGTGTTGACGCAACTATGTATACCTATCTATATACCTTGTTCCATTTCTCTACCCATCCTTTTGTACCACAATTACCTGTCCATACTGACAATATTACCTACCGTACAACAATAAAATAAATATGTCAGTGAGTCTGTTATGTGCGGTGCAATGGTTCAGAATAACCTCTCTGTACATTCAAAATCCACTGTTGAAGAAGTCTAAAGGACGGGTTGTTTCAAAAAATTTGATGGATCCATCAAATATTTGAAGTTGATTTTCACGTTTTGTGTAAGTTCTATTCAAGTTCTGTGATTATTTCAGTTTTGTGAAGCAACTGTCCCATAACGATGTAATAACAGAACTTGAATAGAACTTATACAGAACGTGAAAATCAACTTCAAATATTTGATGAATTCATCAAATTTTTTGAAACAACCCATCATTAGTGTGTTATGTGCTTGCAATGATCTACATTGATCTCTTGGCGCATTCAACATCAATTGTTAACGGAGTCTGTTAAAAGAAACTGTGCAACGAACACCATTATTCTCTCAGTTTTATATAACATCCACCAGTTTTATGGAAGCTTGTGCAGAGAGTGACTTAGTGCTCCCTCAGACCCATAATATTGAGCCGAACATCAACCATAAGGGGTAAGTCAGTTTCCTTCCCCATTCATCTGTTTACCATTCCCCATAGTTGTGTCAAAGTATTCACAAGCATAACATTTTTTTAATATATTGATACAGTCCACTCCACTCCAGTCCGCTTGATATGTTACTTATATTATATTGCAATAAAATCCATACTGCTCCCAATCGTCTTGAGCAATCATAGTGAGACTATGGCATCCAAAAATAATTGGGGTGTGTTATGAGGGGGAGGATAGTGGGGAGAGAATCTTCCATTTTGAAACGTGTCGCAATTATACAGCATAGTTCATTAAAGTTACATATAAGGTCCTTAAAATAAAGAGATCTGAATAGCACGGTACTTTCCATCTATCGCATTTCCAATCCTACTCCCTTTAGCCTGACAACACACTCCAATTGACACTCTTGTGCGGTATTCACAACAAAAACAACAAAAAATTACGTTTTCCACAAGAATTCTACCCTTAGAATAATTATTGCTATGAACAACAAAATAGATTAATTACTACGTGTCTTATCCCTGTGTTTCAATAGAGTCCCCCACTTGAGGCTAAAACTAGACGCGAGAGCCTCCGAAGGATCATTATGGTAATGCGTTGCTGGGTCCAGATATCGTGTTTAGGAACTTCCTTACAGTGGCGTGAGAAGGGCTGGACTAGCAGACAGGTTCAGCGAAAGGTCACATAAAAAAGAGATTTATCACCGGTAACATGTAGGAATCTAAACAACCCTTGAATAGAAAACGTGTTGAAAGGTCAATTGAAACGATGTAATATCTTAAATATTCCGATTTTGCCATTTTCTGATTTACGTGGACATTACGTGGACATCCCTTTATCTTGCCTGTGTGAGTGGAATGGAACTTTTTTTCCAAGGTCAAACTTTCAGCATTTATTAGCAAATTTAATGATATCGAAATTAAATTTTCAAGTTTCTAAATTGGGTTGGCAGATTATTCAATTCAATTCGAATTTGAGATACGTAAATACGAATGTTAGAGGGAGCGCGCTTATATTAAAAAGTATGACAAGTAAAATAAAATTATAAAAACATTTAATAAAACTCTACTCGTTTAAAATAGAGCTAAAATCTCTTAATAAATGTCTAAATTAGCATTCAAAGACACTGTGAGTTTTTTCAAATAGTTGAATAACAAAACTAAATTAGATTTTGATAATTTTTAGATTTTACTTTACGATTTTTTTTTGTATCGAGGGAACTTCATATAATTACCCTTTCAGTTTGGCAAATGTATGTCCTTTAAAATTGATTCGATAATATTCAAAAATAAATTCACAGCTGGCAATTTTGCAAGAGCAGTTTTGCATTATAGACACTCCTTGCGTCATCTTTATTCATACATCGCAATCATTAATTATTAATACTCTTTTATTACTCATTCAATTTACATGATCTGACTCCGAATTAGTCAATTAGTCAATTAGTTGTCCCGGATACTTCTTCCATCTACTTGCCTATTTTAATGTATTTAGATGTTCTCCTTTTATTCTTTATCCATTCATCCACGTCAGTACCAATTAAGTAGTATGTTTGCCTCAGGGATTTCATTTTTAGTACATTCTGTCTATTACTATATCATCTTTTCACGTTTTTTGTTGATAAATGATGTTACGTGAGTTAAAAAAAAATCGAACAATCTTTTTATTAATGTTACCTCATTAATTTTATCAATATTTAATCTGCGAAATTCGCAATAATAATTACCACTGTAGCAATAAATTAAGCAGATATTCATCGTTGTTAATAAATCACTTGTCATTTACAAGAATCCAAATCCAATCCGAAAGAAATACGATATTAATTTGACAGCTGATTGGTGTTTCGATTAATGGGATTTTCCTTTTTCCAACAAAAGTCCTTTTAAGCTTCGATAAATGCCTCGGTAAATATTCAAAGGGAACAATAAATAATTTATAGTGGTTAATCTTATTTCTTTGGAAAACTACATTATTATTAAAACATCGTAAGTAGGTACCGTAGAATGGGATGATTAGAAACAGTTTAGCACATTTTCGATCTTATAGCTCAGAAACTGTAAGTTCAAGTTACATGGAAATGCCATAGAAATATGTTTCTTTGATTAGTCGTTTTGTTTTAACCCACTTTTACAATGAAATATGTATTCTCATTGCTAAATTAAGATAAAACTGTGATGTTTCTATTCACCTTCACAGTGGTGTCAATCTTGCCCTGAAGAAGGAACGGTTGGTCTGAAACCAATCGGAGTATATTAAAAATATAGTAGTTCTAACAAAAAAAAAATTCTTTTGAACTTCGGTTTTATCTCCTCCCCCCAATCTTCACTTATCCGTAGCAAGCCCCCACCCCCATCTCCACATTTAGTAATATATTATGTTAACAAATTGTTTTATAATGTTAAGTTAGCATATTATGCTATGATGATGAAACCATTGTTCTGAAACCAGTCGAAAAATGTTTTTAGGTTTTCACGGCCAAAAAGTATTTTTGTTATTGTTTTTGGGGTGTTATGCCGTGTTTCGCTACCTCCTTCTTTAGCCAACGTTTCGGACAGCGTTACAGTGTCCATCATCACACTTATCGTCTCACTCATCTGCCCTGATGATGGACACTGTAACGCTGTCCGAAACGTTGGCTAAAGAAGGAGGTAGCGAAACACGGCATAACACCCCAAAAACAATAACAAAAAAAAAAAAAAAAACAGTCGAAAAATATTAAAAAATATGTAACAAAGAAATATTTTATACAATTAGATAATTTAGAAATTTTAGAAATTAGGAAAAGTGTTTTTAGTAAATTAAATATTATAAATAACCAAACATGTTTTTAAAAAAGCCAACTTTTAAATTTATTTTCGTATTAATACTTATTTATGATATTTTAAGTAATTAATCACCTATCCTTTCTAATATTTTGTATATGTTCTTATTTGTATAAACTTGTTTGTCTTTTGTTATTTTTATATTAACTAATTATCCTGACGAAGAAAACATAGTTTTTGAAACATGTCGATAATGTTAATTAAATAGTGGTGTACACAAAGTTATTTGTTTTCATTAAATTAATAATGACGCCACAGAGTGCATTTGCAAAGTTTGAAGAAGAAAATATTGGTACATTTATATAACATAATATATAAAAATAATATAACATCCGGGACACCATTAAGGTTGCAAACATATTCTGGCAAGAATTTTTAATATTTCGTCCTAACAAAAATTTCGCGAAAGATTTAAGAAAATATTTTCTCCTATTCTTTGGTTAGAAGTTAGAACCCCATTTCATCATGACCGTGCTTATTTTGCGTATAAAAGCTTTCCTTTGGCTATTAACACACTTTTGGCGCTTTCAACACAAAGCTACCAGGTAGGAAAGTGTTCACAGAATACAACAGCAGAAAAGCTCACAAAACTTTATATCGTACTCGGAACAAATAATAATATTTTATATGTTCGGATAAATTCGTCGAAAAGTTCGCAGTCGATACATTTTTATATTATTTTGCTTTTCATTCGTATTGTTCACTTCGTCATGAAAATAGGTTAAATTTCAACGATTATAATTTAGTTAAAATAAGGTTTCCAAGGTGCTGAGGTCGCGAGGAACAATTTTACGCGATATCCGGTAACAATGGCTTGTAGCCTGGTTCTCCTACGCCAAATACACGCTCTGCAACACTTAGTCTCGGCGTGGCAGCCGTTCGCGGTGGAGCTTCCACTCGCCGCACCCGTCAGGTGTGAATTACGCTCTATAATTAGTTTTTTACAAAACCCCGGTAGACATTCATTCTCAGAGGCTTGAAGTGTACGGAAAATAGTGTATGAGTACGAAATTATTTTAAAAAGAAGGGCTAACATTTTTGGATTACGAATAACCTGACAATAGTTCAACCAGAAAATCTCTAACTACCACCATGGTTAGTCGAAAATGTTGCTTGTGTCATGAAGGGACCGATAATTATGGATCATTATGTTATTAGTTCAAAACAAAAACAAACAAAAAACAACAAAATTGTCGCCGGAGACCAAAATTTCATTTACATTTTTACTCCAAATAATTTCAGGAATCACTGGTTAAAGTAAGTAAAGTTAGACACTTAATACTTTGTGTAACATGGTATACTTACGGTACATTTCTGGTGAAAGAATCATCATTCGGAATCAAAAAACTGCTTAAAATCACTTTGGTAACCAGATTTGAATAGTCAAGTTCTTCCCAATCTTACTCTTTCCCATGTCATCCCCCTCTAACTGATTTTTTATTTTCTGTGTGCATTTGTTACTTAATTTTTTTTTTTAATTTTGCTACCGGTTTCGACACATCGGTGTCATTCACTAGCAAACTTAAAACTTACTTAAAAATTCTGTGCTAGGTAGTATAAAAATGATTAGATTTAATTAGGTGGGGGTAGAGGGAAGGGTGAATTTGGGGGAGGGGAAGAAAGGTGGGAGGAGTCGACATATTTGGGAACATTGTTAATAAGTGCGAATTGCAGGTGCTATTATTTTATTATCTAAATTAATTTTTGATTTAATTATCATTTTTGTACTTGCATAGATTTTTTTAGTTTAGTTTTAAGTTTGCTTGTGAATGACGCGGATGTGTCGAAACCAGTAGCAAAAAAAAAGTAACAAATGTACATAGAAAATAAAACTAAAAATTTTCTAGGAATTGTTACATATTTAATGCCTAAGAAATACAGAAAATTGCAATAGTCCCATTGGCTATTGAATAATAGGAAGTCTTGTGCGGTGTTCACATACGAATATTATAATTACAGCATTTACATCTGTGTGAAATAAAAACGTCATTTTTTGTGTTAAATTTTCATTAGGTTTATGTTTTCAGTTTATTCACAAGATGGCAGTACTCATCGTAATTCGTATTTTGATCGATATACTGCAATTTGTAACGTCATGTCACATTATACGTCACATTTCCTCTGCATAATAATATTATCAATGTTAAAGTTGCTTTTAGAGGGATCGAAACCGCACTCTACGCGCACCATCGATCGACTATTATGTTTGTGCATCTCCACTTTTCCTCAGAAACAGCCAAAGAATGGTTAAAATTAAAAATACCTCAACAACGATGCCGTACACACAGTTTGTCAAGAATAAAAATATTTTTTTTTACTGAGTAGATGGATTATTCTTCTTTTTAACCTACATAACGTTTTCCACCTAAAGTGAAATTTTTTTTTACTGTTAATGAATTCTCTCTGGATCTCAGAGGGGAAATTGTAGCAAGGGGGGAAGGAGGCCTAAAATGCCTATCGGGGGTGACAAATACGTGCTGCGTGTGTACCTATTTCGAATGAAAACCCACATGACAGAATTGACGAATTAAACATCAGTTGTAGGAGACAAGTTTTTGAGATTTTTTAAAATATTTTTTTAGAAATCATAAAAAATAATAATCGCTGTTACTTGATAGGTTAAATCTTTTGGAGTTAAAAAATAGTTTTATATTTATATTTTCTTATAACATTGTAGAATATACGCAAGTTGAGGTGGCGGGAGACAACTGTGATTTGTATGAAATACACATCTATCACGAGGATTTACAACTTTGTAACGTAATTTTTACTACAAAAATATAAACACATATTTTTTTTAAACACACACAGTAGTCGTTAAGTACAGTAGATTTTAAAGTAATTTTAAAATAATAATATTGGTTATTCCGTTGATTATTTCTCCACTAACTGGTGGAGACAACTTTATGTAGGTTAAAAAGAAAAACAATCTAGATAACATAATATAATTTTGATATAGGTAACTATGCAGATACTACATCCATAATAAAAGCTTTAAGTATACAAATCCGTAGTCTGGGTCCCACCCAGGCATCGCAAGTCCAATTTCTCGGCTGTCTAGGTCCACGATCAATTCACAAGCAACATTTTCCGCTTACTGTGGTGGTAGTAGGAGATTTTTAAAATATTTTCAGATTATTCGTAATCCGGAAATGTTTATCTTTCTTTAAAAAAAAACACTTTTCCGGTGACCCGACAGTTTATCCGCCGACAGTTGGCCCCCGAAATGATATTTATTCTAAAACTATAATTTTAGTGCATTATTTACCAATATCAAACATAAAATCGACTTCAAAAATACCCTTAATAATAAGTCGGTATGAATATCAGACTAATTTATATACACTGTCAATTATTTGTTCTTATATGGTATATACTGTATATTTTTATTATAGCAGATTTTTCCTTCATGCATCTGTATGAAAATATGTTTTATTCTTTCGTTATTCGACGGTACATTCTCTCTGCACGTCCCTTTCGGGTCATTTAGTTATATTTTGTGGAATTATAACCCTAAACCGACTGCATATTCTGTATAAGTATGCCAATGGGCCAGCTGTCGGCGAATCAACTGTCATTGAATCCCCTTTTCGATTTCCTTATTTTTCCATACATCAGCCAGTTCGTGACTATGTCTACAAATTTTTTTCTTAATTTCACAAAAAAATTAATATCTTCTATTTTTCAAATTTGTAATTTGTAGAGCTAACCTTGCTAAACATAATCGGTACCAAATTCACTCGCTTTACCCTTTATATTATTTTTTAATTCTGCACATTTTTATTTATGAAGTGTTATTTTCGTTTCGTTTCGTTTAAGTGTTCATTTTCCAGGAAACTTTGTGGGAAACAACATTCAGTGCAGTTCTTAGAAAATTGTACAGGATTTTCAATCCAGTTGCATAACCAGGTTAAGTAAAGCCTTTTCCAACTACAAGGGTGTGGACTATAAAACTGTAGACTGGGTTCCACCAGCCACCATACACCGTACCACAGTTCCACTGTAATAATGGCCCCTTCCCGTATGTATGTTTCCCACCCACCTTACCTACCCCTTCCCTCTCCTACATCCTTAGTCCTATGGCATGCACCTAGATCGACCAACTAGGATCTAGGAAAATTATATAACGTTATTAGTGCTTTATTGTCGGTGAGCTAAAAAAGGTGTGCAGCTTATTCCATTTCATTCATAAATGTACTTTTCAATATTCTGCTTACGACAGTTAATTAAAAAAAACACTAATTTCGGTTGTAATTTTATGTGTTACTCTATTTTAATGAACTCTAAGAACTTGAATTTGGTTTGAATGTAAGCGTAATTTTTAAAATTGGAATTAATTATGGGAACAATTCAGACAAGCGATAAAGTAGCTGTCAAAATTATTTTATTTTATTTGATTATTATTTTTTAAAATGCGATGTGCATTTCTATTGTTTAAAGTTTTAATGTAGTAATTTGAGTAAACTTTAAAAAAAAATTGAACGGTATTATTCTGATCGTCTCTAACATTGACATTGGTTGATTTTGAAAGCAATGATGCTGAGGTAAATTTTATTTTTATAAATACTTTCTTCTTCACGAATACTGCAATTAATAATAATCTCGTGATTTTTAACGAGTCTCCGCCAGTTATCGAAAATACTTATTTCAGATGATTGTCTGTCTTGCATAACTCTAGTTCAATGAACCCAATTTTTCCTTTTCATTGTCATTTTTTAAATTGGAACAAGAAGGTCGTATCGGTCTTTGAGTGCGAATCGAGGCAAGAATAATAATAATAATTGGATAACGTGTAGAGCGCCGTTTTTGTGAAAAATCACCTCAAGAGCGCTGTACAATTTATTAAGAATCCTTAGGTTCTATCTAATTTTACTATTTACTAGATACAGTAACATACTTTCCTGGCAGGTCCCTTCCGATAAACACACTTTAATTTAAAAGTGTATGCTTGGAAATAAAGAATGAACATTCAAAATATTTCCACAATTAAACACCGTATATTTTTCTCTAGTCCGAAGTAAAGTCGAATATAATTTTTCTATTTGGTCTCGGTATTTTTATTTCACTTTTAAATCCATTTGCCTTGTTTGGGGACCAGATCTGAATAGTCAGATACTTCCCCTTCTTCTCTTCCCTGCCTCCTTCCCCTCCCCATTATATTCAGCCTCACAACATACCCCAATTAAGTATGCCATAGTCTCATTGGCTCCAGACTGGAGCAGCTGGGACTCTTGTGAAGTATTCACATGAACAAAAAAAAACTCCGATTACATTAAAAAATTCAGCATACATTCCTTAGTCTACCTATAAAAACAATACATTATAACCACTTAATGAAAGAATTAAAATTATTAAAACTTTTAAAATTGTTAAAGGTGTTAAAGACAGCCGTGATTTATTAAACCTAATTACCTTCCATATTCAACAAGAAGTACTCGATCTAAAATTCTATTTAATTGCAATAACAATATCAGGACTGAGTCATTTAGATGCTCGCTTGTACCTAGATTACATGCATTTGACAATACTTTCTTAGAAGTAGTAGATGTTTTCAAATGCATGGTATATAATTATAAAAAAGATATAATAACATTCCTCCATAATAGTAATCAATGTTAGCATGATCCTATTCTTCTGCTTGGCTTCTTTACAGTTTAAATAACATATTTGATTCATGATTACGTTCCACAAAATTATTATGTATTGAGGATTACGAAATACGTTTTAAAATTTCTACTAATCCTGCTAGCGACTTCCGTTTTTTGGTAGCTCCGAGAATAGTGCTAACAAAGCCACTGAGCGCTGAAAGGACAACCCCTACATTTAAGTCCTTGGTTTCACTGAGGGCATACCTCATACATATTGAACACGTACGCCACCCATAAGCTATACATTCACCTACACCAATATAGATGGTGAGCTTTACATTGTAGATATTCATCATCATATCCATAGATAATTCGTTTTTACATAAAAAAATTAAAACTAAATAAAAAGTGATATTATCATAGACAAATCTTAATAAAATTGATCGTACATGGTAAATATATTACAAGAAGTCACACCAGAAAGGATCATTCATGGTCCCAAGGAGAAAAACGGCAAAATATTAAAAGACCTTTACATATATGAGATTAAAATGATATAATAAAATTTTATAAGAATTAAACTTCAAGACATGTAAAATATCCTACATCGGTACAATAATAGCAAAACTAGCAGTTAAAACACCGCTCCGCAGATTTTGCTACTAGGTCCAACGGGCGGCTTTTGGTTCGGCTTTGCCCAGTTAGTGTTGGTGACCATTTTATAAATCTAATAGGAACTGGTTAAAAAAATAGCCCTTTCCTCGGATCCACTGTCATCCAGTGATGGCTATCACCGGGACGAAGTAAGCGGGACAGACAATGACGTTGTATGTAAAATAATAAGTCGCTTGATACTATTATTCACGACTGAGTATAACGGTCAATCTTTCCATATCCGGAGAGATACTTGAAATTTAAAATTACGTTGCACTTATATCTGCCTGGGGCACGTCCCCATGCGACCTGCTAACGAAAGTGGCGAATCTTTTGACGAATTCTTGAATTCGAAACCGAATTACAGGGGGTAGCTTTGATTGAAACTTCACGTACACATATGTTTATGTTGCCCGGCGCGTAGGGCGCGGCGGCAGACATGCACTCGAAGCCGTGTTCTGAAATCCACCCACCTTCCGTTACCCTATTAATACTGTTCGATTGTACCTTGAATCGATGAGACATACCTTGTATCCAAAACGTCGTACTTCAATATCTCTCGCCGATTCCTTTACTGAAATTAGCACTTACCGGCGGATGCACAGTTAATTACGGATGGTTACGGTGGTTAATGAGGATAATTGAAAGACAGTGTAAATATAATAATCCGCTTATAATGGCATCATTATAAGCGGAAAATATAACCTTTTTTATATTAGCTCCATACGGGAGCCCTGAGGAAAATGATTCCCCTCGGGGCCTATGTCTTTAGGAATGCTGAGTGGAGAGTGTTTTTAAATAGAGTAAGGAGAGAAAGTTCTGAAAAGGAAAAGGTATGACGGGTGAGTAGGAATCTGATGGTCAGTGTGTCCATGAGTGATGGACGCATGAATCCTTCTATCCCACTGCGGTACGAGGCGGTGGGTCGAGATAGTATTGATAGAGATTTCCAAAGGACTTCCTCAATCTGGCCTGCCACGCAGTTTTTTTTTTTTTACATTAACTCCACACAGGAGGCTTTGAAGAAAATAATTTCCCTCAGGACCTATGTCATCTTTGAGGATGCTGTGTGGAGGGTGTTTTTGAGGAGAGGAAGGAGTGAACATGGGTCTTGAAGAGACCCATGTTGTAGGAGGGAGGAAACACAGAGGCCGGCAAATCGTTCCACAGCCGAGCTGTTGAACTCAAGAACGAGTCGTAGAAACGACCCGTTCTCATGTGACTAATGTCAACCGTGTACAAATGTTGAGTGCGCGTTTGGCGTGTTTCCCGACTATGCACCGGTGCCGAGGGGATCAATGTCGCTAGTTCCTCGGAGCATCTTCCATTGTAATACCGGTAGAACAAGGACAGCATTCCCACCTGGCGCCTGTGCTCTAAAGATTGCAATCCGTTTGTTAAATTAGGAGAATCTTTCAAACGGACCGCCCGTTTCTGGTAATTGCAGTTGGTGGTCAGATGCATCCTACGCTATGTGAACTCGAAAACCCCTGCTAAATCACCAACATAGGGAACTTCTTGAGGTGAATTATGGCAGAGACGTTGGTTATCCAGTAGAAACTTCCCGGGGCGGCAGTACCCTTACCCTCCTCCTAATTTGTAACCTATGCATTGATTAAACCAATGGCTCATACACCCCCTCAAGGGGCATCCGGCGTTAGTTAAATAACGTTTGTTGATCATTATATATTATTTTTCAAGAGCAAGTCCAACCCCCAAACCGTATATTTTTAATTAAAAAAAGATTATGAAATCATGACTACAATAAATAAATATTAGAAACCGTCTGAAGGGCCACAACTCATGATCGGTGAGCTTTGGCGTCATGACGCTGATGCCATCTGCAATTTTTAACTGGCAACGTCATTTTCACCATGTTGCGATACGATTTTCGAAATATTTTTCATTTTACTGCATTTAACCTGTCATAGCCATTAAATAGCACCATATCATTTATCATAATATCACATTAGCCTGTCTCACGCGGAAGCTCCTCCCAGTGAGACACACAAGCAAAACCATTGTCATAAAAATTGAAAAAAATACAATGAGGTGTCATATTGTTTTTTTTCCCTGGCATATTTACAGCCTGCTAAAATGCAACGGAAAGTGTAGAGCATTCGTTTCTATTTTCCTGTTGGTTATTTCCTTCACCGACAGTATAGACTGTTCTATTTCCCAGTCTGCAGGACTAACTTGCCAATGGTCATGCCTGTAAGGAGAGCAATCTTGCTGTTGAACACAATCCATTCGGATATCGATATATTTAACATCAATGAAGCTGCCTTCAAACGGCAAGCTCTGTTAAACCAATTGTTTTTGAAGCAAGTGGATTATTTTTATTAAATATTGGTGTATACAAAGTTATTTATTTTTATTTATTTAAAATACATACTCCTATAATTAAAACCTCAAATTGTAATATATAATTAAATGAAGATAATTATATTAGTTCAGAAAGATAATAATATTAGCATGGCAACTCATTCAAAAATCTGGAAACAGAAAAATCAGAAAAAGATATTGGCACCTCTGGGACTCGAATCCAGTACTCACAAAATTAAAAAAAATAAATATTCATCGTAGACTTGCAGAAAAAAGTCAAAGGATGTCGCATGTCAAAAATAAAATGGATAAAAATTTATCCAGACACTATCTAGATAGCATTTAGTTCGGGTTTGAATCTTGCAATCATATATAAAGATAGCAGCCAATAAAATATAGGTTAAGAAAATGAAGATAATGTTGGTTCTTAGTCGAAGTATGATACAGTTAAAATGACCGAATCGGATATCGACACCTCGGCGCAGTGGTTAGCGCAGTGGCCCGGAAAGCCGAAGATCCTGGGTTCGAGTCCCAGAGGTGCCAATATCATTTGCTGATTTTTATATATTCAGATTTTCGATTGAGTTTCGGTAACATTGCCTTCATTTAATTAGAAATCCTAATTGATTGGAGAGGAAGAATTTGTGTTTATAATGTTTCAAATTGCTTTAAATTGTAAATTGGTCTAATTATATTTCCACTCAAATGACGTGTTCATTATCGGCTAGGAAACAGGAGATAATTCGTGTTACCTAAGAGGACCATTTGCAAAGTGATTTCTCTCAATCCTTTAGTGGAAACGGTCAAATCGCGCCAAAGCAAGTGGAATTCCTCTTCTGTAGAGGTGTGTAACTGAGAATGCAATTATCGGAACTTCCATGTAACCACGGCAGCCAATTATAGATACTGCTATTTTACTGCAGAAATCTAACAAGGGATGAAAAAAGACGGATTTAACAAAAAACTGTTATCTTTATGAGGGAAATTATTTTCCGTAGGGAATATTGGTGATGCTGTGTGGGGGTCTTTTTGATGAAATGAAGAAGTTAACCTGGGTCTTGAACAAAGATAGTAGTGCTGTGTAAATTAGATTCGACGATAACCACATGGTTGAAGGGTAAGACTCTCAACTAGCGTTCCGATTAATTTATGTTTTTTCACAATTTTTTCTTTTCAAAATAACTAGTTTATTTTCAGCACGTTCCAGAGTGGAAAAAACTCTCTCAGTATCACTTTAGTAAACGACCACAATTCAGAATTGAAACGTCGCTTGAAATGGCTTTAGCCTGGGTGACGTCTTGGGTGACCAGGCCCTCTAGCAAGGTCGATCGATAAGGGTTGACAGGATAACTTAACTTAACTGGTAACTTCTGATCGTTGCTTAGCATGACTACAGATCGCCAACGAATAAGTAACAGTTCACAATGACTAAGTGTTCTTAAACTGTTGTTTGTACGTTAGAAATTTGCAGTTGTCCTAGGGAACGATGAGAAGTCACCGAAAGTTATCCCATCAATCCTTATTGATCGACCGTGCTAGGTGGCCAGATCTTAATAGCCAGGTACTTCATCCCCTTCCTCTCCCCTATTTCCTTCCCCTCCCCGTTTCCACCTGTTTTACGACATACCCTAATTGGGGATGCCATAGCATCACTGGCTCCAGAAGGTTGGGAGCAGTTGGGACTCTTCCTCAAAAGTATGTGGTGTAAATTCATATATCCTTTATTACGACTGTGAATATCAGTACAACAAAATAGTGTGCATAAGACGATTTGTGAATATGATTGAAGCAAGACACGGTTGGTGGCATCTCGTCTCATCTCTGCCTTCCCACGGGGAATGGAGAATAAAATGTTAGCTCTACGTAGGTTTCACAGTGCAATATCATTAAGGCGTTGTGTGGTAAAAAAATAAAACTCAAAACCCAAAGCTCTCTAGAAATTGCGACGGGCGTGTTGCATCATAATGGGTATCCCGTACTTCAATAAACACATGAAACAGTATATTCAAGAAAATAATTCTTTATGATGCCAGTGTACTTACAACCTAGTCGTAAAATAATAGTATTTCGTGAAGGCTTGTGTTTACGAACCTACCTTAAAAAAACTGCGGTAAAATCATATACGATCGTATTACGAATGTGGAGAACCAAATAATATAAGGCCCATGCCACTCATGTGAATGTAACTGAACAAGATTACAATTGACTTATTGCTTAAGGCGGCGCTTCCCCGCTCAAAAAGAAAAAGATAGAGAGATATGTAATTACGAATGTTGGACAGAGCGCGCTAATATTTTAAATGATAAAATTGAAGCGAAAATTGTGAAAATGCGTAATAAAACATGACTCGTTTAAAATTGAGCAAAAATCTCATGGAAGGTATCTTAAGTATCATTTAAAGAAACATTGTGATTTTTTTCACAAATATAACTTGTAAAATAATAGAAAAAGACTTGTATGTTTTTAGGTTTTCACGGCCAAAAAGTATTTTTGTTATTGTTTTTGGGGTGTTATGCCGTGTTTCGCTACCTCCTTCTTTAGCCAACGTTTCGGACAGCGTTACAGTGTCCATCATCAGGTCAGGTCATCTGCCCTGATGATGGACACTGTAACGCTGTCCAAAACGTTGGCTAAAGAAGGAGGTAGCGAAACACGGCATAACACCCCAAAAACAATAAAAAAAAAAAAAAAAAAAACAAAAAGACTTGTTTTTAATAATTTTCTGAGCATACTTTGCGATTTTTTCTATCGAGGGAATTTCATATAATTTGCGTTTCGGCGTGGAACGTGTCTAGATATTATCTTCAAAAATAACATACTTTTTTAAGAGCTTAAAAACTTCAAATGTTTAATTTGATATGTAAGAAATCGGTAGAAATTCGGGTAACGGCGGCTTGAATGAATGAAAGAGAAAGAGAAAGAGAGAAATCCGAAATAAAATTTACGCGCTAGTGAATGAAAGAAGAAGTCGGATATATTTTGTATATTTATGAAAACAGGGATGAGTATAGACACAATTGACCCAGCCAAAAAAATCGAATTTAAATGCTTTTCAGGAAATTCTACCTAAATCTTTAATTTTAAATACTTCTCATATCTTCAGCAATTCCGCATATATCTTATGTGTTTAGAAACTATGATTTTTTTAAATGAATTTCTCGTCGGGGTCACCAATTAACGAGTGATGAAATTATGTCACGAGGTATAAATTAAAAGGGTTGATTGATTCAAACTAAATAACTATTTTTATCAAATGTAATCAAAACGTGAAGTTTATCAGAAAACTTAAGCCACGGTTGGATTAATATCCAGGAACTACGAACTATTCGCAAGCGACAATCGAGGCAGAATAAATTAAGTTCTTGAAACTGCGTGGTCATTGGAAATCTGCGATTTCATGCGCATCCGACGTCGGTGTGGCGATTCGTCGAACACTGCCAGTTTTAAAAAATCATAGTTCCTACATCTGCAAGAAATTGTTGAAATAAATATCTAATTCTCTTACCAGAGTATTTGAGCGAGCGAGACACTGCTTCAACGGCTGTCCGTATTCACTAATAACTTAACTATGTCCATCTAAACGTATTAATTAACATTTTTATTTATATTTTAACTTTATGAGTAAAACCTCAAATAGTAATATTTAATTAAATGAAGACAACAGGAGCGAAACTCAACCGAAATTTGGAAACAGTAAAATTAGAAAAAAATGTCGACACCTCTGTGACTCGAACCCTTAAAAATGACCGAATCAGATATCGACATCTAGACGCAGTGGACGGCGCGTTCGCCCGGAAAGCGAGAGTTCCTGGGTTCGAGTCCCAGAGGTACCAATATCTTTTTTTGATTTTATTGTTTCCAAATTTTCGATTGAGTTTCGCTCATATTATCTTCATTTAATTAAGTATTAATTAACGAAAATTTTACCTCAAACTGTGGGTAAATATTAGATAAATGTTAAAACCAAAGGAAATTAGCCTCAACAAAATATCTTTGGCGTTATAATATTTTTTTATAATAGCCATTTCTGACCTTCCCCAGGAGTAGAAGTGTTATTATTACAAGAAAATATATAAATTATCCTCCACGCAAGGAGTTCACGTGTGTTTTAGAAGACAAATACCTACTTTGGTCAGAACTTGTGAAGAGTTGGAACAATAGAAGGAGTGCGTCAAGAGTAGTTGTGTGAAGTTCGATGATATATGTCTACATCCGTGGGTAAAGGGACTTGGGAGTTATTTTAATTTTTCTAATTTCATATATTATTTATATTCTGTGAGCCGTTCAGCCTTTCGAAGGCCTTTTAATAAATTTTAAAAATGCCATCAAATGGGCCAAAAGCTGTCACGCGAAACAAAACCGTCAAAAATAACTTTTCAAACAAGTTTGAAGTAAATAGTAAAAAATACCTATGAACAACAAGTTCACCTAAAATTTTATTGAACCGAATAAATATAAAAATATTTCATACTTTTATTACTTAACGGAATCTTGTCGTTAAAATTTGTCAAGGAAAAATAAGGAAATCGTTATGAAATGACATTCAACGACAGATTGCCGAGAATCAGAAAGGTATTCTAAAGCAGATTTCAAACTAGGTAAAAGATTAAACTTGTTTTTTATTGAATTTAAGCATAAATTGTCATTTTTATAGGGTATGGGAAAAGTCTTTTAGTATTTGACCAACATGATTTTCTATCACTACTATGGAAGGAAAGGTAAACAAAACTGTATTTATTTCTTCAAAATTCGCAAATTCACTTTGTGGCATCATTATTTAATTTAACTTTGTGTACACCACTATTTAATTAACAATATCAACATGTTTCGAAAACTATGTTTTCTTCGTCAGGATAATAAGTTAATCGTTAATTAAATAGTGGTGTACACAAAGTTATTTGTTTTCATTAAACTATATTTATTTATTCATGTTTTAGTGAAAAAGCTTTGGCAAGGCCCGGAGATACTTTAATAGTACACAACTCCTAAATTTTGTACAAATCGCAAGTGCGCTCTACAGCTGAATTTGGCAACCACCTCTGGTCTGGAGCCCCAAAATAACTGGGAAAAAAAATCCTCGATTGTGCCGAAACGGGCGTTTTGTTTGATAGTTTCTCCTGTCTTAACAAACGGTTGCAATCTTTAGAGCACAGGCGGCGGGTGGGAATGTTATTATTGTTCTACCGGTATTTCAATGGAAGATTCTCCGAGGATCTAGCTTCATTGTTCTCCTCGGCACCGGTGCAAAGTCGGGAAACTCGCCAAACGCGCGCCCAACATAATGTAGACGGTAGATATTTGTCCCATGAGCTTCTACGACATATTCTTGAGTTCAACAACTCGGCTGTGGAATGACTTTCCAGCCTCTGTGTTTCCTCCTTCTTACAACATGGGTTTCTTCAATAAGAAGGATCCTCTGGTCAAAAAGATCCTCCTAAAGAAGCATCTTCAAAGATGGCGTAGGCCCTGAGGGAAATTATTTTCCTAAGGGCCTCCTGTGTGATGTATGTAAAAAAAAAAGAAATATGTTAAATGTCTAACTCACCCTGTGCAATTTTTCCTCTGTGTTATTTTTCCACTGTTTTATGAATAAAAGCATTTCATTTTCAGGCAACCATAATAGTTATACTATGCGAAAGAAACATACGTTGGTAAAATGCTTACAGAAATATGATTAAATAAGTTCGACATTCTAGTATCTTTTGTCTTTTTCGTTTTCATAAGACGTGTGAGAAGGAAGATTTTTATGAACGATCGGTGACGTGCATACGATTTCTTCCTTTCTAGTTTCTAGAGTAACTAAGGATCCGTTTCGAAGAGTGGGAGGCGGTAGTAGGTACCACCGCCCCGGAAACCATTTATCGGATAACCAACACCTCTGACGTTGCTCATCCCAAGTTATTCGCTATGTTTGGTGACTTAGCAGGGGTACCCAGGTTCATGGGGTGAGGACTGTCCAGGTCTTGGCAGCGGATGTGTCTGCAAAACTACTGCGTGACGGACTCTCGATTCTCATTTCGAAAGACTCATTGCTCTGCACCGTGGTTGGAGGGATGGATTTATACGTCAGTCGCTCCTGGAACGATGAACACCAGATTCTTAACCACCTCATATATTTTTCCTTCCCAGAACTTAAAAAGACCTTTTCAGCATCCCCAAAGATGACACCAGCACTGAGGAAAATTATTTTTCTCAGGGACTCCTATGTATACATGCTTCGTATTATGGATACTCTTATTCTGACTCTTGGCATGGCCCAACTCAAGGAGTTATTTGTTTAACTTGATCCCGCCAGCATAAAATAAACAAGCAAGGATTAATATCTTTAGATGAAGTTTACATACCTCTCCAGAACATAGAAGAGTAAAGAGGAGTGCCAAGAGGGAGGATGGAGTGAGAATTGGCACCGAGCAGCTGGGGGGGCCATTACGTTAATTGAAGATTTAAATTCCCGAGCAACTTCCACTCCGACGGTTTCTGGTTTCATTGAAAACCAATCCCCTCGTGTTTGTATTGCCGCTTCTTATACATTTACTCCCCTCTGCCACTCTCCCTTCTCTTCCGCGGACCTCCTCCCATACAGGTGCTTGCAGGATACGCTGAATGCAATCACCCAGCGCTTGACGCCTCACGGACTGTCACCAACCTGTCCCATTTTCTTGTTTATATTTTGTCATACTAAAACACATTGCATCTTGTATTTTCCGCTAAGCACTTGCATACTTCTTACTAACAACGTATGCAGGAACACTGGAGGTCTAAATTCGTTTTAAATTAAATGTAGCTTCGTTCTTTCAAAAAAATTAGATTCCGTGCGAGAGCCTTGAAGAAGTAACCATTCGTTACTTCTACAAGGCCGGGTAAATGGTGGATAACCTCCAATCTTCCGCGGACCGGCCGCAGACTCCAACCGAATATCACCAGCGGATGAATGTCAGGACATGGTTATTTTTGGTGAATTACATAAAATATTATATAATGATGTAATCATTGCAAACCAACACCCAAAATTAGATGTGAATGTTCCATAAGAGATTCAATATTTTTAGCTATGTTGATCTTGATAACATTACGTCTGTTATCACTATTTAATGTTTGAGGTAATCCTAAGAATGTGGATTAGTTTTTTTAATCAGTCATTATTCCTTTAATTAGCATAACTGTTAAAAATTAATATTTGAAGAAGATGAATATTATTCTTCTTTTTTTAAATTTTTTGGTACAATACACATAACAGTTACATAAAATATTGAAAAGTATATAAAAAAGCTTAATACAATAAATGTATGAACAAAAAAATCCCACAAAGGCAATGCCTGTGCGTGGGTAAAATGTTGATTTTTTATTTTTATGGTTAAAGTGAAGATTTTAAGTGTATATAAATTAGGAATTTAAAAAGAGTAACTGAAAAAAATGCAATTAAAAACAAGAACATAATAAACTAAACATTTGTGAAAGTTTTATAAGAATTAATGTTACAAGTGTAATTAAATGACAAAAGACATAGCACACAATAACATTTTTCTACTCTAAATGCTGTCTAATAATACTTATAATTAATGGCTTTGATAAAACTTATAAGAAAAAATATCTGTTTCAGTGTTTTTTAGCCAAGTTTTGGTATTTTTTTTTAAATATTGGAGATTTTGACACGCGTTTATAGTAAAATATACATTTTTGGAGCAATAAAACTAATATGCCTTACTTATTTTATTATATTAATTCGTGACGATGTTATTCATTTTGGATCCAAGATCTCTTGTCTTACCGGGACAGGACAAGACTAGAAAAAATCATGGATTAGATTTCCAATTGCGACCATTACCTTTTTTTTATTTTCTAGGTCTCGTTCTGTTTCAGGTTCTTTTAGGTTTTATTCGTTATAATTTCTATGTATTAAAAATATATTGAAATTATAAAGCATAGATACAATATAAAAATATGATGTATTATATTCTTAATTAACTTATGTAATTATACAGTTATATAATTTATTTATTTATTTATAATACTAACGCCTTTCGGCTTTTACATAATAAAACATAGTATAAGATAAAGCAACAATAAGAAAAAGACATCTCTAGTGAACTTGTAAAATAGTAAGAAATAGTTAAGAAAGACCAAGTAGTTGTGCAGATAAAAATAAATACTACAATTTTTAAATAATTATTGCAACATAGAAAAAATATATTTAAATGTAATATTTGCAAATAACTTAGCTTAAGAGGCACGTTGAAAATGTTAATTTTATTTTTATAGTTATAGTTATATTCTTAATTAACTAATGTAATAACACAGTTACATAGTTTTATTCTATGGTCCACTGGGGAGCTAGTCTCTTTACTAATACATTTACTTTAAAATAATAAAGGCAGGAATTACAATTTCTGAAAAATAGAACGCAGAGTTACACATGATACCTTTACAGTATCTAAAATGATAGATGTTGGAATAAATGAATCAGTGAAAAAACATAAAATTTCAGAATAACAACGACAAAGTTGATAAATATAACCTTCAAAAGTTATTATTCGAAAAATGTTATTCGACTAAAACTGTTAAAATTGTTCAATTTCTCTTCTTTATATTATGAAAGGATTCTTACAAAATAAAAGTAATATAAAGCACATATATTTTTTAATGTTTGAATACTTAAGTTCACTAACCCAAAGATGTGTAAATAAAGTCAAACAGATTTCGATGCGGAGGTGTTTCCAAGTATTTCTCTTTCTTTTTTCCTCCCTTAAACATATTGTGTATCATAAATGTTTGCCTATATAATAAGAAATGTTTATAAAATTCTTTATATTTATTTTCATCTATTTGATTAGGAAAACTAACTAACTACAACCACCACCTTATATTACGTTTAATTTAATTTGTAATTTTTATCATCATCAATTTCTACTTTAATATCAAAAAGATTCAATTGAAAAATTATTCTTATTTTATTAGTAGATCCAATTTCACTCGATGGTATACAATCATCATATCGTGAGATAATCCCTCTTTTTTAATTAAATGAAGACATTATGAGCGAAACTCAATCGAAAATCTGGAAACAGAAAAATCAGAAAAAGATATTGGCACCTCTGGGACTCGAACCCAGGACCTCCCTACTTTCCGGGTTGGGCGCTCTTATCCACTGAGCTAAGGTGTCGATATAAAAGATAAAACAGTTTGAGGTTTTACTCATAAAGTTAAAATAATAAATAATAATATTCATCCCAGACTTGCAGAAGAGTCAATAGATGTCGCACATTAAATAAAATGGATAATAATTTATCCAGACACCATCTAGATTGCATTTAGTTCGAGTTGAATCTTGCAATCATTCATAAAGATGGCAGCCAATAAAAATATGCGTTAAGAAAAATGAAGATAATATGGGTGGTTCTTAGTCGAAGTATGGTACAGTTAAAAGTGACCGAATTGGATATCGACACCTTAGCTCAGTGGATAAGAGCGCCCAACCCGGAAAGTAGGGAGGTCCTGGGTTCGAGTCCCAGAGGTGCCAATATCTTTTTCTGATTTTTCTGTTTCCAGATTTTCGATTGAGTTTCGCTCATAATGTCTTCATTTAATTAAATATTACAGTTTGAGGTTTTACTCATAAAGTTAAAATAATAAATAATAACCTCTTTTTTAAATTGGAGAAAAACATAACTCAATTTGCGAATCCACTTGAAATGTAATCAAAATAGTTACATAGTAGATAAGGATTTTTTTTGATTTGTAGAGACATTCACAAACCATATTGGAATTATATGCGTTTGCCATGCGATTCTGTCATAAAAAAGATTGAACGAATCAATTCGTAAATCGGCTTTGACGATTTTGCCAGATGTTGTAAAAGTTTTTTTGTAATGTGAATTCCGGCACAAAATAGTTAAAATCATTAATTTGACATCAGGTCAAAATGCAATATGATTCGGCTTTCGCCAGTTAGCAATCAAATATTGGCATGTAAATTTATTTTGCAGCGGTTTGGAATAAATACGGTTTGATCACCATGAAAGGATGACGGTGTTGTTGCAAGTATTTAATTTTGACAGAAATAATATTAACGCAATTTTTGTTTTTAACTTACCGAGTAAAACCTCAAATTCAGCATTTAGTTCAGGTTTGAATCTTGCAATCAAAGATAGCAGTCAATATAAATATGTCTTAAGAAAATGAAGGTATTGTTGGTCGTTCTTAGTCGAAGTATGATACGTATACATGACCGAATCAGATAGGGAGACATTACCTCAGTTGGTAGAGATCCGCCCGGCGAGGCGTAGGTCCTAGGTTCGAGTCCTAGATGTGCCCGTATCGTTTCTGTTTTCAGATTTGCGATTGAGTTTCGCTAATATTTTCTTGATTTAATTGAAACAATTTCATTAAAAAAAATCAACAAGTAGAAAACACGGTTTTTTACTACAATGAATCTATTTTCATTTTGTTGGTTTGACTAAGAGTTGAACCTTACTCCCCATCGGTTGATTAAAATAAGTTAACACCGCTAACGGTCTAAGCAATCAATAGCATCTAAGTCAAATCCCAATTGAATAAAACCAACATTTGTTTCGTATATCAACTGCTGTAAATTTTTAAATGTAATAACATCCAATTTCAAAGAAATGCATGTATTTCTGGGTGTGTGTATACGTGACTGAGAGTTATTATTATTCAGAGAGACTAAAATATTCAACATCAGTAAATTATTTATTTTTCAAACTATGAAATATGTCATTGAAGAAGAAGATAACACTTATAATCTAAATGAAAATATGAAAGAAAACAAGACACAGAAAAACAGAAAAAAACAATGGTCGCAACTGGGACTCGAACCTAGACCTCTCGTCTAACCGGGACGTGCGCGTTTTCCAATTTCGCTATTGCCACCTTCTGTCAAACCGTCATATTTGTCAATCTAGTTGCGACCATTGTTTTTTTCTGTTTTTCTGTGTCTTGTTTTCTTTCATATTTTCATTTAGATTATAAGTGTTATCTTCTTCTTCAATGATATATTACGTTGATGGGAATAACCTTCAAAAGTTATAAAAAGAGAGTTTTTCTCATAAAAAATTGAATATGAAATATGTGTTTAAAAACACAAATTGTTTCGTAAAAAATGAAAACAAAATCAGCAAAAGGACTAATAATGTGTTTTACACCCCCAAACCAATACCAAATTAATGCAAGCACAGCAGTTTTATTGGTCCTCGTACGTTTATCTTCTACCAAAACCAATTTAAATGACAGAAAAAATATCCCTTTACATAGAAGAATTAAAATTATGACTTAATGATGCAGATTTTGAAACACTTTTCCTATAAATTCTATGTAAACCTTCATGCTTCCCTTTCCAATGCAATTCTACTGTACTTCAAGACTAATTTTATTTACTTTCTTGAAACTACATAAAAAAAAAACAACAACAAACTTGAAAATTTATACTTTTTGCTAACTTTTACATTACTTGTAAAATGTGTCTTATGTTTGCATCTTACTGTTTTTAGAAATAATTTAAAAAATATTTTTGAAATGTCTGTAGATATAATTGGAAAAAATAAAGAAAAAGAAAAGAAAAAAATTGTCATCAACAACGAGTCTATCTGCCGAGTTTCAGTTCGATCAACTTGTCGCTTTTCGAAAAAGGGGTTCCAAGATTCATCTCATTAATTCATTGTCACATCGATGACGTTTAACTAATAATTTTTATAATAATTTTTGGAATTATTATTATCACTTCACTCTTAACCCGTCTAATCACAGGAGACCCTAGTTGTCCCAAAACATCGTATGCCGTTATAATAACAGGAGACCCAGATTGTCCCAGAACGACCGAGCGTCATTAAAAGTTAGATATCTCTCTTCCTGTCAAGCAAAAATTTGTGATTTCTTTTATATTTGAAAGCGAAAGAAATATTGCTTCTTATTTGATTAGATATTTTACAAACCCGATCATAAGTGACGATTTTATTTTGCGCCAATGTGTGACGTAATAAACAATTAATTTAAAAATAAAATTGTATGAATATGATAAAAAAAGAAGTGACAGTTTTGTTACAAATTTTCTTAAAAAAAGGAATCTGTATTTAAAATTTTAATTTTCTTTTATTTTATGTACTTTTTTGGGGGAAACGTAATTTTTAAGCTAATTCACATTTTCAATATAAAAATTTTAATATTTTTAAACAAAAATCTTAATTTTTCATAAGCACATCAGAAAGATTATTTTATCTAGATTTTAGAACAATTTTTTTTTTCAAAAAAATTTAAAAAAAACCAATAAAAATGAACATTTGAAATGCATGGGAAGAACCGAGAATTTTTGCATGCAAACTTTGACAGGCAAAAGTTCATAGATATTATTTTCTCATTATTCGAAGGGTTAAATTTTTATGTGCCAGCCAGAAACCCAAGATCGGTACTACCGTTTTATTGTGGCAATACTACGACCTTGGCCCATTTTAATATACCACTACACAGAATTCAAAACTTATGCAGTATGTATTCGCACTTAGATGCATGGAATGTGTCACTGATAAAATGTAAAAATGAAATAATTAAATCATTTATCCATAATTCAAGTACTCACTTAGGAAGTTCTTTGGTAAATTTATGAAATAAATGTATTTCTACCTATCGTATCGTATTAATGCATCTTAGCAATTAAACGTATGATTTATTGTAATTTTATAAACCATCACTACATGAACACTACATTTAAAAAAAAAAACTTTTCTTCTTTTCATCATTGATACCAACTTACAATTAATGGTACCTACTATTTTACAAAAGTGGCTATTCTTATTATGTTGTTCACAGATTTTCTTAAATTTATACATTCATTGGAAATAAGGTTTGTTTCCTAACTTCTAATATATGTTACTTATTATTTACCTACCATTAAAGATTTTCAACGTGCTTCTTAAGTTAAATTATCTGCATATATTATATATAAATATTGCAGCAGTTTGGGGCCAGTACCTGCTTATTTCTAGCGACTTAATTCTAGTGTTCTAGCCACGCGTTTGCCTTAGAGTATTTACAGCCGGCCGGCCGTTATTGTACAGGCAGGAGGAAGAAGTGACGTGGAGTTTCGTCAGTTGGTTTCTGCGAGGACGTGGGTGAACAGCTGGACTTCAAGCCGTCGAAGGTCATGGCCAAAATACGCGTGAGCGAAATAATTTTAATTAATCATCATGAGATAGTTTCTAACTTTGTTTAATTTAGCAGTAGCGTTTTCAATAATCCTTTTCTAAATATGTATAGTTATTATACAGGCGCCCTTCAGGATTTTTATTGTAATACAACCATTTTGGTAATACCACATGTTCCGAGAATCAAGTTTTAACATTAATTGATTTACCATAGGTAATCAACCACCCCTGTAGATTCATTAAACAATATTCATGCTCTACCTTTTTAATGATTGAGACTTAAATAAATCTGCATCTTGTTACTTTAAAATTCCGTCTTCTTTCATTGAACTACCCACATCCAGTAAATTGTATTCCGAAAGGGATCAAATGTTTTATTTTAAATATGAGAACAATAAGTATTACTTTTGGATGGCGGTGAAAGTAGAAGGAAAAACGGCTAGTAAAACCGTTACAATATATTTATTCATCGTTGCAATATTGTAAAATTCAAATATCATAGTATTTTTTTTCTGATTTGTGATCTGCACAACTACATATGTCTTTCTCAACTATTTCTTACTGTTTTACAAGCTCACCAGAGCTGCCTTTTTCATGTTGTTCCTATACCTTTTACTTTGTTATATTATGTAAAAGCCGTAAGGCGTTAATATTATAAAAAAATAAATTATTATTTTTTAGGTGAAATTAGGTATTAATCAAACAAACATTTTTTTCGTTTTTATTAGAAACAATGCATTTATTACAGATCTAAAATGTATCCATATTTTGGCTCGTGAAAACTTTTTTACAAATATGTATATATTTCTCATTATTTGACATACTTTTAAATAAAGATGGCTTTTCACAAATGAATTGAGTTTTCTTATTTTTATCGTGTCTAACAGTTAATTGAATTTTCAATTAAAGATTATCATAAAATGACCCCGAATGATTTTTCATACAACTTTCTCAAAAAAAACAAAGTTTTTGTAGATATTTCTCTTTGTAAAAAATACCCCCTTTTATTATCGTCGCCGTAGATGTCAAAGGAGCAAAGCCACAAAATCATGAATCTGAGAAAATGGCGCACAAAGATTTTTGGTGACATAAAAGTAACCTTTTTTGTTTTTAAACGGTGAAACTTTGAACATAGAAACCGTGTAATATGTTCTTTGTATTATTTTGATTAAATAACTACGGAAGAAGTATTTTGAATTGGGCGGAGTAAGACTTTAGGGCGTTTACCAAAGATATTGAGATATGAGAGATGTGCTATCGACAATTTTTACTAGGTGGGACTGTGTTTCCTGGTGTCGGCGATATTGTTAACCAATACTACTGCACACCTTAAAAAATCAACTAAATTCGGTATTCTAACTATGACTAATAGACCGTACAGTCGGGCGACAGTCCGGCGGACATCTTAACATATCTCTTACATTGAAACATCTTTGGCGTTTACCAATAAAACCATAATCAATAGCCAACAACAGTGTTTTGTTATTTCACAAGTATATTTTTACAAAACGAAGCGACGCGAAGAGCAAGGCACGTCTAATCGCCTCGAAATTTGGGCGGCAATTAAACGACGCTATCGGTCCTTCTGCAGATGGCAAAAGGATGAAATTCGCAGTTCGGTGCCGCCTCTTTTAATTCACTTGAAAAAGATCATCGCCAAAATTCGTGTTTTATTTTATTTTCTGAAGTTCGAAAACAAATAAATGTTAAAATGTTTTCAGATTATTTTCTAAAAAATTTAAAGAGCTACATTATTCATTAAAACCATCTTTGGAAAAGGATTTATAAGTAGATTATTATTATTAAAAATACTCGATTATTTCAAAGACCGAGATGTATTCTACTTGCAGTATTTAATTAAAGCATCTATAATATTTCATCGACTTCTTCTACCGTTAATAACTTCGTATAATATTCTCCTTATCCACTCCGTGGATGTCTCGGGATGGTCCGATGCTCTGTAGCGATATATAAGTTCAGCCGGAGTGGGTTCTTGAACTCGGGTTCTTCGCGGGAAGTGGATCCTACTCCTATTCATTTTTCAAATCGACTACTCCCAGAGAATCCGGTCCAAGACTCGGACCCAAACCCGGAACTCGGAGCCAGACCTGGAGCTGGAACCCGCATGCCTCAACCATGCGACACGTTAAGCCAGTTTTTTTCTGTTTCTTTTGCTGAGTTAGAGGAATACAGGAGTATAAATCATGACCACAAATTTCGCAAGAAGTTTTGGTTGTCCTTTACTGCTAATCTATGTGTGTTAGATGTACAAAATAATCATAAAAGGATGTTTTGTGGGTCAAATTTATTGACCACGGCATTATTGATGGTTTTTTTATTGTGGCTGGCCTTCCTTGACATCTACCTAAATACTTTGATCGTAAACTTATCAGATTTATTATCACAAAAAAATTATCGTATGTATGTGAGTGGGTACTATTTCAAGAAATTTCCTTTCTTGTTTGAAGTTATTTTTTTCTTACTTTTATGACTGTAAGGTGTATTAATATTAACGCTATAAGGCCTTCGACCAAGATACTAGGTCAATGTATAAGGCTAAATAAATTGATTTATAACTAAACAGCCTCCACGGTTGAGCGGTTTGATTTGATCTTTAGCAATGAATCCGGAAGTCGCGGCCTTAAATCATGGTGTGAATAAGTAAATTTGATTTGATTATTTTGTTTTATCTCACAATTGATTGATTTACCATCATCAATCATCAAACAGTGTTAATAGCCGAGCAACTGTTCGGTAGAAATTTAAGAATTCGACTAAGAATACAACTCTGACGCCGCGTCTTACGCAAAACCGTTTTCGTACGTGGAGTTTGTATAACAAAACAACAGAATTAAAGCACGTATAATTACGTTAAAACCTGGCAGGCGTAAGTACTTTTGGATTTGTAATTTCGTGAATCTCTCCAAATATGGAGAGATTGACGAAAATGTGATTATTATTGTAACATTGCTTGTCTCGGTTACTTTTTCCTGGCGACTAGTTATTATTGGAACCAGTTCCTATCGGATTTATAAAATCGTCACCAACACTCAAACTGGGGGAAGCCTAACCAAAAGCCGCCCGCAGGGTCTAGTAGCTAAAACCTGCGGAGCGAGTTTTTTACTGTTAGTAGTATAATAATGCAAGTAGTATATTCGCATCACAGAGTGGAAAATACTCTCAGTATAGCCCTGGTGAAAGGCCACCATTCAAAAACGAAACATTGTCTGAAATGTCTTTAGCCATGTTTGGTGACTATATTTGAATACCCAAGTACTTCCCCACACCATTATCTTCCCCATCTTCTTAATAAATTTTGAAATAACAAATAAATAAATTTCTGATTTCTTTAGATAAAATAACGCATTTTCTACGATGCCGTAAATGTGGTTTCATCAGCAGAGCATTTCAAATGTGAAATATTAATTATTTATTGATGTGTTCTAATCAGCAAGTCCCTAGGCTTGGCTTTGCCACAAATCCCTACCCCAAGTAACTTGTTCCTGATAGGGTGATTAATAGATCTCGGATTGACGGCCGCACATTCTAACGTTTTAACGTGAACTTAGTATGTATTACGTAGGTATCTTTCGCGGAAGCTGTGATTGCTTTCGAGCCTTATTTGAGTTACGTAAACATGTGCCTCAAATCTACGAATATATTGGATATCAACTATTGCAGTGTAGGTATTACGCAATGCTTTACACCACTGTTCAATTGGTTTCATCTGACACGGTTTAATGTATGCCCCTTTCTTGAGATTGCGACGTAAAATTGCACAAATGAGAAAAGCAATAATTCCTATCACATCAAACAACTTTACTGTTCTCGTAATTCTGTATTTTGTTTCTCTTATTCATAGGCCCAACAAATCAGTTGATTTTAAGCTCAGATCTGTTGGAATATCGAGCGTAGCGCGGCTTGGAGTATAATCCTCAAACAGGTCGTAAACCTAGATATAAACAACAGTTTTTCTTTTTAAAACCAAACTAATATCAGCACGATTGGTATATCTATGCTTTCTACTGTAATCGCGAGCTTTCAAAATTTCAACAACAGCAATTCATTTGAGTTGACTTATTTTTGATAAAGTTCCCCATAATTTCAATCAGTGTGGTACAATAAGCGAGGGTACTAATTTTAAATACTAGTTGTTTTGTTGGAGACAGTGACGTTCTCCCTAACGTCTTTTGACGGCCTCCGTGGTCGAGAGGTAAAGCTCTTGACTCGCAATCGGAATCCGATTTAAAAATACATATATTGTATATTTGCGGCAAAAAAATATATAGTATGGTGAAAGATACTCTCGGTATGATGTAAGACCTGAATACCTGTACTCCCCACCTCCATTTTCTGCATCTCCTTCCCCTCCCCACTACCTTCAGCCTCACAACATACCTCGATTGGCAATGCCACAGTCTCACTGGCTCCAGGCAGGAGCAGCAGAGACTCTTGTGAGGTATTCACATAAAAAGTGCACTCTTCTTAAAATTATGACCTTCTAACCGCTGAAAACAAAGTATCCTGACGTTGAAATTTTTTAAATCCATTACTAAATCAACGACTAATAACATCGGCATTCCTCATCGCTTGATGAGTATGCTTTATATTGATAATGTTTGGCAATTTACGTAAATTTCGGTGAGATGAAAGTATGCAATTATTTACGTTAACCTCAAGTCGCTTTAGTTCGTGTTTGTCCAATAGACCATTAGAAAATTTAACAGGATGAGAAGGTTTTCTTTCATTATTTCAATGTAATGTTGCGATAGGTGTTTAGATAAAGCTATTTCTGTAAAGGTAAAGGTCTCAATAATTTAAATAATTCTTAGTTAAGCGATTAACTATTATTTATGTAACTTTATTTTTAATTTTAAAGTGGAGATTGAACAAAAACTAAAATGGTCTGTTGGACAAATAAGAACTGAGAACTGACGGCGTCTAACAAGGGAACTATTCTGCCGCTTATCAAAGCTTGAGCGGCCGATTTAGCCCGCTTAAATTTGAGCGAGGAATGTAAACATTGACAGATACGGACTAACTGATATTCTTGGCCATATACGTATATAAATCTTCATATTATCGGCGGCCGGCGTAGTCCAGCGGTAAGGCTCTTGACTAGCATCCCGAAGGTCGCGGGATCGAATCCCGGCGTGGCAAATAAATTTTATTTGATTAATTTGTGTTATTTCACAGTTTATTCATTTAAAATAATATATAGTATATTTGCGACACGTTCCAGAGTGGAAGATACTCTCAGTATCGCCCTGGTGTAAGACCAGCATTCAGAATTGAAACGTTGCTTGAAATGACTTTGGCCGTGTTTGGTGACCAGATCTGAATAGCCAGGTACTACCTACCTTCCACTTCCCCATCTCCGTCCCCTCCCCACTACCTTCAGCCTCACAACATACCCCAATCGGGGATGCCATAGTCTCACTGGCTCCAGCTGAGAGTGGTTGGGACTCTTGTGCGGTATTCACGTAAAAAAAATATATATATGAAAGTCTTATGTCTTAATAAAACATTTTTATTCTTCGTGCTGAAAATATCGTATTACAAGTTTTATTTCAACATTATTTAAAAAATTCGGATTTTTTAAATTGTTCATTACATGGAATGTAGAATTCCAGTTGTAGAATGGTAGTGAACCTTTAGGGATGGTGGAACAAGATGAGGGAGACGTGTTTTTTCAACAGACCGAGACCGGAGGAGAGTAAAATGTGATGCTCGGATTACTACTGGAGGGTGGCGAATATGGTATTATATTCCTTAGAGGGAATATCATTCCCTTTCACATCACAAACTTTATCCTCAAAACGCTTCAGCAAACACTATCCAGTACATTAATAATGTATGAAAGCGTGGATGAGGCGTTTCCAACAAACTCATTTTAATGTTAAAGGAATTTACATAGTACCTATCTATATTAATGTTAATTAATCGTAATGGGTGTTAGTGACCATTATTCTACAATTTACGGGACCATTACAATATAATGTGATATTATATTAAGGCTGTAATATTAATAATTACCTACATAAAAATTATTTTTTATGTGGAATCGAATTGTAACGATTATAACGAATTATAATGAAAAAAAATATTGTACAATGAAGCGAAGCTAGCGGTCCACAGTGGATTGTTAGTACCCACCATGATGTATGATAGTAAGGCATGGAATTGGCAGTGGAAGGATGAAAGTAGACTGAATGCAGTAGAAATGAGATCTCTGAGGCGTGTGTCTGGTAGCACCACATTTCTCACACTTATGATAGTGTGAGAAATGTGGAGATTCGCAAATAATGCAAGACTGATGATTTTTTTAAATTTATTTTTTACATTAACTCCACACAGGAGGCCCTGAGGAAAATAATTTCCCTCAGGACCTTTGTCATCTTTGAAAATGAAGTCGTAGAAACGACCCGTTCTCATGTGAGTAATGTCATGAAATGTACTGTTATCCGCATAATAGTGAATCGGTGCACATGACAAAAGGTCATTGATTTGTAACAGAAACAAAGTCGGAGATAGAACCGATCCCTGTGGTACGCCAGCATTTATCGAATGCGAGAAGAGGTGAAACCGTCAGCAACCGCCTGAATCGATCTCTCCCTCAAAAATTCGTTTTCTTGTGTAGAGCAAATGAATGAAGAAAAAAGTACAATGAGAGTATATGACGCAAATGCGAATGGTAAAAGAAGTCGGGGACGCTCGAGTAAGACAAGGCACGATCGAGTGAATTAGATACTTGAGTCAGGCTATATCAACAGTAAAAATATTAGAAGAGAATGTATGAGACGGTGTTTGAATGTGAATGATATATAAAAAAACGAGTTGGTAATTTTTTTTTTACATACCGATATAATATATTTCTACGTATAAACTTTTTTTGTCGAAAATATTAGTCTGAAGAAATAATTATAAATATTTAAAAAAAGTAACTTTTAAAATTTAACTAATAAGTGTTGCTTATTCTTTAGAATAAAAGTTGCCGTATTGGCTACACTTCACAGCAAGTGATTTCAGGAAGGTTGTATTGTTTGAGGCAGTGACATGAAGCGCGGTATTGTTTTAAAAGTCAACTTTCTCCAACAGACGCAGACGCTCTGGCTCCGGCGATATGTCGAAACGCTGGTCGGCCGGGACGGGACGAAGAAGTAAGATATTTCAGTACTTCTGTACTTCAGCGATGAACAAAGCAAGTTTTCTGGAGAGAACCTATCATTGGCAGACTTCACCCAAACGAAAAATACTCAAACTTTTAAAATGTAAGGAGTTTTGCTTTCTTTTTTAGAAGTAGAATATTTTTGGGTTTTTCGCGGTTTTCATATAAAAAATTAACAAACAAGTGATAAGTTATATTAAATTTTATATCGATAGCGGACATTAGAAATGATTTACAATAAATACAAAAATAATTAATTGTCATTTTTCCGAAAAATTAAAAATATATAAATTCTGTTTTTTAAAAAAATTAACAAAAAATGTAGAGTATTGTGAAAGATCTATTCAATCGATCACCACAACGCGGGCATGTGTGCCTTGGATGGTGGTCGAAAAATCCTCAAATTACATAAAGAAAATTTAAAAAAAAAAGTAATAAAAAATAAAAAAAATCTTTTCGCTCTCCTGAATTAATATTTTGTCGTTTTCCGTGATCGTTATAGTTATAGTACTTATCTGCCAAAAGCTGTAAATGACAACAAATTTAAAAATGAGTTAAATATGTAATTTTTCTCCTTTTTTTGTCTTTCGATCTGCGCCGTCGAAATATTTCTAAGAAAATAAGTGTGTACGACGCGCATTTTAAGAATATTTTTTATCTGAAAGATTGAAAATAAATTAAATTCTAATTTTTTTTTTTTTACATTAACTCCACACAGGAGGCCCTGAGGAAAATAATTTCCCACAGGGCCCATGTCATCTTTGAGGATGCTGTGTGAAGGGTGTTTTTGAGGAGAGGAAGGAGAGGAAGGAGTGAACATGGGTCTTGAAGAGACCCGTGTTGTAGGAGGGAGGAAACACAGAGGCCGGCAAATCGTTCCACAGCCGAGCTGTTGAACTCAAGAACGAGTCGTAGAAACGACCCGTTCTCATGTGACTAATGTCAACCGTGTACAAATGTTGAGCGCGTGTTTGGCGTGTTTCCCGACTATGCACCGGTGCCGAGGGGATCAATGACGCTAGTTCCTCGGAGCATCTTCCATTGTAATACCGGTAGAACAAGGACAGCATTCCCACATGGCGCCTGTGCTCTAAAGATTGCAATCCGTTCGTTAAGGTGGGAGAATCTATCAAACGGACCGCCCGTTTCTGCACAGAGTCAAGGGTTTTTTTCAGGTATTTTGGGGCTCCAGACCAGAGGTGGTTACCAAATTCAACCGTGAGGCGCACTTGCGATTTGTACAGGGCTAGCAGTTGTGAATTATTAAAGTATCTGCGTGCCCTGTACAGTATGCCCAGTTTCTGAGAGGCCAACTTAACTCTGGCCTCGATGGAGCCCCCGTACCTGAGCTGGTCACTTAGAGTTACACCAAGCATATCAATGGAAGGCCTGTTCACAACTAAAGGTCTCCAAAAATATAAGATAATTTAAAAAAAAATAAAAAGAAATTCTTTGTGCTCTCCTAACAAAAAATAATATTTTGTTCTTTACAGCATTTGAAATTACAGAGAAAAGAAAGGTGAATTTATATATAAATACTATTTAAATGTGCAAATTTCAGAATTATATGGAAGATTGAAGTCGAGTTCAGACTTAGGATGGGTTGTTTCAAAAAATTTGATGGATTCATCAAATATTTGATGAATCCATCAAATTTTTTGAAACAACCCGTCCTTAGAAGAGATGAGATGTTGAATGGAGGGGAAGTAATTTTAATAGATAACGCTTAATTTATAAAAGTTTATTGAAAAAGAAATGTTATTAATTTTAAAATATAATTTATATCGCGCTTAAAACTTTTAAAAGAATTAATATGAATAGAACTTAGAGAGATTGCATAAATGATCCTTGGATATACATAAACAAATTTATAGGAAGGTAAATTGTAAAACGTTTATAGTGCTTTGTACTTTACTGGATACTTCCTTTTTAGAAAATTATTTAAGAATTAACAAAAATTTGTCATATTTAAAGGCCAGACATTTTAGAGGCTATTTCACAACCGCTCTGAAAAAGCTTTAAAAAAATCCCTTGCTTTTAAAAAGGTAACCCCAAGTGGTTTGCTACGTTTGGTGACTTAGTAGGGGTGCCTTTGCTCATGGGGTGAGGTTTGTCTAAATTTTTCCACCTACTACGTGGCGGGCCGGATCGGGAGAGACTGGTTAGGGAGACCTTTTGAACTATCCAGCCGGACTCTCTCGACCCATCGCCTTGCACCGCAGTGGATGGATTCATATTTTTTTCCTTCCCAGAAATTTCTCTCTTTCCCTTTCTTAAAAGACCTTCCATACAGCATCTCCAAAAATGACACATGATGAGGTCCAGAGGGAATTTTTTTTTGTGTGGAGCTAATGTACAAATAAAGGTTCTCTTCAGTAAAAATCTGCGTACAAAAGTTCCCGTAATTGGGTGACTTCTGTTACGCCGTTCTGTTGCGTTGTTCAGTTACGATGGACGTATTGTAAAGGCAGTGACAGGAAAAGGCGGCATTGTTTTAAACAGCGACTTTCTCCAACAGACGGTTCCTGCCAGTTCCAACAGTCTCAAAGAGGTGGGCGGCTAGGGCGGGCGGGTTGGGCGGACCGGCACGTCACGGATGAGCACTTCAGGGCGGAACAAAGCAAGTGTTCTGGAGATACGATCATTGGCAGAATCGAGGTAAATACACACATCAAAGCATACAGGAACCCATAATCTATCACGCATTTGGCGGTTGAAATCTTAAATTTGTAGAGGCAGAGGTATGTATTTTGTATGAGGCAGTGAAAACCTTCCCCATTTCTATGTTATCATTTTGTGCTGTCGTTGGCTTCGCCATTGAGCCGCTCCCAACTTTAGTAGCAAATAAATAATTAAATTTAACAAATGTGTATGAAATCAATTGTTCACATAATAATGTATTCTGGCGTTTTCATCTAAGGATTAAACCTTTTGAAGGCATCACTCAGTTTATTAATTTATTTTGCCTCGCCAACAGAATACACCACATTATAATTAATACAATAATTAACTTTTTTTTTTTTTGTATTACAGACTGTTTGTCCATTTTTTTTTTTACGTGAGCTCCACACAGTAGGTCCTGAGGAATATAATTTCCCTCATGGCCTATGTCATCCTTGGGGATGCTGTATGGAGGGTTTTTTTAAGGAAAGGAAGGAGAGGAGAGTTCTGGGAAGGAAAAGGGTATAAGGGGTGGGTAGGAATCTGGGGTTCAGTGTGTCCTGGTCATCCACCTTCAAGACCTAGACAAACCTCACCCCATGAACCCGGGCACCCCTGTTAAATCACCAAACGTAGCGAACCACTTAGGGTGACCTATGGCAGAGGTGTTGGTTATCCAATAAAGGTTCCCTGGGCGGCGGTACCCGTTCCCGCCTCCCAAATTGAAAATACACATGGGACGAATAATAGAAAAAAACATGTGATTCATGCATATTATAGCGGGCATATATACAGTGTGGCACTTAAATGCCTCTTAAATATTTCAAGGCTACTGCTAAATATCTCAACAGTTTTGGAAGCGTTATTAACAGCGCCATTCCCCGTGTCATGCTATGCCAACTCAGTACGTCCGTTCGGCTATGTGGGATACATAGAAGATCGTGGTACCGTCCCTGGCTGTAGTTGTTCGGCGCAAACAACTTACAGCAGTCCAGGAGACACGGGCTATCTATACAATTATTTATGATTTTGTACGCCATTACTGCCATTCCCCCTCGACTGGAGACTTTGGCAACGCGTTTTTTGTGAGCAGATCTTCATGATGCATGAATCGCGTGCATTTTCATATACAGATATCTGAGAAACTTTTTTTGTATCTGTTCCAATTTCTGAATGTATTTTTTCTGGTACGGGGCCCATACAGCAGAGGCGTACTCATTTTTAGACCTTATAATGCAGTAATACATAGCCATCATTGCTTCAGGATTTGAAAACTACACGATCTTATGACAAACCCTAGAAGCTTGTAACATGATGTTGTCAATTCCAATATATGTTTTGTATAATTATTACACTAATCATATTTTCAAAACGGTTATAGCGATGATTCCAATTATAGGTTAGCACACCATTCATCTCAACATTCTTAGTTTGACTAAGTTATAATACACAATAATAAATTAAATTACAAGTAGGTAGGTACATAAAACAAGGCGGATCAAAATCAAATATCAGTAGATGCATGCATACACATTTACATATATATGTACACATATGTATATGTACATGCATACGTGTGCACGCTCCATATATTAGCATACATCTACATACACACACGCACCACACATATATTTTTACTCATATTATAGAGCCAATGCTTAAGTAGGTGAATGATTTAATCATTACAAAGCGACTGAAGTGAGGAGATCATCACGTATACGCAAGTATAAGTTCATTCTGAAGGTAAAGATTGAATTCGAAAATAAATCCAAATGTTCAGGTTCGCAGTATTTATTGAATAATCGAGTCATTCTTGACGTTGGTTTGAAAAAACTTTACTTTTGTATTAAAACGCTAAGTATCGATCCAAAAAGTTTCAAAGTTTCGCGTGAATTTTAGAATAATGATAAGATAGTGATTATTTCCGTTTGCGAGTTTCCGTTTTCAAGCTGCGTTAATAATTCTACAAATGATTCCGTGCGCCAAGCAATTTCAAATTTGAAAATATGGATATCGCTGCACCGGGAACCATTTATTGGATAATCAACACCTCTGCTATAGGTCACATCAAGTATTATGCTGCGTTTAGTGACTTGGGAAGGGTACCCGGGTTCATCAGGTGAGATGTGTTCAGGTATTGGCGGCAGAGGCGCCTGCCCACCAGCTGTGTGGCGAGCCAGATCAGGAGAGGCCGGTTTGGAGAGACCCTTTGACCTCTCCAGCTGGTCTCTCTCTACCCGTCGTCTTGCACCGCAGCAAATAACAGTGTCAAAACGGTTACCATGAGAAAAATCACCCATGAGTACCTTGCACAGCAGCAAACAACAGTGTCAAAACTATTACCGTGAGAAAAATCACCTATGAGTACATTGCACAGCAGCAAACAACAGTGTCAAAACTGTTACCGTGAGAAAAATCACCCATGAGTACCTTGCACAGCAGCAAACAACAGTGTCAAAACTGTTACCATGAGAAAAGTCACCCGTGAGTACCTGGCCTAAGTGGTATACCAATATGTGTGTATATAAGTGGTGTACCGATAAATATTTTCGATGTTAGGTAATTTTATTAATTTTAAATAAATATTCAGTCATTGAAACCTTTTTTGCCAAGTGACAAAGAGTTAACTTAATACACGTAAGACGTCAAACAAAAGTGTTAATTAAATGAATAATAAGGCGTTTACACTTTGTGCATCAATCACTTCCCCTACGAACTCGCGCTCCAAAAAATGAGTTAATCGGATTTAGCGATAATTAACCAAAATTTTAATTTTAACGTTCAATCGTCAGAATAAAATCTGACAACCCATTAATTTTCGTGAACTAAACAAGCAGATGGAAGATTAATTTGGTTGAAAGCTGAGCCGTGAACATGTTATTCCATTCGGCAGACACCTAATTGTGTTTGTCCAGCGACCGTTTCCCGGATTAGTGTCGCAATGCACCTCAAATGTTCCCGGGGATAGTCTCCCGTTCCATAGAATACCTACACTAGCCTGCTGTAATAATATCTCACCCGACCAGCTTTGCTAGGCCTAAAGAGCCACAATTTTGCGGACACACCTAGTTTTGTTTGCGAATTTATTTGTTTAATTTATTTTGTATATATTGCTATACGTGGAAATCTTCTTAAATGGTTCTCATCGTACACTAAAAATAGAAGTCAGGATATTGTCATTAATGGTCACATGTCTCCGACAGTTACCATTTCCTCGGTGATACCTCAAGGTTCCCATTTAGGGTCCCTGCTCTTTACATTTTATCTCAATTACATCAAATGTCATTTAAATCATTCTCATTTAATTTTTTACGCTGATGATATGAAAATACACAAATGCGTAAAGCTCAGCAGATGATTGCAAAAAATTACACGGAGATTTTAATAGAATTGATGAATATTGCGTAGTAAATCATTTAGTTACACACATAAATAAATGTAATGCGAATAAATTTTCAAGTAAATGTCACCCAATTATCTATACTTATCACTTATTTGAACCACTTTCCCCTTCAACGACTAAAAAAATAAGAGACCTTGGAATAATTACTTGACTCTAATTTAAATATCATATTGAACACAACTTAGGACGGGTTGTTTCAAAAAAATTGATGGATTCATCAAATATTTGAAGTTAATTTTCACGTTTTGTGTAAGTTCCATTCAAGTTCTGTGATTATTTCAGTTTTGTGAAGCAACTGTCCTATAACGATGTAATAACAGAACTTGAATAGAACTTACACAGAACGTGAAAATCAACTCCAAATATTTGATGAATCCATCAAATTTTTTGAAACAACCCATCCTTAGAAAATAACAGTTTGATACTTCATTTAATCGTACCAAGTCCTCCTGGGATGTTCTGACTTCTTTTTTAAATTTACAAGCTTTGTTTTTCTTTGGAGAATCAAAATATTAACTTTACAATTTTTTACATTGTATAAAAAAACTAATTTTATAATGATAAGAAACAAAATTGACGGAACAAAATTACACGAAACAAAAACCGATATGTAAAATTCTAAATGAAAATTAAATTCGTAATATAAACATTGACAGAAAAGTTATTCGTGACACGACAGATAAAAACATCGTTTAGAATTTTGTATTTATTAAACTCGCAAATATTGAAGATGTCTACTTTGATATCAAGCCGTTTTCATTATTACGTAGTCTGTTCATGCAAAAAATCAGTGTCCTTTACGTTAATCCACTTTGAACAGAACAGAAGAGCGTGTGAAGCGCGCAGATATATATATTGAACTGAATTTTCTCTCCGTCATACCTTTCTTTGACTACACGCTCATTTGCATTCTTCCTACTTATCTATTAGGTATTTTATTCTTAATATCGGTTTTCGGATCACAATCGAAATAATCACATTGTTTTATGTTAAGGGGTATTCTGGTCTAGAAAAAAAAACTTCATTTTTTCATAGTTTAGATAGTTTCAAAAATATCTTCTTAAAAGGATTTTTCGAAATTCGAATTACTTATTTTAAAAGTTATAACCATTTGAGTGTCGCGGTTTAGACGGAATATAACTATAATCTAAACTAAATAGAACAAAACTTTAAACGCAATTTTCTCTAAACTACTTTTTTCGATAAGGTTGACACGATATCTCACGTTCTAGTAAACCACTTTACTTGAAATTTGGTGTGAACTTTCTCTATATATTTCTCTATTGTTCTAACTAAAATTATAAGAAAATTTCAATTTTTACTATTTTTACAAAATTCGGAAAGTCAAAAAACTGGTAAAAAAATGTCTTTTTATTTCAGACAGCCGCCATTTATCGATTTTTTTTTATTTTGGCTTTTCCTTAGTTCGGGCCGTAGCAGCGTTTGTTTGGATTAAGAATTATTTTTTTTTATTACTAGGAGGGTCGCAATCGTATCAACCAGGGCGCGCCATTTTTTGAGACCCCCACCTCAACACCCTGTAACTTTTTAAATTTTCAATTTTTTCGTTTGATTTTTTTTATGTATTCTTTAATGTTTAATAAATATTTTGTAAAATAATGGCTTCTAAATGTTTTTTTTTTGCACCTAAAAAAATAAATAAAATTCATCCTCCTAGACTAGAATACCCTCTTAAGTTTTATATATTTGTGTCACTGTCTAAAAGGATCATTTTAATATAAATGATTCAGTATTTGGCGAATTCGACGTGGCAGAATATGTACACAGCTCCCGTGTTATTTGTGCAGCATGTCTGGAATTGTAAATGATAAATTGAACATTATATATATGTAAGAAAATTTTACCAACTAGCACGTCTTTAAATGATGAGTTTTTAAAAAAGTATTTCTGAAAAACAGGTTTCAGCTTGAATGATTCAACTTGATTCGATCTTGAATGATGATGACATCAAATGATTGGTTGACTAAAGTCATCCATTTTAAGATAAATCTCTTCCCTTCGCACAAAGCCTTTGCCTCATACGGCAGCAGGGGTAGCAGGGAGGAAGTAAAGCATCCCCATACAATAGCTCCTGAAGATTGCTAGTCACAGCTTCCTCGCCAAGGTTCTGTGTCCCAATATTTAATCCTCAGGGGCTTTCCACCTTCCCGAAAGGTTCGGGAGTTTTTCTGCAAATAAATGCCACCGGGCGAAGCAAAAAACATGAAAATTTTTCTCTTATTCCGTTCTCCCTCGATTGTTAAAATTTTCTTTTCTAGATAGTTTTTAATTTATGATCGCATGTTTTTCTTTTCTTTTTTGGCAATGTGTAGATTGAAAACATACTAGTAAGCCATTCCTGAAGACGAGTTACAATTTTTGAAACTCGCGAATAGTTATAAATTACAAAATGGTGGTATAAATCCGTAACAACGTATTTTTATCAAAAATAATAATTTTGATGGTGTGACTCTGTGTGAATGTGTGACTTGGGTTCAATGAACTCCAGAACTGGGATTATTTTCGAATTTCACATATGGTATTGATGGTATTGATTTAGACAAGCTATAAATAGGTAATAAAATTACTTTTAAATAAATTAATTAAATTTCAGATGTGTAGGTATTTCTTTTGTTTAATGTCTTAGACTTAAATGTCATAATTTTTCAAGTTTGACAGGTATTATGATATATAGGATTTTGTTTTTTAAATACTTTCAGCTTCATAAATCCTACAAATATATATTCGGTGATATTTAATAGGGCTACATTAGTTATATAAATCACCGATTGTATTTGATCGGTCAGTGGCTGATTTTGCTTCTCCAACACCACATAAGCAACATTTTCCGCTTACTGTGATGGTAGTAGGAGATTTTCAAATATTATCCGGTTATTCATAACCCGGGGACGTTTGTTTTTAATTTTTAAAATCAAATTATTTGATAACAAAATAAATTAAAACAAAATCTTCATATCTAGTCCCCTCATTGTGGAGGATGCATTGAAGATCCATATTGACACTAATTGCCCTTAAGAAGCTGGAATTTCTCATGAGACAAATTCTTGCAATTTTTGATTATGCCTCAGTCACCCCAAATTGAAGTTAGTCTATGCAAACTCAGAAGTTTTTCGCTGTATCACAGCGCTCCTGACACTCATATATAAACAACATTATTTATTTATGTACAAAGCATTTTTCACTTGCTGACAAAGATATTTATCGAGTCATTTGAGTTGAAAAATAAAATAAATTATAACTAACTCCCTTACTAATATTCAATTAAGAACTTAGCCCAGCTGTTAGTTTCTATAAACTCATACTTTACGAACATAATAAATTAGAAGTTAGGGCTTGAATATTGATGTAAAACTATATTAATATCATGATAGCCGTGTAGAATTTTCAATGGACAACGTCGACTGGCGAATTTAAAGGAAATTTAAGTGATTAGCTAGTGTGAAGGGACGTTAAGTGGAACGTTTGAGCGGCCCTTTTCGACCCATTTCAACCAAATTTTATTTGAATTTGAGATCAAAATACCCAACCAAACTGAAAAATTATTTTTGTAATCAAAAGTTATTTCAAATATCTAGTAAGGGTGTGAGGTTTTTTTTTTTATTTATTTTTGCTTTAAATTATAAGATATAGGCCATTAAAGATTTTAGTGTTTCATGGTTTTAGAGGCAACTTGGGCACTTATTTGTGAGTAAATGAAAAACAATTAAAAATAATTCTACTATATTTATCGTAGAAATATAATGAAACATAATAAAAAAATTAAAATTAAAAAAAAAAAAAAAACAGTTTGAAAGGTGTAAATTTAAAATACAAATTACCTATTTACGGCGGAACAAAAATTTGTCGTTTGTACAATTGACATTACTAGCCAAAAAATGCATTTTTAACGATGTTTTATTTTTTATTTTATTTTCATTGTATTCGTAAAATAAACATAGAAAAATTATTTTTTTATGTTTTTATTCACAAATAATTGCCCAAGTTGCCTCTAAAATCATGAAACACTAAAATCTCTAATGGCCTATATCTTATAATTTAAAACAAAAATAAACGAAGTAGCTCATATCCGTACTAGATATTTAATATACCTTTTGAATACAAAAATTATTTTTCAGTTTGGTTAGGTATTTTGAAATCAAATCCAAATTTAAGATTTGTATGAAACTGACAGAAATGGGCTGCGCATACGTTCCTCTTAGCAACGCGTCAAATATACCTACAGCATTTCTGAAAAGCTTATGTAACTGCATTATTTGCCAATTTCAAACAAAAAAATCGACTTAAAAAATACCTTTAATAATAAATTGATATGCATATCAAACGAATTTATTTACAGTGCCATGTTTGTGTACTTAAACGCTGATAAACAGTATACAGACAAGTAGATTTCCTTTTGAATAAAATATGATTTATACTTTGGTTGTTCGGCGGTATATTCTCTCTGCACACCCCTTAGGGGGCACTTAATTATATTTTATATAAGAAGGCATATTTTTTTTAATCGTATATTCCCTAAACCGACTGCATATTGTGTATAACCGGGGGGTCAACTGTCGGGGATCAAATGTCGTGTAATCTAGTATTTATTATTTCTTCAGTTATCCGTTATCTTTTTTTTAAATACCGCACAAGAGTCCCAACTGCTCCCGTCTGGAGCCAGTGAGACCATGGCATCCCCAATCGGGGTATGTTGTAAGGCTGAAGGTAGTGGGGAGGGGAAGGAGATGGGGAAGAGGAAGGCGGAAAGTACCTGGCTTTTCAGATATGATCATCAAACACGGCTAAAGCCATTTCAAGCAACGTTTCAATTCTTAATGGTGGTCTTACACCAGGGCGATACTGAAAGTATCTTCCACTGTGGTGCGTGTCGCAAATAAAGTATACATTATTTTAAATGATTTAATTGTGAAATAACACAAATCAATCAAATAATTTTTTTTTTTTTCCACGCCGGGAATCAATCCCGCGACCTTCGGATTGCGAGTCAAGAGCCTTACCGCTAGACGACGCCGGCCATCAAAATATTTCATTCAGTCTATCGATATTTTCGAAGATAAGTTCAAAAATATGTTCTATGTAATAGATTGATAACGGAGAACGCTCTCTGCGAAGCTCTCATTTCGCAATTATCTAACAACTCAGCAATATTATTTATGAGCAATAATAAATTTCATTTAATGTCAAAACGACAGTAATTTAAAGGGCCGACATTGCGAGGCAAAAACTTTTTGTTAACTTTCTTGGAGGTAGAGGCCGTGTAAGTGACCCGGAATGAAGAATAAGTAGTTTTTTCATAAATAAAGACCTAAAAGGAACTCTTTTGAAACAGCAGATTTAAAACAAATTAAGGTTTCTGGGATTGAACAAACGCCGGAGAAAAAGAGTGGAAAACAATGTTCCCTTTTAGTATTTCTCTTATCAATGAATTCAATAGAGAAGTCTGTTGATGGCTCTGAAATTGGCAATACGATAAAGCGTGTGATGAACAAAGGAGGAAATAATCGAAAAGGTTGATCGATTATTTTTAGATAACAAAATAATAACTTGTTTGTATTATTAACTGCCAACATGATGGCCTCCGCGGTGGAGGGGGAAGTCTTTTGATTAGCTAACTGGAGTACGAATCCTTGAAATGGCTTTATTCGCATTTGGTGTCCAGATCTGGACCGCCAGTTAATTCCCACTCTATCTTTCCATCTCGTTCCTCCCCCACCCTACTTTCAACCTCACAACCTACCCCAATTGGAAATGCCATAATCTCACTGACTACATATTTTTTTTTTTTACTAAACTTACAGAACTGTGACCCTTGCTGTGAGCGCTCCAAGAGACAAACTGAACCACTCTATGTTCTGTTCTGTCCAACTTCCCCATATTGGGGGTGGGATGGACCTTGTCCCCGCCATGTCTCTAGTGTCGCGATCCTGGAGCGGAGCCTCGCTGACCACCCGCGCCACCCCTGTGGACTGAAGCCGGTCTGAAGGACGACAGTGGGTATTGGGGACCTTCCGCCCTTCCTCCGACCACCCGACGCTTTTGTCCCCAGGGTCTTCGAGCGTTTCACCCCATTCTCCTATTTACTTTCATCGTGTCTCCACCGGGAGCGGGAGCCGGGACTGCCGGGTGGCCTGCGCCGCATCGCCCCTTCTTCACAAACCTGTGAACTTTTCTATCTCCTTATTGTTTTCAATTTTTAAATTTTTTAGTACTGTTCATTACGTACATGCGCTAGGATAGGCAAAATGCCTACTTTTTTTTTCTTTCTTTTTCCTTTTCTACCCTTGTTCCAAAGTTCATAAGATAAGTCACCTGATCTTTCGTTATTACTAACACTTGCATGTGGCGAGCACTTGCATACTGCTCACTAACAACGTATGCGGGGACTTTGGAAGTCTAGAGTCTTGAATCTGAGTAGAGCCGTTTACAAAATTAGAGTCCTTTGAGGTCTTGAAGGGGTAACCATCTGTTACCTATACCATGGCGGGAAAGAGGGTGGGTCCTCCAAAGTACCTAGTAATTGAAGTGAATATTTAATTGTTTTATCAATTAAATAAATATTTAATATAAAGATCAATAAATTTTAAATAACCACCGTGTATTGCTCAAATTTAAGCGATGCATTAAAAATAATTTCTTGGACACATTTTAACAAGAAAGCGTCCAAACAAATTCAGTTTTATTGCTGTTGAAGACATCTTCCGTGCCGAATGTATTAATGCATATTTTATGAAATAGATTTTTCGGTTACCAAATTGCCTCGATCGTTCTCATTGCCGCATTAGATTGGCCACTTTTATAAGTAAATACAACAGCATTGCAGAAGAATTTCGTATAAACGTACGTTAAATAATATTGTACACTGTGGAAGCCGGTGAAACAACGGGAAACTACATTACACGAAGGACCCAAAAAGTGTCGATCTGAGAATTAAGATTATTTTTTGCTCCATTTTTTTCAGCAACTAAAATGTTGAAAAAAAATCTGTGTGCAGGGTCTACTCTTGAACGCAATTTAAAAGACAATAAACCACTGATAGTCATCCCGTAGCGACCGATTTTGATCAAATTTTACCAAAGATATTCCATCTTCGCACACGATTCACTCGAAAATGAAAGCTAAAATCAAAAAAAAAAAAAAACCGCAAATTCAACTCCAAACGTTAGTTTCCCATTTGCACCATCAATTTTAAGACACCGTTGTGTACATATGAATCATCATTAAAACATTATATATTTAGGAAGCTTAAGAGCTTTGTTTTTTACAAATCTACAACTGTTTCAACTTTCAAAAGGCATATTCAAACGTAGAATAAGAAGATTTATTTTATAACCGCTTAATTTCCAGAAAATATCAATTGCACCAACTATTGGATGGACGATTTTAAATAAAGATGAAATGAATTTTTCTAAATTACTTTATAAAAATAAAACTTAGAATAGTAATGAGATAAAAATTCCTAATACGATAAAACAGAGGTTTTTAGCATATCACCATTATTCATGAAACCTAAAAGGGCCAGTCATTTCACAAAATTTTAACAATTCATCAAATTTCAAAGTTCTATTTACGTTTTGTGATTATTTTAATTCTGAGAAATAACTGGTTCATAACCAAATAATAACAAAAGTTGACTAGAACTTTCACAGAATATGAAAATCACCTTTGAAATTCGACGAATTGTTCAAATTCTGTGAAACAACTGACCCTTGTTATTTTATTGTTTATATGTATACCTCACAAGAGTCCCAACTTCTCCCGTCTGGAGTCTATGGCGTCCCCAATTTCAAGCAACATTTCAATTCTGAATGGTGGTCTTAAACCAGGGCGATACTGAGAGCATCTTCCACTCTGGAACGTGCCGTAAATATATTATGTATTATTTTAAATGAATAAATTGTGAAATAACACAAATTAATCAAAAAAAAATTATTTGCCACGCCGGGATTAGACCCGCGACCTTTTAATTGCGAGTCAAGAGCCTTACCGCTGGACTACGCCGGCCGTCAAGGTTTCATGAATAATGGTAACATGCTAAAACCCTTTAATTTATCTCATTATGGAATTTGAAATCAAACTTTTATTTAATAAAAAGTTTTGGTTTAACCCACCATTTCGATAACCCAACAGAACTTCATAATAATTACAAAAATTCAATTTCTGCAATTCAAATAAAAAACCATAAATAAGTACATAAAACGATTTAACAATTTCTATTGAAGTGTCAATAATTCAAATGATTTTTTCAGAGAGAAAGTATTAAAAAGGAAATGAATTTCCAAACAAAGGAAACAAAACCCACCCATTATCGTCCGATCACTTCGATGAAAATTGGCAAAATAAATAACGTTTTTGTTGGTTCTTAATATCTTAGTATCGCCTCTCAACTTTCAAATAATAATAAAGGTGATTTTGATCAACTTTGTTCGGAGGTTAATTGCCCCCAGGTCTTTTACTTGCCTCCTTTTCAAGAATATTACATTCCCACCCAAATATCTACCTCCCCTTCAACAAGGACGATTCTCGCCCATTCTCTCATCCCATCTTTATCATACTCTCCTGCACAAGTTTTTGTTTTATTTTGTTGTCTGAACAGTTTTATGTAACCCGTTTTTTTCTTTAGACGTTACTATCATTAATCTCGCAATAATTGTCCATTTTATATATTTCGTAATTTTTCAAAAGTTTTTGAAGTTTACAAAATAAATTGGAAATAATACTCGCAGACGGTGAAAAAGTTAAGAAATATGAAGTTAGAATCCCGTAGTACGACTGAAGCCTTGACTTCCACGGAACTATGTATTTTCCAAAATATGTTTGTTTCTAATTTTCTCTCAAAACCAAATTTTTCTTTGTGTTCTTAATATTTTTAAGTAGGCACTTAAATGTCTATCTACTTAATTACAATCCATAATATTGTAGCTATAAAAAATGAAAATAATAAGGAATTATAGAATGTATTTAAAGAAACGACAATATCTTAATGACAATTATTTTTTCAAACTCTTATGTAGGTAGGTGGGTTGTTATTCTTTTTAACCTACATAAAATTGTTTCCACCAGTTAGTGGAGAAAAATTCAACAGAATTACAAATATTATTATTTTATAATTACTTTAAAATCGACTGTACTAAAGACGTAACGACCGTGTGCGTTTTAAAAAAATATGTGTTTATATTTTTGTAGTAATCCTCGTGATAGAAGTGTATTTCATACAAATCAAAATTGTCTCCTGCCACCTCAACTTTCGTATATTCTATAATGTTACAAAAAAATGATATGACGATATAAAATATAAAACTATTGTTAAACTCCAAAAGGTACAAAATCTACCAAGTAACAGCGATTTTTGTTTTTTATGATGTTTAATAAAATATTTTTAAAAATCTCAAAAACTTGTCTCCTACAAATGATGTTTACGTTAATTCTGTCACGCGGGTTTTCATTCGAAATAGGTATACACGCAGCTCGTGTTTGTCACCCCCGTTAGGCATTTTAGGTCTCCTTCCCTCCTTGCTACAATTTGCCCTCTGAGATCCAGAGAGAATTCATTTATAGTAAAAAAAACATTCCCCACTTTAGGTGAAAATGTGACAGAGTGGTAAAAGTTATATAGGTTAAAAAGAAGAACGACCAAAATATTTTTAAAAATGCGAGAAAAAAATTCAAATTAATACGATGATTTCACATTTGAAAAAATCTTTACAGAACCACCAAATCGCCCTCCATCTTGAAATCAAAACGGAACGCATCAATGGGTTTACAGACAAATGAAATGCAAATTTTTCGGGTTAAAAAAAGATGTCGCAACGGTCAGTGAATTAAGAAGTATTTAACTGTGCACGTATATGTGTGTTCAGTGCTCTCATATAACTTGAATACGAATATTATATTATAATAATCTATTTCACAAATTTATTTTAAGCGGATTGATTTCAGTTCTGCTACGGACATATTTTTAATAAACAAACTGAAAGGGTCTGATGGAAAGTAAACAAGAAAAATAATGGTTCGTTGAGATTTAAACCATAATATTTAAAATGAATTTTGCCACTGCATAAAAATACAACATGTGATTATTCAAATATTGTATGGTATTGCAAAATAAAAATAAGATTTTCTTTAGATTAGGACAAATTTCACTTACAGTTGAAGAAGTTAGCTTAGTTGCAACAGCAGTAGAATATGACGCTTACCTGAAACAAATGAAAAAAATAATTAAATTAATAACTCGGCAACCTTAAAACAATTATATTCGTTATACATTTTTTTTTTATTATTTTATCATCTTCATCTTCATCTTCTTTATTATAAATACGTAACGGCATATGTTTGTTTGTTACGCTTTCACGCACAAACCACTAAAACGATTTTTAAAATTCTTTCACCAATAGAAAGCTACATTATGTGCGAGTAATATAGGCTTTACATAATGGTAAGTTCTGGCGTAGTGAAATTATAAATATTAAGAAATTATATTTATTATACGTTTTCTGTCCCTAACAAAAGAAAGTCATTGCTAACGTCAAAAGAAAAGCAAAACCAATCGTTGCCATGGAAATGATGTCGATATATTTGCGGGAAATTTTATTTCAGGCGTCGTAGTTTAAATCGCCGAAATTTGTGCACGCGCATAACTTTCGAACGACTGCACAAAATTGGATAATTCTTTTTTTTTGTGTTCGTTATTTTGTATAAAACTATTGGCGAGCTCTGGCATTATGAAATTTGCAATAGGTGACACGCGAGCTGTTTGAAAACAGAATGTACCGGGACTGAATGTATGGAATGCGGGAGGGGGGAGGGGAACTCTGGTAGGGGGTTATGGGGAAGGGGGGGAGGGGGTAGGGGTACCAGGGTGGGGGGTTCGCGGTACGGGGGAAAGGGGGAAGCGGAGTGGAGAGAAGGAAGATGGAGGAGGCGGAGGGGGAACGCAAGAGGGGAAGGGGACTCGGTAGAGGAAGGGGAGGCTGAAGAGGGAATGGAACGGGACGAGAAAGGACACGCAGGGCGAAACAATTTCTTTTTAAATGGCATAGCAATGCATGCGCGGGTATCAGCTAGTTAATAATATATTGTACTGACTACCAAATCAAAAATATATCGGAAGGCATGCGAATAATTATTATGTAGATTTAAAATTGATAGTGGCAAACAACAACACTATGGTAAGGGGGGTGAAGGAAGCATGTGGAATTTGACATATTTTGGCTGGTTAAAAAATATTTTGAAAAACAACGAAACCATAAGACATTATTTTTAAAAATTCCGATGGATGAAAACTTTTCTCGTTGTCCTAAAAACGTCAATGAAATCATTTCACCGAACTAGAAATTAGTAAAAAAAGATCCTTTCACAACTCCCTCATCTAATTTATTCTCGTTAGGGGAATACAAAGGATGGGGAATATAACCTAATTTAGAATAAAAAGTGGTGAAAGAAGATTCTGTCCTCTTGCTGAGATAAATTTCTTCAAAATTCTCTTAGAATTTTTTTTTTTTTTTTCAATTATTTTTGGCTTTCACCCATCAAGGGTGTTCTAGGCCATCATTTCAAATTGTACAGAAAGGAAAGGTAAATTTATATATATGAAGAAGTAAATTTATATATTAATATTATTATTTATTTTAATACAATTTATTCATTTAAAATAATATATAGTATATTTGCGGCACGTTCCAGAGTGGAAGATACTATATAACAGTATCACCCTGGTGTAAGACCACCATTCAGAATTGAAACGTTGCTTGAAATGGCTTTAGCCGTGTTTAGTGACCAGATCTGAATAGCCAGGTACTTCCCCACCTTCCTCTTCCCTATCTCCTTCCCCTCCTCACTACCTTCAGCCTCACAACATACCCCGATTGGGGATGCCATAGTCTCACTGGCTCCAGACGGGAGCAGTTGGGACTCTTGTGCGGTATTAACTGTAAAAAAAAAAAAAAATTTAAATGTGCAAATTTCAGAATTATATGGAAGATTGGAGTCGAGTTCAGACTTAGAAGAGATGAGATGTTGTATGGAGGGTATGGAAAGTAATTTTAGATAACGCTTGATAAAAGAGAGGATATTTATTTAGAGAAATCCGTGTATATTTTATTTGATTTTGATTGACTTACTTTAACCAGTGATTCCTCACATTATTTGGAGTAAATAATGGAAAATTAATTTTGGTCTCCGGTGACTTTTTGGTGATTTTTTTTCTTCAAAATCAAACAAAATAATTTTCTTCCGCATGTCGTCACTGGTCACTCAGTCGAGTAACCTCGCCTCCAACTGTCCAACATTTTTTACTTAAAATAGTGTCAGGAATCACTGGTAAGTCAAGCACGTTCCTTCACCCTGCATAAAATTGTTTGTCTGTTTCTGGCTTTATGGCGGGCGGTGTGGATATGGATTTATATAAAAATCTACAGTTTTATACTGAGATTGATGAAATTTTGCACACTCGACTAGGGGTGTTACGGGTTTTCGCATCAGCATCCGAAAATAAGGAATATTCGCAATAATTCAGACATCTTCATCCGCATCCGCAGTTGTGAACATCTAATAATCCGCATCCGCATCCGCATCCGCATCCGTGGATGTCAATTTTTTTTCTTCCGTAACAACCTTGCACTAGATCATCAAAACAAAAAAAAAACGTCACTCTCCATATAAAAGTTCCAAAATATAATTATATAAGTGAATCAAATAATTATGTTTGGTAAAATAAGGCAGAAGTGATGAACGATGAAAGGTGTGTGCAGTGAATGGTAGAAAAAGTCATGGTCACCCGAGGAAGACATAAAACAAATACTTGTCTGTGGTAAAGTGAGATGTTTGTATAATGCATGAAGAAAGGAGTGTTATGAGATAATATGACGTGGTAGTGAATGGTAAATGAAGTCGGGGACGCCTGAGGAAGTCGTGGCACGCTGATGTGACTCAAATACCTAAAACAATGAACTGTTTCAATTTTAGAGAATATTATTATTTCCACCTTAAAATTACACCCAGTTTACGAGAATTCACAACCTGAAAACTTTACTCCAAACCATTCACAGCCCCGGGTAGCGCCGGGAACTTCTGCTAGTTATATCATAATTATCATTTTAAACCTTGTAATTCTTAAGCTCGGTGTATGCTTGCCGGTTGGTTTAGTGTGGATTTACATACTTTCGTTCAAACTACCGTGTTTAGTTTGTACACGATTGTGACTAAAGTGATAATAACAGAAAATTATAAAGAATAAAGCATAATTATATATTATTTTTGTGCAATTGTCTTAAATAGTTATTTCCTGCACTATTTATAAGTATAATTCATAAATATTGTTATATATATATATATATGTAAAAGCCTAAATAGGCGTATATAAATAAATAAATAAATAAATAAATAAATAATCATTTAGTTTAAGAATAACGTAACAGTGTTCACAGCTCACGTCTCCAAAGTTTCCTGGCTTGAGACGGTCCACAGTTTTATTGTATACTTTTGTTTGCGAGTTGGTTTTCACTCAGTTCTTGCAGCATTGTTTTAAATACATTAATTTCTGTCATTGTGTTTTTGTTTGATTTGGTGAGGCATAACACAGTTTCGTAGATTGAAATTTAATATTTCTTTGTCCAAAAAATGTGTTCAAACTGAGAATATCCAGTACATTTTGGCTTATTGCCCTGGTTGAGTATTTACTCTGAGCATATATGTTTTAATGAAGTCTTCGCCAGGTTTTATTTTCAAACTATCCACTTCTGTACAGGTGAATCATTTTGTAGAGACCTTTCTTGACTTCTGGTGTTCTGGATGGATCAAAAAATAATTAAATTTAATACGTAATATTTGGCGAGGCAACTCCAGAAACTGTATGAGGAGAGGATGGGACTGCCATGGACGGAGGCCGAATAATCAGCACAAGACAGGGACGTATGGAGGAGCCTTGTCGACGCAATGGGTCCCCGACCCGAATAGGATAAGGAAAGAAGTAGGAAAAGAAGACGTAATATTTTTGTTTGTGTTAGATTGTAAGTAAGATTGAAACAAAAAATATTTAAAAAGGTTATAAATTGTTTTTGTGTTTAATTCGTAGAATTCCATTCAATTTTTTTAATATTTCATTAAAATTAAATTTGATAGTTTTATTATCAAGTTCTGCAAGTATGTATTTATGTAAATGTTTAAAATGTTTAAGTTTTTTTTTGTTACAGCTGTTTCGGTTTACAAGATCATTTTCAAACTGTCTAAAATACATACTACTTGCAGAATTCGATAATAAAACTATCAAATTTAATTTTAATTAAATTTAAAAAAAATAAAAATAAACTTTAAAATTTAAAAATTAAAAAGGATATCGTCGAATTGAATCGCAAGTCTAAATTTTAACCAAGAAGGCCGCTTGCTAATGTAACCAGATATCCTTGACAAATAAATTGAGAAAATCTATGTACAGACTTTCGCAAATCGACGTGAAAACTACCGTACTTTCTAGAATTTCATTCCTTGAGTTACGCCGTTTTAACCTAACAATAACTTACACGTTGATAAGGCTTTCAATTACATAGATATTCACATATGAAATATGTAATTAAACTTGCCGCAGGACATAAGATCCTTTCCCGTTGTAAAGGGTTTTGATAAATACACGTCTAAATGTTTTGTTATGACTATAATACCCATGTTTAAACAATGTCCAAGGATGGGCCCCGAACGTGTACATAGAACAATTACAGTTTCGACGTGAATATACATGAATTTATTCAATTAAATTTATGCATAAAACTTTCATTAATACGGAAATATACGTTTCCAAAATAGAACTTAAAGTACTTCCATACATTAAACAAACATATACATTAAATATATTGTGGTATACTATTTATAAATTCAAGACTGAAAGGTTCTTGTACTTCTACACAAAAAAACATTTCAAATTAATGTGCTTCCTTTCAAATCGATTGGGCTTTGAATTTTACACCTCTACACGTCTACGTACATAGGTAAGTATATTGAAAATAAAAATGTGGAATAACAACTTTTTAATTTTTTAAATTTTGATGGTCTCTTTTTATTGTATTTATTAGAGATAAAGACGTTACCTTAAAGCAACGCATTCACCGAGAAACAATTGTTTGTAAACACATACGAAATCTAACTAATAATATGTTTGTGAAACAGAAAAAAAAATTTTTTTACATAAACTCCACACATGAGGCCCCGAGGAAAATAATTTCCCTCAGGGCCTTTGTCAACTTTGAAGATGCTGTGTGGAGGGTGTTTTTGAGTAGAGGAAAGAGTGAACATGGGTCTTGAAGAGACCCACGTTTGTAAGAGGGAGGAAACACAAAGGCCGGCAAATCGTTCCACATCCGAGCTGTTGAACTCAAGAACGAGTCGTAGAAACGACCCGTTCTCATGTGACTAATGTCAACCGTGTACAAACGTTGAGCGCGTGTTTGGCGTGTTTCCCGACTATGCACCGGTGCCAAAGATTGCAGTCCATTTGTTAAGTTAGGAGAATCTATCAAACGGACCGCCCGTTTCTGCACAGGTATTTTGGGGCTCCAGACCAGAGGTGGATGCCAAATTCAACCGTGGGGCGCACTCTACACTCTACATCCCCAGGAAACATATTCGAAAAACTAACTGAGTAATATCGGCAATATCTCCGGCAATATTTCTGAAAACACCTAGATCGGCAATATCTCCGGCAATATTTCTGTAAACACCTAGATCGTGTTTCAGAAACCGTGTATCCGAAACATTGTTTCTCAGTGAATACATGGCTTAGATTGTAGACCTTCTCGCGACCTTTACGTTTAAATTAAACGTTCATTAGTTTCATGTACGTGGCACACACCGACGACATTTGCGTAATAATTTTTTAATTTTTTTTTTATTTTTTTTTTTTATTTGTAAGAAACAAACAGCTTATATACATACAATAGACATATAAATAAACATGTTAACTGCAGTGAAGCCAAAAGAGTTTCTTATGCTAATATATTTTCTAGATGGAGTTTTAATTTATCTTAAGCTAAATTTTAGACTTAGGAAGGGGAGAGGAAGGGGAGAGGAAAGGGAGAGGAGGGGGAGGGGAGGGAGAATATAGGATAAGGATATGAGATGCTCTTGATACCTTCCACACCCCGTATCAATCCAATATCGCACGCGTTACTTCTATTCGATACTTCTGAAGGTTTAAATTAAAAATGTCTACGTTGTGAAACAATTCGTTGTATTGCGCACATATTCGAGGAATCGGGGAATTTTTTCTAAAGTTTGTTCTACAAGTGGGCGAATGAAGTAAATTCGATTGTCGGGTTAATCTTGAAGGAATATGGAGTTTTATTAAATTGGTAAGCTCTGGTGAGTCCAGGCCATTGTTTAAAATTTCAAATAATAAAATTTGATCAAAAATTAATCGTCGTGTATGAAGGGAGTTGAACTGATGAAATTTAATAGAATTGGTGTAATTTAGAAAGTCTAAGTTAAGTTTAAAATTTAAGTGTTTAAAATTTTTTTTTTGAATTCTTTCGATCCTAACAATGTGGGCTTGGGAATATAGAGTATTTACATTTCGAAAAGGTTTCGATATACGAATTATAAATTCCAGCATTTTGTTGGCTTTGTTGATGATATTATTAGTGTGTTGGATAAAGTTTAATTAATAATAGAAGGGATCGTTCATTAGACCAAATTTTCATGATTCATTGTTTACGACATCAAGTCTCCCACTTAGAACGCAATTTGAGAAAGTATACACGATGCGATGATATCGAAAAATTTCAAATTTATCATCCCTCGAGCCTTTTCTCACCTTTCACCCCCACCAAAGTGATAAATGGACGTCGACACCTCATTAAATCATTTTGAAAGCTGCAAAACAAAAGCTCACCAGTGTCCCGAGGCGTGGTAAACTCGTTAAATTTTTACTTTCAGAAATGTATTCTAATTTTACTAGACAGATTGTTTATTTTTATCGACTAAAAAATTAATTAATATCTAAAATTCAAATTTAATCGTTTATGTCTTTTCCTTATTAAAATTTGCAAATACTGTGATATCGAAGGCAATTCTTTGAAAGTATAATTATATATTAAATTGAAAGCCAAAACCCGATTCATTGATTGAGCGCAGAGAAATGCTGTTATAACTCAACCATTTTGCATTTCGTCTGTCCGTAAATTTGTTCGTACGTTCCGGTTCCGTTTCCGGTTCAACGTGGTAGCCGTGTTGGATATTGCCATTTTATCCGGCCAGTTCACATGAATGTGGATCCTTTTAGAAGCTGCCAAATCGTAAAAATCCATATTATGTTACCTACCTGCCTTAAGAATGATTGGAATAAGAATTCTCATTAAGATATGCAGTGACATTTCTTTGGATAATATGTCTTAAGTCCTATTTGTTTTTTTTTCTTATAGTCGCTAAAATGTTAGGTTTATTAGTAGGAAGATACCTTTTTAAGTAACTACTTACAAATCTTGTGATTTCGGAGAAAATTTTGCTTTTGAATCTCAAGTGGAGAGAACACTCAACGAGAAAGACCTGTGATATGAATAATTCAACAGAAATATCTACTGAGTTAACGTACCGAACGAAACATGCATGAATGTCACAGGTTATTAAAAATACTAATTTCGGCTGTATGTAACTCTGGTTAATTAACTCTAGAACTTTTGCTTTGAATTTAAGTGTTATTTTCGAAATTGGAGGTGTTATGAAAAATCAGAAAAGCAATAAAGTAACTTTAATAAAACGACATTTTTAACAGAAAAGTATTTTAATTGCATTTTCAAAATTGGAGATGATATGCCGAGAATTCAGACTTTCCAATGATTTTTCACGGGGCTATGCTGATCTTCGGAACTCGGATTTGCTTTGAATTTGTTTGATTTTCAAAATTCAGACGAGTGACAAATTACTGTTTTTTATTGTGAATACTGCACAAGAGTCCCAACAGCTCTAGTCTTGAGCCAAAGAGACTATTGCATCCCCAATTGGGGTATGTTATAAGGCTGAAGTTGTGGGGAGGGGAAGGAGATGGGGAAGAGGAATGTGGGGAAGTATCTGGATATTCAGATCTCATCAAAAAACACGTCTTAAGCCATTTCAAGCAACGTTTTAATTCATAATGGTGGTCTTACACAAGGATGATATTGGGAGTATTTTCCACTATGCACATTCCATGCAAGTATGCTATAAAATATTTTAAATGAATTAATTGTGAAATAACACAAATTAATCAAATAAAATTTAATTACCCACGCAGGGATTCGATCCCGCGCACCTCGGATTGCGAGTCAAGAACCTTACCCCTGGACCACGAAAACCGTCACCTACCTACCAAGCTAAAAAAAAGATAATATTTTAACATAAAACTATTTAAATTGTCATTTTCAAAACTAGAATAATAATATCCCGTGATTTTTCATGGGTCTGCGCTAGTTAGTAAGGGAACGGGAACCTACAAATTAAAACAATATCTTATATTTATCGCTTTACCAGATTAACAAATCACGTGCGCCAGAACAAAGTAGATTATTTAACATTAATTTGTATTCAAGGGTTGTACAGTTGATCGTTGACGTGATAACATTTGAACCTTTCGGATCTTTGCGCCATTTAACATTTTAAATTTACAATACTTTTCTTTGCCCAAACTGTTAATCCGTAGGGAGATTTAAGGAGAAAATATAAGTAGAGAAAGACGCTACACCTTATGATTTCAAAATCTACACGTGCAGTTCCAGAGTTGTTGAAAATTGGTCCTGTTGAAAGCTTATTCCGAAAGGAAATAACACAAAAAAACTAAGTGGAAAATTAATGCATTCTTCAAAAGGCATTAATTTCTACAAATTTGAATGGAAATTATATTTTTTAATAACTGCATCATATATTTTTATATTGTTTTGTACATAGTGTGCGGAAGTTCGAAAATCCAGCGAGAATCTGGATCACAAAGATAAACCAAAATTTTTTTTTTTTATTCTGCCGTTTTTTAGTCAAATAAAGGGTCAGAAAAGCTTATGGAGCCAAGTTTACGCTTATATATTAACTCCCTAGAGACTGGTTTTTTTATAATTTGAAAATTTAATTTAATTAAAAAATTCTTCGGATTCGATTTATTCGAAAGCAAAAATCAAAAAAGTTATACCACAACAATGACTCCAAATGTGATATTGATTGACAAGTTTTCCGCTTGTACCATGAATTTCCGAACCTCAAGTACAAATAATGTAATAATTATTATGTAAGAATATTATTATTTATTTTAAGTCATCATTTTTGTATGTATCCCTAATTAATTACCTTCTCCCGCCACCTATAATAATTTTGTCTATACATACTTATTTATTTTAGCTTATTACGTCATTCTAATTTTGTCTATACATACTAATTTATTTTAGCTTATTACGTCATTCTAATTTTGTCTATACATACTTATTTATTTTAGCTTATTACGTCATTCTAATTTTGTCTAAACATACTTATTTATTTTAGCTTATTACGTCATTCTAATTTTGTCTATACATACTTATTTATTTTAGCTTATTACGTCATTCTAATTTTGTCTATACATACTTATTTATTTTAGCATATTACGTCATTCTAATTTTGTCTATACATACTTATTTATTTTAGCTTATTACGTCATTCTAATTTTGTCTATACATACTTATTTATTTTAGCTTATTACGTCATTCTAATTTTGTCTATACATACTTATTTTTCCAAGTATATTATATCATTCTAATTTTGTCTAAGCTTATTTTGTCATTCTTATTTTGTCTATACATACTTAATTAACAATAACTATAATAGCTTATTATATCATTTTAATTTTATCTATACAAACTTATTTGTCTAAGCTGTCATTCTAATTTTGTCTATACGAACTTATTTGTCCAGGCTTATTTTTTCATTATAATTTTTCAGTATACTTTGCATCCTTTGCATCCTGATGAAGAAACAATAATTGGTTTCGCGCATGTTGATATTTTTTATTAAACAGTGGTTTAAGCAAAGCTATTGATTAAAATTTAAGAAATAATGTTTTGAAAAATTAACATCCATTTTGCCAAGACATGATCATTTCAGAAACATTAAAAAAACATAATAATCAATAAATCACGGTGAAAAAGCAACACACAATAATTTTTTAAACAAGTGTTGAAAAAACACCGATTGGGTGAATTTTGTTTAATCACTGATGGCGAAGTGCTTATACGCGAAGTCAAATACACAACGGTTAAAAATCTAATTTATTTGTTCATGGCACCCATTTCTCCTATTTCTCAGGCATTTATTACCCACATTATTCCCATCGGATTCAAACCGGAGTCCTTTTAAACCTTTTGAGCAAGATCGGCAGTGCACGATAAGGAACAACAAAATAAAATACAAATCACACATTTACGATTGGGTGGATAGGTAGGTACTAGAGAACTCACGACATTCTTTCCATAAAATACTTGAGTAACTTACAATTAACTTTGAACAATTAACTTGAAAACAAATTAAAAACACCCCCACGATTCAAAAAAGTAAACTCTGTATTGAACAATGCAGTTTTTTTTTAAATTTCGGTTGAAAAGATTTATGTCTCAATATTTGTTCATCCAAAAATATTAACAACATTGTTTAACAAAGAAACCTGTGTTGCTTTAATTCATATCAGTTATCTGTATTGTACTTTGTACTGTCATGAAGAGATGTCTATAACCAGAAATATTATTACCGACTCCATGATATACTTTAGCTAATGATAATAATATTATTACCGACTCCATGATATACTTTAGCTAATGATAATAATATTATTATTATCGTATTGCTATTGTCGTTAGCGCTAAAAACTGTAAAAAAAGCTAAACTATCAGTCCTGGTACCTACCCTGATGTATGGCAGTGAGGCATGAAACTGGCAGAGGAAGGATGAAACTAGACTGAATTGTTTAAATGAGATCCCTAAAGGGTATGTGTGGTAAAACCATGTACGATCGTGTGAGGGATGTGGAGATCCGCAAAGAATGCAAGGCTGATGTAAGCGTAATGAGTAAGTTTAAGAGAGGGACCCTCAGATGGTTTCGGCATGTAGAGCGAATGAATGAGGAAAGGAGTGTAAGGAAAATATATGACGCAAATGTGAATGGTAGAAGAAGTCGGGAACGCCTGAAGAAGACATGGCTCGATCAAGTGAATCACATACTTGAGTCGGGCCATGTCAATAGTCAGAATAATAGAAGAATTCATATAAATGTATAAAGAGCGTCCTCTCTGCTTACCCCTGCCGGGGAACAGCGTGATGGTTAGTTAGTTAGCTATTGTAAATAAGATTATTTCTTCTTTTCGATGGAAAACTTTTCGAGAGAACAGAATTTAAGTTGAGGTTTGTTATGCGAGAACTATTTTTATGCAAATAATTTAGTGTCAACATTGAATTTAAAAAAAAAGGTACCTAAATGCCTTCCTTGTGAATTATTATATTTTGCCTCTGACCTGGTAATTTTTGGTTCTAGCACACTTAGAACGCGCTTTGTCTCTTATACTAGCCATCACCATCCCATTTAAATTCCGTAAGTGAAACAAAGTTCTGTATAAGACATTTATGCAAAGAATGGTCAGACTTTAGGGTCACAAAACATTCCCACATGGCATGACAAAAAATGTAGTTTGGTGATATGAAAGCCAGATAAAAATATTTCGGAGGAAAATAGCAAATTCCATTCATTGTATTCTCAGAACATAAATATGTTATTTCAAATAAACATGCTGTGGGATTGGGATGGTAGTAAAACATTTTAGTTCTTATGACATCTCCACAGTAATTGCCATGCCGAAGTTTGAACTAAACCGGTAGGTTAACGCCGTTAGAACCAATATAACGGTAGGAAATATTCATCCGTGTGCGGAAATTGGCCGCCATTCCCTCACCCTCCCTTTTCAGCATCCGGTTGCACCCCTCCACCAAGTATTCCAGATTCTTCCCCCGAAAACCTACACACGTAAGTTCCCGTGGAATTAAACCTGGAGAAAAACGTAGCAAAACGACTCTTTATTGGATTTTTGACCCGGTTTTATGAACTTTGGCATTATTTTAAGGACATATCGACTCTGGTTACACCAGCCAATGGAGCGAAAACTCCCGTGCGATATTCAGAATGATTTTTTTTATAAATATAACTTCAAGTTAGGTGCTTCTAATTTAAATTTCATCGTTTGAGATTCGTTCTGAAGAGGGAATAACCACACAAAACCGGAAATATGTCATTTTTAAATCAAATTTTAGACGTATTGACTCTTTTCCACAAAAAAAATTATGAATTGATTTCGAAAGACTGTTTTGTTATCTAGTAAAGCTTAGTTATTTTTAAATTTTGAGAAAATATGTTTATTTTTAGTACAATAAGATTTTACCATAGGTCGTTGGAAGATTTGTTAAATTTTCAAACAAAATTTTGAATTATACAACATACATTTTAAATAATACAATCACGCAGTAAAATAAATCATTAAATTATTTGGGAAAGCTACTTTTCAGAATTTTAATTTAAGTTCAAATAAAATCATAAAACAAACTTCAGTTTTTCTATTTATTTACGGTCTTACAAACTAATATATTAAAACAAATGCATTTTTATTTTGTTTAGACATTAATGAAAAATAATTAATACTTATGATAAAAAAAAATAATTTGAATTGTTTTATCATCACGAGTTTGAGCATTTTAGAATGTGGGTATTTATCAAAGCAAATTTGGAATGAAATGAATTCGATATTGAGTTATTATGTTAAAATTCTGGTATGTAGAATAATTAATCTTTCTCATCGGATCCACCCTGCACCGTTGCATGGGTACGATCGCAAGATCATCGTTCGACGAAATTTAAATTCTTGGCCGCTGGTTAATTGGCTCTGTGGAGCAAATATAGGAAACACGGCAAACACTTGTCAAGCAGCCGTACACGATTATCGTTGTCATCATTTGCATTTTATGATTCGATCTTATGCCGATATCTTAGTGACCCGATAGTTGAAGCCCCGACAATTGGCCTCCCGAAATTATAACTATTATAAAATTGCACTTTGTGTGCATTACTTATCATTTTCACACCTAAAATCGACTTCAAAAATACCTTAAGTTGGTGTGGGTAACAAACGAAATTATTTGGATTCGATTTTTTGCACTTATACGCTGGTATACCTATGCCATATTTTGTGTTAGTAGGTTAACCGTCCTTTCTCTAAACTGACTTCATATTTATTTATTTATTTTATTTATAAAACAGAAACAAACAGTACATTAGTTACGTTGGTGAAAACAATTAACAGTTATTAAGTACATTTCATGATGGGTACCTATGATATGTTTCTTTGTAGTTTCTATGTATATTAAGTAATTACCGGGTGATGTGTGTAGTGTGTAGTATGTGTGTGTGTGTGTGTGTATGTATGAGTGAGCATGTATGTATGTATGTATGTATGCGCATTGAACAATTTATATTATTGACATGATGCTCTTTTTTAAATTGAGCAGTGAATCGAAGAAAATGTCGATGTTAGAATTAAGACAAATATTATTGAACGTATGAAGAGCACGATTAATTGGCGAATTAGTTGCTGCATTTGTCTTGCAATTAAGCGTGTGGAATAATTCTGTATGGCATTCTGTATGTATACACACCTGCCCTGATGATACTGTAACGCTGTCCAAAACCTTGGCTAAAGAAGAACGTAGCGCAACACGGCATAACACCCCAAAAACAAATAACTAAAATTCTGTATGGCGTTTAAGTCTTAAGGCTATGTTAAAATTAACTAGGGAAAGAAGTTCGGTACAGTCAATGTTATTATTTAAAATGTTGTGTATTAATGTCAAATCAGTAGGCAACTTTAGAGGGATCAACTGTCATGGAACTCCATGTCTTGACTTTGGACGAGATATTTTCTGTATTTCCCCTCTCCTAATACACAGGTAACTTAACACTTTTAAAAGCTGTACGCATAGCATTCCCACCAACGATGTAAGCCCAGAAGAGATTAAATAAACAAACGAAAAGGTTTCATACCTACACCTTGTTAATTTATTCTGTGTTTATAGCCTTTTCAGGTTAGTACTCTGGGAGTTAATTAAGCGACTTTTCTACCACAAAAACACCCAATATGTTTGTTACATGTACACTTAACAACACGGTTTCCTGATGTTTGTATTCAACGAAAAATAAGTCTGGTTTTTAACCTTTAACTGGTGACATGGTTTTTGTGTAACATAACTGAGTACGAACGGCCTGAGAGGTCGCTGTCGTATCCGGTCTATGGCATGAAAATTAGATAAAGTAGCTTACAGAAGTCTTTAAAAACATTTTAATAACGTATAAAACGATAAAATAAAACTAATCAATGAACTCTTAATGCAATTTTTAACGGAGAACTTCTTCTTACAATGTATGTAGTAACTAAAATCAAAAAAACTATAGATGAGATCAGTAATCACAAACAAATAAAAAAAATTAAATCAACATATTATAACAAAAATGCTAATTTTCCTTACAGTTAAGATACTAATCAATAAATAAAAAAATAATTCTCTAATCACTGGTGTCATTGTACAAAACTGGCAATGGTCAAATTTTGGTTATTTTTATTGGCATAATTGTTTGGCACACACATTTATTGGCATAATTGTTTTTTACACAAATTACATTGGTAATTAGACTTGCGATTTAACTTGGGTGGACAACTAGCACAGGTTGTCCGTGTTTTTGGCCTTTTTTTGGAGTTTTGTGGTTCAAGTGACAAATCAGAACCCTAAATACGCGCTAAGTTGGCTCGTATATTGCGTGGAATGTGAGTATTGTAAACTCTGCGCTGCATGTTTTGTAAAAGCGCATTTCTGACCAATATTTTTTTTAAATTTTCCTCTATCAATAGCATTGGCACCCTTTACCTCTTTTTTAGAGGTGCGGAATTATTCATTGCAATTAATAACTGTAAAAATATGGTAAAAACAAAATATCAAATTTAATTTAAAAAGTTACGTAAGTGGTGACATAGGGGTCTGAGAGACCACTGCCGAACTTTACATCGATGTAACTTACCGATTAGGGACTGTGCGATGCAACTATCCTTCTCCACGGCGTGGACGCAACTAAAGTCGAACCTACTCAACTGAAACAAAGCAAGCTCAGGGAAGGGGGTGAAATGATGTTTCACTGACGCTGCTCGGCCTGTAAGACCGCTTGGAAGATATTTCTTCGCATTGTTTTCATGGAACGTGTCTTATATTATTTTGGTGCTGTAAATCGATAATATAATCAGCTTCAACAGAATCCAAAGGGAGATACTACACAGTTTTAGTAGGAGAAACGACCCGTCCAAGTTTGTTGTACAGAAAAGGACGGAAATTATAAAACACTTTTCATTATTACAAACGAAATATTCGTAAGTTTATCCCAGAGTTGAGTGACACTCCAGACATAAATTAAAACATTGTCAATGTACATTTTAATAAACGAACTAGAGTGATTACAAAACATAAGCAGGGAAATGAAACTTTTTCGAAGTGAGAATCTGCTTCAAAATTAAATTTAATGAAATGCTATGCAAATTAAATAGCATTGTACCGCCGCCATCGTGGTAATTTTTGCGGACAAGTGGCATTGTGCTGTCGGGTGGAGTTTATTACAAATGAATGGAAAACTGAACATTTTATAATTGGTACAACTTTCCGAAAACAATTTCTAATGGCTTCGCAGAATTTCGATCTGGAAAAGGGGATGCTTAAATGGAATATTATTGAAAAGGAAATTACAACCTTGCTTAATTATTGCAATTATGTATTATCGAACACTTGTGGTCATGACTTGAAAATACTTTCAAGAAATCGCTAACATACTCTCGTAAGAACAATTATATCATATTGTTACTCGGGACTATGCGTTTTCACAAAATAAAGAAACATTAATTTGATAAACTTTTCATGACCTGGGTAACGTTCTGGGAGTTCATTAATCTCTTATACCTCGACCATATTCTGTCAGTACGTCAAAATATTTCCGCTTTGCAATAAAGTCCAAATGAATAGAAATTTTGTGAACGTAACCGAAAACTAAAAACTGTTTTTGAAAGGTGATGACATATGGTTTCAAATTTTGTTATTAGAAATAAAAATGTAATTTTTTTTAACGCCAACTTTAAAAAGTTTTAAAAATGGCCCACTTTTCTTCTTTCTTGCTAAAATTACAAGCAACAAAAAATCAAAGAATACATATTTTATTGTATAAATGTGTAAACTTTATAATAAGCTCACTTTTTGGTCGTTTCATGTAAAAAAATATTAAAAAATTCACAAAGCTTCATTTTTGGAAAATTTGGTTTCATAAAGATATTTTAAGAATTTTATGGTTAACTCTTAAATTTGAATATAAAACGTGGTTTTTTTCTTTCCAATATCGTTTAGATCATATTTTTCACTATGATAGTAGGGGAGAATCAATGATTTCTACGAGACCTATGTGAGTTGTTCCGAAAAGCGAAAAAAATAGCCTGAGGGGCTAAAGCTGAAATAAAGATCTGTCGTCACGAAATTTGTACTTATTCTGTTTGGATATCAACGCGACGTCGACGTTTTTTTTAGTTATTAGTAAATAATAAAAAAAAATACTGCATGTATGTTAAAGTGAATTTTTTTTTATTAATTTCCCTAAAACAGTCCAAAACCAAAACAGACTGAAAGCATAGGCAAGAAGCGAATCCTTCAAAATATTCAGGTATTCACCAAAGACCAAGACTTAGGCACATTATTCAAAATATCCTAGAATTATTCAGAGGCCTCTTGAACTCAGATACCAGATGTACCATTTTATGCAGAAACCATTTCAAATAAAGAATCCATTCATCCCGGCTCAGTAGTCAAAAGCCGGTGGACCGGGGATGCTGGAGTATGTACGAGGAACGAGGACCGTTCATGTATAATTTACATTCTTCAAACATTCTGGGGGAGCGGACGGACTGTAAAAATAATTTAATAAGTCCCCAGAGAACTGAATTCTCTTCACACAACCAAATTTTTAGTATCGAGATTCAATCCTTAAATTTAATCGCCTTGTGCTACTGGTAAAGAATTTTACAAATTGTATCCGCGCCTGTCGCCTGCCGGCAGTATTCTGTAACGTTTTAATTGGTAATCTGCATTAATTAAACTACGTTTCCGGGGAGGGCGAAAATCAACCAATAAAAAATCGATCGGAATTAATGATTTTTACACCCTGGTTAAATGGAACAACTGGAGCTCACAAAAATTCAGTAAATTCAATAGGACACCGGCATACACCAACAACATGATCTCAGAAGTTCTTTAGATAGAGTTCAGCTTGTAAATGCGACAGGAGCTGTGTAGGATCAGTAGGCAGTACCGGATTAGCCCATAAGCAAATTAAGCAATTGCTTAGGGCATCACGTCTTGGGGGGGCACCAGAAACAGTACCAAAAAGTTTTTATGACGTCATTGATAAATTAAATGTAGAGATGCGAAGAAGGGGGAAGATGTACAAATAAATAGTGGACAAATTTTCATTCCTGACTAAAATACCCGATATCGATAAAATTATCCCGATCAAACTTCAGAATACAATCAGAATTGTTGAAGTTTAGTAAACACATATCCACAAGACCTTAATACCGACTAAGGAACCAAAATTCAACAGTTTCATTCGTATGTCATAAAAAATAGGTTCCAGTGATTTGCCTAAAATACGCAGGGCTGTATGCCAATGTGGACACAGCCCTGCATATATTTTTATGCCTGATGATATCAAACTGCAGAGCGGTACGATCTTTTTTTTTAAATTGAAATAATAAAAAATGAGAAAAGATTGACGGTGCTCCAGGAAAGGTTAGATGCTTGATCAATATTATACGAGCTATAGATCTCGTATATAGAGTCAGATGTGCTAAAAACGTTGGACTTAAAAACAATTTTCAACAAATTTAATGCCCGAAAAGTCGCATTTCAATAAATAAATAAAAAATGTTTTGGTTCTTATTGTATGTAATACCTACCCCACATATCTATTTCGCCTTCATACATATTTTAAGGTGTGTAATGAGTATTAAATACGTAATTTTTTTAAATACTTATGGTAGGGGGCCCACAGGCGTGGGTTGCTTAGGGCATCAAGTAGTCTTAATCCGGTACTGGCAGTAAGTAGATAGACAATGAACAACGTGTTATTTACTAATTGTCCCGCATGCTGTCGGATACTTATACCAGTCGCTTTTCTATTTATTGGACAAAATTGATCATTTCTGTTTAATCGACATGGACACATAATATGACCCATTGTTGGAGGATTTGTCATTTTTTGTTTTTTTTTTTGGAAGATTAATACTCATACTTTGTCTGTTACACCATTCTAAAATTATAACTTGATTAAAATGGCTTTAGCAGTACTTAGTAATTTTTAGACCTGGTCTTTTTTACAATTTGGGAGGCAAATATGAGTACCGCCGCCGCCCCGGAAATCATTTATTGGATAGCCGATATCTCTGTCATAAGTCACACCAAGTAGTTCGCTATTTTTGGTGACTTAGCAGGGGTTTACGGGGTGATGTTCGTCTTTTTTTATGTGAATGTTTTGTTTGTGTGTTACGTGTTTTTTTTACCCCACAAGAGTCCCAACTGTTCCAGTCTGGAGCCAATGAGACTATGGCATTCCCAATTGGGTTATGTTGTGAGGCTAAAAATAGTAAATAGGGTAAGGAGATGGGGAATATGAAGGTGGGGAAGTACCTGGCTATTCAGATCTGTTCACCAAACACGGCTAAACCCATTTCAAGTAACGTTTTAATTCTGAATGTTGGTCTTACACCAGGGCAATACTGAGAGTATCTTCCACTCTGGAACGTGTCTAGGTCTTGGTGGCGGATGCGTCCGCCCACCTTCTACGTGGCGGGCCATATCGAGAGAGATTGGTTGCGGCAGATTTATTTACTTCTCCAGCCGGTCCATCTCGACCCATTCTCTTGCATCAGTTGGAGGTTTGGTTTCATACGTCCGTCGCTCTTGTACACACTGACTCCTATATTCCTACCCACCCCTCACATCTTTTTCGTTCCCAGACCTTCCTCTCCCCTCTTTCCTTAAAAAAACCCTCCACACCATCCCCTAAGATAACATAGGCCCTGCGAGAAGCTATTTTTTATATATCTGAATAAAACTGAACTGAAATGAATTTTACGTATCTGAATTTATATAACAGCATAGTCAGGTACTTCTCCTCTAGCCTCAAAATATATATGGAGATACCGAACCTACGCCTATGGAATGCTGCATATTAAACAAAAAAATAAATTTTACTGTGTTTTGATGATTTTTAAAATAAGGACCTTTATAACTTCATAAGATTAGTTTAAATTAATATCACACCGTGGAATTAGAAAAATGTTTTATTTTTCAGAAATGTGCTGCTAATATTCCCCCAAAATCACCCACCGTATCAATAATTATCTAGCATCCATAGTAAGATGACTAATTCCCTATAATTATTCGTAATTTATGATGTTGTTTTACAGATTTTGAAAATCTCCAAGCGAGAAATAATACTTTCTTTAACTATTTATTTTTACTGTAGTTTGTAATTTGCAATTCTGGTGGTAATCCCTCGCCCAACCAGTTAATAAAATAATGAAAAAACCAATACAAGTCCAGTTATTTTTCAGTGCCAAAAGCATGTAGGCATTTCATTTTTTAAGAGATTGGTCACGCGTGGTCACACATGAAACGTGGCTAGAATTTGAGTTTTATTAATTTACAGAATAAAAAATGGTGTCTATAAATCAGGACGGAAAATGAATGATCCATATCACGTGTTGGAAACCTCTCCCAGCGGCGGCAAAGTTTGCTCACCGAGCACACTCCATACTCCGCCACATTCTTCAAAAGCTCTGCAATACAACCTCGCCGCTGGTGTAACTAGGAAAGCCCTGACTTTTTTTTAGTTTGAGTGGAAATTGAATTTCAAAATACACGTTTCACTTCATTTCAACTTGGTTCAACAGCAAGGCGGTTAGATTGTATTTAAAAGTGTTTATTTATTATATGGAGTTTATGCTTTATTTGTATATTTTGTAATCTTTTTTATTTATGTTTTACTATTATTAAAAATGAAATTTGTATTTGATATGTAAAAGTCCAATCGGGAGTCAATAAATCAATAAAATAAATAAAATAAATAAAATAAATAAAATAAATAAAATAAATAAAATAAATAAAATAAATAAAATAAATAAAATAAATAAAATAAATAAAATAAATAAAATAAATAAAATAAATAAAATAAATAAAATAAATAAAATAAATAAAATAAATAAAATAAATAAAATAAATAAAATAAATAAAATAAATAAAATAAATAAAATAAATAAAATAAATAAAATAAATAAAATAAATAAAATAAATAAAATAAATAAAATAAATAAAATAAATAAAATAAATAAAATAAATAAAATAAATAAAATAAATAAAATAAATAAAATAAATAAAATAAATAAAATAAATAAAATAAATAAAATAAATAAAATAAATAAAATAAATAAAATAAATAAAATAAATAAAATAAATAAAATAAATAAAATAAATAAAATAAATAAAATAAATAAAATAAATAAAATAAATAAAATAAATAAAATAAATAAAATAAATGAAATAAATGAAATAAATGAAATAAATGAAATAAATGAAATAAATGAAATAAATGAAATAAATAAAATAAATAAAATAAATAAAATAAATAAAATAAATAAAATAAATAAATAAATAAAATAAATAAAATAAATAAAATAAATAAAATAAATAAAATAATTAAAATAAATAAAATAAATAGAATAAATAAAATAAATATTATAAAAATAAAAAAATAAAAAATAAAATAAGTTAGGTCTACCTCAACCAATTTCTCCCGATCCCACCATTGGCCACCAAGAACTAGACAAACCTCACCCCATGGTTGATGATGAATTCAAATTAAATCATTAATCCTTGTTACTTCCTAATCTTTATTTCATTTTTATTGAATACTAGCGAGCATGCGTTGCATCCCGGTATGCGTTGCAATGCAACTTAATAAAGAAATTGTTTCTCCGGAAGTGTCATTTCTCATTCATCCCATTCCTCTTCCGCCTCCCCTCCTCCTCCCGCGAACCCTTCCCCTCAAGCATTCCCACTCCGCCTTCTCCGCCTTCACTCTCCCCACTCCCCTCTCCCGCTTTCACCGTCCCGCGAATCTCCTGCCACGTTTCGCTTTCCCCTCCCACGTTCTATACACTCAGTCCCGGTAAATTCAGCTTACAAACAGCTCGCGTGCCGCTAATCCAATTTTCTAATACAAATTTCATAATGCCAGACCTCATCAATAAATACAAAAACTTCGCGGGCGTGCTCACAACAACTCAACAAAGATTCGTCGCAATCGGGTGAATAGTTAAGAAAATAATTTCATAAGGCCAGAGCTCGCCACCATAAATATAGATACCATCGCGGGCACGCGAACATCAAATCCCCAAAGTTTCATCGCAATCGGATGAATAGTTTAGAAACACACAACCAAAAATTAAACAAGCAAGCAAGCAAACATATATTGTGCCTTCCACAGTACCAAATAATGAAAAATTTATAGAACAATTTTTTTTTTAATTACTTCAAATTCAAAAATATAATAATTTGTATAATTAAAATCTAAATATAATTTCGCTAAGTGAGAAAAAAATTAATTAAGTAAATCCATTGATGCTGTTTCTTACTATCGTGGTATGAAAGCACAACTCGATGAAATTTGCAGGAAAACACTTCTTGTTATTCTTTAACACAATTTATTAAATAAAAATACAATAGTGGTGACAATAGTGATCTCCAAGACCCCACCAAACTGACAAATATCGAAGGCTTTATTTCCCTCGATATCTCAACACTCTACTGAAGACAGGCACCCATGTACCCCTCAGATCGAGATTGATTACAACACTCTACTGGAGATAGGCACCCATATGTACCTCCCAGCTCGAGATTGTTAAATAACTCCGAAGGTACAACATGTACCTTCCCGTTTCACCGTCAAAACAATACTCTCAACACTCTACTGAAGACAGGCACCCATGTACCCCTCAGATCGAGATTGATTGAAACACTCTACTGGAGATAGGCACCTATATGTACCCCCTATGCTCGAGTTTGATTAAATAACTCCGAAGGTACAACATGTACCTTCCCGTTTCACCGTCAAAACAATACTGACCCTACATATCAACATCGCTATTATTTAAAGTAATCTTACAGAAACATGGTACATAAAAAAATGGTGAGAAAATAATATTTTAGCAGTTCCCACACTAATTTTAAAATCTAACATACAGACAATAATAAAACAATTACCTAAAAGTCGGCCCTAGAGGCCTACCAATAAAAATACATCTTAATATTACAGGGATTAACAAATATTGCAGATTTTATTACTATTTCCACTTAGGGCTAACGCCGGCGGTGAATTTATCCTTGAGGGCGTTATAAACTGCCGCCAGCAAACACTTTTCCTAGGGTATGTCATAAACATAAGTAAGTGTTATTTGAGGGTACTTATTCAAAGTACCGACTTTACAAATAATAAAAGAATTTGTCCCAAATTTGCAAGGGAATGCATTTATACGATACCAGCCATATTATTCAAGGTTTGGACCTTATTCATGAAACCGTGAGATAATATTTTGTTTGCACATTTTAAAAGGAGAAACTACGCGTAACTTAAATGACTAAAATAATGAATATTACAAATGATATTATTTTACAGACTAAATGTATATTATCGCATTCTCGAATAAACAGATGCTAAAATATTATGAAGCAGGAAGCTCCTTGTATTTCCCTTTACTAACAACTTCAGTTGAGCTCCTGCATCATGAAAGCACAGCTTTTTCTGTATGTTATTAATAATACTTTACCGCAACTATTTGTAACTAACAACACAATGAGCTAAGCTATGGAGCTTTTACAAACTGAGCCGGGGAGATACCTCCAGTCCCACTATAAAATAAATTAATTAAGCAGTTATAATAAACTATATTGAAAAGGTAATTTTAACATTTACACCTAGTAATAATAAAACCGTAATGGTTGATCTTGTATTTTGTAAACCAAAGCTCCCATCCTTAACCGGTATACAGCCTACAGGCTGTTAAGTTGGCTGCTTCTCAGCCGGTAAGTGGTCCGATCCGGGAAAGGTTCAACCACCCTCCCCCCCAAGGGAGCCGGGAATAAAAGAAACAGCACAACAAAGCTGCCCTTACTTAACTTAAGTGTGTCGTATTACATCCCCTTCGATTGCCACCGGGAATTATTACCCATCAATGTTTTTTGAATTGATTTTATTTCCAGATAAAGTGTTAAAAGTCTTTGTTGAAAACATGGCAATTTTACAGAATATTAAATTTATATAACGTTGTTTATAAGGTTACATACCTATGTACATTTTTTTATCTGAATACCTTCACAAGAATTCTAACTGCTCTCGTCTGAAGCCGGTGAGACTATGGCATCCCCAATTGGGGTAGGTTGTGGGGCTGAAAGTAGCAGGGAAGGGACGGAGATGGGGTAGAGGAAAGTACCGGCCTATTCAGATCTGATCACACACGGCTAAAGCGATTTCAAGTTTCAATTCTGTAAGGTGGTCTAACATCAGGGCGGTACTAAAGTATCTTCCACTCTGGAACGTGTTGTAAATACGCTGTATATTATTATCTTTCACTCTGCAACGTGTTGCAAATACGCTGTGTATTATTATCTGCCGGGAGTTGAACCCGCGCCCTCCGGATTGCCAGTGGAGAACCTTGCTTCTCGACCATGGAGGCCGTCGTTTTTATTATCAGTTATCAGTAAAGTCTTTTAGTTTGTATTTATAATATATCTGTTATGTTGGTACTAGTAAAAACACCACGTGCTGAGAGTTGGTAAGTCTGACACGCCACTTGTTGTGCAATTTTGAACTTGTTAACAGTGTGAATAAACGTCTTATAATTGAAATCGGCTTTCTGTTTATACGATCAAACCCCAGGCATTATAGTATTAAACACAAAACATTGATATAAACTGGTAAAATGTCTTATTTCTTCAAAATTCGCAAATTCACTTTGTGGCGTCATTATTAATTTAATGAAAACAAATCACTTTGTTTACACCACTATTTAATTAACATGTTGATATTGTTAATTAAATAGTAGTGTACACAAAGTTATTTGTTTTCATTAAAATGGTAAAATGTCGTTTATTTTTGTTTTACCATGCCAAATTTGTTCTTATTTATTTGTGGGAACTGCCGAAGCACCTTTAAAATTTATTGTAACGATCGTTGAAAGATTTGGTTGCTTTTTGATTTGGTTGAATAACTTTAACCTAGATAATTAAAAACCTGCAAAACGTATATTCATAATTGTATTACCAACGTTTTACGCTTATTTTGATGGTAAAGGGTATGAGGAATTCAAATACTATCAGGTTATTTGTAACCTGCAATTATTTTGTCTTTCTATAAAATAAACAAAACAAAAACTGGAAAGTGTAAAAAACCCGAAAACACGAGTCTCTCTTCGTCCAAACCATTAAACACTGAAAACATCAAAACAATCAGTAAAAATATATTCATAAAACAACTTAAAAATTTAATACTTACCCCTCCCATTATTAACGTTTTTTAGATTTTTGTACTAACATTGAGAAAAAATATAATATATATTTTTTTAAATAATAAAATCCAACAATAACTTAGTTTAAGGGGTTATATGCAGTTAGGGGGCCCAAAAAAGCGATTTTTCAAGATTTTTTCTGAGAATACTTTTATATTTATGAATGTAAAAATGTATACACAAATTTTGGTAACTTTTAACTGTATTTTAACATTTTTGTATTTGTGAAAATAGTAATTTTGAAAGCTGCTATAGCTAATCTCCAGAAGCTCCTTCCAAAAAAGGCATCTTGTGGGACCAACATATCTTTTTTTTTACATGAGCTCCACTCAGGCCCTGAGGAAAATAATTTCCCACAGAGCCTGTGTCATCTTTGGGGATGCTGTGTGGAGGGTTTTTTTTTTAGGAAAGGAAGGGGAAAGGAGTTTAAGGGGTGGATAGGAAGGAAAGGGGTTTAAGGGGTAGGTTGGAATCTGGGGTTCAGTGTATCCTGGTCATCCACCTTCGAGACCTAGACAAACTTCACTCCATAAACCCGGGCACCCCTGCTAAATCACCAAACGTAGCGAACAACTTGGGGTGACCTATGGCAAAGGTGTTGGTTATCCAATAAAGGTTCCCGGGGCGGCGGTACCCATTCCCGCCTCCCAAATTGAATTCTATACCGCATCATTTAAAATAAAAAATAAAACCAAACGGATTTCGTTGAAGTAATGTATAATCTTCTAATTGATCCGGTAAAAAATGGCGGCTTCTCAAAAAGAAAATCTATTTTTGAACCAAATTTTGGCCTTTAATTGTTTAAAAAAAGGGTATTTATCGGTGAAACTGACCTTCGATTAATAACTAAAAAATATACTTAAAAAGCTTGCGTTTAAATTTGAGACTGATCGGTTCAGCCGTTTCTGAGACATCATGGTCACTGACTTTAAAAACACTGTTTTGAGAAAAACGCGTTTAAGGTTTGCCTCCTACTTTTAAATGGTCTGACACGTCTTTACAAATATGCGCGTAACTTCAAAAATAATCACCGGATTGATTTCAAATTTTCTGTGTGTATACTTAAATATATGTACATTACGAAAATGAAATTTAAAAAAATCAATTACTTTAAAATTCTAACTGTATGTAACCTCTTAAAACCTCTAAATATATTTTATGAATTAAAACCGACGTGTTTCGCTTATCAGGATAAAATATAAACGGTTATCGGACAACTCGGAATGAAACCAACTCAGAACCATCTCAGAAAAGTCACTTAGAGTGATAAAAAATATATATTTAAAAAAAATGGTTAAATAGGTTACGTTAGATTAGGGTTATCGGCTAATTTAAAATTATTTTTTCATAGCTTTTAATGACTTTTCAAGGAGGTGTTGAGTTGACTTTATTCTTAGTTGGCATGGAACCAATACAAACAAATGATGCTTACGTTAAGTGTCGTAATAAATTAAATTAACAAATTAATTGTTTTATTTCATTAATGTGTCGAACCAAAGAGAGCGCTTTCTACAAAATAAGAACATTACTATACTACTTCAAAACAAGTTTTGGTTTCAAGTGTTCATCAAATAAATCTCTTTCTTTCGATGTTTCCTGACCAACGGCTAATGTAGTGCTCTTTGCATTATTATTTTCAGGTAATAACTTCTTGTAAAACAAAATACAAGATACTAAACTCGATTATATATCATGTTATGGCTTGAGAAGACGCCAGAGCGAGAAATTTTCTACTCTTTCTGGACCCTTTTCCAGGATTGTGATACGGTGAAAGTTTTATTCTTAAATGTGAAGCGATGAGACTCGCCGCGGGTAGCGTAGAAAGACGAGAGCAGGAGAACGGAAAGTAGAAAGAGGTTTCTAGGGAATGAAATGGCAATTGTATAATGGGGAGGAGAAGGGAGGATAGGAAGGAAGTCTAAGATATAAGAAATGGCCATATTTCCGTTTCATTATCCCCGTTTTATTCGCACAGTCAAATATGTCAGACGTGTCAATAGTGATTCTATTCAATTAGACTTACGAATGCCATTTTTACTTATCCACGTAATATTTTATCGGAAGGGAAAAAGGTTTTTCATGAAAAAACGAATGATTTATATTTACTTCAGATTCATAATGGAAGATATACGTAAAGATCAATCAACTTATTTATACAAGTATTTACTTAAACGTTAGGAAGTACCAACTTATCTTTATTGTATAAAAATATTTATTTAAAGGCACATCGGATTGGCCAATGTTTAATATTCGTAGAAAAAAGAACGGACATTTTTACCCAACATGTTTATCATCCGTTTTCTATTTCTTTTAGGAATCTAAGTATCGTTTTATGCTTCCAATATTTTTATTATCGCAGAGAACTTAAGCCGCCGCTACCCGAATTTCTACCGATTTCTTACACATCTCCATTAAATATTTTAAATTTTTAAGCTCTTAAAAAAATATATGTTTTTTTTAAGATAATATCAGATACGTTCCACGCCGAAACGCAAATTTTATGAAATTCCCTCGATAGAAAAAAATCGCAAAGTATGCTCCAAAAATTACTTAAAACAAGTCTATTTCTATTATTTTACAATTTATATTTGTGAAAAAATTCACAATGTTTCAAAAATCTCGTGAAAGATACCTTCCACGAGATTTTTGCTCTATTTTAAACGAGTCATGTTTTATTAAGCATTTTTGCATCAATTTTGTCATTGAAAATATTGGCGCGCTCTGTCTAACATTCGTTATTACATATCTCTCCATCTTCTTCTTTTTGGGCCGGGAAGCGCCGTCTTAAGAGGAATATAAACGCTAGAAATATTTCGATTCTCATGCCTTAAAAATTTAAAATCGAGGTTTTTATCTATTTTTATTTATTTTATAAGAATGAAAAAAGTTAGAACATACAAAACCTCAAAAATGGTCTTAGCCATAAGGGGGTCTTTTAAAAAAATTGTTTCTCCTCATAGTTAAGTCATGCAAAAACATATTTTTTTAGTGGTCTACGCTTATATATTTTGTTATGTAATTAATAATTTTTTTGTAATTTCAATGCATAGAAAAGCTAGTAAAAGCTTCAAATTATCCGTAACATATATTTTGATGTTCATAATGTAAACCAATTCGTCGTAAAGATTAATTTAAATAGTATCTAAATAGGGTTTGACACATAGCTTCATCTTAAAATAAATTTAATATTTTCGAGCGTTCGCTATACCATAATAAAACTGAAATATTTAAATATTTGTGTTTTTACATGTGATTTGTACGCACAAGAGTCCCAACCCGTCTGTCTAGTCCCGTCCCAGTGAGACTATGGTATTCTCAATTGGGATTGAGAGACCAGATTGAAAAGAGGAAGTTCCTAGTTATTCAGTCATCAAACACGGTGAAAATAACGTTACAATTCTGAAATCCACAGAACTAAAATAAAATATAAATTCATCCATTCTAATTAATTCCTTTTGTTACTTTTCATACAATTGAAAAAAATTGTGAAATAAAAGGTGTTCGCACGTGTATTGTACATTTACACATAATAGGTGGCTACTAATCTCCGTCCAGTCCGTTATTGTAACGGATCTAACGCCCTAACGACCGTTATGACACAGCCTGCGGGTGGCCGTAAGCCGCTATCAACCGCTGCCTAAAAATCCTTTCTTTACATTACCAAACAAATGGCGTAGCCGGAAAAACTATACAGATATAGGTACTGGATAATAATGGCTGGGTATAATATCGTGTTACATAACTAATGCTTCTGATATTTATGAAAGATTTTTTTACACATTTTCTAAAAACATTATTGTGTAAAACAACTATCAACAAAAATTTATTTGATGTTTGATATTAAAATATAGAAGGGCGTCACTGTTGTTCAAATGGCAGTACTAAAAATATAATCATGGTGGTAATCTAAGGCCGTGTGACCTACATTGTTATTAAAAATTAAAAAGGCATTAAAGTGAAAAAAATATTTTTTTATTGCCATAAAGATTTCCACTGATCTCAAAATTAGAATTGCGTATAGGTATATTATTATCATACCTTTGCAATTTTTTGTTGACATAATGAAGAATAACGATATTATTATTATTTTTTTTTTATTTATATGTTTATCTTAAAAATGGTACATATAAAGTAGTACTGATCTTCCATTAAAAGCATTTGCTTGTGGATGGAAGAAGAGTTTACAATTTATTTATACATTTAAACAGTCACAACATTATTATTATTCAACAGTATAATAAAATATAAAGCACAGTTTAGAAATTGCTCACATTATTTATTTATTTATTTATTTATTTATAAATAAACGCCCTTTTTCGGGGCTTTTACATATATTGCATAGAAAAAACATTTTATTGTACATAACTGAACTGCCTCAATAACAATATTTTAAATTTATTCAAAGATAAATTGAAGATGTCCACTGACTTGGTATAATTGTTTCCCTCCATTAGTATTCTGGGCAAAGAGGAATACATATGGTAGTTAGTCCCAGAATTTCTGCACTGAAATAAATCATGGCAACTAAAGGGTAAAAAAAATTTTCTGCACTGAAGTAAATTATGGCAACTAAAGGGTAAAAAAAATTTTTGGAGTAAAATCCACGCTTCATTCAAAAATATATATATATATTTTTTTTACAGTTAATACCGCACAAGAGTCCCAACTGCTCCCGTCTGGAGCCAGTGAGACTATGGCATCCCCAATCGAGATATGTTGTGAGGCTGAAGGTAGTGGGGAGGGGAAGGAGATAGGGAAGAGGAAGTACCTGGCTATTCAGATCTGGTCACTAAACACGGCTAAAGCCATTTCAAGCAACGTTTCAATTCTGAATGGTGGTCTTACACCAGGGCGATACTGATAGTATCTTCCACTCTGGAACGTGCCGCAAATATACTTTATATTATTTTAAATGAATAAATTGTGAAATAACACAAATTAATCAAATAAAATTTATTTGCGCACGCCGGGTTCGAACCCGCGACCTTCGGATTGTGAGTCGAGAGTCTTGCCTCGGAACCACGGAGGCCGTCAAAAATATAAAACGCCTTAGCGATCGAATTTTCCAGCGATTTAATTTCGGGCTTATTTTACTTGAAAAAGAAAGCTCAAATCAAAAAAGGTTATACACAAAATCGTCCCCAAATGTAATGTAGTCTCGCCGGTTTGCCGCTTGAACTACGAATTCCCAGACACCGTGTATGTAAAATAAATCCTAACCGTTTTATTAACTTTTTTTTTTCAAAAACTTTATTCGTCTTTTACACAATAAATACAAATAAGAAAAGCAACGAAATCTTTTGGAGAATTTGTAAACCATTTTTTTTTAATATTTCATTTTGTAAAAGTTCTACGTGTTGTTTGAATTCGTGTATCAAATTGATTTCGTGCTCCGACGGTGGTGAAAAAAAAACGCTTTTGTTGGCGATTTAATGGCACGTGTAATCGTAAAAGAACCAACATTCACAAGCAAAATAAAGGTAAATTCTTCAATTGAATATTACGTTTAAATTAGTGAAGGTTTTGTTTATATGGTAAATATTTTTTAATGCCTATTTAACGAAGCGTGTTCACACAAATCATCAATTAAAAATATTCTTATTCCAGTGCCCTCGACCCCATCATTAAAGCACAAAAACTTATCATAAAAATTATTCTTAAACTGCCTCTTACTACCAGCACTGATACGATCTTCAATACTTTCAACGTTATGGACATTAAACAACTCTACGCAAGATCCATATTAGTTAATTTACACAAAAACAACAAAACATCATACAAAACAACACAAACAACGCACAATACCCGAGCCAAAAACAAAGAACTTCTCCAAACTCCTTTTTCCAAAACTACCTTTGGACAAAGACACTTCAAATACATAGCTTGCAAACTATACAATACACTACCAGCTACAATCAGACATACTGAATCCTTGACTAAATTCAAACAAGACGTAAAGAAATGGATTGTTAGTATTGGACGCCACACTACTGCAAACATCTGTAAAGTAAATCATTAATAGACAGTAAACAATTTGCATACGACCTAATCCATGTAAAATAACTTAAAAATAGAATCATGTCAAATTAATTAATCAATCCCATAAATAGATTTGACAGGATTTACTATACATCATCATTTACTGTACATCATCTCTTCCTACATTTACATAACTCTCTTTAAAGTGAACCCACACTTCCAATCACCTTTCCATTTTTATAGTACTCAATTGAATTTGTATGTTACTTAAAATATTCTTGTAATTTTAAATATGTACCTCTAAGCCTGTCTCAACACAGGTAAATCCTAGTGAGACAGGCATCAATTAAACCCTATGTAAAACCCTATGTTTATAGATTAATAAAAAAAAAAATAAAAAAAATCGTTTCACAGAAGAAATAAATAATAATGGCTTGAAACAGATCACACACATTTAATAAAAACACAGGCGTCGCTTTACTATTTAGAAATGGAATACGGATCACACTGGATAACTTAGAAGCTAAGATAGATAACTTAGGTTATTCCCTATTGACAAAACTATCTTCCCAATCCTCCAATCCTACAACTACCCTTAATCCTATCTTCTACTCTGCGGCTGAGCCCATTTTTTGCATTCCAGTTTGAAAGCGTAATATATAAATCTAAATATATATTTTTTATTTAGATTTTAGTAGATTATTATACTGCTCTAAAGAAGCTACGGTTGTGGCGAAACACGGTCGTTATTAAGTAGGTCAATAAAAATAAATTTTAGTGTTGTTTACTAATTTATTGATTTATTTGAAATTACTTAAATAATTATAATAATTGGATATTTTGTGGAGCGCCGTTTTTGTGAAAAATCACCTCAAGGACGTATAATATCACATCATAAAGTATATGCTTCATTTTTTTTTTCATGGGCTCCACGCAGGAGGCCCGGAGGAAAATAATTTCCTTCATGGCCTATATCATCTTGGGGGTTGCTGTATGGAGGATCTTTTTAAGGAAAAGGAAGAGAGGAGAGTTCTGGTAAGGAAAAGGGTTTAAAGGGTGGGCAGGAATCTCGGGTTCAGTGTGTCCTGGTCATCCGCCACCAAGACCTAAATAAACCTTACCCCATGAACCCGGGCACCCCTGTTAAATCACCAAACGTAGCGAACCATTTGGAGTGGCCTATGGCAGAGGTGTTGGTTATCCAATAAAGGTTTCAGGGGCGGCGGTACCCATTCCCGCCTCCCAAATTGAAAAAATCATTTGAACAAATAAAAAAATAACTTTCCCTGTTTAAAAAGCTAGAATTCCTGGTATATAAAGAGAAAAAAGCAATGAAATTCGCTTTGTTATCAGAAAAGGCCACACACATACAATCGGCAGAATGAAACTGCCCCAATAAAAATGTATGAGAGAAAACAAGATATATTTTTCAAACCCCGTTTGACCCTTAATAATAATAACACTTGACAAATTATTTAACACCATTTTCATGAAATATCGCGTGAGGCACACTATTTCTAATGCTAGAAAATAACTTATATTACAACTCTGTTATTAATAAGGAACTCCAGTGAAAAATATTATGGCTTTAAAAAAATATGTTCAAATAGACCAATATACGCTGATTCTGAATATATAAGTTTTATTACATAATATTTAAGGTAGAATTTAAAAAAAAAATATTAAAAAGTCCATTTTAAAACGTGTCATTAAAACACCTTATTGCTGGATTTTGGCGGCGTGACGTCACCGCGCCGCGTCACCTGGGTCAAAGTTGTATAGAAATCAATAGAAATGAAGACGCAAGCCGTTCGGCATTCCGTGTTATTGGTTTATAGAGAATTGGACATATAATAGTTTTTGTTTTTATTGAAACATTATTTAGCCCTAAATAATTCAGTATCAAAAATAAAGTATCTCTATTAGTTTATCTATATTATTTAAAATATTCAAAAACTTTAACTACACAAAAAACGATCGTATTGCCCAGTAATGTCTATGAAAACGCTCCAATGCTGAAATTCAAAATGGCGGGAGTCGAACAGCTGATTCCAGTTCCCTACAAGATTCAAGAGTCATGATGACGTCACACTAGATTCGGTGGTTTTCGGGGGATCTTGAAAAATTAAAACTTTGACATTTATTTTAACTATTAAAACTAACTATAAAAATAAAAATAAATATGCAGTTATTTAAGTTAGAAGGTCATTATTCATAAAATAAAATTAAAAAAATTGGACTGGAATTCTCTATTATAAGTACTAAAATAAATTTGCTATTGACAAAGCTTTAGAAATTCGTTAAATTTCTGGTAAATACTTACGTTCAGATGTTGCTGACCCGTACTAAGGTTAAGATTGGTTAGCTATAATATTAAGAATCCAAATTATAACATTAAACGAGTCCTCAAAAAAATCATCAAAACTCATTTCACGATGCTGTGTTTGCTTCCCACAAATTACTCTATTTTAAAAGCGAATGAATTTTACGCACACTCAACATTTCAAAAAATGGATCAAAGAACCAACACAACGAAAAATTGAAGAGGGCTTCTAGTAATCGATGTGTGGTAACTATAGATTAGCCCTCTTATATCTAATTTCATTCTAAAAATAACACAACTTAACCGCTGGAGCGACCACGTGAAATAAATAAATTTGAATCGATTGCTCGAGAATTCCAAAAGATCATTATTTCAATTTTTCGCCAACATTAAAAAAATCGTACCTTCGAATTTTAACATGGAGACATAAAAACTTATAATATTGCTATATAGCCAATGAATTAACCTTTATTTAACCGTTTATCTCATATTTGTAGGATTTATAAAAAAAAATATTAAAAAATCATAAAGTTTATAACAGCGCAGATCCTGTGTGTTTGTTACTTTGAAACTTCGCAAGAGGTACTTATTCGAGTCAACATAGTGTATTTTCGTTTTCTGTATGTTGTCTGTGGTATACTTGATAATGAAAGGTCCATATCTATGGAAAAAGAACTTAATTTTAACCGTGAACAGCTGATCAGAAATTCTGCATGAAAAAAATATTTAAAAAATTTATCTTTAACGTCGTTCTCAAATAGTCTACGAAGTTCGGAGTTGTGACATCTATGGTAATAATAGATATAGCATTTCAATATTTTCATTTTAAAATAAATGGCTGGCCATGGAAATAATAAAAATAATTACAATAAATGTTTTACGAATGGTAGGAAAATGTGGTCCAATTGTGGACTGCTATCAATCGGAGAAAAATAGAAGTGGTCCATTTTCGACCATAATCGCTCCAGTGGCTAAGAACAATTTCATAATACTATTTCCCATCATGAACTTATTGTTACATGCTTCTAAAAACGTACGCCAGTGAAGATTGTTAATTTTGTGACAAAAGTGTTGTCGTAATTTTTTGCGTAATACAGTTGTTGTGCTAGAAATAAAAGTAAGATTTTTATCAAGTGATAATTAGCTTCGAAGCTATTTATAAAGTACCTATCTTTATTTTTTAATAATAAAATAGCTGATTAAATAATTAATGAAAACATCCTAAAATATTTCTAACTGTTTCAAATTCGTGTTTCAAAAATAATCTTCAAAATGAACTTATTGGAAAAATATATAAAGCGATGCTTCTTCCGATATTTAGACTGCAAGAAAATGTTCTTTACTTTTGATACATATTTTCCTCAACCTATTTGTTATATTTTGGATTTAAAGTTCATAAGCCCTGTCGAAATAATACTTGGTCAATTCTTCTAGTAAATACGACATATTGTCCATATGCATATTTAGATTCCATTACAGTTGATCCCCCAACAGTTGACCCCCTTGCACCCTTAGATGCAATACGCCGTCGGTTTAGAGACGTACACACAATAAGACAGTCCCGAAGAGAAGATGAACCGCCGAATAACAAAAATATAAACCCTACTTATAGTACACTTTCGGCCCGTTCCAGAGTGGAAGACAATCTAAATATCGCCACTTAGTAAGACCACTGTTCAGAATTGAGACATTGTTTGAAATGGCTTTAGTCGTGTTTGGTGACCAGAACTGAATAGCCAGGTATTTCCCACCTTCCTCTTCCCCATCTCCTCCCCCCCCTGAATTGGGGATGTCATAGTCTCACTGGCTCCAGACGGGAACAGTTGGGACTCTTATGATATTTAAAAATGATAAATTCATATCATTATGGTATTCATATAAAAAAATAGAAAAATACTTTCATTTAAACGCATCAAGGGTAAAACTACTTGTCTACACATTGTATTCACCAGCGTTAAGTACATAAAATCGATTCTTTTAAATAAATTCCTTATTATTATCATACCAAATTATTATTAAAAGTCGATTGTAGGATTGAATTTGGTAAATAATGCACAAAATGTTATAATTTTTTAATCATTATTATTTCGGGGGGGGGGGGGGGGGGCAACTGTCGGGTCACCACAAATATATCATCAGTAAATAAATAAATAGTTATTATTTATTATTTTTACTTTATGAGTAAAACCTCAAACTGTAATATTTAATTAAATGAAGACATTATGAGCGAAACTCAATCGAAAATCTGGAAACAGAAAAATCAGAAAAAGATATTGGCACCTCTGGGACTCGAACCCAGGACCTCCCTACTTTCCGGGTCGGGCGCTCTTATCCATTGAATTGGATATCGACACCTTAGCTCAGTGGATAAGAGCGCCCGACCCGGAAAGTAGGGAGGTCCTGGGTTCGAGTCCCAGAGGTGCCAATATCTTTTTCTGATTTTTCTGTTTCCAGATTTTCGATTGAGTTTCGCTCATAATGTCTTCATTTAATTAAATAAATAGTTAGTTAATCTCAAATCACCAATCGTTTCACAATCATACATTTTCGGAAATGTTACAACATATCAGACGAACGTATAAGTTCATGTTCATATTAAATTTTACCGACACTTTTCAAAACTTTGTTTGAGTTTCACTCCGTATACCTCATTATTCAAGCTAAACTAATTATGTGTGTAAACATACAGTGAAATGTAGAAGTACACGTGTGGCGCAAGTAAATGCAAATGAATGGTGCAACGTAAATGTAAATGAATGGTGCATCGTAGATGTAAATACACGTTTTAGTCATAGCGATGCCAGCGGTAGGTAAACTTTATATGTAATGGCATAGTGCTGGGCGGGCCTGCGGCAGATTGGAGAGCGCTGTGCACTGTACAGAATCCACTGAAGAAATGCACCGATAGAAATGTGTGATGGGCATGTCTCGTGTGCCCAAATTTAGCCCCCCCTCTCTACAAACACTTCTTCAAGGGTATTCTTGGAAAACCGGCTAAGGGACGCGGGTGTTTGGGCACGTTGCGGCCAGGCCGCTCGCCCGCTCATTCTCGCCGGGACTGCCCCGCGATAGTGGGACAAACTGCCCCGATATCTTTCTTTTTACATATTTTCTTTGGTTTTAATCATACTTACACCTGTAAATATTTTCTTTTTCTTTTTATTTCACTATAACTAGATGCTTAACTAACAGGCAAACACATCTATAATATGTCTTTATCTTGATAATTACTGCAAATATAAGTATGCATACATTTTCCCTTCTTACTAACAATCATGCATGCAGGAACATTGGAGGGTCTCGATTCGTTTAAAAATAAATGTAGCTTTCTTTTTACAAAAAAAAATTTTGAGTCCTGACGTGTGCGGCTAAGGAGGTTAAACAATCAGTTTCCTCACACAGCCGTTAGGAAAGTGGTGAGTCCCTTCCAATGCCCAAATTTAACTCAATTATCACTTTAAAAATAGGGTAAATTCCTATGTACATTCATCTGATTTCGAAAAACCCTGTGTAAAGCCCGGAAGAGGGCTGAATTTTCAGCTAGTATCCGTGTATAAAGAAAGGTGTCTGTGCGGCGTAGCTTTGTTTTTTTACAATAATCTAGTGTCATTCCAAGATTGATGAAATGCTTGACCTTCAAAACACGAGGAAGATTGTTATGTAAGGTTTCGAAAATCAACCACCATCTCCTATTTCCACCCCTTACAGCACAATAAAACCCGGACACATGCTTCAGCTGGCATAGGTACAATAAATTTCGTTGGTTTGTATGAGCCTAGGAGTTGAAAGACTTTAATTCAACTATTCCACCTACCGAGATACTGCAGCACTTTGGAAATATTTCTTAAGATACACTCTTTTAGAGCACTTTTCAGCGCTGCCGCCGCACCGAGAGTAGACTACGCCTGTCAAAGAATACAATCATTACTACCACGGTTGTTTAGATATTGTTCTTTAAAGAATTATTGTCAATTGTGTATTTCATTGCACCAACGACTCAAACAATATGAAAATTATTCAATGGTATAATATATTATGAATAAGTTAATTAGGCGATTTAGTTTTCTTTCAAATCGGTATTAATCACCCTTCTAGGCTTACCCGTTCTGTGGCTGCATCCCACATTGTAGCTGGGAACATGAGCGGCAAATCAGGGATAGAACTGAACGTAATTATAAGAGGATTATGCCGCTTGATTCACTTGCCCCAACTTGCCCCAACATCCAAACTTTGCTTCTGCATGGAGTAATCTAGTTTTACCCAAATCACGGAAGTTATTTAATAACATTCGATGAAATATTTGCAATCTATCTAATATTATTTATTGTTTAAAACAATTTTTCAAAACTATTATTCATAGGAATCGGTATTGGAAACCATTTACGTACCTAAAGGTAAAAATCCGGTGTTACCCGAGGGAGGGGGGTTACTGGATATACCGTTATATAACGTTTCTCTTAAAATTTCTTTTTCCCTTTCCAATAACACTCAGATATTTGTTACTATTTTTAAACACATCTATTTGAATTGCGATTTTGTTTTCTTGGATGAATGAATGAAGTGGAATCTCAGAAGTGGAAATTAACACATCCGAACGAGCTGAAACTCGCACGTAGAATCGATGACAATGCATTCTATTATCTCTTGGTACATATTCATTCATATACACGTGGACATATGCGCTTTTCTAATCAAATTACAAATTTAAAAATTGGATTTGGCTCAATTGATTTCAGTCCCTGGTGAGAAAGGTTCAATCAGTGAAACCAAATAAATAACTTTGAAATTGTCTACTAGCCGATCCAAGAGATGGAGCAACTAAGTTGAAAAGTAAAAATAGACGTTTTAAAGTTAAAAAAAATCTTCACCCAGCTGTCAATCATTAAGTAACGCAAAACGTTAAAAAATCGTTACTCAATTATTGTATGTTATGCCTTTTCAGGTAGCTCTGCAATTGCAGCTAGGATTTTGTTTAAGGGGACCCGGTGGTCTAGAAATTTAAAAAAAAAGGTCAGGGCAGAAGCAGGTAAAAGGGCCAGGCGAAACTTCAAACTCATTTATTTCAAAACTGCTTTTCGAAAAATAAATTTTTTTTTCAATAAGTCAAAAGTTTAATCTTTAAAAATATTGCAATGATGTTTACGATATTTAAAGTTCTACAGCCCATTTAGCAGGTCAGGGCAGAAGCAGGTAAAAGGGCCGGGTGAAACTTCATACTCATTTATTTAAGAACTACTTTTTTCTGCATGGTGTGAGGCAAAAAAAAAACTAGTCGGCCGATTCGTCTCAAATTTTACTACTCCGTACCTATTGCAGAAACTAGAACAATTTTTTTACGTTGAATACTTATTTTTTTTACATACAAAATATAATGAAAAAACAGTCTGTTTTCTGTATTTAAATTTCAACAACGCGCCATTTTGTCAATTTTTTTTATTTATTTTTTATTCTAGTTCCTCCAATAACTACACTCATACTGATCATAAATATTTTTTTGTTTTTGTTTAAGGATAAGTGAAAGAGCCAAAACTGGACACACCATCAAGGTCCGTATTTATGAGGAGGGTAACTTCAGCGCAACTACTTAGAATTTTATTTTTTTTTAATAACAATATTTTTGTATACTATTAAAGTCATTTAATATATCTATACAGTTTGAATGGCATAGTTCACTGTTTTCATTAAAAAAAAATCCTAAAACTCGTCGAAAATATGGGGGCCAGACCACCGGGTCCCCTTAAGTAACGGGGACCCGCTGAGGGCAGGGGAGAGTAAGTTCACCGGAATTGATAACTTATTATTTATTATCTAAAAGTAGTAGCGGATTTTTTTTAATGCAGTTCGATTACCGATTACTTTTCCCTAGGATTACCTAAATTGTTGAGTGTGTTATATCGCACAAAACTCGTTTAGGGGATTGTATACCCCTCAGCGGTACGGGAAGGTTAAGAGTGTAAAAATAAATTACTCTTTTAAAATTTCATTTTAAAACATACTGATAGTACACACAGTACTACCTTCGCAAGGCGAAAATCGAATTGGCGAGTGTCAAATGGTTGTAAAAGTAGATACTCTTTCTTTATCAGGACAAAGTTAAATAAAAAAATATATCAGTTCTCACATAAGGGATATAAATAAAAAATGCGATATGAAATATTTAACGAAAGTACGGTAAATTGTAATAATTTACCTGCCTTTTACGAGCGCAAATTATAAAATTTTAAAGAAGTGTACAAATACGGCCCACGCGCCATTAATAATCCAAGTTTATTTTATTTTGCTACGCGTACTTTCCCAATTCTTTGGAAAATACATTCTTAACATGCGTGTTGGTTCAAACTTTTCACCGCCCAGCCGTTAACATATTTTGTTTCTGCGGAAAGTGAAAAGAAAAGTTATTTCGTTTACACATTCAGGAAAACCTTTATCGTGTGTTAACTTTCACGAGAGTATGACTAAGTACGTTGTGAATAGCTTCATCAAGAAACACTTCGCCAGCTTCCTCTATACTCATACACTTCTTTTACTTTCTTACCACTATTTAGTGTTCATGTATTACTCCTACAGCACTCAGTTCCCTCACACAATCCCGAAAGCTTACGCCGGTAAGAAGCCTCCCGTACAAAGGAGTTACCATAAGTATCGCTTTGAAATATATTAAAACCGATGTTATTTGAAGGTATTTTTGTGTTCCTCCAGGTTTTTCCCACTGTACCTTTTTGTGCAATCGATAGATAGGTTTAAAAAAAAAAGAAAATGTACAATCTCTTTGAACGAGAAATGAACCTAAAATTATTGTGAGAAGCAATTTTATGAAATGAAGCATCGAGTCTAGTGATATTTAATCAGGGCATTCCGAATTTCTTCCAATTCAAGACATATTTGTAAAAAATCACTTAACGACCGTTAAACGGTTTATTTGTTTCACACCGTGTAAAGATTGTACATATTAGTTTTTAAAAGATTAGGTACTAATAACGAAATGGAATTTTTTTGTTGGCCACTCTGGACTTCGGTGGATCTGCGCATGTGCAGTCCGATGAGTCAGCCATCTTTAAAATAGAAAATAACAGTTTTGACGTATGATATTTTGTTCCCCATTCATGCAATGTTTTTGTACCGTATTTTGCATTATAATTAACAATTCACTTTTATGTTAGTATAATTCAACATAATTACTAATATTTGTTATTTTTTTTTAGGTTATGTCCCTTAAATAATGTTTTGTTGATAATTTAGTTTTGCTAATGGCAGGTTTTAAGTTAGTTTTGAAAAATTATTTTTAAATGACTTTTCCGCTTGAGTTTAATAAAATTTCCTTGTAAGAAATGTTTTTTAATAACATAAATGTCTTAAGCGATTATAAATAAATACATTAATTCGAGAAATCAACGTTTATTTAGCGTTAAAACGAATACAAAAATTTTCTTTTCTTTCTTTCAGTTATTCTTAGGGAATTATTATAATATTTTTTTAATAATTTTTAATTGAATGAACGAAACAGAAAGTGAAGTGATCGTTTTATTGCAAATTCTTTAAATAAAAGGCTTGTATTTTTTAATTTTTAATTTTCCAAGCTTTTTTTCAACATTTTTACGTGTTTAAAACTGAAATATGGCAATTTGTAAACACTAAAGTATATTTCAAAAGCACAAATCTAAAAGGTAATTTTATCTAGTTTGTATATGGTATTTTTTTCCCACATCTTCAAAAATAAGAAATATATAGAAAATTCAAGTACCTACTTTAGAAAACTTCCGAAAACCGATGATGAATTATTTTTATTAACGGTGTATATGACAGATAAACAACCCCCTCTGGCTGTGTAAGCGGTGTACATATCTTTCAATGAACGGTTTTTTGTCATTTTTTAATTAGTAATATGTTCACACCCACGGCCGTTTATCAATAGAATAAAATTTTCACGGGGTGTTTTCGTAAGACTGGTAATGTTTTAAGTTTTTAAAAGATTAAATGTTATTTCTGAAAATGTATGTATTCAATAAGAAACGGTTATTTTATGAAATTCCCTCGATAGAAAAAAATCGCAATCTATTCTCCAAAAATAATTAAAAACACTTTTTTCTGTTTTTTAACAAGTTATAGGTATGAAAAAAACTATATTGTATCTTTAAATGCTACTTTAGACATTTGCCGAGAGAATTTCGCTCCGCGTTTTATTAAATATTTTCACAATTTTCGTTTAATTATAATAGTTTTTTTTTTAATATTAGCGTGCTCCCTCTAACATTTGTATTTACATAACTTCCTTTTCCAACCATTTTCTTCTTCTTTTTGAATGCTTACTACGGAGCCTTAATGGACATTTATTTGTTCACTTTGTGTAAAATAATAATAGATAGATTAAAAATAGCTCTTGGCGTGGAAGCTTCGATCAATGCGTAGAAGTAGTAATGAGTAGAATCGATCTGTTCGATTTAATATGTGCTCATATTCCGTTTGTGATATATGTTTGAAATGCCTTCTGTAATACTGAAATACCGAAAATATGCCATCTAGATATAAGCGAACATCTGAATGGCTCAATTATTGTGATATCGTTAGAATTGAACAATTTTCTCGATCGTGGCTTTCTCTTATGAATACGAAATATAATATCCAAGTTATGGCTTTGAATGCAATATGTGTTTAGAGTCTTTTCTGGCATTTTAAGTGCATATAAACCCCAGATAAAATGTAATACTTTTCTCTTTTTAAGTAGCGTTTCGGGAATTTATTTAAAGGAGCAGTGATAAGATAATAATGCGAAAACTCTATCTCTCAAAGTTTTAAAATAAACATTAATTCAAATACGAGTCCACGCCTCGGCATCCAAATGAATAAACTTTGGGGTTTAAGTTCTGTGACGATGAAAGCTTTTGGAGGAAAACTACCGTATCTATTAAGGTACTAAACATTAGATAAGTTTCACTATACTATCCTACCTACCACTGTTCAACCAATTTGATGTGCGGTATTTTCACAAACTATGAATGAACATTTAAAAGTATGTGGAAGATTTAATGTTTATTTTTTTAATTCTGATAATTGTACTAAAATGTGTGATTTCAATATTTTCAATTCATAATTATTGAATTGAAAAACAGCACACTCCGAAACGGTACCAACTGGCTACAACGTCATTATGACATAGAAATTGCTAATGTCTAGTAAGACGGCTATTACCAGCGTCGAACAACGTGATGTCACCGTGTGACGATACACCCTGCCTACGTGCACCAAATCGTGATAAATCTACCCTGGCTACGCTGTATAAAATATGTTGAGATTCTACCCCTATGTACGATCACGGAACCGAATGCGCTGTGTCGCGCCTACCCTCGTAGCTTCAATTTTCGTAGCTTTCTATCATGATGTACCTAGCCTATCATTTAGGGTATTTCTAGTCTAACTTTAAGTCATTCGCACTTTTTGCGAAGACCTCTTCTCTCTAACCTATTTTTCACACTTCTACATTACTCTGAGCTAATCTAACCCTATTGTTCGCAATCCCTGTGATAATTTCACACAGTAATCAAGATTTTTGAATTTTTGTTTACATTATCTCCGTATCCTGCGTTGTGTAATTTTTTGTTTTAGGATTTACACCCATACGCGTAATAAAACGCATACAAATGTAAAGAGTATAATGTATGGTTTTGTGGTAACTTTGGTTCTTTAGAGTAAGAGTGAAAGAATTCTAAATTAATTGATTTAAATATCTTCTAACGCGTTTGATAGACTAACCCCGTCCTAGATTTTGTCTATACCTGATATTCGTTTTGTTTATTTCCTTCCTAACACAGCTATATTAAAAATACAAATAAAAGAAAATAACAATGTTTTGTTTATAATAAACCATGTGTTTGCTGGATGTCCTACTGCCCTAGAATACGTGATTTTTCTAAAAGATTCTTAGATCAATCCGATTACGGAACAAATTATTAAAGTTTAAATATGAAAGTTAAATAGTTATGTGTATACTCGTCGTTGCAAATTCGAAGGCCGAAGTTAACAAACTAAGTCATGTTATGTCCGATGGGATTGACCTGACTCCTTGGATAGGTATTTATTTCATAACTCTCGCGCACAGCTATTAGTAAGTTATCATGCTGTTATTAAAACTTAAAACCGTTAGTCACCGACATGCTCTGTTCGCAAATTTTATAAATAAGTGTGACTGCTTGCTCTGCATTATCTCCAAGAACCTGTAAATAGTTTATTGATAAAAAAACTTACCAAAATTCTGCAAATTACCCTTTTGGTGTTTAAAAATTTTAATCGCATTCTTTAATATTAGATTTTTTTGATAAAAAAAAAATCGATACTATAAAAAATCTTTTACTTGGATATTTTAGACTATCTCTAAAACCTTCTCCTGCTATTGTTGAATTATAAAAACAATTCTATTTAAATTTTCACTTGAGTATTATTAGATTATGTTAAAACCCTTTGATCCTCTCCCTCTTTTAGTTTAAATCATTTTTAATCGCTCATAATAAATCCGTTATTTAATTTGTAATGAAAATTTGACCATCTTATTAAATCATCATCGCTTTCGAGCAATTCGTTATTATTATTTATTTATTTCACTGATGTTATTTTATTTGTTTTAAAACCAAAGTTTTAATTTTTTTAAATTTGACCATTTTATTAAATCACTATCGCTTTCGAGCAATTCGTTATTATTATGTATTTATTTCAGTGATGTTATTTTATTTGTTTTAAAACCAAAGTTTTAAATTGTTAAATATTTTGTTAAGGCACTTTAATTTATTTCAGTCTGACTTCTTAGTCGTAATCAAAACTTTATTTTAGATATAACATTCGAAAATTTATTATTATTAATTTTCCTTTGTAAACTCGTTACTCATCAGTTCGTAGTGAAATTAAATTATTTTTCAATTATATGTCGCGTATCTCATGATTATTATTCTCTCACTAATGTAAATTAAATTGTAGTAAATCGGATCTTTTTAATTATGATTTTTTTTTTATTTCTCAAAGTTGGAAGAAAAACACTGAATCTATGTGAGAAACTCTTGAATAAATTTTCTAAGTCCGAGACCAACAGTTCGCGATTCAATTCCGCGTCCGACCGTTCCGCCCATTGTACACCCACTGACGACAAGGGCCGGATTCCCTTTGTTCAAACTTGTTAAATCCCTTCCTATGTTTAAAATATTTTGAAATAAATCTTCATTATTTGAATTCTGTTTATATTAGAATTTTTACGTACTTGGTTATAATTCAATTTTAACGGCCGCACTGTCAAATATAATCGGTTTTTTCTAAAGTACTCTTCTATGTCTGATGTGTTAAACCAAACACGTACTTACGCCTTAATTTTTTTTGTTTTGATTAGACTAACGACGCCCAAAGAAACTCATGTTTCCAATGTCACTTATATAAACACTCTTCAGGGCCAATAAACATTCATTCCTTTGTCTTTGATTCTGTTTAAAATAAAGTTCGTTCAACTTTAATTCCTGTGGGAACGAAAATGAAGGTCGCCCATCGTGATAAAAGTTCACGTGTCTCTTGTTTTGATTATTAGCCGTTATTGGATGTACCTATAATTTAAACGATATTAAAAAAAAAAAATCTTCGCAAGCACTTTTGAACGTGAAAATATTTCTCCTCCGATAGCGTAGGTGTAGGTAGGCATTACGATTCATCACAACCGCCGTCGAATTTACAAATAAAAATGAACGTGGCGTTGTGGCGGTCAATTAAAAATTTATTCCATATCATAAAAATAAAATTAAAATATCTTAATTATCGTTATTTTTTCGAGAATTAAAAAACTATGAAAATACTGTATTATAATAAAATGATTTTTTAATGTTAGGTTTTAACCATTCACCCTTCAAGATTGTTTGAATCATAGATTTAGTAAGGAGAAAACGAACCACTTAATAATATTAAAATGTTGATCAAGAAAAAAAACATTATACACAATTTTTTTTTTGTGGGGTTATACAGTCAGTGTTCGAGCAATTTTATATGGGATTGGTTGGGTATTGCATTCGCGGACTTGATGGGTAGATATGTCAAAATCCTGAATTTATCCCACCTACCTAATCTTTCCCTCCTAAATGTCACCATAAAAATTGTTGCAAAAAGTACCAAACTTTGGAGAGGTGACAGTGTGATTTGCTGCTCAGTACAAAATAACATCTCAGACAGGGCGCATGTATTGTTATAAGAATATTGCGAATTTTAAACAGTGAGAAGTGTACACCAAAACTGGAGATCAGCGAGGCCCCATCTGCAACGGTGAGTCCTATTTTCCTTATTCCAATCTGGGCTTATCTAATTTTCCAAAAGCCCAGATCTGAACTATCGACTGACTATCCATCGGGTTTTGCGAGTGTATACTATCTAATCGTCCCGTATAACTTAGCGATTTCACGTAGTTTCGGGACTGGTCCTTCGAGGGCTGCATAGGCTTTGCTTTGCAGCATCTACCGCCAATTAACAGTGGAGTCGCAGTATCGCGACACCATTTTTGGTTCTTTCGAGTCGGATTACCAACGGGGTATTTAAAATTAATATATTTAACCTGCAAATAATTATTATTTGCTTTTCATACTTTGTTAAGTCATTTGTACTGACATACTTTTGTAATTATTGTTGCATTAAAATTCCTACATAGAATTAATCATGTCGACGAGTGATGGTACTCAGGCTCAGGATCTAGTTAAAATCAAATTACTAGAATCTAAGATTAATTTGATGCATAATCGTCTCAATGATTTATATGAGAAAGCGAAAATTATTGCAGATAGGGAGACAAGGAGTTCGGAGGAGTTCGTTAGACAAACGGTTAATTTGGCTACATATTATTCACAATTTAACACGTATTGTGATGAATTTCTTTTACTTCAATTGAAAAAGGATCCAAACTATAATATAAATTTAGATTTATGGAATAAATTCGAAAATAAGTACTGCTTTGTAGTTAGTATACGCGAAAGTATTGTGGCGAAGCAAGATTTAGGTGGTACGCAGAAATTAAATAAGTCACAATTTATTAAGCTTCCAGCGATTGATATGCCATCGTTCGATGGAAATCAAGAGAATTGGTCGGTATTTTATGAAGCATTTAAATTAAACATCCACTCTAATGAAAATTTGAATACGTCGCAAAAGATGCAATATTTGATAGGAAAACTTCAAGGAAAGGCATTATCGGTGTTTGCCGGAGTACTGCCGAATGAAAAAAATTATTTTGTAATCTGGAATGCTCTCGAAAAGAAATATCAAGACAAGCGCGTGCTAGGCACCTTTTATCTGAACAATATTTTGAATTTAAAATTATTGGCACCTTCTAACTCAAATGAGTTAAATAATTTTATTGAACGGTTTGCGTCTTCCATGTCTGCGCTCAAAGAATTAGGTATTGATGACCTAACCGACTTTATAATTTTACATATTGCACTGAAAAAATTAGATATGCAATTGGTGCAAAATTTCGAAATGTCCATACGGGAGAAAGATATACCTACATATACCGATTTAATAGAATATATTCGTTCGCATGTTAAAATTCTTGAACGAACCGGAGCAGAAAGTAAAGTTAATAATAATAAAAATAAGGTTTCGCATTCTTTCGCTGTGGTTGAACCGAAGTCGTTTGATAATAATCGTAGTAATAATAATAAATGCCGGAAATGCAATCGAAGCGATCATGTTGAATTGTTTAAATGTGAACAATTTAATGAGTTGAGGCCAAAGGCTCGCTTTCAGTTTGTAAAATTAAATAACTTATGTGTAAACTGTTTAAGCGATAAACACAAGACGGTAAAATGTTCATCTAAATCGGATTGTAGAATTTGTAAAAAACGTCACCATACTGCTTTGCATTTTGAGGGTACGGTGAACAACGAAAGTCATTCGAAAAACGAAGCTGTCACATTAATAACAAGGAATAAACATCATAATGATTTTACGGCGGGTAATTTAGCTACGAATGTACTATTGTCAACCGCGCAGTTATTCGCTTACGACATTAAAAATAATCAAGTAACCGTCAGGTGTTTAATTGATTGCGCCTCGCAACAAAATTTGATTAGTTTAAATACTTGTAATGAATTGAATCTTAAAATAATTCCTTTAAATAATTCAGTTATTAAAAGTGTTGGTTCAGTGGAGACACCAATTTTGGGGCATGTTGCATTAACAATTAAATCCCGTGTTTCAGAAGATAAATATAAAATAAGCCTATTAGTGGTCGAAAAAATCACGGACAAGCTCCCTACACAGTATGTTGACACAAAGTCATGTGAGCATTTACTTGGTTTAAATCTAGCCGATGAAAATTGGAACGTTCCATCCGATGTCGATATTTTATTAGGTGCTCAGTTATTTCCATATATTATGCTGGGAAATAAGGTTTTATCTAAACATAATACGAATGCACCACCCGCTATACAAACGGTATTCGGATATATTGTAATGGGTGAAATACCTAAGTGTACGCCGGACGTTTCGTGGACATTCGGCCCCATAACCAACGTGGATTTATGCAATGCGTTAACCAAATTTTGGACAATGGAAGACATGCCTATTAAGTCATTGATGAGTGCTGAAGACGCGGAATGTGAGAAAATGTACGTCGAGTCCGTCCAACGGGATGACTCGGGAAGGTATATTGTGTCTTTACCTTTTAAGATAGATCCTAATAATTTAGGAAATTCGCTCAGTGTCGCGCAACGCAGATATAAATATTTAGAACGGAAATTTAATACGTCACCAGAATTGCATCGGAGTTATAATGAAGTAATTTCTGAATATCTGGAAAAGGGATATATAAGGTATGAAGTTCCGTCTTCATCTAATATTGATGAGGGATATTTCATTCCTCACCATGCAGTTATTCGTAAAGATAAAGCAACAACTAAAACTCGTGTTGTATTGGACGCCAGTACAAAGACCAGTTCAGGGTTGTCACTTAATGATATTTTGTATACTGGTCCAAACTTGCAATCTAATTTATTTACACTTTTAATTAAATTTCGCTTATTCGCTATAGCATTGACCGCAGATGTTAAACAAATGTATTTACGTATAATGGTAACGGAAAGCCATCGTAAATATCAAAAAATTCTTTATAGATTTCACGAAGATGAAGAAATTGGAGTTTATCAATTTAATTCGCTAGCTTTTGGGTTAAATTGTTCACCGTTCCTTGCGATGCGAACTTTAAGAAAGCTAGCGAGCGATGAAAGAAATCGTCACCCGAAAGCCGCAGAAGTTGCAATTAATGATTTATATATGGACGATTTTGTATATTCTGTAAATACTATAAGTGAAGCCGTCACTTTGTCTACAGAATTAATGGCGATGTTCAAGTCTGGAGGATTTGAATTAGTTAAATGGTCGAGTAATTCTGCTCATTTGCTCGCTCAATTACCAGAGTCGCACCGTGCAACGATGGATTTCTCGGATAATTGTAGCATTTTAGGACTAAAATGGGATCCGATATCTGATTGTTTTCATTTTATGATATGTCCCACGGAGGAGAAAACTATATGTAAAAGATCAATTCTTTCCACAATAGCACGTTTATTTGATGTATTAGGTTTGGTTGCTCCGGTAATTTTATATGCCAAATTACTTTTACAAGAGCTGTGGTTAGAGAAAGTAGGATGGGATGAAGAACTACCCCAAAGTATTGTCAAACGATATGTCAAATTCAAGGAAGAATTACCGATGCTTTCTAATTTAAATTTACCTCGATATTTGGGAGTAAAAGAGGACTGCACGATAAATATTATCGCTTTTGCAGACGCGAGTACGAAAGCATACGGGTGCGTAGTATATCTTCATGTCACAGATAAGAGTGGCAACGCTACTATGAATTTGATATGTTCGAAATCCAAGGTAGCCCCTTTAAAAATAGTTTCGCTCGCTCGATTGGAATTATGTGCTGCGCTTATTTTATCTAGACTTGTTAAATCTATTATAGATACTTATAAAAATCGCGTTTTTATAAACGATATATTTGCTTTTTCAGATTCAAAAATAGCACTTTCTTGGATTCACTCATCCCCGCACAGATGGCAAACTTTTGTAGCTAATCGAGTTAGTGAAATTCAGGAAAATTTACCTGCGAAACATTTTTATCATATAGATGGAGTTACCAATCCTAGTGATTGTTTATCACGTGGACTATTGCCCGCTCAGCTAATTGATCATCCTCTTTGGTGGCACGGTCCACCCTGGGCTGCGAACCCAGTGTCCGAGTGGCCTGTCAAAAGCTTTTCCCCCTCAGCGCAGGAGGAGAATACTTTGGAATTGAAAAAGTCGCATACGTTCACGATAACGTCAATAGAGAATAATTCTCCAATATATAATCTTGCTTTAAAAATTTCTTCATGGCCAAAACTGCTAAGAATTGTCGTATATATTTTACGATTTACGCGGAAGTTATCGTGTTCAACAGTTATAAATTCCACGGAATTAAATATTGCTGAAATAAATGTATTAAAAGCTCTACAGAAAAAGTATTTTTATGCCGATATACAATTAATACAGAGGAAAAAATTATGTTCATCTTCGATTCGAAAATTAAACCCGTTCGTCGATCATAATGGATTGTTACGCATAGGTGGTAGATTAACAAACGCGAATATACCTTATGAAAACAAACATCCAGTACTTCTGCCAAGACAGGATCATATTGTCGATATAATTATAGATTTTTACCATCGTGTGAATTGTCACACTGGTGCTCATCTCCTTATGTCTATAATTAGACAGCGTTATTGGATCTTATCGGGAAGAAACTTAATACGCAAACGAGTACATGCATGTAATTTCTGTTTTAAAACCGCACCTTCTAATATTATACCGCCAATGGCTGATTTACCTACAGCTAGAGTTCAAGAAGCAAAAGCATTTACACATACTGGTGTAGATTTTGCCGGACCGATAAAGATAACCCTTTCTAGGCGTCGTGGAGTAAAAAGTCAAAAGGCATATATATGTCTATTTATTTGTTTAACGACGAAGGCTATACATATAGAATTGGTATCAGATCTAAGTACGGACAATTTTTTAAATGCATTTAAACGTTTTCTATCCAGACGCGGACCCGTTTCGTGTATGTACAGTGACAATGCGACAAACTTCATAGGCGCGAAGAATTGTCTTGATGACTTATATAAATTTTTGGAGGCAAATTCAACTAATGAAGTCCTTCGCAATGAATTTAACATTCGGAGAATTGAGTGGAAGACGATTCCACCTCGCGCTCCTCACTTTGGAGGATTATGGGAATCAAATATTAAATCCATTAAATCGCATCTGTATAGGGTTGTGGGTACTCAACTTTTATGTTATGAAGAGCTTCTCACAGTTCTGACGCAAATAGAGGCTTTACTTAATTCACGGCCGTTATGTTTATTAAGCAGTTGTCATTATCCAGAAGCTCTTACTCCGGCTCATTTTCTAATGTCTTCTCCGATTCAGCATTTGCCCGCTTATGATATGACTAAGGAACGCATTAGTCTGCTGAAAAGGAAAGAGCTTTTGGACCACCTCGTTCAATCTTATTGGAAGAAGTGGCATATAGAGTATCTTCACTCTCTGCAGATGAGACAAAAATGGAATAGTCCCGTCAATAACATTCTTGTAGGTACTGTAGTATTGGTGCATCAAGAAGATGCGTCTCCACTTTATTGGCCGGTGGGGGTTGTTGAGGAAATATTTCCGGGTAAAGACGGAGTGGTTCGGGTGGCACTCGTAAGAACCCCTTCTGGGAACTTTAAACGACCAGTCGTGAAATTGTGTCCCCTGCCTACACAATAATAATTATTTTTCTTTATCTCTATTTATTTCTTTTATTTTTATTTTTTCTTAACTATCTAATATCAATCGCTTATATATATATTTAAATTTAACATTTTTATTTTTCACTATAATTCTTTACTTTATTTTGAAAGTACCTTCAGTTTCGGTAGGTACTTCCAAGGCCGGGAGAATGTTCGAGCAATTTTATATGGGATTGGTTGGGTATTGCATTCGCGGACTTGATGGGTAGATATGTCAAAATCCTGAATTTATCCCACCTACCTAATCTTTCCCTCCTAAATGTCACCATAAAAATTGTTGCAAAAAGTACCAAGCTTTGGAGAGGTGACAGTGTGATTTGCTGCTCAGTACAAAATAACATCTCAGACAGGGCGCATGTATTGTTATAAGAATATTGCGAATTTTAAACAGTGAGAAGTGTACACCAAAACTGGAGATCAGCGAGGCCCCATCTGCAACGGTGAGTCCTATTTTCCTTATTCCAATCTGGGCTTATCTAATTTTCCAAAAGCCCAGATCTGAACTATCGACTGACTATCCATCGGGTTTTGCGAGTGTATACTATCTAATCGTCCCGTATAACTTAGCGATTTCACGTAGTTTCGGGACTGGTCCTTCGAGGGCTGCATAGGCTTTGCTTTGCAGCATCTACCGCCAATTAACAGTGGAGTCGCAGTATCGCGACACCAGTCAGAAAGCGTAAAAAACGATTTTTCAAGAATTTTTCGTGAGAAGACTTTTGAATTTATTTATATAAAAAACAATAATTAAAAAGTAAGAATAATAATTTTGAAAGCTATAGCTATAGCTGATTTCCAGAAATTCCTCTAAAAAAAGCATCTTATGTGGCACCACGATATCTCTGGATTGGATCATTTAAAATGAAAAAACCAAACGGATTTCGTTAAAGTATTGTAAAATCTTGTGATTAATCGATAAAATAAGCAAAATCAATGTTTTTTGACAGAATGGCGGCTTCTCAAGAAAAATAAGATTTTGAAAAATTTTGGCGTTAAATTGTTTATAAAAAATATATATACATATCGGTGAGAAAAAAACCTTCGATTAATTACAAAAAATATACTTAAGCAGCTTGTGTCAAAATTTGAGACTAATCAATTCAGCCGTTTCCGAAAAATCTTGGTCACCGATTTTAAAACACAGTTTTGAGAAAAATGCATTTAAAGTTTCAAAAGCACTTTATTTAGTTTAAAAAAAAAATTCAATCACAAATATGCGTGTAGCTTTGAAAATAATCGCCGGATCGTCTTAAAATTTTCTGTGTGCGTACTTAAATATATGTACATGACAAAAATTAAATTCAAAAAAATCAACTTTTTGAAAATTCTAATTGTACATAATCGCTTAGTTAAAAGTCTTCAATGAGCATAATTAAATAAGTCCGAATAACAGCTAACAAGAATCTAAAGTACTGAGTTTCGAGTCGAGTGACTTTAAGCTCATCAAAGTGATTAACGATGATTAAAACATTTTAAGATGATTAAAACATTTACCCTTTTTTTAAATAAATTGATTCGACCGAGAGGTTAATAACTTTAAAATAAAACAAAAAAAAATTCAAATCATTAGGATGACAAAACTCAGTCATCGGTCAAAGTTCTTACTTAGTCGGGGGTATACGTGCGGCAAGACCATTATTCACCGAATACTTTTTACTTAGAATACAATAAATTGTACTTGTTTAACGCACATGGAACTCAAGCAGTTTGTTGAACAGCTAGTTATAACAATTCCCCGAGAAAATTAAAGAAGAACAGTCTACTAACGAAGTACTTCTTGTTACAGCACTCTCATAAATTAGACTCGGGTAGTTAGAACAAACACAAACTTCATCCGCTGGTAGTTTCCACTACTTCATCTAAACAAGACAAATGTATCCAGATGATAAATATTAACAGAAGTATTTTAAATATGCGTTAGTTTTATTTTCAAACTTCTTATCATGCAAGAAGATAACGTCGAACGCATTAAACGTGTTAAAATATATGAAAAAAATTGCCAGGCGGGTATGGGTTCCACAGGCCCGACAACCGTTTATTGGACATTTTTTTTTTACATGAGCTCCACTCAGGAGGCCCTGAGGAAAATAATTTCCCTCACGGCCTATGCCATCTTTGGGGATGCTGTGTGGAGGGTTTTTTAAGGAAAGGAAGGGAAGGAGAGTTCTGGTAAGGAAAAGGGTTTAAGGGGTGGGTAGGAATCTGGGGTTCAGTGTGTCCTGGTCATCCGCCTCCAAGACCTAGACAAACCTCACTCCATGAACCCGGGTACCCCCTTTTAAATCACCAAACGTAGCAAACCACATGGGGTGACCTATGGCAGAGGTGTTAGTTATCTAATGAAGGTTCCCGGGGCGGCGGTACCCATTCCCGCCTCCCAAATAAAATCCGACATCCAACACACCTGCCATAGGTCATCCCAAGTGGTTTGCTACTTTTGGTGACTTAGCAGGGGTGCCTGGGTACATGAGGTGAGGGTAGTCTAGGTCTTGGCGAATGTGTTTGCCCACCATGGCGGGTCGTGTCGGGAGAAACTGGTTGAGGAAGACCTTACCTAGAACTATCTACCCGTATTCATTTGTCTGTCACTCCTGATTCCTACCCAACCTTCACACCTTTCTTCTTCCCAGAACTTCCCCTCCTTCCTTTCCCTAAAAAGACCATTCACACAGTACCCTCAAGATGACAAAAGTCCTGGGGATTTTTTTTTCTTCTGGACCTCCTGTGCATAACATAATATAAAAATAAGATAGCTCTTGAATCTAACACAATTTAAACCTACTGATAACAAGAGGAAAGGCGGCTTTACTCATTTGTTTTAATATATATATTACATATATAACATCACTTAAATGCGATATTAAATAATAATTAAAATATCAAAAGTGGTGACCACGTTGTCAAAATTGGATTGTGATGTCAGATCAGTCTATAATACACGTACGAATGGCCTCGAACAGGTATTATTATTTTTTTAATTGAATATTGCGGTATTTTACCACGATATTGCAATCACCACTCTCTCCAGTTTCCAAAAGTACCACGTCACATTTTCCCAGCATCGTTAGGTGTACTTTAACTACCGTGGTACGTTTCTGAACATTTCACTGACTGGAATTTTTTTAGAGCGATTCAACTTTTATCCCTGGTTTTCCAAACGCTTTTCACGCTCCCATTCAGATGGCGCTTGATGTACCTACCCCGGTTTTAAGCTTAACTTAAAAGAGGAATAAATAATGCCACAAACAAATCACGTAAAAGTTAAAAGGATGAATTGAATTCTATTTAAAGTTTCATTGTGAGGGAATGACGTTAATTTTTCTCTATTCAGATTTTCTAAGCATAAAACCTTTAAGTAAGAAAAATACACATTTGATAAAATAAAGTTTCTTAAATTATTATAATACCTACACCTTTCAAATATTTCAGGTGGTTTTTCAATTTGTCTATTTATTTTGCCTCGATTTGCATAAAATGCTTATTTTCTTATTTTAATTCAGTAAAAAGGAAAATATCGGAAAAATCGTTCAGTTGAGAAAAACTATTAAGTTTTTCTTGTAAACACAATTTGCGAGATTCACCCAAAGCCCTACGTTGACCTTTTAAAATAATAATAATGTTTCTTGAATATTACGCATTTTTTGTAAAAAACAGTATATATTTAATCTATGCCCGAAATCAATATTATTTATGAGTGTAAAAATATGTACTTAGTACAATACACGGGTATGCGTAATAATTCAGATCAGTTTTTCTCATTATTTGTTTTAAAACAGTTTTTTTCACTAATGAAAAGTCATTATTTATAAATTTATTTCTCTCCTCTAGTATTTCAGAAGAAATTAAAGCAGAATTACTTAAAACTAATTCTATAAATGAAACATTTGATCATCGTTGTTGCTCAAGTAAATTTTGAATACACTGTAAAAATTTTGTTTTATTTATGATTCTATAATAAACAAGAAGAATGAAATATGAACCCTTAAGGTAACGCAGGGAGAGTTGAAAGCAATAAAAAAGCTTAGCATTGAATGTATTTGTGTACCACTGCCGATGGACAGTCCTTTGTCTTGTTTACGCCGACTTATCGTCAATAGCGGAAGAGGGACAACAAGTACAAGAAGCTTACAGCGTGTCCTATTCATATCGATTCCAGCTCGATCGGCGCAAAATATCGCGAGTGAAATAATACGAGTTTTTATTTATTAAATTCGCATCGTTATTAATAGATTTATTTATGTAATTTTCTGCCACAATTTGCTTTTTTAATTTTCAAATCATTTGTTCATTGGATAATTACTACCAATTAATAAAGGATATGGACAATGGCTGAAGCTGATAAAACATGAACGTATTAATTATTTAAATAACCTTCAGTATTTTAATAACAACGACATGAAACAATATTCGGCATGTCAAAAAAAATTGTTGTCTGTAAAGTCGGTTTACGGACGATAATTTTACGTAATAAGGTCATAAGAAAACTTTTAGAATGTGCCTCTCCATCGCTTGTTCCGTGCTCTCGCTTGCACGCTCGGCTCAGGCGGAACGTGAGAATGAGTTATGCTTTATCGTGAGTGCAGCTGGCGTTCGTCGTTTTATAAGACGTTGTTATCACGTCAAAAATATTCTTAAAAACCGAGTTAATACGCTTTGGCTTCGAACTCTGAATTGTGAAATAATCGTTATGTTATTGTTTTTATTGACGTGATAACGTCTTATAAATCGATGAACGCCGGCTGCACTCACAAAAAAGCATGACTCATTGTCACGTTCCGCCTGAGCCGAGCGTGCAAGCGAGAGCGGGGAACAAGCTAAGGCTAATCGTTCGGCATGTGACGCATCTATCTCTCTTCCACTCCATCGTTATTATATGACGTTATCACGTAAAATTATTGTCTATAAACCGACTTTACAGACAACCATTTTTTTTATTGAAATCTAAGCGAAACGCACTGTACGTAAGTCATGCATCTGTGAGAGTTATGTGATGAAGTCAAATAAGGATAGACATGATGGACCTATACCTAACGATCTTTAAATTTATCTTTGAGCTTTAGGTATTTTTATTTATTGTTATCAAGTTTAATTTGTAGAACTCCATTTTATTTTTTTATTTCTTTTATATATTTAATAATGTTATTATTCAATTTATAAAAACAGTTTATTTATAAAAAAGTTCTGCTAGGTAATTATTTTTACACGTGACAGCTGTTTCGCCTTCTGTAGGCAATATCAAACTGTGGTCATGCCACATACAGACGAGGTATTTATGTTATTTCTAGATAGGATTTTGATGACTAATTTTAATTATGAGTAAACTGACTAAAATTATTAATGGTTATTACCCTTCTAAAAGATACCCAATTACTTATATTGTTTAAATTCGACTGAAGGTCGTTAAGTGCACTAATCGTTTTTCCTAATATGATCATTTCCATCATGAGTCATCATTTGGAAATGATTCAAAATCCTATCTAGAAATAACATAAATACCTCGTCTGTATGTGGCATGACCACAGTTTGATAATGCCTTCAGAAGGCGAAACAGCTGTCACGTGTAAAAATAATTACCTAGCAGAACTTGTTTATAAATAAACTGTTTTTATAAATTGAATAATAATATTATTAAATGTATAAAAGAAATAAAAAAAAATTTAGCTTTAGGGTTCGATTTCTGCAGCAACGAATGGATGTTGTTTGGGTTATTAGATCTCAAAGAGATGACGTTTAAGCTGTCACAATTATTTTATGTTACTCAGTTACTATAACCCCTTAAGTGCAGTGAAAACTCTCAAGCGATGGTATTATTATTATTATTTATTATTTTAACTTTATGAGTAAAACCTCAAACTGTAATATTTAATTTAATTGAGTTTGAGTTTCGCTCATAATGTCTTCATTTAATTAGGTATTATTATTTTTTGTCCTAAAATATCTTGTTAAACGTAGCTATTTTTAGCTTACAAGTTGGTGAAAATACAAAACGGGGTATTTTCACCAACTATGAAGATTTAAAGTTCATTTTTTTAATTCTGATCATTGCGCTAAAATGTGTAATCTTAACCGCACGTTCCGAAATGGTTTAAACTGACTACAACGTCATTATGACATAGAAACCGTCACTGGCTGGTAAGACGGCTGTCACTTACGTTGCCCGACGTAATGCCAACGCCGAATTCACTAATAAAAACGATAATGTTGTTCTGGCGGCAAAACGAAAATGACACATTTTTAATCGTTTTAGAAAATGTATTCGTTAACATAAAAAAAAAATACAATACCTACTTCATTATCGTTACTTTTTTCTTAATAATTTTCGACTTCAGAAAAGACAGTGAAAATATCCATTTTACACCATTACACCAATATTTACATTTGAAAGCATTTTATTAACTGCAGTTATTTAGTATGTATTACATCAGCCGATTTTTTTTTGTTATATTTATTAGGAAACGATTATTTTATCGTTATGAGTTTTATCGTTTAAGTTCACGACTAATGACCGTGAGTTGGTATTGTGGGTAGCGCATGTACCCGTAAAATAAGGGTAGGGGGTGTGTAAACAGTAGCAACAGCACCTTTAACAGCTACAAGTGCATCATACAACCTGCAGTGGTGCAGGCACGGTGCCGGTGCACTGTGCAGTAAGTCCCACAGCCGGAGCTCATTATCTGCAGGAAGTACAGAGCGATGCACTGCACTAGAAGTTACCTCTGCGCTGAGCGGCCCTAGTTCTATGTAGCTCTATATAGCTACGTATATAGCTATGTAGCTCTATGTTACAAGCACCAAGCGTCAACTAGACGCAGCATCCCTCTGCGTTGTCTGTTATTCTCGCTCATTATTCTCCAAAACAACTTCTCTAAACTAAATAAACAGCCCTTACGTTTGCAGGTGTATACTGTATATAAAGTATTCGAATAAAAACTTCAAAAGTACCTACTGCTACTGAAATAATTAAAAAAAAACTTTAGTTTTGATGGCTTCCAGGCGCTAATCTTTGTGGTTTTCGAATATTAATGTTTTTCATGCTCGATTAATTACGGTTAAACTAGTCAGCATTTTAAAGTGCTACTATTCCTTGATAGGGGTATAATCATGTCGTAAAAATTATGCTTTAGTGATGAGATTCAGAAGGATTCATAATAGCAAAAGTAGTAATTGGTGTTTCGAGACAATATTTATTAATTGCGTATGTATTGCAAAAATCATGAAATAGTAGGTAATACAACATGTATTACCAAAACTATGAGAAAGTAAGTAATAAACCAAGTATTACCAAAATCATGAAAAAGTAGATAATACACCATGTACTACCAAAATCATGAAAAAGTAGATAATACACCATGTATTACCAAAATCATGAAAAAGTAGATAATACACCATGTATTACCAAAATCATGAAAAAGTAGATAATACACCATGTATTACCAAAATCCTAAAAAAGTAGGTAATGCACCATGTATTACCAAATCCATGAAAAAGAATATAATATAATACCATGTATTACAAAAATCATGAAAAGTAGATAATACACCGTGTACTACAAAATCATTAAAAAGTAGGTAATACACCATGTGTTACCAAAATCCAGAAAAAGTAGGTAATGCACCATTTATTACCAAATCCATGAAAAAGTAGGTAATATACCATATATTACCAAAATCATGAAATGTAGGTAATGCACCATATATTACCAAAATCATGAAAAGTACTTAATACACCAAATAAACGAAAAGTAGGGAATACACCTAAAGAAAAATAATGGGGAAATTTAAATCAGCACACACAATAATTTAAACTAGACAATTGTACTACACTTCGCTTATTCTGTTATTGCCGTAATATCGTCAACGTACCGATTAGTAACTAAGTTGACAAACGCGACGGATTACCGTTCATGTTCAATTCCTCTGTTTATTAAGTCCTCCATAATGGTACAAAACAACATTTTCCACTCAGTATGATAGTAGTAACAGATTTATTTTTATACTGTTAACCCGAGAATGTTTGTCTTCCTTTTAAATATATCTACGTAATAAAAATAATTTTGGATTTGATTCAAATTATTCGATTTTGTTTAGAACCATAAGTGAGTACTTCGATTAAATTCATCAATTTAAAGAGTTTCGAAAATTGAATTTTGATTTAACAATCGATGATTTGCAAAATGTCATTCTCAAATTGTGACATTTTTGGGTTTTGTAAGAGTTTTTGTAGTGATTAAAAAAACTTTTCAGATGTATTGTCATTTGGTTGTAATAATCCAGAAATCCTCACGAGGGTGAAAAGAAATTATTTTGAAAGTTTCAAACATTTTCTATGCTTAATATAGCAATACATGGACAACTCAACTCAGCTTCTGGGTTCGAGTGGTTCATGTGTGGATTTTGTGAATCCTGCTAAATATTCTCACAGTATCAACTTTTCATGACGTATGAGCCAGTATGCCCATCTGGCTTCTAATTCTTCCTCATTTCAAGGGTATGGGTAAAATCCATTTGAGGATTAAATTTCATAGCTTTTGTTTGAAAATATACCCACCTACGCAAATGGCGTAAAGATAATGAGCGTTTACTTTTAATACGTTATGTCGGCAGCCTATACCGACATAAAAATGTATTAGCCATTTCGTTGAGTACCTCCCTTTGTTAACGTTTCAAATTCTAACAAAAGCCTTTAAAACGTTTTCACGAAACTGATAACTAAATAAATATGCTCCACATTATATTTAAATTGAATAGGTACCTACCCTGAAATCCGTAACCCGTACACGTTCACGGCCTATTTATTACGAAACGTCGCAACAAAACATTTCAATTTGCATTAAATATAATATTAAACGACACAGCGTTTGTTATCAGAATACTGTGCGAAGGGAAACAAAATGATATCCGGGTCCAAAATAAAGCTTATAGGAATATTGTACAGCGATTTAATTTTACCTGAACATCAAAACCTTTAAATATACCTACAAACATTTGCTTGTTTTATTCATACCGTATGGAATCTTAGTATAAATTTTATGTCAAACTCATGATATACTAACCTTCACGCTTTTTTTGCAGACATAGGCAAGTAAGATGGAATGCTAAATAACTAAATGCTAAATTAAATAATAATTATAACATTGAGCGAATATAAAAATAATTTGTGCCTTTTATAAATTTTAAATTAAATATTCCAGTAGAAGACTTACAATACGATTTCTTATTAAATACTCTAAAAATACATACATTAGAAGATAGGCGTAAAATAAACGATTTTATATATATATATTTTTTTTTTGTTATTGTTTTTGGGGTGTTATGCCGTGTTTCGCTAACTCCTTCTTAAGCCAACGTTTCGGACAGCGTTACAGTGTCCATCATCAGGGCAGATGATTTTATATTTTTATTCAAATTCGACTGTTGTGAACTCTTGTAACTCATTAACTTACGAACACCCACAGTAACAACACGATAAAATACAATATTCTTCAGCAGCACTCATAAGCGTAACTGCATTGTCCACTCCCCGATACAAAGACTTGACACCATGGGAAACCAGTACTTTGGTGATGTTGACGTATTCAATATCAACTTTTGATATTGAATATATCAACATCACCCAAGACTTTCAGCGAGTTTTGTGGATCATCTAAAACATTTGTTTCAACACTAAACACATATTGTAAACCTATAAACTAGCTGTATTTTCTGTGTTTGTATGACATTTATCAAATGTAATTTTATTTATTTTTTTTATTTCCTAAGTTTTCAAAGTATCTGTCAAATTAAAATTAAACTACAAGTCGTGTAAAAACCCTCCGGGCGTTAAATAAATCAATAAACATTTTAATGATTTTTTCAGCTTTTAATAATATTATCCAAGATACAATTAACGTTTTTTGCTTGATCTTGATAATTCATACAAAATACTCTTCTGTTATTCAAAATCTTGTTATGACTCAACAGTCGCCTTTTAAAAGTAGGGGTGGGGAACAACGCAAATTTCTGAATCGCCCAGGGGTATTATTATTACTTTAATTATTTTCATCATATTCTTAATTTGACTTGTACAATATAAAGGCCACAATTTATCTATATAGAGAACCTGACAAAGGTATTCAAAGAAAATAAATAAAGTCTCGACGATATTGAGCAAGTTTACGAGCTACTTACTAGCTGGGAAATTCACTCTCTGTTAGTAAACTCGCTCAGTGTAGTAGTATTACTAGCTAACTAGCAGATTGTGGACAATCTACGAAAAAAGTTGAAAAGTGGTCATCTTAACTCGCCAGTGTTTGCCTCAAAATGGCGGCCCACCAACAGTTGATTTCGTAACTATCAGAATTAGTTCGCGCGGAAGTCGTTATTCTCGCTACTGGCTAGCGTGTGGCGCTAGCTGTGAGTTCAAGTTTCTACAAAATGTCGACAGAATTGGTTCGCGTGAGAGTCGTTATTTTAGCTGCTACTGAGCGAGTAAACAGTTTTGTGCGTCATCATGACAATCTCACTCGCCGATTCACCCGCTTTCAAACTTACCGGCTAGTGGTTTGTAAACCCGCTCAATGTAAACGAGGTTTAAGGGAGGTTTTCGTAGGTTTCTGGTACCTACATCATATAGCAAAACTAATAAAGACTCCTCTAGCGTAAACCTCCAGATATTTTAAATTAAATTATATTTTGAAACTCTAGTTGCCAGAATTGGAGGGGAACCATTTTAGTGTTCTGTTTTAATTAAATCAAGTTCCCGTGTACAGATTCACTCCCTCCCTGCTTCTAAACTAAATAAAATACTCATATATTTCAAACGGGACTCGTGCAACCTATTGTAAAATTTATTTTAACTAGTTTTGTGTTCAGATTGTAACGATAAATCATCAGCAGATTGGGGATTGTTGAAGAAAACCACTTTATGCTTATATGATGTGAGATAAGCTTTAAATTCGGGTTTCACACCATATGCTGCACAACTCGGTGAGAAACCATTTGCTTGTTTTGTGTGTAACTATTATTTATGCATATGAAGAATCAATCTTCAGTTAAATCAATCAATCAATCAAAAGTTGTTGTCTAAACGTAACGTTAAATTCGAGATGCGAACTCCTCATGTATCACACGTATAATTTTTTTTTCATTCGAAGAATTCATGACAAGGACACCCCCTCCGCCACCCCTTCGAGCCTGAAAATCTTAATACTGCCCACGGATAATTGTTGAAATGGCAAATCGTAAAAATGTTCCCCACTTCTGTTTTAGAGCCTCGCCGACTTTGCTTCTGCGAACTTGCACATCATTGTACTTTAGTATGGTTTTATTCTACATTCCCTGAAAGATATTTCTACTGCATTTTACTATTATAACCTCTAATGCATTATTTATTCTGTGACTGTTACTAATATAAAACGATTGTTGTTTTAGTAAGATTTGCTTACGATTGCTATGGATGGATATACAGAAGGATACAATGGAAGGAAAAGTTGAAACACATTTCAGAGAACCTGCCTTTTTACATAATCAGGTACGTATTTTCACATCACTATGTTATGTGTATCACATCACTAGCGGCGATTATATTATTATAATTTATGATCTATCTCTAAAACATTTCTAATGTCAAAGTTTGAAATAATGAAGACAAATATATTACAAAACAGTTTTAAGTGTTTTCCATAAGTCATCCCCAATAAAAAAATAAACTAAACATGTATTTTAATATACCGTGGAACGATGTAATTAGGTCCTGAAAGTAAAATTACGGTGTATTATAATCCTTAGTAAAATATATTCATTCCAAAACTATTTCTTGTGAAACCGTTATCTTCTCCAAGTTCTATTCCCTGGTAAGGATTAAGTATTAAGATAATGACTACGTTCATAACACAAATCTGGATGTGTGACAAAAATTATAATCTAAATAAGTAATTACACCGAGGCACTCGCATACCGGATTACGGTGACCGGACAACTCATGATGAATTCAACTCAATACCTCCTTTAAAAGCAATGAAAAAAATATATAAAGAATTGCTTAAATAGTTACGTCAGGTAAGGTTATGGGCTACATTGAAAAAAAAATTATAGCTTTTAATGAATTTTCACTGAACTAAGATTGCACGGATTTGCCGATCTGATGAGACATCGAGTCATTGGAGCCAGGATGCGGCTAATGGCTTCTGATAATACAGTGGTGACCGCAGCGTTCCAGCAGCAAACCTCAGTCCTGAGTGAGCGCTGGGCCCGAGCTCACCCAAACCACGCCCTACATAGAATTGAGTATTTTTTTTTTTTTCATTTTTTCATTATTTTGTTTTTTCCTATTCTATGTACCTACTTAGTCCTTTATTTAAAAATCTGTTATATTAAAATGTGTATAATTATATAACTCTGTATTATTATATGGTGAATGAGATAGCACTATCCTCTCCACATCCTGGAATAAATACATTATTATTATTATTAAATATTTGTTGATTTGAGTTTATTCTGAGTTGTCATGGAACCCCGGATTATACTGAGATTCGTTTCACCGCAATGCACACCCCAAACTCCTCACAGCACTCACTATAAAATCATCCTGAATAATCGGGCTTAGATAAACACCAAATAATATCATAGTATTTAGAAAGAGTTCCAGTTACAGTACAGACTCACGTATACAATTTATTGTTTTCCACAGGGTAATAAGACTATGATAGTGTACTTGAACGAAAACGATTTCCCTTTAAAACATACTCATTACAGACTACTTAAAAGCTTTCACGTATCATTTAAATTTTTATATACCACTCGTTTATCTTGTTATGCAAATTACTTAAGGAAAGGATTAACCCAATTTTTCAGTGAAGGGATCTCTACAACGATTAGATATAATTTTCAATGTGATTAAATTTTTCATGCCCATATAAATGTAATAATATACAATAATTTGCGTCCAAATAACATATTTATTTATATTTTTATACGCACGTACAGACTTTTATTTTGTTACAAAAATTTGTCTATTTATTTATTTACTGCCTTAATAACTAATATATCTCACATTTTTTACTCCTTTATTTTGCTTGGATATTATTGAAAAATTATGATCACTCGTTAAAAGTCAAAAATTTTATCATCACTCGTTTGAGAATTCTAATTGCTAAATTGATTGGTGGTACATATTAAAGCAAATTTTGAATTAAATAAAATCGATATTTATATTAGTTAATTAAATCGATACTAGTTTAAAATGCTGATACAGAGAATAATCAATCTTTCTCATCGGAACCGCCCTGTACAGTTGCAAGGGTACGATCGCAAGACCATCTTTCGACGAAATTTGAATGAAAATGAATTCATTAGAAAAAAGATAACATATATACCAAAACATATTCAAGAAAAGGTGCGAACCTGCCTATTCATTACAAATATGGTTAACAACATTTACAAGAGTATATGGCTGAGTTTTGCATATGAACGGTCTGCACTACGTACTGTGATGTTTTTTTTTACATTTAAATTTTTTTACATACATTACACATTTACCCACGCAGGGGGCTCTAAGGAAGAAATTTCCTCGGGGTGTCAAAAGTGTCATCTACGGGGGTGCTGTTTGGAAAGTCTTTTTAAAGAAAGGAAGTTCTAGGAAGGAAAAAGGTATGAGGGGTCAGAAGGTATCTGGGGTCAATGTGTTCAGGAGTGGTGAACGTATGCATCTAGAATCCGGCTGAATCAACCAGTCACTCCCGATCCGGCCTGCCATGCAAGAGGTGAGACCTGAAGAGCTATTCTTTATCTTTTGTGAGAACGAGATCGTTCTCCCGCGAGATGTCCTGTCAGATTTGTGTGATTTTCTACGGCTGTTATCTGCATTTTCTATCAGCCGATGTAAAATTTTCAACTGTGAGCTGTCACGTATTTTAGTTTGGGTCGTTTTAAACACGAATTCTTGCAAATATGTATGATTATTTATTCATTTAACAGCTGTAGAAAATCACACAAATCTGACAGTACATCTGGCGGGAGAACGATCTCGTTCTCACAAAAGCTAGATAATAGCTTTTCTGGAGCTGCCGCCACCAATACCTAGATAAACCTCACCCCATGATCACGATGTTTTCAATCTAATTATTATATAAGTTACCCACAAAACATCAATTAAACATAACTCAAACCTGTTAAACTTTATATCTTAATTGTTTTAATGCCTTCGAACGGAACGCAGCCATTATTTTCTAATTTATGTTGATCATCCAATGACAGTAACTGTTACATTAAAAATAATTGCGAAGAGCTTTTAGTGGTTCTACTGACAAATTCTAAAACACTTAAAACATAGCACTAAATTTATGTTTTCTAATAAAGTTGTCCTTTTAAGGATTTAAGAGATTGTCGAAGGTAGTGAATAATGAAGATTGCTAACGACCACCTTGAGAATAAGGAACTCCAGTGAAAAATATTATGGCTTTAAAAAAATATGTTCATATAGACCAATATACGCTGATTCTGAATATATAAGTTTTATTACATAATATTTAACGTAGGGTTTTTAAAAAAATTATAAAAAGTCCATTTTAAAACGTGTCATTAAAACACCCTATTGCTGGATTTTGGCGGCGTGACGTCACCGCGCCGCGTCACCTGGGTCAAAGTTGTAAAGAAATCAATAGAAATGTAAGACGCAAGCCGTTCGGCATTCCGTTTTATTGGTTTATAGAGAATTGGACATATAATAGTTTTTGTTTTTATTGAAACATTATTTAGGCCTAAATAATTCAGTATCAAAAATAAAGTATCTCCATTAGTTTATCTATATTATTTAAAATATTCAAAAACTTTAACTGTACAAAAAACGATCGTACTGCCCAGTAATGTCTATGAAAACGCTCCAATGTTGAAATTCAAAATGGCGGGAGTCAAACAGCTGATTCCAGTTCTTCATGATTCTTCCAGTGAAGGTCATGATTCATAAAAAAAATTTTAAAAAAATTGGACTGGAATTCTCTATTCTATGTCAGTGGGAGGAACATGTTCGAATAGAAAATCTACTTCATTCCAAGAAGAAAAGCTTAAGGAACCGAGGCAAAAAGCATTAATATATCCCATTTAATGCCTGGTCCATAGTTATGTTTCCGTGTATTTATTACCGGAAACAATTCCTAAATTTGGCAACGCCGAATACCCCAGACCAAATTTATTTCGGTAATTATTTCTAATTTCCAATTTCATTTGGCACTTTCAACATTTATTCGCAATATTGCGATATTATAGTTTAAGGTAAAATTAAAAGCAATTCTTATAATTGACATACATACATGATTTGTAATAATAAAAATTGTAAATCATGGCAATTATAAATATTCCACCGCCGAAGTAAAGTATGACAACATACTACAAATTTTACGTGATTGTATGCGAGTCTTTTGTGTGAATTTTTTGTGACTGTCTAAGGCCACGTCCGCATAGGCAGGTGGCTTGCTTAGCGCCTAGTGCCTAGTGGCTTGCACCCTGGCTACTCGCTAGGATACACGGTGGCCGCACTGTAGGTGGTTTGCCTGGTGGGTCGCTAGGTGCCTTGCTCATTTGCTTGTCGGCACGTCGCTAGGTGACTCGCTAGGCTCTAGGCGCTAAGCAAGCCACCTGCCTATGCGGACGTGGCCTAAGAGAATTTTATGTGAGTTAGCTATTTCGATTTGGAATACTATTAAAAAGCGACTGAGAATTCAAATTTCGCCGAAAGATGGTCTTGCGATCGTACCCTTCCACGGTTCGGGATTATAGATCTTTCATAGAAAATGTATTGATTTGTTTTTAGGTTTTCACGGCCAAAAAGTATTTTTGTTGTTGTTTTTGGGGTGTCTGGGCTCATCTGCCCTGATGATGGACACTGTAACGCTGTCCGAAACGTTGGCTAAAGAAGGAGTTAGCGAAACACGGCATAACACCCCAAAAACAATAACAAAAATGTATTGATTTATTTTATTTTATGATTATATGATTTGAAATGTGTATTCGTCGCCTCAGTTCTTGTATGTTCAACAGACCATTTTAGTTTTTGTTCAATCTCCACTTTAAAATTAAAAATAGAGTATAAAAAAGTATGGTTAATCACTTAACTGAGAATTATTTAAATTAAGGAGACCTTCACCTTTACGAAAATAGCTTTATTTTAAACACCTTTCATAATGTTTCATTGAAATAATGAAAGAAAACCTTCTCTTCCTGTAAAATTTTCTAATGGTCTATTGAACATACAAGAACTGAGGCGACGTATTGTGTTATAAAACATTTTGTTCGAAAATTTAATAAATCTGCAAACAACGAACGGCATAACCTTATTATAATAAAAATAAACTTTTTTTTCCAAAATTTCAACATAATTAAAATTACGACTTTCATAACTTACTCAGATAATTTTTTTAAGTGAATACCTCACAAAAGACCCAGCTGCTCCCGTCTGGAGCCAGTGAGACAATGGTATCTCCAAATGGGGTATTTTGTGAGGCTGAAGGTAGTGGGGAGGGAAGGAGATAAGGAAAAGGAAGGTAGGGAAGTACCTATCTATTCAGATCTGGTCACCAAACAGCAAAATTCATTTCAATCAACGTTTCAACTCTGAATAGTGGTCTTATACCAGGGCAATACTGAGAGTATCTTCCACTCTGGAATGTGCCCCAAATTAATTTTAATTAATTAATTGTGAAATGACACAAATTAATCAACCAAAATTTAACAGCGCACGCAGGGATTCAATCTCACGACCATTGGGTTGCGAGTCAAGAGCCTTTACCCTCGATCACAGAGGCCGTCAATAACAATCTTTCGAAATCATTTTATATTTCTGGTAGAAAAGAATTGGTACGTCTAAAATTTGATTTAAAATGACATGTTTCAGGTTTAAATACATTTATCAATTTCAATTTATTGTTTTACCTAGTGTAATAAGCTTATTGAAACATGGTGATGTCATTTTTGTAATTAAAGCTTTTTACTAAAGCAACTGGTTAATTGCCGAGTGTTCAAAAGCGTCGGGTTCCCAGCTAGGGGTCGTGGGTTCAGTACTTTCCTCCATCGAAAACCGCAATGATACGCAATCAATGTTTTTCTCTTATAATGATGGTAGAAGAAGTTATTCAAACATTCTCATGGTTTTTTTTAGCTACCTACCTACAACAAACAACTAACTTTTGTGCTTTGACAAAACTTGCAAAATATTTACATTTTAAAATTACATTAATAAACTGCATAATTTCTGTAACTTCGGTTCAATAAAATCTAGAACTTTTGCAGCTCATTGAATTGTGTCATTTTCAAAATTGGAAGTCTTTATTTTTGAGCAGCCAGAAAAGCGATAAAGTACCTATCTAGAATGTACCCGTAATATCGAGAAATTTTTTTTTTTGCCTTTTTTAAATTTTGGAATTTTTCAGATTTGCGTTAGTGTGACATAATTATTATGAGTGTGTAAAGAGCAAGATAATCTTTAACGTAGCTATCTTTGCCTGACAGTGGTTTATGTGAACCCCCTGTTTTTGTTACTTTAAACTTTAAACGATAATCAAAAACGCAAATTATTATGATTTATATTATATTAGCGATTACCCGGCACGCGTTGCAATGCCATTCAAAAACGAGAGTGTTTTATAAGTGAAAACTTATTTAGCACCCTTGTGATTTGAACAAAGATACCTATTTAAAATATCTGTAATTCTTGATTTGATTCAAGGTATTAGGTGAGTACTTCAATTAAATTCATTAATTTAAAGAGTTTCGAAAATTGAATTTTGATTAAACAATTATTGTTTTGCAAAATGTCATTCTTAAATTGTGACATTTTTTACAGTTTCGCAAAAGTTTTTGTAATGATTAAAAAACTTTTCAAATGTGTGTCAAAAACCTTCGCGGGGGTGAAAAGAAGGATTTTGAAAGTTTCAATCATTTCCTTTGCTTAATATAGCAATACATATACAACTCACATACTCATATAAATATTTATAAGCATGCATATATTGATTTTTATATACATATATAAATTGAATCGATCATTCTCAGAACTATCTACGATATTACGTACAAAGGCCAATCAAATTAATCATATATAATTAATAACGCAAACAAAAATTGCTACATTAAATAAATCACTTTATTTTTCTTTAAATTTATTAAAAAACGTCATTGCATCATGTTTTCATTTATTTTATTATTGTCATTTATTTGGAGAAGTTTAAAACAAAAATAGAAAGCTCGTTAAAATGTGGAATGTATTATTGTTTATTATTGATACACATTACGCGTGAACGGAGGAACGATATAAAAGAGAAGAGTTGGTTCTAACCCGTAGTTAAAAATAGTTTAAAAATTTCAGGTGCCGTTGTTGTTTACGAACCCTTCTGTCAAAGCCTTCTCTATATACCCTTTGTTCTTTTGTAGTTGCTATAAATAAAACTTAGCTTTATTCGCCTTCGTTTGTTTACCTTTCAAAGGGATCTCCTAGTTACAATAATGATGAGTATTGTAATTTACAACGAAAGACAGAAAATTTACACGTGTTTCCAGTTCTGCTTGAGAAAATACGAATTCCATAATAATTATAATAAACATTATGATTTGTAGATCAATGAATCCTTTTGTTTTGTTTGCTTTTGTGTTCAATTTACCATAAATACATATATGAATATTGATTAAAAAATAGAGTTTCAGAATTTTTTCTAGAAAAATCACTCAAAAGAGAACCACCAAGCATGTACGTTCCTCTCGCAATCAAACCTTATTTTTTGAAGTGAAAACTTCTTTAGCACCTTCGTGATTTGAAACTCGATGAAACAGAAACGATCGACGCTAAAAAGAGACAAATACATCGTCGTACATCTAAAGATTTTAGCCTGCGAGAGAATGAAATAGCAAAAAAAAAAATATTTTATTCACGGGTACTCGGTTCCAATATAGTACGAAAAATCATGATAGTCCCATGCAAGTCCCCTTTAGTGTAGTGGTATAAAGCGCCCGATGAACGTTGGCAGGCATTCAGCCGACCAAGGATCGAATCCTACGAAATCTAAAAATAAAAAATATATTTTTAATTTTGTAAATCAATATGCAATTATAAAACCACTTCAAAATAACAGGCAAAAGAAAACACCAAAGGAAGCGATATCTAGCGACTCCGAAGAAGAAACTACAAATACCAAAAAGATGACCAAATATATAGGAAAAGGTGCATTGGAATTCGACGACAAAAATATGGAAAAAATCGTCCTTCACATTGATAAAAAAAGTGATTCGTAGTCTCCCCGCTCTTGATCAGAAATACTCAGAATTCCATGGTCAATGTTAAAGAAAGCTGATGGATTCCCTCCAGCACCACGAGGGAATCCATCAGCTTTCTTTCACATGTTCTAAGCATCCATGTTTCCACATCGTATGGTGCTAATCTGCACTCGAACGACTCTCATGTTGGTGGTCTTCGTGATACCTCTGACGCGAACGAGTTTCCTTTGTGCCAAAATAAATGTTCCCTGCTTTGCATTTATTTATGTGCATTGTTGATGAGCTGTTTCTAAAAATAAAGATGCATCTCGCAAAACTAGTAAATTTATTCTTAGAATAACGAGTTTAGGTAACTACCAAAAAGCAATTTTAGAATTTCGCCAAGACGATTGTATATGTGTTATCTTTGACGTTTTGCTCGGATTCGCGCGACTTCGGAGAGTAAATAGCCAAAAAAACGCTGAAAATGAAAGCATGACACTGTCATCACGACAGTGAAAACACAATTACAGAAAGAGTTATGCTGTTGAACAAATATTCATCCAAAACACGTTCGAAAATTAAGATAAAATTTTATTTTGATATGACCCTATTAATGAAAAGATACATTATATTTGAATACTTTTGAGAAAAAGCCGTAAATACGCAAACACATTGTGTACATTTCGAAATGTATTTTTCTGAGAAAAATGCGTTCAGAGTGGCATGAAATATAAGGTACCTATTTGAAATTCAGAATTCACACTGCTAACGGTAGAAGTAGTCCCATCCCAGAATATGAAGACATGATTTCCCACCTTGAATAAACAGCCAGTGAATATGTTCCCAGACAGGCAAAGATGTCTATGAAGGGAGGAAACTCGTTTCGCGGAAAATTAAATTGCTTTCAAAGTGTGTCTTCACAAAACTTTAGTGTACCTCCCGAACATCATGTATGTGGACTTGTTTATAGGGTTGTTGCAAAATTTGCAGTGCCTAGAATGCTATTATTTTTGCTTTTATCAATATTATTAAAGGATATTACTTGCACGCGAATATTATTATAATTCAAGTGCGCCTCGTACGTCATACGTATGTCTGACCATGTTATATTGTCGTGAAAACAAGCTTATAGGTCCGAGTGATTATAACCTTCACATGTTTATTATTGTGGAGAAATAAATAAAAATATGTCCACCACAAGATGTCGGTGGCGAAGTAAAGGAAAAAATGTTCAGTCAACTGTCTTGGTCTGTACCAGGGGCTTGCTCTTTGCATAGGCGTCTGCGGCTCTTTGAATAATGACCTACAAAATTGTTGCACGTGTGAAAAAAAAACAGAGTGTGCAATTCACACGCGGTAGAAGTGAAACCTTCAGAAAACTAAAGAAAACAAGAGCGGGGAGACTACGAAGCACTTTTTTTATCAATGTGAAGGATGATTTTGTCCATATTTTTTTCGTCGAATTCCAGTGCACCTTTTCCTAATTGAAATATTACATTTGGTCATATTATTAGTGTTTGTAATTTCTTCTTCGGAGTCGCTAGATGTCGCTTTATTTTGTGTTTTCTTTGCCTCTTCATGTTGGAGTGATTTGAAGATTGGATATTGATTTTACATTTTTTTTTTTTGATTTAATAGGATTCGATCATTCAGCTGAATGTCTGGCCGTTGATTCGTCAGGCACTTTATAACACAAGACAACACAAGAAAATATTGGGGAAACATGGGACATGGGAAAACATGGGACCGAGGATTTATCGTATTATATTGGAACCGTGTAACTGTACCGAGCGCTCGTGAAATAAATAAATATTTTATTGCGGGCTAAACCCTATAGATGTATGTTTTCTCTTTTTGGTGTCGCTCGCTTCCGTTTCATCGAGTTTCAAATCACGACGGTGCTAAAGAAGTTTTTACTTCAAAAAAATTGAAATAGAGCAATAGATAATTTTTCCTTAATTGTATGTGAATATTACAAGATTTTCAGTACATTTTAACCACTTTTCAGAGCAATCAATCGAACTTAGTATGTTGCCTTCGAAAATGTTCCATTCATCTATAGTAGATACCTTACTGTATTTTTTATCTGACTATTGTGAAAAGATCTCATTTTTTATGTGAAACATCTTAATGCGCGCCTAGGGCGAGGGTAAAACCGTATCCAGCGTGGCAAGACGGGACTACGCTCTTGCACGGAACGACGCTTTGTGCGGCCATGACTCGTCGGCTCTTTCGACCCGGTCGCCAAAACCATGTGCGATACAATGGGGTATTTCCACAAACCAGGTATACCGCTAAAAACATGTGGAAGATTTAAAGATTATTTTTCTGAATATGATTATCGCATTAAAAATGTTTAATTTTGATATCTTCATTCATAATTATTGATTTCAAAATACGCGTAAACGGAACGAAACGTAAACGGCCCATGACTGCTTGTAGGATTCATGACGTCGCAAGAGTCGCCGTTCCGAGGTTTATCACCGTGTTACTATCAAAGGTCTAAACATCCTAGACTTGTTCGGGGTTATGGACGGTTTTATTTTATATTTAAGATGATTGTTTATGATTGTGTTATGTTTTTACAGTTTTATATAATATTGTTCAGTTGTAATGACTGACAGTAGTATTTTTAACGGCGTAATCCGACAACTTGCCTAAAATAGACGCTACAATGAATAACAATAATTTTTTAAGCCCTAATTTCGGGATTCTAAGACGATATGGTAATGAAAACATTTTTTTTACACAAACTCTCATATTATATACGTTATATACTGGTTTCAATATTTTGACAAAATAGAATTAATTCCGGCCCTTGTCTTGTCTTGATTTAAAATAAATAAAAAATATATTTTTTAAACGTTTATTATAAATTTATATATACAATTTATATATACATACATATACATATCAACGCCGGGATTGCTAGTCGAGAGCCTTACCCCTCGACCATGGAGGCAGTCATTATTGTGTAGATATCCATCTTACAACTGTAAACAAAGGTGTTCCCACGTTTAAATTATGAATTTAAATAGTCAATAACGAAAGGTTTTTTTTGGTAGCTTAAAATTTAAATCTGAAAAAAAGGCACGGGGGCTCCATTGAAGCCTCCTTCTTCTTCTTCTTACTGTACTATAGGGCCAATATATACTGCAGATAGTACACAACTGCTGACCCTATACAAATCGCTAGTCCACCTGTTGAATTTGGCAGCCACCTTTGGTCTAGAGTCCCAAAATATTTGAAAATTCAGAAAGCATAAACGGGCGGTTCGTTCGATAGATTTCCCTCTCTAACAAACGGATTGCAATGTTTAGCGCGCAGGTTTCAGATGGGAATGGTGTCCTTGTTCTACCGGTATTTCAATAGAAGATGCTCCGAGGACCTAGCGTCATTGAACCCTTCGGCGGTGGTGTCAAACACATTAAACGCACTCCCAACAATTGTACACATTCGATATTTTTTGTCGCCTTAGAAATGGTCGTTTAAACATCTTATTTTGGGTTTTTCTTGTAGTATTTGTAAACATGTCTACCAAACTATACATGTTTTGCAAGTGGGAAAATAGGATAAATATAAAGATATAATTCGAGCAAACTGGAAGTCAATAAATAACACCAAGTACAACTTACGGACTCACTACAGTCACCTACGGGCGGCGATCACATGATGAGAGGCGCCTGTGACGTCACAGAGTGAATGGTGGCAAAACCATCGTTTTGGTGGCATTTTAAAAAGGCGTATTTTAAAACGTTATAGAAAGTTAAGTCGTCGTCTTAAAAATAAAATAAAAATTCCGTTATCATCGTAATTTTTTGCTTAATTTTTTTCAATAATAAAAAAAAATGTGGAAATACCCCATTGCTTCTATTATCACTAAAATTGGCAATGGATTTATTCTAAATGATGATGAATTCTTAATTTGTAATATTTTTCTTTGCGTATATTTTAAAAATAGTAAAATAATTGTTTTAATATCAAAAATATGAAGACTTATTCATTTTCATTTTCACTTCTATCAATAACAAACAATTTCGATGTTTCACATCTGCCAGGCGTTCCGTGAAGACTATATCTTTTAAAACGTACACGTTATTAAAACATAACGTAAATGCTTAATTTAAATAAAGCCGAATTTAGATTACGCAACTAGTTGCGAATAAGTTGTTTCATGATATTAGTTGCACTGCTAGTTTCACAAGTAAACTTATAGTTTCATCATACATGCATTAGTTGTAATTCACAATATTAAAATCTCAGTACCACTAGTCACTAATGGTGTACAATTAATTGCTAAAACGTGATGCAACAAGTGTCGCGAAATTTCAGCTGAGCGGACGTATGTGTTCCTTTTATGTGTACAAAAACATTTTGCATTGAGAAAAAATCTTTGTTGTCGATAGTGCCACGTTTGATGTGATACTGAAGGTGGCACATCATTTAACTTGTGCAATTAACCCGAACTTTTTGGTTTCATACAATTATTTGGTACATGCATGCAACTAGTGCGCACACGCCAAAATGTTCAAAACAAAAATTTTGGAATGCAATTTTAACCCATATGTATAATGAAAACGAATGAAGAACAAGGTCAGAATCGCTTGGGGCATTCTTGTTCTTAAGGTATAAAATACCGTGAACACACCTAGGGAAGCGGAATAATTTCTATGGAATTCTCTATGGGCTCCGGCCGAGATGTTTCGCGGCATTTGAACTGTCAAAATCGTTTGCGTCATTCTCGCGTCCTTCTCGTGAAAAAGATTGTAAAAATATAAATCCATCAAATAAACGCAAGTAATGTTGTTTTTATGCATAGTTTATTGTTCGAGAAATGTGTTTCAGTAAATATAATATACGATAGCACAAAATAAACCTATAAAATATTACGTCAAAGTCATCGCGATTTTACATTGTTTCTTCCTTGGCACTTGACGAGTTAACGGAATAGATTGTAAACACAAAATTAATTCATTCAAAATTTTAACATTTTACGCGTTCACATTTTTGCGATGTTCCTGTACAATATGAATGTCCCCATGCAAATATGAACGTCCTATACAACTAGCATAATATTATTTATTATATCCCGAATTCTACTGTCGTTCAATTGAATTCCATTTGCCATTTGAATATCTACAGAAATTTGAAATAATTTAAGCAAAGGCGAATAACTTTGATATGCCAAACTATTATGGTAGGCTATATTCATTTTATATCTTTTATGCTTCTTTGCAAGAGACAGCCTGCTTTCGTACGTAAATAGGTTTTTTACAGCGTTTGAATAAATTATGCGAATTAGTGTTCAGTTTCAAACGCCTACAATACCAATAATGTTATTTTCCACAAAAAATTGAAGAATATAATACCAACTGAAGATTAGTAAAAAAGCTTTTAGAATAGTTAATATTTAATATTTTTACAAAACTGACGTAAAATGTAGATTGAAAACTGTACCTACCCAAGACCTATCCTCAGCCTTCTCTTGGATTTTTTTTAAATATTAACTCCACGCAGGAGGCCTTGAGGATAACAATTTCCCTCAGGGCCTATGTCATCTGAGATGCTGTGTTTAGGGTCTTTTGAGGAGAGGAAGGAGTGATCATTGGACTTGAAGAGACCCGTGTTGTAGGAAGGAGGAAACACAAATCGTTCCACAGCCGAGCAGTTGAACACAAGAACGAGTCGAAGAAGCGACCCGTTGGGCTCGCGTTTGGCTTGTTTCCCGACTATGCACCGGGGCCATCTTCCATTGAAATACCGGTAGAACAAGGACAGCATTCCCACCTGACGCCTGTGCTATAAAGATTGCAATCCGTCTGTTGGGAGAATCTATCAAACGGACCGCCCATTTCTACACAGAGTCGAGGGTATTTTTCAGGTATTTTGGAGCTCCAGACCAGAGGTGGCTGCCAAATTCAACCAAGTGGGGCGCACTTGCGATCCGTGCAAATTAATTATTTTAATTATTAATTATAGAAATAATACTTATTTATACTTGTCATCCCCAATTGAGGTATGTTGTGAGGCTGGGGGGGCGGTAGGGAGGGAAAGGAGATATGGAAAAAGAAAATGGGGACGTACCTGGCTATTCAGTTCTGGTCACCAAACACGTCTAAAACCATATCAAGCAACGTTTCAATACTGAGTGGTTGTCTTATACAAGAGCATTATTAAGAGTATACAAGTATACTCCACTTTGGATAGTGCCGTAAATATACTATAATATTATTTTTAATTTATCGATTGTAAAATAACACAAATTTTTCAAATATAATGCACGCCGGGATTTTATTATTTTTAAGTTTATTGTAGTTAAGCTCAAGTGAAATGACACAAAACTATTTTCTATGAATTTTATGTTATTGTTATTAAATATTAAAAACTATTGAAAAACTTTTTTTATTTTTTCAGTTCAACTTTTTATACGATGACTTTGTATCCTGACATATTATGTTATAAAGGGTGTTTTTTTAGAGGTATATAAATTCAAAATGAAAAAAGACGCATTGAAATAATGTTAATGTCTATGATGTTGGCTTTATTTAATAGATAATTTTATGCCATTATTGTTTAAATACAATTTTGGGCATATGAGCGCAACGGCTGGCTCGAATGAAGCGCAATCGTGAAGTCCAATTTTCGACAACTTCGTGGAGGAACTGGGGCCATATATCGGCAACAACACGGCAAATGTTGACTTCCAAATGGTCCAACATCTCTGGTTTATCAGCATAGACTAGTGACTTCACATATCCCCAAAGAAAGTAATCTAATGGTGTGAGATCACACGATCGTGAAGGCCAGTTGACAGGTCCATTACGTGAAATTATGCGCTCACCAAATGTTTCACGCAATTATTGCGGGCCTGTGTAACGTGGACCTGTGTACTGGCCTTCACGATCGTGTGATCTCACACCATTAGATTACTTCTTTGGGGTATGTGAAGTCACTAGTCTGATAAACAGACGTTGGACGTTGGAAGTCAACATTCACCGTGTTGTTGCCGATATATGGACCCAGTTCCTCGATAAAGTTGGCGAAAATTGGACTTCACGATTGCGTTTCATTCGAACCAGCCGTGGGCGCTCGTATGCCCAAAATCGTATTTAAACATAATGGCATAAAATGATCTATTAAATAAAGCCAATATCATAGACATTAACATTATTTTAAAGCGTTTTTTTTTCATTTTGAATTTGTATACCTCTAAATAAAACACCCTTTATTATAATCCCTCCAAACCGCATTGGCATTTTTTGCTTTGATTTCAAATCAACCATTGAATCGCTTTAATGGTACCTCGTACGCATTTATTTAATCAAAACAGCAATCAGTGTTGCAAAAATATGCAAATCACCTTTGTTCAAAATTTTCGCTTTGCAATTTATTGATGAAACTACCGACATTTCCCCCTACCAAATAATTATTCTCATCACCAACATGAAATAAAATGGAATTTCCCTGCACACTAGCGACAAAATTATGAATTTAAAGGTAGCACAATATATTAATTGAAATCAAATATCAATACATGGTCACCTTGCACGTTTACGTTATGAATTGCGACTTAATTAAGCTCTTAAGCTCTATAATTGTTTTTAAATAAAAAAACTATTATTAGTGACGGAAATTTATAGTATAATCATCGGTAAATTACCAACCAAACACCGAAAAAATTATTATTTATTGTAGATTTAAATTTTCATTATTCTTGTAGTTATAACCTATAAACACTGATCTTATTTATAAAATTTTATTCCTCACGTTCAATAAGGAACTCCAGTGAAGAATATTATGGCTTTAAAAAAATATGTTCATATAAACCAATGTACGCTGATTCTAAATATAAAAGTTTTATTATATAATGTTTAACGTAGAGTTATAAAAAAAATTATAAAAAGTCCATTTTAAAACGTGTCATTAAAACACCCTATTGCTGGATTTTGGCGGCGTGACGTCACCGCGCCGCGTCACTTGGGTCAAAGTTGTATAGAAATCAATAGAAATGAAGACGCAAGCCGTTCGGCATTCCGAGTTATTGGTTTATAGAGAATTGGACATATAATAGTTTTTGTTTTTATTGAAACATTATTTAGGCCTAAATAATTCAGTGTCAAAAATAAAGTATCTCTATTAGTTTATCTATATTATTTAAAATATTCAAAAACTTTAACTGTACAAAAAACGATCGTATTGCCCAGTAATGTCTATGAAAACGCTCCAATGCTAAAATTCAAAATGGCGGGAGTCGAACTGCTGATTCCAGTTCCTTACAAGATTCATACTTTGGTCATGATGACGTCACACTAGATTCGGTGGTTTTCGGGGGATCTTGAAAAATTAAAACTTTGACATTTATTTTAACTATTAAAACTTACTCTAAAAATAAAAATTAATATGCAGTTATTTAAGTTAGAAGGTCTTTATTCATAAAAAAATGGACTGGAATTCTCTATTATGGTTTACCATGAATATTATAAAGAAATTATGTAGGTACGTTAAAGATATTTTTTTAATAAAAAATATCCTCAAAAACTCTGGGATAGTCACTTACACGGTAAAATATAATCGAGTGTAGAAACGGCTGTATTTTTACACTTCGGTAAAATGCAAAAAGAATAGTGACAAGATGACGACATTTTTTAATTAAAATCGGTTAAATTTAAGAATAAGAATCGTCTCCATTCTGTCTTGACGTCACACCGTTCGTGACGTCACACCCGAAGTAAAGTCACACCCGACGTAACGTCACACCCGACGTAACATCACGCCCGACACGCCATAGATTTGGTGCGTTTTGAGGGGTGAGTTTGGGTGCGGGCGGACAGCATGGCAGCATTTTTTATCCGTTTTAAAAATACATTACTCAAATCTTTGATTAAATCAGTTTTCGTAATAATTTTTCAAGGATTTGGCCACTAGTGTAGAAGATCATTAACAAAATGGATGCATATCCTAAATAGATATGAAGAAGATGAAGATGTAAGAAGAAGTCGGAGACGCCCGTAGAAAGCATGGCACGACCAAGTAAATCAAATGAATGGGTATTGAGTCTAAATAACAGAAGGGTTCGTGATGTATAAATGTGAGCAAAAATTGTGAAGTGGTATATCCTCTCTTCATACGCGTCCTTAAAAACGGAGAGATGGTTAGTTAAATAGTTTAAATACCCAAATATGTTTCATTTAAGGTTTATCAACAGCACCCGGTAACTATAAGGTTTATCAACAGCACCCGGTAACCCGGTAACTATAAGCGACCAGCTCAGGTATGGGGGCTCTATCGAATCCAGAGTTAAGTTGGCCTCTCAAAAACTGGGCGTAGTGTACAGGGCCCGCAGATACTTTAAAAGTACACAACAGCTAACCCTGTACAAATCGCTAGTGCGCCCCACGGTTGATTTTGGCAGTCACCTCTGGTCTGGAGATCCAAAATACTTGAAAAATACCCTCGACTCTGTGCAGAAACGGGCGGTCCGTTTGATAGATACTCCCACCTTAACGGACGGATTTTAGAGTACAGGCGTCGGGTGGGAATGCTATCCCTGTTCTACCGGTATTTCAATGGAAGATGCTCTGAGGAACTAGCGTCATTAATCCCTTCGGCACCGTTGCATAGTCGGGAGACACGCCAAACACGCGCCCTACTTATGTACACAGTTGACATTTGTCACATGAGAACCGTTCGTTTTTACGACTCGTTCTTTAGTTCAACAGCTCGGCTATGGAACGATTTTCCAGCCTCTGTGTTTCCTTCCTCCTACAACATGGGTCTCTTCAAGACCTATTTTCATTCCTTCCTCTCCTAAAAAAGACTCTCCACACAGCATACCAGATGACATAGGCCCTGAGGGAAATTATTTTTCCTCAGGGCCTGTTGAGTTAATGTAAAAAAAAGCACCGATATTGGAAGAAGGCTATATTTCCTAATGGTGTCTTCTCAATTTCCATTCATATTAAGTGTTTCAGCATTTCCCGGAACTCTGGGAAAGCTCTCAATCGGTCGCACCAGGACCAGGGCTAGTGACGAAATTGCGATGGGCACTTGAAAATACGGCAAACTTCAGTTCAATATATTCCGCTTGACTATCAGAGTTGGTCCTTTGAAAAGGAAACGCCAAATTAACTCAATTTCATCAAAACTTGTCGAATTTTCCGTAGATTCTGGGCGAGATCTGGCAGACCAGGTCAATGAATGGTTAAATTAAGTAAAACTTTAATGTAAAATATATAATAATTTGACCTTTTGAGTCCAAAAGAATAGTTCGAACTTCTCGAAATATAATGATTTTAACTAAATGTTTGAGAAACCAAATAAAATTTCACATAAATTTACCAGCGAGAATTATGATCTGTTCTATTGTTCATTAATGTTTCTTAGATATTTTTACAAAACAGTAGAAAGTTTTGTACATGCAATTATTTATACAAACCATAGTTACTAAGCGTAACTAATCAATAGTAAAATGGCACTTCATCCACTAATTTTAACAATAAATATCAACATATTTCAGAACCAATAATTCCTTCATTGAGATACGAAAATTATTTTATAATAAGATTGGCTCGATTATATAATAAACACTGCAATCATTAAGACTTGGATATATTTTCGAATTCAATCACTACTTCAAGAAGGAACTTATTATTACATAATATACCTGATACTCTTCTCATTTAAAAACCACTAACTTCATAATTATTATATCATAAACATAGGCATTAACTACGAATATATGATATTAAAGGATTGTCCAAGAATTAAAGTTAAAATTTAAAAAATTAGGAAAAACTTATGTTTACAGAAGTATGACATTTCATACACATATCCCACTATTTTTCGACGTAGTCACCGTAACCATCAAAGCAATTCGTGAGCCCTGGAACTAAGTTTTTGATTCCCTTGTCGTGGTCAGCCGCCAAAATCCTCTCCCTCCGGGTCTTGGTCGGTCTCCAAAGGTTTTCCGACCAAATAAATTGCTTCAGGTGAAGAAAATGATGCAAATCGTGTCATTGATTGCCTATTTGATTCCGGGGATAAGTGATAAACCCATGTTTTAACCCAAAAAAGCCTCTCCTTGGTTGGAAAAATGGTTCGAAGAGACCCGAGCGCTTTCCACACGATTTTGCTCTTCAGTATTTTGGGAACCCAACAAGCACGCAATTTGCAAATGTCATTTTTCCCTCAAAATCGTTTGTGTGGTAGATCTACTGACGTCAGGGATCAAAATTACGAGCTTACGAACTTCAATACGACGGACTCCTTTTAGTTGAGAAAGAGAATAATTGAGCGCACCTCGCAGGCGGCGGGATTAAAGCGAAGCGGAGCAAAGATCGCACTGAAGCAGCTACCAAGCCGGAACACCACTTGTTTTTTAAATGAAAGTTTGAGCAATACCGCTGCAAAACGAGCTAGTGCCGCCATATTTTGAGAAATATTATGTCCGCGTCGCCAAAAATGAGGAAAGGTCTTTAATTCTTGGACAACCCTCGTATGTATATAATTTGCTTATACTTAATGTGGTCGTCTTTGCTTTGTCTACAAAATTTAATTTGAACTTTTCGTTGACCTATTCTTTGTTCACTCACTCTTCACTCACTTTGTTTGCTCATTCGTGTGCTCACTTATAATTAGAATCATCGCTATAACCATGTTGAAAATGCATTTCATTACTCTAATGATCGGTGACCGGACTGAAATCAACTCAACACCTCCTTTGAAAAGTCATTAAAAATGATGAAAAATATAAAAAAATTGGTTATATACAGATTACGCTAGGTTACGCTAGGTCGGTCTGTGGGCTATTTTAAAAAAAAATCATAGCTTTTAATGACTTTTCAAAGAAGTGTTGAGTTGACTTGATTCTGAGTTGGCATGGAAACGTAATAATTACATGGTTTATTCTGTTGGTGAGCCAAATAAATAAATTAAAAGAATATACCCAACTGTTACATTAAGTAGTAGAAGAGGGTAAATAAAAGGTATTAATTTGAAATTTAATGTAATATAATATGTTTAAGAAATGATGCCACAAAAAAATTGCAATTTATAAAGAAATTCTGTATTTATTTTCTATTAGTATCATTATTTAATTTTATGTAAGCAGCCGTAAATGCCAAAAACTATACGAAATTTCGTTAGGTCAGCTTGCCGTGGGTACCTACTTCAACATTCATATATTAGGCAGTAATTTATTGCTTCTTCACAGACATACGTCATTAAAGACGTGGGATTTTCTGGGAATTTCGTATCCGTGTTTGCCAACAATAATTTTCCACCAATTTATCATTAAGATAGACTTCATTTAGTGCCTATTGCGCTGCTCATTTGTGGGCAGGACCATTTAACGTGGGCTTCTACGGCCAGGTTTAACGAGCCATCTATTTCCACAAACGGCGGCGATCATCTCCTGGATTACCCCAACTCCGCCCAACTAATCCCATAAACTCACAGTTCTCCACAGATGACATACTACATAATATCTCTAAAACTTCCACATCATAAATATCTCGGCATTATAAAGATGGAGGTAGTAGCGCTACCTACCATGTACCATGTGGGATTTTTCTACCTATGTATATAATATTATGTAGATACATAGAACCATTTTCTCCACTAGGAGCCCCTCTCTCGTTTTTAGATATTACACGAACCAAAAGGTTATCTACATAAACTTTCTGATTTACTGTTTCTACACAAAATTATACGTGCAGCATTTAATACACCAAACACTGTTTATCCAATTAACAACTACCCACCATCAAGAAAAATAAACACGGAATATTAAAGACATTTTCTACATTAAAGTCTCCTACACAAAACAGGATATTATTTCCCTATTCCACGTAGAAAACGTTACACGGTGTACTGCTCTAATAATGAAATAGACATTATAATTTTTTTTAATGTTTTGCCATCAGTCATACCATGCTGATATTGTTATGAAACTCTTTATTTAAAAACAGGCAATACTGTATCTACCAAATCATTATCTCATCAGCACAGATGCCAATAATAAATTGTTTACGGATCTCTTGTATTCTTTTACCTATACCTTTTACCGATTAATGCTTGTTATTTAATTTTGCATATTTAACTAATTATATTTGTTATTACTTTGTATATAAACAGCCATGTAAGTAAATTTTTGGGCATCGTGTTTGATTTTATGATGAAATAATATATTTTTTTAAATACGGTAAAAAAGTCATATATCCTTTTTTTAATACTAATATTTAGATGATTTATATAGCGCCGTTTTTGTGAAAAATCGCCTCAAGGGCGCTTTTAGTTTCAAAAGAAATTATTACATCACTGTTTATTTTCAAAATTGCACCAAATAATAGCGTTTCACACAAGGCTGTCATTTTAATCTTAGATATATAAAAAAATATATATTTATATATTATTTTGGCTTTAAAATACTTTTAGTTAATACCATTTATATAATTTTCCGAATATTACTGACGATGCTTTTAAAGTTCTGCAAAATGTGAAGTTTCACTATTTTTTTTAAAAAAAAATTTTAAATTTTTTTTTTAAAAGAAAGACAAACATTCCCGGGTTACGAATAACCCAACAATGTTTGAAAATCTCCTACTACCACAACAGAAAGCAGAAAATGTTACTTGTGTTGTGATGGAGGACTTAGCCAGCCGAGGAATCGAACACGGGACTCCCGGGTGGGACCCAAACGCGATGCCCACTCAACCACTGACCGGTCAAATTGAAATTTGAAAAACCGGTCAAATTGAACCGGTCTAATTGAAACTAGTAATGTAATCCATGCATCAATGAGTTCTGCGGTATTAGTGAAAACACATTTGTACTAAAATAAAACAGCGGGCTTAAAATGCATATATATCATAAACGCTACTGTAAATGGATGCTACTGCAAACATTTGAATGACATTTGGTATTAAATGACACATTTGCTACCATGAAATTTTCATAGCACAAATCAAAAATGATTACGCACTATTGACGCTTACGTTGCATTTTCGTGTTGATTAATGATACAAAATACCAGCAAGAGAAAGGGAAATAACGTATCAGAAGAACAAGAGTGTCCTTTAAATAACGCATAAATTATAATATTTGAACTCCCGCGCTACTTCAACGCTTCGAAAATGTTTGCCAGATATCATTCTCACAGCCTAACTTCCCTTCAGGTTCCCTAGCAATGAGAGATCTGGCAAAAGCTGTATATAACTCCATCGTTCATGTGAAGGGTTTCTTCTGTTAATCGGTTCCATGCCAACTGAGAATAAAGTCAACTCAACATCTCCTTAAAAAGTCATTAAAAGCTATGAAAAAAAATACTTTTAAATTAGCCGATAACCCTAACCTAACGTAACCTATTTAACTTATTTTTTTCATATTTTGGTCACCCTATTAATCTATTAACACAAAAAAACAGAGCATTTCAATTAGTTATCGTATTTTGTTCATTGTTTTTGTGTTCAATTCGTAGAATTTAATTTTTTTTGAAATATAATTAAAAATAAATTTAATAATGCTATTTTTAAGTTCTGCAAGTATATAAGCTTTTATTTACTACTTGCAAAATAAAATTTACATTTTAAATTTATTTATATTAAATTTTTAAAAAATAATAAAAAATGTAAAACGTCTTTAATATTTCACTTTTGATTAATGCTAACCTCTGGTTTGCCGATTGCGCGCCTAGGACGCGCCATAAAAAATAAAAAAAATTTGAGATGCGATTTTAAACCTTATGTATAAAGAAAATGTATGAAGGACAAGGTTAGAATCGCTTGGGGCATTCTTGTTCTTGACGTAACAGATATAAGGAACACACCTAGCCTCTCAAATAATCATCTTTGCACATATCTATGACTTTCGAAATGACATTTCTGTCGCGATTTGAGCTGTCAAACTTTGAGCGTCGCATGTCATGAAAAGATCGATAAAACTATCAATTTGTCAAGTAAACGCAAGTAATATTATTTGTAAGCATAGTTTATTGTTCAGGGAACGTGTTTCGGTAAATATTATATACGATAGCATAAAATAAATCCGCAAAATATTACGTCAAAGTCAAAACATCGCGAAATTTTCGAGTTTCTTCCCTGGCATTTATTAGTCTTTTTTTTAATTTATTATATTTAGAAAACAAACAGTTATTTAAATATAAAATAATCTCTCAAAAATTTGGTTCCAAAAATTTGTTAAATTAATTATGAGTTACGCAATTTTACAAACTACAATAAAAATAAAAACAAAGGAAAAAATAAACAACAGGATATTATACGAACAGCGAAAGCAGTAAAAATGAGTACCCACTCATATATAATTTTCACATCATGTGATAGATTCTGCAAGCGTAATTTTATAAAAACAATCTAAATTCAGTTAAAGTTTTGCAAAAAATCATAATGAAAGTATTACTTAAAAAATCTACCTTTTCAACAGAATCACTTTTTTAAATGTTTTCACTTATCTAAGAAAGCTTCTATTCAAATATGTAAAGAAAAAAATACAAAGAATTTTACTAACTGATGAGAAATGGAAATCAATTTATTTTCCCTATTTTATAACGACACATAATGCAAAACCATTATGTTTACCAAGCCATAAAAAAAACTACAATAATATCCCTTCTGAATTGCGCTGTATTACGTATTCAAGCTACAGTTAAAAATGTTTACATTTCGTAGAGTTTTGAATATTTTTCTGATACGTCCCATGAATTTTGAGCATACTTAGATATATTTATGATGTGATATACGTAATTCTGTTATAATGGACCTGTTGTTTTCCATAACTGAGATAATAACATAACTTGAATACAACTTTCACAATAAATCATCCGGTCTGGATCCCTGGCACGGTCGATCGATAAGGATTGTATCGATAACTTTCGGTAATTTCTCATCGTTCCCTAGCATGATTGAAAATCGCTAACGAATAAGTAACAGTTTACAATGACTGAGTGTTCTTACAATATTCGACGTCATCTGTTGTTTGTACATTGGCGATCTACAGTTGTCCGAGAGAACGATGCGATGAGAAGTTACCGAAAGTTATCCTATCAATTCTTATCGATCGCTCATGCTAGGACCCCTGGTGTTGCATTCAGGGCAACAAATTGCAATACTTTCTTACAGATATATTGAATCAATAAAATGGTTCACTGATTTGTCTGAAGCCTCGATTACATTGAGCGAGTTTACAAGCTACTATCCGGCAAATTCACTATCTCGCTCTAGGAATACGATTACAAATTCACTATCTCGCTCTTTGTAATCGTATTCCTAGCTAACTAGCAGATTGTGAACAATCTACGAAAAAAGTTGAAAGGGGGTCAACTTTACTCTCTACTCGCTGGCGTGTACCACAAGATGGCGGCCCGCAAACAGCTGATTTCGTAATCGTCAAGCAGCTGACAGAATTAGTTCGGGCGAAAGTCGTCATTCACGCTAGCTGCGAACTCAGTATTCCTACAAAATGTCGACAGCTTTGGTTCATGCAGGGGGCGTTATTTTAGCTCATGCTATCAAAAGGGAGTTAAAAAGGAGATATGATTTATGTTCGACTTCATTTTTAAAGCTTGAACACTCAGAAAAGACAGCAAAACGTGGTTTCAACTCGCTAACTAGTTCGCTACTGAGCTAGTGGACAATTTTGTGTGTCATCATGACAATCTCACTCACTGATTCGCCCGCTTTTAAACTTGCTGGCTAGTAGCTTGTAACCTCGAACAATGTAATCGAGGCTATAGAAGTGATTTTTGATTTGATTTTTTACAGAGAACAGTGGAATTATATTTTTAATTACTAAAACGATATAACAGATGTTTAGTTGTTTTATGTTTTCAATACGATTAATGTAGGTTAGATATTAGGAATTTCAAATGATTGAAACAAAATCAAATTATGATCTTACACAAAATGTCATACAAAGCAAACAAAATATGTGTGTGTGTGTGTGTTTATATATGTAAGTTTAAGTATTTCTCCTCAACATGATGAGTTGGTGTATTGCATACTTTACACAAACTTAAAATCGTGAATTATATAACTTTCAGGTGGTTCATTTTTATATCAAGCCTAATTTTAGACGTATGAGGGCTAACGATTCAACATTTTACGTCTTAACGTTTTTGCGTCCCTAACCAACTGCCCTTTGTAATATCATTCCCGATTGCTTCGCAGCAGCATGTTGACGAGATGGAACAGAATTTAAAGGCCTTTGAGTTGTGTTTAGTGTTTGCTTTGGATATGTTTGTCCTTTGTGAGTGAACGTTGAAAGCATCGGGGGGGTAACAGGCAACACAACCTGCCTGGCCAACTAGGAACTCGGTACTCGTTAGTCCTGGCTTCAATTAGTGAGGAAACCTGTTTTACGTCGCATTTTTAAAAACATTCAAGTAAAGAACTTAACAATTTAAAAAAATATATATTATTGATATGTTATTGTTTTACACGATTTCAGTACATTGAAAAGCAAAGTAATGCATTTTAATAGCTATTTCGTTAATAATAATAAAAAAAGGGAAATAATTTCCCACAAGGCCTTTGTCATCTTCGGGGATACTGTGTGGAGGGTGTTTTTATGAAAAGAAGGAGTGGACCTGGATCTTGAAGAGACCCATGTTGTAGGAAGGAGAAAACACAAAGGCCGGCAAATCGTTCAACAGTTGAGCTGTTGAACTCAAGGATGAGTCGTAGAAGCGACCTCTTCTCATGTGACAAATGTCAACCGTGTACAAATGTTGCGTGCGCATTTGGAGTGTTTCCTGACTTTGTACCGATGCCGAAGGAATCAATGATGCTAATTCCTCAGAGCATCTTTTATTGAAATACCGGTAGAACATGGACAGCATTCGACACCCGACGCCTATGTTCTAAAGATTGCAATCCGTGTGTTAAGATATAAGAATCTATCAAACGGCAGCCCGTTTCTGGAGAGATTCAGGAGTTTTTCGCGTATTACTACTAGGTACATACAAAAAAAATTACGTATTTTTTTCACGCATACTAATGAAAAAATTTGATGTTATGAAAAAATATTTTTGAAGCGAGATTTTTTTCTTTTTTAAAATAAACCCAAACTGAGAACGTATTTTATATTCTTAAGTTCTTAGTTTGGGTTAAATAAAAGAAAAAAAAAATGACAACAATTTTTTTTTACCGGGTTACGAATAACACAAAACTGTTTGAAAATCTCCCACTACCACCACACTTAGCGGAAAATGTTGCTTGTTTTTTTTTTTTTTTTTTTACATTAACTCCATACAGGAGGCTCTGAGGAAAATAATTTCCCTCAGGGCCTATGTCATCTTTGAAGATGCTGTGTGGAGGGTGTTTTTGAGGAGAGGAAAGAGTGAGCATGGGTCTTGAAGAGACCCATGTTGTAGGAGGGAGGAAACACTGAGGCCGGTAAATCGTTCCACAGCCGAGCTGTTGAACTCAAGAACGAGTCGTAGAAACGACCCGTTCTCATGTGACTAATGTCAACCGTGTACAAATGTTGAGCGCGCGTTTGGCGTGTTTCCCGACTACGCACCGGTGCCGAGGGGATCTATGACGCAAGTTCCTCGGAACATCTTCCATTGTAATACCGGTAGAACAAGGACAGCATTGCCACCTGGCGCCTGTGCTCTAAAGATTGCAATCCGTTTGTTAGGTTAGGAGAGTCTATCAAACAGACTGCCCGTTTCTGCACAGAGTCAAGGGTTTTTTTCAGGTATTTTGGGGCTCCAGACCAGAGGTGGCTGCCAAATTCAACCGTGGGGCGCACTTGCGATTTGTACAGGGTTAGCAGTTGTGTACTGTGACGTGATGGAGGACTTAGCCAGCCGAGAAATCGAACACATGACGCGCGCCCGGGTGGGACCCAAACGCGATGCCCACTCAGCCATTTACTGGTCATATCCATATTATTTCTTCTGGTTTATATCCATATTATTTCACACGAATTGTAACGGACGCCAATTGAAAACGACAATTTGTTAATTTTAATTTTAACAAAATTACAATCTACAAATTAAAATCCATTATTTTGCATTTTCGGCGACTGAAATAGATGTTTTTTTTATTATAATTGAACTAATGAAGTTCCATCGTGTTAAATACGGACACATGTTCAACAGGTTAATAACGTTTATTATTCAATCAAATCCTTTATTTTATTTTAATCAGTCTGGGGAATTGACACAAAAATGAATGGATTTTTTCTCCCGCAAGTAAGCATTAGTCCTGTGGATTACTCTAAAATCTGTGTACCGCCAGAATAAAGAGGATATAAGATGAAAAATGAAGAAAGGAAGAAGGAAGGCTCGTAGAATGGAAAAGCTGAAAAGGGAAAAAATGGGAGCCAAAACGAAATAAAGGAAAAAGAAAGAAAGAGAAGGGTAAAATGAAAAAATAATAATAAAAAGGCAAGAACTTTCACCCAATGCCTTGTTAATCTATTCCTTGATACTTTTTCCTATCGACACTGCTATTGGTTCGTCGTTGGTTTGAATGGTTGAATAAAATCCAACCTCATTTCTATCCTCAGAGGTTTACCAAGTTCAATGGTTGCACCGGGACAAGAGTATTCCTTTGCTGGGTGATAAAATGTGTTTTTTTTTTATCCATTCTTTGACGGTTGGGTTGTTCTTCTTTTTAATCTACGAAAAATTGTCTCCATCAGATAGTGCAGAAAACTTCAACAGAATATTCAATTTTTTTTTTTTTTTTTAATGAGAAAAACTCTCTTTTTATAACTTTTGAAGATTATTCCCATCAACGTAATATATCATTGAAGAAGAAGATAACACTTATAATCTAAATGAAAATATGAAAGAAAACAAGACACAGAAAAACAGAAAAAAACAATGGTCGCAACTGGGACAATATGGAAAAAGAACTAGTTGGAGATAATATTAATGATTTTAAATATTTGAAATATGATATTGACAAATACGACGGTTTGACAGAAGGTGGCAATAGCGAAATTGAAAAACGCGCACGTCCCGGTTAGACGAGAGGTCTGGGTTCGTGTCCCAGTTGCGACCATTGTTTTTTTTCTGTTTTTCTGTGTGTTGTTTTCTTTCATATTTTCATTTAGATTATAAGTGTTATCTTCTTCTTCAAGAATATTCAATATTATTTTTTTATAATTACTTTAAAATCTACTGTACTAAAGACGTAACGACTGTATGCATTTAAAAAAATATGTGTTTTTATTTTTGTAGTAAAAATGACGTTACAGAGTTGTAACTCCTCGTGAAAGAAGTGTATTTCATACAAATTGTCAGTTGTCTCCCGCCACCTCGACTTGCGTATTTCTATAATGTTACAAAAAAATTATAAGACGACATAAAATATAAAACTACTAGCTTTTCCCCGCGGCTTCGCTCGCATGGTATTACGGGAAATTACTGTAGCGCTTGCACTTATCAATTATCTCCCCCCCCTCACCCCCATCCCCTCCCGCATTCCATATATTCATTCTCTTACATTCCGTTTTCAAACATCTCGCCTACCACCTAAATTTCATAATGCTATAGCTCAAAGAAAAAAAGAATTACTTTTGCAATTTTGTTCATTCGTTCGGAATTTATGCGCTTACAAACATTTCGGATATTTATTTTTATTTAAATATTTGGAAGTACGTAAATATAATACAAAATTACTCTATTTATCATTCAGTCTTCGTTACGAATTATATTTTTAATATAGGAACTCTCATCTGACATTTATTCCAAGCTTGTCCAAAAAAAAAATCGAATTCTTATATTTGAATTTTCTGCAGTAGTAGCTGACCAGTTAATACTAAGACTGAGTACCTACCAGCATAGAGCCCAAAAATATATCAACATTGTTTCCATGGAAAAGATTTTTTTCTGACGTTAGCAAAAACTCGCTATTGTTATAACAAATATAATATATTAATATTTATAATTTCATAACGCCAGAGCTTAACATCATATACAACCTGTAGTCTGCGCATATAATTTAGCTTTATATTGGTGAAAGAATTATTAAAGTCTTTGTATTGTGTTATGCGTGAAAAGGTCATAAACAAACTCGAGCAGTTTCGCATTTATAATATTATAGTATAGTAAGTATATGTATGGATTTTCAAACCCCAAAATGTATAACCTATCAAGTAACAGTGATTATTATTTTTTATGATGTTTAATAAAATATTTTTAAAAATCTCAAAACTTGTCTTGGAACGTTAATTCTGTCACGTGGGTCATTGCCATTAAAAATAGGTAAACGCGCAGCTCGTGTTTGTCACCCCTGATAGGCGTTTAAGGCCTCCACCCCCCCTTGCTACAATTTCCCCTCTGAGATCCAGAGAGAATCCATTTACTTATAGTAAAAAAATAGTTCACTTTAGGTGAAAATGTGTCAGAGTGGTATAAGTTATGTAGGTTAAAAGAAGGACAACCCGGTTACGTAATTTACGGATTTTTCTAGCACCATGGCTAGGCGCATGCCCATGTAATGGTGTTCGATTGATAGAAATATTTTTATAATTCATGCTTATTTCGGCTGTCAGTGACATAACATTATTCAAGTTCAATGAACTTTTAATTCAAAATTGGAACCACCTTATCATTTCAGACACGCAATAAAGTAGGTACCAAAATTATATTAATGTGTTTTTTTTTCAGTGTTTTTCAATATTATATGAATTAACCCGTCTTGCGTCGTGGTAGCCGATAAGCATTATCAAAAATCGTTTCTGGGGGAAAATGCTTGTTAAAAAGTTGGTTAATTAAACCTATACAAATAACATCGTCTAACAATTTGGGTGGTGGAAATGGGTACCGCCGCCCCGGGAACCATTTATTGAATAACCAAACCCTCTGCCATAGGTCATGTGGTTTGCTACTGTTTGTTGACTTAGCAGGGGTGCCCGGGTTCATGGGGTGAGGTTTGTCCAGGTTTGGCGGCGGATGCTTTTGCAAACCTACTGCGTGGCTGGCAGAGTCGGGAGATTTTTATTTTTATTTGGAAGGTTTAATTTGCAAGATTTTATTTGAGAGGTTGTGGAGGTCTTTATTTGGCTCTCTCGACCCATTACCTTGCACCGCAGTTGGAGGGACGCATGCCCGTCACTCCTGGACACACTGATCAAAATCCGAGTCGCGCGTCGACTAATAAATCTTCACTCTATTAATTTGATCTATTAACCCCTCATATGCTAACGCTAAATTTTTGCTGTGCGCCAGCTGAATCTATTTTCGTAATAACTTAATTAAATTGTAAAATCTTGCCAAATGATTTTTTTTACATTAACTCCACGCAGGAGGCCCCGTCTCAAAGGATGCTGTGTGGAGGGTCTTTTTAAGAAAAGCGAGGAGAGGAAGTTCTGAGAAGGAAAAAGTTTGAGAAATGGGTAGGAATCTGGGGTCAGTATGATCTGCAGTGACGGACGTACGAATCCATCCCTCCAACTGCGGTGCAAGGCGATAGGTCGAGAGAGAGCGGCTGGAGTGGTCAAAGGGTCTCCCTTAACCGACCACTCCCGATCCGGCCCACCACGCAGCCGGTGAGCAGGCGCATCCGCCGCCAAGACCTGGACACCCACCTGATGAATCCGGGCGCCTCTATTACATCGCCAAACATAGCGAACCACTTATGATGATCTATGGCAGGGGTGTTGGTTATCAAAAAAAAAGGTTCCAGGGGCGATACCCATACCCGCCTGCTAAATTGATAAAACATTTCTCTATACAACATCAAAAATAGCAAATTGTCAACAAAAAAACTCGCATTAAAGAATCTCGGAGAAGCAACATCATAAATTTTGTATTTAACAGTAAAAAACAAGTCCGCACAAAGCTTACCGCAAAAGTTTAAAGTCTTTTTAAGGCTTTTGATTCTTGTTGATATTTCTAAGAAACATCGGAAGTACAATTTTTGTATTAGAGAGGAGATTACACAGAGCTTTGCTCAACCAATCTCTCTTGAATTGTTTAGACTTCAGACGCAGGCAACACAACCAAACAGTCCTTTCCTCCCAGGCACTTCACAAGAAAGTAATGTCAATAGGTCTCGGATCGGTAAAATTGTGGAAGTTCATACTTTTGTGAATATTTCTTCTACTCAGCCAAGAAAAGTAATTACTTTCCTAAGAAGATCGGCTCATTCACGGGGTATCTGAATACGCAAAGCATAAATATGATTAAATTATGCTGAAAACAGGTATTATCCGATTTTATCAATTAAGAAAGGTTATTTTATTTTATTTTATCGGGAAAACCAACAGTTACAATAATTTATAATAAATGATATGTGTAAGTTATTTAACCAATAACAGGTTTTCACTGATGTATATTAACTTTTTTGTGAATATAGAAGAGTTACATAAAATAGTTCTTTTAGCTTACACGGATGAGATGGTGATGGTGATACAATTGTACCATTTACAGATTTCCACATGGGTATATGTAAGTGAAGTGATTTAAGATATGATAATGAAAAATTACATTACAAGAAACAAGTTATTTAGGTGGGAAAGGGAAGGGGGGAGGATGAAAGGGGGTTGGATGGGGGTAGGATGGGGGGATCGGTTTATTTAAGGTATATCATCATAAAGTTTTTTAAAAGGCAAAGAAAAAGGATAAAATGGGTATCTGTAATTATTGTAAATTATCGAAAGACACCTGTGTGACTTTAAGGAGTGTGATTTTATGGAATGCGGTGCGGAGTTAAAAATGTCAAATTATGTGTAGTGTGGATTGAAAGTGTGTGATGCACGATAAATGAAGAAGTTACGTTTAGAATTAGTGTTGCACCGAGGGAAACTTGAATTATGTCTGATCTGGTTCGTTTGTTGAGAACTTGTAGTTGGATTCGTTGTAAGAGTTCTGGGCAATCTACGACAGATCTGAATATCTTTTGTAGAAAGAGTACAAATAATTCTAATTTTTGACATATGATTTTTCAAGTTAACTAACTGAAGTTTTTTTTTTACTAATTTTTCAAGTTTACTAACTGGCGCTATCTAAATGATGAATTTGAAACTGAACAAATTACTGGAGCATCTTAATTCACCACACAGAAAAACTATGTGCATAATGGAGCTGAAAAACCAAGATAAAATCCTGAATTATCTATACTTAGAGGTGATGCGAAAAGAATTGGTAGCCCAGAGCGCTCCTTGTATAGAAAACCAACCCATACGAACCGATAGCTTTACATTCAATAGCATCATCATCCAGCTAAGAAAAAGGACCAATAAATATGTTGCTGACTCGAACAACCAGAATATATGCCAAGAATCGAAAATTGTTTTAGAGCTTATAAAGCTAACCAATGCATTAGAGCAACACGGTTACCCGCAAGACAGATAAAGTAAATCATAAGAAGCAAATCGACCCCAAACGAAGACACAATTGAACTATGGTCAAAAGGCTGAGATTTCTTACCTTGTGTTCACAATGTTACTGAAAGAATGCCAGGATACTGAGTAAAGAAAACATCAAGACTGTCTGGTCTAGCGTAAAAAAATCGAAGACCTTCTAAGGCCTGCAAACGCCTTTTTTCTTTTGAGACAGGTGGGGTTTATAAACTCAAATGTGTCAACAAGGTTGGCCAGACTGAACGACCAATCTTCAAAAGGATATCAGAACACTTTTGAGCATGCAACTCGGCCAACAAATCGCCAATTGCCGAGCATTTAATCGAAACCGTCCATTACTTTGGATTTGTTCCTGAAGTCCTGGGAAGACCAAGCCAAAAATAAGTCACAAATTCTACACTTATAATAAATACCCCGTGATTATGCACGTGCCTGCGCCAGTATTATAATATAATGTGAAAAAGTCTGACTCATTTGCGGTTTATCTAACCACCCGTAGCAAGGTGTTGACAAACATGATTAGAAATTACACACGATTTTATCGTGTTTATGGACATGTTTACACACGATTTTATCCATCGGTGTAGTTATAACTGCGTAAAGCTTTTTACAGGTTTTTCCGGTGTATTTTTAGTTGTATCACAGATTTATATAGGCATTTGACCGGTACATATAAACTGATTTAGAGGTGAGTCGTTCCATTTATTTTACGAACTCGAGTCCGATTCCGAGTTCAGCCAAATGGACTCGATTGGTCGGACTTGTTCCTTTCGTTCCGCTGGACTCGCCGAAATCGGTGGAACGGAATGACAGAAGTTACTAAAGCGAACCGGTCGAACTTCCGCGGAATTGGGGAATGATGGAAGTTAAAAAAGAAATGAATTTTTCACAATTATTTACCGACGACACGGGATCGGAACCAATTCATCGATCGGTGTAGTGTCGAGTAATGATTGTAAATCATCAAACAAATCATCAAACCATCAAACACTCAAACATTGATTTAAAAATAAATGCCGACCATTATAATATTTATGTATCTACCAGCTGGTTCCCATGCGTTGCAATGCCATATTAAAAAAAATGTTTCTCCTGCGTGTCCTTTCCCGTGCGTCCCCGTTGCCCTCCCGCGTCCCCTTTCCCTCCCACATTCCCCTTCCACCTTTCCCGCCTTCCCTCTACCCTCTCCCGCTTTCCCGTCTCACCTACTACAATTTTTTTTTTATTTCAAATTTTCATTTGTCATATATTACAAATATTTATTTTTGTATATTATATAAGGACAATCAATCAAATTTGGTACCTAACGTAGGTACCTATTTAAAATATCTGTTATTCTTGATTCGATTCGAATTATTACGTAAGTAATTCAAATTAATTAATTTATTTAAAGAGTTTTGAAAATTGAATTCTGATTTGACAATCATCGTTTTGCAAAATGTCATTCTCAATTTTTTTTAAATTTCACAAGAATTTTTGTGATGATTGAAAAACTTTTTAGATGTATTGTCATGTGGTTGAAATAATCCAAAAACCTTTGCGGGGGTTTTAAGAAGGTATTTTGAAAGTTTCAAACATTTCCTATGCTTAATATATTTTTACACAATACACTAATCCCCAAACGCATTTTGATTTTTATTTATACAGATGTTATGATGTGGGAGTTAAAAATAAATAATACAGCAATATGTGTGGGTATTTTGTACCTGACAATTAAACACGCCATGTCCATATATTGTTGATCAATGGTTCAATGTGTATTCCAGTATGTATGATAATAACCAGTGAGTGAAATCGAACTTGTTCCATTATATTTTGCGGACTCGGATTGAGTTAAATGCCCTCGGAATCAGATTACTTCAATTCATTGGACTCGTTTCAACTGGAACGACTCACCCCTAATCTGATAACGCATAGCATAGTGCTGACGAACACGATTTAAAATTATTGTGGTGAATACAGGTTTTTACGCAATGTAATATGGTGTGGCACGTGTGTAAATTTACTTAACGAATTTGAGAGGTAGGTAGTTCGTTAGTTATTTTTGTCATTTTGTCGATTTGTAACAATGCGAAAAAGTTACTGTAAGGTCATCGTGTAGATGGCGCCTTATTAGCGGTGTAATCATCTTTCTGTAAGCCCGGAGATTTCGGTGTAAAAATCAAATACTTTTTTTTTTAAATTAGCGTAGGAATTGCACTTTAAGGAATCAAAAGAAATATATAAAATATTTAAAGAAAATGTTATCAAAAAAATTAAATTTAACTTATCATTAAGGCATAATTATAACATTCAAATTCCTTTATTTTCAATACAACAAATGCACAATAATTATATTTACAAAGGCACAAAATATTTTAATAGTCTTTCCGAAGATATAAAAAAAAACATGTGGTATCATTAAAAAAAATATCAAATTATTCCTAAAAATTTAACAACCATAACATCACCATTCAAAATGCTATAACTTCATTTTAAACCGTATTACATCCTAGTACTTAGGATTATATTTATTGTACACTATATTATACAATATAATATATTATATAATTTATGAACTAACTCCTACACCAAGCTCAACAGCTAGCTTTGTTAATTGGCGTAGAAATTCTTCGAAAATGTGTATTTCGCTATTTTGTTTTTGCCATAGTAGTTTATTACTGTAATATATTAATAACTTTTATATTTCTACATATTAAGTGTAGTATGATGGGAGCCATCATTTAAAAGAGCGTAGACAGTCCCAATCATTCTCATTTCTTTGTTTTAACCTAACCTTTCCCACTTAAATTTCATAGAATTCTTCTACTGAAATCGCCGTAGTCCCCATTGATTTCTCACAGCAAAAGTCTTACGAGAAATTCAAATAAAAATAGAAGAAATCGACGATGGAATAAGACTGATAGATTTATTTTTTAAAACACAAGATAAGAAGGTTTATTTATAACATTTATTACGTTTACATTTTTTTTCGCGATTTTTTAGGCGGAAAAAGCAGTCCCTTGAATATTACACGAAGCTGCCTGAAACTAATCATATTGCCTCTAAATAGATTCTCCCGGGCCTTGTCTCTGCTCTCCTCTCCCAAACATATTCCCTTCATCTTTTCTACGCCCTTTTATTATATAAAATTCTCTCTACAATAAGTTTGCTCCTTATACCACTGAGGAAACGATAGCAATTTTACGCTTTACCGCCTTGGCGCTATTGATCTTTGAAATAATAAAAAAATCTAATATGCTTTTACCTATTTAACCCTAGAACCGTATCCTTACTGGAAAGTACACAAATAATGCCCAGGGATATTCGCGTACCTGTAAAATAAACTAATTGTTTACAACATTTAACATTTATTACAAATTTTATTTGTACTATCTTAAATTTTTCACATGTTTGTTTATCATCCCTGAAGGAATGCGAAGTTGGGCCTATCTTAAAAAAATACAACCATAACTAGAAAAGCGACAAAAATAAATTAATGTGAATCAAGGCATACCCACGTGCTTGGTGCGGCGTTCGCAAGCTAGCAGGGCCTGCAAGCGTCGCAAAGTGGAGACGCACCCCGCGCCCCTTTTTCACACGCGAGCCCAACCTGCGAGCTGAACCACAAATTAAGGGAAAGGAACTAAACAACCGCAAACTCTCGGTTCGACTCGGCTCTTGTCTCGGTTCGCAAATGTATACGCAGTATTAGAACGCGGGCACAGTAAAGTTGATAGGGAATCGAATACGGTCACATTACCTCAGTAGTAAAGCTCCGCCTCGGCAGGGCAAAGGTCCTGGGTTCGATTCCTAGATGTGACCGTATTTTTTTCTGATTTTTCTGTTTCAGATTTTCGATTGAGTGTCGCTATCATTGTTTTCATTAGTTAAATAAATCGTATGTGAAATATAATTCTCAATCCAGCATAATATTACTACTTTTAATAAAATGCTTAAAAACCAGAAAAACCTTATGAGTAATATTGTTTTCTTGGGCATGAATCCAGAACACTCCGAATTCACGCCAACGCTTTCTCAAGGAGTAATAAGGTACAATTTTCTGCGATGTCAAATTAAATCATCAATCTGTCTTTTAGACACTTTTTCGGTATTTTCCCAGAACTTGAATATTTAGACTCGAGCCTTATCGACTGTCACTTCACCAAACCTGGAGAGTTGAAGAGCAATGCACTCAAGAAATCTTCTCCTAATGCATCCTTTTCGTAGAATATAATTATGTCCGTATCCTTAATGTAGTCTGACATCACAAACCCCCTTTCCCTGCCTTCATACCCATCAATCTTCCAAACCTCTCAAATTCAAATTCATGTCTTCATTTTTCCGATATTGCAGGAAAAATAGCGTCTGCTTGAGAAAATTTATCACTCTTCAAATTATTTATAATATTACACGTCTATAAATCGCTAACACCAAATACTTGAAATGTTTATTGAGTAGGTACTGATGTATTCGCAAACATTTTCAAGTACTTACGTTAAGTTTGATGGGTTTTTTGTTTTTTTAAGTATTCATTCATATTTTGTTTATTTTTCGGAAAATGGGAAATAATTTTTTATTATACCTTGAAGGGTTGCATAGAAAACAGTACATTTATCGTATAAAGCAGTGTTTCGTAACATTAAAAGTTAAATAAACAAAAAATTTCAAAATATCTCCAGTTATTACATAAGTATGACTTCTTAAATCATAGACATAATATGAATATTAGTAGACCTGAAAAAAGCGTATTATTTCCCCCTCCCCATACCGGTTTCATTTTGAACCGGCTGGACTCGAATATGGCCTCCCGCAAATCTAGAAAATGTGACGTCTTCATTCTTGTGCGAACCAGCGTCGAGCTTTCGTCGGTACATTTTACGAAAACGGGTAAAAATAGAAGTGAAAAAGATAATTAACACAATTGTCGTATTATTTTCCATACGTAAGCATTATTTTACTTTATTTGAAGCTTTTTCAGATCATATAATATGATCAGTTTTAGTAATATATACATATGTAGGCGTTTCTCAAGTGTGCTCTGTCGCTGTTTACTGGGGTAAGTATATTATGAAACATTTGTAAAAGTGTCTTAACTAAATACGGCAACAAAATATTCGACTCTGAAAACAGGCGAACTTTACTTTGCCGTATTTGTACTTCGCAAATTTGTTCATAACGTGGCGAGCAATTCGAGCTCTCATGTAAAAAGGTCTATTCATTCAAAAGCAGATTTTATTTTTAAGTACGAAATGGGGCTATTATAATGCGAGATGCCTATATACTGTCAGATTGATTTATTGACGAATCACATACCATCACAGTCATTTTGGCCCTCTGCGTCCCGTTATAGTTGGTTCGTACCCCTCTCCTATCTGTTCTCGTCTACTAATATTCATATTTCTACGTCTTAAATAATATTGCAAACTCGCTTTAATTAAATGAAAATAACAAACTTTATTTACAAACACTGTTTAGTAAAATTATCAAATTATTAAACTTAAATCTTCAAAATGTTTCCGGAAAATACGTGAGCACCCTTTATTGGTTGCTTGCAACATGATTAAGTGGAGGAGGATTGGATTAACTTTAATCTTAATTCTGACGCGTGTCAAAGTATGCTTCAAATAGCTAGATGAAGTAAAATTCTAACCTTTCTCAAGAGCCTTTATGAATTTCGTCCTGAGAAGGGTATTACAAAATTTCCAAAGCAATATTTGATATGAAAAATCAAGGCCTTAAACTTTCGTCCTAGCGAAAATCACTTGAGAATAATCACATCTCATCTTGCCTTAAATGAGCAATACTGGAGATGAAAGATAGAATTCTCTTTGTAGCGTTTCTTTACTTCGGAGACAAGTCTACGGACTTATCTCATCTCGGTAGAATGTTAATGCCATTTTATTAAACCTCGACGGGACACCTAAGGAAAACAATATTGTTCTTCGGAATAATTAGCCAGCGGAATAAAGCCAGAAGAAAAATCACCAAGCTCCAGGAGGAGATTAGTGCGAATGACAGAATTCTATCTTTAACCGTATAATTCCTATTTTACAGCTGCTTTTATTCGAGTTTTCCCTTTATTGGGTTTTCCTCGTTTGGCGGCGGTCTTATTTTTTCACAAAATAACAGGAAGCACTAGAAGTTATCTGAAAATAGTATTGTTTTACCAGCAAATACAGAAGAAATTATTAATTAAAGTATAAGTGGAGATGGGAAACTCAAGTACTCAAAAAGTACTTAATTTTAATATTGTCTTTCGAACGGATACTCAAACAATGTTAAGTATTTATTAACTGAGTGGAATATCTAGGGAGAAATTTGATAATCCGCAGAAGAGTCCTAACCGCCTGGAGTAAGTGGGACCATGGCATCAATTCGCGAAATTGAACGAAGTGGGGAGGAGATGGAAAGGGGAAAGAGAAAGGTAGGAAAAATCCAGGTGTTCCAATCTTGTAATAACACACGGCTAAAGCTATTTCAAGCTAGGTTTTGATTGGCGAGTCTTTCGCCAGGGTAATAACAAAATTCACAAAGACCACTATTAAAAATACTAATTTCGGTTGTGTGTTCAGTGAAATGTAGTCGCTTTGAATTTGACAATCATTTTCAAAGTTCGATCTGTTTGTTTGAAAAATTTCAGAGACGAGATTTTTAGTAATTTTTTCTAAAAACACTAATTTATTCTCATTTCGCATCTTATATTACACTTTTCCATTTTCTTTGTGTGCTCTTAAATTTGACAGTGTGCTTTAAACGTGCCAAAATAAAGCACAAAGATTTATGTTTCCGCCATACAACAATCAGAATAATAAACATCGCCACACTCTTTAGAATTTAAAACAACTTCCAATGACTAATATAAAGTTTTCGTCGGCCGGAGAGCTCGGATTCCTCTACCTCCGACTCGGCTTTGAGATTCGCTTTATTTGTTGTATATTTTTCATTCGTAGCTCGAGAACACCCGCAGTATTTTCTTTTAAAGTTCCTTGAGATATGGGCGCTTAGGAAAGTGGTGGCGAGCTTTATCGTGTTGGATTATTTGTTGGTTCCGAAGCTTCTGTCCCTTGTCGGGCCAAAGTACGACGGGTCCGAGCTGTGACACCAAACAAATGGACTTTTTTAGTATTAAGTATGATCTTGGCGTGACCTCTCATGAACCTGTGAGAAAAAAACCGCTACTTCTTTATTGCCTAGTTTCGTCCACAACTCAAAACATTACGAAGTAATTCCTCGCATTGAACAATAATTTAGTTGTAAATAAATAAATAAATTGAATTTCCCAACTCGATACATATCTCATTAATGAAGGTTGGAATAAAACTGTTTTTTAATGATTTTATTCCTATTATATAAATTTTAACATGAATGTAATAAACATTTTTTTCTAAAACCCCTAAGAGCGTTAATAAATAATTATATCAGCAAATGCTGTGTAGCGTTTTGATTTATTTTTCGTCAGATATGTAAGCAAAATTGTCGTACTCCATTAACTATGATGAAAATGAAGTGTCGAGATAAAAAAAAAAGAAATTTCAAATAAGCGTTTATTTTGTTGCTCAAAGAGTTCATCGTTAGAGATTTTTCGTCGTTTCAGAGAAAAGCAATTTTCAATTAATTCAAGATTGTATTTTTAAGAAAACCTTCATCAGGTTGTTTTCTGCTTTTATTTAAATAATTGGTCGGTTCCTTTTTGGATTGATTCAAAGCATTCATTATTCACTAATGAATCAATCTACTCAACCCTTCAAGATAATGCCGGCACTGAGTCAAATCAAGGGAGGAAAAATATCACCCTTTTCCCACCGTGCGGGGATTTAGTAATATAGTTGGCCTTCGAACGGCCACGGGACATTTCTCCAATCAGAAAACCTATTCGGGCGCCAGCCCTCACCACCCGCAGGTTCCTACCTACATAACGTAACCTTTACACTACGAACGGAAAATCTTGGACTAAACTAGAAGTTTTCTAGCAATCCTAACGATGAATACCTATCATAAATCTTTTTGATTTCCTAATTTTATTTATTAGATATATAAAAGAGAGTGTGCTTTGCGGGCGGGCGGCTTTGATTTGATTTAGAAATCTACAGTTTTATGCCAAAATCAATGAAATTTTGTACACCTGACGTTCAAAACATGAAAATGGTCACTGTTTACGCGAAATTTCGAAAAAAACCTTCCCCATCCTCTTTTCTTACCTGTTGAAGCGGAATTTTGACAACTACTGATGAAATTTTGCACACCTGACAATCAATCATATCAAAATAAGATGAAAATGACTATTTTTTGTATTTCTTGGGCATTAACTGTGTATTAATTTCTAGACATTTTGTTTTTTGAAGAGTTATATTAAATGTACCTTTGTTACTTAAATTTAATTTTTCCGCGACCGGTTTCGATACAACCGTATCATTCACGAGCAGGATTAAAACTAACTTAAAAATTAAATGCAAGTACCAAAGATTAATTATTTTCAAAATACTACGTTTAAGGGCAAATCTTGTCTTTAATAAAAAAGATTTTTCGATTCTTATTGGAATAAATTAATACTTTTTTGGGTCAGTTGCAAGACACCATGTTTGGTGCTAGGCTTGCCATTATTCCTGCCTACCGCACATACATGTGATTTCTATTGATAGGAACAACCTCCCGCAAAGAATCGATCAACAATGAAAGTGTTTTCATCTTTTAAGAAAGAATATGTTTTATTCCTGAAGAAATATAATCGGTAGATTATGACAAAATGAGAAATATAATTTTTATTTCGACAAGAAGAAAGAAAGGAGAGGAAATTCTATCGTGGAAAAAAGTATGTGGTCGTTAGGTAACTGGGGGTCGACGTGTCCAGAAGTGACGGACTATGGTTGTGTAGTGTCGAGAAAGTCCGGCTGAAAAGGTTAAACCTGGCCGGACCGGCCGGTTTCAGCCGGCCTCTTCCAGCCCCGCCAACAAGATCTGGACAAACCTCCTCCCATAAACCCGGACACCCCTGCTAATTCACCAATTATTAGCGAACTACTTGGGGTGACAGAAGGATCAGATGTCCAATAAATGATTCCCGAGCGACGATATCAATACCCGCCTCCAAAATTGATTTAAACATTATTCAAGTGATTGATTTCTCTATCATTTACATTTTAAATCATTTCGATTGGTTATTCAAATAAAGTGACGGTGGGGTAATAATTTTTGTTTTTATAACAATTTTTTGTGTATAACTGGTGTCGACTTTTGTTCTTTCACATTATTTGAATAAAAAAATACAATAACTAAAATAGAAAAAAATAATGATGCCACGATCAAAGTCTGCGGTAACCACTAAATTTACTCCGGAACTCCTGCAACTTATTGATAAAAATTCAAAGACTTGAAAGTTCATTTTCTAGAAAAATCGTTTGCAGGTTTTAAAAATACTATATTTGAAGTTAAAAAAAGAGTACAAGGAGGAAATTGAAAATCTTAAAAATAAGGTAATTTAATGATATATAATATAATATATAATATTATACATCTGGAAAGACGTGTGGAAAACAATGATCGATATAGTCGTTAAAATGATGTTATAATAAGTACTTTTCCCGAATCCAAATGTTTATGACAATATTTCCAATATCGGTGCTATAGCTGGATGCAAGATCACAAGAGAAGAAGTGGACCACGCCAGCAGAATTGCCCCAGAATAAACCGTAATACAAAAAATGAAAAATAGTGGAACTATGAATAGCAAATAAATACTGAAAAAAACACAAACATTTTTTTTCGCCTTCCACTTTACATTTATGTAAACAAATCCGTTTACTCAAAGAAGCTTGTTTTCCCTTGCAACAGAAAATATTGTTACTATTATTGAATAATTTTCAAATCGTTTAGTCAAAGAATATCAATTGAAGGACGCTTATTAATCATGTTGTTGACATTTTTGCTAAATTTATCGGTTGTCTAAATAATGTGATTATTTGTTTAATCTACCACACATTGTTATAAGAGCGTCGACATCACCGAAACAAGCAGCAATAATTCACAAAACTTTTAACACTTTTAAATCAATACTCTCTTCAATGTTTTGAGAACAAAATGAGTTTTTTCAAAAGCTGGCCATTCAGTTACTAAGGGCTTAGACAAAAAAGATGGTTGTATATAGTTTTGTTAGGATATAAATACACGCAAGATACGTGTGTGTGTTCTTAAATCCAACAAAGTCACAATAATGAGGTTTCTTTCCATTAAGTGAGGTTATTCTTATGGAAGGCCGGAGGTTGTAATTGTAAATCACGCGATACAAATAATTAAGTGTTGGCACGTACCCTTGTAATTTGGAGTAAGTTATAAGTAGACGCAGAGTGGAGTTATAAGAGCTCAAGTATTATTATTATTTTTTTTTTTTTGGTTTAAGGCAATTCACCCTGGAGAGAGTGCTTTGTGCCGGTAATATTTAAAATGGATAAGAAATTTCGGTTAATCTAATGGGAAAATAATAAAACAAATTAAATATTGAATTCATTCAGGTTAATAAACTTACATAAAGCTGTATGAACACGAGAATTGTTAAGAGATAAAAGGTATGAAATGTTAAGGGGGGACTGGTGTGTGATTTTAATAAGCCGGCGGTATATGTTCTTGAAAGATGAATGGTTTTTACAGTTAAAGAAAACGTGGTCGAGGGTTTCCTCTTCCACACCGCACTGGCAGAACGGATCATCTAAAACTCTAATTCTAGACAAGTGAGATGCAATTGAACAGTGGCCAATTCTCATTCTCGAGATACATGAAATGAATCGTTTTGAAAGTTTTTTACCGTGGAACCATGGCTTAGCAGGGATATGGTTTTGAATTCCCGCATAGAAAGATCCAGTTCTTATTTTGGAGACTGCCCAATTTTCTTCCCAGGCACGAGTCATATTAGATTTAAGAATCGGAAAGACATCGGATATAGGAATTCTAAAATTTAGTGGGATAGTTCCGGAATCTGAACCAGATTTGGCGAGAAAATCGGCCATCTCATTACCCTCGATACCCAAATGGGCAGGGACCCAGGCCAATATTGTCTCAAACCCAGATTCACTAAGAGAATTGAGAAGATTTTTTATTTTACATATAATATTGTCTTCCGGATAACGTAAAATATTTGACCTAATTTTAGTTAGAGCACTTAGCGAATCAGTACATAGTAAGGTTCGATGAATGTTGAGAACCTGGATTTGATTTAGCGCTTGTTCAATTGCAAAGCATTCGGCTGTAAATATGGAAGCTTCTTTCGGTAATTTATAAGTGAGATTGATGTTGAATTCTGGACTATATATAGATGCTCCACATCTTTTATTTTCAAATTTGGAACCATCCGTGAAAAGGATGGAAAATCCAGGGAATTTCGAAGCCACTATGCTTTTAAAACAATCATCCACATTTTGAAATTTATTTGGGGAAGATAAAATATTCTTCCGAAAGACTGATGTTATTGTGTTCGGCATAAAAGTGATTGCCTTAAATGGAATATTGTATATAGGAAGATTGGGAACTTCTTGAAGATATTGGAGGGAAGATGATAGAGAATTATAGAGATGAAAACTTTTAATTAAGAGAGGAAAACATTGTTTTTCTCTCAATCTTTTGTTAGAATTCAAATTAACACTTAACCTATTAAGACTTTGTTTAATAGGATGATGTGATAACGATAAAGCCTTGAAAATATATTTATTGGCAAGGAATTGCCTTCTGAAATATAATGGAGGCTCCACACATTCCACCTGAAGAGCATTAATTGGAGAAGACTTCATAGCTCCAATAATCATTCTGAGGGCTTTTGATTGAATTCTTTCCATTTTCTTATCTAGATATTTAGGGAGTGGGTCAAAAAGGAATGAGCCATAATCCAAGTGGCTCCGAACTAGGGAATTATACATTAATTTAAGAGTGGTAGGGTGAGATCCCCACCATACTCTGGAAACTGCTCGCATCATATTAAGTCCCTTTTCACACTTTGTAGAAATTATCTGAATGTGTGGAAGCCAGGAAAGTTTATGGTTCAAAAGAAGACCAAGGAATTTGATTTGAGTAGCGGTTTGTAGAGGCACATTATCAAAAGAAATTGAGAATTGGGGAATTTTTCTTTTGCGCGTGAAAGCCACGACCCTTGTTTTAGATGCCGCCAGATTCATCCCATTTATTGACAACCAGCTTTTAATATATTGTAAAGCCAAATTCATTTCCTTAGCTGCAAGAATAATATTTTTATGTAACAAATATATAAGGATATCATCCGCAAAGTAAAGACGCTTGATAGAAAAAGGAATTACTGAGTCTAGGTCGCTTATATAAATATTAAACAACAGAGGACTAATAACAGAACCCTGGGGCAAACCTCTCCATAGTTTGCGCCTTAAGCATTTAGAGGAAGACTCAATAATAATGGACCTATCTGAGAGCAAATTAATAATAAATTGGACTAATTTCGGGGGGATTTGTTTTTTAATTAGCTTTTCTTTCAAAACATTCAGTAAAACATCATCGTAAGCTGATGAAAGGTCAAGGAATGTGGCCAATGTATAAGAATTTAGGGATTGGGAAACTCGGATATCAGTTGTGAACAAACTTAAATTATCCATTGTAGATTTCTTTTTCCGAAAACCGTACTGATTTGGTGAGATAATATCTTGACTTTCAACAAACCACTCTAATCTGTTCTTCATCAAACGCTCCGCTACTTTCATCAAACATGATGAAAGAGCAATAGGCCGATAAGACGAAATTTCAGATGGATTTTTTCCAGGTTTTAAAATGGGAATGATTTTTTGAGTTTTCCAATCATCCGGAATTAGTCCTGTTTCAAACATATTATTAATAAGAGATAAGAAATATTCAACCGCCATATCAGAAAATGATTTAATGAAACTATTAAGTATTCCATCGGGACCCGGAGCAGAGTCAGAAAGGGTTCTTATTACTAGTTTCATCTCATCAATGGAGAAAGGAGCATCTAGCCAGTTAGAGTGAGATGGATATGGCTTAATAGAAGGCATTTCTTCACATCCGGCCACTGATGGGGGGGCTATTTTATCCGCAAATCCTATAAGAATTTCTTCTGATATATGCTTGGTACTCGGCGGAGAATACGATGATCCGAATTTTTTTAAGCTAGACCAAACTGAAGATTGGGGAGTTTCCGGAGACAGGTTCTCACAGAACTTCCGCCATCCAGCGCGTTTTTTATTTTTCAAAATTCGTTTGGTTTCTGCCTGGGCTTTTTTAACTGATAAAAAATTTTCTAGTGTCATACACTTACGAAAAGAGGAAATTGCTTTTTTACGAGAGTTGACGGAGCGAGTGCATTCCTCGTCCCACCACGGATTAGAGTGTTTTATTTTAATGTTCGCATTGCGTTTCGGGATGGATTTTTCTGCTGCATTTATAACCATAGAGGGAAACGTCTCACATTGCAATCTGATGTCTCCCGGGGACGATTTTTTTTTTAAATTAATAAGGTTATCTAGTTCAGAAGAGAAAGTGCTCCAATTCGCAACATTTATTCTAAATTTGAGATTATTTTTAACTGGTGGAGGATAAGTGTTAGATTGATGTTGGAATCGGATTATAATTGGAAAATGATCACTAGAGAGGGGATCGTTTAGGATGTCCCAAGAGCATTTAGATGCTAACGAATATGAACAAAGAGATAAATCAACAGCACTTTTCCGTTGATGAGGGGGGGTGAATCTGGTTGGAGATCCGTCATTTAAAAAACATAGGTTATGGGTATCAATAAAATCTAAAAGATTGCGGCCAGAACGATTTGTTATTTTGCTACCCCAAGAAGGGGAATGTGCATTAAAATCTCCTAGGATCATAAAAGGGGAACAAATCTGGGTTAAGATTGGTGCCCATTCATTTTCAATAAAAGTGGTAGAGGGAGGAATATATATTGATAATATTGTGATATCAGATAAGACAGCTGCTATTATCTGGATATCGTCGGAGGGAGTATGTATATTAATTTGTTTAAACGGGATAGAATTATGGATTATCAGAGCCGTGCCGCCTTTACCATCCGGTCTGTCGTGTCTGAGACAATAATAACCCGGAATTCTTAAGTGAAAGGAGGGTTTTAACCACGTTTCAGAAATGGCGGCCACTGAAACGTCGTGTTCGTCGAGTAATTGAATTAGGTCAGATTTGTTAGCGAAGAGGCTTCTACTGTTCCACTGAAGAATTTTGTTCAGTTTCGAAGTCATTGGGGAGGCAAGATAATAAAGATTTAATGTAATCGGCAGCGTTGGACGGTACAGTATTGTTGTTTGTAAGGATAGAAATTAAAAGGGTAATTAAAGTTTGTATAAAAGAATTATTATTCAATATTTCGGGGAGAGCAGGAGGGGATGTATTACTATTAATGGCACACCCATTGGGGGTCCGAGATTTGGCATTCCCATTCGGGCTGGTCAAAATATTATTCAATTGTTTTTTATCAAGGTAAGGAGTATATTTTGGGTTGGGTTTGACTGGCTTGAGAATGGTTTCTCTGTGAGAAGATGACGTTGAATTTAAAAAGGTGGTTGATTGGAAAGGAGCTGAGGACGATGTCATCTCTGCGAAAGATTTTTTCGCAGGAGAGAATAACTTTGAGGCCTGGAAGTACGAAATGTTGTCGGTAGCCATTTTATGTTTTATGTTCCTCTGTCTTGTCAATTCCGGACAGGCTAGACTGACCGCGGTATGTGCACCCGAACAGTTAATGCAAATGGGATTATTGGAAGATTTTGGACATTGATCAAATGGGTGATTTTCTCCGCAAAAGTAACAACGTGGAGGGGAGCGGCATACGGATTTTGTATGTCCAAACCGGCAGCAATTGAAGCATTGAACAGTTGGAAATTTATAAACTTCGACGGGAAGCGAGGTATAATAAATAAACACACGAGACGGAAGGGATTGTCCCTCAAATGTAACAACAACAGATTGGGAAGGTTTCCAGATCTTGTTTCCATCAGTAGAATCCTTGTAGTTCAGTCGACGTGCTTTTATTACTTTCGGGGTTCCTTGGGAATTATTCAAAGCATCAACAATTTCAGCCTCTGGGATATCCGTGGGAATTCCTCGAACAAGACCCATTCTCGTAAGGTTAAATGACGGGATGAACGATTTATATTTATGTTTTGAGAGCGAGTCAATTTTTTTTACAAATCCATTTGCGGAAGCGGCAGTATTAAACTCGATAGATAATTTATATCGCCCTTCCGGTTTAATTGAACCATTAACAATACCAAGGTTATTATTTTTTGAGTCAAATAAGAATTTTCCAAAATCTAAAGGATGAATAAGTTTTCCTTGTTCAGTTCTCTGAACAATTACGATAAAAGGACCGGAAGCGGAAGCAGGATAAAGTAAGTCAGTACTTTTTGTATTATCGCTAGCTAAAGTACTTGTCTGGGTGTTACTATTGGGGTTAAGGTCGTTAGAGGTCGAGGTTTGTTGAATCGGCGGTATAGATTTAACTTTCGATGGGATGTGAAGGCTATGCGATGGTCGTCGTTTACGAGATGGAAGCGTAATAGAAGCCTGGCTAGTGTTAGATTCCGAATCAGAAAAATCTAATATCGATCCTGGGTCGGGAGGTCTATCTTCGTCTTCCTCCATTATATAAAAAAAAAACTTAACTTTTAAAAATTAAACTGAAAAAATAATACGCAGTCTATTTCATTGACTGTACAAACAAAGACGGATTAGCCGTAAGTAGGAATGCAAACAAATAAGTATACGATAAACAGAATTAAATAAAATGTAACAATAATCTCTTATCTGTATGAGGCACGGGAACGGGCGAACGGCACTAAGCAATAGGTAAGGTACACACAACCACTGTTGACCGCGGCTCGAATCGGACTCCAAGTATTATTTTCATAAGAAATAAGTCGTATCATATCGAAGGAGTGTATTTATATACTGTTCTGTCCGGTAACAAATATATAATTGCTTATTTACTGGGATGAAAACTTTTTAGAATGATTTTTTTTAAATATTTTTTTATGTGAATGCCGCACAAGTATCCCAACTGCTCCCAACTGTCTGGAGCCAGTGAAACTATGGTGCCCCAATCGGGGTATATTGTGAGGCTAAATTTAGTGGGGAAGGGAAGGCGATGGGGTAAAGGAAGACGGGGAAATATCTGACTGTTTAGATCTGGTCACTAAAGTCATTTCAAGCATTTCAAGGTTAAGTCATTTCAAGCAACGTTTTAGTTCTGAATGGTGGTTTTAATAATAATAATAATAATAATAATAAGGTCTTTATTCCAGGATGTGGGGAGGGGAGTGCAATCCCACACATCCCATATAGGGTATAATTACATATGTTATTATATATGAATATTAATTACATATGAATAAATAAAAAGATAAAAATTAACAAAATAAAAAAATTAAAAAAGAGAAGCATCATTAGATACACTATTCATAAGAAATATAGTTAAGTCTTTAAATCAGGTACTTGTTGTTCCATCGGATCTCAGATTGTAGGAGCCAGTGTTTTTCTCCAATATTCATCTATGCTCGATCTACGGGGGCTTCAGATGAGTTCTCCACCTTTGGTGAAGAGGCGCGCCCTGCCACTGGGCCACGGCCAGGACGAGAGTGTTCTCCGATCTTTGGTAGCGCTGTCTCACCCCGGCTATTCTGTGGCGCATCAAAGCGGCGAACCCATGTACCCTTCCTTCTGCGAACATCTGCGAGGCACTGCATCGCCAAGGTAGGCCGAATAGCGCCCTATATGCGTTATTGTATTGTACTCGAAGTGTGTTCATGACGCCTTGTGAGTATCTTGTCCATAATTCGCCGGTGTAAAAGCTCATGCAGTAGCTCTGGAATATTTGCTTCTTCACCGGAGAACTGCACCTGTTGAATCTCCTGGCGAGCATGTTGGCTCGCACGCTTAGTACTCTTCTTTGGCGTTCTATGTCATTTTTATCATTTAGGTCATCAGTGACGACATGCCCCAAATATTTTATTTCACTGCAGATTTTGACATTGTCTCCGCCGATGAGAATGGGTGGAATGACAGTAGGAACAGTATTTGCTTTAAACACCAGCAATGATGACTTTTTGGCATTGTACATCAAACCATGACTATCGACGTATGCTTGGCAAATGGCCAGAAGTTTTCTCATTGCCCTTACTGATGGGGCTAGTATGACCATGTCATCTGCATAACTTATGTTATTCATACATACTCCGGCAACATGGCATCCGATTCTTGCTTTGTTCAGTGTTTTACTAAGTTCGTCCATATATACGTTGAACAGCACTGGGGACATTGAGCCTCCTTGCCTAACGCCGCACTTTAATTTTGCTGCTTCTGACAGGCTGTCATTCCATCTGACGAAGTTTTCCTGTTGCTTATACCATATACTCAATATATTTACAATTTGTGGTGGTACTTGTCGGTCCGTCAGTTTTTTCCATAATTTATCATGACAAACCATGTCAAAGGCTTTGCTTAGATCTAGGAAGCATGCATATACCGATGTTTTTCTGGCTTTGTAATATTCTATTGATAGTTTCATGCTATATATGGCTGTATCAGTAGAGCACCCAGCTTTAAAGCCCATTTGGGAATCCTCTGTAATGAGCTTGTCTTCCGTTAAATTTAAAATCACTTTTTCAAATATTCTTGCTATTATGGTGGCAAGAGATATGGGCCTGTAATTAACGGAGGATGTCAGGTTTAATTGGCGACTTTTTGGAATCGGTACTATAATGGTTTTGGTCAGTTCTTTTGGAATGTGTCCAAGCCCAACCATGGCAGTGAAGAGAGAAGCGAGCAGTGTTGTCAAGTATCCCCCCGCATGCTTCACATGTTCTATGACAAGTCCATCGTGACCAGCAGATTTGCCTCCTGCCATGTTGCGTATTGCTCGCTGAATCATCTCAGGAGAGATGACAATGGACGGCTGTTGTTTTGATTGATGCAATGGTGTATAGAACTGTTTATCCATTGTTTGGGGTTGAACTGGTGCGGAGCAAAAAGTATTCCGGAAAACTTCAGCTATAGCTTTATTTTCAGATTTTCCATCAATGTTGGTCGGTGCGGTATGTTTTGCTTTCAATATAGCATTAGTTTTGTTCCAGAAAGACGAAAAGTTTTTGCATTGTAGGCTGTTTGCTATTTTATCCATTTTGTTCTGTTCGAAGTTTCTTTGGCATTTCTTGTATTCTTTCTTAAATAACGATCTACTTTGCTTCCGAGCTTCCATAAAGGGACCACTAGTGGGTCGTCCATTCTGCAGCCATTTTATGTGCGCATTTCTTGATCTTTCATAATGTAAGGCAACTTTCTCATTCCAACCAGCCACAGTCTTCCATCTTCGTCCAGTCGTAGGCTTTCTCTCTACATTAAACGCAGATATTGCTGAGGTACGTAATACGTGTACAATGTTTTTATATAGATCATCGATTTGTTTTGCATTAATCATCCTGCTGTCAGTTGCACTATCGGTTCCACGAATTATCTCAAGTTGATCCATTGATAATTGGGCATATCTGGAGTAGGACTGAACTTGTTTTTGACTATTGGGTCGCCATCTGCATGGATCTCGTACTATTGAAGAACTTGTAGTGTATGTAGGTAGCCCTATAGTTCGTAAAGTGGTGTGCATTGGTTTGTGATCAGACCAGTCAGACTGGTAGTCAATATACATATCTTCAATTATATTATGTACCGCCTGAGTTACGAGACAATGGTCGAGCCACTTAGTTGTATTATGAGCATCGCTTACATATGTGTACGAGTCAGGTGGGAGTATGTCAACATCCGCAATTTGGAGGTTATATTCTGAACAGAACGATTTAAGCTCACGCCCGAAGGGCGAATTCATATCAGCATTGAAGTCTCCCATAAGTATACAATTTGGGTTGTCCCTTTCCTCGATTATCGTGTGCAATTTCGAGAGACAGGATAAATATTCTGGTAGATTATCAGTGTTTTCCACCGGCATGTATACACACATGACAAGTAATGTTCCAGTGTCGAGTGTGATATCAATCGCTATGATTCTGGGAGTTCCACAGTCGATCGTCACTGCCTTGAAAGATTTCTTCCATAGTATGGATAGCCCGCCGTATGGTCTTCCTCGTAGTGGGCCATTGGAAATATCTACCGCCGAACTACCATAGCTCATGAATTCAGGGTGAATTTCGCTGAGAAAATCTAAATCGGTCGGTATAAGCCATGTCTCTTGTAATAGAATAATATCGTTTGTAGTACAGAGATCGAAAATAAATTTTTCCACTCTTTTTACAGATCGGCAATTGATCGAAGTGATGTTGAGCTTATTCATTTTGTTTTGTTTCTTTCGTAACTCGCTCAGCGGCTTCTCTGTATCTTCTGAAAACGATGCCTCGCGGCCAGAAATCTTGGTTCATAACAGTTTTAATATCACTTTGCTGAATCATAATTTTAAATGTCTTAAAGGGGGTTTCTTTATAAGGTTTAAGGATTTCAATTTTATTAGTATTTAAACCTTTATTTTCGCAAAAAGACTTAACATCTTCTGTGCTCGTTTCAAGTGCGAAACGAGATACATATAGCCCTATCGAAAGGTTTGCTATTTTTAAATTTCCTGCATTGGATCCTGTGCCCCGATTATTTAAAAGTCTCTTTTTGCGATGTTTATTTACAACCATTGTAAAATCCCGCGCATTTCGTTCGTCGGTATCGTCGCTACTGTTATTGTTTACATTTAGCGGTGGCATTCGAGCGCGTTCGGCGTTTTCCGTTCTACTTCGGGCCTGTTCAGCTGTATCTCGAGCCGTCGTACGGTCCGGATCGGTAGATGTCGTTAATGGTCGTCCGTGAGGCGTAATGCGCCATGGCTGGTGCTGTGTGTTTATTTGCTTATTTTCCTGACTAGCATTCGTCTTTGGTGTTGGATTTTTATTATTTAAACGGAACCCTTCTTGTGTGATTTGACTGACAGTTCCTTTTAATTCACAGAGCTCCTGTTTTAAGGCGCTTGTCTCGCATATTGTCGCCTTTCCGGCTATTTCGGCTTTTAGCAATGTCAAGTCTTTCAGAAATCTTGTGACGTCGATGTGGTCAAATGTAACTGGTGGCAACTTGTTGAGATCACGGGCCACAAACGTCGGTAGTTGATTTGGATCTGTTTCTTTGACGATCTTTATTATGTCTTGCAATGTTTTTGTTATTTTACCATCGCCTTTTCTCGTGACGCGACGGCCGGGGACGGCTTCTAATAGAAGGCATTTGGCACTTTCAATTTCGTCCTCTTGGAAGCTTGTGGAGCATATTTGTACAATGCTCACTTCGTCCAGAACATCCACTTTATTTTGTATGAATGTTAGCAACTCGTTAATTATGACGCGACACTCGCATTTTGTTGACATTTTAATAGAGCGGTTGTAAACACGACCGGTAGCGGTAGCGGTACCATAGACTATTTAAACCAGGGCGATACTGAGAATATCTCGCGCTCTAAAACGTGCCACAATATACCTTATTTTATTTTAAATAATTAAATTGTGAAATAACACAATTCAATCAAATAATATTTAAATCAAGTAAATTTGTAAATTATTATTAACTAGCTTTTCCCCGCGGCCTCGCTCGCATGGTATTACGGGAAATTACTGTAGCGCTTGCACTTATCAATTATCTCCCCCCCACCCACCCCATCCCCTCACCCCCCCCCCCCCCCCCCCCCCCCACCATCCCCTCTCGAATTCCATATATTCATTCCCTTACATTCAGTTTTCAAACATCTCGCCTACCACCTAAATTTCATAATGCTATAGCTCAAAGAAAAAAAGAATTACTTATCCAATTTTGTTCATTTGTTCGGAATTTATGCGCTTACAAACATTTCGGGTGTTTATTTTTATTTAAATATTTGGAAGTTCGTTAATATAATAAAAAAATACTTTATTTATCATTCAGTCTTTATAATCGTTACGAATTATATTTTTAATATAGGAACTCTCATCTGACATTTATTCCAAGCTTGTCCAAAAAAAAAAAACGAATTCTAATATCAGAATTTTCTGCAGTAGTAGCTGACTAGTAGACTGAGTACCTACCAGCATAGAGCCCAAAAATATATCAACATTGTTTCCATGGAAAAGATTTTTTTCTGACGTTAGCAAAAACTCGCTTTTGTTAGCGACAGAAAACGTATAACAAATATAATATATTAATATTTATAATTTCATAACGCCAGAGCTTACCATCATATACAACCTGTAGTCTGCGCATATAATTTAGCTTTATATTGATGAAAGAATTATTTATAAGTCTTTATATTGTGTTATGCGTGAAAAGGTCATAAACAAACTCGAGCAGTTTCGCAGTTATAATATTAGTATGGATTTCTGAAAAATTTTTATTTCATATTTTACGAACACCCTTCAAAAACACCCTCAATTTTATTAGCCTTAGATCCAACCTCAATTTTGTTGAGTGTAAAAAGAGTTTGTGTTATTTTTAGACATGCATTCAACCAAAAACAATTGTTTATGAACACTGTGTTCGATACCTACCAAATCTTCTTGTATCTGAAACCAATTAATATTTGATTTAAATTTGTTTCTGTGTTCCCCGCTGGCGTTAGAGAACATATAAAAAAACTGTTTTGCGACAAATGTTGCTGAGCCTGTTTTACTTTTTTAAAGATAGTGTGGGATGACGAAGCGATTTTGTAATCAATAGAAATCTTTGAGACAAAGCGAGTTTTACGGATTGCTGGACTAAAAATTATAAAAACAAAATCAAGAAAAGTGACGCACGGGAAGATATTTCGAAATCTTTGGAAATCCCAAAGCAAGATGTTGAAAGCAAAATGCCTATATTGCGGTCGCAGTTTGCGAGAAGGACGAAGAAAACTTCAGGAGTTGGGACTGCAGATGCCGAAAATCTAAAGAAAATTTAATGATGCCCAAATCTCTGTGTTCGAAACAACTAATTGACGTGGACGGCAAGTCTCCGAAACATTGTTTCTGTGAACATCTTCGTTGTGTTCCAGAAACTAAGAGTATCTGAAAGATGAATACATGGCTTTATTATCACTTATTATGATTTATTCTTTGTATCATTTTCTTCTTTCTTTATTCGATGTTTTAATCCTATTAAAAGGTGCACATATCGCTTGCTGAGGATTGGTTTGTACTCCTGTATTTTTAGGGTTTTTTTAAGCTGTGAATTGAAGTATATGTTAGTTCGGTATGTTTTTAGGTTTTCACGGCCAAAAAGTATTTTTGTTATTGTTTTTGGGGTGTTATGCTGTGTTTCGCTAACTCCTTCTTTAGCCAACGTTTCGGACAGCGTTACAGTGTCCATCATCAGGGCAGATGAGCTCATCTGCCCTGATGATGGACACTGTAACGCTGTCCGAAACGTTGGCTAAAGAAGGAGTTAGCGAAACACGGCATAACACCCCAAAAACAATAACAAAAATATATGTTAGTTCGTTCAAAATTCAACCAAATACGTTGTTCTTTTACTCAAAGGTAGATTATTTTTTTTTTTGAATATTTAAAGCAATTCGTTTGAAATAAAGGAAACAAAAATATAATTTTTTCAAACTCGAAAACTTTTATTTTTCAATACGAGTTTTTGTGGACATAGTACAAACCAACCCTCAGCAAGCGATATGTAAAAGAGGGTTAACTTTCCAAAGAAACATTTGGGATGATTTGATCTTGATCTCACAGACATTTGATCTCATAACTTGTTGAAATAGATTTGCAAAGTTAACATCGTAACTATTTTGAAACTTTCTCGAAAAATAGAAGGTTGAACACCGTTCAGCAGATGGCAAAAGTCCTGAGGGAAAAGTGCTCCTGAAAAAATATTTATCTGCGAATAACAAGACCATGCCAAGCCAACCGGGACGGCGGGAAGCGCGAGATATCGCAGGGAATTCAACAGCGCAGTATCCTAGCAAACTCTTAGGAAGATTTCTGTTAAAAATAAAAAGGAGAGAAAGCATTCAAATATTTGGAAACATAAAACAATCATTGTTTATTGAATTCATCCCATTGCAAGCAAATGTCGAATAAAAAGAAAGTAAATCTATAAAAATTTAAACATATAAAAGCCAACCCAAAATCAATATTACATTATAATCATAATTCGTGGAATATTAACTCTATATACGGTGTCTGGAAACTAGTGGTACAAGCGGGACATTTGTGAAACTAAGTACGTCGTACTTTTTTCCAGCAAATAAAAGGAACGGATGTACGCTTTGGTGCATTTTGAAAAACAATAAAGAGCTGATACGTAGCAACTGATTTTTTTGTAAAATGTAACCTAAAGAATTCCAACCGGATTGGATTTACTCGAATACTGAAATCATAAATTTGTACCACAAAATCTTTTAAAAATATGACGTACGCACTAGTTTCCGGTCACTTCGTATACCTAATCAAACAAACAGTGTGTTTTTAATTAATTGTTTGTCTATGTTCTTTGTCAAACCTTCAACAATGAGTTTAAAAAGACAGGTACGTCTCATACGTCATACATATGTCTGGTAATGTTGTGTTATCGTGGAAACGAGCTTATAGGTCCGAGTGGTTAAACCTGTTTTAATTTTTATCGGAGCCTAGGATCAAAGGAAAACGGCCAGTATAATAAAAATATCACGAGTAAAATTTCTTTCGTACAATACAAATCTTTCAAAGTTAGTTCTTAAAAATCAATGAAAAATCATATAAATAGTATTCTTTCAACTGTGGCAGCCTATTGTTAACCCAAATTTCCATTTGAATTCATTTTGAAATACATGATTTGTACTGAAATTATCTTTCCAATGGAAACACAATATTCCTGTTTATTGAAGTTTTTTTTTTTTTAATTTTGTACTTTATAGTTATAATTTTAAACATGAACTCCACACAGGAGACCCTGAGTCAAATAATTTTTCTAGGGGTTTATGTCATTTTTAGGATTATTGTGTGGAGGATCTTTTAAAGGAAATTATGGAGAGGATATTCTGGGAAGAAAAGGGGTGTGATGAGTTGGTAGAAATTCGGGGGTCAGTGTGTCCAGGAGTGATGGACGTATGAATTCATCCCTTCCACGACGATGGGTTGAGAGTCTGGCTAGAGAGGTTAAAGTGTCTACCTCAATCGGCTTCTTCCGAGCTGGTGGCAGACGCATCCGCCACCTAAGCCTGAAGAAACCTCCCTGAGGTACCAGAGTACCCTTGTTAAGTCACCAAAAGTAGCCGACCACCTGGAGTGACCTATGTCAGTAGTGTTGGTTATCCAATAAGTATTTCTCGAGGCATTGGTACCCGTACAACCTCCCAAAAGGAATATATACCGTTGGAAAAACAAACACGTAATAATGGCGTAACGAAATTGTGTAATACCACACTAACTGAGAACTGGCTCTTGAGTTTGAAGCATGAGTTAATTAAAAATAATATTTTATGGTGTACAAATAATAATGTTACTTAAGTAGCTAAAGTTATATACTAATTCCATATTCGTTAAAAATTCAAGAGTATACAAAAAGCACCTCGATGCCACCAAATATCATAAAATTTCATCAAATCAACATTGGTCGATGAATTTAATAAAATTTCCTCCAATTTTTATGCGAGAACCAATATTTTCAAAGAAAATCGGGGGTGGTTTATCTTGGAGGTTCCACACTTTGCACGTGCGACGAGGCAAATTTTATGTGAAGGTCCACAGAAAGATCTTCATGAGCCTGACGGATTTCTAGGAAAATCTTTTAGAATTGTGCTGTGTTATTCGAGGCAAGCAAATCCAATACGCCTTGTACGAATTTTAAATAAATTTTTTTTACCACCTCTGTATAACTTTTCTTCTCGTATTGTGATCTTAAAATTAGCAATATTCTAGAGCAGAAAATTGAATTTTGAAAACGTAAGAATTTTGAATGAGGTTACATAATATTTTTAAATCTACTTTGAGTAATTTGGAGTCAGCAATTTTGATACTTGCGATTGTATCTCGTTGTTAGTTGAGCTCTTACATTTGCTTGGTTTGTTTATTTTAGCGTGAAACCTTTTGGGAAATGGAGTTGCCCATTTTGGTCCCTCGTCGTTTTCAGCAGAGCGGGTAACCAGTTTTGTCCACCCTTCGTACACTTATAGGCTTTAAATATTTATTTTTAAACAAATCGCACCCAAGGGATAACAGTGGCACAAGTCAAAAAATGCGTTTTTGAGTTAAGTATGCAGAAATGTTTCTGGATGTCTATTCTATCTTCGATGAAAACGGCAAAATTCTTAAAAATGTTTTTGTGGCCTTAAAGGCGAATATGGCGTTTTTATATAAAAATGTTTTATTTTAATTCAAGCAAAAATAGTGGCACAATGATCATTGTTTCACTATTATAATATTAGACCAAATAAACATTAATATATTTCTTTTCAACTTTTGTAAAATAATGTTTTTTTATTGGTTAAAAAACCGATTTAATACATTCAAACCAAATATTCAAACTGCTCTCCTGAAAAAAGAGGTTTTTGGAGTTGTGCATTGTTACCCCCCGGGTGCGAAATGTATGATTCTGCAAACATATTCTTGTTACATTCCTATTATCACCCACTTTTTTGGTGGTAGTGTTATGAATTTCAATGCGTTTAATACACAAATAATGACTTGAAAAAAACAATTTTTTTTTAACAAAAATTTATTAAAGAAACTGATCTTTTTTGATTCTCTTCTGAAAATCAATTAACTTACTTATCGCAATTAAAAATATGACGTTTTCACGAAGATTTTTTAATATTAGCTATTACAGGAGGCTCTAAGAAAAATAATTCCACTCAGGGCTACGTCATCTTTGGGGACGCTGTGTGAAGGGTTTTTTTTAAGGAAATGAAGTTCTGAGAAGGAATAGGGTATGAGGGTGGGTAGGAATCTTGAGATCAGTGTGTCCAAGACTGAAGGACGCGTGAATCCTTCCCTCCAACTGAGGTACAAGGCGATGGGCCGAGAGGGTCCTGATGGAAAGGTCAAAAAGTCTCCCAGGTGGGCCACCAAGATCCGGGCAAACCTGACAACAAACAACAACAAACCTGCGAACCAATTGGATTTTTTTTGTGAATACCTAACAAGAGTCCCAGCTACCCCCATCTGGAGCCAGCGAGAATCCCCAATTGGTGTATGTCACGAGGCTGAAGGTAGTGGGGAGGGGAAGGAGATGGGAAAAAGAAAGATGGGGTAAGTACCTGGCTATTCAGAACTGGTCACCAAACCTGCCATTTCCAGCAACGTGTCAATTCTGAATGGTAATCTTACACCAAGGCAATACTGAGAGTATCTTCAACTCTAGAACTTGTTGCAAATATACTATATATTATTTTAAACGAATAAATTTTGAAATAACAGACACTGATCAAATAAAATTTATTTTCGCACGCCGGGATTCGATCCCGCGACCTTCGGATTGCGAAGGGCTTTACCCCTAGACTACGGAGGCCGTCAGGAGTGACCTATGACAGAGGTAAAAATAGATACGACGACGATAGGTATTACTACAAACAGTTCTGAAGTGGTATTAATTTATTTATGCACTAGAAAGTAATCATTTAAACTCGTATAACCATTTCTATGGTTTCTCCATGAAGCTTTCCTTCTATTCTTCTGTTCTAAATAAGAGGAATCATATTGAAATTAGCGAAGAATTCTTAAAATATTTACTCCCTTTCTTCTCATCCCTAACCATTTCCTAACTTTTAGTAAACCCAACATAATAACATTGAACGGAAGTAAATGAAAGCTTTTTAAAAATCATTATCGAAAAAACCTTAATTTTTTTGTTGGTTTCAAGTTTGCCAAACATATTGGTACTTTGAATAAATTTTTCGTATTTTATTATTATTTTTTTAATGTTCTTAATGGCAATTGAAAATCGTTTTGGTGATTTCCATCGAAATTATAACACTCGCAACTTAGAGGCCAGTTTTCAGTGTTAGGTTATTTCAGGTACTCAAACCAGCTTATTAATTTTTTCGTGGTAGGTGGACAAGGTTCGTAGAAAATGTATTTAACAAGGTTCGCTCTGACAGGCACTTTACGGAACGAAACGTATCCGGCACTTGCAAGCTTGTGACGTAGTTCAACGTTCAGTTGTAGAAGTTCTTTCACTTTTCCCAACATAATATTATTTTTTTAGTTAATCTAAGTAAATTTCCTCGCACTTATGTTTGTATATACGAGTAGAATTAAAATCGGTATAATGTAGTTTTTTTTACAGTAACAATATGGTACACAGTAGCAAATGATAGAAAAAGTTGGGGACATCTGAGAAAGACAACGCATATACGGAATCGAATAAAGTAGATATAATGTAGCTTGTTTATCAATAACAATGTGGTGTACCGTAGTGAATAGATAGAAATAAATAGGTTTAAAAAGTCTGGGATGCCAGAGGAAGACACGGTGTGATCATTTGAAACATTTACATATAGTATGTTTGCGGCACGTTCCAGGGTGGAAAATCCTCTCAGTATCGCCTTGGTATTTTATTTTTTTACATAAGCTCCACACAGGAGGCTCATAGAAATCGTGGTGTCTCCCTTACTAGCTTAGAGAGAAATATGATCTAAAGCGTATTGGAATGAGAAAACACCACGCTATGTATTCAAATCTAAAAATTAACCACAAACGAATTAAATTATACACCTTCATGAAACCAAAGTTTCCGACCGCAATATGAAATTATGAAAATTTGTAAATTTAAAAAAAAAATCTCATTAAACGACATAAAAGTGAACTGATGATAACATACATTTATTCATAATATATTTGTTTAATAAAATATGTGTGTTTTTATTTTTTTTTTTTCAACGCCAGTGATTTTAGTTAAAAAGAAAAAACGTAAGGTTTGCCATTTTAACGTACGGGTTAAAACTTTTTTAAGCTTGCATTAAAAAAATTATATTTTAAAAATTACACGTACAAGTTCGTAATAACAAAATATAAGTAAGCAACGAATATGCATCAACTTTCGACATCATTTTTTTTTGTTTTTATACGTTCACAAATATTCAATTTTTTTGGATTTTATTGCAAAGTGGAAATATTCTGACCTGCTGACAGAATATGATCGAGGCCTGAGTGGTAAAAAATCACTTTTAAACAATATACAGAACTTCAATCCAATGGCATGTAAACAACACATAAAAACTTGGAACGATTTTCCAAAATACATTGGATATTTCGAATTTGTTGAAAAACCAGATAGTTTTTCCCACGTCTATTTTGTAAATGTCTGCACTCTAGTCGTATTGTCACATATTGTAACATTCGGTAATGTAATTAAGAGCGAAATTTTTTTATGTTTTTTTTGGGTAAACCTTACATTAGATATTTGAAGAGGAATTTCAGGGAATGTACGGTACAGTCAACCCAGCTCAAGGCACATCTCCGCAACCATCAGGTTGTATTACGTATTTAGGTAAGCTTTTAAATTCCCGGCATCTCCTTGTAATTCCACGTACCGAGTAATTAAATTTTTCCACACGCTTATCCCATACAAGGGAGCACAATGGCTGGCACGCCGGCAGTAAGGCAATTCCCTATTTATCTAGAAACCCCTAACTCGCTTTCACTTATCTCGAAAGAGCCGTAAAGTAATGCCGTACATGAGACGGTAACACGACGACGCGGTGGTTGAGACACTTTTGTGAGTATGAGTATTATATGTATTTTCTTTTTAAAACATTTACAATATCCTGGTAACAGCTGCGTAACTTACCTTTTTGAAGCAGAGGTAGAATTAAGGGATGGAATGCTGCATAACTTTGTTTTGGTACACACTTCTTTGGGAGGCGGGTATGGGTACCGCCATTATTGGATAACCAACAGTTCGTCCCAAGTGGTTCGCTAAGTTTGGTGAATTTGCAGGGGTGCCCGGGTTCAAGGGGTGTGGTTTGTCTAGGTCTTGGCGGTGAATGTGTAATTCACCTACTGCGTGGTGGGCCGGATAGGGAGAGACTGTTCGAGGGAGTCCTTTTAAACTCTCCAACCGGACCCTCTCGACCCATTGCCTTGCATAGACACCCCCCAGTGGGAGGGATGGATTCATACGTCCGTAACGCTTGGACACATTGTTCACCAAATTCACACACATTCACCACATTCCACCAAATTCATATCCTTTCCTCATATATTTTTCCTTCCCAGAACTTCCTCTCCTTCCTTTCCCTAAAAGGACTTCCACGTAGCATCTCCAAAGATAGACAACCAGTCTGTCTGCAGAGTTTTAGCATGATCAAATTTCGAAATGTAGATTAATTCTACCTTCGAATACAAAATTCAAATAGACATTTTAAAATAATATATAGTTTATTTGCGGCACGTTCTAGAGTAGTCCTCGTGAGAGAATCTATTCATAATCGAAACTTTGTTTAAAATGGCTTTAGTCATGTTTGGAAACCAGATCTGAACAGCCGTGTAATTTCCCACTCTCCTCTACTGTATATAGTTCCCCTCCCCACTTCATTTAGCCTCATAACATAACCCAATTGTCATTGACTTCAGAATATTGGAAGCAGTTGGAATCTAGTGCTGTACTGACATGAGAAATAATACCTAATAATAAAAACAATGAAAAATTCTGCACTTTCTTTACATTCATAAAAACATCTTAAGAAATAAAAATAAGTAATTTATTAAAATCATCCCGTGTGATGTATTGTTAAGCCCCAGTAATACAAAATAATTCTCCTACAACAAAATATATGAGCCACATTATTTTAATGGAATAGAATGAGTACTGAAGAAAAATTATTATGACTACAATGGCAGATTAATAAATAATAATGCCTTGTAAACGAAACCGCGCCTTTGTAAACCTCATTTCACCCCCTCGTGCAGATGTTCTGCTTCCCATAACTTCTGCAGGAAATAGCACTTCATCTAGCGAAGATGATGTTTCTCCGTTATTGTGTACCGGTTCAGAAGATTACAAATATTTCCGCTACGTGAAATAGTAATCACATACAGTTGTACTTTTAACAAATAACCTGCACTTATTCTCGGTAAGTAAATCGCATTATTTTGGAACTGCTAAAAGAACTTCGCCCGTAAAAAGATTCTAAAATTTTTAATGCCCAGCTTAGTGCTAAATCGCTACTTTATATTAAGCTTTGCTATGAATCGGATTACACTAGAAATACAAAAAAATATGCGTTGGATAAATTGAAACCTTTTCTACCGTTTGCGTTGAATGGAACTCAAATAAATAATTAATTTATAAAAAATAATATCTGGTACCCGGCATGCATTGCTATGCCAATAAATAAATAAATTGTTTCTCCCTGCGTGTCCTTTCTCATTCGCCCCATTCCCGTTCTGCCTCCCCTCCTCTTCCGTCCCCTTCCCTTCTCGCGTTCCCACTCCGCCTCCTCCACCTTTCCTCTCCTCACTCCGCTCCCCCCTCCCCTCGCGAACCACCCTCCCGAGTTATCTTCACAGATTCCCCTCCCCCCTCCTAGGTTCCCCTCCCTCCCTACCGCGAACCCCCTCCCCCTCCCCCCACCTCCCCATCTCCCTCCCGCATCCCATGCACATTCCCGGTGCTTTCAGTTTTCAAACAGCTCGTGTGCCACCTATTGCAATTTTTTATACAAATTTCATAATGCCAGAGCTCACCAGCAGAAAAAAAAAGAATTATACAATTTGGTGCAGTTGTTCGTAAGTTATGAGCGTACAAACTTTTCGAAGATTCATTTTTATTTATATAGATAGATAGATAGGTAGATATTAACTAAAATAAAATTACCCGCAAATATATCAACATAGTTACCAAGATTTGCTTTGCTTTTCGTCTGATGTTATCAATAACTCGCTTTTATATGGGACAATAAGCGAATAATAAATATAATACATAATATTTTTTTCATAACGCCAGAGCTTACCATTATATATAGCCTATATTATTCGCTTTTAATGTAGCTTTCTTTTCGTGAAATAATTTTTAAAATCGGTTCAGTGGTTTAGGCGTGAAAGCGTAACAAACAAAAATACGCACTTTCCATTTATAACTACTAAAAAAAGTATTTTTTCGTTTGAATGCATGAATGCATTTTTGAAACAACTTATTTAAAATTTTGGCTAAAATTATCTGTGACAGTTTCCATTGATTAACATTTTTTCTTTCTTATAAAATTATTCACAAAATAAAGAAAAAACAATTTTGCGCTTGAAATCCCGACCTCTAGACTCCGTTTGCCAGGCGATTTTTTATGTCTATTACCTATATTCATGGCTCCATTTTGGCCTATGATTTCCTCTCAACGCTAAATGTTTTTCACAGTACACATTAGAAATTCCCTTCAAAGGCGAATTTTCCGGATAGAAAAGCTGTGCATTTTTCATGACAGCATAGATCATCGCTTAAGAGTTTTGCTGATACCTCAGAAAATAATGAGACATACACTAAACAACAGAAAAGAACCGACAAAACCATACACATTCAATTTAATATTCTTGGTCAAAACAGATTTTCTGTCTGGCTAATTTATTCGGTTTTGCGAACAAACAGCTGTTATCTGTAGAATTGATTTGTTCGCTTTTGGGAACAGCTCATACGGTCTCATAGAAATCTTTGTGTCTCCTTAATATTCATGTTGAGAAATATAATGTGAAAGGCGTTGGAAAGAGAAAACTCCACCTTTTGTATTCAAATCTATCTTAAACCACATAAGAATTAAACTGTACACCTCTACGTGAAAGGTTCCGAAAATTCAGAAAAATGAGTAAAACATTGTAAATTTTATATTAATTAATTATTTTTATATTAAACGATAAAAAGTGAAGTGACAGTAATGTTTATAATATATATGTCTAAAACATACACGTGTTTGTATTTCATTTTCAGTTATTTTCGAAACATAACGGTCAATATACCTGTAGCCTGAGAGGTTAAGTCCAATATTTTGACGCATTGACCAATTTTAATCATAATAGACTTCAGCGTTACCATATACACTATACAGGGATAAACAGAGAGTTCTAAGTACCTACAGAAATGGATATTTTCACCAATTTAGGGAAAAATAGGTTACTTTGCAATGGTTTTCAAAAAATCCCCGGAAAGGGGAAAAAATTAAAAATATCAGAAGTTTTGTAAAAACTTGATGAGGTTTGTATTGCATCATCCCTCCCCTCTTCCAGGGATGATAAAATTATCATATTTCTAGGATTTTGTTTTTGCCAAGGAGTTTTGAAAATGGCAACACGGATAGACATCATCATAAGCAGCACAGTCTATCTGCTACAGTATGCTGGCCTCTCCGATTCACGATTTGTCTTCTCTGTTCGATGTTTAGAAGTACCACGTGTCACGGTCTACGTGTGATATCGCATCGATCCATCAGAGTAAGGGCGGCCTTGGTTCCCCTTGGGCGGCGGTGTGACGAGATTGGAACATCGTCTACTCGCCCTTCCATCGCAATGTCCTGCCTATAGTTATTGCCTTACTAGCTTCGTTCCGACAATTCACACATCGCACAACACACATTCGCAACTAGAAAATAAATAACAGAGCCGACAGAAAGAAACAAATATAGTATATGAATGATTAGTGACTGATAATAATAACACATATTATTCAACGTTTCCATTATCCTTCAACTTACTTGCTCGCACTTGTCTAGTGAATGCCAGTTACAATGAATGTAGGTATCTAGTTACAATGTCTCTCAACAGATGCCGTTAGTATATGTAGTTTTAACGTGTCTCAATAGGTGTCATTGGTAATGATAGAGACAACTGTCGGACGTTTGGATCTAATACCCGAATAGTTACGAAGATAGCCAATCATATTCGATCTACAAGCGGGCATCTTTAGTGAGTGGTTCCCCTACCGCAGATTAATAGAGAGCATCCTTTAGAACGGACGTTTATCCAGTTTGATATTTATTGTAAATATGGTACGATAATAAGCAAGACTCGTAATCTAGACGATTTTGCCGTGCATTCACCTATTTATCTCACGTTGTGTAAGATAGGGAACAAACAATGCAATGTATTCTCTGCAGGTTATGTTTTATATTTGACACTACTATGTTTTATATTTCATTTTGTAGTAACAACTAAACATTGATCACGCATGCTGTGAACATTTATAATTGGAGTGTAACTATAATAATTGTTAACACTCTGTAAATGTTTCAAACAATAAATAAATAAGTATTGTCTTATTTTTCTACTGTTACAGAAAAACTTTCAAAATTTGATAGAAAAATTGAAAAATACGTTTACCTAGAATGTCAGCTGCTGGGTGGCCAATTGCGTCTGTTTTCCACGCCGGCATCGTGAGTTCAATTTTTCTGCTAGCTAGCATTAGCAATTAGCTAATTCTTCCATCTTTGCACAAGCAACGTTTTCCGCTTATAACGACGATAGTAGGAGTTTTTCAAATAATGGCAGATTATTTGTAACCCGAGAATATTGTCTTTCACTAAAAAAAAATAATAATATACGCTGTTCATAAGATAAACAAACAATTTTTGTAAACACATGTTTCTGGTTATCTAAGATTTCTCAATGTCTCGGCTAAGGCAGGTCCCGGTATTTCGTAAAGCCTCGATTACAAGCTACTAGCCGGTAAGTTTAAAAGCGGGTGAATCGGCAAGTGAGATTGTCATAATTACACACAAAACTGTCTACTTGCTCAGTAGCGACAGTAGCAGCTAAAATAACGACTCTCGCGCGAACCAATTTGGTCTACATTTTGTAAAAAAACTTGAGCTCGTAGCTAGCGCCACACGCTAGCCAGTAGCGACAATTACGGCTCCCGCGCGAACTAATTATGACAGTTACGAAATCAGCTGTTGGTAGGCAGCCATCTTGAGCGAGTGCGAGTAAAGTTGACCACCTTTCAACTTTATTCGTTGATTATCCGCAATCTGCTAGTTAGCAAGTAATACCTACGATGACACTGAGCGAGTTTACTAACAGATAGTGAATTTCCAGATAGTAGCTTGTAAACTCGCTCAATGTCATCGAAGCTTAAGTATTTATAATGGTCATAGGAACAAGGTTTGTCCAGGGCTTGGCGGCAGATAGAGAAAACGGTTGATGAAGACTTTTTGATCTCTCCCACGGAACATCGCTTTGCACCGCAGTGGAAATGGAAGGATTCATACGTCCATCTCTCCTGATCAAACTGCCTGCAGACTCCTACCCACCCCTGATATATGTTTTCATACCAGAACATCCTGTCCTTACACCACACAGCATCCTTAAAGATGACGTTGTCCCTGAGGGGAATTATTTTTCTCCGGGCCTACTGTGTGGAGCCATTGTAAAAAAAAATTAAGGTCCGTAAATTTTAAGAAGCATTTTTATGTGTTAAAATTAAATATGAAATAAGGATCAACACTGTTATAATGCCTACCCAGGCTTAGCGGCGAAGTCACATAAAACTGATTTATGGATCAGAAGAAAGTATTTATGTCAGGCTAGAATTCGAAAAATAAGCTTTTAAGAGCTTTAAAAGCCTTTTCGGGGTCAGCGATCGTGAAATTTTAGCCCACTTAAACCTTTATTAAAATAAATTATCCTGTTTCTCCTGAACTTTATGGATAAGCCGAGCAATATTAATGAATAAATTAAATAGAAAAAAAATGTCAACTATAACGTTGTAATGTATTTTTAACGTCTGTGCGCCACGTTTGAAAGACAGCGTCGAGCTTCGTCGCTATTCTGGGGTTACAAGTGAGAGGCTGGGGGTCTTTTAAATGTGAAGTGAATGTGTGTGAGTCCCAACTTTTCTCAATCGTCTGGAGTCAGTGAGACTACGACATCTACAAAAGGGGTATGTTTTAAGGCTACACTGGGGATGAGAAGGAAAAAGGAAGATAGTGATGTACCTGGATATTCAGATCTGGTCAACAAACACGGCTCAATCCGTTTCAAACTACGTTTCAATTGGTGGTCTTGAAACACATCATATCTATATTAGTATTGTTTTGTTTATTGGCTCGCCAACAGAATACATTTAATTATTACATTAGTTTACAATTTGAATATGGTTACAGTGACAATTCCAATTAAAGGTGAGTGTACAGGTTGATGAAGCCCGCATAACCACTGGAGCGATCGCGCGATAAAACATTTTTCCCTCCGATTGCTCGCTGTTTTTTTGTGACGATTTTGAAAATTTTCCGCCCACATTAAAAAAATCATACCTCCGAATTTTCATATGGAGACATAAAAACTGATTACAGTTCTACATAGCCAATGAATTTACCTATATTTTAGTAATTTTTTTTATATTTTTAGAATTGATAGATAAATAATTAAAAAATCTTTAACTTTATAAATGCGCAAAATTTGTGTTGTAGTGATTTGAAATCGCCGCCAGTGGCAGTTTTAAATATCTATTTTGAATATTTTCTACGTTTCTATGTTCTCTATGGCCTGTTCGATAACCACAGATGCAAAAATAAACTTAGAAAACGATTTTTTTACATGCTTAATGTCTGATTAAAAGTTTACTTCGAAAATTATTTTAGAATTTTAGTGCGTGACGATGTCAAAATTGAATTCACTAAATTATACTATTTAATAAATTTAACACAAAAAACTGGCATTACATTAGGAAGATACATCAATTGCCTACAATTAACGATGAGAATAATTGCCGTGTTTGGTTTATTTGAATCATTTGATGAATTATACAGATTACCTTTTTCACAATATTAAAATCATGGTGCTTCTTTTTGAACGATTGTGATTTAGAACTAGAAATGTTTATCCTTGTTTTTATATTACGTGATAAAACAAGAAACAAGGTTTAAAATAAAACATATATCATAGATATACACATTGCCAATATTTCAGCGTGATAGTTTGAAAGTTGATGAAATCGTGTCGCCATTTGTCAATTTTCGACAAAAATGTCATTGACAAGCGACATAATGGTCAATGCACACAGGGTCTCTCATGACCACGTAAAATGATGATGATAAAACCGTATATATCAAACCTTTTGTAGGAGTGTCTTTTGGCAAAATAAAACCATAATTATTATTTTATTTCTAAAAGCTGGATATCGAAAAAAAAGGGGAGGAAAATAATTGATGTAACAAATTAATGATTTATTTATTTATTTAAGCCCTAATAGGCTTTTACAAATTAAATTAATATTAGAGTTGCATAGTTACATTGGAAAAACAGTATATTGATTGAAACATTGTTTACACCCTTCGTCATAATAAAAATGTATTCAATTTATATTGGTTTTTCTCATAATTAAAGTAAATCAATACATAATATCATTGTGCCTCGCTCTAGAGTGATACTTTCAGTATCGCCCTGGTGAGACCACCATTCAGAATTGAACATTGCTTGAAATGACTTAGTTATGTTTAGTGACTAGATCTGAAAAAGCCTCTTTACAGAATAATTGACAAAATATAATTAACTAACTAACTAACCATCACGCCGTTTCCCCGCAGGGGTAGGCAGAGAGGACAGACCGCCAAACAACTCGATCTTGGCACACACTCCTTGCTTCGTTCACATTCATACATCGTCTCATACATGTTCTTCTATTATTCTGACTCTTGACATCGCCCGATTCAAGTATCTGATTCACTTGGTCGTGCCATGTCTTCCTCGGGCGTCCCCGACTTCGTCTACCATTCACATTTGCGTCACATATTCTCCTTATACTCCTTTCCTCATTCATTCGCTCTACATGCCCAAACCATCTGAGCGTCCCTTTCTTAATCTTACACATAACGCTTACATCAGCCTTGCATTCTTTGCGGATCTCCACATTTATGTCTCAGGGATCTCATTTCTACAGCATTCAGTCTACTTTCATCCTTTCTCTGCCAGTTCCATGCCTCACTGCCATACATCAGGGTAGGTACCAGCACTCCATTATGGACGGCTAGCTTCGCTTCTTTTGACAGATTTTTGTTGGCGCCTACGGCGTTCAGTCCTCCATTAATGGAGTTACCGGTATTTACCCGTCTTTCGATATCTCTATCAGTCTTTCCATCTCTCGTAAACGTACTTCCCAAATATACAAACTCATCCACCTGCTCCAAGTATTCGTCATTCACAACTATGTGGCACATTGTTTTCGTACTCTCTCTTTCAAATACCATCACTTTAGACTTACTTACATTCATCATTAACTCATTCTTCATACATACTTCGTTCATCCTAGACACGAACGACTGTAGATCTTCCATACTGTTAGAAATCAGCACCGCATCATCAGCATACAACAGGCAACATACTTCCAGATCACTCAATTTCGCAAAATATAATTAAGACATAAAAATAAAACAAGTTATTATTTAATGGGTACAATAAACAGGGAAAAATGAGAATACCTGTGCATTTTTTAACACGCACATTTCAATGATCAGAATTGAAATATACATATTAAATGTCCACCGAACCTTATCAGATAGAAGCGAAAGTCGAACCTTTGAAGACAACTTAACATGAGGTGTGAGTATGCGGAAAGAAGGGTCTTAATGTTCAAACAAAGTTAATTAAATTTATTAATTAGAATTTCACAACTAAAAAACAAGAAAAGAAAAAAATTGAAATTAAAAAAAACCCTCAGCAATTCAATACTGTAGTGTGATATGGCTTCATGCAATCATAGCATAAAGCCACATCACACACATCACACTTTGTGAGGGTCCTTTTAAAAATGTTATTTAAATTGCACCACGCACATTTCACTTTTTTCCCACTACGGACCACGAAGTGGTTGCCTTTCAGGATAGGTCGCAGAGCCTTTCCTTCAGCTATTAGGCTAATGGTCCTTACAGTCGTATCAATTCGACTACGACAGAACAGCTGGAGGAGATCCTCCGCAACCTCACTCCTGAAGTTTCGGTGCAAAATGCGTTTATTTTCCTTGTGGAGCTTTGAGCTGTACATTATATACGCATTCTGCACCGAAACATTTAGTAGTCTCCTGAAAAGTTTCTTGTACCAGACCAGGTTTCGCTGTCGTTCAATGGGGAAGCCTGCCAAAAGCTGATCTTTTCGGTCAACTCCCCCCATTAATCTGTTATAGTCAAGTACACGCTCGGGTTTGTATTTAGTGGTACCAAATTTTTGAGCTGACCCGATTTCTGCCGAAAGGTAGGTAGACAACATACTTATCACGTTTTTGTCCACCCAAACCAAAATATTGATGTCCCCGCAGTTCGAGTACCCCATCTCACCTTCCCTCAGTGATTTTCAGACATTGGGCTTCAATGCAGAGGGCACAAATTCTCGGTTTAACCGCAATGTGCCCATGCAGTCCATCCCATTTCTTTTGAGGCATCGCGCTAATAATGGACTATTATAAAAATTGTCCATTATTAGCGTATACCCCTTGTTAAACAGAGGGCTGGCCAGGTCGTATACTATCTTTGCAGTGGCCCCAACTGGGCAGATATCGTGACCGCCCGAAAAATTGGCCCGTGTCATGTCTTTCGTCATGTCTTCCGTCATGTCTTCTGTCATGTCTTCCGTTATGTCATTATAAGAAAACGATTACATATAATCCATGGCGGTGATTGTTTTTGAAAAGAAGTAGCCCTTTTCAACGGGAAGGGGACAAATACCTTGATGCATTAAAATTGCCAAGAATACGTACACTTCCTCTTTATTCGTGGGAGCCCGTTTATTGGTACGCGCATGGCGCTGAAATTGTTTTTTGCAATGCATTGATCTGCATACCCGTTGGTCTCTCTCGCGATTAGTTCAACGAAATCTGCGTTGAAGATTTTTAAAAAGGCATCCACAGGTTTGCCCATTTCGTCGGTATTGAAGGTTGGTCCTGGCATCTGTGTACCTGTGAAAGTCTCCCTTATACCAGTAAAACGTGAGACCTCGCTGGACCAATCGAAAGAGTAACCATCAGGCGGCAGAATCGAACACATTGCCTCACGATCTAACTGGTCTTGTCTACTAAAGTCTATGGCCGTTAGTGGAATAGGTGAAACGTTGTTAATATTATTATAAGGTATCGGTGGCATGCACAAGGCATCCTCAACGCCCTCTTGGTGGTCGACGTCGCTTGCCTCGTCGTCCACGTCGCTCGTTCTGTCCATTTCTGAAACAACAGAAAACCCAAATTAATTTTAAAGTGTCTGTATTACGATTACCTACTGCCTCTGGTAAAACGTTTCAAAATAATTAACTCTTGGTACGATCAAGTTAATCAAATACGAGGTTTGTTCAAAAAGTAACGGGAATTTTAAAATTTAAGATTGAAGATGACGAACGCCCCGGATGCCCCAGCGCATCAACAAACCGATGAAATCGTGGAAAAAATAAAAGAAATGGTTATGAACGAAAAGAGTGTGTGTGCCAAGACCAAGTTGTCTGGCGGTTCGTCCTCTCTGAGAAATGGCGTGAAGGTAAGTTAGATAGTTTAATAACTCACGTTTCCCGGTACTGACTCTTCTTGATAGAGAGCTGCCTCGTCCACGTTGCTGGTTCTGCCCATGTCTGACTCTGAAATAATAGAAAACACAAATTTACAGTAGAATTCGGATATAATGACTTTGCATATAACTGCCTACCGTTTTAAGCGACGATAATGTAAACTCAAGTTAGGTTTCATAGCTTTTAGTAGGAAAACGTATACTTTTAGTATGACTCCGTTTTAAGCAACCCATTTTAATGACAATTCGTCAGGTTAGAATGACATGCAGTGTTTTGTTTACAAAACCCACGCACCAATACCTCACCGCCCCGCGCCTCGCTTGTGACTAGAAAGCTCGACACAATGATTTCCGTGAAGTGAAAGTGTTTTTTCAATTGAAGAAAAAAGTGCTGTATTAAACCGTTTAGAAGACGGTGAATCCAATGAATAGTACCCTTTACACACAGAGTTCGGAGCGGGGCGTGCCCCGCGCCACTTCAGGCCGCCATGCATAAAAGTCTCACAGTGAACTGTGCTGTAAACCGTTATCTTACTTTCGGTCTTTACTTTTTTGTGCGGCGGCCTGAAGTGGCGCGGGGCACGTCCCGCTCCGAACTCTGTGTGTAAAGGGTACTTAACTTATTTAGCGAAGGAGTTCGGCGTGTCTCATTCTACAATATCCACCTGATCTTACTATCGCACAAAAATTGGCCAAAAACAAGGTCAAATTTCAGACTTTCTACGTTAGCAACTACATATTTGCTTGCATAGAATGTAGGTACATTGTATCGTTTCAGATTACAGTACATAATGTATGTTTTTTACGTGGAAAGTTTAAGTTCTACGCTTATTCCCTGCCAATATACCAACAGTGAAACTGTGCTAGGTATATTAATATTCAACCATTGGAAGTTACGCCTATCTATCCGATATTGTAAAGTTATGGATTTCACTATGCTAGAAGAGCCCCTGGTATAACATTTCAAAAAATAAACTCACTGTTCCCAAACGCAGATAATTCTTGGTAGAAAGGCACGTCCACCCACAGCACGCTGTTGTAGCCGGCCTCCGGAGAGAAGAGTTCTCCACACTGGAGTTCCCCACCCCACGATGTCCCAGGTAACGGTTCCCGAGATGCTGCCTGGAAAGGTGCAGCAGGCGGAATCGGTGCATAGGGAGCCGTTGCTTGGGTCTGTACGGGAGTGGACAGCAACGGTGGTGAAACAGGTGGTGGTAATGTTGAAGGTGTCCCTTGTGAAAAGTGACAAGCTATTCTCTTCGGAGATGGATTTCTGAAAACATTTACATAAATTATATGAATCTTTCTCATTCACGCGTGAAACATAATATTGTATCATGCATCTAGATACGATAACTTACTTTTGTTTATTTTTTCTTGGAGGTGCGGTGGGGAGCAAAATGGAAGGAAGCAGGCAGAGACCTAACGGCTTTAAAGGCCTTGGCGCGATCCTCCCTCACCAGGGTCACTGTTAAAATAAATAAAAAATATATAATGAGTTCAATATCTCCACAGCCGTAGCAAAGTACTTTCATAAAAAAACATTAAAAAATACTTACACTCCGGGCCGAGCTGCAAAAGCAGCTCTGCGTTGACGCCCACGTCCACATAGTCCGGCACCAGAAATTACTGCTTCTGCAGCTGGTACCCCACCTCTACCTCTCATTTCATATTTCACTTCCACTCTACATATTTCAAATTGAAAACACTTCATGTACTTTAATGTTAAAACTTTTTTAAATACTGCACATTAATATTATAAAATTTAAAAAAAAATTAATCCTGGATCGTGGAGTGCTCCTTTTACCTGAACAATTACTGTTTGTGCACACATTTGGTTAAAGTAAATAAATTAATTAAGTGTTTAACGAAATAACTGTTAAAATCATTGTGTGGCGGGAGCTTTAGACGAATTTACATCATAAAAAATGTCGAATTTTTGACATAGGACATTCATAATTGGATAGCTGATATCTGGATTAATAACGAACCAATTCAAATAAAACTTATATTTATCTCTTAGTTATGAATCACTCTGATTAAATAACTGCATTTCAAAAGCGAAAGTGCAGTAATTATGGATATTATTGTAAATCAAAAACTGATGGACGTTTTCAGTTGACGCTTGTTACTAAAAACTACCACAGAAACAATATATCATGAACAAACGAATTGAAAACACATTTCAAAGATAGATAATTCATTCACGATTACACTGATATATATTTTTGAGTTAAAAACTCAAAAAATCAATTCCTAACGGCATTTTAAGTCGAGAGCAAAATACGTCAGAATGTTCAAAAGTTTTATGTTGATTTTTGACAGGACGCTCTTAAAAAGCCGCGAAAACTTGCTGTTATTACTTCAAAGACAACCATAAGGTAACCGATAAGGTCATAGACTAAAAGAATATTATATTAACTATTCGAGAAATCAAACGGCTGGCCATGGAAATGTTTTAAATAATTACAATAAATGTTTTACGAGTGATAGAAAAATCGGTCGAAAAATCGACCGACATCAATCAAGGGGTAGGTACAAACGGTCGATTTTTCGACCGAATTCGCTCCAGTGGATAAGAGAAGGAAAGACTGGCGTCTTGAAGGTAAGTCCATCAGAAGCAAAGTCAAGCGGCAAATCGTTAGCAAGTCCAAAGGTTTTCAAGTAGACCATTTGTAGAGACGTTGCTCCGATCACTGATGGTAAAGTTGCCTTCTTGGCAATCTTTTTATAGTGGTAGCTCAATTACGGCCTCCGTGGTCCAGAGGTAAGACTCTGGACTCACAATCCGAAGGTCGCGGGTTCGAACCCGACGTGCGCAAATATATTTTATTTGATTAATTTGTGTTATTTCACAATTTATTCATTTAAAATAATATATAGTATATTTACGCCACGTTCCAGAGTGGAAGATACTATCAGTATCGCCCTGGTGTAAGACCACCATTCAGAATTGAAACGTTGCTCGAAATGGCATTAGCCGTGTTTAGTGACCAGATCTGAATAGCCAGGTACTTCCCCACCTTCCTCTTTCCTATCTCCTTCCCCTCCCCACTACCTTCAGCCACACAACATACCCCAATTGGGGATGCCATAGTCTCACTGGCTCCAGAGGGGAGCAGTTGGGACTCTTGTGCGGTATTTCATATAAAAAAATTTAAAAAAAATTCATTTCACAATATTTAAATTCTTGTAATAATTTCTATTTTGACGTTAATCATCTCAGATTGCAATATTTCGAGTTGTGTAACAAAATAATTTCTGTTTTGGGAGTATGAATCATCTAACGTTGAAAGAGTTTGCCATGTTTCATACAGTCTGCATAACACGTTCAAAATAGTGACTACACCATTCATCTCAATATTCGAAGTGTGTTGTAATACATAATAATAAATTATATTACAAATAAGTACCTCCTATTATTTGACAAAACCTATCATTATTAATCGTCATCAATGCAGTATGTTTAGCACCTAATGTCAGATTTATGACTTAACGTGCAAGTTATACTTTGCCTTTGGGTGAATATTATGATTCATTTTAATCACTCCCTTGGCGTAAACTATATTACTTTACAACAGCTTTTTGAAGAGTTCAAAAAAGTTTGGAAAGTTTCCAAAGAGTTTGGAAAAACGTCTCAAAGTTTTTTGTCAACTCCATTGGGTCCGTCTGCAAAATGAAGGTACAGGTATCTCTGTTTTTTTTTAACAGTCAAAAGTTTGTATTTCGTAAAGTTTTCAAGAAATTTGCAAGTGTTTTTTCTGGTAAACACGATAATAAAAAAAACGAAAATAATCTTATTTTTCGTCCACAAAATTAATATCAAGTAATCTGGACTTAAAAAAAACCGGTTTGAATTTTAGAATTTTGAATCATTGTGAATCATCAAATAAATTGTTTTTTCTTAGTAATAAATCAAATAATTTAATTAAAGAAAATAAATCGTTAAGTTATAATTTTAATTGACATGAAGAAAATAATGTAACACCTTGGTAAAAAAGGATATACAGATATTTATGTATCTTCGCTCTATTTTGCTTATGTAGGGTACATTGAGGAAAATATTTTGGTAATAAGAAAGCCGTCCATTGATATGATTCAGCACTTGTGATGTTTTTTCATTAACTCCACAAAAAATAATTTCTCTCAGTGCCTATTTCATCGTTGGGGATTCTGAGCGGAGGATATGTTTGAGGAGAGAAAGGAGTGAACATGGGTCTTGAAGAGACTCATATTTTAAGAAGGTGTAAACCGAGATGTTGAACTCAAGACCGAGTAGTAGAAGCGACCCGTCTACGTGTGCCAAATGTCAACCGCTTACATATATTTTTGATTAAATTAAAATCGATGGTCTCTTCATGATCACAATAAAAAGAAAATTCGTTTCTACTTGCTAACAAGTCTCCTTTATTAACATATTTCTATTCAGCGTAAATATAATGTTTTGTTATTTTAACATGCTCTATTCTCTTCCACTTCTTGGTTGTAACACATAATTGTATCACAAACCTATTTACTAGCCTTTATCACACGTACATCATATTGTTTTATATCAGTTCTTATATAAACCTAGTGTGTATATTATTTAAATATTGTATAACTATTATATTTTTGTTATTATTAAAATACTGTTACCCTATGTGTACCACTGTACCATGTAACACTTGAATGTAAAAGCCATTTTATGGCGTTGAAATAAATAAATAAATATGTTGGGCGCACATTTTGCGTGATTCCCAACTATGCACCGGTGTGGAGGGATCAATGACGCTATTTCCTATGAGCATCTTCAATTTTTATACCGGTCATGACATCATAGCTACCTGCTGTCTATGCTCTAAAGATTGCAATCCGTTTGTTAAGATAAGAGAATCTACCAAACGGTCAGTCCGTTTCTGCACAGAATCAAGGGTTTTTTCAGGTATTTTGGGGCTCCAGATCATAGATGTGTGCCAAAGTCAAAAGTGGAGCTAACTTGTGGTTTGTACAGGGTACTTGTGGTTTGTACAGTTGTGTACTATTAAAATATCTGCGGGTCGTGTTCATTACGCCCAGCTTCTGAGAGGCTAACTTAACTCTGGCATCTATGGAGCCCCCGTACCTGAGCTGGTCACTAGAGTTACAACAAGCGTAACAATGGAAGGCATGTTGGGAAGCTGTTTAAAGTGACTAGATTGTATTTAACCAGACAATGATTTATTTCCCAATACGCTATTCAATATACAAATAAAAAGTAGATCATGCACTAGATTTAGTAAAAATGAGGGTTTGTCCAATCCGAAAATTATAAATAAATACAGGCAACTAACATTCACTTATCTTGCCCTACCATATTTAATAAGTTGCCAATGAACATAAAAGTCGAATCAAATTGCACCACCAATCTCAAAAAAAAATTATAAATTGGCTAATAGATCAACACTTTTTATACTGATATTGTTTGTAATCTTATTTGTAAAAATGACTACGAGTAATTTGCCCGTGTTATATCTGTCTGTCTGTGTACTTTATGCCTTTGTATTGTAGTTCCTTAAAAGTTATTCTTCTGTATCTATTTTGAATATTGTGGTTTCTAGTTTTATTAGTGCTTTGGTGATATTAATATTGTTTAATGGACCTACTGACAAACTGCTTTGGCAGTTTAGCTGATGCTTAAAATAAAGAGTAACAAATAAAATAAATCAAAATCTTAAATTACGTATTATTGTGTATAATCACCCGGGTTCATGGGGTGAGATTTGTCTAGGTCTTGGAGGCGGACGACCAGGACTCACTGAACCCCAGATTCCTACCCACCCTTAAACCCTTTTTCTTCCAAGAACTTTCCTTACCCCATTTCCTTAAAAAAAAACCTCCACACAGCATCCTCAAGGATGACATAGGCCCTGAGGGAAATTATTTTCCTCAGGGCCTCCTGTGTGGAGCTCATGTAAAAAAATATATATTATAAAAAATATCAGTTTCCAAGGTACCGAAGAGAGATTCGTTATTTTTGTTTTCTTCTAATGCAAAATCTATCTCTCAGGCAGAATTTAGTAGTAGATTTCATATTACATAAATCCATCAACAACTTTATTCAGGACGTTACTAATATGATTTCACAAAGATTAAGATCGATTATTTCTTATATTACCTTTTCCACTTCGCCCTAAAGTAGAAATTGATTGATGACCTACAATCCCGAAACAAAAACCGTAACAATTAAAAATAAATCACGTCCAGCGCGAGGTACGATATTTATTAAGTCTAAGCGGTAGAGAAAGGAATTCCAGAAATACATTATAAAATAAAGCCGAGCTTTGTGCCGAAATCAATCAATCACCTTGAAAACGTTTCTCGTTTATATTAACAAGAACTTAACCATTTACCGATTTTAAACCAACAGTTTGGGAGGCTTTATCCGAGTTTATCGAATAATCCTAATTAATACCTTAAGTCAATCGCGGCTAGCCCAAATACAAACACTGTACAAGCCATCTTATTCGAAAACATTTTTTATTACATTTTTGGACATAGGGTAAGTATTTGATCTACTCATCTCTTAAAATTAAATTGTTGCCTCCTTTTCACACAAACAATAATCATTATAAAAAATCTTGATCAATTGACCATTTTAATAGTGTAATTATACCGTCTTTAAGTGGCCTAACCATAGTTTGATAATGCCTTCAGAAGGCGAAACAGCTGTCACACCTAGTAATAAGTAGGTACATCGCAAAACTCTTCTATAATAAATTCTTTTGTTTAAATTAAATAATAAAGTATATTAAAAGAAAGAAATGTATATTAAAATGGATTTCTGCAAATTAAACTTAATCTATGTATATATAAAAATAACTGTATGTTTGCTTGCTTGCTTGTTTGTTCCTTATGCATTGCTACACCATTTTACTATTGCGATGAAACTTTGGGGATTTGATTTGCGCATGCGCGCGATGGTTTCTATATATAATAGTGAGCTCTGGGTCATGAAATTATGCGTTGCTAAACCATTCATCCGATTGCGATGAACCTTTGGGGATTTGGTGTGAGCATGCCCGCGATGGTTTCTATACATAGTGAGCTCTGGCGTCAAGAAATTATTTCCTACACCATTCATCAGATTGTGATGAAACTTTGGTGCGCACGCCGTGAAGGTTTCTATTTTTATTTATACTGGTGTTATGAAATTTGTATAAAAAATTTACAATAAGTGGCGCTTGAATAGTTTGAAGAATGTGTGCATTTCATGGAGTTTAGTGACAAGGAGGGAAGCCGGAAGGGGGTGGGAAATCCGAAATACGCGAAGGGGGATGACTGAGGGGGGAAGGCGAGGAAGGTGGAGGGAACGCGTGCAGGAGGGATAGTGGACGTGGGAGGGGAAGGGAGGGGCGGAAGAGGAACGGGGACGAATAGAAATAGAGGGGAAAAAAATCTTTATTTTGGTTGCATTTCAACGCATGCTGGGAACTCGCTAATAATAAATAAAAAATAAATTTATTTATAATATTTTAAAAAAATAAATTTAAATGACGAAATGGTTGGTTTAAAAACAGTTAAAGTATGAACAGTGGATTAGTTATTGATTGGCAATCAGAATCGCGTTTTCAGAACATTTTACCCAACAGTTTTTTTTTTCTTTTTACCTATTGGCATACGGTGTTTGTTTGGATTTGAGACAGCCGAGTGGCCTTCAGGACCGTGAGATTTCCTTTCAATTCCTTATCTGGATTTTCACCAATAATAAAGCCTTATTTCTACCCCACCTTGGGAAATTCCAACAGTCGGAGAGGGCTGCTAGTAATCCGTCGCAGGGGGTGTGTAACCCTTTACCCTGCCTGGCCCTCTGCCCTCTGTGGGTCACCTTAGTACAGTGACAAATAACCCGCGGCTCTGAAAACTCAAGCAAAATAGCTCCAAAAAGTATATTTCTAATTTTCTCCTATTTAATAAATCAAAAACAAAACTTCCTCTTAAATCATAAAATTTTGTAAGTAGGATCTTAAATACTCACCAACTTAATTATTAACTATATTCCACAAACATTTTGTTCAAATTTCAAATAAGGAATTTCGGAGACGTGTATGGGTACCGCCGCTCCGGTAATCATTTATTGGATAACCAACACCTCTGCCACAGTTCAGTCCAAGTGTTTCGCTAAGTTTGGATGTGCTCGGTTTCATGGGGCGAGATTTGTACGGGTATTGACGGCGGATACGTCTGCCCGCCAACTGCGTAGCAGGACGGATCGAGAGAGACCGCTTGAAGGAGATCTTTTGAACTCTCCAGCAGGACTCTCTCGGAACATCGCCTTGCCTTGCAGTGGGAGTTGGATTCATATGTCAGTTACTAATGGACTCACTAACCCCTTATACCTGTTTCCTACCCAGAATTTCCCCTCCTTTTTTTCTAAAATGACCTTCGACACAGCATCGCCAAAGATGACACAGGCCTTGAAAGGCATTATTTTCTTCAGGGCTTCCTTCGTAAAGTTAATGTACAAAAAAAATACAATTTGTCAAAAGAAACGTCACCCGGAGTTCTTACAATTCCACTAACTTGAACGTCACTAGTCACCATCTCAAATACATTAATTTTTCAAATTCACGCGCGGTAGATTCCGATTTGACTCCGAATTGGTAGTGAGAATACCATGATCATGGATCTAACTAAGCCACCATCTAGTACCGGGACCAGAACATAACAAACAAATTTACAGTTGAAAATGGTCTGGTGAAAACGGGACTTCCAATAATGTCAATAATGTGAAAACGGGATCAGTCAATAATGAGCAACATTTACTAACCTTTTACTAATTAGAAAATGTTAAAAAGGTTTGGCAAGACTGCCTTCCTATAATACGTAACCACCTACTTCACACCTTTATTAAGTGTTAGCGATAAGAAAGTCGACCATAATAAATATGTATTTATTCAAAATGCTAAACAGTCTACGGCTTATTTTGTGTATAATTTTATTTTTCGGGCAATCTTAATCAAGGCTTACTTCATTATTCATTCAATTACAAATGCTTTCAAATTTTATTTACATTACCTCACGTTAAAAGTTTTTTCATTATTGTAAAGGTACTTTTGAAATGTCATCATCAAAAATAAACGAACAATGAGAAGATTAAGAAACCCATTACAATAGACATTTTTTTTTCTTTTCAAAGCTTCTTTTTAAACCTGACAAAGAATCCTTTTTTAAATGAATTCTTGCCTTAACTAAACATCCATCTTTTCCGATGTATTTATATTAGTTATTCACCAACGTTGTTCGTAGATACTTACTTTGAATTCTTATCGAATTAACGTAAAAAAACTTAGTATGGATGGTTTTAATCCAAGATATTGAATCTCCACATTTTGGTGAAAATTGGTGATATGAAGAAAATTCAAATTTGTATGTTAATGTTTGGCATCTCTAAATCTTGCCATTCTGAAGAAGATATATAAAATATTTATATAATTTCAGTTTTTTACAAATGTTTGAAATTTTCAACAAAGGTTGTTTCCAAAGATATTGAAATACAAGAGATATGCTATGATGGCCGCCCGACCGTCGGCGGACTGCTACCTAAAGGGCATAGATTGAATACGGAAAGAATTCGTTCATTTAGTTGATTTTTTTTAAGTGCGCAGAAGATGAAATTATACGTGAAATCCTAATTAGATACTATTTTGATTCATCTTTACGACGAATCGGTTTACATTATGAACATCAAAAAATCTGCTACGAATAAATTAAAGCTTTTACTAGCTTTTCTTTGTATTGGAATTACAATAAAATTATTATTTACATAACAAAAAATAAAAGCGTAAACCACAAAAAAAATGTTTTGCATGACTTAACTATGAAGTAATATAAGAAAATTTTTTTAAAAAATACCCCTTTATGGCTAAGACTATTTTTGAGGATTTGTAAGATTTAACTTTTTTCGTTCTTATAAAATTATGCAAAAAATAAATAAAAAAAACACTTTTTCGCTTTCTTGCCTCGTGCAAATAAAACGCTTGATTTTAAATTTTGAAGGCATGAGAATCGAAATATTTCTAGCGTTATATTCTTCTTAACAATATAGTTTGAATACATAAAGAATTTGTTCATTTAGTTGATTTTTTGAAGGTGTGCAGTAGTATTGGTTAACAATATAGTTTAAATACTGATAAAATTAGTTTTTTTAGTTGATTTTTTTTAGGTAAATTTTGTGCAGAAGTATTGGTTAACAATTTTTGTAAAAGAGAAAAATAACGCTGAGGTCCTGGGTTCAATATTTAGATGCGACCGAATCTTTTTTCTGATTTTACCGTTTCTCATTTTTTGTTTGTGAGTTGTTAATATCATCTTCAATGAATAAAGAGTATAATATATACTTATGAAAATAAAAGAACACTCAAACGTCTATAAAACTTCACAAATTTTCATGCAAAACTATGATAATACTTCGGTTTCAGGCAAAGATACTGAATGACTTTCAAGTAAAGCTGAAGCGAGACAAAGTTTGGCTAATATTGTAAAATCCGATAGCGAATATTCGATCGGTGTGCATTTAGAAGTAAAGTTTCTAATTCAATCGTCAATCCACAAACCTTGAGCACTTTGATCTTACTATTTTGATATTTCAACAGTTCGTCGTAAATTTAACTCGGCGACAGAATTATGATTACTTGTGTTGATTTGCTGGATGCAGCGGCGACCTTAGCACAGATTTGATGCCAAATCTAAATTTAACATAAATGCAATTTTCTCAATGATTCTATTAATAAATCACTTATGCAAAATATTTCAATTTGGCGGTGTTGTCGAGCGATGTTTCAAAGCAGGCACACGTTGAAACGTCATAATGCAATTGTGTCAAATATGCAATAAGCTTTGCAATATATTCCCGAGACAATTCGTCTCTTGTAACTGGTAAATTTTCTAAATATGGTAGAAATATGAATCCGCCTTCATAGGTACTTGTTTAGTACAATTTTTGTGTTATAACCGGGTATTTGAGGTACTCGTCCAAGTGCCAAGGAAGAAACAATGTAAAATCGCAATGTTTTGACTTTGACGTAATATTTTGTGGGTTTATTTTATGCTAACGTATATAATATTTACCGAAACACATTTTTTGAACAATAAACTATGCCGAAAAACAACATTACTTGAGTTTATTTGAAGAATTTATATGTTTTACGATATTTTTCACGAGAATGCGACGCCACCAAATTTGACAGCTCAAATGCCGCGAAACATCTGTCCGGAGACCATAAAGAATTCCACAGAAATTATTTCGCTTCCCTAGGTATGTTCACGGTATTTTATACCTTAAGAACAAGAAAGCCCCAAGCGATTCTGACCATCTTCGTCGTATGTTTTCTTTATACATAAGGGTTAAAATCGCATTCCAATATTAATTTTTTTTATATTTTGGCGTGTGCGCCGGGGCACGACCGGCAATCCAGCGGTTTCCATTATAAAGATAGCATTTTTATCAAGGATTATGTAAAAGTATTTTAAAAGCTTTTAATATAAGCCTTTCTTGGCGTGGGTACCTATGACGTCACGATCTTTTTAATGATCATGCTTTTATAATATTACTAAGTATTTTTTTCACAACCTCTTTGTAGAAGTGGTATCAAAGCCAAATTTCAAAGAATTGTATTTATGGAATAAGTACCAGAGATCAGAAAAAAAAAGAATTCTCGAAAACCATTTTCAGATTAGCTCTACTTTTGAAAGGGGTTAGTGCTTAAAAGGTAGTTAAGTATTTTCTTATTGTATGTGAGAATAAAGCAATCATTAATTTAGAAAAAAAACTACGTTTTTCAGAAAAGTTTGAAGGAATTCTTAATCTATAAGTGTACATACATACATACATAAAAATCAAAATATGTTTGCTTCTGTCTGTGCTTATGAGATATGCGTTGCTAAACCATTCATCCGATTGCGATGAAACTTTGGGGATTTGATGTGCGCATGCCCGCGATGGTTTCTATGTACAATGGTGAGTTCTGGCATCATGAAATTATGCATTGTTAACCGTTCATCCGATTGCAATGAAAACTAAGGGTTTTGACATGTGAATGTCCGCGATGGTTTCTATATGTATAGTGAGTTCTGGCATCATAACATTATGCGTTGCTAACAGTTCATCCGATTGCGATGAAACTTTGGGGATTTGATGTGTGCATACCCGCGATGATTTCCGTATGTACTGATATGTACTGATGAGCTCTGGCATTACGAAATTTGTATAAAAAAATTGTAATAGATGGCACGCGATCTGTTTCAAAACTGAATGTACCGGGACTGAATGTGTAGAATACGGGATGGGGAAGGTGAACCCGGGAGGAGCGAGGGAAACTCGAGAGGGGGGAGAGGAACTCGGGAGGAGGTTTCGCGGGGGGGAAAGGGAGGGAAACCTGGGATGGGGGAGAGGAACTCGGGAGGGGGAATGGGAACTTGAGACGGGGGTTTGCGAGAGGGAGGAAGCGGGCGAGGGGAGTGGGGAGAGGGCAAGCGGAGAAGGCGGAGTGGGAACGCGAGAGGGGAAGGGGACGCGGGAGAGGAATGGCAGCGGAAGTGAAATAGGACGAATGGGAAAGAACACGCAGAAGAGAAACAATTCATTTATTAAGTGGCATAGCAACGCATGCCGGGAACTCGCTAGTCATATATAGACTGTTGACTGTCCTAAAACGGGAAACCTTCTAGTTTTGAAGTCAAAACATTTCATAAATAAAGTAAGGGTATAAATGAATACATAATCTTTTACTAAATTAATAAAAATTAATAAAATACAACAATAAATTAAAAAATTAATAAAATACAACAATAACATACTTCTTACTGACAGCTGTCAAGTTTCGCTCCCGAATATTTTATAAAATACTGTGTGTTTTAATCGTTTTAAACGTATATTTTAACTGTTCTAAGATTCCGGTTATACTCTCAAGTGAACTTATATATTTTAAAGTGTTCTGTGAAGTTAAATATAATAAAATAATACCGTCAATTAAAAAATCTTCACGATTAATCCTGTGAAGTGAAAGCTTACTGAGAACTCTACTTGTCCTGCTCTAACCAGTGGAGAGCGACTGTCACCACATTCTCCCTCACACTTGTTGGATTACCTGCTTAGTAGTAGGGTGACCACTGCCAGCAATAATTTATCGGAAAATTAATATTTAAAAATATGAAAAGCAATACAAGATCAGGGAAGCAGAATACGGATGGCAATGAAAGGATCGGTTTTTCACCTGATGACTTCATGTCTCTAATGGAAAAAAAGTTTGAAGAACTAAAACAAGACGTTTTTAAGAAAATAGAAAATGAAATGAGTGAACTTAAAAAAAATGCAGATTTCATAAGTTCGCAATATGATGAACTTTTAAAAACGTTAAAAAATGTGCTAGGTCTAAAGAAGGAAATAGACCAGTTAAAGGAGGAAAACTCGATAAAAGATAAAAAAATCAAGTCCATTGAAATAAGACTGGCCGAAAGGGAACAGGAATCAATCAACGAATTTATTGAAATTACTGGGGCCGAAGAACGACCCGGTGAACAGCCAGCCGATGCAGCAATTCGAGTGGCGGGCACCCTCGGGCTAAAACTTATCCCAACTGACATTCAAAGTGCATTACGCACTTATAATCCCAGACCAGGCGCGAAAAAAACTAACTATTCAAATACAGGATCCGACTAAGCGTCATGCTCTATTAGCTCTGAGAGCTAAAGCAAAGATTCACAATATCGACAACAAAAACAAAATTTTCATTGGAGAAAAGATGACTCCATACTTAAAAGAGCTCATGTGGAAAGCAAAGGTAAAAGCAAAAAGTCACAACTTTTCTTACGTTTGGTTCAAAAACGGTAAGATCCTAATTAAAAAGAATGAAGAAACAAAAGTATTCACAATCAAGCATGAGGATGACCTTTTTAAACTCTCAAATGATAAACCTGCAAACGAGATGAACTACTAATTTGAGGAAAATTAATATATTATGTATCTTATTATCCTGATAATATGGATTTTTTACTGGACCAAGAACTAAATGATCACAAAGAAATCAATATCAACATAAGTGACCCATCAAAATGTAATGAATTTCTGAACCATTCTGCCCTCTCTATATACTGTATGAATATAAGATGCATAAAAAAAAATTTCGATGATACTGTAGCTGTTCTCGATGCAATCGGACACAGATTTAGCATTATCGTTTTTAGTGAGGCTTGGTTGAAAGATTCAATCAATATCCCAGGTATTACTGGATATTCATCGCACAGCACCAAAAAAAATTATTTACAAAATGATGGAGTTGTTGTTTACACTCGGAATGATGTCATAGTTTCTGTGGAAGAAATAGCTATTCCACATGCCAATTGCCTTAAATTACAACTGTCCAATAATGTATGTGTTATAGCAGTTTATAGAACTCCTTCTCAAACATACACTGATAACTTTTTTGACAATTTAAACGATTTACTCCGTTCTGTATCAAGACTTAACCATGAAGTGATTTTATGCGGTGATATAAATATAAATATTTTGGATGTGAACTGTACAAAAAGTGAACAATATCTTTCACTTTTAATTTACCACGGTTTAAAACCATTTATTGTTTCACCAACGAGAGTTACTACAAATACTGAGAGCTGTATTGATCACATCATGGTCAAGTCTAAAGATGATCCACAGAGTGCTGTATTCAGGACTAGCATCACAGACCATTTTGCTACTATATTGACATATCGTAAATCTACAGCAACCAAATCAAAAAAAATAGCCTCAAAACTTAAACAAATTGTTGATAATAACCTACTAATTACAAGACTAAAAGAGGAAAAATGGAATGATGTTTTATCTGCCAGTGATGTCAATACAGCAGCTGATAATTTCATAAGATGTCTAAAATTTCACATCGAAAATTGCTCTGTTCTAAAGACAATCCATAGTAATAAAAACTACTTAAAACCATGGATAACTTCTGGAATTATTGACTGTCTCATAAAACGTGATAAATTACACAAAAATTGTAGTAAAGAACCAAATAATATTGAACTGTTTGCATATTATAAAAGTTACAGAAATTGGTCTTCTAAAATTGTAAAATCGATCAAACAGTCATATTACAAAAAGAAGCTTCACGAGGTTAAGAGGAACGTAAGCGTGGCCTGTTTCATACAAAATTTAGTTCCGGATTAACGGCTAAAATATCAAACTAATTGTTTTCAATTTTTTTTTAAATGACAGGTTAGCTATATAAAAAGTACGGATATGAATCCAATTTTCGATTTTTGTTTTAAATTATAAAATATAGGCTTCAAAAGATGACAATTTATCGATGAATTTAGGAGGCTACTTTGGAATTTTTTTCTGACCAAATGGATGCTATTTTTGAAAAATCCTTTCATATCCTGCCTCAGGAATATGATGAAGTATACGATAAAATTTTAGTTTGCACTGAAAACAGTTATATTTGCGTCAAAAACCGGATCTAGTTACGCGCAAATTTATCGTAAAATTACCTAGGTTTTTTGATGTCATCTCATTCACTCTTTTGCTAGTCACGCGGGAGCGAAACGTGCGCGGGCCGGGGGGAGAGGTAATAGAATCGTGTATCTGTGTGTGTATTGTCAGACAACGCAGGTGCATGTTCGTTGTTTGTTTTATCATTTTAGATCTGTTTACCGAAAACTGGAGAATGCATTCAATAATGCCAATATACTTGTGTTTACTAGGTAGTAGGTAGGTAGTAAGAAACACTATTTTGGCAGTTCAGCTTTAATTTTTAAAATATTTTCTACGATACAAGGATACCTAACTAGGTATAGATATGTATGGCAGTAAGGCATGGAAACTGGCAGACGAAGGATGAAGTAGACTGAATGCGAGGCGGGTATGGATACCGCCGCCCCGGGAACCATTTATTGGATAACAAACACCTCTACCAAGTGGTTCACTACGTTTGGTGACTTAGCAGGGGTGCCCGGATTCATGGGGTGAGGTTTGTCCGGGTATTAACGGTGGATGCGTCTGCCCACCAGCTGCATGACAGGCTCGGATCGGGAGAGAACGATTGAGGGAGTCTCTTTGACTTCAGCTGTAGGTACTCTCTCAAAACATCGCCTTGCACCGCAGCGGGAGGGATTGATTCATACGCCCGGGACACTCCTGGACACACTGACCCCCAGATTCCTTCCTACCCCTAATACCCTTCTCTTTCCCAGAACTTCATCTCCTTCCTTTCCTAAAAAGACCCCTTTTTCCTCAGGGCTTCCTGTGTAGAGCTAACTAACTAACTAACTAACTAACCATCACGCCGTTTCCCCGCAGGGGTAGGCAGAGAGGACGGACCGCCAAACAACTCGATCTTGGCACACACTCCTTGCTTCGTTCACATTCATACATCGTCTCATACGTGCTCTTCTGTTATTTTGACTCTTGACATCGCCCGACTCAAGTATCTGTGTAGAGCTAACGTTAAAAAAAAACTGTACAAAAAGATCCCTCAGGCGTATGCAAGGAAAACCAACATACCTCCGAGACACCGATTTTGGAACCTTACAGTATAATTGAATGTGAAGTTACACATATTATTTGACTTTCAAATCTGACATATCAATAGACGCATCCGCCGCCAAGACCCGGACAAACTTCACCCCGTGAATCCAGGCACCCCTGCTAAGTCACCAAACGTAGCGAACAAATGGTTCCCGGGGCGGCGGTACCCTTACCCGCCTCCCAAATTGTTGAATGTGGTGAGACTATGGCATCCTCAATTTTGGTATGTTGTGAGGCTGAAATTGGTGAGGAGGGGAAGGATATGGGGTAAAGGAAGGTGGGGAAGCACCCGGACATTCAGATCTAGTCATTAAACACAGTTAAAGCCATTTCAATTCTGGATGGTGGTCTTACACAAGAGTCCTACTGAGAGTTATTTACATTCTGGAAAGTGCCGCAAATATACCATATATTATTTTTAAATGATTGAATTGTGAAAAAACACAAATCAATCAAATATAATTTACCTACTTGCCCACTCCGGGATTTGTACCTGTCACCTCCTGATCGCTAGTCGAGAGAGAGTCTTACCCTTCGACCACGGAAGTCATCATTAATTTTTTTTTGTTTTCATGAAAGTGCCTAAATATGTCGATTAGATGGTTCCATGCCAACTGAGAATAAATTCAATTCAACACCTCCTTGAAAAGTCAAAAAGCTATGAAAAAAATAATTTTAAATTAGCCGATAACCCTAACCTAATGTAACCTATTTTATATTTATAAATATTTTATCACTCTAAATGACTTATCTGAGATGGTTCTGGGTTGGTCTCATTCCGAGTTGTCCGGTCACCGATTTTATTTTGTATGCGAATGTTAGGCCGGGTTGTTTAATCGTACCTCCAAATTAATATTTGACAAAACTTCACATTTTGAACTCTGTTCTAACATGTAAACATCAAATCGGGGTAAAATTCTATATTGTTTTCTTTTGTTATAATTATAATTGTTTTCAATGATTCAATCAAGATAAAAATATCACAACATCGTTGAATATAAATTTTAGTATATTGTGAAACAATCAAACCTAACCGAAGAATTATTGTAAAATTGTAAATTTTGTTGACACCCAGCGTTTGTACTATAAACAAACTAACACTACTACAGAATATGTCCAGAGACCTCCGCATGTGTGTCCCTCGTCCGCTAATGGTAAGGTACTAAACGAAAGGGACCGTTCACCGGCTTCCTGCAAATATTCAAGCGTAATATTACATATATTTTCTGCTTTGTTCACTACATAATTATTTAATTTTTATGTTCGCTCGCGATGTGCGACAATACGTATTACGATTTCCCCCTTCACTACCGCCTCTCGTACGCCCCTTTCCTGTACTTTACTAGAGCAGGACACACGACAATTATACCTATCATTATGCTTTTTTGGATAGTCAATCTTCGCCCGCGTGAACAGACCTCTTAAAGGAAACATAAAGCAAGAATGGAAAATAATAAAACAAGCATTGGATATGCAAAAGGAATCGGTTTCCATAAATAAACTGAAAATAAATAATAACATTGTATCTATTAATGATAATCCAACACTCATTACTAACCATGTAAATGATTTTTTCAGTGATATAGGTCAAAATTGTGCTAATCTTTTGTGCAGTGTAAATAATACCAGTGAAGAACGTTTAATCGAAAATTGCAATCCAACACAATCTATGCAAAATGCCTGTTTCGAATTCAATCCAACAAATTGCAATGAAGTTCTAAAGGTGATTAATGAGCTAAAATCAGGTTTTTCAAGTGGAAATGATAGTATAAGTGCAATGGTCTACAAACAAAATGCTTCTGAACTAGTTATACCTATTACACACATTGTAAATGTTAGCTTTGATAACGGCTTGTTTCCTAATCACTGCAAAAATGCCAAAGTCATTCCTTTATTTAAAGGAGGGGATAACACAGATGTCAATAACTATCGACCTATCTCCCTGCTAAACACCTTATCAAAAATAATAGAGAAATTAACTAAAATTAGGTTGATGTCTTTTGTAAAAAGATATGAAATTCTCTCAGATAACCAGTTTGGCTTCCGAGAAAACATGGGAACTAGTGATGCTGCATTAAAAATGATCACCACAGTCGTAGAAGCTCTCGATATTGGCAAAAAAGCAATGGCTGTCTTTTTAGACTTGTCTAAGGCATTTGATACCGTCTCCCACGGTTTACTTTTAAAAAAACTCAGCTCAATGGGTATTGGTGATAAAACTTTAAATTGGTTCAGAACTTATCTTGAAGATAGAACACAGAGAGTAATGATTAATGATCACTTTAGTTCAAACAAATCAATTGTATACGGTGTTCCTCAGGGTAGTGTTCTGGGTCCAATTTTATTTTTGTTATATATAAATGACCTCTGTAAACTGCCGTTTTCTGGTTCTTCAATTGTATTTGCTGATGACACTGTTTTGGTATTTGCTGGTGATACATGGGATGAAACGTATGCTAAGTGCGAGATAGGATTAAGGGCAGTAAAAAATTGGCTTGATCAAAACTTGTTAACCTTAAATATGAACAAAACTAAATATATCACTTTTAGTATTTCTTCTGTAAATCAACCATCTTTGGACCGTTCTTTAAAAATACATTGTTGCGTGCAGGAGTGTAATTGTCAATCTTTGGAAAGAGTAGATAGTATCAAATATCTTGGCTTAATAATTGATAAAAATTTAAAATGGAATAATCATATTGCTATATTAACAAACAAAATAAGAAAGCTAGCCTACATCTTCAAGACTCTAAGGAATATATTGGACAAAGTAACACTAAAAACTGTATATTATGCTCTTGTTCAATCAATGCTTTCGTATAATGTTATTTGTTGGGGCTCTTGTTACAAGACTATTTTAGAGCCTTTAAATATTGCACAAAAATTAATTTTAAAAATAATGTATAAGAGAAGTTTTATGTATCCATCACAGTTATTGTATAGCGAAAGCAAAATTATGACAGTAAGGCAGTTGTACATAATACAGGCTCTCTGTAAATTTTTTAACAACATTATTGCTGCAAAAAGATCTCAACAAGTGCGCAACACTAGAATGTGTTCTTCTTTAATGTATCAACCAGTATATACCAGAACATCCTTTGGACAAAGAAGTTTTTCATATAAAGCTCCATTGCTTTATAACATGCTTAGTGAAAAAATCAAAACTATTGGTACGTTAAATATATTCAAAAAAACGGTCAAAATATGTATACTAACTGAGAGTGATGGTTTTGGATTACCCATGTTGTCGTTTTTGTCATAAATCAGCATGGAATTAAGCTATAATCGATACAATCCATATTGGATTACTGTGTATACATTACTACTTATTGTTATTTCTTACTGCTGTATACTATTGAATTTACTCATTGTTATTATCAAATTAACTTTTGTATAATTATTTACTCACTATAATACATAATTGTTTATTATTATTTACTCATAATTATTATGTATTTACTTAATTTATGTTTATTTTTTATTTACTTTCTTACGATTACTAAATAGTTTATTATTATTTATCCATAATTATATTTTATATTATATATTTAATTTACTTACATTTATTTACTTACTATATTATATTTATTCTTATTATATTATATTTATTACTTACTATATTATATTTATTACATAATCTATATACATTTATTACATACTTGTTTATTATTATTTACTTTTTATTATTTATCTATTATTATTTACCTACCTTTATTTTTATTTATTTTTTGTTAATACTCGTAAATCTACTGTTACTGACGGTATGGTCACCCTATGAATGCATTTGTTAAGCCACTGCAGGTACCTTGAACATGTTTAGTTTACAGTAGAATATTATTGTGGCCAACTAAGAGCAATATGAGCATACCGCCCAGCTGTAATTAATATTTGAGTAAACTATATTTAGTGTTTCTTGTGAATTTATATGTATGTTTTTTATTTTTATTCGATTATTGTTTTTTATTTTTATTTTTATTGTAAAACTGCACATCTCGATACAGGAATGCCCTAGTGAGATGTGCAGTTTATGTTTTATGTACATCTATATATTTTAATAAATAAATAAATAAATAACAAAAATAAATAAAGGCGAAACCAAATAATTTTCTTTTTTAGATTTTTTTCTTTATTCATTGCTTTGTTGATTAAATTTAGTTAGGTAAACCCTGTACGAATCGCAAGTGCGCCCCACGATTGAATTTGGCAGCCACCTCTGGTCCGGAGCTCCAAAATACTTGAAAAATACCCTCGACTCTGTGCAGAAACGGGCGGTCCGTTTGATAGATTCTCCCACCTTAACGAACGGATTGAAATCTTTAGAGCACAGGCGTCGGGTGGGAATGCTATCCATGTTCTACCGATATTTCAATGGAAGATGCTCTGAGGAATTAGCGTCATTGATCCCTTCGGCACCGGTGCGAGAGATACGCCAAACGCGCGCCCAACATATGTGTACGGTTGCCATTTGTCACATGAGAACGGGTCGTTTTTTCGACTCGTTCTTGAGTTCAACAGTTCGGCTATGGAACGATTTGCCGGCTTCTGTGTTTCCTCCCTCCTACAACATGGGTCTCTTCAAGACCAATGTTTATTCCTTCCTCTCCTCAAAAAACCCTCCACACAGCATCCCAGATGACACAGACTCTGGGGGAATTTATTTTCCTCAGGGCCTCCTGTGTGGAGTTAATGTAAAAAAAAATCCATTTAAAAGCTATTCCAAGAAATGTAGTGAAATGCCTGCATCAAATAACTCAATTACTTTAATTGACATTTCAATATGAAAATTTGTCGGGAATAAAACCTACCCTCATTTGATTAATAGAGTTATACCCGTTTTACCACGAAAATTTCAGTAAAATTATGCATTCCTCAAAACTCGACAATCCAGTATTCAAATTGGTCCGTTTTTGGTTATCGGCCGATGATTCCATTTAGTACACGTCGAGATGATAATCAACTTTGCACACTGATTGCAGTTGGCAATCAATGCGATGGAAGCAATCCGAACGCAATCGCCATGGGCCATGGGAATTCAGAGCGGCCATTTACCAATCAGTTAGCAGCCGACACAGCCTCAAACACTGAACAGGTACACCGATAGAAGTGGAATAGTAGTAGTACGCTCAACTTTTCTTTCTTAAGGCCCCGTACCCGACCACGAAAAGAAGATGATGGAGAGATATGTAATTATGAATGTTGGAGAGAGCGCGCTAATACTTCAAACGATAAAATTAAAGCGAAAATTGTGAAAATGTTTAATAAAACACGACTCATTTAGAATAGAACAAAAATCTCGTGGGGGTTGTCTAAAACAACGTTTAAAGAAACACTGTGATTTTTTTCATACATATAACTTGTTAAATAATATGCGATTTTTTTCTATCGAGGGAATTTCGTATAATTTGCGTTTCGGCGTGGGATTGTATAGATATTATCTTCAAAAATAACATTTATTTTTTTAAGAGCTTAAAAACGTCAAATGTTCAAGAGAGATATGCAAGAAATCGGTAGAAATTCGAGTAGCGCCGCCTTAAGGTGAATTTTTAAAAATTAAAAAAAAAATTAGAATCAATATCATTTGTCCATCTGAGGTCTAAAAGTCATATCTTATCTTTTCAACTTAAGTACCGACTCCTCAGGAACCATTTTTGGATAACCAAGACATCTGCCAAGTCATCCCAAGTGACAAGATCGCTACTTTTGGTTACTTTATTTATTTTTATTTATTTATTTATTTCTATTCTTGTACATACACTTTACAAATAATTACATAGTTTACATAGATAATAGGTTATTAATAAGAAAAAAAAACATGTTAAAGATCCGTAACTGTATGTAAATAGGTTAGTCGTAGTGTTTTGTGAACACTTCACTAGGCGAACCTGTGCTGAGGTGTTCCCATGTTTGGGATTAAGTGCTATTCTGTCGACCTAAGTAGAAACACTGTAACCTCCTTGATATTGTCAAGAAGGGCACTGTGGGTCGACCCATGGCGGCAGTATCCTACACATAAATTAAAAGATTAGTTTCGGTGGGGATCTATATATACAGTTGTTCTTAGAATCTAGATTATGAGTAAGATAAATAATTGTCTTGATAAACGGTAGATATATTTTTCTATGGACCACGCGCCAATGGTATAATCACGGATATTGTGGTAATATTTTCTGTCTCGAAACAAAGTTTATTTAATTATATTTTTTTTATATTTGGGATGGGTTATGTTTGGTTAGGTGTTATAATTTTTTGAGTAAATTGAATACCTTGTTGTTTGATCCAGTCTTTTATGTGTTTTACTTATCAGGAGTGTCCGGGTTCATGGGGTGAGGTTTATTCGGGTGGTGGATGCATCTGCCCCCCAGCTGCGTGGTGGACCGGGATCGGAAGAGACTGGTGAGGGAGGCCTTTTGACATCTCCGGCAGGATTCTCTAGACCAGTGTTTCTCAAAGTGGTCGAGGTGGACCCCCAAGGGTCCACGGGAGACTCGACGGGGGTCTACGTTGGCGTGATTAAAAAAATGGGGGTTCACAAGTTGTAAGTGGGGGTCCACGAAAATTTATCTGGTTTCGATAATAAAGAACAAAAATGTTGGTTTGGCTTTACCTATCAATGTAGGCAGATAATACATTCGTAAAAAAATTAACGGAGCAAAAAAATTCCATTCCAAATTTTTCGGTAATTTTTGACACGCTATATTTCAGTGGAAAATGTTCGTATTGGACTTTTAAAAAGCATTTTGAAGCTTTAAGATTCTAATTTTCAGATTTTTGGCTAAATTTTTTTAAAAGCTACGTTTCTCATGCAATCCTAACAGACAGCCGTGACGAAAATTTCCATCGTTAGATATAATCTTCACATTTTTTGACGAGTCTTGGGAATATGGTAGAAATGTAGCAGCAAGGTGTCCACCGAAACCAGTAAAATTTTGAAAATGGTCTACGAGAAAAAAGTTTGGGAACCTCTGCTCTAGACCCATCGCCTTGCACCGCAGTTGAAGGGATGGATTCATAAGTCTGTCACTCCTCGACATCCAGATTCCTACTCACCCTTCATTCCTTTTAAAATCCTAGAAATTTATCTCCTTCCTTTTCTTAAAAAGACATTCCACACAGCATGACTTTGGCCCTGATGGAATTTTTTTCCTTAAGGCCTCCTCTGTAGAGGAAGTGTATGCAATATAAATACCACACTAGTGATATTCTTTTCAGATGCCTCTTCGTGAATGGCCAATTTAGGATTTCCAGGAAGGAGGTTTAACGATTTGGATGAAAGTATTGATGATTTAAAAGTGACTGAGGTTTTCGTGATAAAGTGCCGATAACTAGAGCGCCTATACGCGATACCTCACACATCATTTTCAGATAACTTTTAACGAAGACATGTGTTGGGTACGTGAGTGGAGGAATAAATTTAAATCATTGCCTTCTGTTTGTGAAAATCCTAGAATGAATGTAAATCGCTGCGAATCAAACTCGAATAACGTTCAAATCGATAATTCTCCTCTACACAGGGTTTACTCCTCCATGGGACGTGTATTTGACTTACTTTAACCAGTGATTCCTGACATTATTTAGAGCAAAAAAATGTTGGTCTCCTGTAACGTTTTTGAGAGTTTTTTTACCCCCTTGCTGATGGACTTGTTTTGGATTTTGCACGGCTGACAGGCGATTGGCGGTTTCTTGTGTAGTCAGTTGTGTAGGGTTAAGAGCACTTTTATCATTAAGGCACTTATTTTTTTTGTATCTCTTAAAAACAAATCGAACTATTAATTTTGTAATATTTTTAAAATTAAGAAATCTTTAAGAGTCGCTAATATTGTCTTCAATGATTAAATTGAGGTTTTACTCATAGAGCTATTCCTAAAATAAAATAAAACTATAAAAATCATTTTTTTGAATTGTATCTATTACATAGACTTAATAACCTATTGTTTAAACTAAATATATAACCTTTACTGAAGTACTTTACATTTTTACTGAAGTAGGTACTTTGCATTAAACATGTGATTATTATTATTTATTATTTTTGATAACTAACTTCCAATCACTATACGATGTTTAATATAAATTTTAAAAAACTATTTTCATATGAGCTTTGTCAAGGTCTTGGCGGCGGATGTGTTTGCCCACCTATTGCGTGGCGGGCCGGATAAGGAGGGATTGGTTGAGGAAGACCTTTTGACCTCTTCAGCCTCTTGATCTTTTGACCTCTCCATCCCCTTGCTCCGCAGCGGCAGAAATGGATTTATACTTCTGTCACTCCTGAATACATTGACCCCCAGGTTCCTAATACCCCTCATACCTTCACCCCTCATTCCTTACCAGAACTTCCCCTCTTTCCTTTCCCAAAAAATACCCTCAACACATCATCCCTAAATACAACATAGACCTCGAGTGAAAAGGTTTTCTTATGTGGATTTAATGTTAAAAAAATTCATATGTATATCCACAGGGATCTAAATTAATCAAAACATAATTTTTTATTATCGGAATAATTCAACTAAAATTAAAAAAATAAAGATTGATCGATGAAATCTTTACATTTCCATCTTCCCCTAACACTTCAACGCCCTTACCACTAACCACAATATTCCTTCTTATCCGTATAAATATTTACGCAAAGTTTAACTTGTCAGATTATTTTCTGCTAGCTTAGACGTTCCAAATTACTTTGACAGCATATTTTATATTTTATTCAAATATTCAAGAACGAAAAGGAAATTTTCTTACATATTCATTTCGATAACAACAGTGAATGTCAGTCACCTTATGACTGTCAAAATTTCAACCTAAGTGGTTCGTTATTTTACGTGCATTATAATAGTAAAGGGTTTTCCCAAACTTTTTCCACAACGGAACCCTTTGCAAACCCGTACATTTTAATGGAACTTGCCTTATTTTTTGGATTGGACAATTTCAAATAGCAAAAATTAAAAAAAATATATTACTTGGCACATTATTTACATACATTTTTTTTGGTTATATATAAATTCATTTAAATTTTTTTATTCCATATTTTTGTTAACATATTTATAATATAAACGAAAAAATAGAATACAAACAAACATGGCATCGAGCCTGTTCCTGCATTTGGATTTCGTTGCAGCATAATTAGAAAATCCCTCTTCTCAGAAATAGGTTGTAGAAAACGGAAGTAAAACAATAATAACTTGTTTTGATAAATTGGTGTACTCTTTTGACACAATCGCCCGTAAATCATTAAGGATTGATCTTCTACCTGGAAGGAATTAAATAAATTAAGAACTATTGGAAAAAAATTTGCAAATAAAAAATTCTTATGTATAATATCAATAGTGTTGCAATATGAATATATGTACACAGTACACTACATTAAATGAAATTTTTCCGACAAATTGTCGCGGAACCCCTATTGAGGTTCAGCGGAATACTGGCGTTCCGCGAAACACAGTTTGGGAAACCCTGAAACAATAGATAGGTGCTACTTTCAATTTTATAGTATCGAAACTTACTGCTTAAAAATATACAAACCGGTAGATTAACATAAAAATTTGCCTACAAAGTTACGAGTTGCTGCGAATATTTATTCACGATAGGCAAAGTTTTACTTCCTTCCGTAAATATTTGCTCAAATCACTTTTCCGATTGATGTAATTGATTAAAGTGCTAAATTGTTCCAAAATATTATTAAAATTAAAACTGTGAAAATATTCTGACATTTTTCAAACGTTAAGCTTTCAGTTCCTGACGTAAACTTCCTGTAAAACTGAAATTAACATTTAATTGCGTGGGGCATTTATAAAACCTTTTTTAATAATTTTATGGCGTAGGATTTAATGACTCCTTATGTATATATTTACAAATAACGTTCAATTTTATATATCTAGGAACTTAAACAAGCAAAAATTAATGAAGGCGAAAAAAGTTTTCACGAAACTAAATTAAACTTATGGATAGACGAAATTTATTTCCATAACACAAATATGACAAAATGAAACTCGATAGTTTTCATTAATAATATTAAAATAGGGTCTGTTAGCTCCCGTCTCTTACGTAATCTAAGAAAATAATTACATTTTATTTTTTTACATTAACTCCACACATGAGACCCTGAAGAAATCCTCTCAAGGCACATGTAATCACTGGGGATGCTATGTGGCTGCTTTTTTAAGGAAATGAAGGAGTGGAAATTCTGAGAAGGAAAAAGATATGAAGGATGGTTAGGAATCTGGGGGTCGGGTGTTCAGAAGTGATGGACGTATGAATCCATCCCTCCCACTGCGGTGCTAGGCGATGGGTTCATAGAGATCGCCTTCACAAACGCATTTACCGAAAAAAATACCTAGGAAATTCCAACCTCATGAGCCAGGGTACCTCTTCTAAGTCGCCAAACACAGAGAATCAATTGGGGTAAGCTATGGCAGGGGTGTTTGTTATTCAATAAATGGTTCCGACTCCCAAATTTTTAAGTCCCAAATAAATTATTTTTGTGTTGTGCGGGACAGGAGGGAGTCTTCTGTTGTTATAATTGTAATTTCTCTGAAAAAGGTGAGCTAAACAGGAAAAATCATCAGAAGATTGTTAATTGAAATCCAACCTCAAAACTTTGCAAGTCTTCCAATCAAACTCGTTGGTGTATTCAGTGTTTTTTATAATGTTGTCTTTGCATTCCGAAGAGTTATATTTTTACAAGGGGTAAATGAGATCAAATAATGTCATAGGGTTAAGGAATAATGTACCTCATTTGCCTCCCTCGTGTATTAACAGTGTCGAGCTTTCTTACATGATGAAGCAGACTTTTCATTCTGATGGCATAATATTTTGTATCGTACAAGAATTCCCTACTCGAGTGGAGAGTTGAAAGTGGAATTTTATTTCCCTCGACTCTGAGAAGCTGCACAACGTAATGAATCCGGTTACAAACCATTTCGCACTACTCAAATAAGTAGGTCAAAAATGGGCTGGGGCATTTCGTCGCCGGCGGAATACCCATTCGTAAACGCTCCCCCACATTAAGGATTAAAAAAAATACTAAACAAAGCGGCTCTAGTATTTTTCTGCTGGTACTGTTTTAGTTCGTAAAAATGCAAATGTGCAGATTTAATACGAGTTCTAGCACAAAAATCACCTCGGGAAACGACTGCGCGGCCCTATTCATACAAACTTAATTTTGCATTTGAAGTAAAAATACCCAACCAAACTGCAAAATTATCTTTTTAATTAAAAGATATAGCAAATGTCTAGTACGAATTTGAACTATTTTTTTTTATATTTGTGTTTTCAATTATAAATTAATAAATAATAACAATAAATAAATATTAACGTTTGTAAATATTAAAATTTAGAATGCAAACATAAAAAAATTGTAAAAATGATTCACGTGATGTTTTTATGTGAAAACGGTACTGAAATTAAGGATTACGTAAAGTAAAACAATTATTCTATTGTATAAATGTATAACAAACAATTTCATCATCTCATTTTTTTAACATTTCAAACAAAAATATTTAATACAAATTAACAATGTCTAAAGGCGCATATGCGATTTGGCGGGTGAAAACTGTTTCTACAAAATAAGTTTTTTTTTTTTTCTGTGGAAATTTTGTTTTAGTTGATATTTTCCTTTTTGTTTTATGGTTGTAACTGGAACAAAAACGGAATAATAACAATTTCTGTAGGAACACGCGCGTTAGCTTGAAAACAAGCTTATTGTACTTGACTGCTATTGTTGTATTGTCGTGTAAACAAGCTTAGAGGTCGGAATGGTTAAAACTTCTTTATTGCTATTTTTAATCAACTATTCTACTTCACCTCCACTCATTCTTCATTCCACAACATCATGTGTTATCAAATACAAAATAGTATGAAAGTCAAAGAAACCACAATCCGCGCAATTACTTTCAATTATCTAATCGCAAAAAGGGCTATTGTTAGATCCTTCTAACTTAGAGCTGAAAGCTCTCAGCTCCGTAGATACTTGTAATAAATACAATGAAAACAATTAATGACGAGACTGACTCGATGAAACTGCTTTTCACTCGTAGGTACTGGTATCCTATTAACAATCCCCATCACAGCGTTCGATCGCACAATTAGGGCTTCATACTAATCTCCAATAATGTCGAATGATAAATAAAAGAGTTCGTGTACTCTTAGCAATTGGGTGAGAAAATGCGTCAGCAAAAATACGCCAAGGTCCGTAGCAAAAATCACGTTGTTTGTATGTGACGCCCGAGTGCGACTGTTGCTGTTGACCCCGCCTGTGCCACTGAACAGTGATACAATTAAGTGTGATCCATACCGAATTAAGCTGACGAAGAAAATTGATGTCCCAGATAAAACTTAAGCCCCATACAGGCCATCAAAAGCTTCCGTGCTGTTTAGAACTTCGGCTACAAATCCAATTATTCGAATTTCAACAAATTTTCATTGGTCCTCTCTGATTCTCCTGGACGCTCTATAAGTGAACAATTCGAAGATTTCGAATATACATTGTCGAAGTGCATTAATAATAATAATAATAATAATAATAATAATAATTGGACAATTTATAGAGCGCCGTTTTTGTGAAAAATCACCTTAAGTATAAACAATAACAACACGAACAATAGAGAGTGATAATATTAATGACCTCAAACCTATCGGAAATTCAGAATTTAATAGCCTTAACTGAATTATATGCTATATCAAGAATCATGAAATTGGTCGTACCGTGTAAAATGAAGAATATTTGATAATGAATTCTTACACAAATGACTAAATAAGTACCTTATAAAGAATATTAGATAAAATAAAATACTTTTTTGTTTAAAACCACGAGATTTATTAATTTTTGAACCGACCGGTTTCGCTTAACTTAAGCATCATCAGGGTACAAATTAATACTAAACAAGAAGTACATAATGTGTGCTTATATATAACAAAATATAGAGGGAGACAACGTGATACAAATATTACAAACAAATAAACGGTCATAAAATACATTAACATAAGTACTCAAGTAATGGGAAAAACAGAAAGATAATTATGTAGACTAATGGGTTATAATAATAAATTTGGAGAAACAAAGCATTAACTGGCATGGTGATAAGGAGCGCTGGGAATTTTTATTTTTAAGGGTTTATTGGAAACAGACCTAATATAGGACTGCTTGATATGTCTAATTGATTATTAAGTATATGACTTTTGGTTTTTACAGCTTTTTTTATTTCTAGCGCCTCTAGATTGTTTAGTCTGTTACCATGCCCGTTTTTATGTAAGATGTTAGCACCGGTGCTATGACAGAACGTATGATCTTTATCGATCAAATGATTTGCGAATTCTGAAAAACCGTTATTATTGAGGCAACGGAGATGTTCCTTTATCCTAATATTGACACTACGTGTTGTCTTACCGATATAGAAAGCCGAACAATTATTGCAATTTAATTTATAAATTCCCGAATGATTTAATTTGTCGTCCTTATCTTTCGAATTAATTAGAAATTTACCTAGATTGTTATTAGTATAAAAGGCCGGTCTGACTTCAGAAGGGAGGTTTTTTACACTTAAGGTAGAAAAATTATTAATGAATAAAATTCGCCGCCATTGATGATTAATATTATTATCATTGATTTGAGGACAAGGACTAGCAAATAAGAAGCGATTAACGGCTATTTGTTTTAGTTTTTTATTTAAGATTAAATCTATAAAATGTGATTCATAGCCATTATTTACCGCTATTTTTTTAATTATTTTTAGTTCATTAGCAAAATTATTATCGGACATTGGAATTGTGACCAAACGATGGACCATTGAATGGAATGCGGAGTGCTTATGTGAAATAGGGTGATTGGAGGTGCTGTGTATGACAATGTCAGTATAAGAGGGTTTACGAAATATGTTAAAATCAATTTTGTTATTAACGATCGATAAGGTAAGGTCTAAATAATTTAAGGTTGAATTGTTGCCTATCTCTAACGTGAATTTAATCTGATTATGAAAAGAGTTTATAAGATTGAGGAAGGAATTAAGTTGACGTTCCGTCCCTGACCATATACACAAAACATCATCAACATATCTTTTCCAGTACAGAACGTTTTTAATAAGAGGTGAGGTACTAGATAAAATTTTATTCTCTAGGCTATCCATGAATATATCAGCAATCAGAGGACTGGTAGGGCTGCCCATAGCCAGGCCGTCCCGTTGCTGATATATAACATTATTAAATTGAAAATAATTTTGATTCAGGCACATATTAAACAAGGAAGTTAAATCTTTTATTAAATCTGTAGAGAGATCAGAGCTATTTAGCAAATCAGAAATTAAACATTTACTCTCTTCTATGGGAACATTGGGAAACAAATTTACAACGTCAAAAGAAATTAGTTTAGAATTACTAGGGAGAATCATATCTTTTAATTCTTCTACCAATGAAAAAGAGTTTTTAAGGGTATGTTTAGGTGAAAAAACATTGGTATTTTGAAACACATTAGTAATAACTGATGATATTTTAAAATTTGGGGCATTACAACACGAAACTACAGGTCTGATGGGGCAATGATTCTTATGTATTTTGAGGAACCCATATAATTTAGGAGTTTTGGGATTTTTATTTAAAAATTTTACTTTGTGATACGATTCATCTTGAAATATTTTAGTTTTACATGCTTGAAGAGTTTGTTTCACATTTTCTTGGAACTTAATGGTTGGATCTTTCGTCAGTATTGTGAAATTGTCAGTGTCGATGATTGAAATTGATGATATTGTGAAAGTCATATACTTAATAATCAATTAGACATATCAAGCAGTCCTATATTAGGTCTGTTTCCAATAAACCCTTAAAAATAAAAATTCCCAGCGCTCCTTATCACCATGCCAGTTAATGCTTTGTTTCTCCAAATTTATTATTATAACCCATTAGTCTACATAATTATCTTTCTGTTTTTCCCATTACTTGAGTACTTATGTTAATGTATTTTATGACCGTTTATTTGTTTGTAATATTTGTATCACGTTGTCTCCCTCTATATTTTGTTATATATAAGCACACATTATGTACTTCTTGTTTAGTATTAATTTGTACCCTGATGATGCTTAAGTTAAGCGAAACCGGTCGGTTCAAAAATTAATAAATCTCGTGGTTTTAAACAAAAAAGTATTTTATTTTATTAAATATGTCAAACCACAAAGTGATTGCTTTCTACAATAATAAGAATATTAGACGTTTTAATGATAATACATTAATATTATAATTTAAAGTAGATGAATCAAAAATGACTGACAACATTATGTGAGTCAGGAGCCTCGATAATATATGTCTAAAAAAAATTCAACAAGTTTTAATTAATAATGGAGAAATATAAGTTCGCATTTATAATAACATATTTACATTAAAATTCTCTATATTTGCGTTCGAAGATATTTAGATACTCTCAGTATCGCCGTGATGAAAGATCATCATCAAAAATAAAAACGTTGCTTGAAATGGCTTTAGCCGTGTTAATTCGCCAGACCTGTACAGCCAGGTAATTTATAAACTTCCTCTTACCCATGTCAATATACTCCAATTGGGGATGCAATGGTCTTACTGGCTCCGGGTATTTTGGGATTTAAAAAAAAATTTTATTGAAAGAATAGAATATTGTAGAATACATATCAACAAACAAGTCCTGCCAAGCCAATTGCAATGGCTTGTCAACAGGTGCTTACAGATTAGTTACATTTTTTTTTTTTTATATGAATACCGCACAAGAGTCCCAACTTCTCCCGTCTGGAGCCAGTAAGACTGAGGCATTACCAATTGGGGTATGTTGTGAGGCTGAAAGAGATGGGGAAGAGGAAGGTGGGAAGTACCTGGCTATTCAGATCTGGTCACCAAACACGGCTAAAGTCATTTCAAGCAACGTTTCAATTCTGAATGGTGGTCTTACACCAGGGCGATACTGAGGGTATCTTCCACTCAAATATAAATATATTAAATATACTATATATTATTTGTGCTAAATATTATTTGTGCCTCAAATATACTATATATTATTTTTAATGAATAAATTGTGAAATAACACAAATTAATTAAATAAAATGTATGTCTTCAAAATTCGCAAATTCACTTTGTGGCGTCATTATTAATTTAATGAAATAAAATAAAAATAAAATTTATTTGCCACGCCGGGATTCGATCCCGCGACCTTCGGAATGCTAGTCAAGAGCCTTACGTATCAATTTTTTCGTACATATCAATATAAGTATTTTTGTTCCGAGAACCAATATTTAACCTTATTCACCATATTGCTTTATAGTGTCAGGTAATAAATTAAATATCTTCGGTGTGTTGTATTCAAACGTTCTCTGTCCATACTTATTATTAAATTTCGGATCCATTAACCCGTCGTTGCACGTGAATCTAGTGCTGTATTTATGTTCTAGTTTCTCATTCATGGGCGGTATCTACCTATTTCGATTTCGATTTTTATTTCGATTCTTGAAAATGTTTAACAATTTTCACAAAAAGTAAGGAAAAGTAAGAATTACTTTAGGCGCAGGGATAAGCTAACGCGTCTATTGATTGATCTGTTCGGTGGTCTGTGTCAACACGTGTCTCGAGGTGACGTTATATAAACAGATTTAGTATGAATGACCCGATTCCCCGGTACCAATCGGAAAATCTCCGCCCAAACTTTCTTATGTACAAGAATATAGCTGTAACCACGGATAAGCTCCTCGCTCTTGCTAATTAAATAAATGTAGGTATTAGGTATCTCAGTCCCAAAATAACCTGACCTAAAGGATCATTTTTGATCTGGTAGCAACGATAATGTTAAAACTTTTATAGAAAAATTGGCGAGTAGAATAACTGCTAAATAATTCAGAATTTTTTTTTTTTGTTTAGTTCGATTATTTATAAATATTTAGATACATTGAAAGAGTATTATAATATGCCTTTTCCGCAGCGTTCCTCGCTTTTGGAAGAGTTGAAATATATGTCAATGCTCTATACAAATTTTAAAAAAGATTTTTTATAGAGTCCCTACACAAAATAACAAAAAAATGTATTGAAAATTCAGTAGGATTCGGATATAATGCTTTTTACTGGCCTAGTTTTGTCGTACGAAAGCTTGAAAAGCTTATTTGACGGTTTTAATGACTTGTATTGATAATTTTATGAATACCCTACCCATATTACATTGGAAACAGAATTTTTTTCAATGTTTTTGTTAAAGTACCCCTGCGTTCTCCCATTCAAACGATTTCCATAGAAGCAATTGTATTTTTTGCAATGTTCTTGTGAATAGATAAGCGTGTTTAACTTCATTTACTATTATTAAGTGTTATTATTTATCTTTCAATTGTTACATTTTTTAAAATGTTGTTTATTTAGTTTTCGTGCAAAGGAGATTAGTTAAAATTCACCAGAACAATTGGACTGTCAAATATTTAATCTTGAAAGGATCAATTTCCTGCTGGTAGGCTAATTTTAAGTTATTTGTTAACCCTAGAAGCTCAATCTAGGTCATTTTTACCTATACGCAAACAAACATCTGCTTTCTCTTTCGCACACTTCTTTCGATTGCCCTGATTGATTAGTGCTTAGTACCCGCCAAGAGCCCACAGTAGACGGCGTTCCCTTGGTTAGTCCCTACATATTGGAGTTATCGTACTGTTGTAGATCAATTTGACCTGGCTTTTTGTAATTTTTAAATGAGCGTGAAAATTGTTTATAAAGAAAAAATAATTTCATAAAACTGTTTAATTGCTATAAAACATTTATTGGTTAGTAGAAAGAAGAAGATTTTGTTTATTTTTTTTTTTAAATAAGCAAACCGAACGGATCTCATTTTGTACTAAATTTTTGTATTAATTAATAATAGGTGTTTTTTCAAAGTCTAATAAATAAATATTATTCTAATCATGCTCTTTCAAAGTCTAATAAATAAATATTTTTCATTTCTTAAATAGTAAATACGAATAAATAATGATAAAAAATAAAATAAAAAATACAGAATAAACTTTGTTACAAGTGTATTTATTCATGTAGGTAAATTTGACCTACGATTGGGCTTTTTAGATAGCAAAATATGATTGGGCTTCTAGGGTTAATCCACCTCTTAAATTTGTACAAGTGTTAGAAAAACAATTTAATCATCGGATGATCCTAATTAATAAATCAATACTAAAGAAAACTAGTTAAAACTTCGCAAATAAAAACTTACAGATTTCTAGATTAAGTTATTTACGATCGCCCGCCGATTTACATGAATTAGTTTGATTCATTTCGTTTTTACCTTTCGAGACTTTCGGGGAAAACCTTCAGCCACCACGCCCCGCCCCTGCTTAATCTGTTTGCCTATGAATATTACAACATTACTGACGATGAAGTTCTCACCCCAGTGATGGGTCTTGGCGGTAATATTGTGTAAAATCAGGTATAATCGATCATGATTTGATTTACCCTTCAAAAGCCTCCGCGTGAATTTGACACGCCCCTAATTTTATTACGACAACATATTACGTAACCCAGAAAAACGATGACTTGCATTTTTCTTTGACGTTCAATGAAAAAACTAGAGTTCAGAAACGGCAAATATGCTGTAGGGGTAGATAATATTACTTTCTATCTTGAGCATGATTCCGTTGAAAAAAACCTCTAGTAAATCTTTGGAGTTTGCCTTCCAGCATTTTTTTAGTATGGGTACAAAAAATTTAATCGAATACATGTTAAAACAATTAAAATTTTATTGGTTCTTGCTTTGATTACATATCTGTATATTGAACACTGAACTGACTTATTGAACAACAAATGATGGGAATAATATTGCGAGCTGAAAATAGATAGTTTCTGATAGAAAAAATGTGTTAGTACAATCAATTTTTTTTCTACATTTGCTTCATACTAGAGGCCCTGAGGCCTCAGATCCTTTGTCATCTTTGGGGATGCTGTGGAGGGTCTTTTTAGGGAAGAAAGGAGAGGAAGTTCTAGGAAGCAAAAGGTATGAGGGGTGGTGGGTGGGTATCATAGGGTTAGTGTGTTCAGGAGTGACGAACGTGAATCCACCCTCCCATTACGGTGCAAGGTGGGGTTCCGAGAGAGTACCTACGGCTACAGAAGTCAAAGAGGTTCCCCCAACCATTGTCTCCCGATCTGGGCTGCCAGGCAGCTCGTAGGTAGACCCCATGAACCCAGGCACCCCTGCTAAGTCACCATAGGTAACGATCCACTTAGGGTGGCCTGTGGCAGAGGTGTTGGTTATCCAATAAATGATTCGTGGGGCAGCGGTACCCATACCCGCCTCCCGAATTGCAATTCTGATAACTTTATTCGAGAGTTACTGCTTCAGATTTCCATAAAAATGATTTTTCTGAGTTAGTTTTTGACATTATTTCAAGCTCGACCGGTTAAAAAATCATTTGATTTTGTAAATTTGGCAACAAGTACTTTCCAGCTGAGAAAACAGGAATAAATTTTCAATCAAATTGATAATCCGTTAAAGATCTCAAATTTCCAGGAAAATTGCTTCGTTGGCTAATTTATTTTTTATCAAATGGTGATTGTTGACCGATAATTCGGGCAGAAATATTGACCTTTCAGTTGGGTCAAACAAACGTTGGTACAAACACGCCAGTTTCTATGTTTGCTCAAATTGGACGGAATAATATTTTTATTACGTAAAAGGTGATTTTTTAAATCGGGGAATAAATAATGAATAGGACGTGAAACCGGCACCGTATCGAAATCAGATTAATTGAGCTAATAAGCTACACATATTTATATGACGTGCATAGTAACTATTTTAACCCTTAGTAGTTACACGCGCCTAAAAAGTTACGTAAGTCCTCGCGCGGGGTATCAAACACCCCGTTTTAGTTTATAGAAATAAAACAATATAATTTTTATTAAGGTTTTGACGGCGAAAAAAAGGCATTTTTTCGTGTATGTTTTTTTTTGAAATATGAGTAATGTTGGTTTATTTATTTTATATACACGTTATAGTATAATATCTGAAGTATCTTTGAAAAAAATTTCAATAAAAAATATCAATAAATAAGTCCGTGAGAGCGAATCTTCGGAGGCGCCTCGAAAAAAAGTTGTTATTTGGTGTACATTATTACTTGTTACCGAATCATTTAAATCAAAAAATTCAAAAAACATTTAAAAGATAGTATATTTTCCTAGGTAATCAGGGAGAGTTATTATTTTATTTTTGGCAGCATTGTGAAGTGAAAAACGCGATTTTCGCTAAAAAAAATTCGGTGATTTTGAAATATAAAATAGAAAAAATGGTTTAAAAAAACTCTCCGTGACTACCTGTAGATTTATGTGTAAAAATAGTGTACACAATTTCAAAAGGATCGGTCAGGTAAATTTTGAGTAACGATGTTCACGAACTTCAAAAATTTGTTTGCGAGAAAATCGATTTTTAAAGTGTTTTTAAACTTGAATTGGGCGTGAGGGCCGGTCGCCTGAAAGGCTGTATCTTCGTTAGTTTCGCTTCAATTTACTTGAAATTTTGACACAATACTCTCGATATGTTGTACATTCAGAAAAATGAGTAATATTAAGAAATTTTCTATCTTTGAACTTACATTTTATGCTCTTTTTTAAAGTAAACAAAGTGATAATAATATTTGTATATGTAATTAAATAATATCAGTTTTTTCTTTCTCAATTTTGGCAGACAACAATCATTGGCATTTGGAGCACATTGTCTTTGTTTTACTCTCTTTGATTCTTTGACATACATCACGTCTTTCGTTTTGTGGCGATTGGATAGCTCCAGAAGACGAATCATGGCCGTCATCTTCATGAATTCGTTTATTCGCTTTAGTCGCGTGAGGTGTTACACACCCCAAACGCGCTATACAACTACAAACAATCGAGCACCGTTCGCGACTGATTTACGAAGGTCACGCGGTTACTAAAATGCTTTTGACGCTAATAAGAGAACCAGCAGGGTAAATTCAAATTTTAAAAAAATTGTAGGCTTTCAAACACGGTCTGGGGTGTTTGGCACCCTATGCGAGTAATTGTGGGTTAAGAGATTGACTGGAAATCAATACGAAATATTGTAGGTTTTTATATGTGATCAGCGCACAAGAATCCCATCTTCTATCAACCGCCTGGAGCCGTCCAGAGGGACTGCGGCGTACTCAATAGAGTATGTTGTGTAGATGAAGATAGCGGAGAGGGCAAGGAGATGTGAAAGAGGAAGATGGGAAAGTATCGGGCTATTCAGATGGTCACCTAACGTTGGCTCAATTTATTTCAAGCAATGTTTTGGAACGGAATGGTTTCATGTTACTTGTTTATTTTATGTTTCTTGTTCATGTTGATTTACTAAAAACTTGCCCTATCTCACCAAATATTGATATCATCGACTTGAGAGTGGTCTCATTCGATTTTGCACGAACGAAAACATGGTAAAAGATATCCCACATCAACGACCTAGTTTGAAAATATGTGTTTTTAAAATCCTACCCTCTCCCTCCCCTCACCCGACGCCTGTGCTCTAAAGATTGCAATCCGTTTGTTAAGTAAGGAGAATCTATCAAACGGACGCCCATTTCTGCACAGTTGAATGGTTGAAATGACTGAAATTATTAATGTTCATTTTACTTGGAAATTAGTAAAGGCGTAATGGTTATAAAAATAAAAGCAATAAAAAAAATTCATCGTAAATACCTATCTGGAAACAATATAAATACATCGTCTATAAGTGGTAAAACCACAATTTGCTAATGCCTTCAGAAGGCGAAACAGCTGTCACGAGTAATAATAATTAGCAGATCTTGTTTATAAATAAACTGTTTTTATAAATTGAAGAATTATATTATTGAATACGTAAAATAAACATTAAAAAAATAAAATAAAATATTACCTGTTAAATCTAGTTACTGGGAAAATTATGACGTCGAAATTAAAAAAAAATAAACCTACCTTACATCATTTTTCAGGCCGCATTGTGGCAGGTTACTTATAGCCTATAATCCAATTAATCGTTAATCCAAAATCCTATTATTTGGATTTTCAACGTATCAGTTTCATGTTTTTACAAGAAATTTCAAGCCTACGAAGACAGTGAAAAGAGAAATAATCATTTAATAAACAGGGATATGTAAACTAAACTATTTTGTTTTTTTTTTTTAATTATTATTTTAATAAAAACCGCACAAGAGTCCCAAACCCAGTGGGACTGAAATGGGGAAGATGAAGGAATGTAAGGAGGTATCTCGCTATTTAGACCTGGTCAATAAATACAACTAAAGCCTTTTTTGTTATTGTTTTTGGGGTGTTATGCCGTGTTTCGCTACCTCCTTCTTTAGCCAACGTTTCGGACAGCGTTACAGTGTCCATCATCAGGGCAGATGATCAGGTCTGACCATCATCAGGGCAGATGACCTGGTCATCTGCCCTGATGATGGACACTGTAACGCTGTCCGAAACGTTGGCTAAAGAAGGAGGTAGCGAAACACGGCATAACACCCCAAAAACAATAACAAAAATACTTTTTGGCCGTGAAAACCTAAAAACATACACAACTAAAGCCATTGATAACCAAGGGAGTATTTCATTCTGGATCGCACTGAATACGCTCTTCATAGTTTTAAATTTATTATTAAAGAAGAAGAGAATATTAATAAATTTAAACGAAAATATGAATAAGAACAAGTCACAAAAAATAAAAAGGTAGCGGTTGCAACAGGGATTCGAATCCAGTTGTCTATAATAAATGCAGCACTTGAAATAAGTATATTGTTTAATAAAGAAATAATTATATCTCATCTTACGAGGACAAAGGCGCAACCAACTCATTGTGACCTCTTATTTTTAAGTATTTTTATTTTTCCGTGTCTTGCCGTTTTCACATGTTCGTTTAAATTTTTAGTGTTATCTTCTTCTTCAATAATAAATTATATTGACGGGAATAACCTTCAAAAGTTATTATAAAAAGAGATTATCTAATATATAAAATTCTAGTGTCACGGTGTTAGTTATCATACTCCTCCAAAACGGCTGGACCGATTTTGATTAAATTTTGTGTGCTTATCGGATAGGTCTGAAAATCGGCTAACATCTATTTTTCATACCCCTAAAAGTTAAGGGTGGTCCACCCCAAATTTTTATTTTTCATTTTTTGGACAAAAATTTTTCATTTTTATTTTTTTATGATGAGACATTAAAAAATACATACAGCCCGTGATTTTCACCCTTCTACCATCAACCCCTATTTTTTAATAGCGATATTAATAGTTCAATCAAAATTTAAAAAAGTAAATCAGGCAAAACAACGTTTGCCGGGTCAGCTAGTTCTTATATAAATTTTAGTTTATTATCTTACCTGTTATAGGTGGTGAGATTGATTATTATTATATATTTTAACTTGGGAAGTTGATGCACAAATATTATTTAAATATATTAGGAACATTTTCTAAACCATCTAATTTTCCACATTATACAATAAAACCATAACTCACAATAGGTTTGGAAGTAGAAGATTTTGAACTTTATTTCAGTTTTTAAAGGCCTGATACTTGATTTTTTCTGTGCTTATAAAAAGACTTGTCAAAAAATACTAGATTATTTCAAAGACCTATATGTGTTTTAGTCGCAGAAATGATTAAATTATCGAACATATTTCGAAGCGTTCAAATTTTCAAACTGAAAACAGATGATTTTGCATTACCTACTTAGTAGTGCTTCATTGAATGGTTCGGCGGTATAATATACTTTTGTAGGGGGACGAGCACATTGCACCAGCGCGGCAAGAGCGAAGAACGAAGAGCGGAATACATAGAGGACAAGGAAGGCTTTTAGTACTGCGGAAATGCAACAATAATTCCCCTCAAATACAGCGGTTTGTGAAGGTACGTGTAAATGTATGTGTTCATGTATGTGTAAATGTATGTGTTAATGTATGTGTAAATGTATGTGTTAATGTATGTGTAAATGTATGTGTTAATGTATGTGTTAATGTATGTGTAAATGTATGTGTTAATTTTTGTGTAAATATATGTGTTAATGTATTTGTAAATGAGAGGTTTGTTGTGTAAAAGATGAAAGATGGCGTAACCACCTCTTTTTAACAAACTCTTATCCTTATGTGTCACATCCCACTCTAACACTTAATGACTTCTGTGTTTGTTGTTAGAAATTTATCTCGTGAAGGAGAAGGTAGGGTTCTTCCGAAAACGATTGACAATTTAAATTAGTCACAGCGAAATTTTCCGTACAATAAAACACCGAAACTTTGTTTTACTCTCATTCTGATGTAAACGAAGTTTCGTTTTGAGCCCAACAATTGGATTTTAAATGAATTTAGTAATCTAACAATATCAACAAAATCATACTAATTTCGGCTGTTGGTATATGGGTAAGTAAGTGATATGAAATATTTCTGCGTAACGCGTAACACCATCAAAGTTCATGCACTTTTGATTTTCAGAATTGATACTACTTATTTGAACTACTTATAAATCATATCAGACAAGCGATAAAGTAGATTCCAAAACTATTTTATTATTTATTAATTGTTTATTCGAAAGACTACTTATTTAATGCAATAAAGCTTAGATGAATTTTAACAAAGTGAAGTACGTTACGAAACAACGCGCGTGGTTTCACTTAACTCCAGGCCCCCTAGCACGGTCGATCGATAATGAGTGAAATTATTAATCTTATTCTAACGAAGAAAACATAGTTTACGAAACATGTTGATAATATTGATTATAAAGTGGTTTTTACAAAGTTATTTGTTTTCATTTAATCAAAAATCTTTAAGTTTATATTTAATTTTAATATTTAATATTTGTATGTTTTTACAATAAGTATACATTTTTTTACATGTTAAACAGAGTTGTAAAATGAACATAACAATACCATTTCCTCATCATAAAGAGACAAGGCTCTTGTGTTTGGTGAGGGAATTCATGCTCAAGTATATGTAAAATTTAGTAGAAAATAATAATATTGCATCTAATAACAAAAGATATGTAAGAAAACTCGAAATACAACAATAAATAAATTTCAAGATTTAAATGAAATATTAACGGTAGAAATGGACTCTTACAGTTGTTTCAGGTGATTTTTCAATTTAATTTGGAATTTATGTATATTTTCGATAATTTTTAGTTCTAATGGGAGGTTGTTGAAATAATTTATACCTAGATACAGATAGGTATTTTGGATGTGCTTGGTATTAAATTTAGGGATTTTGATATTGTTTTGAAATCTTGCCGATATATTGAATTGTAATGTTTTTAGCTGTATTTCTTTAAAAGTCTGTAGGATTGCATATTTTTTATATATATTGTCTGTTGTAGATACTTTAAACATTGAAAAGATTCTTTCAGTAGAGAATGTAGATGGTTTTTTCAAGATAACCTTAATTATCAATCTTTGAACTATTTTGAACTATATGAATGGGGGTAGTTGTTTTGGAACACTTTTACGTAAAATATTCGATCTATATTTTACACTAAAAAAAAGATTTGATGGTTGATTAATTTCATCTATCGTTTTTTTTCGAAGTAGCCTAAAAAAATTATGCTTAATTTTAATATTTATTTAAAAAGTCAGCAAAAATTTTTTACCGTGATGTTGTTCGAATTTATGAAACCACTGAAATCAAAATTTCGAAAAAATATGGCTTGAATAATAGGCATAACCCCAGTCGAATTCTTCTAATTGCTCTCCTTTGCTTATGTGATGTTTCATTTTTCGTTCGTCTAGTATGAATATAACGTATCTTGAATTTTTACAATGCCGTTGGCTATACGTCGTAATTTAAGTTTACTTAAATTTTGTAATATTTTTCTTTCGAAAGGCAATACACAGGTAAATATTTTTAGCTTCACAAACTCCACAAATATAATATTATGTGGTTTTTCACAGGTCTGCGCTAGACACATAGTAAAAAAGTAAAAACTGCCAAATACATGTTTTGTTTAAAATGTCACAACACGGCGAGTTTAATTTTAACGAAAATGTAAACAATTTTCGTGCTGTACTAACGTTCTGAGAATATGAAATAATTCAGATGTGTGTTTAAGTAAAACAAAGCAAAGTACAATGGTGGCAATTAACTACTCTAAGGGCTTATCCAATAAATGGAGCCGTATTATCAAACCGGTGTGTGATTATCCTCACCTTCTAAGTAACTACTCCTCGGATATACAATATAATATTCACATTATATTACCAAACAAAACATCCCCCTGTCACCGAGACCCATTGAAGCTCTGTTTGTATTGTCCGGACTGAAATAATATGTTAATTCAGGCCTTGTTTTGGAAAGCCCGAATTGTTTTCGTAATACTTCAAACTAAAGAAAAACTTGCGATGCCCCCACTTACTTTCAACTAGACTGAATATAATAAACTTATAATGTAAACGTACGAGTACTTTAGAAAGAAAAGATTTTACGGCAAACAAATATTTGAAAATAGTTTAGATACTGTAGATCTAGTTTAACATTATCTGTAAGCATGTTTTTTTGCTAAATACATCAATTTGAATTTCGATATGTTTTCTTGAATACAAATTTTGGAAGAGGAAATTAACCCACTTTTCATCATCCAATCGAGCTAAAACAACTCGTTTGTTGTAGATGATAATGTATTTTATTAACTTAAGAGGAATATAAACGCAAGAAATATTTCAATTCTCATACCATACAATATTTAAAATCGCGCGTCGTATTTGCACAAGGCAAGTAAGCGAAAAACTGGTTTTTATTTATTTTGTGCATAATTTTATAAGAATGAAAAAAAAGTTAGAACATACGAAACCTCAAAAATAATCTAAATTGATCATAAATTATTTCGTGCATTACTTCATAGTTAAGTCATGCAAAAACATTATTTTAGTGGTTTACGCTTATATTTTTTGTTTTGTAATAAATAAATTTTATTGTAATTCCAATACAAAGAAAAGCTAGTTCAATTTATCAACAGCATATTTTTGATGTTCATATTGTAAACCGATTCGACGTAAAGATTAATCTAAATAGGATTTCACGTGTAACTTCGTCTTCAGGTAGCACTCACGCATATACACACGCATTTCTCTGAAATTGGCTACTAGCTGGTCTAGGAGATGGTGATGGATCATATACCTAGAATCATTGACATTTAAAGGGGACCTTTCAAACGTCAATTAAACAGAATGGCGCTGAATGGCCATTTGATGACTTATTATTAAGTTAATTTCAGCGAAACAACTGGGCCTAAGTTATCGAAATTCATCCGTGAATTTTATTTTAATCATCCGTGAAAATATAAAATAATTTACATCTTTGTACTGTGATTGTTCCGTACTCCAGCACTTCTAAACAGTTTATTGTGTCAATAGGGGAATGAATGCAAAAGAATCCTAAGGTAATATCATAGTCTATGAGTGACATCTATCGTATAAGAAAAGATTGATGATTTTGTCGATAGAAAAACATTATTTGTTATATTTTTACCGAAAAATTTTCTTGACATTGATTGTGGCACTATTAACAATATTCTTCATAAAATTTTTGCTAATTCTCATTCTTCACCGCTAATCCTAGGAGTGGGTGTGTGAATATTGTAAAAGCAGCTTTCAATGGGACTACGTAAAGTATTTATACAATCGACAAGTAATCTGCCCTTTCATAGACGGCTCTAATACCTACAATACACGACATCTTATTTCAGTCCGATTCCCGTATAGAGACCAAAGACAAAAATTTTCGCTTGACGCGATCGCTATTTTCATATGTACGATTTCAATTGGCATCACAGCTAACAACACATGAACTATATTGTTTGCTGTGATGCCAAATGAAATCATAGATATAAAAATAGAGATGAAAACAGCGATCGTGTAAAGCGAAAAATTTTGTCTTTGGTCTCTATACGGGAATCGGGCTGAAAAACGATGTCGTGTATTGTAGGTATAAATATTTTAGGACAATTTTGCAAGTTGTGCTTCAAAATATAAAGATGATTTGTGTGTTTGCGCCCTTGTACACGAAATATGATTATGAAAAAATAGTTTTATCCCTATAAAAACTCAATTCTTTCAAGAAATGCTTATGTGGCTAACGAACAACGCAGCAAATTTGATACGCGATATATACTAAATATCAACGCCAATAGCGGACACAGACCTTTTTACCCCAGCTATGGATGTCGAACGAAAAGAAGATTCATTCTGTTCCCGATTGCCGCTGATCTAAAAGCTTGCGAATAGCTTTGCGTTCGCTACCCACTCTCCGATAACTTATATTGTTCAAAATATAAATTATGGTACTTGTATAATTGTTTAATAAATCTGTAAGTGCGATGTTTATTTGATTTACATACAAATCGCATGACCTCATTCATGCAAGTACGATATTGCATCGGTGATTCAATCCAGCAGCATTGATATATTATAATTTTAACTTTATTATCCAGCAATGAGCAATTTATGAATTATTTTAAGGTAACCATAATATGTCGATGTTTATTCGTATTATGAGAGAATTTACCAGCAGCTAGATAGAGCGGTTGCTTTGCCTTTATAAACTAAGCCTTATTAGGTTGAAGGATGAATTTGACCTACAGATATTTTGGGTAGGATTTTGAGTGAGTTGTTTTTAGTAAGAATGCCTAATCTATTTATCCTCAACTAAGAGTATGAATTCGATTAAAATAAACTGCTTTCATATGCCAAACTACCCTTAAACTTTGGAGATGGATACCTTTAGTAAGAACAAGTTGGCTAATAAACCATGTACGTGGCGAGGAGGGAGGGCCATTGCTTATACTGGGGGGGTGGGAGTTTCTAATAATTTATGGGGTAATTTTAAGAGTCGGTGGAGGGGGTAGACCCATTCTTCAGGAACATTGACGTTGTCACAGGGAAATTCCAGACGTAGGGAATTGAAACAATATTTAGAACAAAATGTTCATTATTTTGGGACGCATGGAGATATTGAGACGAACCTTGTCATTACATTACACACGAGCATTTGTATGATAGTATTACTAATTTCGATTGTCGGTGCATGCGTGATAGGAAATACTCTTTAAGTATTTCTGCGTAATTCAAGTCGCAGTTCAATGTTGAAAATTGGAACATATAAGAATTAAACATGCCAGACAAGTAATAAAAGAGGTACCAAAATTATTAAATTATTATTGACAACTTATTTGAAGTGCGTATTTGTTTTTTTTATATTGTTTGTTTGATAAGTTTTAACAAAACAGTTTGATATGTTTATTTTTAAAAACGACGTAATTTTTCGATAGATGATAGTAACAGCACGTAAAATCTGGAAGTTAATCCCGAAGGAACTTAAAAAGCAATTCCTGAGCATATTTGAAGTAAAAAATGTAGAGATCATTTTGCTACCCATAAAAACATAAAAAATATATTTCGGTCACACGTCACAAATGAGTAGTCTGGAGAGTAGCGCGTTTATAGCCTAGCGGGTCACTTGATAAGCATTGCGTCTCGTTCTAGCAGGACGGTAACACGCGAAACAGCGCGCGTAACACAGGTTTCCGGCTTCGTATAAGAGGGAGATCAGTGGCGACGTAGGATTGAAAAATAAATGTTAAGTTTTAAATAAGAAAAAAATATCATCAGACCGCAAAATGACATCTACTTTTTTAACTCCAAAAATGCTCAGGAACCGCTAGTTAAAATCCTTTGTGTGTTTAATTTTATACCGTGGCCTCTAATACCATTCGATTATCGCCAAACACAACTAATACTTCGTGTCCAAAAAAGTTTTCACAAATATTTTATGTTATTTACAATGAACAAAATTGCCACTCATTTTATGTGCTGGGTATAGAAATTTTATTATTTAACGATTTGCTTTTATTACTTTTAATTTAATTTCCAAATTTTGTGGCGCATGTAAACGCTAGAGCAAACAGGATGTTATAATGATACATCGTAAGCTGCCATAAGCTAGATAACATGTTATAGCTATAGCAGATTTGTTTGTTAATGCTTATACCGGTCGAATGGTTTCGACCCTATAGATATTAAATTGTGTTGGTTCCTAGCAGGGCAGCTTTAGCCCAACATCATGAACATAATTAAATGCAATGTTCAATACAGTTTAGATTCCGTCAGTCAATAAAGCGGGGATCCAAAATAGTGAATCGTTAAACAGGTCAATTCCGTCTCATCGACGTATTTGATTGATCAGATGCAGCGTGGAAATCGGAACATTGATTAGTTTCGTTGCATAACCCCAATTTTCATCAAATTTGGCTCGTTTATAATTGTACTGTCACTCCAAAATTCAGAAAATTCGATCTGTTAACTTATCAGAAAATAGATTATCGTTGGTAAATACTGTTTATTTAAATAGGAGAATTTCAAGCATATTTTGAACCTGCAAACTACGGACTACAGTAGATGCATCAAATCACCATTCTGGGCAGAGCCTGTTTCATGGTGACCAATGGGGGATACTTACTTTGAATGAAGTCTAGAGTAAACATATAGTGGTAGTATGTGATGATGTTGAAAATTGATAAAATTATTTATTTATTTATTTATTTATTGATCAACGCCCTTTTTCAGGGCTTTTACATATTAATGATAATAAATACAATATTTATTGTACATAACTGAACTGCTTCAGTAACAATATTTTATATTTGTTTAAAGATAAACTGAAGATGTCCACGGACTTGGTGTAATTGTTTCCTTCCATTAGTATTCTGGGTAAAGAGGAATACATATGGTAGTTAGTCTCAGAATTTCTGCACTGAAATAAATCATGACTTCTTGTATTACGTTGTGGAATCCGGAAGCTTATCAATTCAAGCAATACCGGACTACCAACTAAATTATGTAGAATTTTATATAGAAATACCAAGTCAGTGAAAATTCTTCTTGCTGACAATTTGAGCATATTCATATTATTCAACAGAGTGTTGTAGTTCAACATTATTGTTGGAATCCCCATTTTGAAATTTAGAAAACGTAAGAATTTGTTTTGTATTCTTTCAACAGCTTGTACATGTATGTTATAATGTGGATTCCAGACGGGAGAATTGTACTCAAGTTGACATCTAACATACGCAAAATATAACAGTTTAATACATTTTATATTGTTAAAATTTCTAGTTAGTCTATTTATAAATCCCAACATTTTTAAGCCCTTATTACAGATTTCTGTTATGTGGTTAACGAATGAAAGATTTGATTGGAAAGTGATGCCTAAGTAATTTGTGTTAGTGTTTCAAGAGCATTGTCATCAATGTAGTAATTAAATATCATAATAAAGTAGAAGGTAAAAAGTAGTAGAAAATAGAAAATAGAAAAATAAATGCGTAAGAATAATATTATGAAAATGTCCATAACCTTATTTTAAATTTTATATTTATTTTTATATGTGTGCATGCATACGCACGTGTATATACAATATACATGTGCACACAGCATACACGCATGAACATAGATACACACACATATATAGGCACCTTAGTACAATAGTACATACGTACAATAAATTATTACTCTGTATCAATTAGGTATACATTTTATCGAACAAATTAAGTTCCAGCAGTGAGCAGTGAGCAGTGAGCAGTGAGCAGTGAGCAGTGAGCAGTGAGCAGTGAGCAGTGAGCAGTGAGCAGTGAGCAGTGAGCAGTGAGCAGTGAGCAGTGAGCAGTGAGCAGTGAGCAGTGAGCAGTGAGCAGTGAGCAGTGAGCACCTCTTTATCGAAGTGAGACGTTAAAGTCGTCACTTCTTCTTTCTCCGGCGGACTATAATAATATATGTTCATATCGGCGCGAGTATATTTATCTTCAATCAGCTTCAATCAAAACTAATAACGTCTCGAAATAGCTTCATCCAATATCGCCTTGTTATAGTCACGCATTCCTCCGACTGACAGAACAATGCGATATTCCTACAACACATTATCTTACGACTTTTAATTTCTTTATTAAGGCGGCATATCCTCGCTCGAAAAGAAGAAGATTTCTATCAGATATGTAATAATAAATATTGGACCGAGCCCGCTAACATTTTAAATGATAAAATTGAAGCAAAAAAAATGTGAAAATGTTTAATAAAACATGACTCGTTTAAAATAGAGCAAAAATCTCTTGGAAGGCGTCTTAAAAATCATTTAAAGAAACATTGTGAATTTTTTCACAACTGTAACTTGTAAAATAATAGAAACAAATAATATTATCTTCGCTAGCTGCGCTATCGGAAGATCGCACGGGGCCGTGAATTTTTATTAATATTAGAACCAAGGACCCGTCAAATAATAAATTTTAGTGACCCATTTCCATTTCATCCGAATTTCAAAACACAACGGGGTTGAAGAAGTTTCACTTCAAAAAATAAAATGGAGTTCTACAAATTAAATACGATAACAATAAATAGATATATAGGTATCCATTATTTTTACTAAGTTAGTTAGTATGGTATATGGGATTAGTTGTAGTTTCAACAAACTTTATCAGAGGTCGTTATTATAGTTATTTATACGCAGTTTTGTGATGTCTCCACAGATTTCAGTTAAGTAATTAATAATCTTGAAGAGCATCGTCTAACGTCGTTCGTGTCTAATGTACGAACAGTTAAAGTATATGATAGACGGCTGGACTTCGACATTTTCGCGCGCCTAACCGCAGAATAACTCTAACTAAGAGCCTCCTGTAGAATGAACGTCTTGTCCAGGTAAATATTCAGTGTAAACCTTAAAAACGTAAATAAAGCGACGTTTAATCTCGGCGAACCTTGATTTAATTTTGGATTTTCTTGAAAACGGTTCAAATAATCTTAATCACTGAGATTAAATAACATTACAGTAAAGTACCTATTAATTTTATTCGGCAATTAGTTATTTTAACAATTAATTTTACCCATTTTCTTTCAGAAGTTAATCATGCTCAATTCGACCACCACAACACGGGCATGAGCCTAGCATGGTGGTCGAAAAATTCTAAAATTAATGTAACAAACAATTTCAATGAATAAAGAAAACTTTAATAAAATTTGTTCATTGCATCAATTAATTAATTTAAAATATTATATATAGTATATTTGCGGCACCTTCCAGAGTGGTAGATACTCTCATTATATAGCCCTGGTGTAAGACCATCATTCAGAATTAAAACGTTGCTTGAAATGGCTTTGGCCGTATTTGATTACTAGATCTGGATATCCAAGTACTTCCCTACCTTCGTCTTCCCCATCTCCTTCCCCTTACCACCACCTTCAACCTCACAACATACCCCAATTGGGGATGCCATAGCCTTACTGGCTCCAGACGGGAGTAGCTGGGACTCTAAAATGCTATTTTAAATAATTGAAAATGCTTTCAGGCATTTCAAGATTCGACATTGGAAAAGTTTAGTCATAACATAATTGTTGACACTGTTTAATCAACAAAATACGGCATTTCAGCATAAATTAATTATTAATAGAGGTACCTAATAATATTTATGTAGATACAAGTATTGTATTGAAGTATTAACCCTAACTTGACTGTTTGCTTGTTTCAAAACCAACCAAAACGGAAAAACTTCTGACTAAGCGTACCTTGATTAACCAGGGAAACGTCGTACAAGCATTAATTAAACTTAACACAAATCAAGAAGTAAATAAACTAATGAACTTTAATGCGTAGTAAGATATTATTATTGTTAACGTAACTCAGTTTATGAACTGTGTAAGTAAGCAAACTAGCGCAGACCCGTAAAAATTAAAGGTCTGAATTATTCAAAAATCAGTTCATATTTCGAAAACGACAAAGTATTTTTTTCCCTTGTCTGAATTCTTTATGCCATCAGTTCCAATAAGGAAAGTAACTCTTGGATAAAAGCGTCTAACCTGTTCATGGTATTTACTTTCAAGGTCCATGTCTCACATCCATACAGCAAGACCAATCACACTTATCATAACATTCTCTGCCTTAGTTTTAAATTGATATTGTCATTGCAGAAAAGGGATTTAATTTTTTTCTTAACATTACAAAATAGCAAAATAAATACCTAGGCTTTAAAATATATTTTTTTTAATTCTTAAATTTATTCTTTTGAGAAACAAGTAGGTATTTTTTATTTCCTTCGTTCTCAAGCCGAATCTACCTGTAAAATAGGTATAAATTATTTTATTACTAACATGAACATCAAACTTAATTTTGAATTTGAGGCCTAAATACCAAATCAAATAGATTTCTTTTTTGTATCAAAGGGTATTTTTAATTAAATTTATTGGTCATATTATTTTTTTTAAATAGTTATCATCAACTCACAAATAATTGCCGAAATTGTCACTAAAATCTTTTCATAAAAAACATAATTTTTCACTTTGGTTGGGTATTTTGGCTTCAAATTGACAATTAACAGGTTCGCTGCCGGTGACTCCGGTTGGAGCCATTCGGTGTCTTGCACTGGGTGCCGGCGGCTCCGGCCGGAGCCACGAGTAGTATGTCTGCACTAACATCAGTTTCCTGCCGGCACTCACGGCGAATGGTTGTTTTTATAGCTGGCGTCGTTGTTGACAATTGTACCAACATTTTACAAGAATTGGTTTTCAAAAAAAAAAAATATTTTATTGTTGTAAAGAGCCATTGAAAAAAGTACACGATAAGTTTGTGTTTTTTTTTTCATTTTTTCTGAAAGGATAAAGTGTAAGAGATGTCGATTATACACAAAAAACGTATGATTTGACCACTGTATTTATTGCACAGATAAACCTGGTTTGTGCGTTGAGTGCTTCAATGAGTACCACCAAATTTTATAAATATTTTTTCTTTATTCATGAGATGTATATTACTTTATTTATTTTATTTTATTTGATTTGCTACTTGTATTTTAGTAATTATTTGTATGAAAGATAAAAAAAAAATTGGTCTTTTTTTGTTTGCTTTTTTTATCAAAATAAAAAGTAGAAAGTAAAAAGACTGCGACTTTTTTTTACATTAACTCCACACAGAAAAAACACACGGAAAATGATTTCCCTCGGGACCTATGTCATTGGGATGCTGTATGGAGGGTCTTTTTGAGGATAGGAAGGTACGAACATCGGTCTTGAAGAGACCCATGTTGTAGGAAGGAGGAAACACAGAGGCCGGCAAATCGTTCCCTAGCCGGGCTGTTGAACATAAGAACGAGTCGAAGGAAGTGACCCATGTGACAAATGTTACATACGAGACATGTGACAAATGTGATTTGTGACAAATGTCAACCTTGTACATATGTTGGGCGACTAAACGGACGAAACCGCCTGCACCTGCTAAGTGATTTTCAACCGTGGTGCCGCCGGCTCCGACCGGAGTCGCGAATTTTTTTTTTTTTTACATTTCCACTGAAAAAAAAAACTTTTGCAACGATATATTATTCTTGTAAGTATATTTAAAAACTAAAAAAAATAAAATAATAGTTGGCACCTAGGATCAGTTATATTGTGCATGGGCAGCAGCAAACCTGTTAAGTTATGTACGAAAGGGTAGTAGCTTTCACCAATGAAAAATTGTGATAGGATTTTCGAGATTGAAATCTCCGTGGGGAGGGGAGAGGGGTAAAGATTGGTTTTGGGGTAGAGGTGATTTTGTGTTTTGAAAATTATTTAATGAGTGTAATCCGACGCTAAAGACAAGGGAGAGAGAGAATACGAGGAATTATTATTTTGTGAAAAGAACCGTGATTAAATTTGTTAGGGGACTCCGGCCTAGCAACGAAGTCTAGTCCAGAGTTTCTTAAACTTATATGGTCCACCACAAACTTTTAAAACATTTTTTTCAGCGGCCGTTTTTTTTCTAGGCATAAACAACTGATTTTTTAGGTAGTTATAACATGAATGTCAAAAAAGTTAATAAGACCTGCTGCCTTAAAAAGAGGTCGGTTATACCTGTTCATAGAGGTAATTAATACCTATTCATTTTGTATGTATTCTTAGAAAATATGAATTTTATTTTTAAATAAAATGTTTGCGATAAAATGATTAAAGTGACACTGGTAACCTGACTAAACATAAAAGGGTCGTTCTTCTTTTTAACCTACATAAAGTTGTCTCCACCAGTTAGTGGAGAAAAATTCAACAGAATTACAAATATTATGATTTTATAATTACTTTAAAATCTACTGTACCAAAGACGTAATGACTGTGTGCATTTAAAAAAATAATATGTGTTTTTATTTTTGTAGTAAAAATTAAATTACAAAATTGTAACTCCTCGAGATAGAAGTGTATTTCATAAAAATCACAGTTGTCTTCTGCCAGCTCGACTTGTCTTTATTCTATAATGTTACAAAAAAGTTATATGACGACATAAATATAAAAGTATTATCTCCAAAAGCTATAACCTGTCAAGTAACAGCGATTTTATTTTTAACCTATCAAGTAACAATGATGTTTAATAAAATATTTAAAAAATCTCAAAAACTTGTCTTATACAACTTTTATGTCAATTCTGTCACGTGGGTTGTCATTCGAAATAGATATACATGCAGCTCATGTTTGTCACCCCCAATAGGCATTTTAGGCCTCCTTCCCCCCTTGCTACAATTTCCCCTCTGAGATCCAGAGAGAATTCATTTATAGTCAAAACAAAATGTGACAGAGTGGTGGAAACGTGACAGAGTGGTAAAAATTATGTAGTTTAAATAGAACAACCCAAAAGCGAAAAATAAAGAAAATATTATAAAACATAATAAAGGGTTAGGTTAGGAATTTAGGATAAGTTAGATGTAGACTAGGTTAGATTAGGTTAGGTTCAGTAAGGTTAGATTAAATTACTTCATAAAACACAGCAAACTTATTTTGTAGCATTTGGTGTTCAAAATTGTTAGATTAAACTACTTCAATTTTCATCACATTTCATTAGTGTACTGATTTGCCCCTATTCTCTTTAGTCGTAGAACCTACGGCACCACATGTATGTACACATATAGTAAAGGTAAAAAATATTTCACGAAACCAATTCTTTCACCGCCATATTATTGTCCTTGCCTCTTCCATAACGTTCTTTACGGCTACAAGCCACCGCTATTTTCCCAGAACCCTCCTGTGCTCTCGGTAGGGGAGTGCGAAGGTGGGGCAAATTCGCCCACTTTAGGAATCACTGGTAGACCTTGGAAATGTAGGTTTATGATGCTTAAAGCAATGAGCCTTTTTACACTCCCCTCAGTCAGGCGTCCCTTTAATCTCAGATAATGGAGATGTAATGTGACGATAACGCAGATAAGGTTGGAAGGCAGACTGGAATATGATGTGGCCCTGAGATAACTCTGTAGACTGTACACCTGTACATATATCAGATAGTTGTATAAAGGGCGGTGAACGGGATGGCAAGGTGCATTCGTAGGATCCTGATAACAGGAATATACTCCACACAGCTAACACTAACTAATTAGCAACATAATATGTAGACACTGATGGAGGTACAGTATTATTAAGCGTGTACAATATTATGTATCTACAATGCGTACATACACCAAACAATATATTGATGTAATCACATGGGAATGGTGATGTGAATATTCATCTATCTTAGTAAGCAAAGCGTGTAGGTACTAGGGTATAGTTATGATAAACATAATATTACCATCCTTTCATCAGTTTAAATGGATATCGAAAATACTGAAATCTTCTATCAACGTTATGTATCTACTAATTCCAAGGGGTTAAAGTAAAATGTGGTTCCATGACAACTCAAAGCAGTCTCAAATAAACACACCGTTTAAAAAAGATATTAATTAATTTTAATTGCTTTTAAGCAATGAAAAAAACTAACTAATAAACCTAACTTATCGTAACTTATTTAACTAGTATGACTTGTTCTTTCTTCATAACATTTTTGTGTTGAATTGTCATGTTTCATAACATATTAAATATGTATATCCCTGGCGACGCCATAGACTTCATATATTACGATATAAAAATTTAAAACCACTTGACCTTCCAAGTGTGAGGAAAATAACTGATTTTGAAAAACTATACGTGATGCCCTGACAACGCCGGAGACTTCAGCTAGTATGATTTTTCTGTAGCATTTTATAGCGTTATGCTCGTATATGACGTACATGTCTACTTAGTAAGGTACAGACTTCATAATAATAAAAAATTGCTCACGAGATGGTAGTTTATTGAGTTTTCATACAATATGTGTAAATCCATAAAAGCAAATGATATCTACCCAACTAATATTACCTACCTACTAATATTACCCACTAATATTACCCAAAATTTATATATTTTCTGCATAAGATATATCTTAATAATTCAAAAATAATTCGGGTAATGTAATCTGCAATCATAGAAAATAGCAGCCAAATACAGTTCAGAGAATAATGTTGATAGCAGCTCCAACGAGCTTTCCGCAATTTGGCGAGTATTTTAGTCAAGTAGCGAGTATATTAGTAACTTACGCGTCCGAACACCACAATTTTAGTAGAGAGCGTTAGTCAGCTTTTTAGTAGATTCAATCCATTTCGTTTTATTTTTCGGGCGAGTCGGGACCCCCACCACGCGTCCCTGCGCACTAACTTGCGCGAATCCGCAGTTTTAGCAGAGTTTTTTTGTAAACGCGCGAAAATGTTGTGGCGTTGGAGCGAAGATGCTACTCTAAAATTATTTATTTATGCTGCTATTAATCTCTTTTTGTGTCCATAGTTTATTTATTTTCATCTTATTAATTTATTCTTCCACCTCTTCTAAGCATTACAATATGCTTAATTAGCGTATTTACTCTGTTGTGCCCGTCATGCAACGGGCGGTGGGCAATAATGTACTCTACTTGAAAGTAATGCGAACGATTTTCAGCGAGTCAAGTAGCAAGTACACTTGCTTCTTGACTTACTACTTGATCAATGCGAGAAGTATCAAGTTAAGTACGACCTAAGTTTTTATGGTCGAATTAGCATATATGGTAAGAGCACTTCTCCGGCAAGGAACAGGTCCTGGATTGAATTCCCAGATACGACTGATTCTTTTTCTGTCTTTTCTGTTTCACATTTTTGGCTTGAGTTGTTAATGTTTTCTTCAATGATTAAATATTATAATTTGAAGTTTTGTTCAAATTTCCATCACAATATCTAAACAGCTTTACAAAGTTCTTAGTGTCAATTTTGTAAAATAAATAACAGTGTCGCAAAATTCAGAATTTTAAAAAATAATTTATAGTCCCATGCCTTTAAACCAATTCTACCGCCCAATATTGAAATAAATCACGAAAGAATCATTAAAAAGTGGAACGACCGAAAAATCTACGTAGATGCTTTTACCTAGGATAATAAACTTCGTTAAAAGAATAAATGACGTCTTTTATCCGTCATTTTATACACAGATTTTATTATAACTCAGGTAGTTTAAATATGTATAGCTTTATATCTTAAAATGCTTTTTGTACCAAATATCTTTTACGATGTCATGCGAACAAGGTCAAATTGCGGGGTATAAAATCATGTTTTTTAGGAAGTTCGTGAAAGCACCTAACGAAGCAAAAAAAGTACCCAGAAATACAGGAATCATTAAAATTATTTAGCTGATGAACACGTGCCCATCGTGAGAGTTTCCGATTTGAGCTAAATTTTTTGTGGTGTTGGGGATTACTATACGTAAAGTTTTAAACACTTGAATATCTGAACATATTAGAAAACGTAAATGTTTAAAAAAAAAAAGTTTATGTAATATTCATGTTTGCATCTTTTTTATACGCACAATATTATAACAAAAGCCAACAAATTTCTCATAGTGCAATGTTTTAAAACATCATAAATATGCTCTGTAAAAATATGGCTGTTATGTCTGTAAAGATATTTAAACAACATCTCTACAGACATAACAGCCTTACTAATAAAAAAACACTTCCCAACTGAAACACAACTATTTATGTAAAGTAAACAGTTGTTTATCAAATATGTATAAGTTTTAAAAATTATATTCGAAAGGCCCTGTACATTCATTTTCAAATTATTACTAACTACATTTTCCCCGCGGCTTCGCTCGCATGGTATTACGGGAAATTAGTGTAGCGCTTGCACTTATCAATTATACCCCCTCCCCCCAACCCCTCCCGCATTCCATACATTCATTTCCTTACATTCAGTTTTCAAACATCTTGCCTGCCACCTAAATTTCATAATGCTATGGCTCAAAGAAAAAAAGAACTATCCAATTTTGTTCCTTCGTTCGGAATTTGTGCGCTTACAAACATTTCTGTTCATTTTTATTTTTATTTAAATATTTGGAAGTTTGTAAATATAATATAAAATTACACTATTTATTATTCAGTCTTTATAACCGTTACGAATTATATTTTTAATGTAGCAACTCTCATCTGACATTTATTCCAAAACATAAGCTTGTCCAAAAAAACAAAACATATTCTAATATTTGAATTTTCTGGAGCAGCAGCCGACCAGTGGGTAGGGGGTTGAATACCTACCAGCATAGAGCCCACAAATATATCAACATCGTTTCCATGGAAAGATTTTTTTTCTGACGTTAGCAAAAACTCGCTTTTGGTAGTGACAGAAAACGTATAACAAATATAATTTACTAATATTTATAATTTCATAACGCCAGAGCTTACCATCATATACAGCCTGTCTTCGCATATAATTTAACTTTCTATTGGTGAAAGAATTTTTAAGTCTTTTTATTGATTAATGCGTGAAAGCGTAGCAAACAAACTCGAGCAGTTTCGCATTTATAATATTAGTATGGATATACAAATATCATTATTTGCTGGCAACTTTGAACTTCTGTAGATAAGCGCATGATGGGCGCATCCGCGGATGCGCCATGTTTTTTTTCACTGGGGCGCATTCCTCTCCCCAATGGGGAATTACTTGGCTATTCAGATCTAGTCACAAAACATGGCTGAAGCCATTTAATTAACCCTTCAGGCCTCCTCCGTATTTTGTCAGAGGATCAAAATATTTCCGCTTTGCAATAAAATACAAATAATGGAATATTTCTGAATGTATCCGAAAACTAAATGTGTATTTCATCACCTTTCAAAAACAGTTTTTAGTTTTTGGATGCCATCAGAAATATTCAATTTTATTGCAAACCGTAAATTTTCTGACCTTCTGACAAAACATGTCGGATGCTTGAGGAGTTAACGTTACCTGTAGCCCACAAATAATGGACGGAAAAAGTAATAACGCACCACTCAATAAAAAGGATATTTCACTAAAAAGATATAATAGAAATCTCGGATAAAAAGGATTTCAAGTGTAAAAAAAAATCTGTAATTTATTGAAGTAGTACTTACTACTGTGAAGCATTGAATTAAGTGAAAATTTTGTTATTTATTTAAGTACCAGATCAATAAACTTACATTACTCGAGAAGGTAAAAAAATCCCAGGAGCTTTGAGCCACTCAGACCGTTTTGGTACGTGTGGACGACCCGTTTTATTATTAGGAAAGAACTCAACATAAATTACTGTTGACGCTAATGCTTTTTAAAACAATGCTTTGTCACGAAGCATGAAACGCTTTCCATAAACAGACCAATTAGACACGTAGGTACCGCCAAAACACAAAACTTTAAAGTTTAAAAATGTTTCTGTTATATCGTATTAAAATTATATTAATGCTAGCTTTTATACGCGGTTTTGCTCGCATGGCATAGGGGGAAATAACTGTAGCGCTTGCAATTATCAATTATCCCCCCTCCCCCCTCTCTCTCATCTCCCCCCCCTCTCTTACACCTCACCCCCTCTCCACTCACCCCTCCCTCCTCCTGCACTCCATACATTCATTCCCGGTACATTCAGTTTTAAAACAGCTCGCGTGCCACTTAAATTTCATAATTCCAGAGCTCACCAGTGGTAAAAAAAAAGAATTATCCAATTTGGTGCAGTCGTTCGGAAGTTATGCGCGTACAAATTTAGGAAATTAATTTTTATTTATATAGATAGATATTGACCGCGACGCCTGAAATGTCAACATCGTTTCCACGGCAACGATTTTTTTTTCTTAGTTTAGCAATAACTAATATGTAATATAATAAATATAATATTTAAATATTTATAATTTCATAACGTCAGAGCTTACCATCATATACAGCCTATCGTCTTCGCATTTAATTTATCTTTCTATTCGTGAAAGAATTTTTAAAATCGTTTTATTGTTTTATGCGTGAAAGCATAACAAACAAACTCGAGCGATTTCGCATTTATAATATTAGTAAAGATGTATTATGTATGCGGCAGTTCTAACACCTAAACACCACTTTTATTTTTTATACTTTATGCCGATCGGGTTTCGCTATAATCGTAGCTTCTTCAGGGCAGTATAATACTCTACTAAAGTTAAGTAACATGTGTTATAAATAACATATTCTGTTTTCACAGTAGGTTTAAAATCAAATGGGCTGGACTCCTCCAGTGAAAATAGAAGTAGGTGTAAGGATAGATGAAGAATTGGAAAGGGAAGAGGATAAGGAATATTCTCTATCTATAGGAAACAACCTGAGTATTGGACTTTTCTTTAAATTTATTGAATTATTAATTACTTTACTATTAATGTTTTTGGCTCTCCTTAGTTCTAAGTTATCCAATCTGTTACCTATATCGTTTTTATGCATTAAGGAGACGCCTGTTTATTTATTTGTAACTAAACATTTTTAAGTCCGGTCTTTTTCGTGAAGTAATTTTGAGATATTTGGTTTGAAAACATCAAATGCTGCATTTATTGTTAAAAACTGTATTCATAAATGCCCCCGCTTACAACGCTTTAGGATGTTCGTGCGCTCAAGTTTTCATATCACATTGCATTATTTCACAAAGTTATTGAATTTTCTCCATTATAAAAAAAAGGGTTTTTTTATTTTAATCAAATTCACCGTATAAAAAATCGATCAATCTTAATTATCCAGTAGCTAAAAGATGCTCTTTTTCATACACATATAGGCATTTAATTATACAATTTCGCGGAGATTGAAAACTTCTAGACATCTGTATAGCACTATATCGACACTTTTACGCATTAGCGAACAAAACAAATACTTAAATATTTTCGTAGGAACTAATCGGCCTGCTTAGCTATGTAAAAGCGGTTTGCACCGTTTACGGATATGATTTTGTGAATATAGCTTCACTTTGAGTCCTCTATCATTCTTAAATCGTATGGCATTTATATTATTTGAACCTTATAATAATTTTGTGTATTTATTTATTTTTTAATACAAGACATACGTTTTATGCATTTGAAAAATGTTTTGACTGCCAACTGGGAGAAATTCCCATTTTAGGACAGTCTAGTTAGGAAATATAGTCCTGGGATATTATATTATCATTAAGAAAGTCAATTTTATATTTATATTTCACATCTCCGTAAATCCTGATTAAATAAATAAACTAATTAAAATTCATGAAAAACAACCCACCCGCAACGTATTTAAAATATCGTAATTACTGTGCCAGGACATCAGCGTACCCAAGTCTCCCACTCTGATTCTAGATTGATTCGAAGAATTTCTGCCAGGCAATAAACCTTTAACGACCATGAATATTTTCGTTATTTATTTTTGGGGTGTTATGCCGTGTTGCGCTACCTCCTTCTTTGGCATTTGTTTCGGACAGCATCCATCGGATGTGTCCGATCCATTTCGGACAGTGTCCATCATTAGGGCTGATGAGATTCATCTGCCCTGATGATGGATACTGTAACGCTGTCCGAAACGTTGGCTTGAGGTAGCGCAACACGGCATAACACCCCAAAAATAAATAACGAAAATACTTTTGGCCGTGAAAACCTAAAATCATACCGAACCATGAATATTGATTATCATGTAAATTTAACATAGAGTGATAAATTTTTCCTTCCAAATCCATTAATCTTTTTAGCTAATAATTCAATGTCATGTTGTTTTCACAAGACACCAGAGTTACAACTATGACTATTACTCTATGTCAACTTTCGTTTTTGGGGAAGTTTGATCAGCATTATTTAGCATGTATCGCTTGTTAATTCAACCTTCACAGATCACACATCCCGTCCGGATGGTGGACATCCTCTCAAACCCGACTCTCCTCCGTTCAATCAGCCAGAAGGCTTCTTCGTTAATTAGCAACTACCACCTCCCCCCTCTGTGCTCCGGGCGGTGCTTCATCAGTACAATTGAAACTAATCACTCTATTTGTTATTTTATTCAGAAACACACATACACATGCGATAAATAATATAGCGGTACAAATAATACAAAAGCAGTATCAAATAATATTTGACTTGTATTTGTTTAGCTTGTTTACCTCCTTTATATCCTTAGCAAATAGTATCCGAACTATCAATAAGTTTTTCAACTTTAATTCTTTATCTAAACAAATTGATTGTAAGTATCCTATGTCAACTACCAAAATATTATAATGATTTAAGATTCCACATTATTTAATCCACTTTATTAAACCGTAACAGTTTCAACCTGCTCCACATTTTCAGGTCCAAAAATAAAGTTGTAGCAGGGTGAAACCTAACTGTACGTTTATATTATAAAATAATACTAAAAAGAAAGATTTTTCGTATGTACATAGGCAGTTGATTATATGTTATTACATATTTCTTAATGTGTAGTATCTTTTACCTACCTGAAAACCCCAAAATTATAGTTTTAATATCTACTCACAACGCAGAAGAGTTAGTTTTAATTTCAGTCAAGCACATTTTGTTTGGGGGTTAAGCCGCCGCTATCCGAATTTCGACCGATTTCTTACATATCTCCCTTAAACATTTGAAGTTTTTAAGCTCTTAAAAAAATATGTGTTATTTTTTAAGATAATATCTAGATACGTTCCACGTCGAAACGCAAATTATATGAAATTCCTTCGATAGAAGAAAACCGCCAAGTATGCTCCGAAAATTATTAAAAACAAGTCTATTTCTATTATTTTACAAGTTATATTTGTAAAAAAATTCACAATATTTCTTTAAATGATAATTAAGATACATTCCACGAGATTTTTGCTCTATTTTAAACGAGTTTTAGCTTCAATTTTATCACTTAAAATATTAGCGCGCTCTGTCCAACATTCGTAATTACATATCTCTCCATCTTCTTCATTTGAGCCGGGAAGTTCCGCCTTAAGTCATATATAAATAGGTACAGATGAGTGGCGGCCCCATGGTATTTTTGAAGCGAAATTTCTTTAGCACCGTTGTGATTTGAAACTCGGTGAAACGGAAATGAGTGACACTAAAAAGAGACAAACACATACATCTATAGGATTTAGGCTGGGAGAGAATGATGTAGAATGAAACCTTATCTACGTAAAGTACCTATGAAGCGTAGCGCTGCGCGCATTGGCCGCTTTGATTATGGGCTCACTTTTCAAGGCTTCCTATTGGTTGAGGTTATGTGGGTAAAGGTTTCACTTACACTCGGGCAACGGCGGGAACTTATAGTGTTAGTGACAGATAAATATGCACTAAAAATGCAGCATTTCGTTAAAAAAAACTTCCAATGTTTTTTTTCTCTTGTCAAATCAAAATAAAGAAGATCTTAAAGAAACTCTTACATTGTAACATCATTTTTATTTCAAACATTTGTGAAAAATTCTATTTTTGTTCACATGGGCCTGAACAGGGAAATTTCAAATGTAAAAGCAATTTCTGTGCCATACACGCCGCAATACACCAACTTTTCAATAACATCTCATTTCAACTCCCAAATTATAATTATTATTTGTGGGGGTTTGTTCTCATTACTAGCCAGCGTCCCTTAAAACTTTACGAAACTAAAGTTTAATTATAAAATTACAAACTAACGAACTGCAAAGTTAGACGAAATATAATTGGTTTTGGTTGTGAGCTAGACAGGCTGTCAAATTCCGTATTCTGCAGCCATCGGCAGGCATATCAAACCAACAATAATTAATCCTTCTAGGACCTGGCTCCTGGCCCCTGGCTGACAAATGATGCCCTTGATAACGGAGTGGCTTTTACTGTCCTGGGAATCTAAAATATCGACGATATAGATTTGACTAGGGATATCCCCTTTCACAATCTTATATGCTTAACTGACACACTACAAAAGATTTGCATAACCTAAACTTATTTATTTATTGTGTTGCGTCTGGCGCATGAGGACAACTGAATGCAACAATTGTATCGCTACATCAAAATCCATTATTATCTAGAATCTTGAGTATAATTTGGAGGTGCGATTACACGTGGCGACTCGATACTCAGAAGACTTTTTTTTTCATTTAAATGAATTTTGAAATAGTTGCCAACGATTGGCGCGACTTAAGTTGCTCATGTACTCGTGTGTGTGCATAAAATTTTTAAAATATCCTTACGTACCATTTCTATTGATTTGGTTTCTGTTATAATAATCCGATTTTTTCATTAAGTCACCTATAGAGTGCCTCATTCTACGCAAATTGACTTTGAATCAGGAGGATGAATGTTTGTTTTTTTGTTTTAACTCGTGAAGATACAGATTTTTAAATATTTTAAAAACATTATGAAAGTATAGACGAATTTGATTCATAAATAAGAGATCTGTGTATTATTTTGAATGAAAAATAAGTTTCGCCAATTTTATCCATCAAACTGTGAACAAAGGTATGAAAACATTAGGTTTCGTATTACAAACAACTAAAAACTTTAATTCTTTGCAAGCCATCAAACTATTATAAATATCTCTGGTTAGAAGCCTAATCGAATACAACTCATTAGTTTGGTCCCCATTCCCAAAAAATTCATATTAATAACACTGAGCGAATACAAATGAAATTTCTGCGTTTCATAAATTTTTAATTAAATATCCCAGTAGAAGACTTAAAATACGATTTCTTATTATACGTTAGAAGACAGGCGTAAAATAAACGACTTAATATTTTTATCCAATATACTCTAAATTTGACTGTTGTGAACTCCTGCAACTCATTAACTTACGAACACCTACAGTAACAACACGACAAAATACAATATTCTACAAATTTTTAAAATATTTCAAAGTATCTGTCAAATTAAAATTACACTACAAATCATGTAAAAACCCTCTGGACGTTAAATAAATAAGTAAATAACATAAATCTAGAATGAGCAAAAATGAGATGGGTTATGAAATTACCGTCAATAATTAAAAATAACAATATAATTCGTTTTATGGGCATTATAGATACAGGCGAAACAAGAGGAAAAAAACATAATATATGCTTTTCTACACTGCAAAAGGTACTAATACACAAGCACGTAATTCTACAGGGATGTTCTGCAATGGATACAAACTTTATAAATTTGACTCCTTCTTCATCGTAATCTTTTACAACTTTCTTCAAAAGATTGATACCTATCATGTTTCCAGAAATCAAATTAAATATATCTGAAGGTATTTGTGTATCATAGAAATTCTGGATGTTCTGAGAGTTCTTTGATCAAGCTAGTCTCGTGTGGGGAAATTTTAATTCAGCACAGCAACGCAAGCTCAGAGACTTTTCAAATTAAGAAGTGTTTCATGTTAACTCGGTTTTCCTTTAACTTTTGCTGACTACATAACTTCGATTAATTTGTGGTGAGGGGTAAACTTTGTACCTCTTTTTCTCTTCATCAAATTTCCGATCACAGCCCTCTCAGGTATGTTTGGAAATTTGATAAAAATTTGTCTGATCAAATTGTTAAATCTTTTAAGCTTCTCATGTGACAGACTTCCGAATTACTTCACTAATTTAAGTTTTTTGAGCAGTTATCATATGTTGATGAATTTTATAACTTTCCCTTGGTCGAGTCGGGTCAAAGCGTTTTTCCAATGGCTCCACCTAATGCTGTTTCAGTAAACTCGGTCGACACGTTTCATTTAGTTTCTCCAATATTCCCGTCATGAAGTTTACGTCGAATAGGTGACAGCGCAAATTATGCAGGGGAAAACAATTAACTTTCCAGCATTATTTACGACCTGGAGGTTAGTACCATAACTGCAACAAAAGTGTTCCTTAAGTAGAGCCGGACACCGGAGTCACATGCTACATGCACGCAACATTTACGTCGCCACAATATGCATGCTAAATTTTTCTTGGATGTGTCGCGTACACTCACACCGGACGCACAATTGTGGCTTATACAAAATTTCGACATCATCTGACAACACGGATTTCTTGATGTGGCAATTTATGAGAAAAAAAGACGTTATTGGGTGCACCCGTTTAATCAAGATTCTGCAATTTACGGTAATTTAAAAATTTTCTCAAGAGTTCGATTTAATTTAATCAGTTCGATTTTTTCGCTGATTTTGGTTCAGATGATTTCTGTAATCCGTCTATTGCTATAATCAGTGAGTCCATGGTTATATAAAATAGGGTTTTTATCAACCTCTGCAATAAACTCCACATAAAATTCAAGATTGTCTTTCATTTTTGCCAACCACTGCGCCACAAAAAACGAACGCGCTCGATCTTGAATACATGTGACGCGGCCAATGTCTCGCCACAAACTGCACCCGCTACAAACGTGTCCTTGGTAGGTTTGCGTGCTTGCGCGCAAATACAGGGGGGCGTTAAATGTGTTGCGTTTCAAATGTGGCGCCACAGTTATCGTAACTCAAATGTATGTCAGGTGTGCGGCCTCGCTAACAAGTATTTTGAAACCAAATTAGAACGAAAATATATACATATTTCATATTTTCATTTAGATTATAAGTGTTATCTTCTTCTTCAATAAAATATATTATTTTAAGTTTCGAAAACGTGGCTCAAAAAACGCTCTACCGTATCTGCTAATATTTTTTATCTTACTAGCGAGTTTCCGGCATGCGTTGCAATGCCACGTAATAAATAAATTGATTCTCCCTGCGTGTCCCTTCCCATTCGTCCCGTCCTGTCGCCTCCCCTTCTCTTTCCCCTCACGCGTTCCCCCTTCACCTTCCCCGCCTTCTCTCTCCCCTCTCCCATGAATTCCCCTCTCGCGATTCTCTCCCCTCTCCCGCGTTCCCTATTCAGTCCTGTTGTTTGATGTTTGAAGTTTTTGAATTTTTGAAATTCACTCACACTTCAATATTATCCTTGTAACTATATTCCATACATTCAAAATTATCATCCCGGCTAATATATTGTAGGGGTCTACGGACACATCACAGTGCGGTGTGTGTGAGAGATGCAAGAAAATTATTAGTTTTTTCCTTTGGAGAAACAGACCTACGTACATTGTGTATCTCATCTTTTAAAAGGGCTGCGGCATTATTGTAATAAAAAACGTTTTTTTATTGCCTTTTTTGTGCCGTCACGGTACCATAATCGTGGATCGTCACGGTAATATTAAAAGATCTCAAAAACATGTTGGGATTGAACCCTCCCAAAGTTTCACGGATTATCATATGAATCAAATATTGTTTCAAGTTTATTATTTTGTGGTTTGCTGAAAACTGTATTGGTTTCCAACGAATTTTAATTAAAAACATGAATATAAATTCAGTGTTATCTTTAGGTTTTTATTTTTAAAAAAATTGTTGGTTAGTTCTACAAAATAAATGTACTAAAACGAAAATAATTCTTTGAAAACGAAACGGTAAATAAACCGTGTTTATTTTTCATCAGTATTCTTATTTATTTGGAAAATATGCTGTAAATATGAATCACTTCAAAATAAATAAACCCTATGACAATGTTTGAACATGTACAGCGGTTGTACCAATAATGTAAGTCATGTGAATGTACGTCGCGCAAGTAGATGAATGAAGGTGTCGGGGACATTCTGGGAAGACACGAGGCTATCAAGTTGAACGCTTGAGTCGGGTCATGTCAGGACGGAATAATAAGCGAATATGTTACATTATGAGAAGATCTTTGAATATTAATGAAAGCAGGAGTTTGTGCCGGGACAGGGGAGAGTGGAAATTCATTCTCTAATAAATAGTGTAAATTTATGAATTCCTTCTATGTACTTTACACAGGGAAACTTTCAAGTGTGTTTATTGTAATGGCGTCACGTATGAAAGAGACGGCATTAGAGAGCGAGAAAAAAGCATTATAAAAGTGTGACTGTTTTATTTTTGTTTGCATTTCATCATTTTAGGAGGCGGGTATGGGTTTTGCCGCCCCGGGTACCATTTATTGGATAACCGACACCTCTGCCGTAGGTCACTACAAGTGGTTCGCTACATTTGGTGACTTAGCAGGGATTTCCGGGATCAATGGGTGAGATTTGTCCAGTTCTTGGCGACGGATGTGTTTGCCCACCAACTGCGTGGCGGGACGGATCGGGAGAGGCTGGTTAAGGGAGACCTTTTGACCTTTCCAGCCGGACGCTCTTGACCCATCGCCTTGCACCACAGTGGGATGGATTCATGCGTCCGTCATTCCTGGACATGTTGAACCCCAGATTCTTACCCACCCCTCAGACTTTATTCCGAGAACTTCTCCTCTCCTTCCTTTCCATAAAAGACTATCCACACAGCATCCTCAAAGATGACATAGGTCCTGAGGGAATTTTTTTCCTCAAGGACTCCTGTGTGTAAAAAAAGGGGCTGCTGCAAAAAAAAAATCACCTGTTACTCGAAATAACACATAGCATTAATTACAGTCATTTGACTATCATTCCGCAATCCTACCAGAAAGTATTAAATAATATTAATGTTAGTATATTAGCCATTAGAAATTATTCATATTAATGAATCAAAGTAATATTAATTGTGACAGGTCCATCGCAAAAATTTATAACACGACTACGAAAAAATATTTCATTCTTTGGAGATTTTCTAGCCAATGACAAATTTAGTGTCTTCGTAACAACGGCAACCATTTTATGAGGCTGTCATGGGTTGGAAGGAACACCGGGGATTTATGGCTGCCAATATAAAGAGGAAAAACAGATTTGAAGGTAGAGTGCATTACGTAGTAAACGTCCCTTTAATGTGAAACACATTTCCCCCAGGGTAGAAAACTTTATAGTATCACCTTAATAGATAACGCCGTAAATAAATGTCAACCCATTCAATTCTCTGTTTAATTTTCTAGCATTATTTTTGTCGATTGTGCCGTGATTTCTCGTTATTACCGTTTGATAGCAAAATATGCCCAAATACTATATGTTTTTTTTTAATCATTTATTTCAGATCTCGGGGAGGGTGGTGCAGTCTCACTTGTAGATGGAATCCTGCCAGAAGTGGAATGCTGCCATCACAAGACTGTTTTTGCTCGAGGCTAGTCGCATTCTGTAGTTGGTGATCCGTTTTTTCATTAGTGCTCGGAATCTGGGAACGCGCCCTTCTTCAAACATCTCGGTGGCACTGCAGTACCAGGACAATCCAAAAAGCGTTCGATATGAATAGTTGTACTGTACTTCCATTATTTTTAGTGATGCTTTCTTGAAGTTGGTTTACAGTTCCAAGGTACACAGGCTCGTACAGTACATGTTAAAAAGGTGCCTTTTTGCATCACCATCCCATTGAAATTAGTTTTACATATCGCTTTTTCGCCATAAGATAAATACATTTAGAGCACTGGGCAAAAAATACGCAAAAAAATTATGCCATCGCAATATTTTTAATGAAAAAAATACTAAACACTTGTGTGGAAATCAGATAGGTACAGAGCTACATAATAAATTAACCACCACCCACCGAGATTTTATTTTTCTATTTGTAAACGCACAATTTTCGGGATTTTTATAACCGGGAGAAATTTTTTTCATATCGCACATTTGAAAAAAAAAAGAAAAAAAAATAATCTCTCGTAAATGACCTCTAGACGTCTAGACAACTTATATTCTTTACAAAAATATACTCGTGTAGACAAATGTTGTACGTTTATTTAAAATCCAATTAAAAGTTGTCCTCCTCCCAAAGGAAATAATTTTAGCTTATTACTGTGATATATTAGATATTGCTCAAAAAGGCTATTCCCTAAAATTTGTGATAAGAGATCGTTCTTCCGCGAGAGGTGCTGTCAGATTTGTGTGATTTTCTACGGCTGTTATTTGCTTTTTCTATCGGCCGATGTCAAAGTTTCAGCTGTGAGCTGTCACGTATTTTATTTGGGTCATTTTAAACACGAATTCCTGTAAGTATGCATGATTGTTTATTCATTTAACAGCTGTAGAAAATCACACAAATCTGACAGGACATGTCGCAGGAAAACGATCTCTTAGAGAATAGCTCTTCAGGATGGCACTAGTAGCATTAATTCAGAGGTACTGACATTACAGAGAACTACAGGGTTATACTATATATTGCAACTCCTCAAGGTCAAGCAAAGAAAGATTCTTTCCACCATAGAATACGGACATTAACCTCCTGGCTGTCTATCCAGCTTTCATCATAAATTACGTCTAATAAAAGCACGATGGTGTTTTTTGTATTTCCTGAGTTTCATTGAAGAGCAATCCAAGATTCCGGGAAACAACAATTACAATAAAAGTTATTTTTAAAAACCTTATTTTCTTTTTGATAATCAATGTGCATAATATTTGTAAAATTTTATTTAACTCCAGATATATTGGAAAAGTCGTTTATCTTTACTGTTATGTATATCACGAACAAATACTTTCAAAGTCAATCTTTATACTTTTTCCACAGTGAACTGTATGGGAGAGTTGTGTATATTTTTTCCATAATTTTTTAAGTGGTCTTTAGAAAATGCTCTCCGCATGGTAAGGAAAGGCGGTTCCTGGAATGCTTACTCCGCGATGATGGAACACGTTCTGCTGTTCATAAAGTGAAAACAGCTACCCTCTTCAGTTTGTAAAAATAACGACAGCATGCTTCAATACCAAAATGACTTTCAGGACGTTACTGAAATCCTAATTAGGGGCCATCCATAAATTACGTCACACCTTAAGGGGCGGGAGGGTAGTAGAGAAGGGTGACAAGGGGTATGGGAGGATCATCAACTCTGTGACCATCACACGTAAAAATCTGAATTATTAAAACGCAAAACTTAAATGTAAACGAAAAACTTATATAAATATTTGAACTTAAAAATTTTGAACTACTGTTTTGATTATTTTTAGATGTAAAATTGCAAAATATGTGACCTCATACTACGTGGGAAGTAATTTATGGATGGCCCCTTACGAGCATAAAACAGAAATTCGTTTTCAGAAGACTGCTTCAAGTCCACAATATGTATATAAAATTATTATTTTGTGGTATGTTTAGCCATATCTTCAATAAATTAATAATCAATATTTGGACCAGAGGGTTCTGGAATGAAATTTGCACATTTTTCAGTTATCGACGTTATTCCACACTCAAGCGAAATCGGGTAGTAACTATTGCTAGCAATAATTTATCTGCTATCGTTGTTTCAGTAAAAGATTAATCCTCTCACCTAAACTAGCGACTGGTTTCATTAATCAAAATGAGCGACGACCAAAATAAAATTTCACACAGTTGCACATTTTTAGTATCGCCAACGCGTCTGAATGTATTTTCCCTCAGCGGAGTTTATTGGATTAACCTTCACTAAGCGCTGAACTCTCGCTGCAACTAACGGTCGGTAGCGTTTAGCGGGTCGGCAACACCTACGGCGAGTATTAGAAACATTGAAAAAAGTATTTGTTCTTTAAATTTTATATTAAATAATAAATTTTACTACTCATTGAAGAAGAATAATAAGTTTAAACGAAACATCAAACAGAACAAGGGACAGAAAATAAAAGGTAACAGTCGCAACTGGGAATCGAACCTAGACAAAATGTTGTAAAAAAGTTTAATTCCCGATAGCCAAGTGGATTAAGAGGAACATATGCGCGGCCATTTCGGCCAGTTTCAAACAAATCTTAAATTTGGATTTGAGATCAAAATACCCAATAAACTGACAAATTATTTTTGTAAACAAAAGGTTTATCAAATATCTAGTACGGGTATGAGCTACTTTATTAAATTTTGCTTTAATTTATAAGATAAAGGCCATTAGAGATTTTAATTTTTCATGATTTTAACGCCTACGTCCCAAAAAATGACAACCACGGAAACAAAAGGAAAAGGCAATTATTATTTGTTTCATTTGGTTAAATAAAGCTTCAATAATAAACAATTCACCATTCGCAGTGCATATCTGTACAACTCCACATGTTTTCTCTAATTTAGTAGATTAAGAGATGTGTACACTAATTATTGTTAGCAGAACGTGTACTCTCTGAATTAAATCTCCTCAATTAATGTTGATTTGTGTCGTCGCATATAAACGAACGGGCGTTTGCACAAAAATATTTCATTGGGCTTTCGGATACACCAATGTACATGTAATGCGCAATGCACTTATTTTTGCACATTGCTTTTCTACCCGGCTTGGGCCTGAGATTTTTAAAACTATTTTTTTTCGATGGTTTCATAAATGAATACCTACCTTTACGTACTCGAAAATTCATACAACGATATCGAAAAGTGTAATTTTTTATGAGTTTAAATGATAAATCAAAGCTGCATAGCTCATGAAGAAAATGCTTTTGACAACAACTCGAACATGCAACAAGCAATACGTAAAATTGACAAAAAAAATTGTAAATGTAGTTATTATTTCAAACCTCCATGGCTCATGTTGGAAATGCTTTTATGAGCTGAAAACGTTTAGATAACCTATAAATGCCAGACAATTTTCTTTTAATTTCAGTCAGTTCGAGAGTTTTTACTTTTAAAAACGGGAACGTAGGTTTGTATGAACGAAAGGGGCCGGAATGAATCTAGCGAAAACTATTTATTATTATTTATTATTTTAACTTTATGAGTAAAACCTCAAACTGTAATATTTAATTAAATGAAGACATTATGAGCGAAACTCAATCGAAAATCTGGAAACAGAAAAATCAGAAAAAGATATTGGCACCTCTGGAACTCGAACCCAGGACCTCCCTACTTTCCGGGTTGGGCGCTCTTATCCACTGAGCTAAGGTGTCGATATCCGATTCGGTCACTTTTAACTGTACCATACTTCGACTAAGAACCACCCATATTATCTTCATTTTTCTTAACGCATATTTTTATTGGCTGCCATCTTTATGAATGATTGCAAGATTCAACTCGAACTAAATGCAATCTAGATGGTGTCTGGATAAATTATTATCCATTTTATTTAATGTGCGACATCTATTGACTCTTCTGCAAGTCTGGGATGAATATTATTATTTATTATTTTAACTTTATGAGTAAAACCTCAAACTGTAATATTTAATTAAATGAAGACATTATGAGCGAAACTCAATCGAAAATCTGGAAACAGAAAAATCAGAAAAAGATATTGGCACCTCTGGGACTCGAACCCAGGACCTCCCTACTTTCCGGGTTGGGCGCTCTTATCCACTGAGCTAAGGTGTCGATATCCAATTCGGTCACTTTTAACTGTACCATACTTCGACTAAGAACCACCCATATTATCTTCATTTTTCTTAACGCATATTTTTATTGGCTGCCATCTTTATGAATGATTGCAAGATTCAACTCGAACTAAATGCAATCTAGATGGTCTTGCGTTAAGAAAAATGAAGATAATATGGGTGGTTCTTAGTCGAAGTATGGTACAGTTAAAAGTGACCGAATTGGATATCGACACCTTAGCTCAGTGGATAAGAGCGCCCAACCCGGAAAGTAGGGAGGTCCTGGGTTCGAGTCCCAGAGGTGCCAATATCTTTTTCTGATTTTTCTGTTTCCAGATTTTCGATTGAGTTTCGCTCATAATGTCTTCATTTAATTAAATGAAAACTATTTAATTTCATCTTACTTCGTTTCCGTCTATGTACTCCTTCATAGGCGTAGCCAGGTTTTGATGTAGGGTGGGGCAAAAAATAAAAGACTATAGTAGGTACCGAAGAAAGTTGGCTTCTACAACATATGCATGCTATAGGCTCTATGCATACAAAGAATATGAAGGGAAAAGGGAAAAAAGCATGCTATAAATATGAAAACGCGCCTCGGCCGACAATCCTAGAGGTCATGCATTGGTCAGTGAGGATGGGGCAAATGCCCTACCTTGCCCCACAGTGCCTTCGCCCGGGTACTCTTCTACTTTCAATTTCACGTCTGTTTCACATTTTATCTTCATTTTTATTTATTTTATTTTTTTTACATGAGCTCCACACAGGAGGCCCTGAGGGAAATTATTTCCCTCAGGGCCTATGTCATCTTTGGGGATGCTGTGTGGAGGTTTTTTTTAAAGTAAAGCAGGAGAGGAGAGTTCTGGGAAGGAAAAGGGTTTAAGGGGTGGGTTCAATTTTCATGCGAATAAAAGTGAATATTTGTTTTTTCGAAAGTTCCGGGAATTTATAAAAAGATGATTTCAGTAGAAAATCTTTGGTTGTGGCAATATCACCCTTCTACTTAAGTTTAAAAAAGTATCTTTTTTTGTAATTTTTTTTTTTACATGAGTTCCACACAGGAGGCCCTGAGGAAAATAATTTCCCTCAGGGCCTTTATCATCTTTGGGGATGCTGTGTGGAGGGTTTTTTAAGGAAAGGAAGGGAAGGAGAGTGCTGGGAAGGAAAAGGGTTTAAGGGTGGGTAGGAATCTGGGGATCAGTGCATCCTGGTCATCCGCCTCCAATACCTAGACAAACCTCACCCCATGAACCCGGGCACCCCTGCTAAATCACCAAATGTAGCGAACCACTTGGGGTGACCTATGGCAGAGGTGTTGGTTATCCAATAAAGGTTCCCGGGGCGGCGGTACCCATTACCGACTCTCAAATTGAATGCTATACATTGTTCAATTTTATGCAACAAGATTGTATTTGTTTCATTTTGTTTTTGCTTTCACGAGAAGCAAGAGTGTCAAGTCATTGAAACCTAATATAATCGATTCCTTACTTAAATTCAACCATTCATTCAATTTCTAAAAGCCTTACAGCCAGCATCTAGCCTCTACAATCATCTCACCTTTAATGCAAGTTCATCTAAACTAATTTACACGCAATTCATGAATACACAAGTGTTTTATTATTCGAGTTTAAGTCCAAATATACAGTGCAAGAACCTCTTGTTTTGAAAAACGAAAGAAGTCAACCTTGGAGCTCGATTGAGGCCAGACTCCAGACCTCCAGAGACTTTCTAGGGATCGTAAAGGTACTATCGCGCAATCAAAATTTTCCGCTTACGATGACAGTAACAGGAAGAATTCCAATATCCTTGTGTTATCTGGAATTTTTATCTTTCTTGAAGCAAAAACATTACCTAAAATTATTAAAACACTGATAGCCAGTGAATGTACATTTCCATAAAACTTTTAAAAGCTTCATTTGGACGATGTACTATGAGTGAATAATTTATAATATGAAAGGCATTCTCTCATGTTATATTATTTGTACGTAGATAGTAGACGAAGCAGAGTGAAATGGAAACGCATAACTCAGTGCGAATTTATATTCTGGTCTTGCGAAGGGAATACCTGTGCGTGATTTCTTACTAAGCTGCATTAAATTTCCTTGCTTCACATTAAAAGAAATCTCAAAGATCAGGTACATTTTATTCATAAGTAGGTATAGTATATGCAAATAGCACGATAAAAAGCGAAATATTTATGAACCACCAAGGAAAAGCTCTCCTTCGAATACAACCTTCCATTAATTAAATAGAAATACAACCTCCGTGGCACAGCTTTAAAGGAACGACTACCCGGCTATTTTCATACAAAAATTTTATAAATTTGAATTTTAGACTAAAATACCAGACCAAACTGAATTATTATTTTTTTAATCACAAATGTGAGTACATATACGCGCTACTTTATTTATTAGTGTTTTAAATTGAAAAAAGATAGGTTATTGAAGAATTCAATTTTTCGGGATTTTAGAGGCGACTTTAACGATTTGTTTTTGAGAGTTGATGGTGTAATTAAAAAAGGAAAATAATCTTTCTACATGCATATATAATAATTAAAAAAACAGAACAAAACGTCGTTACGTGCGGGTTTCTTTGGTAGAAATTTTTAGTTTATTTCCGACAATTTTGTTTTCTAAAGTAAATCAGTCATCATTAACTCACAAATAATTGCAAAGTTGCCGATTAAAACAAAAAAAAATTCAAATCCTTAATGGTTTTTACTTTATAATATAAAATACAAATTAATTAAAAATTTCCAGAGTTCAAATTCAGGAAAGAAAATAATTTTATCCTAAAATAAAAATTAGAGCGAAGAAAATAATTAATCTACACACATTACTTTACACCTCTATTCAGAGCGAGAATACGGTACAGAATAAAAATATGTCTAATTTTTATTAAAACGGCCCTTTTTGTATCGAGATTATATTTTTTCGGTTTATGGTCCGACACGGAAACAAGCGTAACTTTGAAAAACATTTAATTTAACTTCAACAACCGCAGTACGGGCACGAGCCTGACCAAGCAAAATCAAAAAATTATTTTGATTTTAAACAAAAATAATTCTTCTAACTTAAACACTATTATTTACTTTATAATTACTTTATTATTTACTTACAAATAGAATAAATAAAACAGTGTATTTAAACAAATCTCAGTGTATTGCAACATAATTTATTGCACTACGTTTATTTATTAATAACCATTGCAAAATCAACCTAAAAATTCAACATTATTATCAAAATTTATAAATCGATTTGTTTAATAATCATTTGTGTGCAGTGTTCCCTACGTCTCGCTCTAACAAGTGACAGGATCAGGTAGCGACGTATTCTCTCCCTCGCACTTACTGGATAACACTTGCGGACGCTCCCGCTACCTACTACTGCTAATTACCTGTACATTGCGAGCAGGGTTGTCACCTACATTCTTTTATTTTATAAAAAAAAAAATCTCATTTTCGAAATGAATAATAATGAAGCAATTGCTTTCTTAAACAAAGCTAAGGAGGAGATTAATAGCATCCACAATGCCATTACCGATCCTGCCTTGAAAATAACAAAAGATCAAATGGCAAAAATACTCGGTAAACTTTCTAATCTATCTGGAACTATGCAAGACCTTGGAGTAACTGTTGGAGTTCTTGAAGGAAAAGTTATGACATTCGAAAAAATCATTGAAAAGAAAGTATTTCCACAGGAAACAACACCAATTTGTGACGTGCTTGCTGAGATAGAGGAACGCAAGACCCGCTCGAAGAACGTCATTTTACTCAACGTCCCCGAGTGTAATTCGAACTCAACCACGGTGAGTGTCTTGGAGGATGGAAAAAAGGTGTTAGCAGCTATTAGTGAAATTAATAGCGAGTTCAATCTAGAAGATGTGAAAATTTACAGACTTGGAAGTAAAATTCTAAACAAAACCAGGCCAATTAAATTAGAATTTGATGAAGTCAAAGAGGCGAAATTAATACTATTTAGCAAAACTATTCTTTCTAATGGAATTAAAATCAAACCTGACAGGACTCTACAACAAAGGCAGCATTTAACTGACCTCTGGAAGGAATTAGAAGAGAGGAAAGAAAAGGGCGAAGTCGATTTACGAATCAAACATTTCAATGGAATTCCCAAAATCATCAAAACCCAAGCAAAAAACTGAAAAACAAACAGAACAGATTTTCTAGACTAACAGGATATTATCAAAATGTACGGGGAATGCGCACGAAATTGCACCAACTTAAAACTAACTCCCCAATCTTCTCACACGACATTCTGTTTTTAACTGAAACATGGTTAAATGCTGATATCAGCTCGTCAGAATTAGGCCTACATCACTATAGCACATATCGTTATGATCGAAATTCTATTACGAGCAAAAAGTCTAACGGGGGAGGTGTGATGCTGTGCGTATCCAAGAATATACCATCTATTAAATTACCGGTTAAACACAAAAGTGTTGAACAAATTTTTGTATTGCTCAATATACCTAATCGAAAAATTATTATCAGCTGTGTCTATATCCCACCTGCATCGGATTTGCAAACGTATAAAAATCACAATGAGGACATAGAAGCACTCAAATTCAAATATCCTAAAGCAAAATTCATTATTGCCGGTAATTATAACCTTCCTAACTGGACCAGCCAAGATGACAACAGACCTGCTATAAACCAAGCCGAATTACAGTGTGCTAAATGCAGTGAAATTCGTGATATGTCAGTATTCCTGGGATTAACTCAATCAAACAAGATTTTCAACTTTAACAATCGAATGTTGGATTTAGTGTTTTCAAGTGATTCGAAAATAGTGGTTGAGTTATCCGACGAATTATTATTACCGTTAGATCAACACCACCCACCGTTGGACATTATCATAACAAATATGCCTTTAACATCTTCAAAAAAAACAAGTGCCCCATCGTATAACTTTTCCAAAGCTGAATACCATCATATTACTGAGTACCTTACCCAAACAGATTGGTCTTTTTTAGATGAGGAAAATAATATTAATGATCAAATTGAATACTTTTACTCGATTTTAAATACCTCTATAGAACAATTTGTTCCCAGGGTTAGCTTCACATCATCTAATTATCCAAAATGGTTTTCAAGGGAACTAACTAGTTTAATTAATAAAAAAAAATGTATCCATAGAAAATATAAACATACCAGAAATCCTAACGATTATATAACATTTTCTAAACTACGCAAACAATGTAAAGAATTATCATTAAAATGCTATAGTGATTATGTTAATGTAATAGAAAATGAGGTACATCATCACAATGTGAAAAAATTCTGGAATTTTACTAAATCTCAACGAAAAGACAACTGTGGATATCCTAATAGCATGTACTTTAAAGAAAAATGTGCTGACAGTATTGAGGGTATAGTAAATCTCTTTGCTGACTCATTTAAAAGTGTTTACGATAAAGATATTCCCGTCAATGCAGTCTCCAGTACGTCAGTAGAAGAGTCATTAAACCTAAGCCAATGTTTCATAAATTTAGAATCCATAGAAAGGGGCATTAAAGCATTAGATAGTAATAAATCTGCTGGACCGGATGGTATTCCTCCCATATTTTTAATAACTTGCATTGATAGTTTGATATATCCTTTACATAAACTTTTTAACAAATCCTTAGCTTCTGGCTGTTTTTTGGCTTTGTGGAAAAAGAGTTATTTAACGCCTATTCATAAAAAAGGTGACAAAAGCGATATATCAAACTATAGACCTATTTGCATTATGTCTGCTTTACCCAAACTTTTCGAGTCATTAGTATTAGATACCATTGTAAAACCTATCAACAATATTATTGTTCCTAACCAACATGGCTTTATCAGAGGTCGATCTACCTTAAGTAATTTAACTATCTATAATAATTACATATGCGAATCCCTTAGTCTGAAACAACAAGTGGATTCTATTTACACCGATTTCAGTAAAGCATTTGATAAGGTTCGACATCACATTCTTATATCTAAACTCAGACTGTTGGGCATCAAAGGTAGTTTATTGACATGGATTATCAGTTACCTCAGTAATAGAGTGCTTAGTGTCAGGATTAATTTTATAGAATCCTATGTATTCGAGGCCACAAGTGGTGTCCCGCAAGGGTCCCACCTCGGCCAAATATTCTTCTTAATATTCATTAATGACATTGTAAATATATTTAAAGATGTACAAGTCCTACTTTTTGCAGATGATCTAAAATTGTTTAAAAGAATACGAAATATACATGATTGCCTAATTTTACAAGCTAATTTAGATGAACTTTTTAAATGGTGCAAACAAAATATGTTATTTTTGAACATTGAGAAATGTCAAGTAATTCGATTTTCCAGAACTCATTCTCAAATCTTACATGAATATAATTTAAATAATGTTAAATTAACACCAGTATCACAAATTCGCGACTTGGGAGTTATATTCGATTCAAACTTAACTTTCACAGCACATATAGATGAAATAACTAATAAGGCTTTAAAGACGCTTGGCTTCCTTTGTAGAACCTTAACTGATTTTAAGTCCTTTGATTGCATGAAAACACTCTATATTTCATTAGTTAGAAATCAAGTGGAATATAATTCACCTATTTGGTCCCCTTTCTATAAAGTACACTCTAACAAAATAGAACGGGTTCAACACAAATTTCTTAGGTACTTAAATTTCAAGCTCAAAATCCCAATAGAAAACATTAATTATATAAGTTTGATGAATCGACTTAATTCAATTACGCTATCTGACAGAAGAATCATTTCAGATTTAATTTTATTATACAGAGTCATGAACAACCTAATTGACAGCCCTGCCATTGTTAGTACCATTAAACTCCATGTACCGACAAGGAATACTAGACAAAATATTACATTCTTTTGCAACACATACACAACCAACTATCAATCACACTCACTTACCAATAGGATGCATGATTTAGGCAACAAGTTTGGTGATATTGTAGATATATTCGCTGATTCCCTTTATAATCTAAAATGCATTTTAAACCAACACTTTGTGAAATCCTACAAATTATTGTAACGTGGGTGCAGTGGCGGTTCTTCCTAAGGGGACCGTGGGGACTGTCCCCACTAGAAATTTCAGAAACCTGCCAAGAAAAAAAGTCAATTTTTTGTGTTCACAAAAAATAATGAATGCATTCTTAACATAAAAGTAATTACCAATTTCAGAAAAATAATCTAAATATTTAATACGAGTAATTTTTAAGCTCGAAATTTGAAAAGTTTCAACGAACGAACGAGCGACCGCTCCGCTCTCTTCCTTGTAGCATACTAACTAATACTAACGCGATCAGCGACTTGGGACTTGAAACTCGGCACTCGGCGCATACTAGCTAGAACTATGCGCACAGCATTCTGCGCACTTAGGGGTCATCCCGAAACGTTTTTTCCTACTAATATGAAATTTTTATTTGCGCTGAATATTTTGCATGAGATTTCTAAAATCTGCGCACGCGCATTAGGATAATCTTTCCCGAATCGTAGGGATAACATGAGTGATCCCCTAGCGCAGCGAAGGTTTGTCTTAGTTCTAAACGAAGTGGGTCAAAGGTCAGTTATGTACGGGCCGGAATTCGCGTTAGTCGTTTTGTAATCGTATGTGATATTTTAGTAAAATAATACTTTTGATATCGATTGATTGGATTTTTTTCATAGTACCATTCTTGTGGTAAAAATACCTCAAAGGCGCTAAACCGAAGTTGGTACGATTATCTTGTGTTATTTTTGTTAAACTTCATATTTATGAATGTAAGTAACTATTTGGTGTTTCTGGTTTGGTTGATTTTTTTAACGCCATTATCGTGGTAAAAACACCCCAAAGCCGCTCTAAATCGAAGTTGGTACGATTATCGTGTGTTATTTTAAAAACTTCATACCTATGTATGTACCTATTTAATGTTTATGGTAAGGTGCGTGATTTATCCTTCTATCTTTTTTGTAAGAAGTATAAAATCTATTCGAAAAAATGAACGAAGTCGACTTTTTACTAAAAAATAAATTCAGTGCACTAACATTTAAACAGTAAATATTAATGTATAATATAATATACCCATATATAAATATTCGTGTATATAGGTATAGTATATTTGGTCTTGTACTCGCACTTTCTGGCAGTGAGATTTCAACATCTTCACAAAAAAAATGACGGTCCCCACCACCGAAAATGTGTTCGAGCCGCCACTGCGTGGGTGTAATATATTTAACGATTTGATGTGTTATTGTAATGTTTTATATTGTATTTTATTCTATGTTATTGTCAAATGTTATATTGTTTCAAATATTTTACGCTATAATCTTCAAAAACTACCTTTATATTTTTTAAATGTTTTCATTTTTATAACTTTTGATTTAAATTCTATTTATGTATAATCGATATCTTAAATATTATTGTATAATCTACGTAAAAGCCCATATGGGCGTATAACAACAATAAATAAATAAATAAATAAATATAAACCCTTCCTGAAAGTTGAACCCACAATTGTTCGTTTGTGAAGAGTTTTGTTTACAAAACATTGTTTGTTGGTTCAAACTTTAATTGTTTTTTTTTTCTTAAAATTCTTACGATAATTTTCTTTCTTTCTCCTTTGGATGGACGACAGATCAATCAGAAAGATTAGATCACTGTCGCGGTCAAAGGGAAGCCATTTTGGAAATTCTTGCATTCGTGCAAAAAAAAATCTAATAATAAGACTTTTTCAAATTATATTTCATTTAGGTTTTTACTCCAGCTTGGCTGAGGGGCTGATACAGCTAATCTATACGTAATAAATCAAAAAAATGGTCTGTCCAAACTAAAAAAAAAATCTTTTTAAAACTTTGCCTAGATATTACTTTTTATTAATTAATTATATAAACAAGCCTCAGGAACAATTTATTGGATAACCAACACCCTGCTATAGGTCACTTCAAATGTTTCGCTACGTTTGATGACTTAGTAGGAGTGCCTGGGTTCATGGGGTGAGTTTTGTCTAGGTCTTAGCGGTTACTACGTTTACCCATCTTTTTTTAAATATGAATACCGCACAAGAGTCCCAACTGCTCCCGTCTGGAGCCAGTGACACTATGGCATATCCAATAGGGGTATGTTGTGAGGCTGAAGGTAGTGGGGTGGGGAAGCAGATGGGGAAGAGGAAGGTGGGAAGTACCTTGCTATTCAGATCTGGTCACCAAATACTGCCAAAGCCATTTCAAGCAAAGTTTCAATTCTGAATGGTGGTCTTTCACCGGGGCGATGCTGAGAGTATCTTCTACTCTGGAACGTGCCGCAAATATACTTTATATTATTTGTAATAAATATCTACTTCATGGCGTGCCGGATCTGGAGAGACTGGTTGAGAGAGACCTAACTTTGACTTCTCTCGCCTTGCACCGCAGTGGGAGGAATGAATTCATACGTCCGTCACTCCTGGACACATTGACACCCAGTTTCCTGCGCACCATTTATACCTTTTTGCTTCCAAGAACTTCCTCCCCTTTCTTTACTTAGATTACATATGACATAGGCCCATACTTTACACAAATTGATTTTTCCATTTCTGATGATGATTTCTAAAGTAAGCATGGTTTTTGTAATTAAATGCTTACCGAGTATTTTTATATTAGATTGTTAACATTTCAAAGTTGTTATCTTGTATTGTAAAAGCAAGCTTATTAATAAATAAATAAAGTATCAATTTCCCCACCGTGCAAGAGAAGTTAAAGTTCCGTCCTGTTCAAATGTACAGCCTATGATATTAAATGTTCATTGACTACAGATAGACGATATTGGTGATTTCCATATTTGCGGTTTAATAGTTCCGTTTGGACGTTGGCAGGCAGTAGTGGTGAAGTGCGGGCTGCGGCATTAATCCCTGGCTTAATCCGTTAATTGGATTACTGGGGAGGAAAGAGAGGGAGAGTTCACATCACCCGAGTGGGGGGAAAGGCGGGTCGCGTGTGGTGGAGGCGGAAAAATCAGCACGATTTAGTTGGCCAACATTTGTTGACCTGTAACCGTGCGGGGGAGGGGGGTTAAACGGTTAGGGGGGGACTTAACTGCCGCCTTAGTTACTAACTGATTCATGAATAAATCTTACTAACAAATTTCTACTAAATCATTTCTGTTGACATAATGTTGTTGATACTACTTCTTCTTGTTAAAGTACTATAAGCTTGTTGTCTTTGCAGAGGCTCCTATTTACCTGCCTTCAAAATATCCGTAGATGGGTTGTTCTTCTTTTAACTTACATAACTTTTACCACTCTGTCACATTTCCACCACTTTGTAACATTTTGTCTTAACTATAAATGAATGTCTCTGGATCTCAGAGGAGATATTGTAGTAAGGGGGGAAGCAGACCTAAAATGCCTTTTGGGATGACAAACACGAGCTGCGTGTAAACCTATAATTGTCGTACGACATAAAAATTGTATGAGATAAGTTTTTGAGATTTTTAAAAATATTTTGTTAAACATCATTAAAAATAATAATCGCTGTTACTTGATAGGTAATATACCTTTGTATATATACCTTTGTTATACCTTTTTTAGTTTAAAAATAGTCTTATATTTTATGTCATCATATCATTTTTTTGTAACGTTATAGAATGTCCGCAAGTCGAGGTGGCATAAGACAGTGATTTTTATGAAATACACTACTCTGTCACGTAATTTTTAACTACAAAAATATAAACACATATTTTTTTAAACGCACACAGTCGTTGCGTCTTTAGTACAGTAGATTTTAAAGTAATTATATAATAATAATATTTGTAATTCTGTTGAATTTTTCTCCACTAACTGGTGGAGACAATTTTATGTACGTTAAAAAGTAGAACGACCCGATCTTAATGAAGAGTGCTAGTCGTTTTCATATTAATTTCCCTTTTAAGTTTAGTAACGATTAAGTCAATATTTCTGTCCCAATGAAACTACAGCACACATTTTTGAAGAATATCCAATCTACCAGTTCCCAAGCATTGGCAAGATGCTGTTGAATTACTGACGTAAATATTATCACTTTAATCATAAACTGAAACATGATAATAAACCATATGACAAAACAAAATCTATTAATTCAATACACCAATTCAAGTCCCATGTGGTGGAAGCTTGTGACCTCATATTGGGAAATCTTTTGAAGCCAAGAAATTTCGGCGAAGATTAATGATTAAATCAGATCTGGAAAAAAATCTATATTTCTGCGTAAATTGGAGCCTTTGTAGATTAGACAAACAACGAATTCGATTGTATTTTCAAGTACTTTAGGTACATTAGAAAAATTTATTTTTGATAAGAAAAATGTACACTTCACTAAAACGACCAGTTAACTTTGTGACACCTCACAAGATCGCCCATGTCTGTATAGTGCAAATATAGGGGAACTATATCGCCACCAGATTGGACAGCATTGTGAGGCGGGTTAAGGTAGTTTATGAAGGAAGGGATTTATTAATGCTGGGTTTTGAAGAGCCGGGTCTTTAACGTATAAAACCAATTGCATTCCGGGCCCGGAACGCACAATTGAGCAGTAGCCTTTTAACAATGTTGTAAAACCATGTATGATGTAAGGCGTTTCATAAATAATCAATTGATAAATAAATGTTTTATTATTATTATGTCAAAATGATTGTCTAAACTAACATCGACGAAAAAAACTATCACCATATGAGGGGCAAGGATTTTTACGTTTACGATAGAATTATTTATGTATTTATTTAAAGCCATAAAAAGACTTTTAAATTACAAAGATAATAATTTAAGTTTTAGTGGCACAAAGGAGGGTACCAGTAGTATTAAGGACAACATAAGAATGAATGAGACAAAAATAATATATAAGAGATACAGTTGTTTTTATTAAGTGAAACTTCCTTAGCCCCGTCGGCGATTCGGAATTCGGATGAAACGGAAATGACGCATACGCTGTACAGCACCTACAAGCATTATACCCCTATCAAGGCTCCTATTGGTTGAAATATAAAACGGAAACGACGCGAGGTCTGCGCTTATTGGCCTGCTCACTGCGCTTTGATTATGACCTCACTTTTCAAGGCTCCTTGGTTCTTCATAGGTTGAGATTGTTTTGGTAAAGTTTGGCTTCTACCGCGTGTTAATTGCACTCGATTTTTTTTTTTAACTAAAAGTTGGTTTTTTACAAAAAAATATAAATATGCATTTATTCTCGTGTAATAAGTTATAACAGAGAACATTCTATATAAACAGAAAGAAAATATGTAAAGAAAGGTTGTAGCAAGTATAATCGTGCAGAATTGTCACCATCAATATCTATTCATAAATTAGCATTGTTATTTACAAATGTTGGTAAATAAAGTAATTTGGTATTGAAATAATTGTTACATTCAAAATTATACTTGCTTGAAATAGTTCTGGAAGTTATATCTCTCAATTCAGGGCTGTCAGTTAGATAAAAATTTTGGAATAAAAATAATAATTTTGAATAAGATAGTACATTTATTATCTAACACTATTCTGACTGATAATCCAGAATTCTGTTGGGTAGTTATTCAGAATCTGGTACGTGTCAATCAATCTATCCATCATTCAAGAAAACGGAAAATACCTATATAGTTTGTAACACCGAGGAAATCCTTTGAAAAGCTTTATACTCGTACATTCAGAGTTGGCTGAACCGATGTTGCTATATGTCTGTCCCCGTACATTTAGAATACAGTCGGAAACTTCAAGATATACAAATATTTTTTTATCGACAGTTGTTTTTATTTTTATTTATAAACAGCTTACAGAGATCCTATTAGGAGAAAGAAATCATATCATATTTGGGGGTTATTCTTCCATTTGGAAAGAGAAGTAGACCAACCTCTTGAGGCTTACTCCTTGAAAAGGATGAGTTGACTAAAACCTCCAGCCTTCAACAAAGATAGATTTAGATTTATATACCTTACTAAGATAACCTGAAAATGGTAATATAGATTCCAACTTCAGCATCCATATTCCCCATCAATAATTATTAGCGATTTGCTTAAAATTTATTCCTAATTTTATTAGCGATTTGCTTAAAATTTATTCCTAATTTTAGTACGTTTTTCGCACATGATTAGCTTTTGGTTTTAAGGTAGGTAGTTCAAAAATACTGAGCACCGCATAATAATAATATACGAATCCATAATATGGCCAAGAGGGTTGTGTCATTTATATCGAAATGAAAAAAAAAAGTTACGCCTTTAGTTATTCTGCTAGCGCAGACCCGTGAAAAATCACTCATCTCACAGGCGCTTAGCGAAAGAGTGGCCCAACCCACGAAAATTCTGTAATTCAACAAAGCATCATTTGTTAAATATTTTTGTCATATCTTCGAAGCCACAGTGGCCCAATTTAAGTTTTCACTATTTCAAAGATCCTTTAAAATCAGTGAAAACTAAAATTGGGCAACTGTGGCTTCATAAGTATGACAAAAATGTATAATAATATGATGTTTTCGCTGATGTGGGTTGGGTCACTCTTTCGCGATGGCTCATTTGTACCACGCGTTAATTAGCAACTAATGTAGAACATTAATGTAGCCCTTTCTATTAGCCAACAATGGAAATAACCTATGAAAATGTAAATGAAAATATATAGATTTGCAATAATCAAGGAAATGTTGAAGGAGTTAAATAACGTCATTTTGAAAAAATAATTTTATTTCTTTATTTCTTCATTTTTCTTTCTAAAATAATTAATGATACTTCAATTGAATTTCTGAGAAAAATCGAAAAATTACAGCACAAACACACACACACACACAAGGAAAATATATTAAGTAAGACTCCCCTTCAGAAACAAAACCCACACTCAAAAATCGTTGATTTACGGGGCAATTAAGATATTTGGCGAATTATCAAAGGAAATACAATTAGAAAAAAAAAATAAACAATAATCTTAAAATGCGGATATATGTGATTGATTCATACTGAAAATTGTGTTTTTTTAATAGGATTGTTTTGGGTCATACGTAACTATGAAATTATTTTAAAAACTTCAAATTAATAAAATAAAATAAATAATTTTAGGATTTTTGAAGCTGAAAGTATTACCTCAGTATCAGTACAATTTAAAAGTTTATATTGTTGATGTTCTTTATGACATGATAATATTTTTTTACGTGATAACGTCTTATAAATCGATAAACGCTGGCTGCACGCGAGAGGGCGGAACAAGCGATAGATAGGCACGATCGGCCTAAGCGTTCGGCTTATGACGCACCAATGCAATTTTTCATCAATGTTTTCTTACGAAATTATCACGTAAAATTATCGTCCGTAAGCCGACTTTACAGACAACCAGTTTTTTATTGAAAAAATAGAGAGAAGTGAGCAACTTATCTTTCGAATGAACATCGTGAATAAACTTGAAAAATCATGTGTCAAAATTTTCAACAAAAGAAGTACACATTTCAAATATAGAATTATTAATTAATTAATTAATTAAAAGTTAAATTAATTTTGGTGAACACTTAAACGCTTTTCTGAACTGTTATCACTATCAATTCCAGTTTTGAAAATTAAAACTTTATTTCACATCACATCGTAATTTTATACAAATATAATTTTAAAAAATATTCTATTTTCTAACAACATAACATGCTTTATATAATAATATTTTTTTTTGTATAACATACCGTTATTTTTCTAAATTTCATCTTAAGGCAGTGCCTTGTTTTTTTTTATGCGATGAAGACAAATTTGATTGTCCTGTGACACAATAAAGCTAGATTATACTACTAAACTGGAGCAGAAACTCTGTTAAACCCGGAAAATTTGTGGGATATAAGTTTTTTCACGGGAGTTTTGCGGAGTTTCGTTTCCTTTAAAACAGCGAAGGGATAGCAAATATTTGTTTTTACCCATATTTTGTATGTTTTTTACTTCATAAAATCCGATTAAAATGCTCTGCGTTGTGCACGTACCGCAGAATATGATTTTATTATCTGCTTAAACATTGGAATGTTTCTGACTTTTTTAAAACCGAACAAAATGCGACTGGTGTACGAACCGCAGAATATGCTTTCATCATATGCTCAAACATTGGAATGATTTTTAATTTTTAAAAACCGAACAAAATGCGACTTGTGTACGAACCGCAAAATATGCTTTCATCATATGCTCGAACATTGGAATGATTTTTAATTTTTAAAAATCGAACAAAATGCGACTTGTGTACGAACCGCAGAATATGCCTTCATCATCTACTCAAACATTGGAATGTTTTAAATTTTGTACGAACCGCAGAACACTCTCTAAGTGGGGAAATAGGTGTAGGACGGCGTATTATTAAGTATTTTCATGAATTTTTTAACACATAAGGAATATATTTTTTTTTATTTATCCTTTCGGGTCATTTTACACATTGATTGAAGAATACAATCTAAAATTTAAAAAATATTTTCTTCAAAAAATAACGGAGATATCAGCTGCCGCGCAATGTAAGTCGCCATCCGGCTGGGCAATTTGAAAGAAACTATGTGCTGAGTTTGATAATGATGGCTCAAAAACTGTAGGAGCTACTGATTACACAAATTCGAAAAAAGTTGTTTTAAGAAAAACGCGTTTGAAAATAAGAGTGGCGGTATATTGTAGTTGACCGAGGGACACTCACTCGAACGCGTATAACTTTTAAACGGCATGGAATTTTGGTTTGAAATTTTCAGAATATATTTTTGAATAGTACTACTATTGATTTATGAAAGAAAAAAAAAGAATTTTTTGAAGCCTCTACACCTATTTCCCCTCTGTATGCTCAAACATGTTTTCAACTTTTTAAAAACCGAACAAAATGCTTTGTCTTGTGTAGGAACCGCGTAATACGCATCGTTCCATCGCTTGGAACCTGTGGAACTGTGACATTTTGGGGAACTTTACGAGACTGAAAAAAGTGGGTCTAAAATTCTACTTTCTTCGTTTTTTAGTGAATCCGTCTGCGTACAAATTATCTCTTAATTCTACTATATTTTATACAGTCCTATAATTCCGTTGAATTTAAATTATATTTGTGACATTTCTCCAGCCGTCAAGCAGATTTGGCGCCATTTTTCGCTAATGAGAGGCTAACGGCTGCTGTGACTGCCGATTAGTTTAACCATTGTTTAATTGTCATTTACATTCCGGATAGCGTTAGTTAAACACGAAATGAATTATTAAATTCGTTGGGAATAATTGCTAATCGGAACCTTAATCAAACTTTACGAAATAGAACCAAAGTGTAATTGAAAAGTACTAAACAGAAAGATAAATTAAAGCGGAATTAGAATTATTTTTATCTACAATACGAAGAAAGTTGTAATATTGGAATAAATTATTAATTGTTATCTTTAGGGCGAATTTTAGTCTATCTTACTAAAACCTCACGGTTAGAAAACTTCAGCGACGTGAAGTTTAAAAAGAAATCCTGAATGTACAGCTGAGCAGTGACCCATTTGTCAATAGAATCAATGTTGTAAAAATAAATAATATGTATATATTTGTTAGAATCTATTGTAAAATAAATATTTTCATTATTATTTTGCGCGTTGTAAGAAAAAACATGGGTTTTAAGCTTGTCACAAAGCTAGTAATAAAGTTAGTTTTGCACGCTGAAATGATAAACCATTGGATATTATCCACCACATATCCGCCCTGGTACAAGTAACAGAAGGTTACTCCTTCAAGGCTCTCGCAAGGACTCTAATTTTTTTGAAAGAACGAAGCTACATTTAATTTAGAACGAATCTAGACCTCCAGTGTCCCTGCATACGTTGTTGGTAAGCAGTATGCAAGTGCAATATTCAAATGATAAACCAGTAGAAATATGTTGTAGGCGTGTCTGTTTAACCAAAGTAAAATGAAATTTATCAAACAACACCAAATATCGAAATTCTTTCTTGAGCAGATAATCAATTTCACTGGAATTTCTGGGGCTGGGGAAGATATGACGATGTCAGTTTATTTTCAAGTCATTTTAGATCACACTTTTGAGATCGGTGGTTTTGCGTACCTAGTAAATTCGCAAGTACAGTAACATACCATATTACGTAACACGCGACTTACGTAAATTCGCAGGTCAGTAAAAATTAATCTCGAAAATTAGGAAAACAAAAAGTTTAAAAAGTATAGCTACATGAAATTTTATACTCAATTATTATATTTCGCTTGTTTTTGCAAAATTCTATTTTACCTACGTTTGCATAAATGGCATTGTATGATACTTTACATATTACAAACCCGTGAAAAATCATGGGCTATAATTTTAAGTACAAGTAAAAAATAAATTAAAAATAAAAATTGATCAACAGCTTCAGAAGGCAACTGTGCTGACCATTTGACAATTGTAAGAACGGCGGCATAAATTCATTATATTATGAACTGAAAATATGAAAATTGTGTATTTTTGAATTTTAGGATGTTGCGTGAACGCGACCGAAATTATATTGTTTAATTCAAAGTACGCAAAAAATACAATCGGCGGAAAGCATTACTTAGGTAACTCGGGTTACTAAATGTAAGCAAGTTCAGGGATAGGCAATTCTGTCTGTTCTGTGTCTATTAAGCGTAGAAAACATAGGAGGGCTGTGTTGGCGAAACACTGTTGATCAAATGGAAATACTAAACAATTAACTCGGGGTTAAAGCCAAGCAGTGTAAACCTTCATATTTACAAAAAAAAAAGACATAAAAGTGAAAAAAATATTTTTTCGTTGCAATATAGATACTCACTGATCTCAAAATTAGAATTGAATATAGGTATATTATTATTATACCTTTGCAATTTTGTTTTAACATAAAGAAGAATAACGATATAATAAAATATAAAGTATAGTTTAGAAATTGCTCACATTTATTTAGTACCTAGCGTTGCTCAGGCTTTAGATCGTGTCTCTAATCTAAAATTAAACTGAATGAGCTAAGTATATTCAGATCTAAAATCTGAATATATTTAGCTTATTCAGATCTAAAAATGGTTTAACTAAACTCACCATTAGTAAATCTTCCTTTTTATATACTTTTAAATTTAAATTTATGTTAAATTAAATGAAAGTTTATCATTTTGTAAAACACAATTTAATCAAATTTAAATCATTTAGTAGGTATCTTAACAACAGTGCTTCTTCGATTTTATTTTATTTTTCTTTAAGAACAAAAAAAATATTTTTAAATGTGGTTTACTGTGCCCTGCACATTCAGTGTCATTTTACTTTAAAAGAATATTTGACAGTTAATTTGGTGTTGCCAGCCTACAAATTTTGTAGTTCCACTTTTAATATTTTCTACTCTTATTTGACAGACAATACTTGTTTTATTTGCCATCGACAATATCGGGGCTAGAAGTGTAATGAATCCTACTTTTTCCCCCTCGCTGCTGGTGCAATCGTCCGCTAGTAGTCGCCTGATGAGGTAATTGGTTTTATTTGTTGGGAAGTTCATGTCAAGTGGGTTCTGGGGTCTGGGGTCTGGGGTCTGGGGAATGGGGGATGGTTGTAGTAAATTATTACCAGACCATATCAATGAGTGAAGTCCGGTGAAAAATATTCATTTAAATCGTTAAATAGTTAAATAATTGTTGTGATTAATTTTAGGTTTAATATGCCGTTGATAAACGCGATGGGCTATTAAGCAAAGTTCTTGGTTTTTGGTATTCGGCATGGGACGGCTACACTAAAACTGAATGCAGAACACTACAATAGTACTAGTAATTATGTGAACTTTAGACTTAGCGTAATGTCGACTGCTCCAACTTTATAGCACTGTCAAAATGCTTATGAGCTCTGTGGAATAAAAATGTACTATCTAGCACTGCTACCATTTTTACAGGATTGACCGGACCCGGAACACAAAAACAAATTTGCAGACGAAATGACGCAAGGTGGTCAACAAGGTGATTTTGACGAAAGTCAAAACCCTTTTTCCGATATGGTTTTGTTGTTTAATGTAGCAAATTCAGTTTCTTTTATAATAATCGCAAAAAAATTATATTTACGCCCGAACTTCACAAAATAAAATTAAATATGCATTTTCGCGTTGTTATTTCACAATATGGCTGGCAGTCGACGAATTTGGATTTTAAAAGCGAACCTTATGCCGTCCAACCAAGAACTATTTATTTGCCACTGTGGGGAGTAGACGTATTAAGCTCCGCGTCGCTTGGTTCCGTGAAATTAATTTTAAATTTCCTTGTTATTATAATAAACAATGCTTAAAAAAAGGAGTTAATGTTTCCAACAGGCCTTTACAAAATCAACCTGTAAAAAAAATTCTCAAATACCTTTTCAAACCTTTCCAAATGCTTTTTCTCAAGTATTTTTAAACTACTCCCAAAAAAGGGCGTGAACGAAAAAGGGCCGATTTAGATTTTCCTGAACTAATGGATCACCTTCATAACTTTTCATAGGATATGTTGAAGTTGCGTGATTCTGAGTTGTTCGGTCACCATTTTTCATACATGGCGTATATTACTTATATTTTTTTTTTAAAGAAAGACAAACATTCCCGGGTTACGAATAACCCAACAATGTTTGAAAATCTCATACTGCCACCACAGAAAGCCGAAAATGTTGCTTGTGTTGTGATGGAGGACTTAGCCAGTCGAGGAATCGAACACGGGACGTCCGGGTGGGACCCAAACGCGATGCCCATTCAACCATTGATCGGTCAAGATTGCTGCTTGATATTATGCTTAGCTTGGTGATTCATATTATGCTTAGCTTATGATAATTATTGACGAATGTCTAAGACCCGATTTGTAATGATTTGCAATAGTAAAATGTAACTAAACTTATATTACAATCTACTACACGTAGAATACGAACGAGCCCCGCTCCCTAAGCACAGTCACGTGGGTTTATTATAGGAGGAGCGGGAGGAATTTCTGGCCGATCGGGACTCGCTATACGATGATCGTGTTCACTGGTTCCATGCCAACTCGGAATGAAACCAACTCAGAACCATCTCAGATAAGTCATTTAGAGTGATAAAAAAATAATTTAAAAGTAGCCGATAACCCTAACCTAACTTAACCTATTTAACCAATTTTTTATTTATATTTTTTTAACACTCTAAATGACTTATCTGAGATGGTTCTGAGTTGGTTTCATTCCGAGTTGGCCGGTCACCGTGTTCACTATTGTAAAAAATTGCGTATTCCCCGAACTCTCCCGTTAATAGTCCCGAAGACCATGAACATTGACCTTTTCTACCTTCAGTCAATAATAATAAATGATAGAGAGACCCGTGTCGTATTCGAAAAAGTGCCGAGTCACTCTCTGGAGGGTTGGTCTTTGAACTCCTTTCAAAAAACTAAAATAAAATTCCTTTCTTTGTAATCGAAAATAATTTTAGTTTACGATTAATGAATATCAGAAAATAATTCCATATTTATGTGTGTTTGTTTTATGTGAATAGCGAACAAGAGTTCCAAATACTCTCAACCATCTGGAGCCAACGGGGCTAAAGTATCCCATTGGCTGAAGGTAGTGGGAGAGGAAAAAAATGGGGAAATATCTGGTTTTTATATTTAGACCGCCAAACACGGCTAAAGCCGCCTACCAAATACTATATTTGATAAGCGTCACTACGCACCGAATGTCTCTGAGCATTTGCGAGAAGAGAGGGAACTGCGGGCGGATGTTCCAAAAGCTTTTTTGAAACCTTCTTGAGTACAAATACATTAAGAGGTGTTCTTTAAAATCATTAAACATCATAAAAAATAATAATCGCCGTTACTTGACAGGTTTTTTTTTTTACCTTTTGGAGTTTAAAAATAGTTTTATGTTTTATGTCGTCATAACATTTTTTTGTAACATTATAGAATATACGCAAGTCGAGGTGGCGGGAGACAACTGTGATTTGTATGAAATACACTTCTATCACAAGGATTTACAACTCTGTAACGTAATTTTTACTACAAAAATATAAACACTTTTTTTTTTAAATGCACACAGTTGTTTCGTCTTTAGTACAGTAGATTTTAAAGTAATAATAAAATAATAATGTTGGTTATTCTGTTGAATTTTTTTTCACTAACTGGTGGAGACAACTTTTTGTAGGTTAGAAAGAAGAACAACCCTAACAGAAATTTTTTCAAATAATAATTATTCCACGGTGAAATCATATTATCATTGAAAATAATTTGTAGGTTATTTTCGCATAACGAATTGAAAATAAAGCCAAATTTATTCAGCTGTAATTAACAACTTTGAATACATTACCAGATTCAGTGAACAGAATACACAATTTTTGAACAGGCTGTTAATTAGTCCAAAATCAATCATTTTATTTTGCCCTCAACAATAATAATCATAATATTTTTTGTGAAAATACAGTAATGTGTTAATAAACAGTAATATCTTAATATGTCAATTTCATGGTCAGTTAATTATTTTAAAATTAAAATTATATTGAATACTAGAGTGGAAGATTCAGTATCGCCTTGGTGTAAGACCACCATTCAGAATTGAAAAGTTGCTTAAAATGGCTTTAGCTGTGTTTAGTGACCAGATCTGAATAGCCAGGTACTTCCTCTACTCCACCTCCTTCCTCTACCCACTACCTTCAGCCTCACAACATACCCCGATTGGGGTCGCCATAGTCTTACTGGCTCCAGACGGGAGAAGTTGGGATTCTTGTGCGTTATTTACATAAAAAATACAAAAATACTGTAAAAAAAAAAAGAATCGCCGAATTTTGTGTAACAAAGTGATTCAGGGAGAGAGTCAGGTAGTTAAACCCCGCATATAAAATAAATAAATAAATGATAATTAAATTAATTTAAAACTTTAATAAAAATAAATGAACAAACCAATCTATAGTATTCTCGTTCTTCTTCCTGTGTATCTTATTTTATGAATTCAAGCTGAGCAATTTTGACCATAGTAAAATTTGACAATATTCGTGTAAAACGATAATGCTTAGTTCACACTGAGTTATATATCTGTGAGCAGATATCTGTTGATTCGCGAGCGCTTATCTTTTGTCCTTTCACACGAGGCTATCAAATATTTCTTCCTGTGGTAGGAGAGGGGGTCAGTCGAATTAGGGAGCGGCAACGGAACGCATATTTTTTGTACTGAAATCTGTCAACTTGACATCTGTCATCCACGGGTCTAGACAACTCCGTAATTACAATGACCCCCTCTCCTGTTTTAGTCGGAGAAGGGGAGAGTTAGCTTCTGGGATATCGCGTCTGGAGCGGTTACGTCTGAGATGTGTATTGTCTATGATTGATCTGCGCTTAAAAACGCTTAGGTGTGAACGGTCTGAAGGGATTGTATGGAGAGCGTTATTTGGCGTGCTATGATCTTTTATATTTGATAGCTGAGTGTGAACCAGCTCTAAAACAAGAACAGTTTGAATCGCCAATGTATTAATAGACAGGACGACGTGCATGCCAAAAATATGTTTATTCTTAGTGGGTCTTCATACATCAACACGAATATAGGCAAAATGCGTAAAAATAGCTTAGCAAGAGTTTAGAAATGGTCGATTAAAGCGTAACAGTGATATATATTTATTTCGTGAATAATTTTCTAAGAAAAAACAGCTAATCGAGGGAAACTGTCAAAAATAATATTAGCCATAATATAGTTTTTTAAGTCGCTTCTTAGATGCCTTAATAATTTTTTAGGATAAAATAAATTACGCTTATATTTTTATAACGTATTTAACAATTTTATTTTATTTCTATTCAAACGAAACTGCTGAAAAGCTTAAAGTTTTCGCATAGAATAAAGAATAACACAAGAAATGCACTGTGGGCGTGTTTATCCAATTACAGGCCCAATTTGGGCCTATATTGTCTTACAAAACTGTAAAGAAATTCAACGGGATGGCGATATACAATTTCAGGCAAGTTTAAGAGAGGTAGACTGCGATCTAAATGGCCTAGAACCAAAAGGTACTTAGTCACAATGAGAGAATGCAATCCCGATCTCGCGGGATCTCGATCTCTTGACATTTTTCGGGATCAATCTCGAAGCATAATATGACGAGATCCCGTTTGAAATCTATGGGATTGGGCGGCAGTAGTCAGCGACGCTACGCTGTAATAAATCAATTTAGACACCTTCAAAAAATTTTAATTAGGAATTCTATATACAAGCCTTCTCAAAATGGTTTAAACACAATATGATAATGGTCTGGTAAGCCGAAAGAGCTGTCATAAAAATGAAAACATAAATAAATGCAGAACTTAATAATAACATTATTAAGTTTTATTTAAATTAATTTTTTAAAAACACATTGAGTAGATCACCATAGAGAAACCTAGATCTGTCAGCGATTGGACAGCATCATTTTGAAGATGATGTAAAACAGTACAACGTCGTAATAATACGCCTTGTCGTCAAATTAATTTTGTGAAATTTAGGGTCTTTGTAATATCAATAAAATGGCATATTTTCCGTCAATGTAAACAAGTTGAGAGGTCCAGGTGATATTTACTTTTCGATCCTGTGGAAATTTATTGGAAATAATAATAATGTTTCAATCACTCTCCGGTTTGGTAAACAGCTCTTTGATACGCAATCAACAAGATTGAATTTTGCGGGGCAAACAAAAACATTTTCCAGGAGTAAAAGGCGATAGTTTTAAAATAAGGCTTCATGTATAAACTTTGCTTTATAATGGAAATCATCAAGTAACTATGCAAAATCGCTCCTTACTAAGAATCGATTGCTGCTTTAATTGAAAGATGGGAAAGAAATTTATTGAATTTCTTAGAAAATATTACATTTTCATCACTAGGTCAGGAACCGTGTTCACGCCTTTCTCTCCTCAAAAAGACTCTCCACAGAGCATCCCCAAACGCGTTAGTTTAGGTTATGGGTTGTGTTTTTAAAAAATCACCACTTTTAATGACTTTCGAAAGGGGTGTTAAAATGCCACCTGGTTGAGTTGTCATAGAACCGTTTTTTTTTTTATTCGGCTTCCTAACAAAAAATACATTTATGAAGGTGGTTTCTGAAGTTTTAGGTTTCTGTGTTTTGGCACGACTCGATGGGCGTAGCAAACAAACAAAATTTTCGGACCTGGGCTGAAAATAACCAAGACAACTTCACGAGAGACCTCTTAACTTCCCAAGAGTGACCTTGTGGTGTGCGATTTCCAAATTTGGGGTGATTGGGCCGTATTTTTTCGAGGAGAATGGACGAACCATGACTGTCAACGCTCAACGTTATGTTTCCATGTTAGAAAATATTTTTAAATCTCAATAGGAAGAATTACCGGAGGAAACAGATTTGGAAGACATCTGGTTTCAACAGGATGGTGCTAGGACCCATACTGCTCGAGTTTCAATGACAAAACCAAAACTGCGACATATGTTCCCTGCGCGCCTTGTTTCTTTGAAGGGTGATGTGGGATGGCCCCCGCGCTCACCTGATTTAAGCATTTGCGACTTCTTTTTATGGGGCTATCTGAAGGAAAAAGTTTTTAAACATCGGCCTCACACCTTGGAAGAACTCAAGGATCGAATTCGGGAGGAAATCGCCGCTACGCCCATTGAGACGTGCCAAAATGCATCTGAAAACTTCAGAAATCGCCTTCATCAATGTATCGCTGCTGGGGGCCATCATCTTTCCGATGTCATTTTTTTTTTTTTTATCTTAACCCCACACAGGAGACCTTGAGAAAAGTAACTTCCCTCAGGGCCTATGTCATCTGATATGCCGTGTGGAGGGTTTTTTTAAGGATAGGAAGGAATGTACATTGGTTTTGAAGAGACCCATGTTGTAGGAAGGAGGAAACACAGAGGCCGGCAAATCTTTCCATAGCCGGTTTTACAGCCGAGCTGTTGAACACAAGAACGAGTCGAAGAAGCGATCCGTTCTCATGTGACAAATTTCAACCGTGTACATATGTTCGGCACGCGTTTGGCGATCTCCCGACTATTCTCCGGTGCCAAAGGGATCAATGACGCTAGTTCCTCAGAGCATCTTCCATTGAAATACCGGTAGAACATGGATAGCATTGCCACCCGACGCCTGTGCTCTAAAGATTGCAATCCGTTAGGTTAGGAGAGTCTATCAATCGGACCGCCAGTTTCTGCACAGAGTCGAGTACATAAGTTAAACAAGTACAAAAAGTAGAAAACAGAAAAAATACATCTGAACAGTAGGTAATTGAATGGATATTTAAAGTCATAAGTTAGGGTTTCTCATAACCTAAGCTAGCCTGTGTTGAGGTACTGCAATGGCTTGATTAATATTTTGCAATGATTGTAAGATGTTGTATTTTTTTAATATAAGTTGGTTTTATCGAAGATGTTTTAATTTCTCTCTAAAATCCTTTCCCGACCACTATGTACTTTCATATATTATAGTCGCGGAGTTTCTTCCTGCTTTAATGGCTGGAAAAGGGGATTTTAGGTCAATTTGATCTCGACTCCTTCCTGAAACTTACCCACGGTATATTTCCATAGTTAAACACCTCAAGGGAAAGGTATTCCGTCTTTAATGAAGGCGGTAGTACTTAAGAGGGGTAGTTTGGGTAAAGTCGGATGGTCGAGTTTTATTTTTATATTAAAAAATACGTTATTATAGAAATTATTCTTGTTGTTATAGAACTGAAATATACTTTCAAATCCAGGTGGAATCTATAGAGTTTGTTAGAAACACCTAGGGTTTATCAGAATAAAATTGTTTTATTTATTTCTGGTTTTTTAAATACCTAGGTAATAGTTATTTATGTCCTAACACAGTCCATATATATTGATAGACAAATTACATTACAATACAGATGTCCGCACTCCGCATACACACATACAGGATAGATAGAAAGATAATATTAAAGAATATTCTAACAAGAATTAATAAATCAACAGCATTACATTATTTACTCTATAAAGATACATTCAAACGTATAGCTTCCCAGTGAAATAAAAATGTACTTAGATTAAGCAAATAAATATTAAAAACTAGCTGGTACCCGGCATACGTTTTAATGCAAAGAAATAAATTATTTCTCCCCGCATTTCTTTTCCCGTGCGCCCCCGTTCTCCTTCCGCCTTCCACGCCTTTCTCTCCCTCGTCATCCCTCCCTGTTCGAGCAATTTTATATGGGATTGGTTGGGTATTGCATTCGCGGACTTGATGGGTAGATATGTCAAAATCCTGAATTTATCCCACCTACCTAATCTTTCCCTCCTAAATGTCACCATAAAAATTGTTGCAAAAAGTACCAAACTTTGGAGAGGTGACAGTGTGATTTGCTGCTCAGTACAAAATAACATCTCAGACAGGGCGCATGTATTGTTATAAGAATATTGCGAATTTTAAACAGTGAGAAGTGTACACCAAAACTGGAGATCAGCGAGGCCCCATCTGCAACGGTGAGTCCTATTTTCCTTATTCCAATCTGGGCTTATCTAATTTTCCAAAAGCCCAGATCTGAACTATCGACTGACTATCCATCGGGTTTTGCGAGTGTATACTATCTAATCGTCCCGTATAACTTAGCGATTTCACGTAGTTTCGGGACTGGTCCTTCGAGGGCTGCATAGGCTTTGCTTTGCAGCATCTACCGCCAATTAACAGTGGAGTCGCAGTTTCGCGACACCATTTTTGGTCCTTCGAGCCGGATTACCAACGGGGTATTTAAAATTAATATATTTAACCTGCAAATAATTATTATTTGCTTTTCATACTTTGTTAAGTCATTTGTACTGACATACTTTTGTAATTATTGTTGCATTAAAATTCCTACATAGAATTAATCATGTCGACGAGTGATGGTACTCAGGCTCAGGATCTAGTTAAAATCAAATTACTAGAATCTAAGATTAATTTGATGCATAATCGTCTCAATGATTTATATGAGAAAGCGAAAATTATTGCAGATAGGGAGACAAGGAGTTCGGAGGAGTTCGTTAGACAAACGGTTAATTTGGCTACATATTATTCACAATTTAACACGTATTGTGATGAATTTCTTTTACTTCAATTGAAAAAGGATCCAAACTATAATATAAATTTAGATTTATGGAATAAATTCGAAAATAAGTACTGCTTTGTAGTTAGTATACGCGAAAGTATTGTGGCGAAGCAAGATTTAGGTGGTACGCAGAAATTAAATAAGTCCCAATTTATTAAGCTTCCAGCGATTGATATGCCATCGTTCGATGGAAATCAAGAGAATTGGTCGGTATTTTATGAAGCATTTAAATTAAACATCCACTCTAATGAAAATTTGAATACGTCGCAAAAGATGCAATATTTGATAGGAAAACTTCAAGGAAAGGCATTATCGGTGTTTGCCGGAGTACTGCCGAATGAAAAAAATTATTTTGTAATCTGGAATGCTCTCGAAAAGAAATATCAAGACAAGCGCGTGCTAGGCACCTTTTATCTGAACAATATTTTGAATTTAAAATTATTGGCACCTTCTAACTCAAATGAGTTAAATAATTTTATTGAACGGTTTGCGTCTTCCATGTCTGCGCTCAAAGAATTAGGTATTGATGACCTAACCGACTTTATAATTTTACATATTGCACTGAAAAAATTAGATATGCAATTGGTGCAAAATTTCGAAATGTCCATACGGGAGAAAGATATACCTACATATACCGATTTAATAGAATATATTCGTTCGCATGTTAAAATTCTTGAACGAACCGGAGCAGAAAGTAAAGTTAATAATAATAAAAATAAGGTTTCGCATTCTTTCGCTGTGGTTGAACCGAAGTCGTTTGATAATAATCGTAGTAATAATAATAAATGCCGGAAATGCAATCGAAGCGATCATGTTGAATTGTTTAAATGTGAACAATTTAATGAGTTGAGGCCAAAGGCTCGCTTTCAGTTTGTAAAATTAAATAACTTATGTGTAAACTGTTTAAGCGATAAACACAAGACGGTAAAATGTTCATCTAAATCGGATTGTAGAATTTGTAAAAAACGTCACCATACTGCTTTGCATTTTGAGGGTACGGTGAACAACGAAAGTCATTCGAAAAACGAAGCTGTCACATTAATAACAAGGAATAAACATCATAATGATTTTACGGCGGGTAATTTAGCTACGAATGTACTATTGTCAACCGCGCAGTTATTCGCTTACGACATTAAAAATAATCAAGTAACCGTCAGGTGTTTAATTGATTGCGCCTCGCAACAAAATTTGATTAGTTTAAATACTTGTAATGAATTGAATCTTAAAATAATTCCTTTAAATAATTCAGTTATTAAAAGTGTTGGTTCAGTGGAGACACCAATTTTGGGGCATGTTGCATTAACAATTAAATCCCGTGTTTCAGAAGATAAATATAAAATAAGCCTATTAGTGGTCGAAAAAATCACGGACAAGCTCCCTACACAGTATGTTGACACAAAGTCATGTGAGCATTTACTTGGTTTAAATCTAGCCGATGAAAATTGGAACGTTCCATCCGATGTCGATATTTTATTAGGTGCTCAGTTATTTCCATATATTATGCTAGGAAATAAGGTTTTATCTAAACATAATACGAATGCACCACCCGCTATACAAACGGTATTCGGATATATTGTAATGGGTGAAATACCTAAGTGTACGCCGGACGTTTCGTGGACTTTCGGCCCCATAACCAACGTGGATTTATACAATGCGTTAACCAAATTTTGGACAATGGAAGACATGCCTATTAAGTCATTGATGAGTGCTGAAGACGCGGAATGTGAAAAAATGTACGTCGAGTCCGTCCAACGGGATGACTCGGGAAGGTATATTGTGTCTTTACCTTTTAAGATAGATCCTAATAATTTAGGAAATTCGCTCAGTGTCGCGCAACGCAGATATAAATATTTAGAACGGAAATTTAATACGTCACCAGAATTGCATCGGAGTTATAATGAAGTAATTTCTGAATATCTGGAAAAGGGATATATAAGGTATGAAGTTCCGTCTTCATCTAATATTGATGAGGGATATTTCATTCCTCACCATGCAGTTATTCGTAAAGATAAAGCAACAACTAAAACTCGTGTTGTATTGGACGCCAGTACAAAGACCAGTTCAGGGTTGTCACTTAATGATATTTTGTATACTGGTCCAAACTTGCAATCTAATTTATTTACACTTTTAATTAAATTTCGCTTATTCGCTATAGCATTGACCGCAGATGTTAAACAAATGTATTTACGTATAATGGTAACGGAAAGCCATCGTAAATATCAAAAAATTCTTTATAGATTTCACGAAGATGAAGAAATTGGAGTTTATCAATTTAATTCGCTAGCTTTTGGGTTAAATTGTTCACCGTTCCTTGCGATGCGAACTTTAAGAAAGCTAGCGAGCGATGAAAGAAATCGTCACCCGAAAGCCGCAGAAGTTGCAATTAATGATTTATATATGGACGATTTTGTATATTCTGTAAATACTATAAGTGAAGCCGTCACTTTGTCTACAGAATTAATGGCGATGTTCAAGTCTGGAGGATTTGAATTAGTTAAATGGTCGAGTAATTCTGCTCATTTGCTCGCTCAATTACCAGAGTCGCACCGTGCAACGATGGATTTCTCGGATAATTGTAGCATTTTAGGACTAAAATGGGATCCGATATCTGATTGTTTTCATTTTATGATATGTCCCACGGAGGAGAAAACTATATGTAAAAGATCAATTCTTTCCACAATAGCACGTTTATTTGATGTATTAGGTTTGGTTGCTCCGGTAATTTTATATGCCAAATTACTTTTACAAGAGCTGTGGTTAGAGAAAGTAGGATGGGATGAAGAACTACCCCAAAGTATTGTCAAACGATATGTCAAATTCAAGGAAGAATTACCGATGCTTTCTAATTTAAATTTACCTCGATATTTGGGAGTAAAAGAGGACTGCACGATAAATATTATCGCTTTTGCAGACGCGAGTACGAAAGCATACGGGTGCGTAGTATATCTTCATGTCACAGATAAGAGTGGCAACGCTACTATGAATTTGATATGTTCGAAATCCAAGGTAGCCCCTTTAAAAATAGTTTCGCTCGCTCGATTGGAATTATGTGCTGCGCTTATTTTATCTAGACTTGTTAAATCTATTATAGATACTTATAAAAATCGCGTTTTTATAAACGATATATTTGCTTTTTCAGATTCAAAAATAGCACTTTCTTGGATTCACTCATCCCCGCACAGATGGCAAACTTTTGTAGCTAATCGAGTTAGTGAAATTCAGGAAAATTTACCTGCGAAACATTTTTATCATATAGATGGAGTTACCAATCCTAGTGATTGTTTATCACGTGGACTATTGCCCGCTCAGCTAATTGATCATCCTCTTTGGTGGCACGGTCCACCCTGGGCTGCGAACCCAGTGTCCGAGTGGCCTGTCAAAAGCTTTTCCCCCTCAGCGCAGGAGGAGAATACTTTGGAATTGAAAAAGTCGCATACGTTCACGATAACGTCAATAGAGAATAATTCTCCAATATATAATCTTGCTTTAAAAATTTCTTCATGGCCAAAACTGCTAAGAATTGTCGTATATATTTTACGATTTACGCGGAAGTTATCGTGTTCAACAGTTATAAATTCCACGGAATTAAATATTGCTGAAATAAATGTATTAAAAGCTCTACAGAAAAAGTATTTTTATGCCGATATACAATTAATACAGAGGAAAAAATTATGTTCATCTTCGATTCGAAAATTAAACCCGTTCGTCGATCATAATGGATTGTTACGCATAGGTGGTAGATTAACAAACGCGAATATACCTTATGAAAACAAACATCCAGTACTTCTGCCAAGACAGGATCATATTGTCGATATAATTATAGATTTTTACCATCGTGTGAATTGTCACACTGGTGCTCATCTCCTTATGTCTATAATTAGACAGCGTTATTGGATCTTATCGGGAAGAAACTTAATACGCAAACGAGTACATGCATGTAATTTCTGTTTTAAAACCGCACCTTCTAATATTATACCGCCAATGGCTGATTTACCTACAGCTAGAGTTCAAGAAGCAAAAGCATTTACACATACTGGTGTAGATTTTGCCGGACCGATAAAGATAACCCTTTCTAGGCGTCGTGGAGTAAAAAGTCAAAAGGCATATATATGTCTATTTATTTGTTTAACGACGAAGGCTATACATATAGAATTGGTATCAGATCTAAGTACGGACAATTTTTTAAATGCATTTAAACGTTTTCTATCCAGACGCGGACCCGTTTCGTGTATGTACAGTGACAATGCGACAAACTTCATAGGCGCGAAGAATTGTCTTGATGACTTATATAAATTTTTGGAGGCAAATTCAACTAATGAAGTCCTTCGCAATGAATTTAACATTCGGAGAATTGAGTGGAAGACGATTCCACCTCGCGCTCCTCACTTTGGAGGATTATGGGAATCAAATATTAAATCCATTAAATCGCATCTGTATAGGGTTGTGGGTACTCAACTTTTATGTTATGAAGAGCTTCTCACAGTTCTGACGCAAATAGAGGCTTTACTTAATTCACGGCCGTTATGTTTATTAAGCAGTTGTCATTATCCAGAAGCTCTTACTCCGGCTCATTTTCTAATGTCTTCTCCGATTCAGCATTTGCCCGCTTATGATATGACTAAGGAACGCATTAGTCTGCTGAAAAGGAAAGAGCTTTTGGACCACCTCGTTCAATCTTATTGGAAGAAGTGGCATATAGAGTATCTTCACTCTCTGCAGATGAGACAAAAATGGAATAGTCCCGTCAATAACATTCTTGTAGGTACTGTAGTATTGGTGCATCAAGAAGATGCGTCTCCACTTTATTGGCCGGTGGGGGTTGTTGAGGAAATATTTCCGGGTAAAGACGGAGTGGTTCGGGTGGCACTCGTAAGAACCCCTTCTGGGAACTTTAAACGACCAGTCGTGAAATTGTGTCCCCTGCCTACACAATAATAATTATTTTTCTTTATCTCTATTTATTTCTTTTATTTTTATTTTTTCTTAACTATCTAATATCAATCGCTTATATATATATTTAAATTTAACATTTTTATTTTTCACTATAATTCTTTACTTTATTTTGAAAGTACCTTCAGTTTCGGTAGGTACTTCCAAGGCCGGGAGAATGTTCGAGCAATTTTATATGGGATTGGTTGGGTATTGCATTCGCGGACTTGATGGGTAGATATGTCAAAATCCTGAATTTATCCCACCTACCTAATCTTTCCCTCCTAAATGTCACCATAAAAATTGTTGCAAAAAGTACCAAACTTTGGAGAGGTGACAGTGTGATTTGCTGCTCAGTACAAAATAACATCTCAGACAGGGCGCATGTATTGTTATAAGAATATTGCGAATTTTAAACAGTGAGAAGTGTACACCAAAACTGGAGATCAGCGAGGCCCCATCTGCAACGGTGAGTCCTATTTTCCTTATTCCAATCTGGGCTTATCTAATTTTCCAAAAGCCCAGATCTGAACTATCGACTGACTATCCATCGGGTTTTGCGAGTGTATACTATCTAATCGTCCCGTATAACTTAGCGATTTCACGTAGTTTCGGGACTGGTCCTTCGAGGGCTGCATAGGCTTTGCTTTGCAGCATCTACCGCCAATTAACAGTGGAGTCGCAGTTTCGCGACACCACTCCCGCTAACCCCACCTCTTTCATTACCCTTTTCCTCATGCCTCCCTCCCTACCGCTAAAATATATAAAATACCCTCATTTTCATTTATTCAAATTTCATAATGCTAGAACTACCATTATATATAACCTATAACCTTCACTGGCATGCACACAACAAATCACCAAAGTTTGATCGCAATCGGATGAACGGTTTGGCAACGCATAACATGTAATCAAATAAAAATTGATTTTCATATATATTTATTTATTTATTAATAAACGGCCCCTTTTTCGGGGCTTTTACATACATTGCATAGTTCGAAAAATACGTATTTATTGGACATACTGAACTACCTCAATAACAATATTTTATATTTGTTTAAAGATAATTTGAAGATTTCTACTGACTTGGTATAATCGGTATACTTGGTAGTATATACATATATATATATATTATATATATATAAGATAGACTATAATAAATGCATTTGCTTCTTCAATCTTTGCAAATTTATCTTGTGGAGTCATTTTAATATGTAACTAATGTATTATTAATTCCTATTAAATATCTATAATAAAACACTGTACACTTTTCTTCCAGCCATAAGCTAATGCTTCCATGAAAAACTAGTATTAAAATATCATATAAAATAATATTACACTGTTGTACTATTTTTTATTAAATAAGTGATGTTTTGCAAAGTAGTTTGTTTTCATTCAATATAAAAAATATATGTCTATTTTATTAGACCACATGAAGTGAAACTATTTTCAGTAATAAATAAATGCTTACGTAAATAAATCTTTTTTCCATTGTAAAAATATCGGTCCCCCATCAGTTCATAAGCCACATTTTCCGCTTAAAGTGATGGAAGCCTTTCTAAATTTTAAAAAAAAAAACAATTTTTATTGAATTGTGCATAAAAACAAGAAAAAAATATGCCAACAATATATGAGCACCGGAAAGCAAAATAGAGTCCTATTCAACACCCTAAAGGGGGTTTGAATTCAGGGAAATACATCGGCAAATTGATCTTAAAGCAGTACTAGTTTTCGATTGATCCATTTTCTATTAAGCCAAGGCAACAAGCAATCTTCGACGCATGAAATAGGAGCAGAAGGTTTTCTTTTATTTTGCAACTTTGCTTTCCCCGCTTCTCTTTCAAAACAGAAAAACCTAATTTATTTATGAAGACTTCCCAGGCCTTCTGAGCTCTTCTCGATTGTTGGTTTTATTTTGCTTCATTTCAGGTATTCACGTACCTAATTATATTTAATTTAAATGAATGAGAGATTTTTACATTTCGGTTATCATTTAATTAGTGCTGAGATCATCTCCGGCAAGCCGCCGCGCCGAGAAGATTCCGCTGAAGATTATTTCGCAATTCAATTGAAATATTTACTCGAATTAATCGCGAAGCAATTCTCGTGACTTGGAGTCCGATTTTACTCCGAACTCAAATTCTTGAAGCATCTCTTTGCGGTACTTAATCTAAATCCATTGATAAGATAAAAATAAAAATAACTTGTGTAACCCTTCGGTGTAAAGAAAATGAGTGAAATAATTGCATCTATTGCAATTATTTCACTACTATAACCATCTAACCATCTATTCCAAATGAAAAAAAAAACTGCTGCACCTAATAACAAATTGATGTTGAGCCTCGATAACATTGAGCGAGTTTACAAGCTACTAGCCGGCAAGTTTAAAAGCGGGTGAATCGGCGAGTGGGATTGTCATGATGACATACAAAACTGTTAACTAATTCTGACAGTTACAATATCAGCTGTTCGTGGGCCGCCATCTTGAGGCACACGCTGACGAGTAGCGAACAAAGTTGACCACCTTTGACCTTTTTTCGTAGATTGTTCACAATCAGCTAGTTAGATAGTAATACGATAACACTGAGCGAGTTTACTAACAGATAGTGAATTTCCCAGATAGCAGCTTGTAACCTCGCTCAATGTTATCGAGGCTTTAGAAGGTGCAATTGTGGGCAGATAATATCTTTTATATATTACTAGCTGACCCGGCAACGCGTTCCTGTGAAATGGATCGAAACACAACGCCATCTACTGGATGGTTACCCAATCTAGATAACTAAGTGTTGTGTCGATAAATTAACTCATACCGCCATCTGTTTGAAACTTATGTAACTTACAAATAATTACAATGAAAAAATTAAATTAAATTTAATAATTTTTTCCTAAAACAAACTTTTAATGAACATTTAATTCGCAATAATAAATGTTGAGATCAATAATCGAGATAAAAACTATACTCTCTTTTAAGTTGGACCAAATTACACATAGTAAGCTAAATTTGATCAAAATCGTAAGTAGTTTCAGAGTTTATCTCGACCAAACATCGTGACGCGAGATTTTTATATATAAAGATATTGCAGGAAGTTACTAAATTCCGACGTTTTCTACTTATAAACTAAATTTTCGATTCCGATCCAGAAAGTTTTTTTCGTTGCAATGGCCAATCTTATGGTAAAATATATTCTTTATTCTATATCAACGGCGTGTGATATAAAAAAAAATATCTGTGCAGTTCACACTCGGTACCAATGAAACCTTCAGAAAACTAAATTTCGAGAAAATGAGACGAATGCGTAGACGTAGGATAGCTGTAGGGTATAGGTTATAGCTGTATTTAATATAAAATTGTTTGTTACAAGTATAAAAATTATTTTACATTTTATTTTACGAAGCACCGCACAAAGAGGCGACAGATAGGCTATGAAGCACCGCATAAAAGGACATCGATTAGTCTATCTCATTCTCTCGCAGGCTATATTCTATAGCTGTTGTTTATGTGTTTGTCTCTTTTTAGTGTAGCTCGTTTCCGATTCATCGAGTTTCAAATCACAACGTTGCTAAAAAATGGTTCATTAACACATATTTTGTTGTTAAAAAATAATTCTTAATGTTGCAACTGAAAAATGAATCTTCCTCCAGGAAAAGTAGTCTCCAAGCAGTCTCTTTTATACAAAAAAAAGATTTGCTATTAAAAATAAATACTTTTGGCTGCAAACAACTTTTTGCTCCGAAAAATTGCGATATTCTAGCGCTACATCATTTTGAATGTTTAATGAGCGATCCTAAACCGAATGTCGAGATTTATGAGTACTATTATGAGACATTTCGAAATTGCATGGTTTGTTGAAGTGCTGGTAGAAAATCCGGTCATGAGCATTATCGTAGACGCAATAAAATGGATTCTGACAGACGAATTTCTCCCTTTGTCAGTTAATCTCCGCCTTCAGGCGATCTATTTTTACCATTCATCATCATACCCGTATAAAATTAGATTATACAGATAAACATCTAACTCCAGATGTCTTCCGGGACACATCTGCTTATTTATCTGTCAGATAAGTTCGTAATTAAGAAAGGGAACAAAACACGACAGAATAATTCCCTGATTTTTCATCCGTAAAAATATGATCAAAACAAATCAGTTTTATTCACGTTTTTGATGCTATGAAGAGCATGCTACATGCTTTTTGAACTCTATTATTTGAAATAAAATCGCTCAATTAGGCTGAGAAAAATAAAGGCTTCTGTATCAAATAATGATACATGTCAGGTTGTTTTGGGTAGATCTTGTATTAATTTCCTCGAAAGGTGTACCCCTCCCGCTTCATGCCGCCCTGCCCCAGAACAACCCTCATCTTTCTACCTCCCCTTTCTCCCCCCTTCCCTCCCTCTGCACTGCCGAGGCTTCCCTCCGCCCAGCTCGGAATTAACAAACTTTTATTCTCCTCTTTCTACAGCTCGATCATCGCTATTAACTATAAAACATACCAACATCGGTTATATCCGATCGTTTCCTTCCAAGTTATTTAATTAATTAATGTTTGTACACACTCTGCAGGCATAATGAAATTGAATATGGAAGAAAAAACATGTGATAAATTTAATCAAATAATAAATGGGTAAAGTAGAAGTAAAAAGTAACAAATATAGCTGTTTATTCATAATATTATACAACCTATTAAAAAAACAAAAACAGAACATCGTGTTCATAATTAAAACTATGTTGAATGATTTAAAACATTGGCATTAATAAAATCTACGTTTTTGTTTTGATTTAGTCTCTTTTCATCTTAACTGGTTCATTAATGTGTGCTGTATGTGGTATTCATTTATTTTATGTTCACAACATTGTTCCACATTAATATTTTTGTTATATGTTTTGTTAATTTTTATAATTTTTGTTTGTTTTATAGCAGTAATATAAAAAAAACATATTTTTTCACAAACTTCAATTTTTGTTTTTTATTTCATTTAACACGTGTTAACAGTACGTATAAGAGTAAAAAATAAGCCAAATTTCAGTAAACAATATATTTTTAACATGTCTAAAATAGTTTCAGTTTCGGTTTCGGTAGAAATTCCGGTTTCAGTCGGACCCTACTTATATAAGATCGATACGATATATATACTCGTACAACACTGTCGCCATGAATTATAGAACTATAGTGTCCTCCTTGAGAGTCTCATTGAGGATACTGTAATTTTACTTATGACGGCAAAATAACATTTTATCTAAAATATGTGAACGCCTCAGCACAAGTACTCCTCATGAGGTGTTCACAAATTACAATTACTAACCTATTTACATACAATAACTTTTTATTAATATTGTTTTTGTATTACTGGAACTTATTATCTCTGTAAAAAGAAATCTTCTGTTAAATGTAAGTACGAGAATAGAAATTAATAATAAATTAAATAAATCTGTTTTCCTTATAAAATGAGGGATAAACCATCAATAGAATGAGTAGGTATTTTTCAGGTACTTTTTACTGCATGGTTTCGCCCTCGATTAATATTTTGAAATTTCGAATATTTATTTCACGACCGGTCCGTAGTTGAGTTGGCATCGCGTCCAATCAAATATTCGTCCTCGACTGGCAAAGTCCTTCATCACGACACAAGAAACATTTAACGCTTTTTGTGGTAGTAGATGTTCAAATTTTGTCAGATTATTCGTAACGCGGAAATGATATTTCTTTTAAAAAAATATTCAAAGTAAATGCGTTGTCCTCAACAATTCTGAAATGTCTTGGTTCTATAAATAAACTTGGGAAACTCGAATTATAAAAAGCATGAAGAAAAATTAAAAAAATGTTTTGGATCATAAAGAAAAGTCATATCACAGTAAACTCTAAATATGCTTAAACCCAAAACAATTATAATATTTATGTGTAGGTGTATGACCAAAAAAAACTGTTTCCATTTGAATCTACTACAAAAAACAGTTTCAAAATAAAAATACATCACATTATTTTTAGTTAAAACTCAGCGTCTAGGCTACCCTTGGTCCCACAGGTTCATAAATATATACGAAATAATTTTTCGGTTGGTGAGAAAAGTTTTATAGGCGTGAACACCGGTTTAAGGGGAATGAGATTAAAACAACAATAAGGAACTCCAGTGAAAAATATTATGACTTTAAAAAAATATGTTCATATAGACCAATAAACGCTGATTCTGAATATATAAGTTTTATTAAATAATATTTAACGTAGAGTTTTAAAAAAATATATTAAAAAGTCCATTTTAAAACAGTTCATTAAAACACCATGTCAAGTTGGTATTATTGAATTTGTGAGGCGTGACGTCACCGCTTCCATAAAACGCTCCAATGCTGAAATTCAAAATGGCGGTGGTCGAACAGCTGATTCCAGTTCCATACGAAATTCATGCTTTGGTTTCCTTAATATTGATTTCGATTCGTAAAGCTAAAAAAAAAAAAAAAACAATTTTTATACCAATCTCGCGTAAGAATATTGAAAAATATAATAATATAATAAATATAATATAATAAATAAATAATTACACCTAAATAACGTTTTACTTATTGAATAGTTTCATCACTTCTTGCATACAAAATGACAACATCTGTTGAAAATAACTAAAACTTTTGGCCAGATGACGTAACAGGGCCAGATGACGTCACGGTGGTTTTCGGGGGATCTTGAAAAATTAAAACTTTGACATTTATTTTAACTATTAAAACTAACTATAAAAATAAAAATAAATATACAGTTATTTAAGTTAGAAGGTCATTATTTATAAAAAAAAAAAAAAAAAATGGACTGGAGTTCTCTATTGTCGAATAAACTACACAGATTATTTTTTCCCGAAATCCCATGGGAATATTGCATCGCCAGGGGAATTTTGTCAGGTGCAGGAGAAAGATTGGAGTCTAAGGAACTTAGGAAAATTGGGGTTTTGAAAAACCTCTTTGATTTTTTTTACTTCTACCATCTGCTGTATCTAATAGCAATTTCCTAAGATTATATTTGACTTTAACAAGGTTTTGATTTTGATCTGATTACTAAACAAGACAGGTTCCAATTTAAGAAACGTTTTCAAGAACTTAGCATTTTCAACTTCTTTTCAGAAGCTGATGGCGTTTCTAAGCCCAGATAAAGGAACATAGGACACACCAAAACTCCCATAATACACATATTTTGGTTGGTGTATTCGGTGGGCGTGGAGCTATTAACCCTAACCTATTAAATAAGTTATGTTAGGAAATCTACCGAAAACAAACCCTCTGACCGTGGACTGCTAACAATAAACAGCAGGATAACAACAGGCAACTGTGACTCACTAAGGGTTGTAATTGCACGTTTATTACTAATAGCGCAGATACGTGAAAAATCACGGGGTATTATAATTGCAGGATTTATGAAGCTAAAAGTGTTGTATAAAAAATATTTGCTTCTGCATCATTGCCCCTCAAAAGAAGAAATTTACATTTCGGATGTTACTAAACTTTAAAATATTCAATGATATTATAAAAATACAAGAAAAGATGTAATCATACTAATTGGACAAAAAATGTAGCTCCACTTATAAAATTGATGTCCATTCAAAGAGGGTTTGAATGAAGTAGCAATCCGAACGGTCCACGTTTACATCACGTCTACTGGACATAGTTCAGTATACGTATATCTCTATGTGGGTGATGGAAGTATCTCCACTATTTTCATTCATATAAATAATCTATCAAACATTTAAACAAAAGAAATGCACATTCCAAATCAAGAATTATTAATCAACAAAATAATGTTGGTACCTAATTTATCGCTTATCGGGCATGATTTATACATATCAGTTCAAATTTTGAAAATTAAAATTAAATATAATTACATCGTGCACCCATGCACCGATAACCAAACGCCTTACACCAGGAGCCAATAAAAATTGGCTTTGATTTATGCTAAGCCGTGTTTTAAATTGTCGATCTCCGGGTCCGGAATCTTTTTGTCACGGAAATCAATGATTATTTTTAAAAACTATTTGCATCCGTGACGTAGATATTGACATTTACTTGTTATTTCATGTAATTCTTCTCCATTGCAATCTGTGCCAAACCACCAAACCACTGAACCAGCGAATCACTGCACCACCAAAGAACCCACCCGATGCCCTTGACCGTTCCTCCCATCCTATTCCTGCCTGTTCATTTATGTTAATATTTTACAGTGATTTAATGTTTGGTTTTTCTAACAAGCATCTAGACTTATTTTCTGATCTATCTATCACCACTGAGGTTAAACACAATTCTGTGTTCAGTAGAGAGATGTTTGGGGTTATGGCTTTCATTTTAGAAGCGGTGGGACATTCTGGGCATTGTGAACCCCTGCCCAAGTGGTTCGCTCCGTTTGGTGACTTAGCAAGTATGACTGAATTCTGGATTGAGGTCTGTCGTGGCGGTTTGCCCACCTACCGCGTGATGGGCCGAATCGGGTCGGTTGGGGGAAACCTTTTGACCTTTTGCCGGGCTCTCTCAACCTGTCGCCCTGCACCGCAGGGGGAGGGATGGATTCATACGTCCGTCATTCCTGGACACACCGACCCCTAGATTCAAGGATACACACAGATTTTAACACTCTAATTAGAAATGTTCACAGCATAAGTAATCAATGTTTAGTTGTTACTAGACGGAAATGCTTGTAATGATAACAAAAATTGTGATAATCAAAATGTAACATAAAACATAGTAGTGTCAAATATAATACATAACCTCAGAGAAAGAGAAAAAAGAAAGAAGGAAAGGGTATGATAATAAAGAAGCTACATAACTGTTCTCCACGAAGTGTAATGGTAGGAGTGTAATAATTCGTTTTTTGAAATATGTGAGATTGTTTGCGTGGATATCTGTATGGTCACATTCAATGCTGTTATATATAGACGACACATTCGAGACAGTGGATTGAAGTATGCAATATTGTTATTAAATAATTCAAGACGTAATATTTTACGACTCCTTAAATTACGTCTATTAGTTACTTTTATGAATATTGCTCGACAATGAGTGGTTTGAAGCTTATCGTGAATAATTTTGTACAAACATAATATTAAGTCAGTAAATTGTCTTCTTTTTTCAGGGTTGTAAAATGAAATTGTTGGAGTCGTTTCTCGTAAGATAGGAGTGAGGCATTTAATCCAAGTTTAACTGATTACAGTCTTGGGATTTTTTTGTAGATTCAATTATTTCTGAATATTTTAAATAGTGTGGGTTCCAGATAGCACTCCCATATTCCAATTTGCTTCTGACCAACGAGTTGTAAAAGTTTTTAATGGATTGGAGATTTTTGAATGGTTTATATTTATTATTTATTTAAATCTTTCGTTCCACTTCATCAAAGTACATTTTAAAATTCACGAAAGTTGTTTAGATCTGTATGTAATTCATGAAAGTTGTTTAGAATGTATAAAATACATGTATGCATGTCTAACTAGCTTTTGTGATATAAACATTGGCTATTTGATAAAAATTTTATACCGTCAGAAATAATTCGAAATAATGTGTGTATTTTCTTAATTCCTTAAATTTCAATTACAATTTCATATTGTTTTTTTGTGCCAACGAGTTCCTTATAATTTCATTACAATTCTGGGATAGAATCAGTACCCCTGGAAGGCCTTGTTATATTCACGGTCTATTCAAGATCCAAACAATGGGCGCAGTTTGTCAGCAAAATGATTCTCTCGATTGTTATGCGAATGGTTTATGTTTGAACTGAATGAATGATAAAGACAAACTTAACAACCTACTGCTTCAGATATCTGAGAAGAGAGGCGTGGTGGAATAGATTCAAAAATAAAGACAATCTAAGGAGTGTTTAAATTTGATACAAGGTCTTTCATTTTAATAGATGAGAGCAGTGAATAAATTTTATTTTTATCAATCAATTTTCTTAATTTGTTTTGTCAAGAGATTACACTCATCCAAGATTTTACAATTTTTCCTTTTCTGTACGACCAAATTGGACAAATGATTGTGGGATGTCTTTCTTTGGTGACAAAGATGATTTTTCAGACGTTGTTTTATTTATTTATTTTATGTTTTATTTATTAATTTTAAGTTCACATCAGTTCACATCTTCGTGTGTGCTAATAATTTGAGAAACGTTTATGCATTTAAAACTTCTTTAGCACCGTTGTGATTTACACTGTGATTTGCACTAAAAAAAGACAAACAAATACATCTACAGGATTTAGTCTGCGAGAGAATGAGATCTCCCCTTTGTACGGTGTTTCAATCTTCCTCCAGCCTCCCCACTCTTGTCTATTTTAGTTTTCTGAAAGTTTCACTTCTATCGCGTGTGAATTGCACACTCTGTTTTTTGAAGTAAAAACTTCTTTGGCACCGTCAAATCACTATTTGAAACTCGATTAAACGAAAGCGACCCTAAAAAGAGACAAACACAAACATCTGTAGGATTTAGCCTGCCTGAGAAAGAGATAGGATAATCGATCTCATCTTTGTGCGGGGCTTCGTAGCCTCCCCATTCTTGTCTACTTTAGTTTTCAGAAGGTTTCACTTCTACCGTGTGGACAGCACACTTGTATTTTTGAAGTGAAAACTTCCCTAGCCCCGTTGTAATTTAAAACTCTATGAAACGAAAAATAGCGAAACTAAAGATAAACAAACACATACTTCTATAGGATTTAGCCTGCGAGAGAATAATCGCTCTCCTTTTTGCGCGGTGCTTCGTGACCTCCAAACTCTTATCTACTTTAATTTTCTGAAGGTTTTACTTCTACCGTGTGGACTGCACACTTGTATTTTTGAAGTGAAAATTTCTTTAGCACTGTTGTGATTTGAAACTCGATTAAACGAAAAAGCGACACTAAAAAGAGACAAACACACACATCTATAGGATTTAGCCTGCCTGAGAAAGAGATAGGATAATCGGTCTCCTCTTTGTGTGGTGCTTCGTAACCTCCCCACTCTTATCTACTCTAGTTTTCAGAAGGTTTCACTTCTACCGCGTTTGAATTACGCACTCTGTTTTTTTTTTTTTATAAATGATGCAATTTAACGGCAAGCGGGGTTAAGACAGAGCTTTTAATGGCAGTATCATATTTCATTCAAAGAAACCCCTTTCGATTCAGCTGTTATTAATGTGACCGTTTAATAATGTTCAAGCCAGGATCTGGTCATTATGCCTAATTATATTCCGTGAAAACGAGAGTCTGCGTTAAACTGTCGTCACCAATAATATTATAGCTTTTTACCGACGGTTCTATGCTGACTATGATTTGTGTCACAAAAATCAGGCATTTTGAAATCCATATCTATTTAAACTCGACTTTAAAAAAAAGAGTTAGCCAAAATATCTGGTTCATATCCTTTAATATAAGATAAAGTGTGCAATTAATTCTTGAAAACCACGGCTTTCTTGGATAAGGCTCTCGACTAGCAATCCGGACTTCAAATCCCTGCCGCGTATTTCCAAAATCTTTTCAGATTTGGAAATACGCGGCCGTTTTCCAAAACTGGTTCAGTCGCTGTAGCGACAATTTACATTTTCAATATCAAAATTTAAATACTTGAACAATTTTTGTTTTTGCAAAGTGATAAAAAATAACCATTTTACAGGTGTATTTACAATAAATGGGAATAATATCAAAATTTAAATATTTAGAAATAAAATTATTAATTTCTAATACACACGTTGGTAAGATTATTTTATCTACATTTTAGAACATTTTTTTTTTGCAAAGTGATAAACAATAACCAATATAGAGGTGTATTTAAAATTTAAAAGGTATAGGGTTTGAAAATACGCATCCCGGCCTGCGCAGGAAATTGTACATAATTATTTGTGGCACGTTCTAGAGTGGAATGTGGGTACTTTCAGTATCACCCTGGTGAAAAACCATCATGCAGAAATGAAATTTTGATTGAAATGGCTTTAGCCATGTTTTTGTACAGATTTGAAAGGCAGATACTTCCCCACCTCTAACTTCAGCCTCCCAACACACCCCGATCGGGGATGCATTATTCCTGCCACAATAACTTTTTGTGAACAACTATCTTAACAATCTATTTTACTATTGCTTCTTTTTTTCCTGAATTGAAGTGTAAACCAGGTATGATGGTAGAAGTAAAAAAAGAAAGTACTTATATATTTTGAAATTTCTCTATTTTTCTCATACAAAAATATTTTTTAATTAATTGATGATTTTTTCCAAAACAAAGAATTCAACATCTATAATTGAAAATTACTCTTGAACATTTTGGAATACTTTTTTTACGTGCACTATGATGTAGAATCGCTTATAGAGTTTTCTGCCCTCGTTTATAATTATTATTAAGGTATTGTAATAAAAAAAAATTAAATTAACCAAAGCACTAAACTCACACTGATTGACTTTGTTTTGCTGCTAAATTAATTTGGTTAAGTACATTTTTGTATCGATGATTATAGCCGATTGCGTTAAAATACAATTTTAGAATTTTGTCGTTCCTGCCTTAAGCTAGATAAGAATTTAATTCACATAGTTAGTTACCTGAAGTTGGACACCGTCATCAGCTGTGAACTGATTTCCCGAGTCGGGCGCAAGCCGACGAATAAAGAGCTCAGTCCGCGTAGGCTAATGAGATTAAAGAATGTATTGAAAGCTTGAAAATAGCGGCCAATTAGATTGGAGTAACTTCCTTCCGCTGCGGCCCCATTAGACGGGCCATCCGCCCACCCCCTTCCGCCCGTTTCATCCTATACCACCCCCCATACACCCCCCATGTAGGGATGCCAGGTGCGGTAGTTTCAGAGGCGACAGTTAAGATTACAGGTAGATAAGAGAAGAAATAATATAAATTTTTTACCAATTTAAGTTATTAATAAGTTAAATACATCTTGAATGTCCTCTCCAGGGAGTTTCGTTATTTCTTAGTACTGGGACCAGTATTCTTCAGTACTATAACATGCTTAAGGTTTTTGAGATCACAGTGACAGTTTACTGAAGTACCGTAAGTTACAAATATAGTTTAGGAAGATTAACGTCCTTACCAACTGTAAGCTAGGTTTTGTCTGACGGGCTCTCGCATTATAATGACTGTTAACCTACCTTCGGTTACTTTCGGCGCATCTCGTAAACGAGACGATATGACCCGAATAGTCCATAGATAAATAAAACAACATGAAAACTAATCATAGATTTATTATCGTACATTACAATCGGTTTTATGCATTAGGTTCTCGTAAATTTGTAATAATAATCAATAACAATTTGTAATAATAAAAAATTACAATTCTTGATTTCATAATTTTTATTCATCTTTCCAAACACTATAATATTATTTTTAATTATTATTATTACACTTACCTACATTAAAATTAAGAACCATTCTCATACCAGACTAAATTTCTAAGACATCTATTTTACGAACATTCGTAATAGGTAATGTAACCACGTAAAATTTAATACACGTATTTTATCACTTGCAATAAAATGTACTATGGGTGTCTAAATAAATCTTGTTGCGATTGTGCATAAAAGCCTATTCCGATTCTATTTGCTCTGTTCCGATGCGACTAGAACACCATGGGATAATGTATTTTCAGAACTTGGAACAAGCTCTGGGAGTGGGAAAAGAGATTTCATTTAATTGAGTTGACAACACGAAAACAAAGAACCTAAACGCATTAAGAATGTATGATAGAGAGACCAGATAATGGATTATACATTTAGTTATTACATGTTTTCTTCTTTTGCCGTGTATTTGTTATTTCCGTCTCCTCTCTTGGTTTTTAATTGTTTAAATTTTCTAATTTTTTCTAATGTTTCGTTTATTTAACTTTTCTTTGATCGTAGTAGTTATTTCATGGATTTAATTTTAAGACTAATCGATTCCTCAATGAGGTAATTTTTAACAACTTCTTGGTTAGGCTTGAAATTAATTCCTAATTATTCCAAACATCATTAAATATCACTCCGCCAATCTTATCGCTCTGACCTGATATTCATACTATAAAATTCCCACATACATACACCGAAAACCAATTTCTATCAAACAGTATACTCGTATCTATGCATACTTTGTAGGAGTACAGTTCAGATACCTACTGTTGGTTAAAATCCTTGGATACGTGCTCAGTGGCGTAGCTAGCATGGGTGTAATCCGATGCGGATAACGTGGCGTCACCCCCCAATAAAGTTGACTAAGAAAAATTCAATACGCAAATTTCCACTTCATAAAAAATAAAAACATTACTGGCTAGTCAAACGTGTGAAAAAAATTTCGAAATCCTCAAAATTACTTGTTACTTATTATTTATTATTCCGTAATTATTCATTTACGAACGCACAATAATGAAATACAGAAATAAAATAAGATGATTGATTAATATTCAGTTAGTTATCGATCGATTCTGCTATATTGGTATTTGGGTTTTGCGTTTATCAAGAGCGATAGTAAGAATTAGGAACGAAAATAAAACAACAGAATTTTTGGAGAATCCCTGACCGACCGAGCCATAGAGCTACAAACATATAAATAACAGACCGTGTTCATGTGTAAAATATTTGTGTGGCAATATTCTACCTTCGTAATTTTTTTCCACGGTCGGATGTCACCCCCCATCGGTTGCTCTCGCCCCCTCACCTCCCCTAGCTACGCCACTGTACGTGCTGTTACACGCTAAATATAAGAAATAAAAACACGTTTATGAAATACCCATCGATATTTTCTATCTATCCGTAAAAAAAATTTAAATTGTATTTTTTTTCATCGTTTCTTTCAAAGTTAAGCTAGAACGTTATGAGTTTTATCTGACTAGAGTTTCAAAGTCAACCTAAACAAATTTGAGATAACGACTTTATTTTCAACAATAACTTTAAACCACCGTAGTTAAAGATAGCTACAAATGGCTAAGAGATCTATTTTTTTTTCACGTTTATCGTTTGTTATAATACATTAATTCAAGAAAAATTGTTGGAAAAAATAAACGAATAACGCAGTTGAAACTCGGGTTTAGCCGTGCTAACGCTTTATGGAAGCAAAGGCACATTTATTTTCAAAATAAAACCCAAGTAAACAATTTACCATATTTTGTTTGACTGTCCCAGACGTTTTGTAATAATACATTATTATAATATTGTTATCCATCGAATTCGCCGCACACAAAAGGTTAAGGGTTATGCTTGTGTATGTAGAAAAAATGTGACCAGATGGAGGGTTCACAAAATATAAAAGAACGCTTACTGCGCCAATATTAAGAAGTTCTTTCAAAGAGGAAAACTTGTTTCGCAAGAGAATATTCGATACAGATCGGGTGGCCCGTTTGAGAAAGATTTTTGTATAAAATAAAAAGTTTGGTCCGTTTTTTGTTTTTGGTATTTTATTATTGGTACTTGGCGTATCATCTGGAATCGTTTCAAACGTGTAGTTTAGTTTAAATGATTTAGAACGTTTAGGTTCATACATACTTTTTCTTTACCTTTCATCCGTTAATTGCTGTGTACAGATTTCCTTTCTTTCGTTGTAAAATTTTCTGTTTTGAACCAGCTCTCTACACTTTCATCTTCATATCGTCCTGGTGACCTTTTTACTTCTGGTCTCCAGTTCAGTCGGGTGTTTATTTTTCTTTCAACTTCACTTCTGTATTCCATTTTGGACCGGTCATTATTTTTGCAATTTCTGTAACCTGTATATTTTGTGTCTAACGATTATTTTGTGTTTTTGGCATTATTTTCTCACATTTATTTCACAGATATCCAGTAGCGTATTCAACACTCTTTCTTACAACGAGTTTTTGTAAATGGTTTCTAATAAAACCTTTAAAGAATCACGTAAGTAAAAAATAATGATTCGTTTTACAACATTGAAAACGTGTCCGTGTGCCTAAAGAAAGATAGGTCAATTTTTCCTAGCTTTTTGTAAAATCGATCATGTATTTTCAAACATCTTGATCCTTTTTTTTAACTAGTTATCAATTTCCTTAGCCTATCAGGTGCTTGTCAGTCGAAAAGTGTTACGTAAACTGATGATATCAGTTTTCTTTCAAATCGGTATACTTCTAAGAAATATCTGTTCGGTGATAAGTAGCTACCTACCAACTTAATGTTTTGTTTTGCAAACCAGTAATTTAATCGCTTTTAGCTCCATCATCCAATGAACTAATAATGGTTAATTAAAGTGAAATAACGATGGCGATGCAACGGTTTACTCTTCCATTGTTTGACGTCAATGTGTACTCTAGACGTTGCCCTAAGAGGAAGTCGATGCACCCGAACCTCTCCTCCCACCCGCCACACCCACCTCCTTAGGGGTGGCGGGATATCTAAAGAAAGATGAGAATGGGGGGTACGTAATAAGGGTAGGAGATAGTGTGAGTAGACAGAAGGTTCCGCTCATCCAGCAACAGTAAATATTAGCTCATCTGAGTTGTTGTCTGCATTGAGCAGTGTTCATAATAAAGCGAGCAACTAATTTGTATTTTGATTAACTTTACAACATTGTTCCAGTTATTTATTTTATATCGGATCAGTTTCATCTTGCTGCGGGCATCCATAAACTAGCGAATTTGTGCTAGGATCTGGGTCAGGATTCAGGAGTGAAAGCTTGAAAAATAATCGATTCTATTGAATATTTAGCAATTTTTAAACAGTATTTTGAGTAATAATTTTCATTGCTAGCAGCGTAGATTTGATTATTTAATAGATGAAATAAATAATTATTATTTACTTCTATATGCATGATTACCCTTTTACCCGTAATTATTATCAGGTTTACGAAGAGAAATATTAAGATTCTTGGAAACGTAACAGGAATTTCGTTTATATTAAAATGTATAAATAAAAAGCATTTCGTTTGAATGATCCCCTTTAGTGATGCCTAGACATCGGATTTTATGCATTTGCATATTTGCATATGCAAATGCATATATCTCTGAAATTACGGCGTTATTGCATATTTTAGCCTTTTTCCCCAACCGTGCTTACTTCGTGATGCTGCGCCATACATGGTGAAAGCTGGCCAAGCCCTGCAAACATTTTTCCAAATTTACGGCACATTACCTGATTAGCTCATCGGTTTCATCGCCTTGCAGAAGAGATAAGGCAAAAGTATGGGAATGTTGACAAATTGATTTCCTCTACAAAAACTTGTTTTTAAAAGCACCGTCGCGTGTACAGTCTTACAAAGAAGAGCAATTGCCAAATCTAGCATTGCCGCCAGAACCTACAATAACTTGATGGGTACTTGACTAAAGACGATGTTATTCTACGCTGAAAATTTTAAGGCTGTAAAACAAGTAGTTGGTCGATTTGACAGTTCTGAGGCCATTGCAATTCAGTCAAGCAAGCTAGTATTTGAAGACGCATCCATTCAACAGAATATTGCCCATTTCAACACGTTTCCACAAGTTACCAGATGCCATAGAAAAAATTGGAAACAAAAAACCTTCCTCTATTTAAATCAATAGAAATACTGGAAACAATGACCGAACTCGCCATCTTACTCCAATATCAGAAAATATTCGTAAAATGTTAGACGCTATTTTAAATTATTATTTTAAGAACCCGAGTCTTGAAGACATGCAGAACATAATGCATACATCAACGGCACAGGTCATAAATAGGTATCTCCAAAATGGCGCCAAATTTTAAATTTTGTCCAATGACGTCAGTTGACGTAGAGAGGTCGTTTTTGGCGTACAAATTGATGTACTGGGCGACAAAGGTCACAAAGTTGCACTCGAAAATTTGGAAAAATACTTTATTTACCTGTTGTCACCAAAACTATGCATAATTTTAAGAATATTTCGCTGTTTTTGTGCCGTCTTTAATTAAAATATATGAAAATAAAAATGGTTTTTTGATTTTTTTTTTGTGCGTATATTGGGCATTTTGCGGCTTTTTAGTGCATATTTCGGCCTTTTTTAGTGCATATTTGCATGCATATTTTGGCACTTTGTTATTGCATATAATCCGATGTCTAGTGATGCCAGAGGTTGTTAGAAATCCATTGTACGAGGATCCGAAGGTAAGGTCTATTTTAGAGTACACATTGCGGCGATCAAAAAGGATCTCCAATTAATTTTCAATTATTTTTTATTAATACTGACATCCTAACTTAAATTGCAGCATATTAATTTTATAGTTATTTTTAATAGCTAAAATAATTTTCAAATTTTATTTTTCATTGCTCGCTAAAACGCCCGCTATGTGATAAGGAACGTTGTAACGTCACATCAACAGGGCCAGCTCGGTACTAAACTGAGACAGGCTCATAATAATAGTCGTTCTCTTTCCTCTTATACATATGAGGGCGAGATATACGAATTTAGCAGTGTTAGAAATATACAACACCACGCTTTGTATTTGCATCTAAAAGCTTTCCACACTCTTTTAAATTATTGTAATACAGGTATTTCAAAATAATTTTTTTATGTTTGCGAAAGATTTGTCAGAGTTGGTGATTTTTTTTATTAATTATTTTTATGTGAAATGAAAAAAAATAATGGAAAGTAACCTTTGAAATAGGTCTTTTTCATGTTTTTTTTTTTTTTTTTTATTTCATTTAAAGTCGTTTTTTTATAATTAACAAGAAAAAACAATTGGTAAATGACAAAACAATCGTAAAATATTCCTTTGTCTTTGAAATCAGATATTTAATATTTTTAATTGCATATGTCCATTTGTTATATTAATATCTGAAAAAGTCTTTCATCTGCTTTCAAAACCAGTTTTTCATTTTAGTGTACATTCAAAAACTGCGAATCTGTTATATTCACAAATTTCTGATAACAAAACATAAAATTTTGCATACAGTACCAGAATTTAAAACCTGCAGTCTCGCGGCGTGACACTAGAAACCGCCGATGCAGTGATGCCAATCAGGCGGGCGTTTTGACAGGGCTGTTTTATTCATTTTTCAATGACGATTTATTAATTCTTATTATTTATTCGTTCTTATATTTAGTATTTATACGTAATAAAATATGTATTCAGAATTGGCGTTTGTTGACCTACATGAACATAATTTTTTTAAGCCATAATATTTTTCACTGGAGTTTCTTATTATTAAGTATATTCTATAAAATCTCTACGAGAAAGTTGAAAGACAAGGAAAATACCGCACATAAGAAATATTTCAAATACACTAGTCCCAGCAAGAGATCGTACGTGACGTCATCGTTCTAGATCTTCTGACTTTTACGTTTTCAAACAAGACTCGTTAAAAGATATAGGACGTACGTCGATGCCTAACTAACTGGGACTAGTTTATCTTTGGTCTGTAAACAAAGAAAAGAGACTTTTTTCTTTCATTCACTTCACGGAGATGAAAGTGGGGGCTTAAAAAAAGATAAATTGAAATACCTAATTAAATTACCACTATAGCTAAATGTGTCATTACAATAGGTTACAACAGAATCAAGTTACAAATTTTCTTGTTATTCATAATTAAACCAAGATACAAACCCAATAGTCGTTGAAAATGTAATTAATTTTTTTAGGGTAAGGATTAAAATGTTTTTGGGGTTTGGAAGTACGTCTTATCTCTTCTTATGTACACTAAAAGCTAAACAGTTTTTAAAGCATGTAATGTAATCCCCGCTTTCAAAGATATCCTATCCCAAAGTCTGGGTATTAGAAAATTAAATTTTCTTATCTTCAATCCCCTATCTTTAGGGCTGTTTTTTTAAACGTGGTTAAACGCAAACCAGTTCCACGATCTCTACCGTAAAACAGATAATTTTTCATGTCTCATTAAAACTATTTGATGGTTAGTTTTAGCATCATGTAATTAATTCAATTTTTTTCTATTCGGAATTTATGCACCTACGTGTATTTTTAGCTAGCAACGTAGCATCCTCGTAGAGAATCATTTAATCATATGCAAGGTATTAAGAAATGTGCCTGATTTCATTTTATCAGTGATTCCTGAGGTTATTTGAAGTAAAAAACGCATATGGTATTATAATATTGGACCGCTAAGTTGGGTTATGTTAAATTGGGCGGTTACTCGCAGAGTTACAAGTGATGTCACGTGAAAGATATTTTGTTTGTTTTGAAAAAAAATTGTTAAAAAAATAACAGATATGTTCCCGGAAGCCAAAATTGTATTACCAATTTTTACTCTAAATAATGTCAGGAAACAGTAGTTAAAGAAAATCAGTAGATTCTTCTAACACTCTGTACAGAAGTATATAAAGAAGAGTGTCTGTTAGTTTCTTTTTCAATTAATTAAATTATTTAATTACTTTTTTAATTAATAAAAGTACTTAATAACTTTTGAAGTTAATTCAATTATTTAATTACTTGTTTAATTAATTAAATTATTTACTCATTTTTTTAATTAATTAATTACTTTTTTTAATAATTTTGATTCAAATCTAGTTTTATTCCTACACTAAGAAATTTGGCACACTTGACCTTGAAAACAAGAGGAAGGTCACTATTTTTTATTAGAATTTTAAAAACTATCTTCATCCCATTTTCCCATCCCTTAAGGCAGAATAAAGCACGGGCAACGCTGGATGCTTCAGCTTGTTGTCTATAAAGAGAAAAATACGGTTTTATGTTCTAATATTTTATTTTTTCAACATTTTTCAGGAAAATATAAACTTATTCATGGAATACGAAATTAATACATACAAGAATGTTAATCACAGACGAAGCCGAGTAGTAAAACTACTTGAAAATAAAAGTAATTTCAGTCCAAGGCGTATCTCACATTGCGTTAAACTCTAAGCTTCAAACCACGAGATAAGTTACGCAAGTTTATCTTATTGGCTGCGTCAAGTTCAAACCAACTGAGACAGAAATTTGCACGGAGTTTTGCCAATTTATTTTAGATACATACGAAAATTATTAGAAGATTTAAATCTTATTAGAAAATCCCGATATCAAGCAAACCATGAGAATTTCCTATTGAAGCTTAAAATATTGCAATTTTTAAAAAGTATATTTCTAATACATACAAAATCTTAAAGGTAATTTTATCTAATTTTAAGAACGGGATTTTTTTACGATATCTTTAAAAATAAAAAAAAATATATAGAACATTTAAAATGCCTTGGAAAAATTCCGAAATTCATGGAGAAATTCTTATTAAAAGATGTGTATATGTTAAGCCTCGATTACATAGAGCGAGTTTACAAGCTACTAGCCGGTAAGTTTAAAAGCGGGTGAATCGGCAAGTGAGATTGTCATGATGAAACACAAAACTGTCTATTCGTTCAGTAGCGAGAGTAGCAGCTAAAATAACGACTCCCGCGCGAACCAATTCGATCGAAATTTTGTAAAAAAAACTTGAGCTCGCAGCTAGCACCACACGCTAGCCAATAACGGCTCCCGCTCGAACTAATTCTGATAGACGAAATCAGCTGTTTTTCGTAGATTGTCCACAATCCGCTATATAGCAGGTAATACGATGACACTGGCCAAGTTTACTAACGGATAGTGAATTTCCCAGATAGTAGCTTGTAAACTCGCTCAATGTCATCGAGGCTTTACTGTAAAAGCCCGTTAATTGGTAAATCTTAGGTTTCACTAGTAAATCTTAAGATTTATCAACTCATTAAAAGTTCTTAAAAAATCTTAGAATTTACTGGAAAATCTTAAGATTGACCGTAGTACGGACTTTTACAATATTATATACAACAGATAAACTACCCTCTTTGGCTGGAAAAGCAATGTCTTAAAACTATATTTGTCAGTTTCTAATTAGTTAGGTTTTCATATCAATTAAATAAAATATTCATGACGTGGCTGAGAAGTTCAACATTTTGAAAGCAATATAAGATGAATTATGCGTCAAGGTGTAATGATTACGGGGATACATTTTCTTAATCAAATCCTTTTTCCATATCTATATGAAAAAAATTATGTATAATTGTCGAACGTCTAAGATTGTGATTTTTTTTTAAGTGGCTGTGAAGGGTAACAAGGGTAACATTTGAATATTATCCTTGACAAGATTTTTTTTAATGAAGAATTGATGTTTTACAACCTCCCCATCCCATAATACCGTATGTAGCAATTGATTAAAAAGGGTGCAGTAGCAAATTTAACAAAATCTGCAGAGCCTTTGAGAATTGATATGGGCCTCCCAGCGCATTATATTACAACTCAATACAATGGATCATTTCATGTTAATACTGTCCGGTTTTAGGACTCCATTCCACGACTGACAAGTATATAAGAGAGCGATTATATACAAACATTGAAAAACAAGTCATATCACAATAGTAACCGTAATCACATCCCATTTACTGTCTTATGTAAATTGTATATTTGAAGCAGAAAAATGGGGGGCAATTTCAAGTCCTCTCGATAGAATAACGTAGGTATATTTTATTGTGCATTTTTCTTCGAATAGCGCTACTGGCCGCTTACTGGGGGGTAATTTTATTTATATTACAACATATGTTTATTATGATGTCTTCATGTTCTCAAATAGATATTTAATATATATATATTTATGTAGGTTGTTTATAAGGGGTTAGTCTATTCTTTTATTTAACATTTCCAATACAACTTCAAGCTCAGGATAGATACGAAAATAAATCTCATTGCTCATAACCAGAAACTGAAAAGCCTTCGAAGCACCGTCTATTAGTGGGTGGAAATTAGAAATTCAAGGGAGGAATGGGAAACTGAAGGGTGAAGGATTTTCTTTGCGCGAATCCAACGTGGGATCGGAAATACATCACTTACAGATTCAATCAATATTATAAAAATATGCGAAGCTGTATTTGGTACGGGGGAGTTATAATAACCATACTACGGTGACCGGACAACTCAGAATGAAATCAATTCAAAACGTCAGTAAAAGTAATGAAAAAATAAATAATAAAAAAACTGGTTAAAGATGTTACGGGTTATTTTTCAATTATTTTTTTTAATAGCTTTTAATGACTTTTCAAATAGGTGTTGAGTTGAATTGATTCTGAGTTGGCATGGAACCCATCTATCTATATATAATATGTTCTACGTTTTCTCTTCAAACGTTGTAGACGATTCGCAGTCCTCTTATTCTGAAGAATGTAGAAGATGTCGCAAAGTCACTGAAACACGTCAATACTCGTAATACGTGAACATCATCTTTACACATAACATGAACTTAAAAAGCCCTGGACAGAGCATTTGTGCGATTTTGTATGAATTACATTGAAGCCAAATTCAGAGTGAGAAGAAATTGCCTGGCAGCCATCTTATATGACAAAATTTTATAATAATTTGTAAGCAAAGTGGTATAAAATGAAATATGTTAATTTTATTTTTATAGTTTAAACGCTAATATAACTTGTTGCTTCTTATTAATTTATTAGTATTATTTGACTTCTTGTTCATTTTTTGGGGTATTTGATGACACGGATAATGGGAAATGTCTTTAAAAATATACGGTAGGTAGGTACAGACATTTTTCATACATCTTTCTCCCCACCTCGCGGCTTCAAATTAATTGTTCTCGAATAGCTTTGTCCAGAGCCTTTTAGGTTCCTACGTCAGAGTAGGTAGTTCCCAAGCTGAAAAGCTTGACTGTTGGACGATACAGCCTCTGTTGATCTCTACAGGTCTATAGCTCACTTCTTTTTAACAAAAAAAACTCCCGACGCACCATTATAAACATACCCAGGCATGCTTTAAAAAATCAACATGTCTCAATCATTTATCTTCTGTCTACAATTGTTTTAAAAAAGTAGGTCAGATCAGAGCATTCAACCAAAATAAAAGCATTAACTATACAAATAGCCTTTTGTTTTTGCCTTTCATATTACGAAAAAGGGTTCCGAAAATTCTACAATTCATTATACATAAGTGACGGCCGTCAGGCAATTTTTTAAACCCACATAACCGACCTCAGAGGAAAAATATGTTGGCTCGACTTAGACAAAAAGGTTTTGCCTGCAAAAAGTCAAAGTTCAAGATATCGGCAACCTTGGCACATGGAAAGTTAACCCGGGCATTTAAAGAAATGCTTTTACTGAACGAATTATCTTAATCTTTATAGCAAATACACGCGATTTAAAAAAATATAAACTTTTTTTTTTTTTTGTAAATTGTAAAAACCTAAAAACATACATAAACTTTTTTTACTTATTTTGGGAACATTAACCGTCTTAATAATATATAATATAACATATAACAAGTAGATAAAAGAAAGACCAATTAATAATGTTCACAGATAGATTTTTAGAAATTATTTGCATATGCATTATTCGCATGTAAAACAAATATCTAAGTAGCGAATATACAGAATAATACAAATGGAAGTAAAACAAACATAACATATAGAAAAAGAGGACTCTTTGGCTCACAATATGGTACAAGATAAGTACTGGCAACGCTGTAATCGACTTAAATTATAAATAAACGATTTTTTTTATTTGGAATCGAACAGTATTAATAGGGTAACGTCTGCGTGGTTGAATTTCAGAACCCGGCTTCGAATGCAGGTCTGCCACCGCGCCCTACGAACCGCGCCACATAAATATCTGTGTACGTGAAATTCTTGAATTCGTCACAAGATGTCGCCACTTTCGTCAGCAGGTCGGATGGGAACGTGATCCCCCTAGGTATAACTGCTAAGAATTTGTGAATATGTAGCATCTCTCCGGATATGGAAAGATTGATGGGAATACATAATTGTATCAAGCGGCTATATATTACATTATATGACTGTCTGTCGGTTACTTTGTCCCGGTGACTAGCCACACTGGATGACACCTGCGGAGCGGGTTTTTAACTGCTAGTATTTAATTATTTGTCGAAACATGTTTAAGATTTGCTTACAAGACCGTGTCGATTTGTGTAATCATTGACAGGGGAACCAAATTCTACAATACACCATTTTATTTTTATCGTGATACTCATAGGCAATTGTTTTTCAATAAGTATGAAAACAATATGCTTAAATTAATGTCTTAACACTGGTCTGCCTAGTAAGGCGTGTTTTGCAATACCTTCAATAATTATTAACGAATTACTTACCAATCGTATTATTGATTTTTCTTATTTTGTACGTGTGTAAAATTATTATTGTAATATTAAAATTAAAATCGTTTTTATTTCTCGCAATTATTATAAAGATAAAAAAAAAACTCATTTACATGCTTACAAATGTATCTTCAGCAAATCTCTATGGAGCTTCACGATACTACGACATTGCTTTTCCCATCAAATGGTTAGCATGATGTCACACTGCGAAACACATTACTATATTCAAGGGGTTTTATGTCTTCCACTGAAACCATCCTCCGTGTTATTGAGTAATGCACCCTCTTTGGCAGTCAGGGAGAAAGGATGGAACGAGATATACGACACTAATTTTAAACCACTCCGCGTCAAAGTAAAGCATGGAACATCAACATAGGCACTGATTTACTAAGGATTTATTAGGTTGCCCTATGATATAGAATGAATCACACTTTTTTTATTGAGACGTCTGCGCACTATTCGCTTTGGTCTTTAAGGCAGTATTCTAGTACAGAAAAAAAAAAACGATTTTTTTTCTTCATATTTCCAAAATGTAGATAAATATTCAAAAATATCTTCTTATAAAGATTTTTCGAAATTCGCATTATTTTAAAAGTTATAACCATTTTAATATCGCGGTTTAGACGGAATCTAACCAGAATCTGAATAGAACAAAATTTGAAACGCATTTTTCTCAAAATCACTTTTTTCGAGACGATACCTCAAGTTCTACCAAAACCAATTTGCTTGAAATTTGGTGTGAGCCTTCTCTGTACATTGGCGGGAACTAAAACTATAACAAAATTTCAATTTATAATATTTTTAAAAAATTTGAAAAGTAAAAAAAAATGGTAAAAATATGTCTTTTTATTTCAGACAGCCGCCATTTTGCGAAAAATATTTTTTTTTTACTTTTTCTTAATTTGGGTTAAGAATTAATTTGTTTTTTTTTTAGATTACTAGGAGGGTTGCAATCGTGTCAACCAGGGGGTGCCATTTTTTTAGACCCCCCACTTAAACACCCTGTAACTTTTTGAATTTTGAATTTTTTTAGTTTGATTTTTTTATGTATTCTTTAATGTTTAATCAATATTTAGTAAAATAATAGCTTGTAAAAATTTTATAATTTTTTTTATTCACCTGAAAAAATACCTACAATTCTTGCTTCTAGAATAGAAAACCCTCTTAAAATATTTGTTGATATCTATTTTTTTTTCCTTCGGTCAAATTAGAACTAAAATTTATAAAACATGTCAAAACTTTGCAATGTTATTATTTCATTTTAGCAAAGTAATCTAATTATCAGGGTATGGCGTCACCGTGTTGAGTTATTCAATACTTAACGGTTGGCATAATAGTTACTAATAAAATTGTATTATGAAAATTGACGCGCTCTAATTCAATTTGGTTCAGTGTAGTTACAAACAATAGTTATGTAATTTGAATTTTATGCTAAATTAACTATTTGATGTTCGCTCATAAACCTTAATACTAGCTGGTATTGCTTGCTATATTGCACGGAAGTGCCGGCATACCTATATCGTTTGACTATATTTGCAAATAATACCTAAGTTTGAAAGAATTTTCCGCCCAATAAAAGTACAATTTGAACATTCTTGGGGCAAACTACCCCTTTCGCATGTGTGAATATAGTTCCATTGACTTTCAAAGGGCTGTACCTTTTTACCTTTTGCGATAAAATAACTCACGTATTTCCACGATTCAATAAATGGAAATACAAAACATCTGCATTGATAGATTTTCCTAACTTAAATGGCGATGGGGATCATTTTTCTCAGATGCTTTTCTTCGTATTTCTGTTTGAACAGCTTTATTACTAGCAACGGGAACTAGAGCCTTGACAGACCAGCAAATTCGTTTGAACTAAACCCATATGTTTCGGGTTCAGATGCTGGCCAAGTGAAGCGCAAAAATAGTTTTTTCACCACGTTTTAACTCATTGGTCACAGAATTAATGAGCTAAAAAATCGGCCTTTACCACTGAATTAATCTTGTACCAAAAATTAATCTTGAAAATCTGCATTGATGTATTAAATCTATTATAACTTTTGAACTACATATTCAAATTAATTAATTTTTTTAAATTTGTTTACATATTAGATTAAGGTAAAGAAAAACACACAAATAAAAAATTTAAAAATAATAAAATATGTGTTAATAAGGATACAAATATAACCATCTCTTTTTTCGTGAGTTTTTTTTTCACATTTTTATTCTTAAACTTACAAAAAATAGATAATTTTCTTTAACCGAACATTAATAATTTTTGTTTTTTACATTGAAGTTTACTAATAACTAATAAAATAATTTTGTGTAATAGTCCTCAAAGCAATCAGGGACGTACAGGGTCACTGCCAAAAGCCTAGAACCACTCGCAATTTTGAAGAAATTAATTAAGATGGAGAGGTGAGGGTTGAGGGAGGGACAGAGGGTGTGATTGCAAAGAAGACGTAACAACTATAGGGGATAGCAGGGGGTAAATTTGTAAAATTCATGCTTCTTCCACGGACAGCTGTGACAAGTGTGTTTATTTCATATAGCGACAGGGATGGAAGGGGGGGGAGGAAGACGAATACGGGAGCGAAGGAGGGGGGGGTTTGCGGTAGGGGGGCGAGGGAGGCGGGAAGGCGGGAAGGCGGACAAGTGGAAGGGGAACGCGTGAGGGGAAAAGGGGAACGTGGGGGGGGGGGGGTTTGCCGTACGATGTGGACGCGGGGGGGGGAGAGGCGGGGAAGGTAGATGGGTGACGTGGGAAGGAAAGGGTGCGTGGGAGGGGAATGGTGGTGGGAAAGATGACACGATAGGAAAGGGCACATAGGAGAGGGCACGCAGGGAAGGAAGATGACGGAGGGGAAGGGAAAAATGGAGGGGCAGAGGAAGGAAGGAAGAAAATCCGTGCTTCTCACATTGGCAACTGTATGTGAACTGCCCACGGGTCGGATAACCTTCCTATTCACTCGTGTACGCACTTCAATAATTCAATAAATAGAATAAAAACACAACTACCCGAAATTCGCACATTTTTCAAAGAACTTGCTCGTCACATATTATAAATGTTTCATTCAAATTTCATAATGCCAGAGGTCACTATTAAATACATTAACCTTTGCGGGCGTGCGCACAACAAATAACAAAAGTTTCATTCCAATCGGATGAACGGTATTCCTACGCCGTTACGAGACAAACGAAGAAATATTCACTTTTATATAGAAAGATGATCTTTGTCTGAAAAACCACCATAATAAGCTCCATCAAATACATGGTTTCTTACCTACACGTGTACAAACTGATAAAATGTAAACCGTGGATTATCCGTAAATCACTAAGTAAATAGTTAGACTAAAATGGAACAAAACTAATGATAAACTTACGTTCTTCATATTTGATTCCTTTCCCCGTGATATTCATAATTTGACATGACGAATAGAGGCTTCGTTTACATTCTTGAATTTCATTTCTCAACCTCTCAACAATGTGTTCATCATTACCAACTTGTATGAAATTCAATTAATCACAAGTAAATTTATGTACGAACTTGTGAAATGTATGTCTTAGATTCTCAACCTTTTTTTGCCCACCGCCCCCTTTGAGAATATTTTTTTCTAGCGCCCCCCAACTGCTTTTACATACCATCTGTCGTTGTGAATCTGAAACAGCTATTGTCACGATTATACTTACCACAACGTGGGAAGGTCCTCTGGATCTCCCAAAAGTCAATTTTTTTTTAACATACTATCTGTCGTGAATCTGAAACAGATATTGCCACGATTATATTTAAACGTGCAATAGCTGTTTCATATAGCAAGTTAACACAATAATTATTAACTTCACTTGTATTTATATATGAGACATTTCACGTGAAATCTGAATTTTTAACTTTTTTAATTCCAATCAAAAAATAAAAAAAAATCGTTTTATCCAATTTAATGTAGATCTGAATGTAATAGAATCTTTCAGTTCAATTTTCATCCACTTACCGAACCATCGAAATACGTAAATTATCGCACACGTGATAAAACTGATTACAATACACACAATAACAAAAATTAACCAATATTAAAGTTTACTTTGCTTTATTAGTACGTGATTAGAGTGTTTTTTATATCTTTTTAGACCATATTTTTTACCTGCCAACGCCCCCTGGCCCATCTCAACGTCCCCCAGTTTTCTCTGGGTCTTCTACCGCCCCCCTGAAGGTCTCAAACGCCCAAAAGGTGGCGTTATCGCCCACATTGAGAAACACTGTGTTGGATGAACGAACTCGAGGTTTGTTTGTAATTTATCGGATTGTGCTGTGAAATACCTAACCATCGCTCGTATGTAACTGTTTTACGTGCATTCATACATTCAGAAGCGAAAGCGGCAATATTTCCTTGTGAAAGGGTAGAGGAAGATCGGTAAATACTTTTGGACATTCAAATATAGTCATTAAACAAAGCTGAAGCCTTTTACAACAACGTTTTGATTATGAGTGGTGTCCCCTCGGTGCGATTCTCTGATCATTTTCAAAACTGGAACTAGGTGCAAATAAAAAATAAATGATTAGCAAATGTGTTATCCCTGACGTCTTTTTTCAACTATTTTCCCACGTTTGGTTTGAACTTACGACATCTGGGCCCAGGACGTTAAACGATGGTAGTATATTTAAGTTACGGTCACACGCAGCGTTAAAAGAGCAAGCACTTATCTGTTGAACCGCGAGCGCTTATGTGTTGTACCGACACACTACGTGCCTATTCAGAAGGGGCGAGTTCGTGCGAATCGCTATGCGCGTTGGCGCAGAGGTATTACGTCCAGAAACATCGCGCGTGTTTAAAATACGCGCGTAGTACCAAGGGCAATGGCAACGTTCCACGCTCCTTCTGGAAGCAAACGTATGCGCGTTTACGCGCGTAACGATTCACCCCTTTTGACAAGGTCTACGCTATAAAAGATTTCTTTCTACGGTTGTCAGTTAAATTAGAGAGCTGCCGCGAAATGCCATTATTTGTACTGGATCTGTCAATTTGACGGCTGTCATCCGCACGTTTACGCAGCTCTGTATGAGGTGTGACAGGTCTGTATGAGATTGTATGGAGAGCGATATTGTGCGTGCGATGAGTGACACCTAAATTAGTCCGTTGGCAAAATATTCAATTGAATTTTTAATTAATAACCAAAGGACTAACCCATCACCGTGGTTTCAACAATTCCCTCATTATTCCAAAAAAGAAATTTCCTCAATTATTCGAAGGAGAATTGGACATTCACACATTTCTGAAAGTCATTTTACTCCCCAGAATGCGATTTCTGTGGTGTATAAGCGGGAACATTAGATCACATATTTTTTATTGTTCCTCTCTAAACAAATCCTCTCTTCTAATAAGTCAACATCTCATCTCTTAAAATTTTGAACTCGACTCAAATCTTCCATTTTATTTTGAAATTTGCCCATTAAAATAAAAATTAATACATTATTTCACCTTCCCTCTCTCCATCATTTGAAATGACGACCTAAAACACCCTTGAAAGTTAAAAGCCAGACACATTTGAAAATAATAAATAAAAATATCGTCGAGGCGTTCAATATTTACAAGAAGTTTTTTTAAATGACTATTTACGACTATGCGTCAATGAAATATTAGCACGTGTTTTAATGCATTAACTAGATGTTAAAAATAACGTATAATTTACTAGACCGTTTAACGAGTTTAAAATACTTTAAAATGGTTTCGTAGATAATCTTTAATGTTGGCACAGTCTCACGCAATTTCTCACTAATAACATAAATATTCATTACTAAGCCTTGGCAAGCATTATGCAAGAATGTGTATGGCCCCTGAATTGCGCTTACTTTACCTAAATATTACCCATTCGTACAAGGTCACCATTTGATAATCAAAGAAATATTCAATTGGCAACGGAAATCTCTAAAAATTGGTAAACGTACACAATTTTTTGAATAGTTGTTAAATACTACCAATTTTGTTCATTTTCACGATCTCCGTGGATGAATCTCCGGATTAAGAGAAGTTGAGGGTCCGAGGCCCGGCGTATCCAAATAATTTAGTTTTAATTTATGTGTGTGATTTGACATATTGTTTTATTAAACAATGTGATGTTTCTTACAAGTAGTATATTTGCAATTTTTTAATCAGAACAACTCTCATCTTATAACTTTTGAAAGTTATTCCCATCAATGCAATATATCATTGAAGAAGAAGAAGATAACACTAATAACCTAAACGAACATATGAAAGAGAACAATGCACAGAAAAATAAAAAGAAATTAGACGAAAATACTAATTATTGTTAATTCTGAAATTTTAAATAAGAGATTGACAAAAATGACGTTTAAGGTCCCAGTAATCGAATGGGTAAAGGCTTTTGTTCCGGTAAGACGAGAGGTTCTGGGTTTCATATTTTCGTTTTGATTATAAGTGTTATCTTTTTCTTCTTCTAATGATATAATATATTTGCCGCTCGTACATATAGTAGTAGATGATACTCTAATTATTAGAAATGTTGCTTGTCCCAATAGCCATGTTTAGTGACCAGATCTGAATAACCAGGTACATCCAAGACTTCTTCCTCACATCCTTTCCCTCCGTATTTCTCTAGCAGATCTTTATAACAATCCACAAATAATATATTGTAAAATAAAAAAAGACTAAAGTACGTCACATGTACTTCCCCTCACAAAATCTTTACCTTAAAAACACGATTTTCACTTTACTCTATGGACCACCGAGTATAGAAGGTGACCAACTTCGTAAGGTAGTTGTTTCCCAACAAGAATTACCTACCGGAGTCTACTTAACGTTATAATAAAAACCACACAATAGAGTTCAAAATGGGTAGTTTATATTATATTTTATCTCGTGACAACTATAATCTCTCATAAGCTTTTTGCGACACTATAAAAGTAACTACTAACCACACTGCCTTGAAAATATCCCCGGAGTCCCAGGGTAGCAGAAGTGTGATAGGAACAATCATCCCTTACCCCAGCCATGACTACGCTTTATGTATCGCTAGTTTTTATCACCCCAACACACCCTCTCTTTTTGAAAGTCACTTTCAACGACGGCATTATACGGAATGTTTTACGCATAGTACTCGATGTGAGAGACTGTTCGCATCTTTTTCGAATAATTTTAAATTATTTATTTTACTTTTAGCCGAACATTTTAGAATTTTTGGAAAATATACGGCTTTTACTGGAAACTCGTTTATGTGTGGTTTTATTATACAAAGCAGATGGCTAGGTACTAAAATTTACATAGAAAGATTGAGTTTATAAATAGAAAGGTGAGAGTTTTTGATCAGCACCTCCTTGTCTGAAATATTTGACTGATAAAATATAAATTTACTCAAATAAAAATTGACTCATAAAATCGATCGAATCAAATCAAATAATATTAATACGTCTGAGTCTGCGTGGTTGAATTTCAGAACCCAGTTTCCAGTGCATGTTGACGCCACGCCGTACGCGTCGCGCCAGAAATAATATTTGTGTACGTGGAATTTCAAACAAAGCTACCGTTGTAATTCGGTTTTGAATTCAAGAATTCGTCACAAGATGTCACCACTTTCGTCAGCAGGTCGAATGGGAACATGTCCTCCCTAGGTATAAGTGCTACGAATTTGTCAATTATTTAGTATCTCTCCAGTCTCCAGATATGGAAAGATTGACGGTAATAAATAGTTGTTTCAAGCGGCTATACATGTATATTACATATGACATCATTACGTTTCTCGGTTATTTTGTACCGGTGACTATCACTCGATGACAGTGGATCCGAGGAACAGGCTATTTTTGAAAGCAGTTCCTATTGGATTTATAAAATGGTCATCAACACTAACTGAGCGAAGCCGAACCAAAAGCCGCCCACAGGCCTAGCAGTAAAAACCTGCGGAGCGGGTTAACTGCTAGAATAATAATTAATATTGTACGAATGTTGTATTAAATAACAGTATCGTACAGTCCGGCTTCTGTCTGATGATTGAAATATTATTATGTCATATTATATTGATTTAAAGAGCATTTTTTATATTTTGCTAACTTAATGGCCAATAGATCAAAAAGCTTTCAACGTCTGACGTTTTTCTCTTTCCTAAATACTTTTTTGTCATTTAGTTAAAACTAGGTAGCATTTAAAAAAAATTCTTCGTGATTTCTTTAAATTTCCATTCAGCCAGTCGAATTTAATTTGTCGACAAATTTACACGCGTTGTCAGGCAAACTATTATTTTCTCTCTCCAGGTTCCAAAACTCATTTAAAAAATATGGAACCTCATATGAAATCATGCATCACGACTCGTTAAAAATGAATTTGCGAGCTAAAAATAACTGTGTTGACTAAGAAATTCAGACGGAAAAACTAAGCACATTTCATGACAATGTTCCAAATTTTTTGGTGCTCCTGAAAACAAACAGAATTCTGCTCTGCGGATAAGATCAATTACCTTTTCGGTAACCTAGAAATATTTCAATCGGCTGTAGGTTAAGTGGATTATTTTGTTTGATTGGTTTTAAAAACATTGTTTAACAACTTACGTGATTAACATCGAACGGTATTAATAGTGTGGCGTTTGCGTGGTCGAATTTCAGAACCCAGCTTCGAGGGCATGTTGACGCCACGCCATACGCGCCGCGCCAGAAATAACATCTCTGTACGTGAAATTTTAAACAAAACTACCGTTGTAATTCGGTTTCGAATTCAAGAATTCGTCAAAAGATGTCGCCACTTCCGTCGGCAGGTCACATGGGGACGTGTTCCTCTAGATTTAAGTATTACGAATTTGTGAATTTATAGTATCTCTTCGGATATGTAAAGATTGACGTTTATGTGCAGTTGTATCAAGCGGCTATATATTATATATGACGTCAATGCCTATCCCGGCTACTTTGTTTCGGTGACTAGTTATCACCGGATTTCAGTGGATCCGAGGAACAGACTAATTTTGGAACCAGTTGGATTTGGAACCAATCCTATTGGATTTATAAAATGGTCACCAACACTAACTGGGCGAAGCCGAACCAAAAGCCGCCCGCAGGGCCTAGCAGCAAAAACCTACGGAGCGGGTTTTTAACTGCTAGTCTAATAGTATTATTATGCTTATGTCTGTACAGTTTCGGACTGTTATAAACGCAAATGGCACCCTCTGTTATTTTCAAAAAGAACCGTAGAAGTTTTCAAACAGCATCCCCGTTGAGAAAATGTCAAAAAGATAATTTGCAAGCGGATTTTTACCTGCTGGTTAATAAATGACATTAGTGTAGACATCTTTACACAAATCAATGTTTGTTTGTTAATGTCCGTCCATCAAACATTTCGATTTAATGTTCTGTTACGGTTGTGTCAATAAATCCCTTTCTTCTTTCTTATGACTTAGAAATCTATTTCCTATCCACCAATGTTTCCATATGCTTTGGACAATGACATGTGAATTTGATATTAAAAGAGCGCCCTTGCGGCGATGGCACAAGAAGTGGTAACAAATTTGCGAAATACGTTAATATTTGTCAGGTATTGTATTATTGACTGTTCCCAAGGCATCGCGTCTTGTACCTTGTTGTTGAATGTTTTTGATACACTGGGTGGCAACAAACAAAGCACACATAAATTATTTTTGTGCTATAAAAAATAAAATAATTTTCCAATTCATTGACTATAGTATCTAGGGCAAGGGTAGACAATATATTAAGTCAAAATATGTCAGGAATCAAAATAAAATTATTTGGAAAAATTGGTGATCTCAGTACCGAATTTATCAGAAAACCTCTTTAGATTAGGAAAGGAAATATTTAAACCCTTTGATAATATGTAAACCCACAATGCTTTCTGCAAAGAAAATATTTTACCGAAAGGAAATAAGTCGATAAATCTAGATTTAAAACAGAGCTATAATATCAAGCTATCGTAATACTTAAATTGTAAGATTTCTTATCCCTGTAAAAAAGGAAAATAAAAATAAATAGAATATAATCGATTTTCTCAAAATTACAAATTAATATTGTACCTGAAAGGCGTATTCATTAGTCAGTTTAAAGTATTACACAGGTGCAATATATTATGTCCCGATATTTTTAAATTTTTCCTACCATATCAATTGCAAATTTTAATAACTTTACTTAATTCTTGTATTTTCTTCAGGTTTAATATCGTCTGGTATTTCGCCAAATATATTCATATTTTTTACGGTTCCATGCCAACTGAGAATAAAGTCAACTCAACACCTCCTTTAAAAGTCATTAAAAGCTATGAAAAAAATAATTTTAAATTAGCCGATAACCCTAACCTTACATAACCTATTTAAACATTTTTTTATATATATTTTTGACGTGGTAACGTCATTGTCACCTTGTCACGTTCCGCCTGAGCCGGGCCTACAAGCGAGGGCGCGGAACAAGCGTTCGGCCTAAGCGTTTAGCGAGAGCGCGGAACTAGCGATTGAGAGGGCTAAGCGTTCGGCTTAAGCGTTCGGCTCGTGACGATATCGTGTAAAATTATCGTCCGTAAACCGACTTTACAGACAACCAAATTTTTTATCACTTTGACGGCCTCCGTGGTCCCGAGGCAAGACTCTCGACTCACAAACCGAAGGTCGCGGGTTCGAACCCGGCGTGCGCAAATAAATTTTATTTGATTAATTTGTGTTATTTCACAATTTATTCATTTAAAATAATATATAGTTTATTTGCGGCACGTTCCAGAGTGGAAGATACTATCAGTATCGCCCTGGTGTAAGACCACCATTCAGAATTGAAACGTTGCTTGAAATGGCTTTAGCCGTGTTTAGTGACCAGATCTGAATAGCCAAGTACTTCCCCACCTTCCTCTTCCCTATCTCCTTCCCCTCCCTACTACCTTCAGCCTCACAACATACCCCAATTGGGGATGCCATAGTCTCACTGGCTCCAGGCGGGAGCAGTTGGGACTCTTGTGCGGTATTTCATATAAAAAAAATAAAAAATAAAAATGACTTATCTGAGACGGTTCTGAGTTGGTTTCATTTCGAGTAGTCCGGTAACCATTTTTTACAAAAGCACAAAACTGAAAAAATTCAAATTTTCTAAAAGAAAATCAGAGCAAATTATTTTAATTTTACTCATGAAAGTCTGAGGATAAAAGATAAAAGGTAAAGAAATAGTCCCCAAAATTCATCCCTTAGTATCTCTCGATGAATATAACCGATAATATAGTCTCGGCGACGTTCCCGCAATCACGTAGTGTCGAAATGTGATAAAAATAGATACATCGAATGTCTTCCTTAATCTTTACTAAACGTTCGTACTCTGTCTATTGTAGCGATCCGTAAACACGTTGAATTCTTTTTATACAACACTCAAACCTTTCTGTGGGTTTTGATCCAGTTAGTTACCGTGAATTTCTGCTTTCGAGTTTCTCCTTTAATTTTATTTGACAGTTATTTCGAAATCGCTTATTACCAATTAGATACGGAATATTTCTTCATCATTTCCCATTCCTCTGGCAATTATATCACAGGCTCACTAACTTAATCATTATTGAGTTTGTGGCGTAATTATGAATGGTTAATTGAAAATGATAAGTTCATTATTTTTGAACAAATAAATTTACAATAAATTAAAGGTAATACGAACTTGTTTTTGTTCTGTCAATGGTATCCAAAATAGAAATTTCCCGAAATGAAATTCATTTTTATTATAGTAGGTACTTATTTATTATTTATGTTATCTGAATTTTGGTATAAAAGTTAATATTTTTATTTAACTTGAGTACGAAGACATTTGGAAAATACTGATAACAAATAATATAGATTTTAGAGGTTTGGTTTAGAGCAGAGGTTCCCAAACCTTTTTTTTCTCGTAGACCACTTTCAAAATTTTACCGGTCACGGTGGACCCTCTGCTGGTACATTTCTACCATATTCCCAAAACTCGACACGCGTTGTACTGAATATTGAATGGCGAGGTGTAGTCTGTCACAACGGAGCAGTACCGGATCTACGGCTTTTTCAAACGGGGGCAAAATGGACGTATTCACTTCACTTACAACTTGTGAACCCCCATTTCTATATCGCGCCTATATGGACCCCCGTCGGGTCTCCCGTTGATCCCTAGGGGTCCACCAAGACCACTTTGGGAATCACTGATTTAGAGGACATACATAAGCTTTTATTTGCATTAGCTCCACACGGGAGGCACTCAGGAAAAAAATCCCTCCGGACCTGTGTCATCTTTGGGGATGCTGTGTGAAGGGTATTTTTATGGAAAAGAAGGAGAAGAATGTCTGAGGAGGAAAAAGATGAGTGAGTGGGAATCTAGAGTACAATGTTTTTTTTATATGAATACCGCACAGGAGTCCCCAACTGCTCCCGTCCGGAGCTAGTGAGACTATGGCATCCCCAATTAGGATATGTTGTGAGACTGAAGGTAGTGGTGAGGGGAAAGAGATGGGAATTAGAAAGGAGGGAAGTACCTGGCTATCCAGTTGTGGTCCCAAACACGGCTAAAGCCATTTCAAGCGACGTTTCAATTCTGAATGGTGGTCTTACACCAGGGCGATACTGAGAGTATCTTGCACTCTTCAACGTGCCGCAAATATACTTTGTTATTTTTGTTTAATTAATTGTGAAATACCACAAATAATCAAATTAAATTTATTTGCGCACGCCAGGTTCGAACCCGCGACTTCCGGATTGTGAGTCGAAAGTCCGTCTAGGAGTGACGGACGTATGAATCCATCCTTCGCACTGCGATGCAAGGCGATGGGTGGAGAGAGAACGGCTGGAAACGTCCATATCCACCTTGACGAAGGTTGTGCTGAAATCTTCTTAAACTAAAAGCGATATACACAAAGTTACTGGATTCTATTTGCTAAAAAGTGTCCACAATTTTTTTACATTAAAAAATCAGGGTATGATCAAGATAAGCCGTAAACGCACAATTATTTGCCTACAACATTAAATATAAAACAAGTATTATCAATCGTAAAATCTGTTTGATTTTAAATTTATCTCTAATTTTAAGTCTACGTATCTACCAGGAGTTCACACAGCGAGAGAAGGTCGCAAGTCGCAAGTCGCCAGACACTTACTATCGTAAAGAAGATAAGTTACCCGCGGTAATTACGCGGGTTAAATTGCCGTGTTGATTAAGGCCCGCCCTTCGCAAAGAGCCGCTTGTCTCGCCGCGGCCGTATTAACGTGATTTACTATATAATTAATCGAATAACTATCTGCCTGAAGCCGGTGGCTGGTGCCCCCCTAAACTCGCCGTGTAAACTCGAAAGTACCTATATAGCCAATATCACAGAGATGTGTATCACCTAGATATAATAATATGTCATATGTATATTGCATGGCACATAGCGACGTAGCACATCAGCGCTGAAGACTAAGTGCCATCTTAATATTAAGCGCTGCGTGTTTAACGTTATTGCTTTATTGTTTAGTCAAGTTTAGAGGAAGCGTAGTTAGTATCTTGCGGGGATGTTTTACATGTTTATTATTTGTGTTTGTATTTATTTAGGAAACAATCTAAACAACAAATATTCGTAAGTTCAGACGGATTTAAACGTTGATGTGTGCAGTATCTGTATCTATGTAATACGTTACAAATGACAAAAAGAAAAATAAACATTTTAAAAAAGTAACTACAAAATATTATAATGAAAATTTTCACAAAAAAAAAAGTATTTTAAGTTATCAATTTAATGAGCTGCTTTTTATATGATTTCAAGTTACAGTTGAAAATGTCTACATCTCATAAGGCATTGTGAGTTTTACAGAAGCGTCATATAAAGAGTTCCTATTGCGCGTATCTTGATTTATCGTGTGGTATTCTAAATAAGTCGTTCCAATTGGTGTTGTGTTTGGGGCAACGAAATGCAATATTTTTTAACAGTTATATAAAATGAATCAACAAGACGGTTCACGATTTTTAATAAGAATAAAGTATCAGAGATTTTTCTGATTCTTTGTTTTTTATAACGTAGGCACATTCTTAAAGTTTTGTTTTACTTAGTTTTTGAAAATCAAATCAGGTAAGTGAAGTCCCCCATTCTCCATACGCTGAGTAAACCGATTTCTGGCGTTTGTCATGACTCTTACCGGCATATCAGGCGTTATCCTGGCAATTTCTTCCTGGATGTTGATCTTTAAATCTTGTAGGGTTCTTGGACGGTTCACATAAACAAGGGATTTCAAAGAACCCCATAGAAAAAAATCACAAGGAGACAAATTGGAAGAACGGGTCGGCCACTCCAAATCGCCCCTAATTGAGATGAGGCGCTCTGGGAACAAAACATGATCACAGAACATCCGTTCGAAAAGTAGGTCTCAACGGCAAACGCACGCTCCTCACTTACCCAACGCACGATGGCGACTAAACTGTGTCGGGACAAAACTTTATAGTTCCGCTTCTCGAACGAGATCACTAGCGCTCCGCTACGACATCAACCGACTGAATGGCGTGCATTTTAAAAAAGGGAAGTTATGCTGCCGAACCCTGTATTTATATAAAGCGGTAAGGTCAAACCGATGATCGCTAAAGCAATGCGATAGGTGTTTTATAAATTGGTTTCACAAATTTTACTGATATGTTTTACTAATTTGTTACCACGATTTGTAGGTATAAGTAATTATCATCAGTATTTAATACGTGAAGCAAAAACTTTGTACCTTTGCGCGGATGGAGGAGTACGAAATTTCGCACACGTATATTTTATATAGAGAAGGAGTGCAGAATGCTAATATTTTTTTAAATTATGCACAAAAAAATAACATTAAATCGATAAAAAAAACATTACAACTATGGTCGAATTTCGACCATTAGGCGACCACTAGTTAAAATTAAACGCCTTCATTTCAAATTTAAATGAACAGTATAAAGTTACAGTTTTTTTTAGATTATTCCATCCCTAGGATAAGTGGTGACACTGAGGGCATTGGGGAAGGAAAAGAGACGGGTAAGAGGAATGTGATAAAATACCTGGCTATTAAGATCTTAAGACGGCTTAAGGCGGTACACAACCCTAATAATTTTTGTTTGCTCAAAACTCACATTTTAATAATTTCCGGCGAATTTGTAACTATAATAACTTTTTTACTCCAACAGACCCCTGGAGATGTAAGTTTTTTGTATTTAAAATTAATAAAAACAATACCTTACCATTAATATATTTTACGTACAACTATTTTAAAACTTTATATACGGTTTTTTTCAACTATAAAGTTAGCGGTAAGCACTAGATTTTATTTTTCTAGACGATGAATTAATAACTTTGGGAGGGATTCATTTAGAAACATCTTAATTATTTGTAACACATTCTTCAGAATTAATTAAAATGAACGTGGCGGAAAGGTCGAATCTCCAGGCCCGCTACGGCAAATTCGACGGTACGTTCGTCTAATACGCCATGCCGCGGGCGTATATTGGTTTACACGCTTTCCTCACTCACGTCGTTAAGATTCCCACATTATTTGTCTTCTTCTTCTTTTCTTTCATAGGGCAAATTCGACAGTAGGTCCATCCAATACACTGATCGCGAGTCGCAATTTGTATACACGGCTTCTTTACTTACGTCGTTAAGATTCTGAATATATTTTAGGGTATATTGTCGTCGTAAGCCAATTCAAGCAAAGATTAGATTCTGAATGGTGGAATTCTCTCACCAGGGCGATACTGTGAATATCTTCCACTCTGATTTATTCGTCTTATTAGATTTGCCAAGTTAGGGGTCGCTATCGACACTTGTAGTATGAGTCATTGCAATTTCCAACCCTGTGTTTGTGTTGCAGCGATTAGGTTGCAATAATATTGTGTTGCATTGCGGTCGTGTGTCACGCGAAATGTTTTCTTCTTGGAAATTGCACCATACTATTAGCCTTTATTTTTCATTCCAGAATTTTCTGGTAACGTGGAAACCCTTTCCCGCTGTATGGCTTAGTGCTGGATTAAAAAACTTCTCTCAATAATTGTAACATGAAAATAATTACTTTTTTAAATAAATTAGATCTTACTATTCGAATACGCTCCATTTCCAACACTATTTAATAACAATTTTTATCGATTTGTGATATTTTTTTAAACCGACAATTTGATGAAAGTATTTAATGTTTTTAAGTTTTTTCACAACTTCATATCTTCTGATGTAATAAATATTTCGAGTTAAAAAAAATTGCGTTGGTAGTCTTTATAATTCCGGAAAGAAAAGGCTTTGCAAATTTTATGACACCAGAGCACAGTGTTTGAAAGTATTCAGTTGGCTACGTAACAAGTTTTTTACTTTATGGTGTTAACCCTCGGACCCATAAGCTTGTTTACACGACAATGTAACATTACTAGATATACCTATGACGTATGAGGCGTACCTGACTTATTAAATGGTGGAAAATTTCAGTGCAAATCAACAATTGTAATTGATCATTTCTATTTTAATTGCCTTTATAATTGATACCGTGGTGGAATTTTATTTTAATTAGTTCTACAGGCTATCACGCTAACTATTCAAAATACGCAGTAATCTTATGATTTGTTCAATTTCTGTCTATAACTACATTACATGTTGGTAATTGTAGCTACCTACCTATTTTTTGTGCATACAATTCAACACATTTTATTTTAGATATCTAACAACTAATAGATTTATCATTATTAATTATAAACAGCACGATGTAGAATCAACAGCAGTTTTTAATGTTTAGATAAAAAAAATCTTTTAAAATATGAACATAATACATAGTAGATATAAACTTGCATTAAAATATATATAATAATTAAAAATAGAGAAAAAAGAAAGAAAAAAATCAAGAACCAGTTTTTAAATTGCAGATGGCATAAAAAAAATAAAATTTAAAAAAAAACAATACATAATTTACAAGTAAATAATAGGAAGATTATAAGAAATGGTTCCATGAGAACTCAGAATCATGCAATTTTAACAACCCTCTGAAAAGTTGAAAAAATTTAAAAATAGTCCATAAACTAACCTAACGTAACCTATTTAACCATTTTTTTTCACTTTTAATGACTTTCAAAGGATGTGTTAAAGTTTCATGATTCTGAGTTGTCCGGTCACCATAATAATAACAATGCAATCGCTCTTGTGCTGTTCTCCTAAAATCTGCTACATAAAAATATCATTCAGGCATCTCTTGTATACGTAAGAAATAAACGTATAAAATATGTCGATATTTGAGATGATTTTTTTTCCAAGTATGTGAAAGCTAGAAATAGGTGCATGTATGTGGTAGTTAATCCCGGAATTATTGTTGCAGAATAACATATTTGGTCTGGTTGCTCGATTTGGTACTTCAAATCAGCTTGTCGCTGATCAGATGCTTCTGTACAAAATTATTAACTCAAAAGTTGACTGCCTGGAGTTGCTAAACAAAATAAATTTCCTCACGTCCATTCGATATAGTAGACAAAATACCCTTTTCTATATTGATAGATGCAACACCAATTCCAATCAAATGAATTTATGCAAAGGACATGTAACTACTATAACAATAAAATTGCGAATATAGACACACGTGCTGATGTATTTACTGCTAGTTACTGTCGCTGCAGAACTTCATTGTATAACATTCTAGGTGCGAATAACACATATTCATGACGATTGAATTAATTGTATCTAATATTTTTATATTACTTGCGTGGCAACTTTCCCTTATCCCTCTCCTCCCCTTATCCTTTCCAACCCAAATCCCTATTTTGCAGTCTATTTCAGTTGTAATCACACTTATTTTATTGTTGTGTATTGGTTTATCATTTGTTGAATTCAGATTTGTACTATTATTTTTTTTTAATTGCTGCTTAGTTCTGTTTTTCTTTAATTTTTCTTAAATATTCTAGTTTACATTCAGTTGTTTCTAAATACCTATCTGTGAACATTAATAATTAGTCTGTTTTTTTATCATCCTCTTATGTTTATTATATTACTAAGACTGTTAATATTCCTTAAATAAATAAATAAAGTCTGGAGTTCACAGCAGTCTAGTTAGGAGAGTTAATTTTAAACAAAAAATATGTTCCTACGACACAAAATGAGCGAATTATTGGAAAATGTTTATTTTTCTTCAACAACATATATGGAATGAAAAGGGGAACAGGAAAATAATATGGAAAGATTCACGCTGTATACAGTAAGCAATATTTTATCTACTTTGATGAAAAAACCAGAATTAGCGACGAGGAAAAACTTTAAAATAGTAATTTCTACGAATTGAGGCAAAGAGGATAATAATTTAAAACACATAAAATTATCAATGACTTAGATGTCATATGAATTTAATATTACCAATGTAATATAATTAAGATATATGCACACTGATACACAAGATAATATATGCAAAATGCATCTAAGAGGAAAAATCAAACATTCAAAAGTCACTACGTATTACCTACCGGATCAAGTTAATTGGCGATGTAATAATTCTATAACTAGCATAATTTATACATTGATAATACATTTAGAACCTCGTTGATAAATAAACATTTATATGCGTACCTAGGGATCAACAATTTGACTGATATGCCATATTGACAATAATATGAACACAAACTGAAGAAAATATTTTCGTTTGTTTACAAGGTTCGATCCGTCAACCTCAAAGAAATGTTCATATAAAATATTGTGTACGCATCGAAAATTAAGCTGTAAACCTGATCTCCCCTAGGTAGAAATTCATATTTCAATGTGTGTGTGGTATTTGTACAAAGCTAAGTATAATTCCATCGTAAACCCAGCCCTCTCTGTCTACGGATGACTCAAACATTGGCATTTGTCAAAAGCTCCCCTCGTAATATTTGAAACAAGTAAGGTACCCGTAGTAGCACAAAGCAGTGCCAGGCTAATAGCTGTATAACCCGTTACGCTAATTAAATTCTGAATCTTTGCAGCCATTGACCTGAAAAGGACTAGATGAGTTCGTCATTTACACTTTCATGGTATGCTATAATATCACTGATAGTGAACAATTTCTGCTGCTGTACAAATCGCAAGTTCGCTCAACTGTTGAATTTAGCAGCCACCTCTGGAGCTCCAAAGACCTTGTAAAAATCCTTGACTCCTTCTAGAAACGGGCGGTAGATTTTCTTATCTTAACAAACGAATTGCAACCTTTAAAGCGCATGCGTCAGATGGAAGTGCTGTCCTTGTTCTATCGAGTGGAAGATGCTGTGAACAACTAGCGTCTTTGATATATTTAGCATCTTTAGTCGGAAAACACGTCAAACGTGCGCCCAATATTTGTACACGGTTGACATTCGTCACACGAGAACGCATCATTTCAACGACTTGTTCTTGAGTTCATCAGCTGGGCAATGAAACAATTTGCCGGCCTCTGTGTATCTTTCCTCCTGCAACATGGGTCTCTTCAATACATTTCCCTTAGAGACTCTTGTGTGGAGTTAATGAAAAAAAAAAAATTAAAACTATCGAAAGAAAATCAAGCAATCGATACACACTGATATTTTGAGAATCTAGGTAGCAACGTGGCACGCCGTGCATTTTAAATAATAAATAATGAAGATTATTGCTTTCGACTTTATAACCAGATGTTCGCACTAGTAGGTACTTTCCTACGAACACGTGTTATTTTCAGTGCCAACAACAAACAGCCAATATTTGATATTCTTTTTCAATGACCATCCACCCTTTTCAAATTGAGGAACGAAGTACTTAAATAAAATAAAAATTGCTTGTTATTAAAGTGGTTTTAAACACAGTGTTTCCATATCCCCAAAAATTGTTCAAATATACTTCAATCACTGAATCGAAAGTACTAACCGGTAGGTACTAAGTAACAAAGTTTAAGGCTTGTACGAATAATTTGGTCCCTTCGGCACCGATGCGTTGTCGGGAAACACGCAAAACAAGCGTCCAATATAATATATTACCCAGTTGATATTTGTGACATGAGAACGGTTTGCTTCTATGACTCGTTCTTGAGTTCAACAACTCGGCTGTGGAATGATTTGCCGGTTTCTTTGTTTCCTCCCTCCTGCGATGTGGGACTTTTCAAGACCCATGTTCACTCCTTCCTCTCCTCAAAACGACCCTCCACACAACATATTTAAAGATGACACAGGACCTGAGGGAAATTATTTTCCTAAGGATCTCCTGTGTAAAGTTATTGTTAAAAAAAAATACCAATTTTTAAAAGTTCTCCTCCTTTCTACTCCTAGTACTAGTCCTACTCCTTCTCTTATCGCATATCCTTCAATCTCACAAAAATCCCTCGATAAAAAAAACATATTCCTTTTAGCTTCCGGCAGTTAGGAATCTCGTCCAGTATCGTATAAGATAAAAGTCTGAATTTCAAAATACATTTTCCTGTACACGTACTGCATTGGTATTTTTAGTTTCCAAGAGAGTTGAAAAATAAAAGAATGACGATGTGAACAAAGGTATGAAAACACTAGGCTTCGTATTACGAAAAACTAAAAATTTTAATTCCTTACAAGCCATAAAACTAATATAGGTATCTCTAGTTAGAAGCCTAATCGAATATAACTCAGTAGTTTGGTCCCCAACCTACAAAATTCACATAAATAACATTGAGCGAATTCAAAAAAAATTTCTGCGTTTTATCAATTTTAAATTAAATATCCCAGTAGAAGACTTGAAATACGATTACTTATTAAATATTCTAAAAATACACACATTAGAAGACAGACATAAAATAAACTACTTAACATTTTTATTCAAAATACTTAACTCTAAATTCGACTGTTGTGAACTCTTGCAACTCATTAACTTACGAATACCCACAGTAACAACACGACAAAATTCAATATTCTATAGCAGCACTCATAAGCGTAACTACATTGCCCACTCTCCGATACAACGACTTCACACCATGGGGAATAAGTACTTGGGTGATGTTGACATTTTCAATATTAACTTGGCGAGTTTTGTGGATCATCTAAAAAAAATATTTCAACACTATCACTAAACACATCTTGTAAACCAATAAAATAGCTGTATTTCTCTGTTTATAATTATGTGTTTGTATGACTTGTTGTATAACTTTTATCTAATGTAGTTTTATTTGTATTATTTCCTTAGTTTCAAAGTATGTATCTGTCAAATTAAAATTACACCACAAATCATGTAAAAGCCCTCTGGGCGTCAAATAAATAAATAAAATAAAATAAATATAAAAACCAACTTAATTTCTTATCTATTATACTAGCAGTTCCTGTGAAAAGCAAATCTGAAAAAGCGTCCGAAAAAATTTTTTTTTTCTCTTTTTTTAATAAATCAAATCAACATTTCTTCTGAAATCATAAGATTCGTAAGTAGATACTTAAATACGTATCTAATTAATTGTAAACCATAAAAATTTTGTAATGACTTCAAATAAGGCATTTTTCAAGTAACAATTTTTTGTACTTGACTTCAAATAAGGAATTTTTCAAATAGAATCTTTTGTAGTTAACTTTAAAAAAGGAATTTTTCAAGTACAATCTTTTGTACTTGACTTCAAATAAGGAATTTTTCAAATAGAATCTTTTGTAGTTGACTTCAAAAAAGGAATTTTTCAAGTACAATCTTTTGTACTTGATTTCAAATAAGGAATCATACAATTCGTCCAAAGAAACGTCACCCAAGATTCTTATAATTCTAGGAAACTTGAACGTTATCATCTTAATGACAATTCTTTTTTAACTTTCTTCAAGCTGATAGGTACCATAATGTAGATTATTCCGATTTGACAGCTCGTAGTAGGAACCATGAGCATGCGATAAACTCTGGCGGGATAAAAAGGTAGCAATCATCTTGAACCTAAATCACCACGTAACAAACAAATTTTCAGACAGATGAAATTCCAAATGGTCGAGTTAAAACAGGACTTCGCAACGCTCAGCCAAATATGTAGGTAAACTTGTTGCTGGGTTTTGTAGTAGTACAAATCGTAATATTATCTGGGTACATTCAACAATATATTTTTCTAAATATTAGAACAACTAGAGAAAATATTTTGCCTTGCCCTTATTTGAAATTTGATTAATTTAGTTTGCCTTTGAATTCGTCGTTCTCCGACCGTAAACAAAACTTGTGCTGATGTGCCTAGATGTATATATATTATCTTATTAAGTTTTTCTACAAAGTTTCTTTACACGCTTTTCGACTACCGCTATTATGGTGGTCGAAATTTGTCTACAGTACTAAATTAATAAGTATGAAAACAACACATTGATAACCTTAATGAATTTTCAGAATAACCAGTAATTTTTAATGGTTCAATGTGCCACACGTCGTATTCTCAAAGAAACAACAAAAAAAATTGTACATCAATTTCAAATGAAAATAAAAAGGTAACCAGCTCCAACATGCGCGATCTAGGTGTGATTCTCGATAGTAAGTTACATTATAAATGTCATATTAATCAAATCACAAACAAAGCAGCTAAAATGCTTGGTTTCATAATAAAAAATACAAAACATCGTTGATACTGCAATATGTTGTATGTCACCTGACAAATGACGAATTTAATTATTATGATGAGACCAGACCGTCTTGAGAAATAACAAATTGCCATTTAATCTGTAGATGTATTAATACTGTTCTTAAACACACTTAGACATACGACGTTTTTAAATGATATAAAGATCAAAAACTTGGATACTTGTCCGTCAAAAAATGGAATACCTTTTATGACATACTAGCTGTTACCCGGCAATGCAAAGAAACAAATTGTTTCTCCCTGCTTTTCCTTTCCCACACGTCCCCGTTCCCCTCCCGCGTCCCCTTCCCCCGCGTTCCCCTTCCACCTTCCATGTCTTCCCCTACCACTTTTTACGCCTTCTCCTCCCTCGTCATCCCTCCCGCTAACCCCACCTCCTTCATTACCCTTCCTCTAATGACTTCCCTCCCTGCCGCTAAAATATATTAAATACACTCATTTTCATTTATACAAATTTTATGACGCCAGAACTTACTATTTTATATAGTCTATAACCTTTGTGAGCGTGCGCACAACAAATCACCTAAGTTTCGTCGCAATCGGATGAACGGTATGGCAGCGCGTAACATACGAACAAACAAACAATTGATTTTTACATATTGCAGTATTTTTGACATATTGCAGTACCAACAACGAAAAAGATTTCACAAACATTGTTATTATCAAAAAAGTGGTGACCAGACAACTCGGAATGAAATCAACTCAGAACTATCTCAGATAAGTCATTTAGAGTGATAAAAAAATATATATAAACAATTGTTTAAATAGATTACGTTCGGTTAGGGTTATCGGCTAATTTAAAATTATTTTTTTATAACTTTTAACGACTTTTCAAGGAGGTGTTGAGTTGACTTTATTCTCAGTTGGCATGGAACCCGAAAAAGTTTACTTTGCATACGTGTGAATACGACATAGATCTTTCCTATCCCTTCTTAATTTTCTTTAAAATTGGCAAGCGAGTTGTTTTATATTCAATATTTAGATAACTGTTTTATTTTTATTTCATTTCCCTGGTGATACGTAATATAAAATAAATTTGGTGAAATAAAGGACCCTCATAAAAATACGGGCAATAACTGTCTGTAACGTCTGAGGGTCAGCAAAAACTTTCGCGATGCAATTATCGTCCCATTTCTGCGGAGCGGTCTGCCGAACAGTTGGGAATTATTTTTTTTGCAAATCTGAATCTAACGAAGGGCTGAATCCAGAAGCGGCGCTTATTTGTAAAGAATAGTTTGGAGTAAATTCAGCAAATTCTCTCCCGGCTTCGGCTTATAAAGGCAAAGCTTATAATACAACATAATGAAGCCAATGTACAAAATAGTTTATTCTACAAAGGAATGAAATTTTATGATGCTCTGCCACGAAACCATAAAATTACACCAAATAATAATTTCAATATAGATTGCAAAATCAACATTAAGCAATGTAAAATGTAATAATATGTAAGTCCAAATTAGTAATTTATGACCTTAAATATGGAAGTAATTACAATGAAATAAAATTGTTTTCAAAAATTAAATAATTATAGAAGTAGGAATTTTTCAAATATTGTCTGGTCATTTGTAACAGTGTTTGTGATTCTGTAAAAAAAAAACTTATTTTATTACCCATGTTTCTTTTCAAAACGAGACCTAACATCAACGCTGTCGAAAGGGGACAATTATTAGTACGACTCTACATTTACTAGGCACTTACTCTGTTTTATTTATTTATATAAACAATAAAAAAGATTTATGCGTTTTAACTATGAAATAAAATAAGTATTGTTATTTTTCGTTTACTTGTCAGAAAAAAATACAACTATAACAAGAAATAATCACACTTACAATTTACAATACTCAATTTATTACAACTTTGCCTGTTTTCCGTCTTACTCTTAAGATTCATACGCACTGGTTCAGTGTTGGTATAGTTATGCAACGAGTTCAGTTTCCGACCTTATGCGCCACGATATATTTACGCCTTTATGGGTCGATTCATTGAATTTAGTCATTGTGTTAGATTATAAGGAGGTTGGAGGCGTAGGGTACACATTCAATTTTTATTGGGATCCGTCAATATTTATCGAATGTCGTGATATTTATTGAACGTGTAGCGTATTGATGGATCACAATATGGATCACACGATATCTAGGTTCAAATATCGATTGATTTGAATTCAGAGTTCCGGATCGTGGTACGGATCCTGATAAATATTGAATGTGTGATCCATCAATACGCTAGCCCGCACGTCCAATAAATGGCACGATTTTGGATAAATATTTACGGATCACAATAAATACTTAAGGCCCCGTATCCGAGCACTAAAAGAAGAAGATGGAGAGATATGTAATTACGAATGTTGGAGAGAGCGCGCTAATATTTCAAACGATAAAAGAGAAGCGAAAATTGTGAAAATGTTTAATAAAACACGAATCGTTTAGAATAGAGCAAAAATCGTGTGGGTTGTCTAAAACAGCGTTCAAAGAAACACTGTGAATTTTTTTCATACATATAACTTGTTAAATAATAGAGACAGGCTTGAAAATAAAAATTTTCGGAGCATACTTTGCGATTTTTTTCTATCGAGCGAATTTCATATAATTTGTTTTTCGGCGTGGGGATTGTATAGATATTATCTTCAAAAATAACATATTTTTTTAAGAGCTTAAAAACTTCAAATGTTCAAGGGAGATATGCAAGAAATCGGTAAAAATTCAGATAGCGGTGGCTTAACACGTAGGGTTCACCAAGTAAAATACTTGCCGTATTATTTGAAGGAATTGAACCCAAGATTAAAATCCTTTGAACTAACCTAAGCTAATTCTCTAAACTAGACCCTATCCCCTTCGATTATATTTAACTGTATCAAACTTCAATGATTAAAAATTATTTAGTAAAATTAAGAACTTTTACTCATTAAGTTATTCCAAAAATAAAATATATTCATTTAAGACTTGCAGAAAAATCAGTAGATGTCGCACGTAAAATAAAAATGGATATATGTATCCAAGACTATCCAGAATTTAATCATAAATAAAAATAGCAGTCAATAAAAATATGTGTTAAGAAAATGAAGACAGTGTTGATAGTTCTTAGTAGAAGTAAGATACATGTAAGTAAATATCGTGGAAGAGGATGGGATCGAAGTAGCTCAGTGCTCAGAACAGAGCAGCAAGGCAAAGGTCCTGGGTTCAATTCCTGGATATGACCTATCTTTTTCTAATTTTTCCGTTTAACATTTTCGTTCGAGAGTCGCTAGTATCGTCTCTAATATATAAAGTAAAAACTTAATTGAAACAATTTAAATGCGTTTTTCTCAAAATTACTTGCCGTACTTTGGCTACTTGGGCGACGAAATGAAGCTAAGCAGGCTATGGGCTTCACTGTGCCCAGACACGAAACCATGTAGCCTCTCGAAGCAGCCACCGAGAGTGATATTTTCCTTTTTTCTACTCCACGAGGCAATTGTCCTCTCCGGGACGTGTTAATTGGCCGTTCCTCGTTAAGTTTTTGTTTGAAAGGCATTCATGTAAGCGGCCGGATTGGCCGCCAAACTTTTAATCTATTCTTCCGCGAATCTTTTCTTTCCTTTCGCGGCTAAATTAATTTCAAAGTCGGAAGAGAATTTTCGAGATTTTTTCATAAATTTATTTTATTTTCACGGGTGCTGGCGTCTCTCGATAAAATCGTCCATTCATTAAAATTAAATAAGGGATGTCTTAATAAATTTTTCATAAATCAAGAACATTCAAAGTTTGAAAGGGAGGGAAATGGAAGTAGGTACTCATCAAGTACAGGCCGGAATTATGCTGCCAACCAACCAATTATTGCAGATGTCAATCTCTTAAAATACCGGTTTCTATTCATAGAATATCAATATAATAATTATAACTCTGTAGTAAATGTCAAAAACAAGTCAACGCTTCAATTAATATAATGCTTTTAATAAGCAATGAATATTATTCTTGTAGATTAATTGACGTTTTGACAGCATCGTAACTGAAGATAGAAAGTGTTCAGCTGTTCTGTGCAGGTTGTTAAATGACGTATTTTACTTGCTTTCTTTTCAATGATTCCTGACATTATTTGGAGTAAAAAATATAAAATAAATTTCGATCTTCGGCAACATTTTTGATGTTTTATTTTTCAACTAAAAACATTGAAAAACCAGTAGGTATTCGACAGCGAGGGGTGGGGTGGGGGTTTGGTTTGCTGATCTAAGTGAACAGTGATCCAAATTTCATTTACATTTTTCATTCGAAATAATGTCAGGAATCACTGGTTAAAGTAAGTCGAATACGTCCCTTTTCATCAAGTATGTTTAGATGCCCAAACGGTTCTTATTTTAAAAAAATACAGAAATAAATAAATCTAAGCCCTCTTCCTCTACCCCGCTCCCCTTCGGCCTTAACATTGCGTAGAAAAAAATGAGAATAACACTCGTAGATTACATTCCTAGAAATTACAAAAACATTGTATGCAAGCTCTTTTATCAATGTGATGTAAATAAAAAGTTGTGGTAATTAGAAGTCCCAAAAAGCTTTCTAATAAATTTTACAACCCCTTTCCTTCCTTTGTGAATATTATAGCTAAACCCTTGTAAGTTTGTACCTGTTGATATATATTTTAAGGTTTTCGGCTTAACACTTCCGTACCGAACCGGGGGAACGCACCAACGCTTTTTAAACCATGTACTGAATAATTTAGGTAATCCTAGACAACTCTTCAGTTATCGATATGCGCTTAAAAAATGTATTTCGCATTACTACTTTTTTTTGATATTAGATAATTTCTATCGAATTCCGGCGGAGTATCTGTCGCGCCCGCCCCACTTTGTCTCTTGTTAGATCGCCTGGCGTTAACCCGTTAATACCCCCTCCACCCCGTGCGACAAACTAGTCATGAACGCGGACACTGTAATCGCCAATCGCCAGTTGTAGTCGCCAGTTTAATCGCCAGGTGAGATTCGGAAACAAGGAGTCATGGTGGCTATTGGCCCGCCTTCTCTGTTTTCTATGAAAAAATATGCGTTATGGTCTAAATTCATTAGAATATTAATTATGACTTTATTTATCAAACGATTTCGATAATGACTACTGAAATATTATGAATATACTTCCCTCTAATTATTACCAAAAAACAAATACAAATTTTTTTTATTAACAATTTAAAAACAAAACAAATTGGGGGACCTGTGTGACCCCCCTTTGGGTCGTGTGTGATTTTTTCCTTTCCGGGACGAAAAGATTGAAAAGAATCGGAATTACCTAGATATACCTTAACTTAGACTAACCTAATCTAGAAATACCTTTTATGCAGTGATAGAAACGACAATAATTATTCATGTAATAAAAATAATTAAATCCAAAATATTAACAAAAATTTGGTCTCTTTTTATTCTTCACATAAATATAAACTAATATTTGATATACTCTTTTTTTAAATGTAATTATCTTATTTTTGAGCTCTTTCATGTTGTGAGTTTATTTAATGCCACTGAAAATGCGTGACCTTACGTGAAACATATCATGTTATAATGGTTTGATATACAAATTGGTTGTATCCACTCACAACCCGGTGAACATCACTTATTCTTTGATCTTCTGTCAACTTCTAGAGTGATGACGTGATCACTCCCTCTCCCTCAACCTTTTGAACCCTTTACCTCTCTGATATTATTTAGTAAAGATGTAACAGTGTCACAGATATCCTGAATTCGGAATCGGAAAACATCGGTTCCGGGCACAAAAGTTGAGTTTTTCAAATTATTATCATGGCGTAATCCTACAACGTTGTAATGGTAATGATCATACTAGATTCTTCCACAAATGTTGTCTTTCTTTTCACAAAATTCGCTTGAAAAAGAAAAGACAAAAAATTAAAAATACGTCGAATTTTTCCTATCGTAAGGAACTATGTACGTTCTTTCAGAAAAGTGTCGAACAAAAGTTATCGATTTTTTCATTTCCTTACCATTGTTATTTTTATGTATAATTTTCCCAGCATATGATCCGCAGGTGATAGATCTCTCATAAGTTTCACTTTAAAATGTACCTTTCTTAAAAACCGCATGGAACATAAGCACACACTTCACCACAATCTTCGATTACAGATGTGTCCTGATGATGGACACGGTAATGCTGTCCGGTACGTTGGCTAAAGAAGGAGGTTGAGCAACACGGAATAATGATCCAAAAATAAATCACGGCTGTAAAAATCTCAGATCATATTTATAAATCACTCACCCGATTGTACCTTATCAACTTGTGTAATTGTGTACGTTAACATTCAACTGTTATGTCGCGAACAGTCAATTTGGATAGCAAATATTTAATCCAAATTAGGTTAGGTTAAGGGTGATTTCGATTAGCAGGAATTGGTGATGAGAGCAGGTTAGGTTATTGTGTATATAGTACACGAATTGCTTGGTGGGTATATTACACGAGTAGTAATATATTGCGCAGTACCTACGTTAAAATAATATTACACAGGTTATACATTAAAATAGTATAGAGTTCCTTACATGCGACAATAATTTGATTTGTAATATTGGTACCGATTTCAAGTGAAGACCATACTTGCATTTTCTTTGTGTCTGTTGTACAGATTGCAAAAATCAACGTTTTGCTGGGCGTCACAATATTCAAAGACAGAGTTGTTTTGGTAACAATTCTTTTAAATTGTTATTTCAAATTATAATTATGTAAAACAAAGATACATGAATTTTGAAATCTCTACTGATAATGATATCTACTTAAATTGCTAAATAATGATGCCTGCAAACCACTCTAATAATAGCACTCTGAGCTAAGTACCCGTATGGCGGACAAACGGTAAACAAAATATAAACACTGCGACATGAAAAGCAACTAATTACGATACATAATTACCCACAACATCTACTAACAACTCTACTTTCTGTACATGTGATTTTTAAGAGGTGTGTGTAAGTTTGTATGTGGATGATGTTGGCCAAAGAAGTGGCGACGTCTCTCGAATGAACGCTTCACATTCATTGTATATATTTATATTATGCGCGTTAAATCTGTCCAATTATAAATTAACCACTTTTTTAAATATGTGCAAAGATATTATTATGCTGGGTAGGGAACACCTCATAATTTACAAAGTAAAGATATAACAACACGGGCATATGCCTAGCATGGTGGTCGAAAAATCATAAAATTCATGTAACAAACATTTTAATGAATAAAGAAAACTTAAAAAAAAAAAAAAAACATACAGCAATTTGTATTCATCTGTAATTCGATTAATGTCGGTTAAAAATAGCCTTTGCAGTACCACTTACTATTATTTCATTTAAAAATATATGAATGATAATGTGTTTAATTTTTTGACTACATCCTAAAACATAAAAAAAAAATTTAAAATGATGACACAACTGGAACTAACATTTTTTTCACATACCTGTACCTAATATTTTAACATGCAAAGTAAAGGTTTTGTTTTTATATGTGAAAGGGTTGGTTTAAGAAAATGAGAGGATTAACGTTAGAGGTGGAGATTAAAAGTGGAGGTGGAGAATTAAGCTGATGGGGACAGGAAGTAACAAGTACCTACCTACTTCTAATTTAGTCTAGTAGGTGGTATTCGAAAGGGCAGTTCATTCCAAAACGAGAATGATTTAGAGTGGAGGGTAGGGTTTTTAAGAGGTTTCTAAACACTTGAACAAAAGAAGTGTCCATTTTCGGATGGATAGCTAAAATCAACTTTAATATAAGCAGGCGAGGTGTTACGATTATGGATAATACATTTATTTACACAGATTGATGGAAAAGACTGTGTACCTTGGGTTGGGTTTTGAATAGTTTTCATGAGTGGCCAATGTATACATAAATTCAGTGTTTTATACACAAACACCTCCCGTCGGCACCATTAAATACTAGTAATAATAATAAAGTTTGCAACTGTTAATGAAATTGATGGGTAGGAATTTGTCTCATAAGTGGGTACTTGCTGCCAAATGCCTTGCGAAACCACATACTTAAGTTGGCCGCTCAAACTCTGACATTTATCGATGATCTTATACCTACAACGACATTTACATACATGACAAATTAATATTAAATATTACTTACTCATTTAAAAAACATAATCATCTCAGTTTTGGTGGATAGTACTGTCATGTTAAGCTATTTACACAATGTTATAATGTCGAAGCAATCTGTCATCTCTCTCTAATGAATGAAGAAATACGTTTTGGGTGAATTCACATGTGTTGGACATAACACTGTTTTTAAATAATATTTTTTGTAAGTGACATTATCGAGACATTCAATTTTACGAATTAGATAATGTTTATCTACAAACGCAGCTTAGAAATGTATCTTTATCTATGACTTCTGTGGCTTGCGAATTTCTCTAAGAGTGAGTTTGTTTCTGGGATTATTGGTCACGCCTTTCGTTAGTTCCTCTTCTAACGTCTGTGAAATATGTCACCTTCAAGAGCAGTAAACGGTTCACAAGGAAGAATGTACTTTGCTTTATCAATGAGATATTTGAAATTAAAACCCTTATAATATTAATAATAGTCAACGTTATTGCAAAATATAATGTAACCAATCGTAGTTTCTTGATCAATTGGAAAACAATTTTTTAGAACATAAAATTATAAATTCTTTGAATTTTTTCACAGACGTAGCATCCATTGTGTTCGCGATTTTACCTAAAGGTCAGAAGGAATTAGTTCAGATAGACCAACTTCCATTAGACCGCTGGCATTGAAAAGCTTTCTTACCTGTTTTACTTTATTTTAAAAACACCACCTACAAAAAATCTGTTAATGAAAGGGGGGAGGGGTTAATGAAAATCCTGTTTTGAGTGAGATGCGCAAAGTTACCCCTTAGCATCATCTTGTGGGGAAAAATTTGATGAGAGAAAATATTAAATAATACTAACATCTCTTGTACAAGTTGCCACCTTAGTCTATCAGAGGTTACAGATATCGATAACTTCACCCGAGTTTTCCTGAGCACGCTGCACTGTTGATGGCCAGACCGATATTGACAGATTTTTTTTAAAATCTTTATAAGCTGGTAACACTGGTGGATCTATCAACGGATTTACATTCTTTAACGTCAAACCGCAACGTAAAAAATTAAAAATATAATAAATAGACCATTTCGAATTGAAATACTAACTTTAGTATACATTGTCACCTCGCATATACTTTTTTAAACTAAACGGGTATTAATTAGTTAGTGAGGTCCTTAGTCATATTGGAACCATTTTCGTTTCTCCAAGATCGAACGGAATAAATTAATCGGGTCTTAGATGAATTAATTACGTTTATGGATCGCGTATACGATTTCTTTCAATTCTAAGAGCTTCAGTAGTTCACCTCCATTCATTAACAAGCCTGTTATTTTGCAAAACGAACGACGTTATTCAAAAAAATTTATATATGACAGCTTATCTGACACTCGGGAGGCGCGCTAAAATTTGTCAATAGTCGGTCGGAATATCCCTTATCAATTGTCGACCGTGCTCGCAAATATTGATAGACGACGGATTTAATTTTTTTTTATTTTTATTTTTTTTTTTTTTATTTATTTATTTGAACATAATTACAATTAATATCGGGTTTTATCGATCGTCCGTGCTAAGCCTTCTGGGCTCTTAGCACGAGTGCATCGACCGACTACTTCGAAATTGCTTCAACGTTCCCAAGCATGCATAACGAAATTTTATCAGCAAAATTAAAACAATCCGACATTGTCGATAAAACTTTTATCGATATACCTTTGCTAGGAACCTCCACCAACCTATTGATAATATTTTATAATGGTATTATTGTTCTTTACACACTTCATAATCTTCGTGTAATGGCGGATAAAACACATTTTTGTGGACCGTTTTAATTGGATCATTAAAACTTTCGCTTTAATCCGCTGGTCTTCGGACGCATTTTAATTAAGACTTGATTAGAGTGTTTTTTATGTGGAGCCATAATTGGGAGAGCAATTCATGATTCACCACTGCGGCATTTAGCTTTGCGCTTTGCAGATGATGAAGTAATATTTATGTAGTATTAATTGATAAGTAGTAACCACAATTACTGATCTCCGTGCGATGTGTATTTGGTTAAAGTACTCGTACGTAGGACTTGACGAATTCTAGAAGTCAATATTAATTTTACACGTATAGGATATTACTTGTTTTGTGTTTAATTGTCTCACTGTGCGCAAAGACATGCAAATGTTATTACACCAAAAATATATAATGCTCTCTATAAGACTACAGAAATTGATTGTAAAAATATATCTTCCTACAGCAAGTATAAAAATGTGTTAGTCTTGGATAAATAAATACCTTTGATACAAACATTTACTTGCTGTAACATCTGACGTAACAGGTCGTTTGAATTGTATTTCAGTAAACGCTGAATTTATTTTTTATGTATTTAATTTTATTTTTAATCTTCTACAAAGATAACGTATGTTTATGAGAAATGTTTTTACTGTCTTAAAAACACTCAAGTATACCCACAAACCGGCGATGCCTATGTGGTAGTTTTTAGGTTAATCTGCCAATTATATCTATTATTCTCTGTTTTTTAACTGTTTATATAAAAAGCTTGTATTTCAAAATTATATCAATTTTTATTTTTTTATTTATTTATTTAATACATGTTACAAATTTGTGACACTTACATAAAGAATAATAATATTAAATTAAGAAGATTAATTGTACCAAAAAAATTGTTAATAAATTTTTTTTTTTTAAAACCGTAGAACTCCTCTCATTATAAAAAAAAAATATTTATCAAATTTAATAATGTCATTAATTTAAGTTGGTCACCAGATAACTCGGAATGATGCAACTTTAACGCCTCCCTTGAAAAGTCGTTAAAAGTGATGGAAAAAAATAGATTACGTATCGTTAGGTTATGGGCTATTTTTCTTTATTTTTATAACTTTTAACTTTTCTTGATTGGGGTTAATGATTTCAAAGGGATGTTAAAATTGCTTAAATTATTAAAATTGCATGATTCTGAGTTGTCATGGAAGTCCTGCGGGTATTTTAGTTTTTATTATTATTGTGATAGCTGTTTCGGCTTACAAGGCCGTTTTTCTGTTAGGTTACAGTGTATATGATTCTGTATGTATATGATTCTATTTACCCCCGCTCAATTTTAATTTTTATGTTGCCTAAAATGATTATCACGGTTAAACCGATTTAGTGAGAAATTAATTGTGATAATAGATTCTCTATTTTGTAGGGTACCTCAAAATTTGTTTTCTCCACATTAAATGTTTATGTGTTCTTAATTGTTAAAAATATCTTGACTGATATTTACTTATTTAAATGTGTTATATTGTTTAGATCTTACAACAAAATATCCTACGGACAAAATATCCCCCAACAAAATATCTACTAAAACCTAATCTAACTTAACCTTAACTAACAAAAAATTGTGACAAAAATAATGCTGCCATCCTGTAAAGACAATAAATTAATATTTTTACATTTAACTATTTTTTGAACAATAATTTATTGTTTTTACAGGATATTTGTATTATGTTTGTCCCATTTTTTGTTGTTAGGTTAGGTTAAGTTTTATTAGATATTTTGTTGGGAAATATTTTGTCCATAGGATATTTTGTCGGAAGATGTTTTGTTGGGGATATTTTGTCGCGGGCCGAAAATGCGCATTACCTTTTTGTACGTTAGGGTTTAGGCTTGTTGTTGTAAGTGAAACATGATTATAAAGTAATTATAATTATTCACTAAGATACGAAATTCGTAGAACATTTCTTAGTGAATAATCACGTGACAGGTAACCTAACATACACTTTATACTACTAACATTAAAATTTCATCACATAATTTCGATCTTTTAAATCATGCAAAGGATTGCTGAAATTACAACATTGATTTCATAAAAACCGACTTCCTCTAAGTGTCTACGATACTACGCAATTTGGGATAAAACACTTATGACGGATTTTGTATGCTCTACATTAAAAAGAAAAAAATAATGAAATTCAGTACTTTTCAAAATCACAAAAAAACAATCATAATTCATATATCGGAAATACATCTATGTAAGAGGTACCTAAAAAGATATCAACAGGTAAGAAAATGAATAAAACATAATTTCTCTTGGTTTTTGTTCTGTAAACGAGTAGGTATCTGGGTTGTTCTTCTTTTTAACCTACATAACTTTTACCACTCTGTCACATTTCCTCCGTCACATTTTGTTTTTACTATAAATGAATTCTCTCTGAATCTCATAGGGGAAATTGTAGCAAGAGGGGAAGGAGGCCTAAACGCCTATTGGGGATGACAAACACAAGCTGCGTGTATACCTATTTCGAATGACAACCCACGTGACAGAATTAATGTACAACATGAAAGTTGTAGGAGACAAGCTTTTTAGATTTTTTAAAAATATTTTATTAAACAAAATTAAAAATAATAATTTAAATAGATTATGTCTTTTGGAGTTTAAAAATAGTTTTATATTTTATGTCGTCATATCATTTTTGTGTAACATTATAGAATATACGCAAGTTGAGGTGACAGAAGACAACTGTGATTTGTATGAAATACACTTCTTTCTCGAGGAGTTACAACTCTGTAACGTAATTTTTACTACAAAAATATAAACACATATTTTTTAAAACGCACAGTCGTTACGTCTTTAGTACAGTAGATTTTAAAGTAATTTTTAAATAATAATATTGGCAATTCTGTTGAATTTTTCTCTACTAACGGTGGAGGCAACTTTATGTATGTTAAAAAGAAGAATGACCCATCTACATACATTGGGTTTAAAAGTCATGTTCTCAATTTAGAGAAGTGAGTTAAAACTGTTCTATGTAAATGCCTCTCATGGAACAATAATAGTTCGATTGAAAACAAAACGGAAGCGATTGGGAGCAAACTTCCCGAGAACAATAACCAAGGAGGAAGAAATAAATAAAAGACTAGTGTGTGCCATCTAGCGTGCATACCATGCGTGGTGTAGGGCTCTGGAGGCCAGGGGGCGGGCGGGGGCTCGCTACAGGACTGGTACGGGGGCGGGGGGGGTGGTGGGCGGGCTGGGCGGGGGGGTGGCGGGCTGACCTGGCAACAGCCGCCCAAGCGACGTGTCCTCGGCCCCGCTGCCGCCCTCGCCGCTGCTGCCGCCGGTAGCGCCGTAGTTCTTGTACGAGGTCATCTTCATCTCCTCGGACTTGGTCACCTTGAACCTCTCCGACATCTCGACCAACTATTCACGACACAACACAACACACAACACAATTAATCGTCTTATCTTTCCGTGTTCCTGGTCACAGACACCTGTTGTTGCTTCCTAACATGCGGAGAGAGAATGCACTCAAACACTCACTGTATTATAGTTTCAAACTTGTCCACATTCCTCTAATCATAGGAGGTATTTATTGTACAAATTGACCCAAATCAAAGTCACAGACGTTTTTAAAACACCTTTTAAACTGTCATTGGAGAAACTGAATCACCTTAAAAATTATTATTTCATCTAAAATCTAATAAATTAATTGAAACTGTCACCGCAAAGCTCATATCCGAATTCCACATTAATGTAATATATTGTTGTCATTAAGATGCGGTGTATCAGCTCAAAAAGAAGAAGATGGAGAGATATGTAAATACGAATGTTAGAGAGAGCGCGCTAATATCAAAAACGATAATATTTAAGCGAGAATTGTGAAATTGTGTTTAAAATAGAGCAAAAATCTCGTGGGGATTGTCTAACATAGCATTTAAAAAAACACTGAATTTTTAATTAATATTTACGCGAAAATTGTGAAAATGTTTAATAAAACACGACTCGTTTAAGACGACGCTTCCCGTCTCAAAAAGAAGAAGATGGAGAGATATGTAATTACGAATGTTGGACAGAGCGCGCTAATATTTTCAATGATAAATTTGAAGCGAAAATTGTGAAAATGCTTAATAAAACATGACTCGTTTAAAATAGAGCAAAAATCTCGTCAAGGCTGTCTAAAACAACGTTCAAAGAAACAATGTGAATTTTTTCATAGATATAACTTGTTAAATAATAGAGACAGGCTTGAAAATAAAAATTTTCGGAGCATACTTTGCGATTTTTTTCTATCGAGGGAATTTCATATATTTTGCGTTTCGGCGTGGGAGTTGTATAGATATTATCTTAAAAAATAACATACTTTTTTTAAGAGCTTAAAACCGTCAAATGTTCAAGGGAGATATGCAAGAAATCGGTAAAAATTCAAATAGTGCCGCCTTAAAATAGAGCAAAAATCTCGTGGTGATTGTCTAAAATAGCATATAAAGAAACACTGTGATTTTTTTCATACGTATAACTAGTAAAATTGAAAAAAAGATGTTTATAATAATTTTCGGAGCATACTTTGAGATTTTTTCCATATATTTTTTTAGAACTTTAAAACTTGCAGTATTTGAGGAAAAATATTAATTAATCGGTAAAAATGCGGGAAGCCAATAATTAAGGTCAATAGCGTATTGTGTACTAATGTATACTTTGTTTTTTTTGTAATGTTTAATGAATCATACCGGCGAGTTTTATCTAATAAATTCAATGTTTGACCTGCATTGTTCGCGTTTTGCATGATTACCGATACGATAAAAATGCGTTATCTCCCACCAACCTATTGATACGAATAATTACGAACGCTGAATAAATATTTTTCGTTCAAAGCCCCAGCTGATACAGTATGAAATAGATTGTTCCCCAGTCTTCCCATTTTATTCTCGTTGGTCTAGTGTTAAAATGGAGCATTATCTTGCATAATGGGGCTTTTTTAATATAATCGGCCATTATTCTTTTTTATTCTAGTCGCATAGATTATGAGTATAACGACATGATAAGAGTTGTGCGCAACGTCATAAAAGTATTGTTGGATGTTTGATCGTATGCGACAAGAATGGCTTTACGTTAGCGGAGCTATATTATGTGGTATGCTTATAGTAAATTGGTATGGTATTACAGGCTTTAGATAGGCCGTATACGATTACCAAGGGGGGGGGGGACTATTTTTAACCAAGAAAACCTAATCATTGTGGTCAGTTTTTAGGAAAAAATTAATTTTTTTTGTAGAAAGCAGTAACTTTGTGGTTTTGACATATTATTAATTGAAATAACACAATAACTTAGTTTGTAACAACGATTTTTTTTTCTACCACCGACCGGTTTCGCTACACTGTGTATATTTTTTATCAGTTTAATTTTTATACACTGAAGATGCTTGTGTTAAGCGAAACCGGTCGGTAGTAAAAAAAAATTAAATAAATCTTGGTTACAAACTAAGTTATAATGTTATTTCAATTAAAAAAATAAATTATGTAATACATATATTCCAACTGATAATCTAAATTACAATCATTTAATATAATTACTTAACCCTTCTGGCTAATTTGATCGGTTTTCGGAACAATTCATATAGGATATTACTATATTCAGAAATCTTTGTGTCTCCCTTACTATCATAATAGAAATATGATCTAAACGGTGTTAGAAAGAGAAAACACCTCCCTTTACTTTCAAATTAAAGTTAGGCAAAAATATTAAAATGTACATCTTTATGAAACCAAAGTTTCCGACCGTAATTTGAAAAAAAATTATGAAACTGAAATTTTGTATTAAATATGTTTACTTACTTTAATGACAAAAAAGTGAGTTGACGATAATACGTGGGCATAAAATATGTGTATGTTTATATATTTTATTTTTATCAGTTATTTTAGTTAGAAAAACGTACGATGAGCCATTTTTAAAAGTCTCATGTTTGCATTACAAATTTTAAAATTTCAAAAATTATATGTTTATATCGAATTATAAAATTTGAAAACTGATTTCAAAACCTTTCAAAAACAATTTTTAGTTTTGGGATGCGTATAGAAATATTTCATTTATTTGGATTTTATTGTAAAGCGGAAACATTCCGACAGAGGCCTGAAGTGTTAAACTATCCATATAGGGTATTTTCACTGTTTTTAAAATTCTCTAAAAAATATATATTTTCGAATTAAGTAATGAAGTTATTTATATTTTATTTTTGTTTTGATGTATAAATTATATTAGCGTTTTAAAATATGCCATTTTCGATGTCGCCAAAACGACACGTTAAATATTAAAATTACACATTTTTAGAACAAGGATTACTTTAAGACAAATAAACTTTAAATCTTCAAGATATTTTTAACGGAATTCATAGTTTGTGGAAATACCCCTTTGTCGCAGAGAAGAAAAATTTCCAATATTATTATTTAAAACTGTCAGACAGCCGGCAGCCCTGACCTTTTGAGAATGACTAATTATCGCGTACCTAAAAAATAAAAAATAGACTCCATTCTCCATTTGATGTAGTTGTTTCTCGCACTAATTTTATGTACAATAATTCTGGTTCACAGAGATTGCATGAATGAAACCTGATCTCTTTCAATTAAATCTTATTTAATTTTAATAACATTAGATATATTGCTGTGTCAGCTTGTTATTGTGTTATTGTCGTTATGATTATTATTACTGATTATGCTCTTACATTCTTAATTATATATTTTTTTAAATAATTATAAATGTAAAAGAGGCTTCTGTTTAATATATATAAAAAATCATAAATATCAACAGAGTGTTATCTCATATCATTTGCGCAGTAAACAAATGAAATATTTGCATATTTTAAAAGAGTATTCATAAATATAAACTTAAGTTTCTATTGTTTCACCGTGGGTGAAAACATTTACAAATACACGAAAACTATACATCATGCAATATAATTGAAAATGAAGTGCTTCTTCAGTAATCGTAAATTCATTTGTAGTGTCATTTTAATTAAATGAAAACACATCATTTTGCATACATCAAAATTATAAATACACTGGTAATACTCTAGCACTGAGTTACTGGAGTCTGATTATTATTTTAAAAAAGATAGCATCCAAAGAAAACATTGGAATTATTTTTTAAACACTAACTTCTCACGGAGACTCTGAAGAAAATAATTTCCCTCGGGCGGACGTTATTTTATGGGATGCTTTATGGAGGGTCTTTATGAGGAGTCGAAGAAATGACCCAATCTCGGCGTGACATAAAATGTCAACCGTGTACAATTTTCGTCACGTTCATTTTTTCCTGACGAAGAAACTATTGGTTTCGAAAATGTTGATAATTTTGATTAAATGTAATTTATAACAATAGAATAATATTGAAAGTTAAGTAAATTCTATTAAAGTATATTTGTTAACCAATTGAAGTCCCTCAGTAGATTAGTCGTTGCTGGTTTTTAGAGAGAAATTTGGATAATTGGATTCCTTATAAGAACCGTAGCAAAAAATGCCTATTTTTTCATTTCCATTTATAAGGTGGGTGGCGACCGTCCCTCGCAACCTACAACGAACCGCCCTGATTATCCTGATAAATAATAACTGATGACGCTTTAAATTCTAAGCCCCTACTCCGAAATGGAATTGGCCCGTCGCATTTTCTATTCACCGCTTTGCGGGCATCCCATATTAGTTCTATTGATAATCGACTTGCCTTTCCGTCACAACGAGATCAACCCAATAATATGAATAAGTGCCTACGTTGATGGGATGGGAGGTTAGCTCACTAATGTATCTGACCCCAGCAATGAAGTGCTTCTTTCTTAGATGTCTTTATTGAGAACAATCTCACTCGGCATACAACAATATCGCCCGACATTACTGACAACTTATTATTGTGAGCTACAATTTACAATGCGGTTCAATTTCCTCGTCCGGAGGAATGTGTGGGTGTTTAACATCTCTGTACATTAAAAAAATTGTTATTATGTCTGCTGATATTATTAAAATAAAATGATAAAATATTTTTTAGACTATACCGCTGCTATTTTTGTAAACATTTCATTGCTTATCTTGCAATTCGTTAGTTTCCTATGACAATCTGTATAACTCATGCTTACAATTTCTTTTTGTAACTTATATAATATTTTTAAATCAAAATAAAATGCTCCCTCTATCTTTCTATTTCTAACTAACTGACTAACCATCGCGCTGTTTCTCCGCAAGAGTGTGCAGAGAGGACGGACCGCCAAACAACACGGTCTTGGGACACACTCTTTGCCTCATTCACGTAGGTTCATCGGTTCATACATACTATTCTATTATTCTGATTTTTAACATGGGCCGATTCAAGTTTCTGATTCACTTGATCATTCCATGTCTTCCTCGGGCGTTCCCGACTTCTTCTACCATTTGGGTCATATATTCTCCTTACACTCCTTTCTTCGATCATTCGCTTTAAATGTCCAAATCATCTGAGAGTCCCTTTCCTTATCTTCAGGCTAGTGATCCGAAACCGGTAACGGTCAGAACTAAATATTATTTTATTAAATCATCACTCAATCTATCTACTTGAATTAGCTTAGCAAGAACTTTTTTTCTACAATAAAATCATACATCGACTACTCAGAGTTCAGCCATAGATTGTTACCCATTTTGATGAAATATTTTTTCCCAATCCCCCAGTTGAACACAATTTTTTAATATGCGTACCCTTACGCTTTAGTTTAGGGACTTTTTTATTAGTAACATTTCGTCGCCATGGTTCTTATTAGCCCAACAGACCATTAGAAAATTTTACAAGAAGAGAAGGTTTTCTTTCATTATTTCAATGAAACATTATGATAGGTAGATAAAGCCATTTTCGTAAAGTTAAATGTCTCATTAGTTTAAATAATTTTAGTTAAGTGATTAACGATAATCTTTTTTTACTTTATTTTTAATTTTAAAGTGGAAATTGAACAAAAACTAAAATGGTCGTTTAGACAATTAAGAACTGAGGCGACGATTTTTAGAAGTACAAGCATGTATCATAAATGACTTGTTTGTGTCCCTAAGAAAAAAATAATAAATACGTTAAACCGATCTGGTTAGAAAAACTGCCCCCACCCTTGACAAAGTTGCAAGCTTAACGAGTATTTCATCTATATTTATGTTGCTGTTATAAAAATATGTTGCGATTATAAATAAATTTTCCATAATTAGAACCTGAACCAGACGACGGAGTCTCTTCTGTTATATAATTAACAATGGATTTGCATTGCTCGCACAAGAAACAAGTTAAATAGACAATTATTTTTATTTGCCACTACAATATGAGGATATGTATTTTGATAGATCTTCTAGCTATCAAGAGGCTTTTTCTATAATTTTGAACTCCATTTCCAGTATTCAGCGAACTATTCAGAATCATAAGATTAATTTTATATCAATCTAATTTTTTTTTCATGTGAGTACTGCAGTCTTAACTGTTCCCTGATGGAGCCAGTAAGACTGTGACATCCCCAATCGGGGTATATTGTGAGGCTAAATGTAGTGGGGAGGTGAAAAAGATGAGGAGAGGAAGATGGGAAAGTTCTTGGATATTGAAATCTGGCATTTAAAAATATACCTTAAAATGATTAAATCGTTAAATAACACCATCAATCAGGAAAAAAATTATTTGAGCACGCCGGGATTTGAACCCCCGACCGTCGAATTGCAATTCCAGTATCTTACCCCTCGACCACGGAGGCCCTAATTATTATTGAGCAATCGTGCATTTCAAACTATTATTACATCTTCTACTCTCGCGTGAAAATGCGAAAAACATTAATAAATCAATTTCAATATAATTGGTAATTGAATTTGCGGTAAAGAGAAATTTGTTAGTAAGCTAAACAGTTTGAAACCAGATATTTCATAAAATTAAATATCTTTTAAATAAAATTAAACTACGAAAAATTTTCAGTTGATGTATACTATTTTTGAATGTACGCAGGTTGTCTAATTAAAAACACATTTTTCAGTGATAGCTACTAGAAAAATCGTTAAATATGTTCGCCTCTTAGTAAGTATGTTCCCGGATAAATTGTTTGCTTAATAACAACTCTGCGAGCCATTTAATGCTTCTAAATATAAATTGAACCTATTATTATTTGTAAAATGGTTTGTAAGAGAAGATAATAAATTTTGTGCGCGTGTATTTTTGATCACCATCTAAGAATACAGAATATCAAGTCTCAAACTGAAAAATAATTTCATTTTTCATGAATTCACGAAAAATCTCGACCTGATTCAAAGACCTCAGACAAACAAAATTTTGTTATTTTGATGAGAAATTATTTGGTAGTTAGTCTCGGAATTTGTTTTAGAATAATATATTTTGCCTAGTTGCTCGATTTAATATTTTGAAATCGTTGAGATGCAGGAGTTCATAATAGTCTAATTCGGAGTGAATAATTTAAACAAATAGTTAAGTCGTTTATTTTTCTTCTGTTTTCTAGGGAACTTATTTTAAACGTATTTATGAATGTATAGTTTATATGTATGTTGAATAGGTATGTGTAATTTGAAGTTAATAAATGGTAAAATTAAAAGTTGTTAACCATACACCAATTGTGTAATATGTGAATGTTTTTTAGAGTAATTAAGTTTGTCGATTTCTGATCTCATTCTTATTTATCAAAGTAAGTCTATTATCAAAACTTTATAAATTAATATAAGTGTGTATGTATTATTTTTCGTCAGAATTTTTGAGGTTCTGACGTCGTTTCAGTTGATCTGTGTCGCGATTGGCGACGGAATTCTGATGGCATTCTTATCAGATAATCCATGTGAGATCCGTCACCATTAGCCCGGGGCGGGGAGAGATGGCGATGTAGGACTAGAGAGAGGAAAGGGGAAGTAGGGATGTAGAAAAAATAAAGATTAGAAGGCTTGAGAGTGGCGGCGGAAGATTAACAAGATGCCATTAGCCCTGATGAAGGCTGGAATGACGAGAGATATACCACCGTACAGAAAACATCTAGCCAAAATATAGTACTCCCACGACTTTACACTTCGTAAGTCAAAATATGTCAAACTTGGAAATAAAATAATTATATACCCGTATCTACTAAAGTAGCATTACAATAAAGAACTCCAGTCCAATTTTTAATTTTTTTTTATGAATAATGACCTTCTAACTTAAATAACTGCATATTTTTTTTTTTTTTTATAGTTAGTTTTAATAGTTAAAATAAATTTCAAAGTTTTCAATTTTCAAGATCCCCCGAAAACCACCGAATCTAGTGTGACGTCATCATGATCAACCGAAGTATGAATTTTGTATGGAACTGGAATCAGCTGTTCGACTCCCGCCATTTTGAATTTCAGCATTGGAGCGTTTTACTGGGCATTATGGTCGTTTTTTGTACAGTTAGAGTTTTTGAATATTTTAAATAATATAGATAAACTAATAGAGATACTTTATTTTTGATACTGAATTATTTAGGCCTAAATAATGTTTCAATAAAAACAAAAACTATTATATGTCCAAATCTCTTTATAGAGGTTTATACCAATAACACGGAATGTCGAACGGCTTGCGTCTTACATTTCTATACAACTTTGACCCAGGTGACGCGGCGCGGTGACGTCACGCCGCCAAAATCCAGCAATACCAACTTGACAGGGTGTTTTAATGACACGTTTTAAAATGGACTTTTTATTTTTTTTTTTAAACTCTACGTTTAATATTATTTAATAAAACTTATATATTCAGAATCAGCGTTTATTGGTCTATATGAACATATTTTTTTAAAGCCATAATATTTTTCACTGGAGTTCCTTATTACGTTACTACAGTAAACTTAAAACTAAATAAAAGTGTTTCTGAAAAGACTTGAGTTTAGTATCATCTACAATGCATATTAGTTTGCGATGTGGAATTTTTAATAATAGTGTTCTTTCAAAAGTGTTCTGTCGTATATGATAGCAAGTACCCACAAGGGCCTTTTTCATACAAAAATTGAATTTGGATTTGAGGCCAAAATACCCAACAAAACGAATTAGGTAATAATTTTTTTTATCAAAATATATGGCAAATATCTAATACGGATATGTGCTGTTATTTATTTACTTTTAAATTTTGATACACAGGCCATTTAACTTACCTCTCCTGTAGTTATTATATAATCAAAAATAAAATAATATAAAAAACAGTAAAAAAGACAATTTTATGGAAGAATTTAAAATTTGTGGTCCAATCTTAAATGGTCGTTTTTAATTTAAACTTAGGACAAAATGCTTTTATAATCGTTATTTTTCATTTTATTCACATAATAGAGTAGAATACATACATATATTTTTTAATAATTAACTCACAAATAATTGCCAAACTCGCCTCTAAAACCAGTAAAAAATGAGTTCTTTATTGGCCTGTATTTTGTTATTTTACTTGTAAATAAAATAATATATCCATAATAGACATTTACTATACCTGTTGACTATAATAATAATATTTGAGTTTGGTTGGGTATTTTGGCCTCAAATCCAAATTATATGTAAGAAAAAGTCCGCGCAATCGTTCCCCTTAATTCAAAACACCCGATCTTTGACCATTCCAGAGTAGTTGCGGGAGTGCAATGAACTTTTAATTTTCTTGGACATCTGAAATAATAATATTTAGTTGACTATTTTAATAAAAAATAGAGTTATTATAGCTACATAGTTACGTCAAACGAGTTGACAAAATTTCCTCATTTGTACTTATTGCCATGAGATCACAAATTGTTGTTGTTTTTACTACCGTTTCAGCGGACGTAAAATGCAACAATCGTTGAAAGCGACAAGTTTATAAATCTGGTATTAGCACCGCGACCAAAATACTGCAACGAGTGAAGTAACTACGATGCATCCTTGAACCAGAATACTACACGAGCTATTCCGCGAATGAATCAATGAAATGGGTTATGCACCAGAGAACTCAAATACTGTGTACAAAGAACATAACAAAAAAGTAAAACTAGCATGTTGTTTCTGTTAAATTTCTTCGCAATTCTTGTGATTTCAAAAGCTAGTTTCAATTTAGCATAATATAGTGGGGCAATTACAAATACGTAACTCTGAAATCAGCTTTGTTGGGAAGTTGATTTAAAAGATCAATCTGATAATTCGGTTAAATAGTAGATTGATGTGTTGGGAGTGGTAATACTTATAAATTGGAATAATAAAATGGTATATTTCTTAAGTATTTATTTACAAAATTGAAATGATTTACCTAGTTGTTACTTACAAAAATGCAACGAAATCAACTCAAGCAATTCCATAAATTTTAGTGCTACAACCAGCTAGGTCTGGTTGCCTAATCAAAACATCGAATAACACTTGTGGTAACTTAAGTTACCTAATTTTAGAATTAAACAATATTGATTTTTGGAGATACCCATAAAAACAATATTCAAATAACTTGAATATTCAATTTTTTATAAGAAAAACTCTCTTTTTATAACTTTTGAAGGTTATTCCCATCAACGTTATATATCATTGAAGAAGAAGATAACACTTATAATCTAAATGAAAATATGAAAGAGAACAAGACACAGAAAAATAGAAAAAGACAATGGTCATAATATGGAAAAAATAACTAGTTGAAGATAATATTGTTGATTCTAAATATTTGAAATATGAGATTGACAAATATGGCGGTTTGACAGAAGGTGGCAATAGCAAAATTGGATAACGCGCACGTCCCGGTTAGACGAGAGGTCTGGGTTCGAGTCCCAGTTGCGACCGTTGTCTTTTTCTATTTTTCTGTGTCTTGTTCTCTTTCATATTTTCATTTAGATTTTAAGTTGAATATTGTTTTTATGGGTATAAAAACAATATTCAAGTTATTTTCGTCACGTTTTTTCTGTTTGTAGAATACATAGATGAGGAAATAAAGTTATGCTTTTTGAGTGTAACTCAAAAACGCTGATTTCGGAGTTACCTGGTTGTAACAATTACCCCACGATATATAATACTATTCGGTGGTCTTGCGTCAAAACACGACATGTTGAAAACTAATTACTTTTCCGTATGAAGGGAGTGTTATCGAAAGTTTCAAAGTATTCTGCTGAGATATTTAATTTTGGTGCCCATCGTAGTTTGACCAAAAACCATAGAAGTAAAGAAATTGTTGCAGAAAGCAATAATCTTATGCCATTTAAAAATTGGTTAAAAAAGGAACGGGCTAAAATCTAAATAACAGAATAATAAAATAAATAAATGGTGACAAATGACAGCCAATTCAGATAAAATGATATTTGGTTTGACCGGAGTCGTCTATCGCTGCAATTGATTAAACACTGATATGTATTTTTATCTGTGGTAATTCGTGGAGTGCAGCTCGCTTCATGAATGGCATTTGTCATAATATTATGGAGAGGGTATCCATATTATTGTTGCGGTTATTCACAACGTTATGAGTTCTGCATTTATGTGAACATGAATTAAGCCAAATATCATCATCATCAATCAATATATTAATACGTGAAGCCAAAACTTTGTACCCCTTTTTACGAAAATTGCGCGGACGGAGGAGTATGAAATTTCGCACACTTATAGTTTATGTAGAGGAAGAGTGCAGAATGCTAATATATTTTTTAAATTATGCATAAAAATAGATAAATCAAAAACAAAAACATTACACACACTACCATGTATTTGACACACACACTCGCGTCTTTACTCTATTGTTTATTGTTGAAGTCTATGGTCAAATTGAGAATACATTTATATTGTTTGTCTTTAATATTATTTGTCTATGGTCTTACTGAATGTCAAACATAAAAAAAACATTACAATTATGGTCGAATTTCGACCATTGGGCGACCACTAGTTACAAAAAATCATTGAAGGCTGGAATCAAAATCTAAATGTAAACGGGAAAGAACCAAGCACGACAAAACAGAACAAGTTCGTGGAAAAAAATGATGTCAAAATGATTTTAGCACTGGCCTATGAATATTTTTTTATTTCTAGAAGGTCTCAGATTTCCTAGCTGATGTAGGTACAATTTCAAGCATCGGTTCCACTCCGTGGTCCAATTATTGTAGTCTCACCAGTGCCATTCTGAGTGAATCTTCAATAATCAAGAACGAGGTGCTAACGTTATATATTTTTCCACATCAAAATATTTTAACTCCCAGCGTGGAAATTATTATATAAATTGATTTTATGCATAAATATGAATGTTTATATAGATAAATAAATAAAATCAACGATCCCAGGTCAGAAGGGCTGAAGCGAAAGTTAAATAGTGAAAATATATTAACCATATGCAATCTCTTCTATCAATGTGTAAGAATCTGAAAATGTTGTGTTATATTTTGTGAACGTAGTGTTATTTTTTGCGGAATTCGCTTTATTTGTTAAGGAATTTCGCATATTTTTTTTGGGAAAAGTGGTGCTATTTTACGACAAACTAATGTTCACTTTTCGATATATTTCAGCAAAAAATGACTTAACGTTTTTTGATGATCGAAAATGGAATGAATTTTCGATATTAACGACGATTTCGACGATAACTTTGTGTTTGTATTTAAATTCAAAAGTAAAAAATGCACACAAAGATATTTTATTGCTGTATTTTTTTAACAAACGCCAGGATATCGTGTAAAAATATGAAGATTTGCGATTTTTACGCGAAAATCACGAATTTCACGTTATTCGCGATAAAATGCGATAATTCGCGAAAAAAATCGTGTTATCGCGAAAATTTAAGATCTTACCTACGAGCAATTATTACTAGGTAATATTTTTTTCTCACCATGTTTATATTAGTTTTGCGGAGTGCAGCATGTTTCATGAATGGCATTTGTTATGATATTTTGAGAAGGGTGTCTGGCATCGGCACAGCGCAGCCAGAACAGAGTCAGCAGCTTCGAGCATTATTTACGAGGTTATGAGTTTATGAGAACATTCCAGAAATGAGCCGATAAGTGTCGGGAAGCGCTAACCGATAAAGCGCGACGGAATGAGTGCTGCGGTCTCGGCCATTCAGCATTCAGCCGCACCTTATTTCTCGATTCTGTTTGTTTTGGGGGACCCAGTCTATAGATATCTAGCTATTTCCTTCTAGAAGGGTGATCTATATGCAGAATTGAGATAAATCTGATGTTTTGACGAATATATTTCGACTTTTTTTTTAAATAAGTCTACAGGGACGTACTTCACTTACTTTAACCAGTGATTCCTGATATTTTTGGATTAAAAAATATAATTGAAATATTGGTCTCCGGTGAATTTTTTATGACTTTTTGAAGTGAAACTTCTACAGCGGTGTTATTGATTCGGAATTTGGATGAAAGGGAAATTACGAATTAGCACCTGTGAAGCATCATACTGCGCTCATTGCACCTTTTGACTCATTTGCCACAGAAAAATCAAAAAAGTAATTTTCTGCACTACAAAGAATTTCGTTTTCGGGTATATGGCATATGGCATATAGACAACATACTTCTATGAAATATATATGCAGTGTATTTGCTTGACTCCGTGATTATTATAACCTACCTATTTTGGCTGAAACCAAACCTAAACTAGAATCTCAAAGTAGGATCAATCTGAAAATGAAATGAAAAAATGATTTTTTTTATAACGTTTTAAACTATAATTTGGCATTTATGTAAAACCATGGCATAATCAAAAAGGAAAAAAAAACGTGTTTTTTAAATGCAAACAATTATTTATTAGAAACTTTCTCGACTACCTACCTTGTATTAAACAAGATTTGAATTGAAAAATATAAAACAGAACATCTTTTTAAATTGATAACAGAAAATAAAATTTCAAAGTTCCATAGCTCATGGTGGAAAAGTCGTAGAGATTTAAAACTATGCTGTTAAAATTTCAGTTTGTTCAATGTTTTTTTTTGCTTCGAAAACAAATAATGAACAAAAAGATTTTTGCTTGTATCCTATATTAGAAAAACTTTTTTTTTTCATATAAAAATCGTTGATTTTAAAATCGTTAGGAATGATAAGCCCTTCAAATCAATATAACGAATAAATGAACATAATAATTTAATGAACTGACAATGAATTTTAATTAACTTCGTACCGATCACAGATCGATGAAGGCTCGCTGAGCTGTTCAATTAAAGTTTCCCAAATTTAAATAATAATATTACTCCGTTCCGTGACATGCTACGCAAACATACATTTGAATATTTTTAAGCATCAGACATCGTGAATCGATTATGTCACGAAGACAGCACGCAATATTCATGCAAATCTTAGCACAGAGAATTCAAGCCAAATTTGAAAAATATTCCAATCTAAAGAACCCACAAAAATGTGTAAGTAGTAGGTACCTACCCATTTTTCTTATTTATTTAAAAGTGTTTGAAATATTCAAAATTAGAACTAGTGTGTTCAGAAAATTCTTTAAAAAATCTTTTCAAATGCAGACAAGCAATAAAGTTATAGGTACCTACTTATAATAACGTTTATACGAGATGATTATTTTTATTCCATTTTTAAAATGTTTTTTTTTCTGTTTCTCTGCATACAAAATTTCTCTGTTTTCTTCTAGGCAAGTCATGTTATGTTTCCTGATTATTAATGGGCAACAGCTAGTGTCGTATTGTTGATTTTTTTTTAATTGTTAAAAATGAATGCGTTTTGAATAAACTCGTGTAAAATTATTGCAAAATCTATAATTTGGTTTAAGATTTAAGTTATAAATCGTCTTTAGATTTCAATGTTAAAAAATTATAATTTACATTATATATATTTATTTTTTTATTATTTAAAACAAATCAAATTAATATCCACAGTTATTATTTAGTTGTGCAAGTAGTTTAGTTTTTTTTTTATTATAATGGCTTTGAAGCCGAAATTTCAGTCACTCTAATAAATGTTACAAGGTATTAACGCATGTTAATTTTATTAGAAATTAGAAAGGAGAATATATATGTGGTAGGATAACATTGCTGATTTTTTAAAGCAAATTACAGCTTAAATCTTTCATTAATCGGAGATTTTCAAAAAATGTTTTAATTTAATGTTTAAATAATACACTAATAATGTGAAGCGACAGAATAAATTAAATAAAAATGTAGTAAAATTCGTGAAAACTGATTTTGATTGTGATCGTTTTTTTGTTTTGTTTTATGTAATGACTGTGCTTAATGGACAGTAAAGTGAACTCGCAGTAATTCAGAAGAACAGAGCTAAGTAAAAGTAAACAAACGGTCCAGACGCAACAGATAACATCAACAGACCGCTCCGTGGGTAGATTTTCGAACCGCGCATCTAAACTAACGCAGAGAATATTTCATAAATTTACATCGAAAACAGTAAGTAATATAGGTGATTCAGTCGCTACCCCGTGGGGAAAACATTGTAGACTGTATTAGGATGTAATAACGCGTGAGCGGTGACAGTTTAACTACCACACGTTTGTCGACACCGGACCGGAAGGCGGATTTTCGCGGGTTCCGATGACAGCGCGGGAACTTTTGGCGGCAAAGGGAAACGCGAAGTAAAAAGCGCGGCACGTCAGCTGCGGGCGGCGGCTGCGGGCTCACTGAAACCTGAACTAGGGCTGCGGCCCGAACACTGCTCTCCTTCGCGCGGAGGCTGGGAAATGCAGCCACCGAGTAAAAAAATTCAAACCAAAGTAATCATATAAATACTTGTTGGTGGTATTGAAGTAACCCTTTTTATTTCGTATAAACCTTAGCCAAATTTCACTACTACTGTAAATAATAATACATGTAGGTAGGTAGAAAATAATATTAAAACTAACTGAAAATTTATGCCATGTGACCGTCGGTGGGATTTCCCACCGGACAAAGCTGAAAAAGTCAAGGGTTTGTTCTATTTACCGGAAAACTTTATTTAAAGTGTTGTTTCGTTTGTGTAGTTTTTTGGTTGTTTTAAGGAATTAATTGTAAGGATCCGCAGGGAATGTAAAGTAACGACTGCACGCTTCTGTGTGAATTTTGAATATTCAGTTTTTAAGATAATTTACATAGTTTATCTAAATTTGTTTTTAGATGTAATGTATGAACAAAATACTTTCTTTCGCAATCATTATAACATCAGCGGATATTGCTTCTCAAAGAAGAAAATATCTCTTTGATTTTTATGAAAGTAGAATATTTGTTCTCTCCTATGTGTGATTTGATTTCCTGCAATTGATTGGTTTCCGACTGTTTCACATCTACCGAATATTGGTTAAGGTTTTTATTTCAAACGTGTTTGAAAACACGTATATGATATCGATGCTATGTTCGATCGTTATTATTATATTTTAATACTAGCTTTACAATTTGGGAGGCGGGAATGGGTACCGCCGCCTCGGGAACCTTGTTGGTTAACCAACACTTCTGCCATAGGTCAACCCAAGTGGTTCGCTACGTTTGGTGATTTAGCAGGGGTGCCCGGTTCATGGGGTGAAGTTTGTCTAGGTCTTGGTTTGGCGGATGACCAGATGACGTAGGCCCTGAAGGAAATTATTTTCCTCAGGGCCTCATGTGTGGAGCTCATGTAAAAAAAATCATTCCCGGTACATTCAGTTTTCAAACAGCTCGCGTGCCACCTAAATTTCATAATGCCAGAGCTCACCAGTAGAAAAAAAAGAATTTTCCAATTTGGTGCAGTCGTTCGGAAGTTATGCGCGTACAAACATTTCGGAGGTTCGTTTTATACTAACTACGACGCCTGAAATATCAACATAGTTTCCACGGCAACGATTTGTTTTCGATTGACGTTAACAATAACTCGCTTTTATTAGCGTCAGAAAACGTACACTAAATATAATATATTAATATTTATAATTTCATAACCCCAGAGCTTACCATTATATACAGCCTATATTACTCGTACATAATGTAGCTTTCTATTGGTGAAAGAATGTTTAAAATCGGTTTTTGCGTAACAAACAAACACACGCAGTTTCGCATTTATAATATTAGTATAGATTCGATGTTATTATTATATTTTATTGTGTAAAAATTTTGCATTTCACGCTTTACCGCTGTAATGCTGGGTTCCGTCTTATCCATTCTTTGGTCTATTTATTTCATAGAACTACAGTTGAAGTCGATTCGACTTTGGGTTTCTATCGCATAGAAAGCCTGTTCTTCCTGATTTAAAAATTTCTAATTTCTAAATTTCCTTTGATTTCCTGATGATTTATTTCCTAGATCAGGTTGAATCCCAATCCAATCTCTCTGTGGTTATTTTAACGAAATAAATTATTTAGCTGATTAAAAATGTTTATATGTGACTACCGCGCCAGAGTCCCAAATGCACCCGTCTGAAGTCAATGAGACTTTGGCATCCCCAATTGGGATATGTTTTGAGGCTGAAAGTAGTGGGGGTGTGAACGAGATGGGTAAGAGGAGAGTGGAGAAGTGTGTGACACTAAACATAGCTAAAGTCTTTTTTCGTTACAATTACATAATTACACATCTGCCCTGATGATGGACACTGTAACGCTGTCCGAAACAGACTGATAAAGAAGGAGGTAGCGCAACACGGCATAACACCCTAAAAACAAATAACGAAAATACTTTTGGCCGTAAAAATCTAAAAACTTATCTATAGCTAAAGTCATTTCAAGCAATATTTCAATTATGAATTCTGGTCTTATCTTCCACTCTGGAAGATATACCAAATATATATACATAATATTTTAAATGAATAAATTGTGAAATAACACGAATCAAAGAAGTAAAATTTACTTACGCACCGCCATCCAAAACCTTCGAGAAAGCCTTACCCCTCTACCACGAAGACCGTCATGCACTAAAATTATTATTTTATGAATACGGAGGGACCTAAGTTTCGTGTCCTCTTTAGGTTGATATAACAATGAAAAATCTGTATTTATTAAATCAGTGAATTTTATTAATTTTCGATATGAAGTAACAATAAATTGGAGATAAATACAGTTCGACATGCTTAACAATGCATTCGGCGAAAGAACAAACGAACGAACTAATTTTTAAATCCAAGTAATTTTTCAATTAATTTTAGCTTTTTTTCTTTCACCAAAATTTACGGTGATAATTCCGCCGACCGCAAAGTTGCGTGTGTCGATCTGTACAAACTGTTCTCATGAGAAATTACAATTTTCAACGTGAAGCCATAGAAATTAAGTTTAGTGGAGAAATTAAAACGCTACCGAGTAATTTCGAGTACCTACCACAAAATGAATACTTAAAAATAGCTTTGAATAATGAAAACGAAACAAAAGCGCGGTGACAGATTCTTCAAGTAATTAGATTTACGCGTTGGAGAGGGCCCCCTCTCTATCCTTATTAGTTGGTTAAATCAGTTTCCTTACTGAAAACATAAATTTCATCTCTGAAAATTTCCCGTGTATTCAATAATAAGAAAGTTTCTTTCAAGTATCGTGCTAAGCTCGAACAGAAATGTTTTCTGTTAGAGTCCGATTTCACGTCAGCGCCTAATAAATGTTTTCAATCACAGAATAATGACAGTGTAATACAAAAATAATGATAATACTTACCGTGTTAATTCCGACGATAAAATTAAATTTATGTATTATTTCGTAATTTAAGTTGGCGATGTAATAAATTATGGTTGATATGCGGTAGATCGAAACACCGAATAACGAAAATATCGAAAAAAAAAAAATTTACAAATTTTATTTTACTAACTTAGAGGAAAGCGTTTTTCCAACGCGTATCTGTATATAAATATCCTAACTTAACATTTAGGGTGTGTGAATTCTATACAAGGTGTACGGAAAATCTCAGTGCAAACGACTCTTGAATCTACACTACATGTCATAGAGAACTCAAAAAAGCTTATTTTTTCGATCTGAATTTTTCATATTTTTTAAACTTTTTTACGCAAACTACAGAGTTAAAAACTTTTGGAGCAGAGTCTGTGTTTTGATGCATTTTGAAATATATAAAATTGGAGGTTATCCACCACTTACCTGCCTTGCTATAAGTAACAGATGGTTACTCCTTCAAGGCTCTCGCAAGTACTCTAATTTTTTTGAATAAACGAATCCATATTTAATTTTGAACGAATTTAGACCTCCATTGTCCCTGCAAACGTTGTTAGTAAGCAGAATGCAAGTGCTTAGCGGTAAATACAATATACAACATTGGAGGTTATCCACCACATACCCGCCCTGGTATAAGTAACATATGGTTACTCCTTCAAGGCTCTCGCAAGATACTAATTTTTTTTTGTTAAACGAAGCTACATTTATTTATTTTTGAACGAATCTAGACCTCCAGTGTCCCTGCATACGTTGTTAGTAAGCAGTATGCAAGTGCTTAACAGGAAACAAAATGCAAAAATATGTTAGTAAAGCAAATATGAATTAAACAGGGCAAAATGAGAAAAAAAAATAAACTCATTCATGAGACTCCGTGAGGCGGCATTGCATCGTGTAAAAAAAACCTGCAAGCACCTGTATAAAATGGAGAACATAAAAAATACAATAATTCTCAAATCATTAGGCAAGAACCAACAAAAAATGTGAATGGCATTCGGTCTGACCATAAACCACACTTAGCTTCCGTGTCCCTTAGCCAACCACTCAGTGAAGCCTCAAAGAATGTTAACTGAATATTTGGGGTAAAATACCCGAAGACTAAAAGAAAATTCAGCATTGAGTAGTCGGAGGCAGGACAAAGGACAGTCAAGGTCGCCTGATCAAGCCTCAAGCCTACACATGTCATTGGGGGAGGCGCAAAGATTTGAGAGGGACCTGCAAAACAGATAATGTAAGTAAATATGAAGCAGGAACGAGGTCCATCACACCCCCATACGGGGATAGGGAAATAAAATAATAAAAAATAAAAGTTGGAGTTCAGTTCATCCAGTTTATACAACAGCTGATATTAACCCATTGACAATTTTTTTGAATTGATAAAAACAATCATTTTTCGACTCGATTTATTCGAAAACGAATGCTCAAGCCAAAAAAGTTATTCCACAAAATCGACTCCATATGATGTAGATTCACCAGTTTCTCCTTGTAGTGCGGGTTTCCTGACACTGGCTATAAAATTGTGCATACACTAATTAAATAAGTAAAACGAACACTTTTCTTTGATTAAAACTGTATTATATTTTTTTTGTTTTTTCCTGCTATGCACAGCTTGACTGTATACGGACATAACCGGACGTACCTGACAGACTTTAACCAACGATTCCTGAGCATATTTGGAATAAAAAATATATTAATGTAATTTTCCTGTCCGGTGACATATTTTTTTTTTCAATTAAAAAAAATCATCTTTTTATATTGCACGTCGGCGTCGCCTCTGAATACTTTTTTTAACAACATCTACATTTTTGACTCCAAATGCGTTCAGGAACGGCTGTTAAAGTCTGTCGGGTACTTCCTGATACATCCTATACAGTTAAGCCACTAACCTTAATAATTACAAATCTTTTTTAAATCCTCGGATATCGCAGAATGAATGCTACCACTTCTCTCCAGAGATATTATAAATTACTTGGTTTTATTGAGCTTTTTAAAATGTTATTTGGGATTTCTCCAACTTTCTGGTATATTTTTTTTTTCACAACACTGTATTTTCGGTTGACCAACATTTTATCGTCAAAACGGTTGTTTCGGTTTTATGCATATCTTCCAAAACAACATATTATTTTAAACCAGACTAAAATATTTTATTTATTGTGCAGGTACTAAAACAACAGTAACATTCAAACCAATCGATACTTCCGTCGATTCGGTCAGAAAAAAATACCAAAAATAGTGCCGATTCAGATTGTTTATCTCGATTCAAACGCAATCAACTTTTGATTGTATTTTCATTCCACATCAGAAAGCTTGCGGAAAGTTTATTGTTTTTTTCGGAAGCTCTCCCCTCGCAGACTTCAGAATGGGGGTACAAGTAAGTGAAATCTTGAAATACTTTTTTTGTGTAAAGTCTTATTGCCTGAAACCAGTAGGACTACAGTACCCTTACTTACTTACTTATTTTGATATTTATATATGTACGTGGAGGATAATTCCTCTCTTAGTAGCTACAACAGCCACACAGACCGTTCAAATTCCCATTACATAATATAGTAACTATACCTTTTTAAAGTAAGATTATATTGACCTAAGAATATCGGTGACCGGACAACTCGGAATGAAACCAACTCAGAACCATCTCAGATAAGTCATTTAGAGTGATAAAAAAAAATATATTAAAAAATTGGTTAAATAGGTTACGTTAGGTTAGGGTTACCGGCTAATTTTTTTTTTCATAGCTTTTAATGACGTTTCAAGGAGGTGTTGAGTTGACTTTATTCTCAGTTGGCATGGAACCACGAATATCGTAGCCCCAAATCTATTGAAATCTTACTATAATATTATAAACGCAAAAGTTTGTATGGATGTATCTTTGTTTATTAGTCTTTCACACAAAAACTACTGATTGGATTTTAATGAAACTTTACAATAATATAGCTCATACCCACAACTTAGGAGTAGTTTCATTCGATTCAACACGAATGAAACCGAGTTAAAGGAAGCCTCACACAACCTATTAAATGTAAAAATGTAAACAAGCATGCTTCAAAATCCCCCCCCCCCCTCCTCCCCGTCTCCCCCTAGATGGGTGTTCCACTACTTTTTAGGCGGACTCTACAGATCTTCATATTTACTGCCAAGATGCTTGTATGACCAATGTTTCGTAAATGCACGAAATCATTTATATTATGCATTGTGGTACTTTTTTACCTGTTCTACTATTTTAAAATTTTATCAAGGCTTACTACAGACCTATCATATTACCTGCAACATATCTAACAATATTTTATCCTGTTGCTTTCTTGAGCTTTGCACCAGGACTATAAACAATAAAATACTTGTGAATGGCACTTGTACCGCGGAATTATAAAGAAATAGATTACTATTTGTTTTGCAAAGAGAGTACATAAGTCGTTGCCCGTCGTGAGAACCCAGCGTTCTATCCACCACCTGAAATAAATATATCTTCTTTGCAGAGCGCGCAGCATCAGGAATAAATTGGATAAAATAAAATACAGTGACGTTAAGAGCTGGTGGCTATTCAAATCAGACTGAACATTCAAGTAGCTAAAGCCTTCCCAGGCAACGAAAGGTTGCAATTCTGAATCGTTGCCTTTCACCAAGGCTAGATCCTAGATCTACTCTGCATAATAAATTCAAAAATGTTTCTAGCACTAAATAATGCCTTTGTAGTTCATTTTTACTGTGAAGGAGAAATCTGATTGTATCAAAAATTCTCAATCGGTGGATTTTGACATCATTATATTTTCTGCATTATTTTCCTGTAGGAATTTCCAAAATTAGACTCATTAGGATCTCCTAAGTTAGCCAATTTAACATTTTTTTCTTAAATTATCCAAACGGGTACTGCCCCCCCGGGGAACCATTTATTGGATGACAAACGCCTCTGTCGTAGGTTACCCCAAGTGTTTCGATACGTTTGGTGACTTAGTAGGGGTGTCCGGGTTCATCGGGTGACCGGTTGCTTGGCGGTCCGATTCAGGAGAAGCCGGTTTGGATTGCCTTTTTACCTCTCCAGATAGTCTCTCTCGATCCAGCGCCCTCTCTCTGCATCGCAGCGGGAGGTATTTTTTTTTTTTACATGAGCTCCACACAGGAGGCCCCGAGGAATATAATTTCCCTCAGGGCCTATGTCATCTTTGAGGATGCTGTGGGGAGGGTTTTTTTAAGGAAAGGAAGGAGAGGAGAGTTCTGGGAAGGAAAAGGGTATAAGGGGTGGGTAGGAATCTGGGGTTCAATGTATCCTGGTCATCCACCTTCAAGAACTAGACAAACCTCACCCCATGAACCCGGGCACCCCTGCTAAATCACCAAACGTAGCGAACCGCTTGGGGTGATCTATGGCAGAGGTGTTGGTTATCCAATAAAGGTTCCCGGGGCGGCGGTACCCATTCCCGCCTTCCAAAGGTATGGAATCATACGTCAGTCACTCCTGGACCGCTAGATTCCTAACCACCTCTCATACCTTTTTCCTTCTCAGAACATCCTCTTCTTCCTTTCCTTGTGAAGACCCTCCACACAGCTTTTCCACAAGATAAGATAAGACCTGAAGGGATTTGTTTTCCTCAGTAATTTTCATATTGTGTTATGGAGCTTTGAAATGTACCTACATTTAACTGACCAATAACTATTTTTACATTAACTTTGTTAACACCAATCCCATGACACATCACAGTACCTACTTCAAAAAGAAATATTAAAAATATGTTCTATTTTCGAAAAAAATGTTATGAAATTCAGGGGTTGAAAGCCGAAGGTTGATGGAATCACATAGGCACTAACTCGAACTTATACGTACTTGTACGAAAAAAGAGTGGTGAAACTCAGTGGTTGAAAGTCGGAGGTTGATGAAATCACATAGGCACCAACACGAACTTACACGTATTTGTACGAAAAAAGAGTGCTGAAACTCAGGGGTTGAAAGCCGGAGGTTGATGGAATCATATAGGCCCCTACTCGAACTTGGTTCCATGCCAACTGAGAATAAAGTCAACTCAACACCTTTTTGAAAAGTCATTGAAAGCTATGAAAAAATCATTTTAAAATAGTCTATAACCCTAACCTATTTAAACAATTTTTTATATATTTTTTTCATCGCTCATAATGACTTTTCTGAGGTGGTTCCGAGTTGGTTTCATTCCGAGTTGTCCGGTCACCCTCGAACTTATACGTACTTTTACGAAAAAAGATTGAAACTTAAGGGTTGAAAGCCGGAGGTTGATGAAATCATATAGGCACCAACTCGAACTTATACGTACTTGTACGAAAAAAGAGTGGTAAACTCAGTGGTTGAAAGCCGGAGGTTGATGAAATCACATAGGCACCAAGTCGATCTTATACGTACTTGACGAAAAAAGGGTGATGAAACTCAGGAGTTGAAAGCCGGAGGTTGATGGAATCACATAGGCACCACTCGAACTTATACGTTAATATCTCAACATTTTCAGATTCCTAGCGACTCTTACGCATTCGAAACCGGCAGATTTGTACAAAGTGTCAGTCCAACTTATCTCTTGGCGACCCCTGTTTCTTTTTCCCTAGTTTTCTAATAGAAAAGTAATCATTTTATTTTTTAAATCTCTTTGAAAAGAGTGGGCACATACGTGAAAGTTATATTAAGGTTAGCTAACTTTAAAATCACAATCACTTGTAAGGCTAAATATATTTGGGCACTTTGATAATGTCAGAATAACCGGTTACAATCGCTGGCTGACATTGATAAAAAATATCTAACAAACCCTCTGCCCTTTGATTCGGCTTTAAAATGCAGCCAGATAGTAATGACCCGGACCGGTGACCTGTGACGTTTGCACGCGACACCCGGCACAGACACGGGGTACAGGGGTGCAAAATACAATGCCAGTTTTCAGTGTACCTGACGTATACAATCTCCATAACAGCATTGTGTGCGTCAACAAGTAACCAGTGGTGATGTAGATGTGTGTATAGTGAACGGCAAACTGTTCTATTTTACGTTGGCTAAAGTGACCTCCGCCCTTAAGCCCCTCGCTGTTCCTGCTGCCCTGGTGTGAAATACAGACAAGGTTGGCCTATATTCGCAAAAATGATCCATATTTAGCAGTCTCGTTAGCAAGAAAACCAGACAGGCAATGGTGGCAAGCTACCACCATCTTTGTGAAGAAGCACCACTGGTGGCAACCATAACTTTAAAAGTTATTTTTTTTTAATTCAAAGTGATATTTTGTCTCCTCTAGATACTGACAGCGGTAATGAACCAATGTGCAATAGTAGGAGCTATGCTAAACACTAACCGCTTCTTTTATCACTGTGTTTGTCGTTTTTGGTATTTTTTTAAATCTCAACCTGACATTTAAGTTTAAGTTAAAGTTAAGATTTACTTTTAAGTTATAGATATTGTTAAGATGAAGCCATGCGAAATGATGCAAAATCAAGTATTTTTGTTTTGAAAATTTGATCGCTTAGAAGTATTATGGAAGCCGAACATATCTTGGCCCTTAAAATTATCGGTAATTTTTTTACAAGTCTTTTAATAACCCTAGAAAAAAAATAAAAAAAGTAATAAAAAAACACTTTCAAGTGCGAACTCTCCTACTTATAAAACCCTTTTTGGATATGGTTTTATTGTTTAATGTATCAAATTCAGTTTCTTTTATCGTATTTACGCCCGAACTTCACAAAATAAAATAAAATATGCGTTTTCTCGTTGTTATTTCACAATGCAGTCGACGAATTCGGATTTTCAAAGTGAACCAAATGTCTTCCACCGAAAGACTACTGACTTGACACATCCATTTTGTATCAGCTCGGCCCCGGCCGGAGCGGGGTATAGACGTATTAGGCTCCGCGTCGCTCGGTTCCTTGGTTCCTTGGCTCCCGTCGCTTGGTTGGTGAAATCAATTTTAAATTTCCTTGTTAGTACAATAAACAATGCGTAAAAAAGGAGTAAATGTTTTTTTACAGGCCTTTACGAAATCAACCCGTAAAAAAAATTTCAAATACCTTTTCCATTCTTTCCAAAAGCTTTATCTCAAGTATTTTTAAACTCCTCCCAAAAAGCGGATTTCGATTTTTGCCTGGACTATTGGATCACCTTAAAAACCAATCTTTTTCATAAAATTTTAGGTAATGCTAGGTTATTAATTTTAATCCGTGACAATCGACATATAAGATAGGCAGCTAGGCAGCGTAGATTACCGGTGTATTAAGCCTGGGATTCAGGGTTCGAATTTCGATAGAAAAAAATATTATGTCAAGCGTTCGGTTACGTTACTAACTTACTATGTTCATTTTACTTCTGTGTGATCCATTTCCAATAGTATATATAAAAAAAATAATGTTTTGTGTTCAAAAACTGTTGCTATTTATTAGACTACGAGTGAACCTGAATAGTTTGATTTTAGACTCAGTATTTTTAATTCCCTTGAAACAGATATCGACGCTTTCACCTATTGCTTTTTATTGGAGTTTTTTAATGACTTACGAAGGGTCATCTAGTGCGTTCTTTACCAATGTAGAAAGGTACCACGGTGATTGTGTCCTGGTGAATGTGTCCTGGTGCCCAGTGCGCGGTGCCCGGTGCTCGGTGCCCGGTGCCCGGTGTCCAGTGTCCATACCAATGAGGGCGCGGCGGGGGAGGGTTAAGCCAACACGGGAACACCCGATGCTGCAATTTAGCATTTACGTGCGAAGATAAATTCATTACACATAAATCATGTTTTGTTGTCGCTCGTTTGACGTCGTTAACCCCCCCATGTTCAAGTACAGCACATGAGCTGTTCAAAGTACACAAACTTGAACCTAAGTACCCACTTAACTAAGTACATAATCATATTATTATTATTAACAAACTACGTGGCTAACTTCCTAACCATCACGTCGTTTAAGGTACATCAAGGGTAGGCAGAAGTAATGTAGGGCTATTCAATTTTATCTTGGCAAGCGCATTCCTAGCTTCCATCATTCACATTCATACCTATCTACCTACTGACATTAGAAACACGCAAACCAAAAGTTCATTTAAAAGTAAAATCATTGATTACCTCCAATAAACATATTCATCAAGAGTATTTCATAACATATTTACATTTATGCCTACTGTGTGTATATATGTATGTATACTACGTATATTATGTATGTACATTTGACTAATTTTTCACTTGCCTTTTTTCTTATCCTTTATCACTACGCCTTTTTTGTCAAATTGAAATTTGATTGCTAATTGTTTTGTCTTATTCTTCTACACACATCTTCTTAAGCACGCCAAACACGCGCCCAACATTTGTACACGGTTGACATTAGTCACATGAGAACGGGTCGTTTCTACGACTCGTTCTTGAGTTCAACAGCTCGGCTGTGGAACGATTTGCCGGCCTCTGTGTTTCCTCCCTCCTACAACATGGGTCTCTTCAAGACCCATGTCCACTCCTTCCTCTCCTCAAAAACACCCTCCACACAGCATCTTCAAAGATGAGATAGGCCCTGAGGAAAATTATTTTCCTCAGGGCCTATCTCATCTTTGAAGATGCTGTGTGGAGTTAATGTAAAAAAAACACATACTTGATGTAATACAATACAATAAAACACATAACTTTAAAAAAATACTGATTTTATTATAAACTGTCATTTTCATAATATTGCGCAAACAGAAACCTAAATAACAACCACTCTGTAAATTACTATCTCAACACAGGCGTTTCATACCTAGTGAGATGGGCAATACGTCATTACCAATGTATCTAATATTAAAATAATGAAATAAATAAAAATACATCATCACATGCACAGGTCTTGCGGTTACATGACAAATCAGAACACTTTTGAAAAGTGAAACAAAGTCATTAAAAGCGATGAAAAAAGTCAGCCTGTAAACCTAACCTAACCTAATTCACCTAGTTTTTTTTTCATCACTTGAAAAAAAAACTAGGTGAATTAGGTTAGGTTAGGTTAGGTTAGGAATCACTTTTCGTGACTTTGTATCACTTTTCGAAAGATTTCTGATTTGTCAATGTTCCGATTTGTCCATTTACCGCCACATGCTAGGAGATTAAAGTCATTTAGATACATTTTAAAGTCGTTCTGACATTTACACAGTTTTCATGTTTACATTCTTCTTCTTGTGATTCTGCTGAGGATCGAGACTCTTATTTCAATTTCCATGGTGGACAAGGCCCCTCCGCTCCTTGTGCTCGGTTCTGCGCGGAGAGCTGAACACAGCGACGTACGTCAAAGATGCTTGATCACTCCAGCGCATTAGTGACTTCTTCTGTCTTCCACTTTGCTAGTGACTATGAGTTTCTCCAAGTAGAAGTCTTCAGTTTGACGAGCAACCCAGAGCCAAAGTACCTTAAGATACGTTGACTATTGACATGACACATGGCCCTTCTCAAGCGTTTTTTTTTTTTTTTTTTTTTATTGAATATAATGGTACAGAGTTTATATGGTTTTTTATAAATTAAATAAAGTTTTTCTTTTAAAAATACATTAATTAATAAGTATTACACCTTTTTTTTGAGCAGAGCTCGTGTGAAAAAGGCGGAGAAAACGAATGTAAAGTACAATTTAACAAAGAAAAAAAATAGTATTTTTTTTATGTGTAAAACAAAAGAAAGGAGAAAAATAAAAAGAGAAAAAGGATATCCGTTACTACAATTGATTCAATATCCGTTACTACGTTTGATTCACTTGAACGTGCCATATCTTCTACGAGCGTCCCCGACTTCTACTGCCATTCAGTTTCCCATAAAATATTCTGCTGACACACCATTCTCCGCTCGCTGTTTCCAAACCATAACATTTAAATTTAAAGGGAGTTCATTCAAATTCGATTAAATCCTTTACAATAAATAATGATTATTTTTGTGTCCATAAAGCTACTGAGGGGTTTTAACAACCATTTGTTGTATTTATGAGTACAACCATATCTTAGTTCTGATACAACAGTGGTAACTAAGAGAACACCTTATCTCTTCTTCTTGACAGGGGCTTTATTTGACAACTATAAGATTTATGGCCCGAACTTTCGGACGTCCGAGTGACCCGGAACAATCCCCACTTTTACTCCACGGCGCTTCACAGTTTGACACGGAAAGTGTTCGCAAAGTACTCTAAACAAATACAAGGTAAAAGTTCGAGATCACCACCGCCTACCAACCTTCATTCTTATTTGGGAAACTTGCAACTTCTGAAATTCTTCAAAATCTTCAGCAAACTTTTGTTGACCATTATAAATTTTGGAACGTTACTTTGGTCCCCATATTGATGAAATTCCACAAGAAAGCAAAAGGATACGTATTTGATATAAACTTAAAGAAACAATTCAAGTTAAGAGGAACTTATGCACTGCCCATTTCAGCCCGTTTCATACAAATTTTAATTCTGGATTTGAGATCAAAATACCCAACCAAACAGAAAAATAATTTTTGTAATCAAAAGGTATATCAAATATCTAATACGGATGTGAGCTATTTTATTTATTTTTGCTTTAAAATATAAGATATAGGTCATTAAAGATTTTAATGTTTCATGATTTTAGAAGCAATTATTTGGGAGTAAATGAAAAACAATAAAAAAATAATTTTACTAAATTTAACATAAAAATTTGATGAAATATAAAATAAAAATATAAATTAATAAAAAAAAAATCATTTTGATGGGTGTAAAGTTAAAATGCAAATTACCTATTTACGGCGGAAAAAAAATTGTCGTTTATACATTTAAATTACTACCCAAAAATAAATTTTTCACGGTGTTTAATTTTTATATTATTATTCATTGTATTTTCAAAATAAATTTAGTAAAAAAAAATTATTGTTTTTCATTTACTCTCAAATTAATAATTGCCCAAATTGCCATTAAAATCATGAAACATAAAAATTTTTAATGTCCTATATCTTACAATTTAAAGCACAAATTAATAAAGTAGCTCACATTCTTTCTAGATATTTAATATACCTTTTGATTACAAAAATAATTATTCAATTTGGTTGGGTATTTTTATCTCAAATTCAGAATTAAGATTTGTATGAAACGAAAAGGGCCGCGCAAACGTTCCACTTAATGTGTTGGTAGTGAAACTAGATAACTGCTCTCCCAAAATAAAATCTAGCATAAGTCTGCAATTTATTCATCAAAAGTACAAATAATTCGATTTCTTGTTAGTTCTTGACTTTATTGTCTCCTTTTTATATTTTTTTTTCAAAGATACGAAGTAAAAAGCATTTTTTATGAATGAAACGTTAGGTTAGGTTAGTTTAGATAGATACTTTCTAAGCTATCTACAAAAATGCTAAAACAAGCTAACATTATAAAAACGTCAAATGCCTACATGGTTTCGCTTTGTGAATGCAGATATTTTGCAGGTATGGGAGTTTCCTTAATAATTTGAGAATTATATGAATCAGCAAAAATTCTTGAGCAGTGAGGTGAACATCACGAAATTTTCACTGTTTAGAATTTCTAGGTCATCGCGAGTATCTTCAAATCTCTGCGTTGCTTACATCGTGAGCCATGAAGCTTAGAAATTTCCATATTATTATTTGTTTCATACTTTTTATGATTTGTTTCAATAAGAATTTGATAAAAGAGTGTTAAAACTCATGCGAAGTCGAATGCCTAGTTTTTTCGTAAAATTATGTTTTATGGATAATTTATACTGATGATTCAATGTTTATATGATGATGCTGTAGTCAAAACTGGTTAAGCGGTAGATAAGCTATCTTATCTCCCCGTATTTAGTCCATAGCATGTTGATTGTTAGTGCCTACATTAGGTTTTAGGATTACTCATCGGTTAATTGTATTTAGACGAGATCTGCCTCAATCTGGCTAAACTCTGTTCATACACAATATTTTATGAATCCATAATATGATTTCCATCAGTATACCACCAGTATATCCTAACAAAGTTGTTTTTTTTCTTGGAAGAAAGCACCGCCACCGCCGACTGAAGAAGAAAAACGACTGGCGAAAGTGGAAAAAGAGAAGCAGAGAAAGGTAATTAGATTCTATTTTAAACCTTATTAAGGTTCGTTAATCTTTTACCCCTGTTCGTCTTTTGTATTATGTATGTTGATCAGTGCTGGGCTAAGTGAAATTATTCTGGATTACGGAAACTGTGGCCTCAACCAAACAATTTTATGATTTAAAGAAATAGCAACTTGTTTATTTTGGACCTGTCCGACTGTACGGTTACCACTGCGGTTTCACGACAAATCAGAACACCTTTTAAAAGTGATATATAGTCATTGGACAGAATGAGAAAGACTCCTTCATTCACCTCTCACCCCAGAAGATAGGTGGAAGATTGAGTGGCAATCGGCCAAGGTGAAAAATGCCCATCTCGTACAAGACCCCATTGAGAGACAGCCTGGGTTCTCATTGCCTCGCAAACTCTGGTCCGCCATCAATAGAATAAGGTGCTCCCATAGTCGTTGTGCCCATATGATGTATAAACGGGGCCTTAAAGAGTCGGAGATGTGTGAATGTGGTGAGGGGCAGACCACCGAACATGTGGTCAACGAATGCCCGCTCCATTCATTCCCTGGCGGGATTGATGAGGTCCACAGGGCAACGCCTGAGACCCTAGACTGGCTCGTAGACCTAGATGTCCCCATCCGACCCCCCCACCATGCGAAAGAAGAAGAAGTCATTAAAAAGTCAAGTGATGAAAAGAAACTAGCCTACAAACCTTACATAACCTAACCTAATTCACCTTGTTTTTTTGTTGTTTGTGTTTTCATCACTTTTCACGACTTGGTATCATTTTTTTTTATTTTTTTTTTTAAGTTTTCTTTATTCATTGAAATGTTGGTTACATAAATTTTAGAATTTTTCGACCACCATGCTAGGCACATGCCCGTGTTGTGGTGGTCGATTGTTGTTGTCATTGTTCAAAAGGTTTCTGATTTGTCACTTTTTATTTGTGATTTATCCAGTTGCCACCCCATACTAAGAGATTAAAGTCACTTAGATATTTTAAAGTCATACTGAGGCGTTTACAAAGTTTTCATTTTTACATATTTTACACTGATGATACACTATTTTTATCCGAAAACTTAAATTGCTATTTCTTGAAAAATTTTGATTTTAATCCGATAAAAATAAAAATCATTTGTATTAGATACGGCATTTGTATTAGATATTAAATACGGCATCTCTAAATCATTTGGTTTAGAGATGCCGTATTTAAACTATTAAAGAATATTTATAGAATGATGAAGCAATCTTATTTTATAAAAAGTGGAAATACAATAAGCCGTCAAAATTATAACGAAAATCCGTGATTACTTAAAAAAAAGATAATGTAAATACTACAATACTACGATAATGTAAATACTACAAAAAAATAGAGATATACTTACAATGTGTAGCAAATTCATGGTGACTGCCTTCAAAGACCTCCAATCCTCATAATCGAGCGATTTGCGCAGAAATTGTGTCATTTGGTGTCATACTAACCCAAATTACTAACCCAAAGTCTAATTTGAGTTCCTCATTCCAGCTCGATTACATGAAAATGCTGTCCACCCGCAAGCCTACCAAGATGAACCGCCTCGTGGACTCCATCCCGCTGCCCGCCTACAGCGTGCCCAAGGGCGGGCTGCCCATGTGGAGCACCATCCCCCTGGACCGGCAGATCCCCTTCACTAGAATCCCCAACGAGATCATCTACTACGCTAAGAACAAGCTGGGAAACAAGGTAACAAACTATAACAATTAGGGAAAAAACATTTTCTTTTCTCGCTCCTTCACACTTGAGCAGTACTGACATCCAGCAGACTTCGATAGATTTTCGGAAACCAGAATGTAATTGCGAATTGCGGGCGAAGGAAGAAGATTCAGGGTGTAGTTGACGGCTTTTTTTTCTCTTTACACCATATCATTGCTGTCACCAACACTGTTTTGATGCACATAATTCGTCGAATGTTCACCAATACAATACTGATGACGGCTCTGCTGAAATGTCTGTAAAGAACAATTTTTAAGAAAAGATATCATATCCAATTTAACGTAATAATGCAGAAATGTATTCAATTTAATTCAGTCATGCATCCACAAATTATGGTGACCCGACAATTGGTCCGGCTACAATTGATCCTGCGACAGTTGGTCCGTCGACAATTGATCCTTCCGACAGTTGATCCTTCCGACAGTTGGTCCGGCCGAAAGTTAATGCGGCCGACAATTGAACCTTCCGACAGTTGATCCTTTAGAAAAAAAATTCTTCAAGTAAGTATGCAAAGAAGATATATGGCCGTACAACCAAAGTCGATATAATTATATCTGAAGGCATCTTCAGTGAAAATCCCACTGTAAAAATATTTTTACTAACAATAATTTCGACTTTCTGAAGAAGCATGCGGCAATAACAATATACGACATACTTATACGTGCAGTAGGCTTAGCGAAAAACCGCTTAAGATTAAGATAAAGAACAAATCATCTCGTAGGGAACATCTAAAATACCATTTAAAAAAACACTGAATTTTTTAATACACACAACTTCTAAATTAAGTGAAAAAAACTTGTTTTTAATAATTTTCGGAGCATACTTGGCGATTTTTTTCTATCGAGGGAATTTCATATAATTTGCTTTTCGCGTGGGAAACATCTAGATATTATCTTCAAAAATAAAATATATATTTTTTAAGAGCTTTAAAACTTTTAAGGAAAATATGTAATAAATCGATAGAAATTCGGATAGTGCCGCCTTAAGCCGCAGCATGCCAAATTTCTACCGATTTTTTGCAAATCTCCCTTGAACATTTGAAGTTTTTAAAAAATATATATGTTATTTTTGAAGATAATATCTAAACAACCCCCACGCCGAAACGCAAATTAAATGAAATTCCCTCGATAGAAATAAATCGCGAAGTATGCTCCGAAAATTTTTATTTTCAAGCCTATCTCTATTATTTAGCAAGACATATGTATGAAAAAATTCACGGTGTTTCTTTGAACGTTGTTTTAGACAACCCTCACGAGATTTTTGCTCTATTCTGAACAGTCGTGTTTTATTAAACATTTTCACAATTTTCGCTTAACTTTTATCTTTTGAAATATTAGCGCGCTCTCTCCAACATTCATAATTACAAATCTCTCCATCTTCTTCTTTTCGTGCTCGGGTACGGGGCCTTAAGTTTGTGAGATTAATCATCATCACTCTTCCGCACTCCAAAGTTAAACTCCATAACGATGCAGCAGTAACGAAACAATAAAAAAATATTAAATTTTATATACTTAAGCTAGACACGAATGAGAAATATCTTGAGAAATCGTGTGTGACTTGCTTTAGACAGATAAGTATTTTTTGATAAACTCGACCCTATATTTAAATTGGGATATCTATCTCCCGCGTGTTCACAGTTTATCACTAATCGCTAACTTAAGCGAGCAAGAACCATAAGATTTGATCCACATAAATATTTGAAAAGACCGGCCCATGAATATTTCAAATTTTACAGACAGAGCAAATTGGGTAGTTTAAAGTGAAAAATGGGCCAGACTGGATATCCTAAGTGAACAAAGAGGTCGCGACCTTGACCTTCAGAAAAATCCTTTTAGATCCAGCGCAATTCGTTGTGCAATTTTTTTTTTTTATTTAACTTCACCTAAGTTAAGGACTTGACATTAGAAATAATTGTCTAGATATAATAAAACAAAATAATAAATGTCATTATAAAAATTTATCACTTATCGCTGCTTCATCTATGCCCCGGGAACCATTTATTGGATAACCAACAGTCCAAGTGGTTCGCTACGTTTGGTAACTTAGCAGGGATGCCCGGGATCATGGGGTGAGATTTGTCTAGGTCTTGGCGGCGAACGCGTTTGCCCACCTATTGCGTGGCCCCGGACCGGGAGAGACTGGTTGAGGAAGATCTAACCCAGACCTCTACAGCCGGACTCTCTCGACCCATGAACTTGCACCGCAGTGGTGGGGATGGATTTTTTCTCCGTCACTCTTGGACACATTAAGCCCCGGATTCCTACCAACCCCTCATACATGTTTGCTTCCCAGAGCTTCTTATATGTTCTTTCTCTAAAAAGACCTTCCACGTAGTATCCCCAAAGCTGACGTAGGCTCTGAGATTTTTTTTCCAGTAAGGCGGGAGTGTTGCATCGATATTATAACATCATTGTTAATACGGGGAGGATCTGCAAAATGCATCTTATAAGCACTCATGCCATTGGCTCATTATGCTTTCTCCCGTGTTTCGCTCTTCCTTTGACAGTATCCCAATCCCTTTGAAGTTCACCAGGGATCCCATTCGGCATATGATTAGTCTCCAGGTTCATCGTGAAGTCTCTTAGCTCCTAGGCTCTGAGGCTTCCTGCCATCGAGGCGGGTAATCGGCACCATACGAGGAACGGCTGCGCAGCAGATTTTAAAATTTATTCATAATAATACAATTTTAAAGCGTATTTTATCACCTTTAAAAAACCGTTTTTAGTATTTGGGTACGTTCGGAAATAATTAATTTATTGAACTTTAATTGCGAAGCGGAAACAACACGAATTTTTAATAAATCTGAGAGTTCGTTTAAGACAAAAAACTTGCGTAAAGGCGATAGACCGGAGTGGTTAAAAAGAGTGTTTTTTCTAGTGCAGTCATATTTTGTTATCAATCAGCCGCCCAATCATATTGAAACACAAAGTAAACAACGATTTTAATACGTTATTCCATATAACTTTTTTCCATTCGAAATTATTCTCGTGATTGCTTTTACATAGCCACTCGAATGTTAGCGGTTTCATGAAAATATTGGGCCGAATCCTCACCTACCAAAGCACAAAAAGCTCCGAATAAAATGAAAATGGAGTTCGTTCCAGCTATAATAAATTACGCGTAATGGCTTTGCAAGTCGATATTGAAAATATATCGCAAATGCAAAATCGGCAGCTTGATCCTACAATCGTTAGGTATCATTATCATTAGTGGGATTGTGATCGGAAGCAGTGTCAAACATCGACGGTACATGCTGCAACCCATCTATAGAGGGTGATATCTCACTCCTACACGTCGCGACGGGATCACATGATACGTGCGCTGTTTCGTGTGTTACAGTGCTGCTGGAACTTGACGGAGTGCTTATCACGTGACCCGCTCGGCTATACCCGACAACTTAATTGCGACTTGTGGCGTGTGATGGAAATACATTTTTATTGTTTTTAATTGGAAAAAAATATCACCGGACAGCTTAATTACATCTATATGTTTTACTTCAAATCTGCTCAGGAATCGCTGGTTCAAATCCTTCGGGTACCTGCGTGCTGTTACGCCCTGTATATAACAATTGAACCTTTTTCAATTAAATACCTACCTACTATGTTCTTTCTCTCATTTGAGCCCTTAATGGGCCATAATGCCCACAACACCAATCTCCTTTTTGGAGAAAGTGGGTCCAGCTATTTTTGACTACCGTTATCGACTATCCTAACTTATTCAAACTTTAAAATACTACCCAAAACAACAAGGTTTGACGACTAATTCCGCTTTAGCCGGACGCCCACAAATACACGTGTCAGGGATCCAATCAGAAGAATGTGTGAATTGTTTCAGTTGAATTCTGCATTCAGTACCTTTATTGGACAAATGAAAGCTTAGGTATCTATGAAAAAAAACACTTCGTTTATCCTTTTTATGTATTTTTTCAAATTTTAAATAAATTTTATCTAAATTTTCTAAAATATGTTTTTTTAAATTTATTTATGGACATGGTGCAAAATATTTATTCCCTTTGAATTTAAAATTCCTAATAATCCCTAAAAATTGAATATTGTTATTTAGAAACCAGCTATTCCACAATTTTGGCAAAAAATAAGAAATTGTTGTCATCCGACGGAGTAACAAGCCAGACCGCTTTCATACAAAAATTCATAGTAATCGCCTTCCGAAATATTTGTTGATCGCGAAAAAAACATTTCAAAAATGTGTAGAACGCGCCCACGGCACTTAAGGGGTTACATGGGTTTCGTAGCCGACGAAAAAACATATTTTTCAAAAATGTAATATAAGAATTATTTCATTCGATGTGTTGAGCACAGAAAAGAACAACTTCTCAACAATATTGGAAAAAAATGTCTTTAAAAATATCGGAAAATTCAGCCGGCGGGGACTGGTTTCCGGAGACCCCTAAAAAAAGTGTCCTCTCGGTAGGCGGGATAACTCATGATAGTTTCATCTGAAATAAAAAAAAAAAACTTTTTTTTAGATAAATATAAGCTTTAACGAAGAATTTATCAAAAAAAAAATAATTTGAATTTTTGGCAGAGTTGTAGGCATGCAAAATAATTACATTTTTGATCAATTTACACTACGTATAACCTTGTAAAATTATTTGTGGGCGATAAAAAAAACCTTCAATCAGATACTGGCCAATGCTATTTTAAAAAAATCGACCGACTTCAAAAATGGTGTTTCGAAATAAACGCCATTGAAGTTACAAGTAGGAATAAAACGGAGATTTTTTTTATAACTCACATAGAATCGTCGATTCCAGTACCATATATCAAAAACTATTTTAGACATATAGTTAAAGGGAAAAAGTAAGGACTTTTTCAAATTTTCAGACCCGTGTAATCCATTAAATCTCTTTGAAAGTGGCTATTTCTCAAAACATATTTACCGGAAAACAGCCAGAGTCAACTGGTCGATTTCACCAATATACCTAACATTCAAACAGCCAGACCCTAAAAAATCTCCAAGGTCTCTAAAAATCTACACTTAAATCTTATCTTGAGAAAAGTTATAAATAAATTTCTATCTACATTTTATTTATAACTTTTTGAGAAAACATCTACAATGTTTTTCTTCTTCAGAAAAAAATTCTTTTATCTCAGTTTGAGTTTTTTGTGGCTGGCCGTTTCTGCATAATTATATTCAATTTATTGTTTGTAAACGTTTATTTATCTGATGTTAAAGTTAGTCTGTGAGTTTGGAAGCAGGTGAATTCTCTGGTTAATATTTTATGTTGTCTTATTAATTACTGTCTATATCTGTGTTTTCTCCAAAGATAATAGAACACAAGTTGTCTTTGGTTTTCTCATAATAATATATATGGTACGTATACTAATACTGGGTACCCGACAAACTTTAACCAGTAATTCCTGAGTTTTTTCGAGTAAATGAAACAATCGGACAGCATCGTATTTACGAACGAAATTGAATCTCTAGTAAATGGAGTAGTAGAATAGTATCGAATAGAAATAGTAAATAATAGGTTTATGAATTTGTTGTCTATGTTGATTGAGAACAAAAAAGGTGAGATTTATTATGCTTGCTCTTGAACGAATGCCAAGATATGGTCATTAAACTGTTTATTCTAAAATGGATGCATGTATGTACGCCTAAACACATGCCAAGTAGGTATTCCTTCTTTGAGTGTTGCATTGCCGTACATTATTAAATATTATGAATGTCAATTGATACCAGAATTTTTGGTTTCTTGAAGCGTATGATAATGGTTATTATCAATGAGTTTAGATTTTCATAAACGGAAGTGGCGCTTTCTGTTATTTTCAAAAAGAACCGTTGATGTTTTCAAACACTATCCCCGATCACAAAATATCAAAAAGAAAACATGCAATTTGTCATTTTCAAAAACTTTTATAACAATTTTCTGACCCATTTTCCGAACATTTTCCGAGAAGAATTTTTCAGAAAAATAAAAATTTCAAACATCTAATAATATCAAAAAGACAGCCTTACCTAATTTTCCAGTTTTCCCAGAACGAAATGTTTTCAGAAAAACAAAATTTTCCAGGATGAAAAATTTCCTCACTAAAAAATTTCGAAACTTCAAATAACAAAACTAAAAAGAGAAATGTATAACCAAACATAACGTTTTCCAAAGTCAAATATAAAAATTAGAAAAGAAGAAAATCAAACTTATGAACCCAACTTCACGTACGGTGATATTCCTGTTACGGTTTTTCGTCCCGGTGGCTTTGCTGCCATTGGATCGCCCGATATTATTGTTCCAAGGAATCGACTATTTTTGGAATCTGTTCTTTACGGCTTTTATATAATTTGAAAATTTCGGCTGTGCCTATGAACAACAAAATGTACCCAAAATGAATTATTAGATAAATGATAATTTTGAAAGTTTGGAGCTCTCAAACCGATTTGATTAAAAATTGCTAAAGGGGAATTTGGAGGGGAAAAACAATTTTTTTATCGAAATACACAATTTCGTTAACGTTCTTTAATTTCTTGAGTTCTGATTGGCAGTAAATTTTTTAGTTAATGGGAATTTAGCACTTATTAGAAATTAGTTTTCATTCGGGCGGTGAATTTCAAATGAACGTATTTATACGACATATATTTATTAAGTAGGCATTCACAAATAGTTTTTATTTGGATAAAAAAATGAATTCTAATAATTGCACTCTCAAAAAATGAATTCTAATAATTGGTAAAATTCTACTATCAGGGAACTTTACCAAATTTGGCGGAGCCTATCAAAAAGCCGCCTGCAGGACCTAGCAGCAAAAAACCCGCTAATTGGGGTTTTATCTGCTAGTTTTATCTAATAAGCATTATTTTTGATGGTTTTGATACCGTTTTTATGTGGGTTGACACCAAGTTTACCAGAATATCTAAAGAACTGAAGGAAAAATAAATTGCTAATGATAAAAGAAATGTCACATTAAAAAACAAATCTAAATCGGCAAATCAATTACATTAACGAAATCAAATAAATATCAAGATTTTAAGTCTAATTTTTGTAAAATAGACAAATTGGAAAATAGTTTGCTTGAAAGAAATATGTTAGGTATTTATATAAATTTTGTAAAATCATTCAAAATTTGCAGTTGAAATATGCCAGAGGAAATATTTTTAAATTGCGTTGGTAGTATTGATGTTCTCTATGGTTGGTAGACAAAAGAGCTGATCCGCGGTGTGGAATCCTCCTCCATCTCGCGGGATTAACAGGAATAAAGAATGGAGTAATACACTTACAGTGAAGCCAGCAGTAGTTGGAAGGTAGAATGTGGGATGTAGGTGAACGTAAAGTGTAGAGCGAGCAGAAATACTGAAATGACAAAAGCTCGAGCTTTCGCGTTGCATGAATTAATGAATCCCCCCACTAATGCCGTTAATTCTGTTTCTAACCCGTGGTCTGCGGTTTAAGCCAACCAACGCACGGGTTTACCTCAATTTAAAAAATCTCTCCGCTTTATTTTTCATTCAAGCTTTTCAATGCAAGTTCTGAAAATAACAAGCGATTATTTTTATGTGATTCAAAATCGAGTATATAATCAAATTCAAATACAAATTCCAATTCAAACACAAAATCAAATACGTATTATAATGTATTCATGTTTTGTAAAATAATTGGATTTCATTCTACGGAGTTCATTAAACCGTGATCATGTGATGTGTTTGTAAAAAATGTAATCGAAGATCTAACGAAAATAATATCACGTGTTTCCGTCAATAGACGAACATTCTCAAATAATAATATTTAACGAAATAGTCATGAAATCCTGCTTCGGAGGATTGCATGCTTCAAGGCGGGAAGTTAAGAGCCACTAACTAGCGGCCGAGAATTTAAATTTCGTCGAACGATGATCTTGCGTTCGTACCCTTGCAACGGTACAGGGCGGTTCCGATGAGAAAGATTAATTGTTCTCCATACCAGCATTTCAACATATTAAATCAACGTCGATTTTATTTCATTCTAAATTTGCTTTGATAAATACCCACATTCAAAAATGCTCAAACTCCTTATGATAAAACTATTAAAAGGAGCGGTGTTATAAGTTTGACGTGTCTGTGTGTCTGTCTGTCTGTATGTCTGTCTGTCTGTCTGTGGCATCGGAGCTCCTAAACGAATGGACCGATTGTGATGCAGTTTTTTTTTGTTTGAAAGCTGACGTAATAGAGATGGTTCTTAGCTACAATTCATGAAAATCTGTTCAAGCGTTTCAAGGTTATCAGCCTTTTTTATGTCGGGGGTTTCTTAAAATTTTGTAAATTTTACTTATCAATATTATTTTACTGCATGATTATATGATTTGAAAAGTACGTTGTATAATACAAAATTTTGTTTGAAAATTTAACAAATCCGCCAACGACCTACGGTAAAACCTTATTGTACTAAAAATAAACATATTTTCTCAAAATTTAAAAAATAGCTTTACTATATAAAAGAACAGTCTTTCGAAATCAATTTATAATTTTTTGTGGAATATAGTCAATACGTCTAAAATTTGATTTAAAAATGATAAATTTCCAGTTTTGTCTGGTTGTTCCCTCTTAATATACAGGGTTTTAAGGGACATATATTTGACTTACAAATAATGCCAGTGATTTCTGGCATTATTTGGAGTAAAAAGGGTAAGGGTTGTGATTAGTGATTATTGTTTGTTGTTTACCCAGCTGTACGCGCAGCCCCCGGGCTCCGAGTTCGACTGCTGGCCCGGCACGGTGCCCGAGTACGACCCGCTGCACGACCCCAACCTGCGCGTGTTCTTGCGCTCGTGCCGGGCCCTGGAGCTGCCCGCCGAGCCGCCCTGCTCGCTGGCCGTCTGATTAGTGATTATTGTTTGTTGTTTACCCAGCTGTACGCGCAGCCCCCGGGCTCCGAGTTCGACTGCTGGCCCGGCACGGTGCCCGAGTACGACCCGCTGCACGACCCCAACCTGCGCGTGTTCCTGCGCTCGTGCCGGGCCCTGGAGCTGCCCGCCGAGCCGCCCTGCTCGCTGGCCGTCTGATTAGTGATTATTGTTTGTTGTTTACCCAGCTGTACGCGCAGCCCCCGGGCTCCGAGTTCGACTGCTGGCCCGGCACGGTGCCCGAGTACGACCCGCTGCACGACCCCAACCTGCGCGTGTTCCTGCGCTCGTGCCGGGCCCTGGAGCTGCCCGCCGAGCCGCCCTGCTCGCTGGCCGTCTGATTAGTGATTATTGTTTGTTGTTTACCCAGCTGTACGCGCAGCCCCCGGGCTCCGAGTTCGACTGCTGGCCCGGCACGGTGCCCGAGTACGACCCGCTGCACGACCCCAACCTGCGCGTGTTCCTGCGCTCGTGCCGGGCCCTGGAGCTGCCCGCCGAGCCGCCCTGCTCGCTGGCCGTCTGATTAGTGATTATTGTTTGTTGTTTACCCAGCTGTACGCGCAGCCCCCGGGCTCCGAGTTCGACTGCTGGCCCGGCACGGTGCCCGAGTACGACCCGCTGCACGACCCCAACCTGCGCGTGTTCCTGCGCTCGTGCCGGGCCCTGGAGCTGCCCGCCGAGCCGCCCTGCTCGCTGGCCGTCTGATTAGTGATTATTGTTTGTTGTTTACCCAGCTGTACGCGCAGCCCCCGGGCTCCGAGTTCGACTGCTGGCCCGGCACGGTGCCCGAGTACGACCCGCTGCACGACCCCAACCTGCGCGTGTTCTTGCGCTCGTGCCGGGCCCTGGAGCTGCCCGCCGAGCCGCCCTGCTCGCTGGCCGTCTACAACGAACACCGCCGCCGCCTGCATTACATCCGCGCCAAGGAAATCAAGATGGAAATGATTCGCAGGGTAATTATGAAAGTCACTCTCCTACGTAGTGCAACCCCAGCCTAATGTAGGTTTTACACCATCCTTCAGCCCGATTCCCGTATAGAGATCAAAGACAAACTTTTTCGCCTTACGGGATCGCTATTATCATCTCTATTTTCGTATCTACGATTTCAGTTGCCATCACAGCAAACAACATGGTTCATGAGTTGTTTGCAGTGATGCCAATTGAAATCGTAGTTATAAAAATAGAGATGAAAAAAGCGATCGCGTAAAGTGAAAAATTTTGTCTTTGGTCTCTATACGGGAATCGGGCTGAAAAAAAGAGGTGGTGTAAAACTTCCATAAGTGTGTTGCGGTGTTTATTCAAAAAGTGTAACGGCTGCGCAAGCCTTTTTATACAAAACTTAATTGTGGATTTGAGGCCAAAATACTTATTGATAAAATATTATACCAAACTGAAAACTTATTTTTTTAATCAAAAGATCAACAAATATCCAGTACGGATGTGTGCTACTTTATTTATTTATGGTTTTTAATTATAAAATATATGTAATTAATGAAATCATTTTTTCTTCGTTTTAGAGGCGACTTTGGCAATCATTTGTGAATTAATAATAATTTTTTTTAATAATTCTACTTTATTTACTATAATAAAAATTTTGTGAAATCTAAAATAAAAATTATACAAAAATAGCATTTTAATGGGCGTAAATGCAAATGATGTATGACCGATTTAAGTTAACACAAATTTTTCGCACATAAATTTAAATTTCTGCCCAAAGAAATTTTTTTTTTTTTGTTTATTTTTTTTATTTATTTTATTTATTTTTCATTGTATTCATTTTTTTATTATTTATAATTAACTCATAAAATGCCAAAACTTACCTTTAACCACTCGGACGCATTAGCTTTTTTTCAAGATAATTTATTGATGCCAGACATATCTACGTATGATGTAGGAGGCGTTAAATCATGAAAAACTGATTTTTTTAGCTATGTTTTATAATTTAAAACAAAAATAAATAAATTAGCATACATTCGTACTAGATATTTGCAATACCCTTTGATAAAAAAAAATAATTATCCAGTTTGGTTTTGGTATTTTGGTATCTCAAATCCAAAATAAAGTTTTGTATGAAAAGGTCCCCACAGCCGTTCCCCATAAGTTTTTTTAAGATTTTTTTATTGCTGTTGGACCATTGACATCTTAATACCCATTTTATATTAAAATAGTAAGTAAAAAAAAAAGTATTGTAAAATCAGCTCTGTTTCAACAGGATGAACTGGGAAGGGACGCCCTGTTGCTTCAAAAGGTAGAGGAAGAAAAAGAAAAGAGGAGAATGCGTTTTTTTAGGGATGAGAAGGCGAGGGAAAACATGCGGAGAGTCATGGAGGAACAAGAGGATGAACGAAAGGCAAAGGAAAGAGAGTAAGAAGTTAAAGAAATATTATTCTTCTTCTATATCTTCCAAAATATTAATTTTTTTTTTCGATACCTCTTCACGAGAGAGTTCGGTTTTTACCGTGGCTGTTTCCAACAGCATTATTTACCTAAAATCGGGAATACTGGGTATCTGCAGTCTTAGTTCTAGGAGGGATGTCGCATCACTGCTGATGACTTATAAGCTTCTCTATACCAGACATTCTACCAGTACCAACAATACTGTTTACTATTCTAGCCCAAATAGACGACCTGGATAATTTCGCGCGAGGCCGTCAACACAGGCTTCTGATTCTTCCAGATGTAGAATTGACTTACCTATGGTGATTCCCCTGGGAAGACTAACTAGGTTAATTAACTGCCTCGCAGGAAATACGAATATTTTCCGCTTGTCTTACAACGAATTTAAGCACCAACCGTGTAACCTTTTTTGTCCCATGTGTGTTTTACCTTGTATATTTAATATGCCAACTATTTTTTTTGTATTTTTTATCGCTTTTGCAATATACTGTTTTTTTATACTGTTTTTGCAAAATAAATAAATAAGTAACCAGTCCAACAACGTGATGTATATTTTAGAGTCCACGATTAATCAAAAAGTGGTAAACCGTTTTTTTGTCTTCTGCATTTCAGATTTTGACCAATTTTTCTTTTCCAGATTGTACGAACGTCAGAAAAATATGGAAATGAGAATCATTAGAGTTCAAGAGATGAAAGAGGAAAGAAAACAGGAGGTGGCCAGAAGGGCTCGCGCCAGACAGGAGACAATCAGACAGAGAGTTGAAGCCAGCAAGGAAATAGCCATGATGAAGAAAGTCAGGACCCTCAAAATGATGAGACTTGACGATATTAAAATGAGAAAAAGTCTCCAGCAGGCCAAAGATGACAGGATCCGAAAGAGGGAGGAAGAGGTGAGAATTAATATCATTACGTAATTGATGTTAAGGATCTTTTTAGGTTTCACCCGCTAGTTTTGGTGATCATTTAGGAAGGCACTAATGTTCGTAATAGGACTCATAAACAGGAAAGTATCATTTTTTTTTTTTTTTTTTTGTTTTTGGGGTGTTATGCCGTGTTTCGCTACCTCCTTCTTTAGCCAACGTTTCGGACAGCGTTACAGTGTCCATCATCAGGGCAGATGAGTAAATGATATTGGTGAGAGTGTTTACTTATGTGTGTCAAAGCGATACCGTGCTGCCAGCTCCATTTCTCTACGAGTTAGAAAAAATTCAGCATGGTTTTTTGCGTTTAGCTTTGGTGTAGCCGTCAATTACTGGATACCAAGAACTATTGAGCTTAGCTCCGTCGTCTCTGTTAATATTGATGGGGTTTTTATGGATTTCGATTGCCTCCGTAATTAGGCGTGCTCTGTAAGTTTTGGGTCTTCCCAGGACTTCAGGAACAAATCCAAAGTAATGGCCGGTTTCGATTAAGTGCTCGGCGATTGCCGATTTGTCAGGGTGGCCAAGTTTACAAGCACGAAAGTGTTCCGAAATCCTTTTGGAGATCGTTCGCTCTGTCTGGCCTACATAGACCTTGTCACACCCGGAACAGCTGAGTTTATATACTCCATCTGTTTCCAGAGGAAACTTAGTCTTTGCCGACCTCAGTAGGTCTTGGATTTTTGTCGTGGTTCCGAAGACCGTCTTGATGTTCTCTTTTCTCAACAGCCTGGCAATTCTGTCTGTTACATTATGGACGTAAGGCAGGAAAGCGCAGCCTTTTGACTCTTGTTCACCCCTGTCTTCGTTTCGTGCTGATTTGGCTCTTATGATTTGCCTTGTCTGCCTTGCTGGGTAGCCGTTACGCTCCAGTGCATCGGTGAGTTTGGTCAGTTCTAATCCGAGTTTTGGCTCCTCACATATTCTGGTCGCTCGGGTTACCAAAGTATGGATGAGACCTCTCTTCTGAGCGGGGTGATGATGCGAATCAGCGTGGAGATACCTATTTGTATGTGTTGGTTTCCTATAAACTGTGTGTCCTAGGCTACCATCCTCTTTTCGCATCACCTCCACATCCAGAAAAGGCAGGACTTTTTGGTTATTTTCCAGTTCCATCGTGAATTTTTGCTGTGTAGTGAGTTGAGATGGTCCAGGAATTCGTTCAGTTTCTCTGTTCCGTGAGGCCAGATGGCGAAGACATCATCGACATAGCGCCACCATACTTTAGGAACAGCCGAAGCTGTGTCGAGTGCCACTTCTTCAAACTTCTCCATAAAAAAGTTGGCTACAACTGGCGACAATGGACTGCCCATCGCAACTCCCTCCACTTGCTCGAAAAGTTCACCCTGAAAAGTTCACAAAAATCCAAGACCTACTGAGGTCGGCAAAGACTAAGTATCCTCTGGAAACAGATGGAGTATATAAACTCAGCTGTTCCGGATGTGACAAGGTCTATGTAGGCCAGACAGAGCGAACGATCTCCAAAAGGATTTCGGAACACTTTCGTGCTTGTAAACTTGGCCACCCTGACAAATCGGCAATCGCCGAGCACTTAATCGAAACCGGCCATTACTTTGGATTTGTTCCTGAAGTCCTGGGAAGACCCAAAACTTACAGAGCACGCCTAATTACGGAGGCAATCGAAATCCATAAAAACCCCATCAATATTAACAGAGACGACGGAGCTAAGCTCAATAGTTCTTGGTATCCAGTAATTGACGGCTACACCAAAGCTAAACGCAAAAAACCATGCTGAATTTTTTCTAACACCAGCTCGTAGAGAAATGGAGCTGGCAGCACGGTATCGTTTTGACACACATAAGTAAACACTCTCACCAATATCATTTACTCATCTGCCCTGATGATGGACACTGTAACGCTGTCCGAAACGTTGGCTAAAGAAGGAGGTAGCGAAACACGGCATAACACCCCAAAAACAATAACAAAAATACTTTTTGGCCGTGAAAACCTAAAAACATACCAGGAAAGTATCAATTTCATTTTCCAATCACTTGGCCGCGCCTTCTCTAGCAATCCTGGTTATTTTATAGCCAATATATTATAGCTGAATACATCATTATATCATTAATATCATTATTATTCCTTGATAGTCATCATGTTATCCTGGTAAGTTCCAAAGGGTAAATTTTAACATTTGATTTTCATGCATTTCCCAATACAATCATATTCTTTTATTATATAATATAATAAATTATTAGAATTATTAGAGATGTGTAGAATAAAATGCAGCAATCTCCACTTTCGTTTTTTTTTTTAAAGGCAAAAATCACATTGATATCTTTGCCTTTGACACATATTTTCAAACTCTGATTTTGATGGGAGAAAGCTTGAGTTTGTTACTAACCAGACTTGCATATTGAATTTAGGTTCTCAATTCGAATCACTATGAAACTGCATTTACAACTTTTTCCGATATTTTGGAGATTGCTGCCTTTGCTTTTACACAACCTCTATTCTGCATATCCTTTAATTTCCAAAAAAAGCATTTTGCCGGAAATCGATTTTTGTGTGGGTTATTGAACAAAAAAGGTACGACATATTTTTAAACAGCTGTGTGGGTCAGTACCTAGTACCTACACGTCCTTACCCCTCAGGCCTCGGACATGTTTTGTCAGAAGGTCAAAATATTTCCGGTTTTCAATAAAATCCAAATAAATGGAATATTTTTGAAAGTATCCGAAAACTAAAAACTGTTTTTAAAAGTTTCATAATTTTGTTTTCAATTTGCGATCGTAAACTTTTGTTTCAAGGTGTACAGTTTAATTGTTCCATGGTTAAGTTTTAGATTCAAATATAAAGCGTGGTGTAAAGAACGGTTTATCAAAAACAAGGGCAACCATCCGGTTTGGCGACACCTTGAGCTGATTACGGAAAAAAAACCACTGTAAGGCCCGAATTAAAAAACGCTGAAGATACAATAACCAACCGTTTTCATAATGCCGAAATCATCTATAAACTGTAAACAGGTGTTCCACCCTTGGTGGGTGAAATTAATGATTGCTGATTGTTCTGATTGTGATCTTTTTCAGGATCTGCGACGCTGGAACGACTTGTGGCGTTCCCAGCAAGAGCGTCTCCGCCAGCGCTCGGAAATGCTGCGCGCCTACACAGAGACTCTGAACGCCACCGTGGCTGCCGACCTCAAGGAGCACGCGCATACCCAGGCGCAGAGGGACCGCATCCTCAGCGTCATCCAGAGGACCAACATGAAACAGCCGCGCGCAGACAAGGAGAAGGACTATGCTCGCGAGCTGAGGCACAAGATGGCCAGCAATTGGAGGGACAAGGTAACTAGATATATATATTAGGATACTTGTAAAACAATAATTGATAAAGTAAACGGCCTCTTAGATTTTATTGTGTTTTTTCCTGTTTCAAATGTACAAAGGAAAGGCGCAGATGCGCTCAGCAGTGGTACCGGCTCCTGTTCGGTTATTCGGTTACACTTTTCACTTTCGAGTGCTTTGAACAAAGATTTCCCGGAATATTCTAATATGATTTGTTAATGATTGAATCCAGCAAATGCAGCCGGCACTCAGGAAAGAGAAGAAGCCGTATCCACAGCGGGAACTGCTCCGTGAGGCAGCCCAGAGTGCCGTGAGCGGGCGCAGCCCCTCCATGGCCACCCTGGACCGGGCTGGCCTGCTGCTGGAGAAGTGGGAGCATGTTGTGAGTACCTACATACACATAGAATTTGTGGGGCGTTTTTGAAGAAAAAACCTACAGACTACTACCACACACATTTCTATAATTTCACGCAAGACATTGCAAAGCATTAAGACCATCAGCATGGGCAGACCACCTAGTTTCAGAGACATTCTATACAGGAATTTTGAATCCAAAATGGGGAAGTAATTGGTGTGGCTCCCAAGGGTCGCACCCAATAACGCTTGTTTTCCTAGGTTCTATAGGCATGAGTTCCAGGTTCCAGGGCCCCTGGGCTCGTGCCCCGTGTGGCCATAGTTTAAAGACAGAACTGCCTACAGAACACTTGTCACTATTCAAATGTAAAAGCTCTATGTTCACTGTTCACCTTTCAGCATAGACCACCGGTTGTCAACCTTTTTGAGCCTGCATACCTCTTGACTCTTACTACAAATTTGTTGTACCATGTACCTCTATCTACCGTGTGTACATGTCGCTTGCTGAGGATTGGTTTGTACTCCTGTATTTTGAGGTTTTTTTAAGCTGTGAATTGAAGTATATGTTAGTCCATTCAAAATGCAACCAAATATGTTGTTCTTTTACTTATAGATAGATTAACCCTTGTATTTTTTTAAAATATTTATAACAATTAGTTTGAATTAAAGGAAACAAAAATATAATTTTTGAAACTTCAAAACTTTTATTTTTCAATACGAGTTTTTGTGGACATAGTACAAACCAATCCTCAGCAAGCGATGTGTAATTAAAGACGTGTTTCAATTGTAATTTTTTAATACTCTCATTTTTACATGAATTAACAATCAAGTCACACAAATACAATTAATGTAATTTTATACAGAGTGTAACACGACTTCGGGCATCTTTAGTAAGTACCTACAACATTTTTAGCCCATATTTCTTGCAAGATTTCAAGCCAGTAATTTTTTTGTTTTTTGCGCAAAGAATGTCCCTAGTTATGTAGTGGAGTGGTAAATATTCATCGCCCTGGTGAAAGATCCACAATTCGAAATCAAAATGTGTCGCCTGAAATGGCCCTATTTGGTGACCAGATCCAAACAGCAAGGTACTTCCGAACCTTCCTTTAAGACTCTACGCCAAGGGTTCCCAATTTTTTTATGATTGTGAGCTACTTTTTACAGTAGTTTTCATATGGACCGACTTTTGAAAAATTTTGCTGTTGGATATTTCTTTTTAGTTCTTCATACTTTGATTATTAAACCCCTCAAAAGAAAAGCACAAATCTAGCAAAACTATCATTGAAGAAGAAGATAACACTTATAATCTAAATGAAAATATGAAAGAAAACAAGACACAGAAAAACAGAAAAAAACAATGGTCGCAACTGGGACTCGAACCCAGACTTCTCGTTTAACCGGGACGTGCGCGTTTTTCCAATTTCGCTATTGCCACCTTCTGTCAAACCGTCATATTTGTCAATCTCATATTTCAAATATTTATAATCATTAATATTATCTTCAACTAGTTCTTTTTTCCATATTATAGGCAACTACTCTTTTTATTGGAAACAATCATTCTAAGAATTGGTTTGTAACCTGAATAGCGTCTCGGATAAATGTATCCGAATTTATTCATATGGAACTATTGACTTTATGAAAGTCTAAATGAATATTCAATTTTTTAGACGAGAGGTCTGGGTTCGAGTCCCAGTTGCGACCATTGTCTTTTTTCTGTTTTTCTGTGTCTTGTTTTCTTTCATATTTTCATTTAGATTATAAGTGTTATCTTCTTCTTCAATGATATATTATGTTGATGGGAATAACCTTCAAAAGTTATAAAAAGAGAGTTTTTCTCATAAAAAATTGACTAGCAAAACTAGTTTGTCTTACGACCAGGATATATAATTCTTTTTTATTCAGTTACTTATAGTTTAAATTATATTATATCCAATTTTGTTTTAGTTTAAATTGTATTACAATTATGTTTAAATTATATTATTAGTATAATCTGTAATTTAAATTATAGAAACATAAATATTTTAAAAATTCACAATTGTAATTATTGGGGTCGATCAAAATTTGCTTCGCAGTCGACTGGTTGGGAACCCTTCCCTTCTCCTCCCTCCAGTCTTGCAATTTTCCCCATTTGGGGTTGCCATAATCCGAATGCCTTCGGGAAGTTAGAACTCCTGTGCGGTGTGTTATATAAAAAAAAATTGTTATGGCTACGTAACATAGCGCCATTTAATGTTTTCATAATAATGGAAATTAAATATGATGTAACTAAACCTTTCCCATAATGGTAATTAAATATGATGTAACTAAATCTTTCCCATGATTGTAGCCCATCCCCGTGAGGTCTGCCGTGAACGCAATGATGGCCCGAGCCGTGCTCAGCGACACCAAGAGGTGGACAGCACAGTTGCTGCAGACGGTGTACTCCCGGGCACTCGTCATCATGAAGAACTTCCTCATGGCAGCGGCCAAGGCTTCCAAGGAAGGGTGTGCCAAATCACTTTACATTTTTTGTCGCTTATTGATTTTCATTACATTATTTTTTTTAAGAAATGCAAAAAAATGTAGAAGTCTTAAAAACATGAATGTACCTATATTATTTTAATATTTTCAGAGCTCCTGTTGCTCCTAAAGGCAGAAAGAAGCAAACAAAACAGGTGATAATACAATCTCCTTTCTCCTTCGCCGAGGAATGTAGCCAATCTTAAATGCATTAGTTCATTGGTAGTCCATGGTTGACACGTTTACACGTACATAGTTGAACCATCACGCAATTTCTCCTCAGGGATAGGCAGAGAGAATGGAGCGCCACACTACTCTTGTCTTAACACATTCCTTGCTTCATTCATATTCATACATTATTATTATAATTTAATGAGCAGGCAGCAACAACTCTGATGTATCATATCATATCTAATTTCACAATAAATTAACAGTAATTGTCTTGTGGATGATTATTCCATCTCTCTCTACTCAACTTTATTTACACTACTCTCTTTATTGTTTACAAGGAAGTGTTTCCTAGGATTGGATACGGCGTTTTGTTCAATTTTTTTTAGTGTTCGAAGAGATATAGACTTGGGTTGGTAAATATGTCTTGAAAACCAGGGAAACCGTAATACACAGATAAATGCGCCGTTAAACAGAGCAATTCAACTGCTAAATGAATCTGTATTGAGCATCGACATCTTCAATGTCACCTACAGAGAATTCAGTAACTATCTTCTGATATATGTCACAAGATAGTGAAACTGCTCCCATACACTTTTTTTCTTTAAATTTTGTAATCTTCCCCATAATATTCTGGTGTATAACTGTTTTATGGAGAACCTGATAAAATAAATAAATAAATAAAATTTTGATCATCATCTCATACACACTCTTCGATTATTCAAGTATTTGATTCACCCGATCTTGCCATGTCTTCCTTGGGCATCCCCGACTTTTTCTAACATTCACTTTTCATCAATAAGTTTTAGCGATGTCACATTTCAATTTGGGAGGCGGGTATGAAACCATTTATTGGATAACCAATACCTCTGCCATAGGTCACCCCAAGTGGTTCGCTACTTTTGGTGACCTAGCAGGGGTGCCCGGGTACATGGGGTGACGTTTGTCCAGGTCTTGCTGGCGGATAAATCTGCCCACCCGCTGCAGGGCAGGCCGGATCGAGAGAGAATGGTTGAGGGAGTCCCTTTGACTTCTCCAGCCGTACTCTCTCGGAACATCGCCTTGCACCACAGTGGGAGGGATGGATTCATATGTACGTCACTCCTGGACACACTGACCTCCAGATTCCTGCCCACCCCTAATATCCTTTTCCTTCCAAAAACTTCCTCTCCTTCCTTTCCTAAAAAGACCCTCCACACGGCATCCCCGAAGATGACACAAGCCCTACGGAATTATTTTCCTCAGGGTCTCCTGCGTGGAGCTAATGTAAAAAAAAAAAAACATTCCAGGGTGAACTGCACCAGACCGCATCCCAGCGCGATCTTGAGGAAGACATCCGCGAGGAGCGGGAGTCAACTTCTCTGCTGGAGAAAGCACTGGCGAAGACCAGGAGGGTCATGACGCAGATTGTGTCGGAGCATGTGCACCGCGGTCTGAACCCGGAGACTGTCACCATCAGCACGCTACCCCGAGTCGGCAGAGACCCCTGTGAGAATCCAATCAAACATTTTTGCAGAAAATAAAACAAGCTTGTACTAACCTTAGGAAAGTAAAACTCACAATAAATGAATGGCTAACAGAATTGTAGTATCCTGGTGAGTATGCATACAAAATAATTATTTTCCTGTGTAGCAGTGAGCTTTTTAAAATAACACATATATTTCGACGGTCCCGAAGAACAATGTCAGATCTGACAAAAATTGAAAATCGTCCTGTTGGCTTATTTATTTGCTTATTTTGTTGATTTAAAAGTCTGTATTTTCGGAATTTTTAATGAAATGTCAAAGATCAAAACAACCCTATATTTCTTGATACCAAAACCAGTAAAAATTCAGAAACGAAACTTTAAAAAGCTCTACTGCAGAACAACAAAATCGCACATCCGACATTGTTCTTCGGGACCGTCGATTTATATTGAAGTAATTATTAATACTGCCAAATATTTGTCGCTATCAAAAACTTCATGAAAAATTTGAATAACATTATATTAACTGACATTTTTGTCATACAGTACAAAATTTTGAAGTAAAAAAAAATCTAAAGTTCCAGAAATACTAAGAAAAAAATAATACTACGTAAAACTTAAGAAGCCTCACTCCTGTAATATTAGCAACTTACATCAGTATCAAATCTGAATAAATTAACATTAATTGTTTGTTAGGTTAAGATAAATCTAGTCTGAGATGCTTTTTAATTTTTTCTTGTATTTAATTTGTACAGGGTTTTCCAATAAGAAGTGTTATTTTGATATTCAAAGAAAAATGCCATTTTTTAATATAAATTATCGGATGTTTATTTCATTATAAAGAGGAAGGTATGCCGTTAATAGTGGAAAATAACATCAGGCAAATGACCACCACGACCAAGCTTACAGGACCATTTCCTTTTCATGAAATTTTCCATAACCAAATCGCAAAGTGGCTGCCCTATGTCCTCGATAGCCTCACGAATTCCACCTTTGAGGTCTTGAATCGACGCTGGGCTGTTGGCGTAGACCTTGTCTTTCACGTGGCCCCAAAGGAAGAAGTCGCAAGGTGTTAAATCACAAGATCTCGGTGGCCAATCGTGATCACCTCTTCGAGAGATAACACGGTCCGGGAACTTTTCCCGTAAAAGATCAATGGTTTCGTTGCTTGTGTGGCACGTAGCGCCGTCTTGTTGAAAGTAAACGTTGTCCAGATCAATACCATCCAATTCCGGCCATAAAAAATCATGAATCATCTCTCGATAGCACAATCCATTCGCGGGCTGTTCAAAATAACACCTCTTATTGAAAAACTCTTTACAACTCCATTTAATTTTTAAATCTCCAGTTAAATCTAATCTGAAATGCTTTTTAATTGTTTTTGTATTTGATTTGTAGAACTCCATTTAATTTTTAAATCTCCACTTAAATCGCAATAGATGATTTTAGACCTGAATTTAATTTTTTTAAATTGTATGTAAATCAAAATTAATTGTGTTTTTAATAAGTTCTGCAAGTAATTCAGTTTTTTTATTATTGCGACAGCTGTTTCGGCTTTCAAGGCCATTTTCGAACTTTGAGATGCTTGTGCTTTTTAAACATCGATGCCAACAATATATGTAATGCATAGAATAAAGAACTGTCACAAGAAATGCGAGAGGACGTGTTTTATGAACCAGCCGAGTTCGCATGAGGACAATATTTATCTGTCCCAGCTCCGTGATCAGCCTCGCCAGCACAGGACAAGACAATAACAATACAACAATTCGACCATAGTTCAAATGCAGAATTCTGCCAAAAAGCGCATTATGAGCTAGTTTGCAAAAAATATTTAGTCTTTCATACCAAGATGTATTGGAATTGTCAGAGGACAAACTAAATAATAAAAAGAAAAAACTGAGGATCAGGAATTGAATGGGCACAGATCTTTATTGGGATTGTCTGCAATGATTCTTAAAGAATTAGAAGTGGAAGATCCACAGAAATATAAAATATGGATGAGAATTAGCGATGAGTAGGTTCGGCCGGAATGGGTTCTTGAACTCGAGTCCTTTGCAGGAAGCGGATCCCACTCCCACTCCTTTTTCAAACCAACCACTCACAGAGAACTCGAACGAATGCCTCTTCCCAGCGCTTGACATCCGCATGCGAACTCGCACCCGTATGTGAAGCTCAAACCCGCAACGGAGCGTGGACTCGGTCCCAAATGCGGAACACGGAGCCGGACCGAGAACCTGAATGCCTCTACCGGCCGGCACGACGGGAGCGACGAGCGAGTTCCGAGTCCGCGTGCTGGTCCTTGCGCGCTGTCGGGTCCGAGTTCTTCTGCGGGTTCTATCCGGGGCCGGCTCCAAGTTCTTGTCCGAACTCTTGCATCCCGGCTCAAGCAACCAAGAACTCAAACCCGGGACCCGCTCCTAGAACTCGAGTGCTTTTAAAACGAAGCACTCTTCGGAGGCCTCCGGCAAAATGCAGAACTTACCCACCTCTAATGAGAATCTCACCTGAGCACTTTCAATTGCTACTAAGCCTCGTTTTGCCAAAAATTAACGCAAAAATACAGTAATGAGAGAAAGCATACCTGTATGCAACATTATGCCGAAAAAATGCACGGGAGCTATATGTATGTGCCGAGCGACTGGCTATTATCCTAATAACCGAATAGAACACTCGGCCAGCAGTTTAGCCGATGGACTTACTAGATAGACACTCGTTTTGGAGATTTGAAACTCTGTCCATTCAATAAACCTTGAAAAATCTATAACTCTAATCTACAGTTTGGATCAGTTTTTTTCTACTGTACAAACATAATTTCATCTCATTGGAGGTATGTGGATATTAATTGTGAAAATATTGCTAACTTAATAAGTGGGTGATTCTAGCCAAAGTGACGGAGGACAGTGGTCGCCTGGCTATGCTGGTCTGCCACACGCGCGCTAGTGACATCTCCATCACCACAGACCTGGTGAAGGCCGCCGCCGACAAGATCACCCTCCTGGCGCTGCGGGTCCTGCAGAAGGACCGAGACAAAGGTAAGCTGCAAGCTTAAAAGGAATCTCTTTATTAATTAATCAATGTTTAATCACATTTAGCTCTGTGCTGCTACACATTTAAATAATTGAAAAATATGGATCCTTTTTCGATACATTAATGGTTATTTCGAAGCTCCACATCTCATGAGCTGAAAATATTTGATAAACTGAAAATTCCAATGAACGAAAAAGCTGTGCAAATTTTATGATGCCAGAGCTCAGCGATGGCGAATTTTTGGTATTTTAGACTTCTACCAACAGATTTTCTACTTTATAGTTGCACTTACTAATAAAGCATAGGTACCCATTAATTTATTCAACACGAAAGACATTTTTAATATAACCCTGATGATGATCAATGCTGGTCACCATTCTAAATTATCAAAACATTCAATGACCTAACCAATAGCAAGGTTCTCCCAACAAAAATTTACAAAATATTAAGTAATCTGACAGTTAGGTTGCTTTCATCAAAAATTGACATTACAGGTGTCAATATATTCAAGTTTATTTAACAAAATTAATAACAGCAAATAGCTCTTCCACCTCAGCTAAATAAACTGATTAATCTTTTTCCATTGTTTTCCTTTCCAGCTAAACAATAAGATCTGAAGGGCAGAGGTCAGTAACACAATATCGTTTTTAGTTTTAATTACTTTTTGTAACAAAATTGTAATTTGTTCAATTCAAACAACATTTTATCACGATAAGCAACGTACCAATATCACATAAAATATATAAATTGTGTTTTAGATTTAATCTTCTTCCTCTTATAAAAATATTATTTATAACGGATGTTTTTTGATAATGAATAAATTGTAATTTGGAAAACATGTTTCATTTCTATTGCTGTCCAGAACACAAAGAAGCATATCCCGTTTTAAAAAAATTTTAGGAGAGCTAAAAATCAGATTGTTTACCAGATTCTCACACATTTCGTCGCCATAGATGCCAAGGGAGTCAAGCCACAAAACCACAAAGCTGAGAAAACGGCCCTCAAAGATTTTTGGTCACAAAAAAGTCACATTTTTTGTTACAAGTTTTTTTGTTTTTAAAGATAGAAGGGTGAAACTTTGGACGTAGATATTTTGTGATGTTAATTATGCGTGGCATGTCATCGTAGACTGCTTTAACTTGCATTAAATTATCTGAAAATCAAAAGATCTATGCGGCCTGACTGTTTTCATCTGTGTGTTAGATCTGTTGGCAATTTCCAAAATTCTCATATTAAATGGAGTGTTTTATGGCTCAAATCCATTGCCCACGGCAACTTTGAAGGTTTTAAAACACTTCTGCATACTTAACTCATTTTCGCTAAATTTGTGGCTTGGCTCCCTTGACATCTACGGCGACGATTTTATTAAATGCTTTGCTGATAGGGTAAAAAAATGCAAATTAAAAACCCATTAGCGAAATATGTAATAATATATCGGTTTACAGAAAACAAAGAAAAGTCGGGTTGCACTTTCATCACTTTTATTATAATCCCATATTTGTTTAAATTACAATGGATGAGGACTCTTATGCGGTACACAAGGCTGGCCAAATTAGCAAATCATTTACTAAGACAAACTAAGCTCAACGACAGAAATAATTGTGTCCTTAAAAATATTGAAATAAATACTTGCGGTCATTACATGCCGAGCTTGCCCCAGTAAAACATTTGTAACGTACATATTAAGTGGGTTAGTCAAGATAAGTGTTACAAGGAAACTAATATTATACATGGGCATCAATTCCTGCAGCACTGCATTGGTCTAGATTGGTTCATCATTAAACAATCTACCAAGCCAGCTCAATGTACAAAAAGAGACGGCTATTCCGGAAGCATTTATTACATTATTGTTACGCAATTATTATTTGCAATGAACCTGCCCAGACTAACACTTGAACTTGCAGAATTGACAGAATGAAAGTTCTTTCTCGGAATGTATCGATTCAACTCAACATAAAATATACATATAAATTAATCAAATAAAAGTTTATCCATTTAAATATAATATTTGATGTAAAATTTAATTCACTAGAAAACGTGCATTACTCGTTAATATTGTCTCATAGGCGACTGGTATTGGAATACATATTCTACAACATTGCTAGTAGCCAGTCACACCTTAACAACTCTCCTATATACACAAGTAAAACGTTTTCCTCGGCAACATCAGCTATGACAAATAACACTGTATGTCAAGTACAAAGTTGGCAGTCAATTTTCCACAACTACTTCGAACTTTCATCATTTTAATTTTATATCCATAGCGGGCTTAAAATATGAGACTAATGCTGAAATATTCCGTGATGTGTGAATTTAAACGTCTTCCGCAAAACGGAGAGCGTCCAAAGGTGAATAAGAAAATATACTCAGACAAGCGGGTGGGTCCTCTGACAATAAACCATACATCGTTCACCATTTTTCTTCAAGCGAGGAAGCTCTAACTTCAACCCCCCCTAGCAACTTCCCTCCAGCATTGCTTTTTATAATTATTTATCTACGAAAAAAAAAGGTATTCCTAACATACAAATCAGTTTTGTAATACATAATAATTGCGAGCACTTTAACAATTAAATAACAGAATAATGATTGAAGACTTGTCGGCAAGTAACTGGGTGTCGCTATCCTACGTCATATAAGGCTAAAGTTCTCCGGTGACACCTTCATATTATACAATGGTTATCTACCAAATGTGAGGTATTCTTATCAACAGGGTTTTAATAATTAAAAAAATAAAGCTAGACTTTGCTCAATTTATATTGTTACAATTGATAAGAAATTCAATCATAATTACATTGTATACACATAAATCAATGGCTTAATTGTTCTTGTGATGTGATTTTTTTAATACAAAATCAGAAATATTATGCAGAACAGAAAAACAATAATTTTTAAATAATTTCAATATACAAACTGAGAATATTTTATCACCTGAATGCAGAACAACTATCTAATTGCATTTGAACACACACTGCAACATTTGCTCATGGAGAAACTGAAAAAAAACCAGTTGGCAACTCAATCGCTATCCACAGAAAAGGAAGTTGCGAATTTCATTGGCGACTTGTTAAAGACCAGTTGTCAAGGACGATTCACAGTGCTGGCGCGTTTCAGTTGACAGGTTGCCACGGTAGCGCCGCACGACCTGTCAAGTTTTCGAGTAATTTGCGATATGTCAGAGCAGGAAAATATCAATTTTGTTCAGGAAGCTGATAAATTATTATTATATATTAAGGTTGATAATTGATAAATTATACTTTTGTTAAACAAGCTGATATAATTACTCAAATCGTTAAGTTTAATTGCGCCGTGAATTGAGTTGCCAACCAGTTTTCGGTTTCTCCATGAGCGAAGGCCTTAAATTGCCTTACATTGTGATTGGGATAGTTCTGCACTCGTACAATAATTTTAATCAAAGTTTTATAAATATAAATACATTTTTTAATGATTCTATTTTTAAGCGGTTCAGCAATAATGGCTAGTGATAGTCAAGGAGCAAGTAATAATAAAATTTAGTGGAACAATTTTAGGATTTTGGTGCTTACAACAATTTAAGTGGAAATATTCTTTGAATGAAGCATTTAAAGAGCCTCGCTGTATTAACTCAGCGTTTGGCAAACATAAAAGAAGAAAATATAATAACACTTCACTTTGGAGGATATAGATTGGTTACAAAGCTAAAGGTGTAATGCTGATAGCTCCGTTGTAACCTCTCCCCCTTTCTCATAACAGAAAGAGAGGATACGGCGCAGCTCTCAGCGGCAGGACCATAATAATGAATGACATGAAGAAGGCAGGTCATGGGTCACGGGTAAACAGGATCCCGTGAAGATATATTTAACTATTATTATATTACATAAAAGTATAAAATCACTAACAAATAAACAATAATTTGGCAAATTCTGTTACATACCAGAATCTAAGGGATAGCTATTCTTAAGAGTTAAAAAAATGAATAGCTCCTATAACTAATGCGAAAGAAAATATAATTTATTTAAAACAGACAACTTCCCGAGCACCCGGTGACTCTTCTACCTGTCCTGTCCTAGTTCTAGTCAGCTCTGGTTAACCAGACTGTCTCAGTTTAGCCAGACTATTGAAACTTGCTTGACCGTCTCAATTACCTAGTAGTTAACTACAAGTTTCAATTTTAGGACATTGCAATCAACCAAACTGCGCTAGTTTATTGAACGTCCCAGTTAACCCGACTGCTCTAGTTTGCTCTACTATCTCAATTCCCTAGTTGTCGCAGTTAACCAGACTGCTCTAGTTTACTAGACAGTTCCTAGATCAACGCAATCAACTGGACTGCGCTAAAACATCCCAGTTAACCAAACTGCTCTAGTTTTCTATAGCATCTCAATTTTCCGGGTCGTTGCAATTAACCAGAATGCCAGTTTGTCAGAATGTTCCAACTTACCAGACAGATCTGTCAGAACATTCCAGTTTACCAAACTGCTCTACTTTGCTATAGCATCCCAATTTTCTAGGACATAACAATCAACCAAACAACTATGGTTTGTTAGACCGTCAAGGTTTGCCAGATGTCCCGATTAACCACAGTGATCTAATTCGTTAGAACAGACCAATTTCCTAGGACATTACAATCAACCAAACAGTTATGGTTTATTAGACCGTCCCAGTTTGCCAGATGTCCCGATTAACCGCAGTGATCTAATTTGTTAGAACAGACCAATTTTCTAGGACATAACAATCAAACTAACAGCTACGGTTTATTAGACCATCCCAGTTTGCCAGATGTCCCGATTGACCACAGTGATCTAATTTGTTAGAACAGACCAATTTCCTAGGACATAACAATCAACCAAACAGCTATGGTTTGTTAGAACGTCCCAGTTTGCCAGATGTCCCGATTAAACACAGTGATCTAATTTCTTAGAACAGACCAATTTCCTAGGACAAAACAATCAACCAAACAACTGGATTGTCTTAAACTATAGTGAACTAACTCACTTCGCAATTTTTGAGTCAGAGCTTGAAATGAGGGCTCCAAATCATAATCTAGCTCTGCCAGAAAGAAGAACTAATCAGAGAAATAAAGTCTATGATTGGTCAAGACCGTATTTCTGTGATTGGTTCTCTCTGTTACAGCTAGATTATGATTTGTAGCCCTCATTTCAAACTCTAACTCAGAAACTGCAAAAAGTGAGTTAGTTCACTATGGTTTAACACGATCCAACTATGGTTTGCTAGACCCTCCCAGTTTACCAGATGTCCCGATTAACCAGTGATCTAATTTGTTAGAACAGACCAATTTCCTAGGACATAACAATCAACCAAACAGCTTTGGTTTATTCGACTGTCCCAGATGTTTGCCAGATGTCCCAATTAACCACAGTGATCTAATTTGTTAGAACAGACCAATTTCCTAAGACATAATAATCAACCAAACAGCTATGGTTTTATTAGACCGTCACAGTTTTCCAGATGTCCCGATTGACCACAGTGATCTAATCTGTTAGAACAGACCAATTTCCTAAGACATAACAACCAAACTAACAGCTACGGTTTATTAGACCGTCCCAGTTTGCCAGATGTCCCGATTAACCACAGTGATCTAATTTGTTAGAACAGACCAATTTCCTAGGCATCCATCCCAATAAACCAGAGAGCTTTTAACTTGTTAGACTGTTGAAATTAATCAGACCAGTTTGCCTTGTCCGGTGGGTTCTACGCATATTATTAACTTTCTATCATAACGGACAAGCTACTGACGCATTCAAAGTATCAAATACTTTTCCAACTTAAAATATACATTTTTATACATATTATTAGAGATGAACATTACATTAATTATTATTATTAATAAATGTTTCTTTTTAATAGTTATCGCTAGAAATAAATGGCATGGTGTAATTAATATCTGGGGGTTTTCTGTTTATTACACATTCTCCACTAGTAGCTGAATAGCTCACAGCGTCGTACTGTTTGATTCACTGTTCACTAAATGTTCACTATTTAGTAGTTGTGCATACTGTATGTTTGTTTGTAGTATGTAATAAGCATAAAATGGAATAACAGTTCACTATTTATATGCTATGTATGCTATGATTCACACACTTTGGACACTGTCTTGTCTCCTGCCGCTGACACTAGTCTCCCCTCCTCGACCCAGGGGCAGTGTGCACCAGGTCAACCTGAAACATAAATACATTCATCTTACATAAATACACAATACTTAATCCATAACACTACGAATGTGTTTGACGTTAGGCAGGATATATGCAAAAACAATTCTTACTCATATTTATACCTTAATAATATGAGGAAAAATTTAACACTAATATTTAATTTATCAGGTCACATCAGTAAAACACACTCCGTTAACAAGTATTCTGGGTTTATTTTTTACAATTTATTTTACATGGTGATTTTGCACTTTTTTATAATCTCAGGGATCCGTGTCAGTTTTTTAACAGGGTAGAATGAAAGGTGCAAAATCATCAGATGTAACATATAAATTTGGATCAGAAGAATAATAGGGCTTTAACTGCTACTCTCACCCGAAATTGAAGTTATTTGTTCTCTTTTCAGAACAACTCATAAAGGTCTCATAGAAATCGTTGTGTCTTCCTTACTATTAAGCGGTCCGCTCATGGAGAAACTGAAAAAAGTCAGTTGTTGACGCAATCGCAGTGCTGGTCGACAGGTTGCCATGGTATCGACTCACGAACTATCAAGTTTTGTCATGTTTTGACATGTCAGAACAGAAAAATATTGATTTTGTTAAGGGGGTTGATTGCAATTGCTTTGACAACTGTTTTCAGTTTCTCCATGAACGAAGTCGCTTATGGTTAGAAATATTATCTAAATGGTGTTAGGAAGGTTAACGATCATCCAGAATTTAGTCAGTTGATTTAGTCCATTGATTAGTCAGACATCTCCAAAACATCGAAAGTTGAGTATGCAGTTATGTGTAAATGTGAACCCTCCATCTGGTACAATACTCAGATTACTCATAAGCACCACCAAATCAATAATGCAAAAAAAACTTGCAGTTAATTACACAAAATGTTGACGTTTTCTGGGTCACTAGTAGAATATTTCAAAATGTCATATTAATGTACCGGACCGTTATTTAATATGTTAAACACAGAAGTTCGTAAATAACATTTGATTTCTGCTGAGCATTCGAATATTGTTTTCTGGATTATCTCAAAACTTAGTATGTATTTGGAGATATCTGACTAATCAATTGGACGATCGATATGAGGATTGGACAATGTCAGTAAAATACTTCAGTAAAGGCAAATCATTTTAACCTGTGGAAAGTCAGAACAGAAAATCCTCAGAATACATTCGATTGCCGGACAAAAATATGCAGAGCTGCACGAAAATTACCTTGATGAGTTTTGCAGAAATACAAGAATAAAAACTATGACTTATTTATTTTTGTAATTGTTTTCTAGTTACCATATATCGTATCTCATTTTTCTTATATACATATTTTATGTTCATATTGAAAGACGTTTCCCCAGAACAAAAAAAAACTCCCATTTGAGAGACAACTGTTGTGCTGTGCGGCTGGCTGTGTTGTGTTGGCTGTGGTGTGCGGCTGGCTACATATGCAGTCCAGTGAAATAATGACTTCCTTGAGGTGAACTGCAGTTTACAGTGTGTAGAGCTAGGTTTTAGAAGTTTTTAATGTATTTCATCATTGTCAATGAAAATTCCAATGTAAAAATGTTGCTATTGTAGAAGTTCTCTTTTATGTCAAATATTATTTTCAATATTATATTTGTCTTTGAGATATTTACTAAATTCAAGCCGCACAATAGGGGTTAAAGAGCACACCGATAGAGGTTCAGAGTGGTTCAAATTGGAACACCCGCCCGTAGTCTCCTCTCTTAACTTCACTACGATATAGTATGGTGACCGGCCAACTCGGAATGAAACCAACTCAGAACCATCTCAGATAAGTCATTTAGAGTGTTAAAAAAATATGTTTTAACAATTGGTTAAATAGGTTATGTTAGGTTAGAGTTATCGGCTAATTTAGAATTATTTTTTTCATAGATTTTAATGACTTTTCAAAGAGGTGTTGAGTTGACATTATTCCCAGTTGGCATGGAACCATATAGTATATACTGCATAAGGAAGAATCTCTTTAAAATGATTTTATTGTAGTTCAGTTGAACTGGGTATAAAAATAGACTAAATTATAATGAGGAGAGCACGGATTGATGGATTGATGGATTGATGGATTGATGGATTGATGGATTGATGGATTGATGGATTGACGGATTGTTGGATTACCTCCGGGGGGCTCATAATTTGTGGTTGCTGGTGAGCCAGGTGAGCCCCTCGTAGAGCCCGTCGCCCGAGGTGGCGCAGGCGGGCTGCACGTACCAGTTGCGGTCGCGGATGCGCGTCAGACCCAACTTCTCCTGGATCTCGTGGGGCTTCATCGCTGAAAAAATCATTAAACAGTTACAGATTATGTTATTTTTTATATGGAAAGAGTAAAAATGTAAATAAAACAGAATATTTATAAAGAATTTGTATATTTAGTTGAGATTTGGGATAATTTAACTCTTGGTAATCCATAATTGATAAATACCAGGCAATAAAAGCATTCAACAATCTTTCACTTGATACAAAAAATGAAGAAATAAAAAAAATAACTCAAATACAAAATTGAAAAAATAATCTGTTAATAGTAATTAATATAATAAACGTCCGGCGTGGTCGAGCGGTAAGGCTCTTGACTCGTAATCCGAAGGTCGTGGGATATAATCCCGACGTGGCAAACAAATTTTATTTGATTAATTTGTGTTATTTAACAATTAATTAATTTAAAATAATATATAGTTGCGGCACGTTCCAGAGTGGACGATACTCTCCACTCTGCAACGTGCCTAGTGTAAGACCACCATTCAGAATTGAAACGTTGCTTGAAATAAGCCTTGTTTGATGACCAGATCTGAATAGCCAGGTACTTTCCCATCTTCCACTTCCCCATCTGCTTCCCCTCCCCACTACCTTCAGCCTCACAACACACCCCAATTGGGGCTCCAAAGGGGAGCAGTTAGGACTTTTGTGCGGTATTCACGTAAAAAAAAAATCTAATTATGGAAAGTCACAATGTTTCAAAAGTGTATTTTTTTGATTGGTAGATGTAGAGTACATTTTTTAATAATAATTAATAATTTTTGAGATATATAGTCATTCACTCTTCAAAGCCATCAATAGGTGCTGGATAAATCATCAATTCAAATCCGATCAAAACACACCCATTCTTTCATGACGATTTAATGTTCCGAAACAACTTTCAAAATCATATCTAAAAAAAAGGCAAAAGAACCAAATCGACCCAGCGAAATAATTATTCGCCAAAGAGTTATAGGAGAATTCACCCATCTGCATTTTACGTGGTCAGTTTGAAAAATGAGTTACCGTCAGGCAGGTCCTGTTTATTGGCGAAGATGAGTATAATAGCGTCTCTCATTTCCCGATCATTGATGATCCGATGGAGCTCCTGGCGAGCTTCGTCAATTCGGTCTCTGTCCGCACAGTCCACTACGAAGATCAGGCCCTGAGTCCCTGGAAACAAATGCATCGTTTTATTAAAAACAACAAAAAAAATAAGCACAATCAATTCTGTTTTTAAACGATAATATTGCTCACTATGATAGTAAGGGAGACAACAATTTCTACGGCAGCTATACGAGTTGTTCCGAAAAGCAAACAATTAGGCTGGAATGTTCCTAAAATAACCGCTCATAGCTTTAACTGTATACATAGAGGAATTGTTAATGTTTGTGACTGTGAAAAAATAGATTTCACAAATGAATATACTTATCTGGGAATAATTGTTGATAACAATTTTAAGTGGGATAAACAAGTGGCTAAAATTTGTAACCAGCTCAGATCCTTAGCTAGTAACTTTTACAAATTAAAATTTATTTTGCCTCATTGTACTCTTAAACTCATATATTTTTCTATGGTCGAATCCATCCTTAGATATGGTATTCGAACTTGGGGACATGCAAGCACTACTTACATTAAATATATTGAAAATTTACAAACTGCCATAATAAAAAAAATTGTCACAACAAAGATTTACAAACAGAGACATAACTTAAAACTACTGTATGGCTCAGAGAGCCTACTTACAATAAAAGGTCTCCACTGGTTCACTACTATTATGGATAATATGGGGGAAAGCCCTTACAAACACCTACTTGTACACAAACAAACCACAAGATTTAGAGAAGGAAAGGGCCTAAAAACTCCTCGAATATTAAATAAATATGGAAGCCGTACTCTTGAATATCTAATACCAGTGATTTTCAATAAAATCAATAAAAACATAAAATTTGAAAAAAAATGAGAGACTAAGTCCTAAAATGATAAAACTATGGTTAATGAACGAAAACTCCATGTATCTTTGAATATCTTAATATAGCTGCCTACATATCTTTTATTAGGTAGGTATATTGAAATATCTTATATATTTATAGTTGTAAGTTAAATTATCTAATACTACTATGTGATCTATTCTAATGTTTCCTTAAAACTTTAAATGTATTTACAAATTTTTTCTTAGATATTATATTATGAATGTTTAAATTGTTAGAACCTGCAGACAAGCTGCCATATGACAGCTTTGTGGGTATACTCTAATTCTTGTACAAAATGTTTTTTCTGTAATTTAATAAATAAAAAAAAATTTAAAAAAAGGTTAATAACGGAGGAATAAACAATTCACAAAGCATTTTATTATTTGTATAATAGAATCTTTCTTCCATTTTCGCAAACACACTATGCGCTGCATTTTTATTTGACATAGTATTCTGAGAAAAACCAGAATTAAGTGTAGGTACGATCACACTTGGTCACCACTAGGTTGTTGTTTCAAACTCTGTCACATTTGATTGACCACCAAATGGACAATCAATGTCATTTAAAATTTTTCAACTTTCGGCACACGTTTTGGCATGCATCAAATAGTGATAATTATTAATCTAGCATACCGTGTGTTGAAAACATGCAAAAATAAATTACATGAATAACTCTCGAGGTAACGCCAATACCAAAGGGTGTTGCTGTACAATTATCATTATAGATATTGAATTAAACACAGACGATTGCATTGTTCTTGAATGCACGGTGATGCCAATTAATGAATAAGTTATTATTTATTGCAACATGAATCAAGAGAACAATAATAAAGATGTCCCTACACAGATAGGTACGACTGTTGACATGCAAATATTTTTTATTACTTTGACAGAGTACAGTAAAAATCAAAGCACTCAAGTTAAATTTTAAAGATGCAATTAACCCTTTGATTAGTGAGTTATTTTTTAACATTTACATTGTGGGAGTGAGTTAATTTTCAAGTTTTTCGTAATTTTAAGTAATCGATTTAATTAATTATCTTCTTACCTTTTTTACTACACAAGTTAATTTTGGAGCTTTTTTATTACCATGACCTTTTCTTATTGCATTATAAATTATAGTTGGATAAATTCAGTGGCTCTCAACATTTTACCAATAGAAAAAATTGAATAAAGTTGTACGGCCGCACGTATGCGGCGATACTCTAAATGGATAGTTCGAGTGTTGCCGCTTACGTACGGCAATACTCCTCAAAGGGTTAAGGAAATATTGATAGTTTCCCTGACATTACAAGGCCTCCAATCGCCTAAAATGTCAAACGTATCGTGTGGTAATATTGATGAGCGCAATGCCAGTTGTTGATTGATTGTGGAATCATGATTGTTAGGGGATTTTGATTGGTGTTAATTATTATTTACAGTTGATTTGTGACAAGTTGGCTTTTAGTGACTTATTATGATTGCGAAGGCTTGCTATGTGCCTGCTATCTATCGCTCTGGTATAGACCACCATTGGGAATCTAAATATTGCTTAAAATGGTTTGTCCACCTTTAGTGAACAGATCTGAAGAGCCAGGTGCTTAGGAAGCATATTATGCGATGGCATATTTCCACTGACTGCGGGCAGTAAGAACTCTGGTGCAGTTCATAAAACAAACACATGAGAATTTTATTACTCAAGTATTCCCTTTTCATTATAAATTGAGCTGTTTGGTGTTGGTGTGTTCGAAAAGATGTTTTGGCGAATAACTGCCAATTTTCTACTTTGAACGCCGATTCTCGGCCCGTTTTAAGCTTTTTGTCAAAAATGGTAATCAGCTATCAAGAATCAAAGTCATGTTGTTATGCCAGCTAACCACAATTTGGTAGAAAGCTAAAATGGATCGAGAATCGGCATTTAATGGGGACTGTTGAAATGCTAAAAATTCTATAATTCAAACGTCTTTAAATGCGATGAAGTTTGCCACACTCCATTCTTTGAGAAAAGATCTGAAGTATTCAGGGTTTTCAGTCTTAAAAATAAGAAAGGACAGTGAATAAGATAATAAAGGGACTCTTGAAAGGTTTGAACTTATGGAATGTACGAAATATGAAAGTGAATGGTAGAAGTCAGGGACGCCCAAAGGAGACATTTCAAAATAGTTATGTCAAGAGTTGAAATAACCGAAGAGTATGAATGAGACCTGATTTATGAATGTGAATGAAATAAAAAATGTGTGTAGACAGAGAAGAAGACATGACATTGCCAAGTGAATCAAATACTTGATTCGGGTCATGTCAAGAGTCTAAACAACAGAAGAATGAATGAGAAGATGTATGAATGTGAATGAAGCAAAAACTCAAATAATAGACAATAGAAGACATGATCAAGTGAATCAAATACTTGATTCAAATCATGTCAAGAATCTGAATAACAGAAGAATGAATGAGACAATGTGAAGAAGACATAACACAACCAAGTGAATCAAATACTTGATTCGAGTCATGTCAACAGTCTGAATAACCACTGGAGCGATTATGATCGAAAAATGGACCACTTTTATTTTTCTGCGATTGATAGCGGTCCAAAATTCGACCACATTTTCCTACCATTTGTAAAACATTTATTGTAATTAATAAAACATTTCCATAGCTAGCCATTTATTTTAAAACAAAGCTATTGAAATGCTTTATCTATTATGACCACAGATGTTGCAAATCCAAACTTCATAGATATTTTAGAACGATGTTAAAAAAAGATTTTTAAAATATTTTTTTCACCCAGAATTTCTGATCAGTTGTTCATGGTTAAAATTAAGTCCCTTTTCACAGAAATGCACCTTTCATTATTAAGTATACCACAGACAAAATACAGAAATATAAAATATTCTATGTTGGCTCAAAGTAGTGGAGTTTCAAAGTAATAAACACACAGGATTCACGCGGTTATAAACTACGATTTTTTCATATTTTTTTTACAAATCCTAAAAATATGAGATAAACGGTAAAATATAGGTTAATTCATTGGCTATATAGCACTGTAATAAGTTTTTATGTCTCCATGTTAAAATTCGAAGGTATGATTTTTTTAATGTTGGCGGAAAATTCAAAAAATTATCTTTTGGGAATCTCAAGCAATCAGGCAAATTTATTTATTTCGCGTGGTCACTCGAGTGGTTATCAGAATGCTATGAAAAGACAGAGATGTGTGGCGGTCCATCCTCTCTGCTTACCTCTGATGGGAAACAGCTTGTTGGTTAGATAGAAGACATGTGTATAATTCTGTACTAACCCGTGTAGTAGTGCCTCCACAGCGGTCGGATCTTGTCTTGCCCCCCGACGTCCCACACATTGAATTTGACATTCTTATAGGTGACGGTCTCCACGTTGAAGCCCACTGTGGGTATGGTGGTCACCGACTGGCCCAGCTTCAGCTTGTACAGGATGGTGGTCTTGCCGGCCGCATCCAGACCCAGCATCAGGATTCTCATCTCCTTGTTCCCAAAGATCTTGGATAGCAGCTTCCCCATTTTGTTCCCCGCTCAGCCCCCACCGCCTCAACTGCAAACAACAAAATATATGTCGTTATAATTTTATCCAAGAATTAATGCTGCATTTGCACAATAATGAGAGGTAATGTTAGGACGAGTTGTTTCACAGAAATTGAACAATTCACCAAATTTTTTCAATTTGATGAATTATTCAAATTCTGTTAAACAACCAGTCCTTAGTGTGTGAAAAACCTGCACAATGTCTGGAAACTTTTCCAGACATTGTGTATCTGGTGAATGGTCATGGTGAGTCTGCATCACATTTGGAGTCGATTTTATAAATATAACATATTTTTATTTGAGCTTTCATTTTGAAGTAAATCGAGTCCGAAGTTGCAATTGCGAATTTTTTAGATCAACTTTGAAAAATCGATGGCTAATAATATCAGCTGTTAATGTCTTTTTAAAATGCGTCAAATAGTAAGTGGTTTTCTTACATTTACATGGAGAAAAAAAAGAAAAAAAGTTTAAAAAAAAATCGAAATGTTCGGATTGAAAAAAAAATGGGTTCTCTTTTTGATGTAGATTCACCAGTTTTCCGCTGGTACTACGAGTTTCCGGACGCCGTGTGTTTAAAGTTTATTTTTGAGGTTATGATTGTCGCGCTAAAGTAAGTTAAATTATTATATTTTCATTAATAGTATTGATTTAACAATGACCTAATATCGTAAATTCCTACAAGGTCAGGATATGGATTTGACCTAGGTAATGCTACTGGCTGCTTAGACAGCTGCCATCGAGACACGGGACTGCCCCTCCAAACATTGGCTGGTGTGACGTCACAAACGCTTCTCCGCACGAACAAAATAATATTTTAGTTTTGGCGGCAAATCAAAAGTGGCATATTTTGAATTGTTAAAGAAAACTTTTAAAAAACAAAAATAAAATAAAATGCCACTATTTTCGTAATAATTCTACATTGAAAATAACCATATCCCTTAATATTCGTATAAATTATCAGAAAAGAACTTCTGAAATTTCAATTATTAGTCACAAAACAATAACTGTATTTCAATCAGAAAAAAGGATGATCTAATTTCGTAAATAATTAAGGAATGAAAGATTCTTTCTTAAACTATCTTCTTTTCGTGTTTTTATGAACCTACCAGCGAGAATACTAAAGCATTTTATAAAAATAAATTTTTATATTCCCCAGAATCCTCAGCCGATCTAGATAAGGATACTTCACCAAAAAAACCCTACCGAATTCGGATTGCTTCGAGGACCATCAATCTCGAAGATAAAAAAGCGAAGTCGAGTAGACTGCAGATTGTGGGAGGAGAGGCTCTAAATCCGCAAACAAATCAAGCATTACAGCCTCTGTCAGCGGCAGGTGGGGTTAGGACCGGGATAATTCTTGTTCCCTGGGAGCGGAACAGTAATCGCACCATTTCCGCGCCGCAATACGCGACGGTAGCAGAATACGTAAATATCTTAGAATAAAGAAGAAAACTCATATAAATACCTTCCGTATAGATTTGTATGGAAAATGATCAGGGCTTTTACATATAGTGCAGTACATGTGTTTGGAAAAATATAAGAAATAACATAATATAATATAAACATAATATAAATATAAGAAACAAAATAAAGATAACATAAGATATACAAATTATAGATAACACCAAGTATAATAGTTGACACAAAGCAGGTAACATAGAATATATGGTAAGTAAATTAATGTGAGATTGTTATTTTAATTAAAGAGGGAAATACGATAGGATTGTCAATACTTATGTTTGTAATTAGCAAACTTTTTTAAAGTATTTATTACGTGTTTATCGAAACATAGCTACCATAATATTTCGATTAAGGTGCTATATAGTGCATGATATTAATAGATTTATTTTAATTGTTCTAATACACTGAGTTTAAATTTTGACATCGATTGATGACGGTAAACGTCTATAGAGGAATATTTGTTACCGAGTATATGGAGTCTTTGCAGAGGAGAGTTAACAAAATAATTACTAGCAGAATTAGTTACAAGGTAAATCGCATTAGAGCGAGTATCGCGCGTGGGTATTCTTATAATAAAAATAAAAGAAAAGATTTGACATTGGGGATTAATTGAGGAAGAAATGGAGGAAACAGTAGAATTTGGTTTGGTTGAATGTTAAATTATGATTGTGATTTGGAGATTGCTTGAAGATTAATGATTGCAAACAAGAGAAATAAAGAACAGCGAAACTAAACAGAACAGAAGAAACGTAGGCATTCTTTAAATACATAAAAACACGATGAGAGTATTTATTATGTTTAGCAGAATTCTTCAATTCGGGGATTATAAAGAAAGTCAGACGCATATTTTAATTATAAAATACTGTTTCTATGCGGATATTATTAAAGAAAAATATAAATACCTTGCACGGGTTTTTTTTTTACATTAACTCCACACAGGAGGCCCTGAGGAAAAAATAATTTCCCTCAGGGCCTATGTCATCTTTGAGGATGCTGTGTGGAGGGTGTTTTTGAGGAGAGGAAGGAGTGAACATGGGTCTTGAAGAGACCCATATTGTAGGAGGGAGGAAACACAGAGGCCGGCAAATCGTTCCACAGCCGAGCTGTTGAACTCAAGAACGAGTCGTAGACGGGTAATCGACAGATAAAAAGTTTGAGTGAAAATCAGACTTTATCGCGTTCGAGGTTTGCTTTTCATATATTATATACCTCGAGATGCCGCGATGGGAGGTGATATGTTTGATTGATAGATGTTTTATAGCTAGAGTAAACCATTTTCAAAATGTCCTTGTGTTGAACTCTACGTCCCAGACAGGTCACGGTTTACAGGTTAAATTTGCACCTGTCTGAGGTAAACAGTTGAAAAGGTTTCTTTCAAATAAACAAATAGTTTTACGCGCGGCATCTATGTATGTTATCTATAACATTAAAAGACTGGTACATAATTGAGCACATTGAGCTCTGATACTTTATGCTGTTTGTAAACACAAATTTTAAGGAATTATCCTCCAATTTATATTTTTTGTTATCCATGTGTAAAAAGCCTCTAAAAAGGGCATTAATAAATAAATACTTAACAAAACAATAAAATAAAATAAATTAGAATAGAATAGAATACAATAAAATAGAATAAAATATGATAAAAAAAAAAGAATATTAAAAATAAAATAAAAAAATAAATAAAAAAAAAAAACAAAAAAACAAAAAAAAACAACAACAAAAAACAAAACAAAACACAAAACAAAATACAAAACAAAATACAAAACAAAACACAAAACAAAACACAAAACAAAACACAAAACAAAAAACAAACCAAAATTCAAAACAAAACAAAAAAACAAAACAAACAAAAAAAACTAAACAAAACAAAAACAAAACCATAAAATAAAATTAAGTAAAGTAAAATAAAATAAAATGATAATAAAATAAAATGAAATGAAACAAATGGAATGCGACCAAGTGCTTTTTTCTGTTCGAGTGAAAACAATAGGATAAAAATATTAAACAGTACAAACAAAATAAAGAGGCATTTACGACTAGAAATACACAAATGGCAATTCTTTTTATTTACACAATTAGTTTTGTTAAAATTAATTTTTAAATGATGTTGACATCAATTCGGGTCCTAGCTGGAGGGTTAAGCGTCGATTACATCAGTATGAATGGAAGCATTCTCATTCTCACCCCCATTGTAAAAGCTCGTATTTTGTATCAATACACCCATGAATGGGCACCACCTGCATAAATGGTTTGAATGAAACACCATAGTAATATTAACAACAGCCTCGTGAATGGAGCGTAATTCCATAGCGCGGTTCCGTCACTGATGCCCGGTTTTCGACATAATAAAACTGACAGAAGATTAGCATCTCGCTTGTAAAGCGGAACGATAAATCATTGGGGAAATTTGCGAGCCTTTTTCAAATCACAATTTATTATTTACGATATTTTTATTTGCTTATAAGAAGTATTTCAGTAAGCATGATGTATTTAAAAGAGCAAATATTTCTCGATTAAAATACTAATGTCTAAAGTAGCCTGGTTTTTTTCCTACTAAATGTTCACGTTAAATAACAGAATATGTTTTGTGCTTTTAATTTTAATTTTCTTTGCTATTTTTTTGGAAAGAATTTCATTCAAATTAGAGATTAGAGATTATCTTAAAAAATAAAATACTATATTTTAAGTGCTTAAAAACTTAGTGTTCAGGGGTATAAATCGGTAGAAATTCGAAATGCGGGGTTTTAAACAATTCATCAATTTTCAAAGTATACATTCAAGTTCTGTGAAAGCTCTATTCAAATTCTATTAGTATTCAAGAAGCTACTGAGAACAATTGGCCCATATTGAAATAATAACAGAAATAACACAGAATCTATTTTTTTATTTGATGCATTGTTCAAATTCTGTGAAACAACTGGCCCTAGGGGAAAATAAACTAAAAAATCCGGAGTTAGGTCAAATAATCTTAATATATATATTTCTTCTGTCCGTGTGTATGTCACTGAACTCCTCCTAAACGGCTGGACCGATTTTGATGAAATTTTTTGTGTGGGTTCAAGGGGATTCGAGAATGGTTTAGATTCACAATTTGGTCCACTGGAAAATGTTATTTTAATTATTTTTTTTTATTTCTAAGGAGTTGTTGATTTTGGAATGTTTTACATTGGATCCGGCAGACTACCCTACCATCGCAGTATCGAATATTCAATATTATTCTATTTTTATTTTAGCTTGTCCCGACCGTTGTGTACAGGACATCGTCTGTCGGGTCTGCTATAAATAAATAAAATAAATTGTGGAACATTCCAGAACACTCTCGAATGTTGTCCTGAGCGAAGCCGCGTAACCCAGCTATTATTATTATAAATCCGGAGTTAGGTCAAATAATATTATTTTTACTATGAGTCGGGTTTTAACGTCAAAATTTGCGCATTTGCAAAGCTCTAAACTAAACTTCTCAACGTCAGATTTTAATTACTGTTTATATATTTTTTTTGGGAAGATCAGAACTGCAGCCAGTGGGATTAGTACGATTATTTGGAATTTAGGGAGAACGTTACTATTCAGACCTGGTAACTAAACAACCCCCAAGAAGTTTTCAAAATGCATATGTTATAATAGGTCGATAAACATGAAAGGTGTCGTATTTCAGAATGTGACCATCGAAAATTTCCAGCTTTCTTTTTGCTTATGACGGCGGCATAACAACTTTTCAATTCGGAATAGTGAACGGTATAATTTTGTTTTATTCATATTGACATCTCATTAAATGCTACATCAAAAAGACGATGAGAGCCATGATGTAATTAATACATTTTATCAATTTAATTCGTATTTCAAAGGAAATGGACACTAAAACTGAAATAGGAAGCCATACACCTAACTCTGTAGGCTGTCTGCACAGATAAGTGTCAATTTATAGTGCAATATATTTCACCTTTTGAAAATTTGTTTTTCTAATAATGTATACTCTAAATGTGGCTTTTTAATTTGAACACAAACATGTCAAGTATTGTAATGTCAATACCACGTTTTTGTTGAATAAAGTTGGGATATTACATGTTTTTGTACCAAACGTGTTCTCTTCTTTGTCTACTCTTCTATCTACGATCTGCATAATTCACCACACACTCTCCCTAAATCAGATTCCAACAGAACACTAAAACAATAATATATACAGCAGAGTAATTCTCTTTCCGTTATTTATAATACACCATATCCAAACACGATCTAATTTAATATGTAGAACAGCTTTTGCAATATTTGCCACGACTTTCAACTCTAAACAAAGCAAAAATGAATGGAGATAAAAAAAATATATTATTTTCTGTATTACGAAAGAAAGGCAAAAATGTATAACTTCTAGTAGGTATATTAAGCAAATCGTTTGAAAAGGCGTTTGTATGCATTTGTGCACACCGGGTTCAAATTGGTTCGAAATAGTTTAGAATCAGTGTTTGTTGATCGATATGAATATACTTTTGAGGCCATAATATTTTTCACTGGAGATATTATACCTATATGTATTGCCATATTGAAAATACATGTGCTGTAATAAGTGTGTTATATATCACACGACTGAAGTAAAACTTTACTGCTCTCTCTTGCTCCTACAGTGTGATACAGACAATAGGCCTGCAATGTGTCTTAGATATACGAAACGTAACTGGCTATGAGAGAAAGAGAAGAAGAAAATGTGTGCTCACACCTCCCTCTGGCCCCTACAGTAATATACGAAACGTAACTCTCTTTCTATCTTCACTAACTTATATCTCCCTCTCAACTTCCGTTCGCCTCGCCCGACACTTTTCGTAACGCTCTCGTCACGCATTCACTAGCTTACTCCCCAAGTCAAGCGTGCGTAAAGAAGTTTTACTTCAAAAAAACTTATCATCTGCCAAACGCATCCGCCGCCAAGACCCGGACAAACCTCGCGCCATGAACCCGGGCATCCCTGCTGTCACCGCACGTAGCGAACAACCACTTGGGGTGACCTAGGTGTTGGTTACCCCAAAAAATGGTTCCCCCGGGCGGCGCTACCCACACCCGCCATTTAAAAATAGAAGCAAAAAGCTGAAAACCATGAAATAAAGAATTGTGACGTCATTCAGAAATAATGCTCGTTAGCATTTTATTTTTTTATCATAATTAAGAGCAGCAGCTTTTGTGTTCATAAATTAATGCTCATTGCTCGCAAATATTCTTAATTTACGTTTACAAACTCTGAAAGTGTTGTTTATCTGACTAATTTCAAGCGGAATATCATTAAAAAGTTGCACAACCTGATAGATAAGTGTTTTTGTGTGTTTGATTTTTTTTCCTTTTAGATGGGTAATTTTATGCATAATTAATTCGTGCAAGGAAACCGCGGATATTATTCGCAGAAAAGTAAAATAGCGAATAGAGCGCAGAAATAGAAGGATTTACTCTTGCCATTCAAGATAGAGTCATTATTACTAAAAATTATAGGAAGTATATAATCAAAGATACAAATCTAATTGATGGTTTATGTAGAAAATGTTTGGCTTTTCCGGAAACTACAGAACATATTATATCGGAATGTTCTATATAAGCGCCGTCCGAGTATACATTTAGGCACAATCAGGTTTAAAAAATAATTCACCAAAGTTTGGTAATTAAACATAACTTGATTGACTGCCGTAATGTAGTACCATATCAGGGGCCATCCATAAATTACGTCACACGAATTTCATGATTTTTTACCCCCCCCCCCCCTGTCACACATCGTCACATTTGTGACACTCCCTCCCCCCTAGTGTGACGTCACGTATTTTTTCAATTTTTTTTTTTTTTTTTCGTTTAAATTTAAGTTTTGGGTTTTAATAATTTAGATTTTTACATGTGGCGTCACAGAGCTGATGAACCCCCATACCCCTTGTCACACAACGTCACACTTCTCTACACTCCTCCCCCCCCCCCCCTTAAGGTGTGCCGTAATTTATGGATGGCCCCTCATGTGAATTTCATATAATTATTTTTTTCGGCTCGGCGAATGTATAGAGATCACAAACATTTAAATTGGATATATGAACATATATTTTTAAGGGCTTAAATAAATTTGGGTTATTTAAAGGAAAATGTGTAATAAATCGGTGAAATTCATCTTACGGTGATGCACTATGTCGTGTAAATTTCGGGATCAGGCCGGTAACTATAACACTCCTGTAGTTAGCGACGACACCATCTATCAGGTTGTGACGACGGTAAATTCCCGTTTAACACCAGTCGCCTGTTGTATTTTATTTTGCAGAACTTGGGCATAAATATTTAATTTTTTTACGATCATTTTCTAAAGAATTTAATTTTACACAATACACAATAAAACCATAACCGAAAAGGGGTTCGTAAGAAGGAGATTTTGAACTTTATAACAGTTTTCATAGGTGATCTTTATTTTTTTCTGGGCTTATAAAAAGACTAATAAAAATATACTAAATCATTTCAACGTTTTACTCAGAGTATTTAATTAAAGCATCTAAAATATTTCGAAGCTATCTAATTTTCAAAACAAAATCACAAGATTTTGCATAGCTTTGTAGTGCATCACCTTAAAATACACTAACTTCGGGAGTAGATTCCACAAGATGGTAGAAATAAAAAAGATAATTTTTTTGAACACTGAAAAGTTTTTCTCTTTTCTTTTTTATTGTATTTTTTTCTTTTTTACTTGAACTATCATGTAGAACGTAAAGAGTAAAGGTTAAATTTATGATTAACAAAATGCCATGCGTAATGCGTAGGCTGGCTAATGAGAAATATTTTCAGAAATTAATTTCAGAATTATTAATATTACACGTAATAGAATGAACACAATGAACTCTTCTAGAGAGCCTACTCGTTGGGCTTAACAATGTAATAATGAAACAATGTAATAGTATCAGTAATATAGTATCTAATAATCAACTGAGGAGAAAAAATATAGCAACAAAGTGAACCCTGAGCCCCCGCACTTGAGGGTATTCCCGGCGCTTGTGTTACAGGGGGAGGGGAAGGGGGAGTGGTGTATCGCTTGTCACCCCAATTAAACACCCATCCAACCCTAATAGGGTCAGGCGAAGGAGACACAGTTATTCACTCGTTTAGTGGCAATTAGATACAACTGACATTATTTATTCTACGTCATACATGTTACAAAATTACATTCTGTGGCAGTTTCATTGCACTGTGTAATTCGGTCGTTTTTAACGAAAACTTCTCTTCATGATGGCCTACATTCTACATTTTGAGCAATGTTTCAGCATCCGTGATGTAAATGGCCAAATAATTCTACTAAGCCCTCAGACCTCGAGTACATTTTGTCAGAAGGTCACAGTATTTCCACTTTGCAATAAAATCCCAATAAAAGGAATATTTCTGAACGTAAACGAAAACTAAAAACTGTTTTGGAAAAGTCATAAAATACGCTTTCAAATTTTATCATTAAGGGCGGCTTGCACCAAAAGTTAAATTTGGTTTAAATATCAAGTTAAACACATTATTTGATTTAAGTCAACTTGGCGTCTTGCACCACAAAATTTAAGTCGTCAAATGCATTTAAAGAACTGTCAAAGTTAAATACCCAAAAGAGGCCGTTTAACTGAGTTAAACATGTTTAGCGAATAAGTTCTGTCAAAAATTTTTAGGTTATTCCTTCGATTTCCGATTGAGCCACTGCGACTGTGTGGTGCAAGATGGAGTTAAACGAATTTAAGTTAAATGTATTTTGGTGACTTAAATTCGTTTAGTTAAATACAATTTAAGATAAAATAAGCGATAGTTGGTGCAAGCCGCCCTAAATGTTATTTTAGATTTTTTTCATGTTTTAAAACTGGCTCACTTTACGTTTTTGTACCTAAAAATAACTGAAAAGAAAAAGCAAAAACACTCAGATATTTTATTAGACAAATTATAAACGTTATTGTCATTTCATGTAAAATTTTCACAAAAAATTTACAAGGTTTCACAAATTTTTCTCAAATTGCTTTCGAAACTTTGGTTTCATATGTTATGTGTAGATTTTAATTCTTCTGTGGGAAACATTTAGATTGGAATACAAAGCGTGGTGTTTTATCTTTCTAGCACCGTTTAGATCATATTTCTCAACATGTCATGACAATAAGGGAGACACAACGATTTCTTTGAGATATATAAGAGCTGTTCCGAAAAGTGACCTAATTAGCATGAGGGGTTAACATTAAAAGATAAATATTTAAATTTATAATTGGTTTGAAAGTAAATTATACATTAGGATATAAAGGGACGTACTTGAATTATTTTAACTGTGATTCATAAAATTATTTGGAGTAAAAAAAGCTAATGAAATTTTGGTCTCCGGCGACTTTTTTGATGTCTTTTTTTTTTCAAAATAAAAATCTTCCACATGTCGGTACCGGTCACTCAGCCGAATAACCACCCAACCCTTCGCACCGACCCTAACTGTACAATACCTGCTGATTTTTTTGTTTTTAATTGAAAACATATACCTACATGTATACCAAAAATTTACAATGTTTAAATTACAATTTATTTCAGGAATCACTGATCTCGTTAAATTAAGTCAAGTGCATGATACAGTTAAATATGACCGAAGGGGGTAGGGCCAGAACAAAGTTTGAAAAAAAAATCTTGTCATTGAGATACCGACGTTTCTTTTCGTTCACAAAATTACTAGTGATATTGCCATAAGCTGGACCAAATGTACCTGTCTTAAATGTCACCTCATTTGGATACTAACTGACATTTTTTCAAAAATGAGCTTTGAATGCCAAAGCATTTCTTTTGCTTATTTCTATACCCAAAATAATTTTCAGATCCATCCGTCTTATATTTCCGTAGATATATGTTTGAGAAAGTTCTAACATCAAGCATTTTAATAATCATTTATTTTACAAAGTTCTATCATCACTTACACTCTATTTTGCTTGACTGACAGTTGATCGTTATTACGAGGCGCATTATTATAGTTCGTCACTTTGGTTGGATGGGGTTCTAAATTCGCCTTACCATGTTTTGAAATTTCAAAGTTGGCAAAGTCGAATTTTCGTAATCTAATTAATAATTTTTTGTTTGACGTGATAACGTCTTATAAATCGATGAACGCCGGCCGCACTCACGAAAAAGCATGACTCATTGTCACGCTGTCACGATGTCACGTTCCGCCTGAGCCGGGCGTACAAGCGAAGGCGCGGAACAGGCGATAAGGCCGAACGAGCGTTCGGCCTAAGCGTTCGGCTCGTGACGTTATCGCGTAAAATTATCGTCCGTAAACCGACTTTACAGACAACCAATTTTTTTTTTTTTTTGAGTTCTTGTGTAAAGTATTTTAGTTTATCATATTCTAATAGAAAATAATTAAATACGACGTGGCCCTGGTTTGGAATCGTTTTCGGGAAATGTAATTAAAACCTTATGCAATGAATTAACAAACTTTTTAATTAATCAAAATATTTTACACAAGATTCTACCTCAAAATCAGAAATTGGTAAATATCTATAAGGCGATTTTTCATAATCTTATGAGAAATCGCCTTTGCAAATTTTGACTCATATCTCAGAATAAAGTGAAGTTAGAAGCGTATCTAAAAGGGGTGACTTATTCGTAGATAGATAACGACCACAGAGCGATTTCAGCTATTTGTAATGCGGGAGACGAGAGGGCAGATATTGGTAGTTGGCAATAGTGGCAATGTTCAATGTTGGCATTGGCAAGTTCCCCAGACTGGGCGGCGCGGCTGGGCCCCCTCACGTCACTGAAGCTGGCTCAGAGCTCTGATATGCCTCAAGCTGTCGTCGTATCATATTATAAATCATTATTATAATGCAAGATATAAACATGCTCCTTTCTGAATTGCCCACTTCAAATCGGAAGCCACGACGATCAAGCACATTAGTGATGTCATATTACCGTCAAGAGCTGATATACTTACACTCAGCTGGAAAATTATGACATCATTTTATTACGTTATGCAGTGGCGTATGACAAGATTAGCATGCTCATAAAAGGCATTTATAAGAGCATGTCTTATTGAATCAGATTAAAAAACAAACAATTACTTTGCCCACTAAATTTATTTTAACCGTGGACCTTTTTTGGGAGCCCTTCCTTCGCAAGAAAATGGTTCAAAAAGAAGAAGATGATTACTGAAAATTTATTTTTGGGGTGTTATGTCGTGTTGCGGTTCTTCCGCTTCTTCTTCTTCTTTGGCCAACGATTCGGACAGCGTTTCAGTATCCTTCATCAGACGTGACACATCTACCGACGGCCTACGTGATCGAGGGACAAGGCTCTCGACTAGCGATCCGGAGGTCGCGGGTTCAAATCCCGACATGCACAAATAAATTTTATTTGATTGTTTTGTGTTTTCACAATTTAATCATTTAAGCCGCCGCTATCCGAATTCGACCGATTTCTTACATATCTCCCTTAAACATTTGAAGTTTGTAAGCTCTTAAAAAAATATATGTTATTTTTTGAAGATAATATCTACATACGTTCCACGTAGAAACGCACATTATATGAAATTCCCTCGATAGAAAAAAATCGCAAAGTATGCTCCGAAAATTGTTTAAAACAAGTCTATTTCTATTATTTTACAAGTTATATTTGTGAAAAAATTCACAATGTTTCTTTAAATGATACTTAAGATACGTTTCACGAGATTTTTGCTCTATTTTAAACGAGTCATGTTTTATTAAGCTTTTTCGCAATTTTCGCTGCAATTTTATCACTTAAAATATTAGCGCGCTCTATCCAACATTCGTAATTACATATCTCTCCATCTTCTTTTTTTCAATTAAAACAATATAACTTATATTTGCGACAAGTTCCAGAATTCTCTCAGTATCGTCCTGGTGTAAGACCACCATTCAGAATTGAAACGTTGCTTGAAATGGCTTTAGTCGTGTTTGGTGACTAGATGTGAATAGCCAGAAACTTCCCCACCTTCTGCTGCCCCATCTCCTTCCCCTCCCTACTTAAAGATTTTTGTGCGACATGATTTTAGAGGCAACTTGGGGAATTATTTGTGAGTAAATGCAAAACAATAAAAAAATAATTGTACCATATTTATCATAGAAATATAATAAAATATAAAATTAAATTATGAAAAAAAATCATTTTGATAGGTGTAAATTTAAAATACAAATTACCTATTTAGGGCGGAACAAAAATTTGTCGTTTATACATTAACATTACTACCCAAAGAAATGCATTTTTAACGATTTTTATTTTTTTTTTTCATTGTATTTGTAAAATAAACATGGTAAAATTATTTTTTAATGTTTTTCATTTACTCACAAATAATTGCCCAAGTTGCCTCTAAAATTATGAAACACTAAAATCTTTAATGGCCTATATTTTATAATTTAAAGCAAAAAAAAATTAACTCACATCCGTAATAGATATTTGATATCCCTTTTGATTAGACAAATAATTTTTCAGTTTGGTTGGGTAATTTGATCTCAAATCCAAATTTAAGATTTGTATGAAACTGGCCGAAATGGGCCGCGCATACGTTCCTCTTAAGAGACATTGAAACTAAATTCTACACTACACTAGATTAATTTAAAGCAGAAAGATTAAGGTTAATATGTTGGTTGATACCCGAAAACGTGCCTAATAATTATTTAATATTTACTAGAGGTCGAAAATAAATACTTACTCCAACAAAACGTTTACGAATAATTATATACCTGAGTCGGGGTTAAAAATGATAAAACGAAATTGGTTTTCAAATGGCTAAATAAATAATTCTGTTTGTCGTGGAAAAACTTAAAAATATATTTTCAAAGGCTGAATCATCCCTAGTTCACCCCCACCCTAAACTTCTTTCAACGGCTCTGTAATGAGGGGAAAACACCCCCGAGATGTTACCCACACTTCTGAGAAAGTCTCAGTGCATAAAAAATTCAAGCCAAATTAGAATAAAATTCTCGGTAAGTAATTATTATCTATAAAAGAAAATATTAATAACGTCGTCTGTAAAATTCCGTCCACGGTTATTGGGAGGGTTTGGCATTTGGAACATTGAATAAACACAGCCTTCTCAAATATTTCTCAATCAATGTCGATTATAAACACATAATATACGTTTTCCAGGACAAGTTATTAATTGTACATTGTAACAAAACCATCTTATTATTTCGAGCGTATATTGAGAGTTATTCAATCTCGAATACCTCTTCCCATTCCCGCATCGCTTCGTCCCTTACTAATTAGGGGCAAGGGATACTATTGGTTAGAATCTTCACCCCGCTGCTCATATGTCACAGCTGGGTCGATATAAGGTTACGTGGTAACTCGAAAAGTTGCCTTCCGGTTCTACCCGCGCATCTTCAAAGAAAGGCCTCTGGCAGGACTGAAATTATTTCATATAACCCAGAGTGAATACTCGTAAACCTTTTGTTAAAAGGTTGTAATGAGCGGTTGGGTTATTTATTGTTATAGAACCCACAAAGTTGTTATAGTTTTGTACTGTTTTACTATTACTGAACTGTGTCATATTTGCAAATTGATTGTACCTACTCCAAATAAAGACTAATTGTGATTACTGTAAAATAATTGTGCATTTTCCTTAATTATATTTAAGAGGAAGACATGTCACGATCGTGAAACAGATACTAGAGACGTGGTATTTCAAGAGACAGAATAATAGAAGAGTATGTACGAGACGATGTATGAATGTGAAAGACCGAGTTGTTTGGCGATCCGTCCTCTCTGCCTACCCCTTCAGGAAACGGCGTGATGATTAGTTAGTCTAATATTAATTATGAACCTATAACGAAGATTTTTTTTGTTAACTATTGGTTTCAAATATCATTTACAACAAAAAACTTATCCAGATATACATATTATGACTAGTAGTTCTGTCAACAGTAGACCTCGCGTAGTGTTGATATTTCCAATTTGACATCGCGTAACGCCCATGCGAACCCTGGCAGAGTAAAAAGGTACGATCCAACACGGCTACCACTTGGAGAGGACTTACTGTACACAGAACACACAAACAAATTTACAGACAAACGAAAGCAAAACGCTCAAATTAAAAACAGGAAATCGCAACGCTCATTCAACAACAAGAACCCTCAGAACCATTATTGATTTCAACGTTGATCAAACAATCGTAAAATATTCAAACATAAGTATCCAATTTACATCACAATCAAGCCAAAGTTCTACATCTACACCCACAGAAATTAATCAGGAGAGAGGTTAATAATTATATCGATAGCAAAACACAAACAACCCTACAAAACTACCCACGCATAATCTGACAAAGTTTCATAGACAAATACATGCACGGTTCAAAAGCTTCAAGATACTTTGATGGTTGTTCAATCAATTGATGAAGCCGAATGTAGGTAGGTAGAAATAAGTAAGTAATTATACTGTTTTAATTCATTAATGTATAATGATGTTATTCAAATCAACCACACACAACAGGTTCTCACAAAATCCATGATAGCTTATTTACTAGCGCAGACCCTTGAAAAAACACAGGATATTGTAATTGTAGGATTTGTGAAGCTGAAAGCATTTTAAAAAATTATATTCGCTCAGGATCATTGCTTTTCAAAAGAATAAATTTATCTTTCGAATGTTGGTAAACTTGTAAAATTACGACATCTTGATAGCATGATATCTGTTACAACAAAAGAAATAAACATTTCAAATAAATAATTATTAATAGGAAGCCGGGCGGCGTTTTTGTCCCTACAAACGTATTCCCTATTTACTATCTGGATTTTGACACTAGTACAAATATTTATAAATATAATATACAAGTCTACATTCGTATTCCCTATTTACTATCTGGATTTTGACACTAGTACAAATATTTATAAATATAATATACAAGTCTACTATAATTCAATTGTATTATAGATTCACCTGCATTACTACAACTCATCTCTTTCAAAATACCTTCCAGTAGACTCACAAATAATGAACTACTTTCCCTTAAAAAACACTTGACTAATTATGGATATTATTCATATCTATCAGATTTTGTAGACTGGTCAACCCAAGTCAAGACCTTGACTTTTTTGGTATACGTCTAAATGATTTTAGACGGTCGCTAAACAATTGACGATAATTTAAAACTATTCTAGCTAAGACTTGACTTGTAACTTCTATTTTCTTTTGTGTATCTGTGATTATGTCTGTGCTTTCATTTATCATCATTTAATCTTATAATTTACACTTTTCTTTAAATTCGTGTTATTTTATTGTAAATTGAACGTAAGTCCCATTAATAAATTAATAAATATCGACCACTAGCATTTCGGTACGTTTTGATAGGTTAATTCTTATAGGAGTTGCGACCAAAATTGTTAAAATTGTCTGGTTTGAACGCCATCAACAGCATACAAACTAGACAATAAAAGAAATCTTAAGAATCGGTCCAGTTTTGAGGGAGAAAAATGGGGAACACAAAACCACAATTTTGAATACTTTATTTAAGTATTCTCAGCCTGAGATGCAGTTTCCCTTTCGCTCATTATTCGGGGGAGTAACAGCGACAGTGACAACAACAGTTTGGTAAAATACCTTTTATTCAAATTACTCGGCGACTGCGTTGCCTCCTAAAAATAACAAAATAATTTTAGTACCTTATCGCTTGTCCGATATAATTTATAAGTTCAGTCCCAATTTTGAAAATTAAAAATTCATTGAAATTGGACAATTTTACTCATTACGCAGGAATACAAATTCAAAGCATGCACCGACAACCGAAAATAGTACGTTTAATATAAAAAAATAAAAATAAATTACGGTTGTTGGTCTCGGTTTAAAAATGTATACAAAAGAATAAAAGTGAAAATGGCTGAAAGCGGTTGAAAGCTATGCGGAAGGGGAAGTTATAATTCATTCAGTCCCAGCGTTCAGGAGCAACCCCGCTGCACTCGGCTGTAGGCTGGTATGCCCTGTGCCCTATCCTGCCGTCTGACAACTGGAACCTGTGGCCATTGAGGCACAATACACGATGTGAGCTCCGTTGTTAGGCAATGTGATATTATCTATTATTAATTATTTAATTTATTTCAATTTGGGAGGCGGGTATGGGCACCGCCGCCCTGGGGACCATTCGTTGGACAACCAATAACCTCTGCCATAGGTCATCCCAAGTGGTTCGTTACGTTTGGTGACATAGCAGGGGTGCTCGGGTTCAAGGGGTCAGGTTTGACTGGATCTTGGATTGTTTGATCTGGATCTCTGCGGCAGATGTGTCTGCCCACCAACAGCGTGGCAGGACGGATCGGGAGGGACTGGTTGAGGGAAATCTTTTGACCTCTCCAGCAGGAATCTCTCGGAACAATGCCTTGCACCGCAGTGGAAATTATGGATTCATTCGTCCGTCACTCACACAGACCCCCAGATTCCTTCCTTCTCACCCCTCGTATATTTTTCCTTCCCAGAACTTCTTCTCCTTCCTTCCCCTAAAAAGACCCTCCACACAGCATCTCCAAAGATGACATAGGGCCTCAGTGGGATTATTTTCCTAAGGGCTTCCTGTGTGGAGCCAATGAAAAAAAAAATCATTTTAATTATTTATTATATAAATTATATTATTAATAGCTTTTCCCCGCGGCTTCGCTCGCATGGTATTACGGGAAATTACTGTAGCGCTTGCACTTATCAATTATCTCCCCCCCCCCCCCCCCCACCCCACCTCCATCCCCTCCCGCATTCCATATATTCCATTCCCTTACATCCAGTTTTCAAACATCTCGCCTACCACCTAAATTTCATAATGCTATAGCTCAAAGAAAAAAAGAATTACTTTTCCAATTTTGTTCATTCGTTCGGAATTTATGCGCTTACAAACATTTCGGACGTTTATTTTTATTTAAATATTTGGAAGTTCGTTAATATAATAAAAAAAATACTCTATTTATCATTCAGTCTTTATAATCGTTACGAATTATATTTTTAATACAGGAACTCAAATCTGATATTTATTACAAGCTTGTCCAAAAAAAAAAACGAATTCTAATATTTAAATTTTCTGCAGTAGTAGCTGACCAGTAGACTGAGAGCCTACCAGCATAGAGCCCAAAAATATATCAACATTGTTTCCATGGAAAAGATTTTTTTCTGACGTTAGCAAAAACTCGCTTTTGTTAGCGACAGAAAACGTATAACAAATATAATATATTAATATTTATAATTTCATAACGCCAGAGCTTACCATCATATACAACCTGTAGTCTGCGCATATAATTTAACTTTATATTGGTGAAAGAATTATTAAAGTCTTTATATTGTGTTATGCGTGAAAAGGTCATAAACAAACTCGAGCAGTTTCGCATTTATAATATTAAATAATAATAAATAATATAATATAAATAAGTATGGATGTATGTATTATAGTAGAGGAACTGCTAAAAACTAGCCGCATTCCTGAATGGGAAATCCTGAATGTATAGCTGAGCAGTGGATCCATTGTCAAAAGAATCAATGTTAGATTAACAAGATGTATAAATTTGTAAAAATCTATTGAAGTATAAACTCTTTTTATATATTTATTAATTATTATATATTTGAACCAAACGTTCGTAAAAATATTATTATTAAATGTTTGAAACCTAAGTGTTCTGCATTTATGAACTAACAACTGCTTTTATCTTCAGAGGTTGGAGTGTCCAATTATATCAAGTGTATTTTGACGTTAACACCAATGTACTTACATTATTATAATCGGTGGTAGGTTCTAGTCAGTCAACGATAATCGAGTGAGAGTACTGTTATCTGGATGACATGCATTCTAGAGTAATCGAAAAAGGGGCTATTTTTAAACGGCGAACGCCCACCTTGTGCATTTTATACCAATCTCTGGCTATGGGCGGGGAGGAATCTCGCTAAGTTCACGGGATGGGTTTCCGGGACTGGAGATATAATACAACTGCAAAGCCAGAAATGGAAACTTCCACCTCGAACTTTGAATTCAAACCGAAATAGAAATTCCGCCAGTTTAATTTAAAATTATAATATATTTATATTCCTGGGAAGATCAGAATGAGCAAGGCATTGCAGAAGAGAATGAATTTCTTGAACAGTAGCAGATTGCATGATATCTACATTGAAGAAATTTCGATTGCGCTGAGAATAAAATTGCTTACCAAATTTAGGTTAACTTATTGGAAATAAAGAGCAACTTCAAGGATTTAAAAAAAAAACATTATTTACTCCACACGGGGGACTCAAAGCCTATGTCATTAGCTCCACGCAGGAGGCTCCGAAGATAATAATTTCAATCATGGCCTATGTCATCTTAGGGGATGCTGTGTGAAGGGTCGTTTGAAGGAAAGGAAGGAGAAGAAGTTCTGGGAAGGAAAGGGGGTGGGTAGGAATGGATGGGAATGAGGGGTGGGTAGGAATGTGGAGGTCAGTGTGTCCAGGAGTGACGGGCGTATGAATTCAACCCTGCAACTGCGGTGCAAGGTGATGGGCCGAGAAAGTCCGGCTGGAGAGGTCAAAAGGCCTCCATCAACCAGTCTCTCTCGATCCGGCACGCCACGCAGGTGGGCAGAAGCATCCGCCGCCAAGATCCGGGCAAACCTCACCCCATGGACCCGGGCACTCTTATTAAGTCACCAAACGTATCAATATAAACGTATAACCAAACGCCTCTCAAGTTGGTAGTGAATGCTTTGTGGAGATGAAAATGTCCATGATACATAAATCCACCCCTTTCACTGCAGTGCAAGGCGATGGGTCGAGAGAGTTTGGCTGGAGAAGTTAGAGGGTCTCCCTCAACTGGCCTCTTCAATGGATGATTCCCGGGGCGACGGTAATTAAAAGCTAAATGCTGCAGATTTACCTAAAATCAGTCTTTTACTATTTATATTTTGGTTCTTATTAGATCCAGGCCTATCACTACTTTTTCTCTTGCAAATAAACAGAATTTGTCAGCATTGCAAGTCAACGCACCCATTTCTGTTTCATATTTTTTTCATCGCGAATTAGGTAGCAATGAAAATTCTTTCAACTATAAAACGTAATAAAAGATAGCGGATCTTTCAATTCAATTCAATTCATTTTTATTCTTTTAAAAACATTACAAAATTTTACATTTAATTCGTTTTTAAAATACATTTGTAACAGTGGTAGATACAAACTATACAAGCATTAATAGAGCTTGCCTTTTAAAGGCAGCTTCACTAACGCTAAATATGTCGATATCCGAATTAATTCTGTTTAACAGCAAAATTGCTCTCCCGACCGGCATGACCATTGGCAAGTTAGTCCTGCAGGCCGGAAGATAGAACAGTCTATGCTGTCGGTGGCGAAGATACCCATCGGGAACATACAAATGAATGCTCTCCGTGAAAGCTGAGTTTTCAAACCAACCGCGGATCAATCTGAAGAAATGCGTAGCAATGTGTACATCCCTTCTGACCCGTAGATGGTTCATTCCGAGCATACCCAAAAGAAAGTCGGTAGGATAGAGCCACGGATAATAGCTATACTCCCTCATGTACAGAAATCTTAGAAATTATTATTTTTAAAATTATCTGATCTTTGGATCCATCGATCAAAATGGCTGGATCCATATTTTTCATTTGTCTAATAAGACAAAAAAAACTCGAACGAAGCCTGGTAATAATGCTAATAATTGCAAAAAAATGTCTCATCTGTTTCTTAACCCACCACGAAATAGTTTGATTCTCAAATAGATCATCGCATACTTATTATTACGGCTTGGAATGTCCGTTTCTCCCATAGTTAGTGCTGCTTATGGTTTTCTCACGAAATCGGAAAGAAACAATGGACTTCCTACCGAAAATGTATGTACGTTTGCTAATTCCTCGTAATTTTTTTTAATTGGTGATGCGGTGCTGAGGGCATTGACATGTTTTGAGATGTTCTTAGGTGGATTGCGAAGAAAACAAAATCGAAAAACAGCGTCTGCACTCATTTTACATCAAAAGTAGAAGTTCAGCTATTGCTCTAATAGGTTACATGTCACATAATAACCATTCCCTCAAGGTTCCCATTTAGGGTCATTGCTCTTCGTATTAAAAACAATTGTATTTCATTGCCCCGAACGCAATACCAGATCGAACACCTTATTTTATGTACAGTATTTCAAATCGAAAGGAGCACAAACTCTTTCCTCGGACATATTTGCAAATTTTTCAACGCCCTAAGAAATATTGATATTTTCCACCGTACCCTTAAAACGTTTAAAATCAAATTAACCCCACAATACTCTTAAAACAAAACTCTATAATTATTCAACTACTGGAAATATTATTTAATATTATAACATTTAATATTTACTTGCTTCCTTATCTGTAACAATTACAAAAAATATTGTAAATGGAACATAACTGGTTTATTTTATATTCGCCATTAAATGTAAAAAGTTTCCTGAATTAACTTAAATAAAAATAGAGTAATTAAAATAACTATATAGGATTAATTTAAGGATAATAATATCATCGGTGGTACAAAACATAAACATATTAATTTATGTTACATTTTAACACTTGATTTTCCGGTTGTGGCATCAGAATAAAATGGTGATTCACATTTTATTATGATTCATACATTTACATTCGTAAGTTTTAAAAGGATCGTTGGGAACTATGAACCCGGGTTTAACCCGGAGAAGCTGCTCAACTGATTGCCTATAAATCTAAGAGTCGATGTAGGTTGCCTACCTACTTAAATTCTAGACATTAAAAATCGTCCCTCGTTATTAATTCGATTCGGATTTAAATCGTTATTTTAAAAATGGATTTTACTTCCTGCATACTATTATGATAAAGTTATCAATTTCAATTTTATCATAAAAGTTTAAATACTCAACCTGTACATTTAACAACGTTTTTGTTATTGTTCCTAACTGATGTTTGTTCTTGAAAATTGACAAAAGGAATGTACTTTCTTTAGCCGCGTGAAAAACAAACGAAAATAATTGTTTTGTTTCGGTTCGCAAAGAACGGGACAATATACTTCAAATAATAATAGTGTTTTTATTGGATTCTTCGGTCGGGCAAATAATCACAGATGAGGCGTTGAAACAATCAATCAAGATCACAATTGAACTCTTCTAATTTGTCACACGAAGCTGATAGAATTTCTCTGAAGCAAATGTGAAAATTAACAATAGCGAACTTCAATTTTTTTACTGTTAATTTCATATCCAAAAAGGACATTTGTGCCTAATTTGAAACGATATCAACTGAAACGGCACAAATAAAACACTTTTATGAATTCATTCATAACAATTTTATTTGCTTTGTTTATATGTATTATGTTTCTACCGCCTACTTTGCAACTCATCCCTTTCAATATCTCTTCCCGTAGACTCAGAAATAATGAATTGCTCAACACCACAAATTATGAACACTATTCAGAAATGTCCAGAATGGCCAGACTTGTCAACTCAAGTCGGGGCCTTTAATTTTTAGTGCAAGTCTTAATGATTTTTAATGTATTTTGTATTGATGTGGCAGAAGTCGTGAACTCCATCAAAACCTTGACTTGACATCATCTGTGTTGTCTTGTAGTGTTATATTTTTGTCATAGCTGTAATTTTTTTAATTCTTTGTTGCATCATTTCTCTTTGTATTAACTTCGTGTAATATGTATTGTGTTGTAATTGAACATTTAAAAAAAAAGAAAGATAAACATTCCCGGGTTACTAATAACCCAACAATGTTTGAACATCTCCTACTACCACCACAGAAAGCGGAAAATGTTGCTTGTGTTGTGATGGAGGACTTAGCCAGCCGAGGAATCGAACACGGGACGCCCGGGTGAGACCCAAACGCGATGCCCACTGAACCACTGACCGGTCAAACATAGATGTTTATTTACAAAACAGCACAAATTTTGAATTACTTACCTAGTAACCTAAAACTTCGAATAACAAACAAAAAAAACATTGGCAAAAGCTCTGAAAGGATATTTCTCAGCAGCTTTATTCATACACTTCCAGTAACAGACAAAAAACATTTGCAAAAGCTTTTAAAGAATATATACTCAGCAGCTTTATTAACGAGGGACACAATCTTTCTTTGCAACTCTCTAACTTTTGTACATCTTTCTTAATGTATTTATGAAATATTTTTCAATTAACTGTCTAGTTTGTTTTAAAATCTTTGTTCTGTTCTGAACTCTTCATTGCCCTTTCAAATTTGTATTCTAATTTAAAAATAATTTTCTTTTAATTGTATAATGTTGTCGTTTACAAAATGAGTTGTAGTTAAAGTCTTAGTTAAAAATGTATTAAAAATATTTTGGTTTTTATTTTGAAATATATCATGCCTATTTATCTTTGTGAATAGATCAAAATTATTTTGAGAGGAAGCGTCCAAGATGGCCGCCACACGCAACGAATAGATGGGGAGACCATTTAGATTATAATATTAAATTCGTGTTAGTCATATTATTATTAAAGCATTTTTCAATATAATTTACCTGTAAAGAATTAGATATGCCAAAAATATTTTACGTAAATATTTTCCGTAAATATTAGACTGCCTGTAACTGTATTTTACTCATTTTGCGAGAAACACAATACGGTTTTCGTTCTCAAGAGCCACAGGGCAATGTAATCGTAACCACAAAATCACGGAATTTTGTAATGTTATGGTTGAAATGCTTGAAGCAGATGATTTATTGAAAACCAAATTTTAAGTAATTATGAATTGACTGCTTGGTCGGCAACCCCATGTCTGACGTCAGCTGTTCTCTTTCGGTGAAAAGGCGGGGGTTGGTTGGGTTAAGAGCGGTAGATGCTCCCATCCAGGAGAGTAAATATATTATTCCTGTAAGTAGTAATAATTATATTGATATTTGTATCTTCCTGAATTCCTGATCCCTAATTCAGACTAACTGGGAGAAGCAAGTACTTGGGAACTTTTATGACGAAACTTAATTGGGTAAGTAATAATACAGTTAGCAACTTGTGAGGCCTTGTTATACGTTCAATTAACTATTATTAATTGAATACTGAGTTATTGTTTCTTGTTCTACAGAGTTGTTTTTATTTATTTTTTTATGAGAATACCGCACAATAGTCGCAATTGGGGTATGTTGTGAGGCCGAAGAAAGGGTCCGTTCAAGTATTACGTAATGCAATTTGGAGGGAGGGGGGGGGGTCTTGTAAAACGTAACTGTGCGTTACCGGGGCGGGAGGGAGGTTCGAAAAACGCGTTACGTAACTTGTTTTTTTTTTAATTAATTAAAAAACCAGGGAATTAAAATCTTCCAAGTTGGCAACCCTTTTCGTTTATGTTTTACGGGGAATCCCTCGTTTGTACCGTACGTAATTTTTATTTTGTTCTCCCAAGTTGTGATTTTTAGGCAAAAAATAGTCACTTGGGTGTTACGTAACGTTTAGGGAGGGGGGAGGGGAGTATAGAAAAACGTTACGGCGCGTTACATAGGGGGGAGGGAGGGTCAAAATTTTCAAAAATTGCGTTACGTAATACTTGAACGCCTCCAAAGCAGGGAAGAGAAGATGAGCTGGTGGAGAGGAAGGAGAGGAGGTTTTTTTTTTTTTTTTACATTAACTCCACACAGGAGGCCCTGAGGAAAAAATAATTTCCCTCAAGGCCTATGTCATCTTTGAGGATGCTGTGTGGAGGGTGTTTTTGAGGAGAGGAAGGAGTGAACATGGGTCTTGAAGAGACCCATATTGTAGGAAGGAGGAAACACAGAGGCCGGCAAATCGTTCCACAGCCGAGCTGTTGAACTCAAGGACGAGTCGTAGAAACGACCCGTTCTCATGTGACTAATGTCAACCGTGTACAAATGTTGAGCGCGCGTTTGGCGCGTTTCCCGACTATGCACCGGTGCCGAGGGGATCAATGACGCTAGTTCCTCGGAGCATCTTCCATTGTAATACCGGTAGAACAAGGACAGCATTCCCACCTGGCGCCTGTGCTCTAAAGATTGCAATCCGTTAGTTAAATTAGGAGAATCTATCAAACGGACCGCCCGTTTCTGCACAGAGTCAAGGGTTTTTTTCAGGTATTTTGGGGCTCCAGACCAGAGGTGGCTGCCAAATTCAACCGTGGGGCGCACTTGCGATTTGTACAGGGCTAGCAGTTGTGTACTATTAAAGTATCTGGTACCTGGCTATTCAGATTCAGGCCACCAAACACGGCTAAGGGTGTTTTTGAGGAGAGGAAGGAGTGAACATGGGTCTTGAAGAGACCCATATTGTAGGAAGGAGGAAACACAGAGGCCGGCAAATCGTTCCACAGCCGAGCTGTTGAACTCAAGGACGAGTCGTAGAAACGACCCGTTCTCATGTGACTAATGTCAACCGTGTACAAATGTTGAGCGCGCGTTTGGCGCGTTTCCCGACTATGCACCGGTGCCGAGGGGATCAATGACGCTAGTTCCTCGGAGCATCTTCCATTGTAATACCGGTAGAACAAGGACAGCATTCCCACCTGGCGCCTGTGCTCTAAAGATTGCAATCCGTTAGTTAAATTAGGAGAATCTATCAAACGGACCGCCCGTTTCTGCACAGAGTCAAGGGTTTTTTTCAGGTATTTTGGGGCTCCAGACCAGAGGTGGCTGCCAAATTCAACCGTGGGGCGCACTTGCGATTTGTACAGGGCTAGCAGTTGTGTACTATTAAAGTATCTGGTACCTGGCTATTCAGATTCAGGCCACCAAACACGGCTAAAGTCATTTCGTTTCGATTCTGAATGGCGGTCCAGGGCGATACTGAGAGCGTCTACTAGTTTGATAAAAACGTTTTTCAACAGTCAACGTTTTTCAACAGAACACCGAACACAATAATTAGATTTAACACTGTAGATCGTTTTTGGAATAGAACATAAACCTAGGTTGAAAACCATTATAAATAATTGTGGGGATCTTTGAAAGGCCTTCTGTAGAGTTGGGCTGTCGACTCGAGAAGGGTGCTTTAAAAAAATTAAGTACTAATGCCGTTAAGCCCCATTCAGAAGAGAGTAAAATATTCGGCGCCGAGACTTTTATGGCGCGGGAGTTGGCACTCGGCCATCCACACGAGAGATGGGCGGCCTTTTATTTGCAATAAACCCGTTGTCAATTTGAAGTTTACATGTTGTATACATAATACACTTATACATGAAGCTAATTTAATTTTAAATTAATTTTCGAAAAGACAAAGAGTTGCAGTGCCAATTCTGGTTAGGGAATCAAATTTGAAATCTTAATTATAATAATTGAAAAGGGAGTTCGTAGCATTATAGCCATGTAGGGTACCTTCAGTCTCAAAAGTTTATTTTAGTATCCTAGTAAAGTAATGTATATTTGGGAGGCGGGAATGGGTACCGCCGCCCGGGGAACTTTTATTGGATAACCATAGGTCACCCCAAGTGGTTCGCTACGTTTGGTGATTCAGCAGAGGTGCCCGGGTTCATGGGGTGAGGTTTGTCTAGGTCTTGGGGGCGGATGACCAGGACACACTGAACCCCAGATTCCTACCCACCCCAAACCCTTTTCCTTCTCAGAACTCTCCTTTCCCCTTTATCCTAAAAAAAAAAACCATCCACACAGTATCCCCAAGATGACATAGGCCCTGAGGGAAATTATTTTCCTCAGGGCTTCCTGTGTGGAGCTCATGTAAAAAAAATTACAATTATTAGTATCGGATTCCATAAAAAAAGGATGTAGATTTTTTTGTTTAAATGTGAATACCGCACAAGAGTTCTACTGCTCCCAACCGCTTGGAGCTAGTGAGACTATGGCATCCCCGATTGGGGTATGCTGTGAGTCTGAAGATAAGTGAGGAAGGAAGGAGATGGGGAAGAGGAAGGTGGGGAATTACCTGGCTATTCAGATTTTGTCATCAAACCTGGCTATTCAGATCTAGTCATCAAACAATGCAAGTAACGTTTCAATTCTAAATGGTGGTCTTACACCTGGACGATGAGACTGTAGAATTACATTATATTATTTTAAGTGTTTAAATTGTGAAAACACAAATCATGGGTTTTGAGCCCGCGACCTCTGGATCGCTAGTCGAGAGCCTCGTCTCTCGACCACGGAGGCCGTCAAAATATTTTATCGCGCTAAAAGACTCATCTGAATTCGGTCTCATCTGGCATCCAATGCGATCTTAGATCGTGGACTCCGTAGGGTCGATTTGAGTCGGGACTAGGCGGGTTCGAGTCCCACCCTGCACGAAAATATTCATGTACAAATTACAATGTATGAGCGACAAATGAAGCTCAAACAAGTTTACGATGTAAATTAAAAAATAGCCTCACAGTTGTGGTAAACATAAAGAGTCATGCATTTCCTTCCGCATTGCAATCTGTAAGCTAACATGAAGCAATAGATAATGTGAAAAATTATCTACATGGCGTGACTGATTGGATCAATAATTTGTTCGATGGTACATGAACATTGATGTATGTTGGTTACATTGACTCATGTTTAAATATTGATCAAGATTGCATCAGTCCTAACTTCGTGTGTGTGCATACAGTTAAATACGTTGGTCACAATTGATACGGACCCATTTATTGTTTTTTTCGCAAATTCAAAGGTTGATAAACGAAATGACACAATATACAATGCGCCCCCTATTAGCTTACACTCTACTCAGTTGAAGAGTCTTGTCCTGGACAAGACTAAACTTAGTCAGTAAGCTAGCTGGAACTAGCTGGGGATGCGACGCCAACACGCTCAGAATAGCATTCATTGCTCTGGTTTTCTCAGCAGCTGAATACTGTGCTCCAGTATGGGCTAGAAGCGCCCACACTTCCATGGTCGACGTTCAGCTTAATGCCACAATGAGAACCATCAGCGGAACGTTAAAATCTACTCCTGTCCCTTGGTTCCCCATACTTGTAAATATAACCCCGCCAAACATCAGGCGAGAGATTGCAACACTAAGGGACTACAAGAAGGCGCTGTAAAAAAGCGCAATACATTTGCACGATGATGCCGTCTCTCACCCGGCATGCCGCTTGAAATCCCGAAAAACCTTCTGGACAGAAGGGGAAAGACTCCTCCAATCACCTCTCACCCCAGAAGATAGGTGAAAGCTTGAATGGCAATCGGCCAAGATGAAAAATGCCCATCTCGTACAAGACCCCACTGAGAGACGACAGCCTGGGTTCTCATTGCCTCGCAAACTCTGGTCCGCCATCAACAGGATAAGGTGCTCCCGCAACCGTTGTGCCTATATGATGTATAAATGGGGCCTTAAAGAGTCGGAGATGTGTGAATACGGTGAATACACAGAACACGTGATCAACGAATGCCCGCTGCATTCATTCCCCGGCGGGATTGATGAGGTCCACAGGGCAACGCCTGAGGCCCTAGACTGGCTCGCAGACCTAGATGTCCCCCTCTGACCCCCCCACCATACGAAAGAAGAAGTTGAAGAGTTCACTGGCGGTGACGGACGGGTTAGGCGGAATTTTATTTATGTAGTGAAGACTGAAATAATTATAAACGACAAATATCCTGGAGCTTAGAACTAGTAACCGCGATTCAAACATTATGGATAATTAATAATCACACAATAAAAAAAATATGTGAATGGCTCAATACGAGCCAAATTTTGATCGCAGTTTGAGACAAACACTGTTCAACGTACATGAAACCGAAAAACTGTGCATTTCCTGAGAAAAACGAACCTAAAAGAACAACGCGCGTATTGACGTGCATCAGTTCTTGCATTTGATGCTGTTGAGTGGGAAACTTTTGTATGAATTTTGAATTTTTGTATCAAATTTGCATTCAGATGCTGTTGAATGGGAAATTCAACTTAACTGATAATTCTAGTTTAATAAACTTATTGACTTTTTTAATGTTGTCTTGTACCTTAATTTAATTTCTTAGAACACTTTGATGCGGAATCAACAATTTGAACAATTATGTTATACACCATTGAAGAAGAAGGTAACACTAATAATCTAAACGAAAATACGAAAGCGAACAAAACACAGAAAAATAAAAAGATAACGGTCGCAACCGGGACTCGAACCCAAAACCTCTCGTCCTACCGCGACAAACTCCTTACTAATTCAGCCATAGCCACCTCTTATTTGAATGTCATTTTCAATCTCATATTTAAATTTTTTGAATTCAATATTATCTTCGACTAATGTTATTGCAAACTACCTTTTTCATTGGAAACATGTGTTGTAAGAACTGGTTTGTCACCTAAATAATGCCTCGGATAAATATATACGATTTTTTATATGGAATACCTTTGACCTTTTTATAAAAGTCTTCTTCTGTAATAAACTAAATTGATGGGAATAACCTCCAAAAGTTATAATAAGAGAGTTGTTCTAATAAAAATTGAACTATGTTGTAATTTACAAACGTATATTTTAGAATAAAAAAACACAAATTTGTTGAAGACCACTTTTATTTTATTAACACTCTACCGGTTTCGGAAGCACCCTTCCTTCGTCAGGAGAATATTATAACTAACCTATGATACAGAATATTGACAGACATACAAATTTTAGGTGTTTGAGTGGGAGGTAAGCAAAGGGGTAGGGATAACTGCGGGATTTCCCGGAAGAATAGAGCGGTTTATTGAAAAAATATTTAGAATGGGACTAAAACATAAATTAATTTGGTTATTCAAAATACTAGAATTATTGTTTGGACATTTTCTAATTTCAAATGCTTATAAGTTATCTAATGTTTTGCTTTTATTGTAAAGGTGAAGAATTTTAACCCCTGTGTACTTATTAAAAGTGTGATCTGTGAAATTTAGATGATTTGCAAACTCTGAAAAATTATTATTATTTAAGCATCTTAAATGTTCTGTGATTCTAATATTTAAATTTCTAGTTATCTTACATATGTAGAACGATGGACAATCATTGCAACATAGTTGGTAAATGCCTGAGTGGCTTAATTTATGATCTCTATTGGTAGAGAGTGTTAATAAAATAAAAGTGGTCTAAAAGAAATTTATGTGTATTTTTTATTGTAAATTATGGCGCGACAAAAAGTTAATGCTTTTTACAAATATGTATACTTTAGACTTTAAAAACTAAGCATCGAAACCTTACATCAAATCAGAAACTAAAAAAATAGCAGTGGAATACCACCTGGTGTGGGAGCCGATCTTATAAGAAAACAAAATGAAGTTAATAAAAAGTATTAAAAGTTCGTCAGAATTCACAAATAGCGAGATTTCTTAATTTCCCGATCTACCTTCACGGAATTCCGATAGACTGGCGAACCGGTCATTGCTATTTTAGTCCGAGCACATGGCACAGGAGTTCCGGCATCAATCTGCGCCGTGTTTACATCACACGGTACAGAATATCAATAATAAGCTGTTAATGTAAACATGATGTCAGCTTCCACTGTGGTACAGAAAGCAGGCCTTGTCATTAAGGTAAATGCAAACAGAAGGCATTTCGTGCGAAAGGGGTTAAGGTCAACGATTACTACATTGATATAAATGGTTGTACTGATTTAACTGCGAACTTTCTGAAGCAGCTAAAACTATCAAGCAAACACCGAGCTTTACGTTTCCTGTCTGGAAATGTTAGACCAACTATATTCATTCCAGCATAAACTACGAAGATTGCACTTTGAAATATTCATTTACTTGCCAGAACCTAAGACAAGAAGCCAGATTGTTGAATCTAAATTTCTCAATTGTTAATAAGAAAAAGTGTTGTAAACTCGGTGTTGTGAAGCCGGGTGGTAAAGCTAGCTGTAATAAAATTGCAAAGCGCGGGCAAACACTTCGCGGAATCGAACACGCGACTTGTAGATTATTGACAAGAATCAAATGAGTAGACCACAACGCTACTATTATCGGCATACTACTAGCTGGATTACCCGGCTTCGCTCAGGCCAACATTCGAGAGTGTTCTGGAGTGTTCCACAATGGTGTTCCCGAATCCCTATTCTGAACATTTCACGACGTACCACGCCACTCCTTCCAGAATTTTCTAGAGCTCTATCGAACCTTCTAGAACTTTCCGGAAGACTGTTCTAGAAATTTCAACAGGGCGAAAATTCCAGCCCTTATGTCTTCAAATGCACGCCCTATAGGTAAAAACGGAACCCCTCAGCCTGGAAGGGGGGTAGGTAGATATCTACCACACCGTATAGCAATCTTGATCGTCCTGGGACTCGTTTCTGAGTTTTTGCGGTCCGCACGTTTTTTTGGACTTTCTTCTATAATATATATTGATTAATACGTGAAGCAAAAACTTTGTACCCCCTTTTACGAAAATTGCGCGGACGGAAGAATATGAAATTTTGCACACTTATAGTTTATATAACAGACCACTTAGACAAGCGTACAAAGAAAACATAAAAACTCCGACGGTAAATTCAAGCTTTGGACAAAGACACTATAAATATCATGCTATAAAAGCATTCAACAGACTTACACTTGAAAATAAAATTGAGGAAAACAAAAAATAAATTCAGACACAAAATTACAAAATGGATTAAAAAACAAAAAATATTACCGAAATTTCATAACATGAAAGAATAAAACATATGAAAAGAATGACACGCAACCCGCAAAAACGATATAAAACACACATCACGCACAAACACAAAACACATAATAATATATGCCAATTTTTTTCTTTAATTTTATATTTTTAATTTTACTTTCATTTTCACTTTAATATTTCTTTTATCTTTAGTTTAAAGTTATCATAATTTTACATTTTTGTAGTCACCAACATTATATTTTTGTCTTGCCAAAATTTGATAGGTATAAAAAAAAATGTTTTATAAAATAGGGGCCTCAGCACGGGTAAGCCACCCAATGAGGCCAACATTACTAGATTATACTTTGAAATGTAAAATATTGCATCAAATAAAATAAATAAATATAGAGAAGGAGTGCAGAATGCTAATATTTTTTTTAAGTATGCATAAAAAATACAATAAATCAATAAAAAAAACATTACAATTATGGTCGAATTTTGACCATTGGGCGACCACTAGTCTTATTTAACGTGCCAAACTTCCAAAACGTTGTAAGACTGTCTGTGAATGACCTAATCATTCATCTTTCACCCACTCGAAATATTATAATAGTTAACAGGAGTTTACTCGCAAATAAAATAAATAATGCAATGAATATGATTTTTTTCAAGTATGTGGAAACGTAATATTATTATAATTTAAATAATATACAATAATATTATTCAAATTGAACCCAAGCGCCAGTTGTCGAGTAAAGGAAACCGCGAATGACATGTAATCGTCGAGTGTCGCTTGTCACGCGAACAGTTCCTGAAGGAAACACCTCCCTACAAAATTGCTTAACGAAGGAGAAGAAAAACAAGGATGGGTAATAGAGCCGAAAGACGAAAATAGGCGCCCAATCGTGGGCGAATGTCGATAGCCGGAAACACCCAGTTTATTTTGAAAATAATAAGGAAAAATTGGGAGATTTTAATGAGGCGAGCGACGGCGACAAACGAAACCAATTGAATGATCAAAGAAAGCATTAAATTACTACCTTTTTTACCCACGGCTTCGCTCGCGCGGTATTAGTGAGAAATTACTCTACAAAGAATTTTCCAACGAAAACGAATTTTTTCCGGAATGAAAAGTAGCCATGTCTTAACCCAGTCCTCCAACTACCCCAATTCAAAAAATCACGTTGATCGGTCGCTCCGTTGCAACCTGCAAGAATGACAACAAACAAGCAAACACACTTTTGAATGTATAATATTAGTTAGGAAGTTAGGGTCAGAGTTTCGGTAATAATTCGGTTTAATTGATAATAATATAAATCGTGAATTTCTGAAAATCACTAGACGAAACCTCTACCAATAAGATATTAAATAAATCACTATCCAATAGTTTTATTATGCTTCAAAAGCTTTATGGTATTCGGCTTTTAAAATGCGGCAAATTTCTCTACTTTAGCCGATTCTTGGTATCTCGTATCTAAGTCGGTAGTTTTTTTCAGGTCGTAATCTCATCTGTGGACGACCTCTGTTTGTCATGCCATGTGCCCAGCCTTGCCCCATTTGGGGTTGCAGATTGTTATGACAATATCAACAATCTCTTAAGGTTTTCTAGTTTATCTTTCTATATGAATAACCTATATTTTTGCAGTTTGCTTGTTGTCGAATTATGACTTCGGTGAGCTACATTTTTTTTACTTTGTCTCTACAAAGGAGGTTCTATGAAAATAATGTTGATGCTATGTGAAAAAAACTTCTTGAGGAGAGGAAGGAAAGTAAGTCAGTAAATAATTAAAGGCCAGCAAATCGTTCCACAGCTGAGATGTTGAACTCAAGAACGAGTCATAGAAACGATCCGTTCTCACGTGATAAATTAATGTCAACTGTGTACAAATATTGTACAAATGTTGTACAACGCACGGTGGCATTATTCTAAACCTCGTTATCAGAATTACTAGTAAGCGGCAAGCGATGTGAGTCAGAAGTTTAGTGTATATATACATATGTATACTACACTCACTCAAGTCCACATTCTGGTAATTGCCTGTACGTATGGGCCAATCTTGCGTAGGAGTATCAATGATATTACAGTTAAACGTTGTAATTGCTCAGAATCCAATTTAAAAATACAATTTTTCACGTATACTTCTTATATTGTGATTGTGAGTAATGGACACTCGAGTAACGGTTGTTTGTTTTATTACCACCGTCGAGTATTATTATGAATGGGATGGTTTCCCGCTCGGCCGAGCACGCGGAAGTAAGAGTGCTCTAAGATAAGCAGAGAGTACGACAGCTTCCGGAGAAACGTGGACCAAGACACCTCGCGTCTTCCCCGTGCGATGAGGCCATTACCGCATACCACTGACGCAATTTATTATATCTACCATTCAACGTAGTAATTAATTACCAGTAAACTGTTAATTACGTCCAGATTATCGGATGACGCAAAATCAAGAACAGACGAACGTAAACTCTCAGTGCACTTCCAATATTCAAGCTAGAAAACGAAACAACGAGGAACAAGATTCTGCTCCCATCACAAAATGAATTTCTAATAATCGGCAAATCTTCTGAAAAATATAATATGCTTTATTATAAACAGGATTAAGGAACATACTTGAATTACTTTAACCAGTGATTCCTGACATTATTTGGAGTAAAAAATGTAAATGAAATTTTGGTGTTTGATGACTTTTTCGACATCTTTTTTTCATTTTTTTTCTTTAAAATCAAACAAAAAAAATTCTTCCACAAGTCGTCACGGATCACTCAGCCAACTAACCACTCAAACGCTGGGTGAGGACCCCGCCCGTAACTGTCCAATACCTACTGATTATTTTATGTTTTTAATTGAAAAGAAGAAAAAAAAACTATCAAAAATGTCACCGGAGACCAAAATTTCATTTACACTTTTAATTTTTTACCAAATAATGCCGGGAATCGCTGGTTAAAGTAATTAAAGCTTAAAACGATGTATATACTGTATTATATCATAACAAATATATATTTCAAATCACAACGGTGTTAAAGAAGTTTTCACTTCACAAATAATTAATAATTATGTTAGTTTTCATGAACGAAAAAACATTGATCTTCAATAGTTTCCAAAGTATTTGGCATGTTAAATATTAATTCACGTCAAGCGAAACTCTACCAACAAAAAAGTGATCGATGACAGCAAGGAAGGGCGTTTCACCGCAGAAACCAATAAATAACGAAAAAATAAGGCAAAGGAAACTTCCGATAGTGGGTTTGAGTAATTAATCTTTAGTTAGATCGTTGGAGGCTACGATATACAATCTTATATAGTCATACATTCATCTCCAACTAAGTACACGAAAATGTTATTTATAAATGTTATATTTGCAAATTTCTAAGTGACATCAATACTGGTCTTTGAATGAAGTCTTGAAATCCAAGGAGCTTAGTATGCAAATAAAAAGGAAAGTCTTCAACACATGTATACTTCCGGTCTTCACCTATGGATGTGAAACTTGGGCACTCACCGAACGCCACAGAGAAAAGTTGGAACGCTGAAAGAGAGCCATGGAGAGAAGTTTGACAGAGATAAGGAAACAGGGCAGAGTGAGATGTAGCATAATAAGGGAGAAAACTAAAGTTGCCGATATAGTTACCCGAATAGAACAACAAAAATGGAGATGGACAGGTCACATGATCCGCGATCCACAAGAGAAATGGTGCAAAAATGTCACTGACTGGTATCCCAGAGATGGTAAGAGAAGTAGAGGACGTCAACAAATAAGATGGGAAGACGACCTAAAACTAACGGCTGGACATCATTGGAGAAGAGTAGCGAGTGACAGGTCCCAGTGAAAAATGTTAGAGGAGGCCTATGCCAAGAGGCAAACTGAGCTTCGGGATATATTATAAAAAAATAAGTGTCAAGATTCATACCTAACAAAAGTTCAGAATGAAAAGGCTTAGTATTATTATTATAAGTGACATCAAATATTTCTATTTGTGGAAACCCATGGAACTTAATCTGCTCGACAACATGCCATGTAGATTAAAAAAACGAAGGATAGCGGTATGTGAAATTGTGGAATAATTAAAATCTGAATTAATTACAGTGTGGAAGAAATTATAGAGTTGACGCATTTAGATACGGTCGCTGGGGTATTAATACACCTGTTTCATCGGTTGATTACCTCCACCTCCCGGCATCCTTGTCCAGTTCAGGAGGAGTTGGGAGGAGATAGGTGAGACTAGTTGGACAAGTTTTATAATAATTAAAGGTGAGGGGTCATTTCTCTCTCCAGTTCACTACATTTTGAGACCAGCCGAGCTTCGAAACTTTTAATTTGCTTCTTATATTAACATCTTTCGTGTTACGTTAGTTAATCGAAGAAGTTGCAAGAGGCTTAGAAAGGTGGATAAAAAAGCTGTTATTATCTTGATTTTTAGTTTCTTCTAAGCGGGTTTTAATTATTTCGTAGCAAAGCTTTTGAAAAATTCATTGCGAATGTCGGGTAGGACAAGACAAGTCAAATAATGCGTTATCGTTAGCTTCCTGCTAACCGAATATTTCATATTTCAAGCTTCAAGAAATCGGTCACCCGAGGAAGACGGTGACCGGACAACTCATAATGAAATCAACTCAGAACCTTCTTTGAAAAGTCATTAAAAGTGATGTAAAAATATACAAAAGAAAATTGGTTAAATAGATTACGTTAGGTTATGGGCTATTTTTTTTTTTTTCATAGCTTTTAATGACTTTTCAAAGAGGTGTTGAGTTGATTCTGAGTTGGCATGGAACCGAGGTAGATATAGCACAATCAATTAATTCAAATACTGAGTCGAGTCAAGTAAATCGAGTCGGGCCTACGTCATCTTTAAGGATGCTGTGTGGAGGATTTTTTTAAGGAAAGGAAGGAAAGGAGAGTTCTGGGAAGGAAAAGGGTATAAGGGGTGGGTAGGAATCTGGGATTCAGTGTGTCCTGGTCATCCACCTTCAAGACCTAGACAAACCTCACCCCATGTACCCGGGCACCCCTGCTAAATCACCAAAATCAACAAACACTTGGGGTGACCCATGGCAGAGGTGTTGGTTATCCAATAAAGGTTCCCGGGGCAGCGGTACCGACGGTTCCCGCCTCCCAAATGTACGAGACGATAAAATGAATAAAGTAAGGAGTGTGTACCGAGGCAGAGTTGTGTAACGTCTATTTTCTTTGCCTACCCCTGCAGAAAAGGTTTGATGGTTAGATATAAGAAAACCATTGTGCTTTGTTAATTACCATTTTCTCCAAATGCATCACTTCCGAATAGCTTCAAATGGCTAATCTTGTTTTTAAAGGTAAAAGCATCAATGATAAATAACACCGTTACAACATCTTTTTTATCACAAACCTCGCAAGTAACAGGAATGGAGGTTACAGAGAGGTATAACCACATATGCAACATTTAAGATAAACATCAGGGCTATTAGTGGCAGGACCATCAGGCACGTCCTTTATAAAGTTACGTCACTGGTCCATTCTCAGAACGTAATCCACTATTTGTGTGCAAGCCAAGCAAGCAAGCGTGTGTTCATTATCTTCCGTGTCCATTAGTTTAATTCCCGCCGAACATTCCAAAGTAAGTACGAAGGAGATTGCAGTTATTTCGTTCACCGCTACGTCCGGCGTCCTGTGGGTTGTGGGCAGTCAGAGTATACAGGGTGTATTAAAGCAAACAAAACAAAAACTGTTTCACACTTGCAAAAACTGCAATTTTGAAGCAAATGTTATATAAAATCATAGTTTATATAACATTTGCTTCTTATTAATGGGCGAGTTTTGGTTTTTGCACGGTTAAAAACAACTATTTACTATATATTAATGGTCGTTTGTCAGTTATGTAGGGTTTACAACGCATTTATTGTAAGGCCCCTATTGTTTTCCTTGCGTATCTTTAAAAATCGAAATTTTATTTTGTAATGTTCTCAAAATGAATAATGGAACTATGAATTGAATTACAAAACCGAGGTTTTCTCAACCAAAGCCAGCCCGTTGGTGCCACATGGTGCGTCCCGTTTCCGCAACATTGGAAAGTAGGGATAGGTGCGAGGGTTGGTGGTCCGACCTAATGACGTAACCAGTGACACGAGAAAGTTATTTTGAAGTGAAAATTTCTTTAGCACCGTTGTAATTTGAAACTCGATGAAACGGAAACGAGCGACGCTAAAAAGAGTCAAATACATACATCTATAGGATTTAGCTTGCGAGAGAATGAGAGAGACTAATCGGTGTCCTCTTTGACCGGTGCTTCTTAGCAGCCTATCGGCCTCCACTTTGTGCGGTGATTCATAGAATAAAATCAGTATATTAATACGTGAAGCAAATCATCATCAGTATATTAATACGTGAAGCAAAAACTTTGTACCCCTTTTTACGCAAATTGCGCGGACGGAGGTGTATGAAATTTCGCACACTTATAGTTTATATAGAGAAGGAGTGCAGAATGCTAATGTTTTCTAAATTGTGCATAAAAAATACTTTAAATCAATAAAAAACATTGCACATTAAATTAATTATGGTCGAATTTCGACCATTGGGCGACCACTAGTGTTAAATAATGTTTAAACTTGGTAACAATATTATAATAAATAAACCCTACAATTATCCTACTCCTGATACTCTGCATTCGTCTCCTCTCTAGAAGTTTAGTTTTCTAAAGGTTTCATTTTACCGTGTGTGAACTGCACACATGTTTTTTTTTTAAATTTTATTTGTGGAATAACAAGGTTCCATCTAACACAGAAATGTCATGCGAAAGTGGACACTGGAGAAAGGTACTTTATCATTCGTTATCGCATAACATTGCCAAATCATGGATCCTTGTTATCACGAGAGGTCAATTTGTTACCTCAAATAAGCTCAGGAATCACCGGTTACACCCTATATGTAGGTGTATAATGCTGGGCGGGCCTGTTTCGTGCACACTCACGCATTAGTGGACCCTGGAGAGGCCGGGGCCGTGTCATTAGTCACAGGTTGCGGCTGGGGAGAGTAATTATTGTACGCACGTGGAATGTCACGTGGGACAGGAGATCGTAGTGGAACAGATGAATGGAGAGTACGTTGGGAAGAAACGACGTGGAGTTCGAGATAATTGGGAGTTTGAATGACTAATCGAAAGACTCTGAAATCGTGACGGGCAGTATTTTATTGCATGTGTTGTGATTATGACAATGTACGTTCATACAAAAAATATCTACATTTTCAACAGACAGACAGAATTATAGACAGCCCTAATTTACTAAGAGTAATTACCTTCCATATACCACCAACTAGAAATACACGATAAAAATTCTTTTAAATTTCAATAACGACATCCGGACCGAATCATTTAGATACTGGTTTATACCTAGATTGCAAGTATTTGGCAATACTTTCTCAGAAACAGTAGATGTGTTCAAAAGCACGGAATTTAGTTCCAAGAAGGCTAAAATAACATACCACATAAATAAATACTAATGTTAGCTTTCGTTATTCTTCTGCAAGGGTTCTATTTTAAAATTTACTAGCAGACCCGGCAACACGTTGTTGTGGCTAACGAAACACAACGCCATTACCCAACCTTTAAAGCCAACGCCATATTTTAATTTGCATATCAAATCCACACCGCCCGCTTTCCAGTCGGCTGCCCCCTGCCTGCTAGCCAGCCCGCTCCCTTTATTTATATATTTCAACCAATTTACACAAAACCTTGACAAATTATATACCTAAAAACCTTCCTCGTGAATCACTATCTATTGGTGAAAACTGCATGAAAATCCGTTGCGTAGTTTAAAAGATCTAAGCGTACAGACAGCGGGAGCGACTTCATTTGATACTATGTAAAGATTTAACAAATTTTCCTTCTTGAATATATTGTTGTCATTATATCACATCTTTGTAAAATCTCGTAAGGGCGTATAAAATAAATAAATTAACATTTTACGAAACAATAAGCGTTATTTAAATGATTCAGTCTTCAGACTAATTTAGACCCCAAAGTTTACAAATGTGACGGGAGCATTTCGACTCGAAAATTGAACAGGGTATAACTGAAGTGAACTGCAGAATGAGGATGCAACTACTAATAAATGCCAATCAGAAAATCCATATCATTGATCACTTGTCTTAGATGAACACTAGTCTTAGATTCTTTACCGAGTTGCACATTTGTTTACTTTTAGAAAGTAAACAAATGTGCAATTTGATCAACTTGGCACTCTATTTTTCGTTTGTTCGAAAACTCACGATATCGTAAGTGTAAAACGTAAACGTCACATAGTGTCACTCTAATGGTGGAGTGCCAACTTCAACATCAAAGAGTCTCATCGCCGAAACATTTAACTCTCGTCTGAATGTGGCTTGATGAGAATCATAGATATTGGAAACAAAGGACTTGTAACTGTAAATATGTAGCTGTGCGCACAAAAGTAGCCAAATACTGATAAACGCATCTGGGTACAGCCTTGCTCTCGATTCTTCCTGCACACCAAAGGATTGGATCCGCTGCTTTGATAGTCCGTGCCGCTTTATCGCAGCTCTGCGACCATCGGCACGCTTCCGTACCACATCTCCCTTTTTGCTTTTAATTTGTATATGGTGAAATCAATACAAATATGTAAAATTTAGTGGTCAATAAAATACGTTAGGCTCGGTGGTACCCGCTCAAAAGAAGGAGAGATATGTAAATACGAATGTTAGAGGGAGCGCGCAAATATTTTAACGAAAATTGTGTTCAATAAAATACGACTCGTTTAGAATAGAGCGAAAATCTCGTGGGGAACGTCTAAAATAGTATTTAAAGAAAAACTGCGATTTTTTTACACACATAACTTGTAAAATAACTGAAAAAAACGTGTTTATAATAATTTTCGGAGCATATTTTGCGACTTTTTCTACCGAGTGAATTTCTTTTAAATGCCGTTTCGGTCTGGGGAATGTAAAGATATTATCTTCAAGAATAACATATTATAAACGTTTTTAAATTTTCACGGCCAAAAGTATTTTCATTATTTGTTTTTGGGGTGTTATGCCGTGTTGCGCTACCTCCTTCTTTGGCCAACGTTTCGGACAGAGTTAAAGTGTCTATCATCAGGGCAGATGTGTAATTGTGTGTGTATCAACTACACATATGCCCTGATGATGGACACTATAACGCTGTCCGAAACGTTGGCTAAAGAAGGAGGTAGCGCAACACGGCATAACACCCCAAAAACAAATATATATATTTTTTTTTTTAAACTTTAAAAATCTTTAAGGAAAATTTGTAATAAATCGGTAGACATTCGGGAAGCCGGGCCTAGTCTGTTCTAGAGTCTCTGAAGGTTACCACATGTTTAATTTGGCGAAGCCAAATAATCTTTTGAATTCTGTGCACAATTTCAATGGAAAATAAACTTTTTTTAAAAAATATAGAAAAGAAAGAATGTAACGCAACACTGAATAACTTTAAGGAAAAAAAGATCGGTGTTGTAATGTTGAATGAACGTTTTTGTAAGTACAAGTTCGTGGTCGGAATGAAATAGATAAAAATAAAAGCGAATATTTTCATGGCTAATCCAATAAAACGAACCGCAACTTGTATTACTTGATTGTGTGCCGTAAATGTCCATTAGGCTGGCTTGACCTATTAATTAAACGTTTTAAAGCCAACTGCATTGAAGTTGGATTAACTAGTAACTAGTTGGCTTGTAGCTTGTAGGTAGGTACTAACTAACAAAACAGGAAGCCGCAGAACTGTTTTAAAAAATCCAGGTAAATAATAAAGGGTACTTTTAACTTTTCTGACTGATTATAATTTATGATTGATTCCATTAAAGGGTTTACGGGTAGAAAAAAATAGTACGTTTAGAAAATAAGAACAATTTTTAATAATATTATCTAACTTTTTTACGTTAGTTCCACAGTCTAGTCTAGAGATAATCTAGTCACAGATAATCTAGTCTCCTTCAACGGAAGCATTCTCCCGAACAGGCCTTCCATTGATATGCTTGGTGTAACTCTAAGTGACCAGCTCAGGTACGGGGGCTCCATCGAGGCCAGAGTTAAGTTAGCCTCTCAGAAACTGGGCATACTGTACAGGGCACGCAGATACTTTAATAGTACACAACTGCTAGCCCTGTACAAATCGCAAGTGCGCCCCACGGTTGAATTTGGCAGCCACCTCTGGTCTGGAGCCCCAAAATACCTGAAAAAAACCCTTGACTCTGTGCAGAAACGGGCGGTCCGTTTGATAGATTCTCCTAATTTAACTAACGGATTGCAGTCTTTAGAGCACAGGCGCCAGGTGGGAATGCTGTCCTTGTTCTACCGGTATTACAATGGAAGATGCTCCGAGGAACTAGCGTCATTGATCCCCTCGGCACCGGTGCATAGTCGGGAAACACGCCAAACGCGCGCTCAACATTTGTACACGGTTGACATTAGTCACATGAGAACGGGTCGTTTCTACGACTCGTTCTTGAGTTCAACAGCTCGGCTGTGGAACGATTTGCCGGCCTCTGTGTTTCCTCCCTCCTACAATATGGGTCTCTTCAAGACCCATGTTCACTCCTTCCTCTCCTCAAAAACACCCTCCACACAGCATCCTCAAAGATGACATAGGCCCTGAGGGAAATTATTTTTTCCTCAGGGCCTCCTGTGTGGAGTTAATGTAAAAAAAAAAAAAAAAAAGTCTCTCCCGATCCGGCCCGCCACACAACAGGTAGACAAACGCATTCGCAACTAAGACCCAGACAAACCTCACCCCATGAACCCGGATATCTAACTAAAGATGAAGCTATACATGAAATCCTAATTAGATACTATTTAGATTCATCTTTACGACGAATCGGTTTACATTATGAACATAAAAAATATGTTAAATATGATAAATTGAAGCTTTTATTAGCTTTTCAATGCATTGGAATTACAATAAAATTATTATTTACATAACAAATAAGCGTAAACCACTAAAAAAAATGTTTTTTCATGACTTAACTATGAAGCAGTACAAGAAACAATTTTTTTTTTAAATACCATTTTATTGCTGAGACTATTTTAGAGGTTTTGCATGTTCTAACTTTTTTTCATTCTTATAAAATTATGCACAAAATAAATAAAAACCACTTTTTCGCTTACTTGCCTCATGCAAATACGACACGCGATTTTAAATTTTGTGGGCATGAGAATCGAAATATTTCTAGCGTTTATATCTAAACTCGAAAGCAGATTGTTAAAATTCTCTAACGGTTGGTTCCCTCTAGCACCACGAGATTTGAACAGCATTAGATAGGTACAGGAACCCGTGTGGAATTTCTAGGCCAACGCTACTATTTTCAGTAATTTCCATCATGTATGGAGCCTTTAGATACTCATTTAAGTGACAAGAAAGAAGACAAGATGCGTAATTTTAATTTTCTAAATAAACGGAAGCATGAAGATTTACGGGTCAATTAAATAATATCGTGTTTCCGTGTATTCCTGGTCGGCCGGCCACTCTAGTCTTGTCTATAACAGAATAACTCCAGTAGCGTGGCCGGCGACTTCAATACAAGTCATCAGAGGTTTCACTTCAACGATCATCATCATCCGTAGGCCAACGACCGATCCAAAGACAACCTACCGCAGCGTTGTACGAGGGTTAAGAGGAAATAACCAGACAAAACCGGAAATATGTCATTTTTAAGTCAAATTTTAGACGTATTGACTCTTTTCCACAAAAAAATTATAAATTGATTTCGAAAGACTGTTTTATTATCTAGTAAAGCTTTTTTAAATTTTGAGAAAATATGTTTATTTTTAGTACAATAAGGTTTTACCGTAGGTTGTTGGCAGATTTGTTAAATTTTCAAACAAAATTTTGTATTATAAAACATACTTATCAAATCATATAATCATGCAGTAAAATCTATAAATTATTAGAGAAGACTGCTTTTCAGAATTTTAATTTTAATTGAAATAAAATCATAAAAAAAGATCCGCGCCCTTGTTTTGTGGCGAAAATACTTCAGTTTTTAAGGTCTCACAAACTATTTTTTTTATTGTTTACTACATTATTTTTTGGCTTAGGCATTATTGAAAAATTATAAATACTTATGATCAAAAAATAATTACATAAAGTACATAATTTTAACACTTTTATCATCACGAGTTTGAGCATTTTATTTTGAATGAAATAAAATCGATATTGAGCTCTTTTGTTAAAAATCTGGTATGGAGAATAATTAATCTTTCTCGTCGAAACCGCCCTGTATAGTTGCAAGGGTACGATCGCAAGATCACCGTTCGACGAAATTTAAATTCTCGGCCGCTAGTTAATGGCTCTAGACGGGAGCAAAATTGAATTTTTTTATGTAAAAAAAAAAATTCCTGAGAACTTACCCATCACTACCCAATTTTTTAATTTAAAAAAAAACTTTTTTGGTTTTTGGAAATTTTTTAATTTTGGAAAAAAAAATTATTCAATTTGGGCACTCAATGTTCAATAAACTCAAATTTGCTTTGAATTTCAGTGACATATTCAAAAATTGGAACTGATTGTGTCAAGAATTAAGCGGTTGAAAATTTCAATTTACAACACCTCTGCCATAGGTCACCCCAAGTGGTTCGCTACGTTTGGTAACTCAGCAGGGGTGCCCGGGTTCACGGGGGTGGTTTGTCCGGCACTTGGTGGCAGATGCGTCTGCACACCGACCCCATATTCCTACCCATCCCTCATACCTTTTTCTTTCCCAGAATTTCCCCTCATTCCTTTACTTAAAAAGACCCTCCACACAGCATCCATATCCAGCAGAAATTATTTTCCTCAGATTCTCCTAGCGGAGCTAACGTAAAAAATTAAAAGAAATTATTTAATAATCATTTTCAAAATTGGAACTGATTCTTCACGGGTCTACGCTAGCATTAAACTAGCTCTTCATAATAGAACATCATGTTGTCAGGTAATAGCGAGTATGAAAATGAACAGTTCAACTAGCATTCCGCCGGAGTGCTGAGGAATCACATTCCTACGGCAGTTACGAAGGTTGAACAGAGCCAATACCATTAATAATACTAGAATGCAGGAATTATAGAGGATTAATGAAGGACTGAGTAATGCAGTAGCAAGAATAAGTATTAATTAGTCAATGGAACAATGCGAGACTAACAACGCGGTTTTAATACCGATTCACGGATGGGTATCAGATAGAGATGTAGAGAGCGTTCCAGGAGACCTAGCACGGACGTAATCTATGGTCAGAAATGTTCCGACCGATCATTGACAAATATTAGTGCGGCCACAGAGTCAGATAAGCTATCAATACACAAAACATTGTGATAACGTCGTTCGTAATGCAAAGCAACTAGCTTATTAATGAATGGAAGTGACATAACGAAGCTTTTAGATGTGAAAGAAATCGTATATGCGATCCATAGACTTAAATAATTCATCTAAGACGCGACCAGTTAATTTCGTTCGATCTTGGAGAAACGAAAGTGATTAAAATATGATTAAAGGCCTCATTAACTAATTAACCCCCGTTTAGTCTTAAAAAGTATATGCGAAATGCCAGTGTATATTAAATTTCATGTCGAAATAGTCAATTTATTAGTATTTTTAATTTTTGCGAAGGCGTTTGACATTTACGCATGTAATTCCATAGATCCGGCGAAGTAAAAAGGTACTATCCAACACGGCTACCATCTTTGACAGGATTGACCGGAGACGGAATACACACACACATTTACAGACGGACGAAATGCAAAGCGCACGATTCAAAACAGGACCGACAATTTTGAAGGCGGATTTGGGTATCGCCTCTGCCATAGGTCACCCCAAGGGTTGCGCTACGTTTGGTGACTTAGCAGGGGTGCCCGGGTTCATGGGACGAGGTTAGCGGCGGATGCCCACCTGCTGTGTGTCGGGCCGGATCGAAAGGCTGGTTGAGGGAGAATTTTTGACCTCTCCAGCCGGATTCTCTCAACCCTTCGCCTTACAGTTGGAGGGAAGGATTCATACGTCTGTCACTCCTGAACCCACTGATCCCCAGATATCTATCCACCCCTCATACCTTTTTTCCATACCAGAACTTCATCTCCTTCATTTCCTTGAAAAGACCATCCACACGGCATCCACAAAGATGACATAGGCCCTGAGGGATTTTTTCGTCAGGGCCTCCCATGGGGAGCTTATGTAAAAAAAGATCATATAAACAAAAAAGGTAAAAAAATCAACAAAAATCGCTGTAGAAAAAAAATGGTAACTTTATAAAACATGAGCTAAGCTGATAAAGTTCAACGGTCAAGGAATGTACCACATTTCTGACACATTTTCTTCTGTTTCATTCTGCGGTTGGGATATGAATGAAAAGCCTTCACTATGAACGTAACACTACACGCCTATACCCATACACACCAACACGCCGCGAGCGAAAGGGCTATGATAGTGTTGGTCGGTAAATGTATGTCAGAGATAATGATGCGGCAGAAGACAGATTCATATCGGGCGCTATCAACAAGGGATCAAAAGTCATCATCGGGGACGAAACGATGATACGAAGAGAAAAGATGTAATGACATAATTATGATGATATAATATTATGTCAATTGTTAATTCTAAATCAGACATTATTGGCAGATTACCCATGTGTCCTAGTTGCGACCATTATCTTTTTCTATTTTTCTGTGTCTTGTTCTGTTTTATTGTCGTTTAGATTATTAGTGTTATTTTCTTCTTCAGTGATAGATACATATGTATTCATAATAGATGAAACAGATCAGAACAAATCAGACCGATTCACAACGTTTGAATGAATTCATGTGATGCTTAGTTCACACTGAGCTATATATCTGCGAGCAGATATCTGTTGATTCGCGAACGCTTATCTTTTGTCCTTTCACACGAGGCTATCAAATATTTCTTCCTGTGGTAGGAGAGGGGGTCAGTCGAATTAGGGAGCGGCAACGGAACGCATACTTTTTGTACTGAAATTTGTCAACTTGACATCTGTCATCCACGGGTCTAGGCAGCTCCGTAATTACAATGACCCCCTCTCCTGTATTAGTCGGAGAAGGGGAGAGTTATCTTCTGGGATATCGCGTCTGGAGCGGTTACGTCTGAGATGTGTATTGTCTATGATTGATCTGCGCTTAAAAACGCTTAGGTGTGAACGGTCTGAAGGGATTGTATGGAGAGCGTTATTTGGCGTGCTCTGATCTTTTATATTTGATAGCTGAGTGTGAACCAGCTCTGATTCATTATTCGACTATTTGACTAGGTCATTTATAATACAGCAAGTATAATTTTGATAATTTTACGGGATTTTTTTATTTAAAAAATATTACATTTAGAGTGCCTAAAATACCAATCATAAATTATTGAAAAAATTATACATCATAAATTATTGTGATACATCATAATACATCTTTACTAATATTATAAATGCGAAACTGTGTGTGTTTGTTTGTTTCTTTGTTACTCTGCATAAAACAATAAAACGATTTTTAAAATTCTTTCACCAAAAGAAAGCTAAATTATGTGCGAGTACTATAGGCTGTATATAACGGTAAGCTCTGGCGTTATGAAATTATAAATATTAATATTTTATATTTATTATACGTTTTCTGTCCCTAAGAAAACCGAGTTATGCTAAACAAAACAAATCGTTGTCGTGGAAACGTTTCTTTATTAAATGGCATAGCAACGCATGCCGGGTACCAGATAGTAATTAATAAACGACGGCCTCCGTGGTCCCGAGGCAAGACTCTCGACTCACAATCCGAAGGTCGCGGGTTCGAACCCGGCGTGCGCAAATAAATTTTATCTTATTAATTTGTGTTATTTCACAATTTATTCATTTAAAATAATATATAGTATATTTGCGGCACGTTCCAGAGTGGAAGATACTATCAGTACCGACCTGGTGTAAGACCACCATTCAGAATTGAAACGTTGCTTGAAATGGCTTTAGCCGTGTTTAGTGACCAGATCTGAATAGCCAGGTACTTCCCCACCTTCCTCTTCCCTATCTCCTTCCTCTCCCCACTACCTTCAGCCTCACAACATACCCCGATTGGGGATGCCATAGTCTCACTGGCTCCAGACGGGAGCAGTTGGGACTCTTGTGCGGTATTTAACTGTAAAAAAAAAAAAAAAAAAAACATCACAAATTATTGAAAAAAAATGCTTTAGATAGATCTATGAATAAAATTGTAGTATACAGGGTGTTAAGGGGTGTTCTTGACTTACTTACTTTGACCAGTGATTCCTGACGTTATTTGGAGTGCAAAGTGTAAATGAAATTTTGGTCTCCGGTCCTTTTTTTTTCAAAATCAAACAAAAAATAATCTTCCCCATATCGTCACTCAGCCGAGTAACCGTCCAAACTCTTACCCCGCCCATAGCTGTCCAATACCTACTTTTTGTGTTTTTATAGAAAAAAAAAGGAAAAAATGTCATCGGAGACCAAAATTTCATATACATTTTTGCTCCAAATAATGTCAGGAATCACTAATTAAAGTAAGCCAAGTACACCCTGAATATAATATACAAAAATAATGGTATATAAAATAGGTACATCTAATCACTTTGGGTGTAGTTTAGCCTCGTACTGTGACAAAGTTTACGGATGAAATGATTCATCTAATATAATCGATTTATTGCTTCAATGAGCTGAATAAAATCACTCGATTCATTTAGTATTTTTCTCCCATTATACATAACAATAAATAATATTAAAAACAAAAACCTGAAAAAAATATTCATAAAACATATTTGAGGTTGCAAGATCTAAAATTTAAATCAAAAAGTAAACATATTTCTGAAATTCAGTAAACTGAAAACTGACTCAATTCTTGGTAACATTAATAATTCAGCTTATATCGTTCAATCTATGTATTTCTGTACCAGAACTTAGAACAAACTCTCGGAAGCGAGCGGCCTTGCGCGAATCGATGTTTGAAGCATCTTTGAAATATTTAACAACAGCACTTATTATAGCACCGAGTACCAGGTTGATAGAGAAGAGCACCTATTCTTTAAATTAATGGCACGTTCACCAATAATAGAACTTCTGATGCTGAGGAAGATATTCTCGGCTGACCTTATAGAATGGGGTCAGGTAAAAGAGATGAGCATTTCTATTTTAAATTAATGGCACGTGTATCAATAATATCCCAATAAATAAATGCTAAGGAAGATGTCTTGTCTGATCATATACGAATACGAAAATTTCTTATTTAAATTAAAGGTTTGTGAGTCAATTGATTTATTTAATGTTTCCATGACAGCTTTTTTATTTGACAAGCCCCCCAAAGGGTACACAAACTCCAACGGCTCGGGGTGCTTTGAAGCAGAGAGTGGACGGTAACCGCTATCCTCTTGGGTTAAGAATATCCTCGTCGAAATTAATGTTTTAAAAACCATATCGTGTCTGATCACGTCTAAAGGGGAGCGGAATGAATATCTAGTCTCCTTTAACGGAAGCAATCTTTCTAACATGCCTTCATTGACATTCTTGGTGTAACTCTAAGTGACCAACTCAAGTACCAGTTCGGGGGCTCCATCGAAGCCAGAGTCAAGTTAAACTCTCCGAAGCTGGACATACTGTACAGAACCCGCGTATACCGTATATAGTACACAACTGCTGACCATGGTTTGGAGCCTCAAAACATCAGAAAAAACACCCGACCATGCAGAAACGGGCGTAACTTTTTATTCTGAGAAACTACTCTTAGGGATTCATGCAAGAGAATGATAGTACTTCTACTGAAAATTAATGGCACGTGCACCAATCATTTATTCCTTTTGACGCTAAGTAAGACGTCTCAGCTGATCGGCGCGTCACTGATTGGTTCCGTTCACTTACGGCCCGGATACGTTTAGTGGGGAGATATAAATAATTCACATGCGGTAATAGTGCCAACATAACAATATTATATGCCCACCGCTATGTGGTAACAAAGTGCTCGAGTCAAGCAAGAACCGCTTAGAGTCGTGCCATTATCTTACGCCGAGTCGCTTGTAAAAAATAATTGGCAAGCAAATCGTAATGACCCGTACATCGATGTTGTACACAAGATGTCCTACCCAAGAATACAGAAATAAATAAATTTATTTTTTCTACAACCAATTAATAATATAAACTCGTGATGTAAGAGAACGGAGCCTTTTTGGCCCTGAACTCTGCATGCCAGTATATCAAAAGGTAAAAAGTAATGAGTTGTGATACGGTAATTTTATATGTGTCAACAGTTTGGCCAAAGGCTGATCTTCATAGTATTCAGTATTGATTAACGTGTCTAACACTTTATAGTGTATTCGCTAGTATCACCACATGTAATGCATTACTCAATATTATGTTCTCAGAATCCATTTAGACAGCCATTATGTGAATATTCACACGATAACAGCCAGAGCAAGGCTATTCATGTTATCGGAATTAACATTATTCACACATGGTGTAAATAAGAGCAAATTTGTGTATTGTCTACCTACGGCGTATCTAAAGCTTATCTTAAAGTAAGACTTATAAAAGGCCTTCCTAGATGCCCCTTGATATCGCTGTTATCGAAGAAAAAATCTGTCTAAAAAGCCAAATTGTATTTTGATTAAAAATGGTAAAAGTGCCAAAATATATTACTTATTGGCACATTCAAAATATATTACTTACTGGCTTCTGTAACTGAAAGTAATAACTGAGCCCTTGTCCGGAATAATGTTGTTTCCTACAGAACTATCAATGTTGAGTTATTGATGGAATAATGTTGTATCTGACAAAACTATCAATGTTGAGTTATCGATGGAATAATGGTGTACCCGACAAAACTATCGATGTTGAGTTATTGATGGAATAATATTGTAGATATCCGACATAACTATCAATGTTGAGTTATTGGTGGAATAATGTTGTATCCGACAAAACTATCAATGTTGAGCTATTCATGGAATAATGTTGTATCCGAAAAAACTATCACTGTTGAGTTATTGATGGAATAATGTTGTATCCGACAAAATTATTAACGGAATAATGTTAGGCATATTATATTGCATGCCTCTTTTAAGGCAGGGAATATATATGGTAATGCAAAAATTTTAGGCCTGTGGCAGCATTTTAAAAGTTGGTTAGTGGAAGTACGTTGCATTGTACGTTTATCAAAATCACGAAGCATGGTTAATTCATAGGAATAAAGGGATAAAACAAACATCTTATGGCTTTAACTGGAAAGACTTCAAAGCCAAGAAGCTGAAGGATGCAGGAAAGAAGTATTTGTCCAGAAAAAATATTATTAAGTTTGCTTTTTAGCCGTTGGAACAGGCACGTGGAATAACGTTGTAACTTGATATCTCAGTGGCATATATCTCATGACAATTTCTCGAACGTAAATGGTTTGATTTATTCATATTTATTTAAGCTGAAATACATTGAAGAGTAAAAAAAAAACATTTTGCGGAATTAAGTTGTGGAATTTTTATATACAACATTTTTCCACTAATTCAGCATAAATAAATTCTTGAAGTAAATTCTAATTAAATTTTTTCTGTCTTTACGACTTTTCATTTAAAACTCTTAAGAATTGTATTTTAAATATAAAATATTATGAAACAAAATTGGTTTCTTTTTTTCCATTTTACTCAGAACAAGAATATTGTTGGATACAACCTTTTTCCGGGCAAGGGCTCAACTGTCAAAACCGCAAAGCCACCGAAGTTATCTGTATTCAAAATAAATTTACTCGTTTTCTCGCAAAGGTGGCAAGTTTCGTTTTCTAATTTCTCCAGTGGCATTTACGGCCACTTGACCTTCTTGACAGGCGCTGCTGGAAAGTGTATTTTTTTTTTAAACATTTCTCTTCGAGTGGTGTTATTAATTCTATTTTTTAGGCGGCTCTGAGCTACGTGAATTTAACCAACACGCTTTTAATAAATATTACGAGCTCGACCTTTCAACTATGAACTCAATAACAAACTCCGCACTCGCTTCTGATTCAAGACAAACATTGAGTAAATAAATATTGTTACGAAGTTCCTTGGTCTGTGTTCAGTGGTCGTTTAACGATTTTTTAACTACTCTTTTATGACTTATTTTATACCATAAGTTTTAATGCATCATCCACATTGGAGTCCTATTAAGAAGTGTTACGTAAGTAGGTTCCCAAGGAAAGAGAGCAGTTTTTTTACAAACCGAAATAGCGATAAAACCAGCCTTTTTATGAGATATTATTTTGTGTTTAGTATTTTAGTGTAAATGTGTTTGTTTCAGTGAAATTCAATAGACTGAAAATTTAGAAACGTTATTAAATTTGTGAAGTGACCTTTTCGAAGAAAGAAAATTAAAATTGCTCATTTTGAAAGGCAAACATCCAGTAAATATTTCACAAGTTTACTCATATTTTGCGTTAAGATTTACTTATAAATAGAAATATCTAAAATGCTTTTTCATAAACCAATAAATTTAGACAAAGTTATTTACCAAAATCGGCAAAAAAAAAATTATAATTCTCTTGCTTACTTGAGTAGATATGAATCTTTGTGAGAATATTCCTAAATGATTCAATTACAGCAAAATGTGGTATAAAATAAAATTGTTTTTAAAATTATTATGCTCCATTATTATGACAGCCGGCACAGTCGAGCAGTAATGCTTTTGACTTGCGAAGACTTAATTTGAAATCCGAAGGTCGTGGGATCGAATCCCGGCGTGGCACATAAATTTTATTTGATTAATTTGTGTTATTTCACAATTTATTCATTTAAAATAATAAATAGTATATTTGCGGCACGTTCCAGAGTGGAAGATACTCTCAGTATCGCCCTAGTGTAAGACCACCATTCAGAATTGAAACGTTGCTTGAAATGGCTTAAGTCGTGTTTGGTGACCAAATCTTAATAGCCAGGTACTTCCTCTTCCCCATCTCCTTCCCCACCCTACTACCTTCGGCCTCACAACATACCAATATTGGAGATGCCATAGTCTCACTGGCTCAGACGGGAGTAGTTGGGACTCTTGTGCGGTGTTCATGTAAAAATAATTTAAGTTTAAAAAAGATGTTCTGGGCTTAAAAATGTTGTTCTTGGCTAACAAATCGCCTTACTGGATTCGATTCAAGTAATGAAAAATGACAATCACTTTGATAAGTCTTGAAATCTTTTCATGTGCATAGGTACAATAGAGGAATTTGGATGGAGGCAGCCAAGATTACACTTGAACCTTGAACCTGTGTGAAATTATCATTATAAGATTTACCAGCGAATACGGACAGACAGACAGACGAATAGACTGACAGGTACACATCCTAGCCAGATAAAGAATAAACGCGAGACATTTCAGCTCGCCGTAAAGCAAAAAGCAAAGCATGTCATCAATTCGGTTAGCTGCGACCAGTGGACAGGAAAAGGTTCAGGTTTGCATGGCAGGAGATGCAACCCGATATCCGAAGAGCAAGCCCTGTGCAACTGTGCAGTGTGCAGTGTGCAGTGTGCACTGTTCACCGTGCACGCGGAGAGACGGACGGATCAAGTTACAGCCTCGCGGGTCAAGTGCTCCGAGAGGGGTGCATTATGCTGACTGTCCACCAACACAGCGAACGGAAATTCTCTCGTCTTCGCGGATTCGTGTCAATGAACGTGAGGTATCGTAATGCGATGGACGGAAGCCGAAGTATTTTTAAGGCAACTAGAATTTTCAATAGTTTACGCGATACGATTTTTTAAGTGACACCTCACAAGAGCATCTGGGTTGTTCTTCTTTTTGTCTCCACCAGTTAGTGGAGAAAAATTCAACAGAATTACCAATACTATTATTTTATAATTACTTAATCTACTGTACTGTTCTAAAGACGTAACGACTGTGTGAGTTTAAAAAAATACGTGTTTATATTTTTTTAGTAAAAATTACGTTACAGAGTTGTAAATATACAAATCACAGATGTCTCCTGCCACCTCGACTTGCGTATATTCTATAATATTACAAAAAAATGATCTGACGATATAAAATATAAAACTATTTTTTAAACTCCAAATATAACCTTTCAAGTAACAACGATTATTATTTTTAAGGATGTTTAATAAAATATTTTTAAAAATCTCAAAAGCTTATCTCCTACAACTTTTATGTCGAACGTTAATTCTGTCACGTGGGTTATCATTCGAAATAGGTATACACGCAGCTCGTGTTTGTCACCCCCAATAGGCATTTTAGGCCTCCCTCCCCCTTGTTGCAATTTCCCCTCTGAGATCCCGAGAGAATTCATTTATAGTAAAAACAAAATGTGACAAGAGTGGTAAAAGTTATGTAGGTTAAAAAGAAGAACAACCCATCCCTGTCTGCATAGTGTAAATACGGGGAAAGCGTAGAGTGCTCCGCTCATTGTATCACCCCAGCCAGGAGCATTCCTGTTTTAGGACATATAACACCTGCACTGAAGATGGAAGATTGGAGTTTAATGAGTTCAATGAGTTTAATGAGTTTATTTAACATTTTGAAGAAAATGTATTTTACTTATTAGCGAAAATAAAATCAGTTTTTCGATATATAAAAAAATGACGAAGTGAGCTTTCAAAGTGAGTACTGGTAAAATACATGTAATTCCAGTGAAGTCACCGCAGTATAATTCATAATTCGAATGGTGGTGTTTGGTTCTTACGCGCATGTTCTGTGACGTCGCACGCTTATCAGCGGCAGCAAAAATCAACATTTTGGCGGCTTATATCTTCGTTACTATTCTGTATTTTCAAAAAGGTCTGTAAATATATGGACAGTTTAATTAATTATGTTGGACTACTAAGAAATATAAAGTGGTAGGTACTTAACAAAATTCGATGGAAATTAATGGAGAAAACCAAATTAAAATGTCATGAGACGTGCCCCCCGATGGTCGAGTTATGAAAATAAACATTTTGAAAATGTAATATATCATTGAAGGAGAAGATAATAATCTAAACGAAAATATGAAACGTTATTCCCATCAATGTAATCATTGAAAAATGACCATTATCCGGTTAAACAAGAGGTTCTGGGTTCGAATCCCAGTTGCGACCATTATCTTTTTCTGTGTCTTGTTCTCTTTCATATTTCTCTTTAGATTATTAATGTTATCTTCTTCTTCAATGATATATCACATTGATGGGAATAACCTTCAAAAGTTATAAAAAAGAGAGTTTTTCTTATAAAACATTGAATATTCATTTAGACTTTTATAAAAAAGTTAATAGTTCCATATGAATAAAATCGGATGTATTTATCCAAGACGCTATCTAGGTTACAATCCATTTCTTAGAATGATTGTTTCCAATAAAAAGGGTAGTTGCCTATAATATGGAAAAAAAATGTTGAAGATAATATAATTAATTATAAAATTTGAAAAATGAGATTGACAAATATGACGGTTTGACAAACGGTGGCAATGGCGGAATTGATAAACGCGCACGTCCCGGTTAGACGACAGGTTCTGGGTTCGAGTCCCAGTTGTGACCATTATCTCTTTCTATTTTTCTGTGTCTTGTTCTCTTACATTTCTCTTAAGATTATTTTTGTCATCTTCTTCTTCAATGATATATTACATTGATGGGAATAAATAACCTTCAAAGGTTATAGAAAGAGAGTTTTTCTTATAAAAAGTTGAATTTTAAAAATGACCTGAGTAAATCGTTTTTCGAGCAGGCATCATGCATGTGCTCCTGGGTAAAGGTTGAAAAATTGTTCCTTTGAAGATGTAATTGAGGAAAATAATAATTTTATTATTCAAAACTCGTAACGTGGGAAAATTCCAGCGACTATTGTGTGAATCATTTAATATTAAATTACATCATTCGTTATCAAATTTTCTATACCATTGCACGGTTTTATTTGACGGGGACACGCGTTGTATGCGTTGGACAAAAGTTGTGATAAAAAACACTGGATTCCTTTTCATACGCTTCAATTAAATAAGAAAAACAAATCAGCATCATTTATATACAATCATTCAATCATCGATATCTAAGTGAATGAATGTCACATGTCTGATAGCTATAAAAAGACCCAACTTTAAATATGATCAAACGCTGACGAGCCGAGAATCACCGGTAACGTCGCCAGCATTATCTCAATGTGGAGATTGTGATGGTTAGCACGCCAAAGAATCACAGAAATACTAGAACTAGTAAAGTAGGTATATCAAGAAGCTTACCCAAAGATCTATCTCTCCCGCCGAACACGGCATTCAGTCTATCTGAGCATCAATAATCGCCCAGCATCCGTAGGGAACAATCTGTGGACAAACAAAAAATTATAAATAAACAAAAAAATAGATATATTATATAATACAACGACTATTCGGGATGTACAGTATTTTTGCGGCACGTTCCTGAGTGGAAGATACTCTCAGTATCGCTCCGGTGTAAGACCACCATTCAGAGATGAAACGTTGCTTGAAATGACTTTAGCCGTGTTTGGTGATCAGATCTGATTAGCCAGGTACTTTCCCACCTTCACCTTCACCTTCCCCATCTCCTTCCCCTCCCCACTACCTTTAGCCTCATAACATACCCCAATTGGAGATGATATAGTCTCACTGGTTCCAGACGGGAGCAGTTGGGACTCTTGTGCGGTTTTCATATTAAAAAAAAAAAATTAATTCGGTAGAGATTTTGAGTTCAAATAAATACCTTTCGCATGTTGGTAAATACCTCACTCGTTATCGATTCAGCTATTTCGGCAGCGCTCGGTAAATACCCGATCTCGTGACGATAAGCCAACTATTTACTATCTCTCTTAAGGTGATGCACTACTTACTACTAACCAATGCAAAACCACGTGATTTTAGTTTGAAAATTAGATCGCTTAGAAATATTTTAGACGCTTTAATTAAATACTGCGAGTAGAACACGTACTTGTTTTTGCAATAATCGAGTACTTTTTTATTAGTCTTTTTATAAGCTCCAAAAAATAATGTGTCAGGCCTATAAAACTGCTTTAAAGTTCAAAATCTCCTACTTACGAACCCCTTTTCTGTTATGGTTGTATTGTTTAACGTGGAAAATTAAATTATTTAAAAAATGATCATAAAAAATTTGAATATTTGTGCCTGAGCTTTACAAAATAAAATAAAACACGCTTTTCAGCGACGTTTTTTTCATGAATAAATCTAAACGGTCGGTTAGTGTTAACGGAAATTTAAAACTTATTGCCATCTACATAAGGAGTTATACGAAGATACTTCGGGCGTTTACCGAGCGCTGCCAATATATCCCGAATGGATAACGCGTCGGGTATTTACTAAATGCATCCCGGTTGCACCCAAAGCTTTTTATTATTATTATACATTACACATTTTTCACTAATTTATATCACAACAATGAAATAGACATTTTTAATGACCCATTTAAACACTTTAAAAATATATATTTTGCCATTAATCATATAAAGCTGATATTGTGATGAAGCCCTCTATTTAAAGACAGGCAATATTGGTATTGGATTATTTATGGTACCAACTAAATCACTGTCCCATCAGCACAGGCGCCAAAAATAAATTATCTATTTTTGCATATTTAGCCAACAATTTTTGTTTTAATTTCTAGTATTACATTGTAATTAAATCATCTACGTATGTAAATTTTTGGGCAACACGCCTGTTTTATGTACTTAGTAAAATAAAATTATGGCAGAATTAGAAAAGCTTCATTTTTTTATACCATGCAGGTACATTTTTTAAGCTGAGATTAGCCGCGAATTCACCGGTGGGGTCATTAATAATCACTGGCGGGGGGAAGAGTGTGGATGTGGGGTAAGAGGGCGTAGACAAATGAAAGTCCATTAGTTAGGACAAGGTGCCAAGTCTTTTCATAGAGCAGAAAATGAGCAGAAATGATATTTCAATGTCGCCGAGGCGTTCGATAATGTCCAAAAAAACTTAATATCGCACTCTATTGAGGTAAGTGTACAGCAAGGTTCGTAGAAAATGCGTTTAACAAGGTTAGCTCATTGAGGGGGTGGAGCGATGATTGACTAAAAATTCGTGACGTAGCTTGGAGTCCATGTTCCACTGGGAGATTTGAATTAACTGCAATACAAGTGCCAGTTTTTTACTTCAAGCTACGTCACGCGTTCGAAATTTCGAAAGCGGCCCGACAAGTTTTTTTTGGAAAAAGCCCCAACTCATTTTAGACGAACCTTGGGTATGCAGAGTGCGCCGTGCTCTGCATTGTCTATTATTCTCGTAATTAGTAATTACCGCAGAATAAAGTAATACAGAATTTCTGTTTGCAACTTAAGTTAACTTAGTTAATTTGCTTTTGGTTTGGTATATACGGTAGCAAAGAATTTTCTCAAGTTTCTCATCCTCTCATTGGACTACGATTATTTGATAAAAAAAATTTACCTCGTTGGCATTTCGATTACCTTATTGGGCTTTAGTATGGCAGGCAAAAGGCCGTTTCGGCAAGCGCCTCGGAACTTTTAACCTCTCAGGGCTCGGGCATGTTTTGTCAAAAGGTCAAAATATTTCCGCTTTGCAATGAATTCCAAATAAACGGAATACTTCCAAGCTTATCCGAAAATTAAAAACGTGATGAATTACGTGGTAAAATTTTGTAAATAAAAAAAAATACAATTTTTTGAAATTTTCAAATTTTGAATGCACACATGAGTGTTAAAAATGGCTCACCTCACATTTTTCTAACTAAAATTCATGATAACGAAAAAAACACACACACATGTTTTAATTAGATAAATGTATTATAAACGTTATCATCACTTAACATTTTTTGTGGAAATAATTAATAAAAAGATTCCCAAAGTTGCTTTTTTTTCAAATTGAGATCAGAAACTTTGGTTTCATAAAGGTGTTCATTTTAACCATTTTGTGGTTAACTTTTAGATTTGAATATAAAATGTGGTGTTTTCTCTTTTTAATACCGTTTAAATCATATTTCTTTCCATGGTTGTAAGGGAGAGACAACGATTTCTATGAGACCTATATAAGTTGCTCCGAAAAGCGAACAAATCAACCAGAGGGGTTAGCATAAGCCCGTGCAAGAATGGTATTTTTAGCCGACTAAAGCGGCGGGGATGCCCAATGGGCGTAAAGCGGCCAGGAACCTCGGCGGCCTAATTACTGCAACAAAACCACCCTGTCCTCGGGACGGTAACTAGATCCAGTCTACCCAATACACATACAATGCTGTTACATACATGGGACAGACTTATAAATATAAGCAGGCGTTCAAAAGGACGCCTCACAACCACCGAGACAATGTCGCCCACACAAAGCGGGCAATTTCCGGGGTTATTGAAGGACAACACCTAGTCCCAACCATAATTCATATTTAATTTGCCCTCACACTCAGTGTGCAAATCCTTGGAACTTTTGAGTTATTCACCTCCCAACGTAAATACATTTTGGGAACTTTTGGGGTCAGTGAAGAACGTACTTATGTGTGGATAATTTATAACATGCCCTCACTAAAAACTAATGTGTGAACCCTGCCCACTGAAAAGAAAAACGTACTCAAGTTTGAAAACGAGGTCAAACACAAAGGCCTTTTTCCGCCACCCTTTGCGAGAGAGCTAGACTAAAAGCTTCACTGTAATGAGAGCTCGGCAATCAGCCGGTTTTCCACAGACCGCTTTGTTGACTTTATTCATTTTGGATTTAAATTAGAATGAATTATAATACTATTTTTGTCGAAATTTATCCGAGCAAACCTTCCTTACGGCCGGGAGGACTGTCCCTTCTGTCTCAGAGGAAAAAATTAATACATAATTTATGGATGAGTTAATAATCAAACAGAACAAAACCAGCATTGTTCCTCGACCTCCCGTATTTTTATAAAACATGTAATGAAAAAACATGTAATCGTATATTGTACATAATTAATTTACATATTTTTATTTTAAAGACAAAACATTCCTGACATTCGAAATAGATTTTCAAAAGTAAATAAAATGTTAAAGGAACTAAATTGGCTAACCGTGAAACAGATGTTGACCCTGCACACAATGGTATTTATCCTTAAAATAGTGAACATGTTACCAAAATATTTCTCAAACAACATTATACACAAGGACATTCACAGACACAACACCTGGGTAGCTATTCTCCAAGCCCTCGTCGCTCGCAATCGCCGTCGAAAGTACGTACATTGGTCGACGCGGTTATTCTTGAGCCAGTCGACGGAACATTTTTAGACGCCTAACGCCAAAAGTCATTCGCCACAAGAACGAGTGGGGTAGACCAGTAGAAACGGAGAAGCGAGTGGTTATTTATTTGCGTGTCTATGCAATTGGCTGTCAACATCTAGTATTATCGTTTTCCCGCGCGAACTTTCGCACCCGCAAGACGTCGAATATTTTTATAAAGTCGTTTTAAGGTTACATATTACAATGGCTAATTTTCCGCTCATTATTGTTGATCAGAACTATCTAGTTCTATGAGCAGTTCCTTTTGATTATTAGTTATATGGCCATTTCGAAAATTATCAACCGACCCAACAAACTTACCGTTTCACTGTTTGACGTTTGACATTTCAAAGTTACACCATAGAAATCTCAAAAACATCAGGAACATAGACAACATTTACAGGGCTACCAATATAATCATCCTTGCGACCGCTCGCCGTTCAAGAATACGTAAATATGAAACATTCGAAAAAGTTGGTCGCGACAACGAGGAATTTTTCGCTCGCAGCTGGCGCATGGCTAGTAACGATTGATCGTTGCTCGGGAATAGCTACCCAGGACGTGCAAGGAAATCAGACTACAAAAAAAGGTCAAAACGAATACGCAGAACAGTTTACTGTACAAAGGGATGAAATTATCAACACTCTACCAAAAACTTTAAAGTCCACATCAATTGGAAAGTTCAAAATGTATTGTAGGAGCTACATAAAACAAGAAAAATATAGTTTGCAATATGATGATATAATTAATTAGCAAATTGTAAACTTAAATGTACAATTTACTAAAATAAAACTAATAAATAAAATTGAAAATCTCCTACTACCACTATACTAAGCGGAAAACGTTGCTTGTTTCATGATGGAGGATTTAGCCAGCCGACGGTGGGTGGGACGCAAACTCGATACCAATGCAACCATTGACCGATCAATGGCAATCATTGACCAATCAACAACTTTTGGCCAAATAAATTTTAGATACTTTGCAACAAAACCATACAATGCACTTCCTCTGGCCATTAGACAAAGCACAATGTATCTTATATATCTGACACCTAGTCCTGGATTACCAGCCAAAACAGATTCAACTTCAAAGATATTATCAAAACGAACTTATAAGAAAGTATTTTTTCATTGATACGATGATGATTGTTTTGTTATTTTTAATGTAATATTGTGTTATTATTTGTGTTTTGATTATTGTCTTATTATATCATCAATTTTGTGTTTGTCTTTAATTAGTGACAGAATCAACCATGTTCAATGTAATTGTATTTGCGAGCGCTTCGGTATGAATCACTGTTGACAAACCTAATAATTTTTTTTTTTAAATTGTAAACTGCTCGACACAGGTGAGACAGGCATAGGACAACACAAATTGTAAGTCTAGAATTAATAAAGATGAATCAATAAAATAAAAACAATTACTTGGTGAAAATAATAAAAAATTAACCCGCAATAAAAACAAGTGTTTTTACTATAAGTAATTCATTATTTTTTTTTAATATTTGGGCCATCTCCTGTGACGGATAATAGCCAATGTCTGAGAAATGAATGTGTGCGCGTGGGTGTGCGTGAGTGTCACCTAAAGTTGATACAGTACATTGTCATCATTTTTTTAGATAACCTTGAAAGAATAATCTACTCAGTGTTTCTTCCCTTTGTCGGGGGATATAATATTATCACATTTGTTATAAATAAGGTCACATCAACATTATTTAAACCTTGCAAATGTCTTCAACAACGTTCTGTCAAAAATCAGTTTACCTGCCGAGCTTCAGCTCGATCGGATATCGGAAAGTGATTAATTTCCAAGATTTTCATTCACTCAAGAAAACAAAAATCGAAATAAAAGTAAGTAAAGCACGTGTTGATACGATGCCAATGGAAATCGCTATGGTCAAGGACAGTGCGGGATTCCTCATCGACCGATACCGATGCCAAACAACACGTACGAGCATACAAATTCCTTCGGGCCCACCCACAACAGTGACGTCAATCTCACTTATATATTCATCCGGAGTTTCATAACTCATAAGTTTACTATCCTAGTTCAGATATCCATTATTCGGGTGAATGCCTTGTCGGGAGGCACCGGGTAGCAGAATGTGGCAGGAGTAAGACACCTGTCACGCTATGCCCGGAGGACGGTACGGAAAGGTTTTAAGCTCTGTTACACACAGTCGCAAAATACTTTGTCAGTTGTAGCCAGCTACACCTTACGACCGTTTCAGATTATAGGAAAACGAGTAATTATTATTATACAGGATGTTAAGGTTCAAATCGACTTACTTTAAAGCAGCGATTCCTGACACTATTTGGTGTAAAAAAATGTTTATGAAATTTTTGGTCTCCGGTGACTCTTTTAATGACTTGAATTTTATTTCAATTTTTTTTCTACGAAAAGAAACAAAAAAACTTCCACACGTCGTCACTGGTCACTCACCGCGCTCCTAGCTGTCCAACACTTATTTTGATTTTTTGACTTAATTTTTTTTAAATGTTTGTAGTTTTTTTAAATAAACAGGATACCAAAATTTCATTTGCATTTTTACTCCAAATAATGTCGGGAATCACTAGTTAAAAGTCAAGTACGTACACCGTGTATACGTATATAGTTACTAATACTAATACTAATTTCCTAATTTTAAGGTCCAATGTTCATGTTATCCTACTAAACCACTCCGGTCTGTCGCCTTTGTGCAATTTTTTTGTCTTAAACGAACTGTCAGATTTATGAAAATTTTGTGTTATTTCCGCTTCGCAATTAAAACTCAATTAATTAAATATTTCTGAACGTAGCCGAATACTAAAAATTGTTTTTGAAAGATTATGAAATAAGCTTTCAAATTGTATTTTTACAAATAAATATTAACATTTGCAAATATTATAATTTAGAATACGAACATAAAAAAATTATAAAAATGAGCCACGTGATGTTTTTATGTGAAAACGGTACTAAAATCACGGATTATGTAAAAAAAAAAACACTTATTTTTATCGTACAAATAAATAATATTTTGTCACCTCATTTTTTATCATTTCATACAAAAATATTTAATAAAAAATTAACACTGCCTAACGGCGCGTATGCGATTTGGCGGGTGAAAACTGTTTCTACAAAATAAGTATTTTTTACCTATATATTAACACTGTCTAACGGCGCGTATGCGATTTGGCGGGTGAAAACTGTTTCTACAAAATAAGTATTTTTTACCTATATCTATGGACATTGTGTATCGTGTTTTATTATAGACATTCTCCTTTTTGTTTTAAGGTTGTAACTAGAACAAAAACGAAGTTATAGCGATTTCTGTGGGAACACACGCATTAGCTTGAAAACAAGCTTAGTTTACTTTCAAGCTTATTGCTATTGTTATATTGTCGTGTAAAAAAGCTAAGGGGTCGGAGTGGTTAAAAAGTTAACATTTTTTGCAATTTATTAAATTCATATTTTGACAGTTTTTTACAAAATATCATTTTATGTACTTTACTTTTAGCTACATTTAATATCAAATTATTTAACCTTTTAGATATTTCAAGAAGTTAATTTTATATTTTTTACAATGTATCTTCAATAATATTTGCTATAATGTATAAAAGTAATGTACAAAAAGAATAAAATAAAGTTAATAACTATGTAGTTTAATTTCAGAAACGAAACATTTGCAAGGTTTAAATAGTGCGGATATGGCCGTATTTACAACTAATGTGGTAATATTCTATCCTGACAAATGGAAGTAACACAGTGTGGATAATTCTTTCAAGGTTATCTAACAAAAATGAGCACATTTTCCATGCTATATCGCCGCGATATTTATAGCCGAACGGACGGAGAAGATTAACGAGTCATTGTGAGAGAATTTTCAGAATTTGTCGCAGTCACGATGGAGACAGCGGAGTGATTTGTCACCGGAGAAGGGTAAATGGAGGGACAGGTTGCTCGGGTGGAGGGTGGTAGGTCGCCGATCCCACCTGGCATTGAACCAGGTACCCGAGTAACGTTGTACAGGTGTTGTATTATTTAATGTGTCGGGTGTATTACACGTCTACTAATAACCAGCCACTGCTCCCACCGCTTGAACAGCTGTTTCTGTTTTCCTGCATTTAGTCAAATATTTAAATAAACGTAGAGGCAAAGCATTTTCATGCGGGCTTTTCGTCATACAATTTTTCGGATTAAACATTGTCACAATGTGAAATTCGACTTTTAGAGGTTATCTGACATCTTACAACACGTTATCACATACAAAACTTAAAATTCTTTAACGGTGAGCTCTGGTGTCATAAAAGTTGCACAGCTTGTTTTGTGTGGTATTTCTAAATCATTTCCATCATGGCATGTGGAGCTACGTAATATGAATTTAACAGTGTTAAATAAAACAAACTCATTTCGATTTTCTGTGCATCCTGCATACCTCTGGATTCAAATAACTAATCTTGAAAATGGTTGTGTGAAGAATTCAGACAATCGATATAAAGAATCTACCTGTAATATATTTTCAAATTTGGAACTGATTTATCAAGAAATCAGATCACCCCGTGAGTTTTCATGGATCTGCTGAAGCAAGATAATAACTTCTGAAGAGAGTGTTGAAATCTCCGATAAAGCCTCGATTGCATTGAGCGAGTTTACAAGCTATTAGCCGGCGTATTCACTATCTGCTAGTGAACTTGCTTAGTGTAATCATATTACTAGCTAACTAGCAGATTTTACACTGAAGGAGTTTACTAGTAGATAGTGAATACGACGGCTAGTAGCTTGTAAACTCGCTTAATGTAATCGAGGCTTAAGACGTGTAGAAAATTAATGATCATAAATACAAGGCGTCAATGCGGCGCTTCCGGCTCAAAAAGTAGAAGATGGAGAGATACGTAATTACGAATGTTGGACAGAGCGCGCTAATATTTTAAATGATAAAATTGAAGCGAAAATTGTGAAAGTGTGTAATAAATCATGACTCGTTTAAAATAGAGCAAAAACCTCGTGGAAGGCATCTTAAGTATCATTTTAAGTGATTTTTTTCACAAATATAACTTGTAAAATAAAAGAAATAGACTTGATTTTAATAATTTTCGGAGCATACTTTGCGATTTTTTTCTATCGAGGGAATTTCATATAATTTGCGTTTCGGCCTGGAACGTATCTAGATATTATCTTCAAAAATAACATATATTTTTTTAAGAGCCTAAAAACTTCAAATGTTTAAGGGAGATATGTAAGAAATCGGTAGAAATTCGAGAAGCGCCGCCTTAATGTAATCGAGGCTTAAGACGTGTAGAAAAGTTAGTGATCATAAATAAGGCGTTAAGCGGTAAGTACCCAGAGAGGAGAGAGAAAAAAATCGCACATCATTTTTAAAGTCAAATTGGCAAGTGTTTAAAAAAAAATTTAATTTAACATCATTATGATAATCATTCGGGACGGTCGGTAAAAACATGGTGCAATTCTACGTGATTTCGTCACGGATCAGGGCCGGAGGGACGGAAAAATCGGAAAACTGGGGAGGAGGGACAACACAATCTCGCGACAAAAAAATGGTCCACTTAGCGCAAACATCAAATAAAAAGGTGGCTGTCATTGGCTACAAAAATAATTCGGGTTGTTTTTGTCCCTCCGTCTGAGCACGGCTTAAGGTATAAAAACTTAGAAAGTAAATGAGAATATTCGAACCGCTTTTAATTAAGGCCGCGAAAAAAATGTTAACGAAACTGGCAAATTCCACAAAATCTCGGAGTATGCCATATTAAGCAATGGTGAAGATACTATTGGATATAATAAAATAAATGAATGATTATTCAAATCAATCTTTCAAATTGAAGACTCAACCTCAAGTCGAATAGACAAATTGAATGGTGATGCACAACGTCGTGTAAAATTCGGGATCAGGCCGCTAAAAATAACACTTCTTATGTATGTAGATTAGAGATGCCACGAATAGTGATTTTGTCGAATACCGAATATTCGACTAGGCTCTCGGCCGAAGCGCAGAATATTCGGCGGCCGAATATTCGGTGACACTAGTACATTTCACAGGTGACAGGTTCCGACCTGCATCATTGAAGTGCGTGCGATAACCACGCCGTAGACGTATTTGTTTCGTTTGCGAGTAGGTCGTGTCACAACACGCAATATTTGTTGATTGTTACATCAAATTGTGTACTTATAATATTGTTATATCTTTAAAAATACATGAAAACGGTTCGCCTAGATTGGATAGCAGACCCTTACAAGTGGTGGTCAGCAAATGTAAAACAGTATCCAAGCCTAACAGAATTTGCTGAATTTATTATCTGCCTGTAGCAGTGTATATATAGTAAAAGGCTTTTTTCGGAAGCAGCTATAATTTATGAGGAAAAGCGGCAATTGTTTACTATCAACAAATGCTGAAAAAAATGTTTTCATTCATCATAACTCATAACTTAACGCAGATAAATTTTAAGCATTAAATATGCTGATTTTTTGTTTAAATAAGAAAATTTGTGAATAATATTTAGCTATTTTTTTCACGATTTGGTATTCGGTATTCGGCCGAATGGTTCGCAATATTCGGCCGAATACCGAATAGTAAAAAAAGTAGTCGAATACCGAATAGTTGCCGAATATTCGTGGCATCTCTAATGTAGATAGCGCTAAGGTTTAATTCCCGTTAACACAGCGGCCTCTTATGATATATTCACGAAAAAAACATCGCCAAAAAAAGTGTATTATTTTGCGAAGCTCAGGCACAAATGTTTAAATGTTTAATGATCATTTTCTACATTGTAACGATAACCGAAAAGGGGTTCGTAAGTAAGTGATTTTGAATTTTAAAGCAGTTTTTATGGGCATGATACTTTATTTTTTCTGGGCTTATAAAAAGGCTAATAAAAAAAATACTCGATTATTTCAAAGGCATTACATATGTGTTCTTTTTGCAGTATTAAATTAAAGCATCTAAAATATTTCTAATGGATCTAATTTTCAAAGCAAAATCACATGATTTCAAACAGTATGATCGAATATTAAGAATCGATAGTTTTAAAATGTCAATAAATAATCAAGACCGGCTTTACTTTGGTTTCCGTAAGACAATACATACGAATACATTGATTCAAGCAGGAACTGTGAAAATTAATAAAGACAATATATGTAACGTCTGCAGCAAGTAACAAAAGAGCGTGCAAATAAAACATGAGGAAATAATTGTTCAGTGGATAATCTTTGAGGATCTAGATCCAAATAGGAAATGAAACCAGTCATCATTTTGAATTGCTCGGTAAGTGAAACGAGTAATAGTCATCCATTGTTTCCAGCAGATTTTTATCAAATAATAATAATTTCAATTAAATACGCTGCTTACTTTCCAAGCGAAAATACAAAATGTAGTTTGCTCCCGAGAATATAGAAAATCTTACCCAACAGTTTAGGCACTTGTGAACAGATAGATGCACAGAGAGAATATTAAATTCGAATGCGAAAATTGTGAAACCGGGGTTGGAAGAAATAAGTTTACATTAGGAATCGGCGGTATTTATCCGCGATGTATCGATTGATTGTATAAAAGCAAAGTTGACTGGGTGCCAGACTGCTATGTCTAGCGCTCAATCATATTATATTTGCGCACGGAATAGATGCTTCTATGCAAGAGTTATGTGGGCGTGTCTGTGTGCCTGAGTTAAGCTTAATTTTATCAAACCTTAACAAATATCGAAAGCATTTCTTGAACAAAAAATCAATTTGTTTTTTACATTAACTCCACACAGGTAGTAAAGCGCGTTTTCATCCCGCGACAAAATATCCCCGACAAAATATCCCCGACAAAATATCCTCCGACAAAATATCCTCCGACAAAATATCCTCCGAAAAATATCCTCCGACAAAATATCCTCCGACAAAATATCCTCCGACAAAATATCCTCCGACAAAATATCCTCCGACAAAATATCCTCCGACAAAATATCCTACGACAAAATATCCGACGGACAAAAAATCCCCCAAAAAAATATCTACTAAAACTTAACCTAACCTGACAAAAATAATACAGAAATCCTGCAAAGACAATAAATTATTGTTCAAAAATAGTAAAATGGGACAAAAATAATACAGATTACAATAATTTATTGTCTTTACAGGATATCTGTATAATTTGTTTGATTGATTCATTTTGGTTGATTAGGTAGATATTTTGTCGGGGGATGTTTTGTCTGTAGGATATTTTGTTGAGGATATTTTGTCGCGGGATGAAAAGTCGCGGAACTGCACAGGTGGCACTGAGGAAAATAATTTTTCTCTTGGCCTATGAAATGTTAGGGGATGCTGTATGAGATGCCTTTTAGAGGAAAGGTAGGAATGAATCTGGGTCTTGTAAGAGGGGGATATCACTGTCACTGTTCATCGATTTAACTCAAGAACGAACGAATCGTAGAAACTACGTGTGACAAATTGACTCTTTGGAATAGCAAGGTTCCATTTGTTCTAACATCATGCTATAATGAACTCTAAAGCTAGCTTACTATAGATCCCTTTATAGCATAACGTTATGTAGATGGAACCTTGTTATTCCAAAAAGTCGAAACTTCAACTATTTTTTATTTTTAGCGACTAAATAAAATATTGTACATACAAAATATAATGATGAATTTAATGTAAAAATATAGTATTTCTTAGTCCTCTTTACTAAGGGGTCCTGTGCCGAGGCGGACTAAAATTATTTACATATATTTTATTTGTCGTTTTTAGTGTCTCCATTGGGGTTTTTTCATTGACCTCTTTCGGCCGTATTTTTATTCTCGATTTGTATTCATCAGAATTTTGTATTAGTTTTATTTATGTCTAGGGGAAGGATGTTATGAAGTTTTGATGCAAAGTATGTGTAATTTCTTTGTCCGAATGTGGTTTTGTAATTTGGAATGTTTTTTGTATCATTTTTATTTGATCTAGTGTTACGCATAGATACACAGTCTAGAAGAGGATTCAGTATTTTTGAAAAGCTTTAATAATATATTTTTGGCATATATTTGTTGCACATTTGGTACGTCAAAGCTATTGAAAATTTCAATTGAAGGCGTTCAAAGGAGAACTTTCAATATGGTCTTCATGATTCCTTTTTGAATCGTGTTCAGGTGGTGGATGTACTTATGTGTACCCCATCATATGATTTCATATTCAATTTGAGAACGACATAACGCGTAGTAGACTTATGTAGGTACAAAAGTCTATAGCGCGTACAGCCTATTTCCCGGCTCTGCACCGGTGTAGAAGTATTTTCCATTGAAATACCGGTAGAACAAGGATATTGACATGTAAGGGGCCTAGGAGTCGAAAGGTTATTCGTCATCGGTCTAGATCTGCAAGAAAATCTGCGATTTCTGTGATATTCTTTTTAGTGTATTTTGCATACTCCATCGGTGCCAACGTGATATGTCAGATCCAAGAAAAAATCTGAAGATTCATCTTCAGAAAAAGTGACATACATAAAGTACAATATACAACAACGTAGTGGTATTTCGGTTCAACTGTTAAAACGATAAACCGGAACGCAATCCACATGAGATTAGGTACTCCAAGACATCCGCGACACGTGAACCATGACCGAAATATGACTTGAAGCTGCCGCACCCAGCACGAGAAAGAATACATTACTGCGAGAAAACCAAAACAATCGGATAAACAAAGGTCTAGCGGTTCTTATAGCATTGCTGCTCTCAACTGAGAGTGTAGCCAAGCATTTAACAGCTCTACGAATACACCGAGTCTGAATCCATTTTCACAAGGTAAGAAATTGTTATTTTGTTAATCGGGTTATTGTTTATGAAGATAGAGCAATTTTTTTGTTAGTTTTTTTTTCATTTTTAGGCTACGGTTACAGTCTACTTTATATTATTTTAAATGCCGTATAGTACGGATCGCCTACAGCAAAAAAAGCGTCTCAGGCCTCGAGCATATTTTTTCAGATGATCAGATTATTTCCGCTTTGCAATAAAATCGAAATAAATGGAAAATGATGAAATACTACGCTTCACGAAAAAATTATTAAGTAATAAAAAATTCTCGAAGTTTCATAATTTTTGGATATGATAAAAACTGTTTTTTAAAGGTGATAAAAAACGGTTTCAAAATGTATTATTACATGTATAATAGTATAATTTATTAATATAAAAATTTTGAATGCAAACATAAAAAAGTTTTAAAAATGGGCGATCTTACGTTTTTAACTAAAATTACCGATAACGAAAAAAACACTGAGGTACATGTTTTATTAGACATATCTATTACAAAAGTTATTATCACTTCGCTTTGTATCGTTTAGAAATTTTTTTTTTTTTTTAAATCACAAAGTTTCACAATTTTTTTTCAAATTGCGGTCGTAAACTTTGGTTTCATAAAGTTGTACATTTTAATTGTTCTACGATTTAATTTAGGTGGTGTTTTTTCTATCTAATCCCGTTTAGATCACATTTCTCACCATGGCAGTAAAAAGGGAAACACAAGGATTTCTATGAGACCTATATGAGCTGTTCCCAAAAGCGAACAAATTAGCGCTAATTAAATGAGTGGTTAGTAGTCATTACGAAAACAAATAAAACATTATTAATAACTTCACCGTACTGTAACGGCGGTAATTAAAGAAAGTGCACAATGTTTATACAGTAAACACAATTAGTCTTTATTTGGAGTAGGTATAATCAATTTGCAAATATGACACAGTTCAATAATAGTAAAACAGTACAAAACTATAACAATAAATAACCCAAAGGAAACTAATTGTTCCCTCAACCGCTCGTTAAACCTTTTAACAAAAGGGTTAGCTGAAAGAATTTAACTCTGCCAGAGATTTTCCCTTGAAGTTGCGCGGGTAGGACTGGGAGGCAACTTAAATTTTTCGAGTTACCATATGATTTTATATATTTATCTGTATGGCTTAGCAGCGGGGTGCAAAATCGAACCAAGAGCATCCCTCGCCCCTTATTAGTAAAGGACAAAGCGATACGGGAATAAGAGAGAATTCGAGAATGAATACTTATCAACGTACGCTAGAAAATAATTATATATGCAACAGAATGTTATATTATTATTTTGCATCGTAGTGGAGAAAGGATAACATACTTCATAAATGAGTATTAATTGTAAGTCATCACTCTCGTTCAATTTGTCAAAGCTCTCGTGATATGATTATTACAGCGAAAGTGATCATTCAGATGATCCAACCGCAAATAAAATTACTCAAACAAGCCAACTTTCTCGTGTGGTATTTGACTGTAGCATGACTCAACAAATAATGGACGTTTAGCACTTACGACAACATATTTTCCTATTATGAAAATAGATCACACAAAGATTATCAGTGGATACATTGACCAATTAGCCCATCAATACTATTTACTTTGTAAAAAAACTACCAAACAACTTTTCAGGTTTTTTTTTTTAGATTATGTATTACCGAGTAAGCTATATTAATTGACTTTTACGAATATCAGCTTTTAACTAATGTATTTTTGAAAGGTATTATTAGATTACAGATTTCGAGAAATGATAAGAAAAAGTCGACGTTGAATAATGCACGGAACACTGAATTTCGGAAATTTTGTCGCTTCATCTCACTACAATTTGTTCGGTTTTCGGAACAACTCATACAGGTCATACAACATAGAAATGTCTCCCTTACTATCATGGTTAAAAATATGATCTAAACGGTGTTAGAAAGAAAAAACACCACGCTTTACATTCAAATCTAAAAGTTAATCTCAAAATAATTACATTGTAGACCTTTATGAAACTTTTTTATTAATTATATTAAATACAAAATGTGTTAACGATGACGTTTAACGTTTGCCGAATAAAATATGTGTTTTTATTTTTTCGTTATCAGTAATTTTAGTTAGGAAAAACGTAAGGTGAGCCATTATTAAAATTTTAAAGGGTATTTCATCACCTTTCAAAAAGAGTTTTTAGTTTTTGGATGCGTTCAGAAATATTCCATTTATTTTTATTTTATCGCAAAGCGGAATATTTGGACCCTACGACAAAATAGGTTCGAGGCCTGAGGCATTAATTTTATGAATCAAAATTATCGCCAGTCAGGGCCAAATTAATCAATTGGAATAATGATGTGTGTAATTTCCACGATCTTTTTGAACTAGTACTGCTGATATAACCAGTGGGGGGTTTATAGAGTTGCAGTGTTACAATTCAGAGACCTTTGTAAAACCAGAAGTAAAAAAGAAAACAAAAAAGCTAAGAAACACTGTACTAAGTGTTAACCCAAAAAATAGACCTACAGCAACGTCCCCAAAATATCCAGTAAGACGCCCTTTTCCGTAAATCAGTTCCTATGTTAGCTAGACAGTTTTCAGTGAAAAGCGTAAGCCTAAGAGAATGGATACTTAAAAATATTATTACTAATATTAATTTTATACCGTCTGTCACGGTCGACACAGAGCTCTTCAGTCGATGGACGCAATGGACGAAAACCTCAAGAGGTGTGACGAATGACTGTTCACAATCATTTCTCTCGTTCGACATGGCGTCATAGCATTCTGCAAAAATCAGACATAATGCTCATAGTTGCTAATCTATTCACAGAACGCCGCAAAAACCAAAAATTACTACTGAAACAGAACCTACAAAATGTTGAAATTTGCGGTTAGAGGTTATGACAGAGTCGTGTCGCCTTCTGTAATTTTTTATCTGATATTTGAGGACGGGAAAGAGAACTCGTGACATTTCATAAGGCGAGGATTACTTCGAATTGATGGGAACGGAAAGTGTAATAAATTATGAAATGAATAATTTGGAGCAGCGAAAGTGTCTAATAATTAATACTGGCACTTAAAAAAACCTGCTCTGCAGGCTTTTGCTGCTAGGCCCTGCGGGCGGCTTTCGGGTCGGCTTCGCCCATTTTGAGCGTTGGTGACCATTTTAAAAATCCGACAAGAACTGGTTCCAAAAATAGCCGGTTCCTCGTATCCACTGCGATCCAGTGACAGCTAGTCACCGGGGCAAAGTAACCCCGACACTCAATGATGTCATATGCAATATATAGCCGCGTGATACTATTATTCACAACTCTAAGTATTACCGTCAATCTTGCCATAACCGGAGAGATTCTCAAATTCACAAATCTGTGATCCTCATGCGATATGTTAACGTAAGTGGCGCCAACCTTTGACGAATTATTGAATTCGAAACCGAATTACAGTGGCAGCTTTGTTTGAAACTTCACGTACACAGACGTTTATGTGTCAAATAAGCGTACGGCGCGGCGTCAGACTTGCACTCGAAGCCGGATTTTCAAATTTCAACGACGCAAAGCTATTAATATCGTTTGATGATGATGATAAATAGTATCCGAGAAATAGTGAGCAGGTACCATTATTTTCCCTTATATAAGACTAGTTATCTTTCAGTTAAATTATTTCGATAACCGATTTTCATTAACAATTTAAATAACTGTAGAATTAATAAACGTTTTACAAAACATAAGCAAATTTACGACAATGTGAGATAAACTGTGTGGAATTATGCATTAATAAAAAGAGTTAACCAGAATATCGGAATCATTTCAAATTCATGCGAATTGAGTTCCTCGTCGTTAAATTTCAATTTCGGCGTTCAGGCAGAAATTGCTTAGATGAAATATTAAGCAGTCAACCTTTCAAATCGCGTGTGCGTGTGATACGTTAATATTTTAACACCTAAAGTACCTAATAATTAATGATATAATTAGTGAGGATACCCATATGCGTTCCATCGCTACAACAAAAGACTGGCGTTAAAAAAAGTGGTATAAAATGTTACTAAATAGCCAAATATATAAAATGTTACATTTTTTACTCAAAATAAGGTCAGAAATCTCTTGTTGAGCATTAGTCGGGTACTTTCCTTAACAACCTGTATAATGTTATTTCCTTAGTTAATCCATTACAAAAAGTTAACTATTTTTTCTCCATTCGTTCGGGAAAAGAGAAAATCGATAATTCAGGTAAATTTTTTAATAAACTAGTCTTCCATGAGTCCAGCAGGATGTTTTATTTTTATTATTTTTTTATTGTACGGATGTGCCTCTGCCTACCCAATTCATATTTCGACCTATCATCGGCGGTGGTGTCACACCCACGTGACTTGTGTTTTCCCACCCCATCGTAATCCCCACTTATATACTTACTTCTTATAACAAATATAATATCAATATTTGTGTTCCTACCGCAACACCAGCTAGAAATCTAGGCCTAAGAGAACACAACATAATCATCCAACCAACGGACAGAAAATTCCTAGCTTCTAGTCCTATCAATTTGAAAGAAAACCTCTTTCCAATTAACCGGAAAAAAACCGGACAATTGATTGATTACTATGCTCAAAAAATAATTCCGATATTTGAAAACGTTTGATCGATTTCACCAGAAGTAGGGGAAAATTACCCTTACTTTGGGCACACCAGGAAAACCCACAACAGACTTCTATCGGTGTCTCTCGTCAGTGCATCCAACAGTCCTCAGACAAACGAGATATTTATGATAGAGTGTTATACGTACACAAGAGTATGAAGAATTTAGTGATCTATAAAAATAACATTAAGCAGAACCACTTTAGGGAGCCAAGATGGCATTATATCGCAGTAGACAAATTCCACTTAATCGTCGTCATTTTATTGATATCGGAAACTGTTTGCAGAGCTATTAAATTATCATAGGAACATCGTAAAAAGTTTAGACCTTCAAATTGAAAACTGACGAAAATTTTCTGAACCAGCAGACAGAAGCATTTTCAAACTTTTTTTCTCCGTTTGCTCGAGATTTTCAGAAGATCATTTTTAATTTTTTTTCTAACATTAAAAAACCCATACCTTCGAATTTTGACATGAAGACATAAAAACTTATTATAGCGCTATATAGTCAATGAATAAACCTGTATTTTAACCTTTATTTAATATTTGTAAGATTTATAATAAAAATATTAAAAAATCGTTAAGATTATAACCGCGCAAATCCAGCGGGTTTGTTACTTTGAAACTACCGTGAGAGGTACTTATTCGAGTCAAAATATAATATTTTCGATTTCTATATATTGTTTGTGTATACTTGATAATGAAAGGTGCACATCTATGGAAAAATTACTTAATTTTAAACGTAAACAGCTGATCAGAAATTCTGTGTGAAAAAAATATTTAAAAAATTTATTTTTAACATCGCTATAAAATAACCTACGAAGTTCGGATTTGCTACATCTTCAGCACTTCAATAGCTTTGTTTTAAGTCCAAAATAGCAGATGTGGAAGCTAGAAATATTTTTTTTTAAATTTGCCGAATCGGGGAGATAATTGCCTTTTTTATCCGAAAAGCAATCGGAGACATTTAAAATGGCGCCAATATATGGCAAAAATCGCTCCAGTGGTTAAAAAGCTCTAAATATTTTTATTCTTTGGGGTGCAGATGTATTGATCGCCATTCATTCACCAATCTCCCGTGAAATGAGACACGAATTAATATTAAATTGGTCAATTATGAGGATCAGATACAGGGAAGTAATAGGGCATAACCTGGAAAAATCATAAATCAATGTGCCTAACTACAAAGCAGAAACTTTCTTGTACGATGTATTAAAAACTTTGGATAGATAAACTGACAAAAACAAGGCGAAACCAACTTCATGCATAGGAACATACAAGAAAACAATATTTTAGTTTTAATTTTTTTGATTTTTTCTGGTTTTCTTCTATATTGTAAGTACATATTAATATTTGAAAGACTATTAACCAAAACACGTGCAAAACCGGATAATAAAACTAGTAATAGATAGTTAAAAGATAATTAATAATTAAGTGAGAATCATTTCAATTAATTGATATTGTGTAATAAATTACCAATGCAACCACATTAAATGTCTTGTTTTATAATAATAAGTTACTGATCTATGAGTTTTCCGCGTCAGTTCATGATTATTGTGATTACTTAAGTCAAGTGTCCTCCGACCATACACATGAACATTTGCTTAGACATTATTTTAAACATTGCCAATGGGAGCCTTGCACGTTTTTGTAAGGCTGCAGTGAGGCCACGCCCTCTTTTCCAATGTTTATAGTGATGTGTAGGCAAATGTTCATGTTTTCGGTCAGAGGAGACCCTGCTTACGGCATCTATTATCTGGCTTATTATACCATAGACATTCAAATTGAACCGAGTTGCTATATTGATAAGGAACTCCAGTACAATTTTTTTTTTATGAATAATGACCTTCTTATTTAAATAGCTGCATATTTATTTTTATTTATAAAGTTAGTTTTAATAGTTAAAATAATTGTCAAAGTTTTAATTTTTCAAGATGCCCCCGTAAACCACCGTATCTTGTATGAATTGTGTGACGTCATCATGCCCAAAAGCTTTATTTATTTTCAACAGGTGTTATCATTTTGTATGGAAGAAGCTATGAAACTATTAGATAAGTAAAACATTATTTAGGTGTAATTATTTATTAATTATATTGTTTTTATTTATTATATTATTATATTTTTAATATTATTACGGAGAGTGGTAAAAAAATTGTTTGAAATTATTATTTATTTAGCTTTACGAATCGAAACCAATGTTATGGAAACCGATGCATCAATTTTGTAGGCAACTGGAATCAGCTGTTTGACGCCCGCCATTTTGAAATTCGTAATCGGAGCGTTGCGACAGGCATTACAGGATGTTTTTGAGCAGTTAAAGTTTTTGAATATTTTAAACAATATAGATAAACTAATAGAAATACTCTATTTTTGATACTGAATTATTTTTAAAAAAATCTAATAATACCAAGAGTGTTTTAATGACACGTTTTAAAATGGACTTTTTAATAATTTTTTTTAAAACTCTGCGCCAAACACGTGCCCAACATTTGTACACGGTTGACATTAGTCACATGAGAACGGGTCGTTTCTACGACTCGTCCTTGAGTTCAACAGCTCGGCTGTGGAACGATTTGCCGGCCTCTGTGTTTCCTCCCTCCTACAACATGGGTCTCTTCAAGACCCGTGTCCACTCATTCCTCTCCTCAAAACACCCTCCACACAGCATCTTCAAAGATGACATAGGCCTTGAGGGAAATTATTTTCCTCAGGGCCTCCTGTGTGGAGTTAATGTAAAAAAAAATTATATATATTATTTAATAAAACTTATATATTCAGAATCAGCGTTCACTGGTCTATATGAATATATTTTTTTAAAGCCATAATATTTTTCAGTGGAGTTCCTTATTGTGGATGTATATGGTTCGGTTTTCAAATAAAATTTTACGGCTTAGATTATCCAGTATCTCCCAAAAGTAGGCATGGATAAGTACTCAAGTTCAAATGTAATGCCCAAACGTATTATTTACTTATATTGCCTTAATTCTAAATTATTCTATAGTCTTACCTGCTTCTGAATTTACCTGCGTATATTATATATTTAAACGTCAGTCAAAATATTTACGTCTGGCTTATTAGAGGAGATAAAATAAATGATGCTGAATTTCCGTTAAAAATATATTTTTAAATATTTATGCACGGTGTTAAGGGACGTACTTGATTTATTTTAACCGGTAATTACTGACATTATTTGGAGTAAAAAATGTAAATGATATTTTGGTCTACGGTGATTTTTTTGTTTTTTTTTTTCTTGAAAACCAAACAAAAAAGCTCCATGCCTCGGAACCAAAAAATACATATTCTTTTAAATTGGGGAAACATACAAAAAAGCCTCTATTTACTTATAGAAATTTATAAAAAACGGGAGATTTCACGAAGGCTACAGTCCGCATAGGCAGGAGGCTTGCTTAGCGCCTAGAGCCTAGCGAGTCACCTAGCGAGTAGCTTAGTAAAACGAACGTTCTAGAATGTTCGCGACCGGCCGCACTGCACTCTCGGCGCCTAGCTAGTCGCTAGGTGACTCGCAGTGCGGTCGGTCGCGAACATTCTAGAACGTTCGTTTTACTAAGCTACTCGCTAGGCTCTAGGCGCTAAGCAAGCCGCCTGCCTATGCGGACGTAGCCTTAGAGATTTAAAATTATTTCTGGTTAAATAAAAAATACGTAGAAAAATCATTGCAGCGACGGGCCGGAGGCTATTTGTCCTCACTTGCCGAAACTCTATCGGCGAATAAATAAGAACGGCTCGCGCTGGAAACGAAAGTTGCCATTGCCAGTTGAAAATTGTAGCAGAAAGGAGCGAACAAATCTCAGAACGCTGAGCTCATCGCTTGGGTTTCTCTGCTTTATATAATCAAATTACGAAAACAATACGGTAAAAAGCACGAATGATAAATTATAAGAAAAATAATTTAGATAACCACAAAGTTTTCACTTCACGATGTGTGGATATATTTTACAATAGGCTGACTTTTAAATTGTTAACAGCCAATAAAAAGTGGCAGAGGACTGAACCCCCTTAAGAGGGGGTGGTAAAAGGGTGGTGGGTGAAGTAAGAAGTGGTGAGACGTTGCTAGACTGAGGAAAATTATGGTTAGTTTGCTATAAATCGAAGACCAGAGCACGTACCATAATACTGCTAGAGGGTAGCGACCCAGCCATTGCAGGGGATGGGGGATCTTTTATTGGAAAAAACTTAAAAGTCGAACATGCTAGGAACACTTCGAAAATAACCTTTTGCGCTTTGATAAAGGGTACACTTAGATAATGTTCATCTAATAAATGCTTGTAACAAAGTGAGAAAAAATTATCTAAGCTATAAATTCATTTCAAGCAAATTAAAATTTTAACGTCACAACATCCTAGTACTTAAGATTATATTTATTGTACACTCCAGTATATAATTATGAAATAACTCCTACACCAAGCTCAAGAGCTCGCTCTCTTAATTGACGTAGAAATCCATTAAAATTTAAATATTTTGTTTCTGCCACAATATTGTTTTAGTACTTAACAATGTCACAAATTAAACAATAAAAAAATCTAGCAGCAATTTGTATTGTGCAAATAAAACGTGCCAAATATTTTGAAAAATTTTATTTTCTTTTTTGGTCTTCATTTTTGAATGTCGTTATTTTATTGGTAAATGACATACACACTGTCTTCTTGATACTGTCAAATATGTATGTATAAGGACCACAAATTCAAAGGAATAAAATAAATAAAGCTAATAGAGGACTAGTTCGAAAATAACTTTCGGGCATTGATACACCAGCATAGTATGAGTAAAATCCCTAGATTACTACCCCCCCCCCCCCCTCTTACCTTTTCTTTCTCAGAACTTCTTCTCCTTCCTTTCATAAAGAATACCCTCCACACAGCATCCCCAAAGATAACGTAGGCCAATTCAATAATGTTGGCCTCACTGGGTAGCTTACCCAGTGAGTGCTGAGGCCTCACATTTCCATCATAAGCTTTGTAGCTTTAAAATATCCATCCGTTTGACTGCCAAAAATTATACAATACGAAATATTGTGTCTCTGGGGACTTGTCTTGGACATCATTTTCAATGCAAGAAAATATTAAATATTTAGAACATCGTGTCGGACGCGTGTACAAATTAGAAATAATTCGTAGAAAGGTTAAATCAATAATAGTGGACGGATGCGTATTACATGAGGCCTTGATTTGATACGATCTGCGACCCAAATAAGAATCGATTTGAAAAACATTGGACTTATAAATAAAAATGGATCGGTGGAGGGGACCTATCAAAGATCCAATCAATCAGTATTGATTAAAGACTCAACAATTTCGATGTAATTTCATTAAAAAAACTCACTCAAAAAGTTTAAACGTGATGTTAATCTTTTCAGTAAGTAAGCAATTTATTTTAGCACCGCACAAGAACCCAACTACTCCCAACCATCTGGAGTTAGTGAAACTATGGCATCCCAAATTGAGGTATCTTGTGAGGCTGAGGGGGAACGATATTGAAAAGAGGAAGGTGGGGAAGTATCTGCCTATTCAGATCGATTCACAAAACAAGGCAATTCAAGCAACGTTTCCATTTTGAATGGTGGTCTTTCACCACTCTGGAATAAGCCACAAATATGCGAGTACTATAACATTATTTTAATTAGGAAATAACACACATTAATCAAATAAAATTTACTTGCGCACGCCAAGATTTTAATCCGCGACATCGGATTCGTAGCCATGGAGGCTATCTTTATTACTACCTTAAAATTCAATTTGGCTATGTTTGTCCATCAGTCTCAGAAAGAGCCATTTTCTAATAGAGTAAAAAATTACTTAACTTATTTTTTCTTTGACAGTCATTAATAAATTATAAATTAATAAATGCGAATCATTTAAGCTTTCAGCACGGATTCAATAAACAGGGGCAAGATAAGGCATGATTCACTCAGAACGATCAAATTTTACAAGAGTTTTAATTTTTTTTTATTAGCGTTACAAACTGTACTTAAAAATTCATATTAAATTTAACAGTGTTGGGATGGTTACATCGTTGACCAAAAATTATTAGATTTAAAATAAAATACCAAAAAAGAAAATAATAACAATAAAGATAATATAAAACAGTTCTGATAAAGTGGATCTATTTAGAGCTACACGAAGCTATTATCTATTTAAAAGCTATGTTTTAATGCTTTCAGGAATCTACGTAAGTTCGTTCTTAGTAGGTATCTAAAAAAAAAAAACTTAATTTAGACATTTCAGTAGAAATTTCATTTTTGTGAGAATGAACTTACTTATTTATTATTCTTTGAGAAATGTGTTATTAGTTATTAGTTAAAAAGGTTCCCGGGTGATTTTTTAAACTTGTCTGAATACAGCTTATATTTATGTTGGTTCTCTTGGCGAAGAATTTGCGTCGTAAACCCGAAAGCTAAAAATCTGTCTGTAATCGTGACTTTTCCACAACTTCTGGGTTAACGAACCCTTTTCAGCTCGAGCATAATTTCCAAAATCTGTCTGTAATCGTGAATTTTCCACAACTTCTAGGTCAACGAATCCTTTTCAGCTCTAGCATAATTTCGATCGAGAACAATAATAAAATATAAAAGTTACTGTAAAAAATATGCAATGTGCCTATATCATCAGAATGAAAGTACTCTCCGAATCGTCCTGGATCCCCTCTCCCTAAGCAAGTTTACACAACATCAAATATCTTTTCAAAGTTATAAATTACCACGTAAAATCTTCCCCTATGTCCACAATCAAAATCAATATCAATCGCCGTCTACTAAGAATAAGAAACCTCGAAAATGTCCATATTCCTTTCCAAAATCCCAACTTAACAGTCTCCCAACCTCTTGCACGAGCGTGTCGATTTTTATAACATCCACCGTTTTAATGGGCGAGATTCCGGACATATTTAGTGATATACCCACAATTTTACCAAATTTCCTTGAATTTCTTGTTTCCATTTTGCCCAAACATTATTGTCTCTGGTTTTTGTTCTTGTTTTAAGCCGTACGCACTTTACATTATTTTATTTTTACAAATTGCTGTAGACTCTTATTTGACGGTTGGTATTATTTATTCTTAATTATTTCTTAGTAATTTTTTAATGTTTAAACTCTGTCTGGGGTTTATATTATAAAAAATATAAAAATGGTTCTGTAATTGGCTCACATACAGTCAAGATAGTGTATTCTGCCATAGAATAAAGAATATATTCTTATATTATACAAATATATTCTTAATGTGCATTCTGCAGTCAGGTGACGGTGAGCAAGGCCAAAAATGAAATTACGATGATTTTATAATAATCATGAACGACCTTAGAGCGTTATTGAAGAGTGATACTTATTGCCGATATTCTGAGAGGCAAACAATTGTTACGTCTTATTCGTTTAATTCAAGCGTGAAATATTACAACAACAGACAATATAATATTGATAACACAATGCAGACTAATAGCATTATCGTGTAAGAGTTGTTGATATAAACAATAAAAACATGATGGAAAGTGATGTGCTTCAGGAAGTTGGGAGGCTGCAAATCATGCACACGATTGTCTCTCGAATGCATTATCAGCTAAATACCGAAACATTTATCATTATCATGAGTCATGAGCAAGGTGACCTACATTATATTATTTACAAGCTGGGACCTAAAATAAGTGGCAGGAGCATTTCGGGGAGTTTTAAATAAATTAGGTTAGAAAAAAATACGCCTTTACTTGTTCGTTGAAAGCTGGAAATGGCATAGCATTGCACGATATGCTGGGAGAAATAAAACGAGATGTAATGTAAAGTGGTCAAAAATGGCCCAACCCTAAATGAGCGGACCAAATATTAAAAGTTGATAGAAATCAAATGAGGGAGCTATTAGGGCTATTAGGAGGATGTCACTCCAGGAGACACGTGCAGCTGTCGGGAGTGGAAAATGTCAAAAGCTGTAGGAAATGTGAAGAGGGTAAAGAAACACTGATCAATCCGTGGTGCAAGGGTCCGATCTTGATCCGACTTGATCTTGTCCGATCCGACGAAAAAAGACTCGGATCTATGAGCCACTATCAAATCTCAGGAGAGGAGATGCCAAACATCCAATGATAACCACTATCAGAGGAGTGAAAATGGGTCGGACTGCTTGCGCAAGGTACGCTGATACCTTACAGATCCGCGTAAAAAAATAAGCTTCATATAAGCTAAACTGTGCCAAGAAAGGCAGAAACCATGCCGTGAAAGCCTTCGGTGGACTCGTGTTACGAGGAAAGCCAAGAATACCCGTACTAAAGTCGTACTTCGATCGTAATAGAATCAAATGAGAAGAAAGCGCGTGGTTTTGCTAAATCAAAGTGTCCGGAAATCCTTGACAGAACTATGGCGTGGTGATAAGATAAAGAGACCATTCACGTAAATGCAAGTAATGTTTGTCCAGTTCTAATCGTCGCTGTCTTTTCAGCTTCTTGCTGATCTAATTGCAACGATTGTCTCAAAGTTCGAATTATATATAACATGAATAAAATCTTGCACCGCGAAACTTTAATGCGGTGAATTTGTCTCTGTATCCACGGCACAGCCTAATTAGAGTGTGCGTAAGAAGGACGCAGAGCAAGCGCCGAGCCGTCTTGACTTGTTTTCTTATAGCATCGCGTAAACTATGAAAAATTAAATTCATCACGTCGAATATTAGTCTTACTTGAGGTTGAAGGATTGTCTTGTGCCCTAGTGTATTACTTTATTACGTGATTGGACACAGTACCTACTTGACCCACTTGAAAAATCCTGGTCTGCCGCTGAAAGCTCCGTTATAACCACTCGATGTTCCTTTATGAAAAAAGGTGAAGAGATTACAACGGAGTTATTAGCAGTACCTACTTCTTTGGGTTCGCAATCCCTGGTCTAATAACTGATGACAGTGACGACTATCTACAAACACAATGACGTAATCCGACTCGTAGTAGAATAACGTCTGCTCGGGTTAGCGAAAATTATTGCCTGTGCAATCGGTCCATACTCTGAACTCTGACTAATGCACACCAGTGGGTACACATCCGGCAGTAAGTTCTCCATGTTCCATTCCAACGGGTACATTCCGGAAAGGACAACCGTGGCCAATGAGTAACCGGTACTATTGACCGATAAAATTATATCTCATTTCAATAATGACAATAATTGGTTAATTTAAAAAGGGCCTTTACTGAAAGAACCACTTCAAGGAAGATGCTTTTTTCCGGCCATTTGAAAAACTATATATGTATATACATAATAGAGATTCTCTGCATTTACCTGAACACCCTCAGTTTATTGGATATATACTAGCAATACCAAAATACAATGATATTGAAACCCAATACAATCGGAAAAAGTTTTAAAAAATTGGTTTTATATCAAAAATATGTATGCACCTTCAATTACAATTCGTTTTTACGGGTCGGAAAGGGTTAACACTGCTTTTTCAGCTCATTCCTTAACATCATATCACTTTGGAAACGATCTAGTTCGATGTTATCCATTCTTAAAAATCACACAGTTAAGTAAAATAGTGAATACACTTTTTTATTTTTAAATTTCTTTATACATATTTGCTTTCTTTACTACATACTATTAATTTTATTTTGCCATGATTTAAACATAATTCATTATATATTGTACACTGTATTGCTATTATATATTGTTTACTGTATGTACCTAACACAACTATATTGCATATTTACTTTTCTTGTAAAAGCCCACTAGGGCGTAAATAAATAAATAAAAATATAGGGTTGGGATTTGCATTAACAAAATGCTTTTTTCCAGAGCAGTGATTTTTATATCAGGGTCTACAAAAAAAAACAATAATTACATCATAAATTGCGTAAAAAAAAACAAATTTACCTATAAACAGAAAAATTAATTTTAAAAATTCTTGTGTCACCGGTACTCAAACACGGAACCACCCACTTGCCGAGCGGGCGCTTTTAAAAAAAAAAAATGTTTAGTATTTTTATAGTGGCTAACTTGTCGAGTAAAACCTCAAATTTTAATATTTAATCATTAATATAAAACTCTCAACTAAAAAAGGTAAAACAGAAAAATATTCGGTCGCACTCAGGAAAAGAACCCACAACATCAGCCATCTCGTCGGGGCTTTGCTCTATCACTGAGCTAATCCATCCTTATCCCCCCCTTCGGTCATATTTAACTGTATCATACCTCGACCAAAAACTACCACAGTAGTAGAGCAAAGCTCCGACAAGTCTGAATTCCTTTTCGACAGAATCTTTTTCTAATTTTTTGTTTCACATTTCTCAGTGGAGAGTTGTTAATATTATCTTCAATGATTACTGCAAATCCGGCCTTGCTGATAGGCTGAAGATTGTAGGATAGACTAATGGGAATTTATTTTCTTTTGCAGGTGAAGGTGTGAAGGTAGCGCGGGTGCAAGCCGACATAACCGTACTTGTCGCATTTGTTGATCCTTTCGGTAAGGTGGTTTAAGCATATGCACGTACAGGTAGTATTGGTGACGCAATGTGGACATGCACTTGTTGGAACGTCTGGTTCCTGTGCTACAGCTGGTGCCTCGTCAGGCTCTCGTAGTACGGGCAAATGTACTGGCAGTTGTGAGGGCCATGTGGGCTGTCTTCAGAAGCTTCAACCGTCGCGGCACCCTGAACTTGCAATCCACGCACTGGTACAACTGCTTTTCCTTCTGATGGACGACCGAGTGTTTACGAATTATTTGCTCTAATTATGGGTTCAGAAATAAAATAATGAAAATCATGTACTTTCAGAAACTCTTGTTTTATAATTTAGGAGGGAGGTTTTTCTAATTATACTACTTTGGAATAATGGTAGATGAAAACTTTCAAAATGATAGAAGTCAGTTTCTCGACATCCAATATTGGCTTCAAATCTTCATGGCTGTTGCCGGCTATGATGGGAATAGGTCTGAAAAAAAAGGTGCTCGATGTGGATAATCCTATCAATAACGACCAGGGGTCATCCAGTTCTTCTTCACGGTCATCTACATCTCGATATTAATTGGTTCTATTTTCATACGTTCCTCCTTGGTGTCTCCCATTTTATAAGTACCCCCTATTGTCTCTGTGGTGTAATATTTTTTTACGAATCGTAGTGGCGTTCGTGACGAACGCAGAATAGGTTCTGAAATTTGCAGATTTTTGAAACTGGAATTTCTTGGTCAACGCATCTACGAATCATAAAGCCATTTTCACCGGGAGCCATGGACTTTGAAATATTTATTTAACGGTAAAAAAATAGGACAAGAGGTCATATTGTTTGTTGTATTTGAGTGTTGAATCTCGAGCTATAGTAAATACTAGTAGATTTACGAAAACCTTTGCAGATATTTTCACGCAAGATGTTCTGACGCGACAACTTTTACATTAAATTCAAATATGTACCCAGGTGCTTGAAATACTCTTTTGGTGAAATCGGTTGATTTTTAAATATATCTATATCGGGCTTATTTATATGAACCCCTGTCACACTTAGCAAAATCATCAAATGAGGAATCAGTGTAATTTAATAGTAAATTTAAAGTTCGGTCGCTTGATAAGTCGTCAAGCATATCGATCACCAACACTTGGACTAACGATGTAATGTTGAATGGCCGAGTATCGGTGACGGATATTTCGCCTAAGACCCGGTTGACTGAATCATCTATCAGTTTCATGGGACATTCGCTTACATCAGAATATTTTTACTGACTAAAATTTGTATTGCGTGATTAGTAAAAGTTGGATGTGATCGCGTGTCGGTCGGCACGACACATATGACTTCACGGTAGGAACATGACGGAGGAACAACTGTGTAAACACAAACATCTGTGGAACTAAATATGAAAAATTATTTCAGTTTGATTTACATGGATTCGGGAATTTCAAGTGTAAATAGATCGATGGATCGATTAGCTTATGTTTATTTATGCATATTATTATTAGTTAGCCCTTTATACAACAGAATTCCCTTAGTTTAATTAGACTTGTTATTTTGATTTTTACATTTGAAAGTTATTCGAAAAGGTTTTGTAACGTACCACGATTTACAACAAGCTTTTGGGGGGTGACAACATAGTTGCCACCAATCACCTGAGCAACCCAGGTGGGGCAGTATACGAAGGTAGGCTGTAATGTAATGCACACATGCTTGTAGAACACGAACAAAAACAAATAGCAAGATCGGGCAAAATATACAATTCTTAAGCTTAAAATCGTACGTTTATTTTTCAACGCAGTCACCGTTAAGGCCAAACATTTCTCCCAACGCGTTACATTTTTTTTCATTCCGTCACTGAAAAATTCTTTCGACTTTTCTCGAATCCAGGACTTGACAGCTGCCTTCACATCATGGTCCGAGGTGTAATGATTACCGTTCAGGTCTCTCTTGAGTAGAGGAAAAAAATAAAAATCGCAAGGCGCAAGATCGGGGGGGGGTAAAGAGGGTGTGGAATCAGTTCAAACTTCAGATTTTGCAGACCCTCTGCAGTTCAATAATGAAGCCGACACGTTCCTTGGATATTCCAATACGGTTTGACATGGCTTTTGAGTGATTCGCCGGTCATTTTGAATCAAATCATCGACGAGTCTGCGACAATTATCGTATGTGGCAGTGACCGGATGCCCGCTGCGTGTTTCATTAATAAATATGGCTTTTCCAGGCTCGCAATCACGAAATTTTATTACTCTTCAATTTTACAGTAGATCTATCAACAGCATCGTCACCATAAATATCCTTTAAATGACGATGACTCTCACTAGGAGCCACTTTTTCAGCGGTTAAAAATTCGATAACAGCACGCTGTTTAACTTTCATTGACATAGCACTAGAACAGGTCTCCATACTTCTGCTTCTCAAAATACTATATGGATTCAACGATCTCTACCCTGCGCATGAGTATAGAGGGGAAAGGTCACTTCCGCAATCCACCTGGCGCGCATCTGAAGGTCATTTTATTCGCGCTGTACAAGCACGTGTGCATTACTTTTCAGCCTACCCTCTTATTTGCCTCTGAAGGTGAGTTATACGGAACAAAATGTGACATGAGGTTGAAAAAAGTGTCACCAAACAAAACAAAAAAAAAATCCAGAACGCTCCAAAGTCGATTGTGATTCCGACCTCAAAATTAAGCATGGGAAAGCACTACGATAGGTAGGTACTGTACTTTTTTAAACCGATACATAAAGTGTTGTATGTTGAATATCAACATAGAAACTCTCCCACAGAACGATAGATGGCATTAACTGGTGTATGGCGGTAACTTGCCTGTATGTGTAAAATATAAAAGGGCTGTGGGGATCGTCTTCATATTGTTATGTCGACATCAACTCCGTGTGACGAGTCGATCACCGGCAGAAACGCGACTTGAATATCATCCGAAAGATTCGTCTGAGCATGTCGCTATTCGGAACGCAGTCGGACTCGCAGGAATGTGTGGATCGGTTCTTAGAACTGGAAATCATATTTGACCGAAGCGAGAATTCAACATCACGGAGTGGACAGTGGCCGTGTGTGCATAAAACGGTGACGCTTTTGTCATTCAGCGTGTGGGTAACGTAAATAATATGTGCAGTGTGCATTGGGGCACCCTGTAGCATGTAGATCTGGTGAAAGGTCGGCGATCACCGCGGGGCAAACAAACATTGGGTGTAATACATATGCAGCGTGCCAATCTTGCACTGAGTCACATGCAAACCAACTAGACAGGAACAGGATGATCAGAATATAACTCCACTCTGGTGGTGTGAATTCGATAAAAAGCGAATGAACTAGGTAAATCTTATGTCATCTGCAGCTTTGCATTCATGGTAAGGGGTCGTCCATTAATCACGTGATGTTTTTTAGCAACTTTTAACCCTCCCTCCCCCCATACCCAAAATCACGTTTATTTTTTTAGAACAAAGTATATTGAAATTTTCTTAATATATCTTTAAATACAGGTATAATCTGATTAAATTTTGGAAAAGTAAGCATCGTGATAAAAATGTCCAGACAGACATTATGGTCGCGCCGCTGTTTGGTTTAGAAATCATGCGTTCAACGAAAAATAAATACACGTGATATCTCATTACACCCCTCCCCCCTCTCTCCTTGTGATATTTCGTGATTTTTTTCCGAACCCCTCCCCCTCCCCTTTCGAGCCACACGTGATTAATGGACGACCCCTAACCTAAACAAAATAAGCGACTATAAAAAAAATTAAGATATTTTTTTTTAACTGAGACTGTCCTGACAGAAAACTTAAATATCTTGGTAAGGAGCGATAAATACAAGGTTAGGTACTTAACTGATAATCCAGGAGAAGACAGTAGTAGACTACGTAATACGAAAGAATGCATTGCATAGCCTGCAGGATGAAGATTATCCTGATAACAGCCGACTTCCAGTAAGAAAGAGCAACTGGTGAGAAGTAATCTTGGTATCCGAATCGTTACATGAAATACCTAGTCAGTAACTAGATACCTACCTTGTGACCAAATTGGAACAACTTAATATATTCTTTTTCTCGACCTACTCTCACATATATAGCTCCGTATAGCTCCGGGACTTTGAATGTAATTTGAACAAGAGACCAGAAACATGGAGCTCTTGTGGTTTTTCCCTAAAAAAACTACCAACCTAGGCAGATACCACTATGCAATGCAAAAATTCCACTGAATAATGAATAAGTACCTAGTTGGGCGACGTATCCCGAAGCCTATTTTTTAGCAAAAGAACGCGAGGGTGAATTTTCGCATATCAAAAAAGTGGCGGCAAAAAATAAAAATGGAGTAACGTCGACGAGCCCGAAAAAATTATGACAATTTTATCACGAGAATGTTATGTACCCAGTTATTTTCAGTGAACCGAGTCGTCTCGGTGTTGGCGTTAGGTAGGTAGGTATGCAATAATCTCTTTTCATTTCTTCAAAAGAGAACCTGTCAGAAATTCCTAAAAATTCGCTCGTGGGTTTAGAAACTTAAATAATTTTACACGATAATCTTTTGGCATGCCATCACAAATGAAGAAATTAACAGCATTCCACGAATTCACTCCTTTTTGGTGAATAACCGCGAAGACCGGTTACAGTGAAAGTCGGGTATGCACGACATACTTACATTTAAATCTAATAACAAACAACATACCTTGACAACAAGATATTTCGCAATTTTCTCAACTCAAAAGCCTATTTATGCGAATTTCAAACTAAATTATCAACAATGCTGTTATCCTAAACAATATTTTAATCGATTGCTTGCGATACAAAATTAGATAATAAGCCAAATATTGTAAGATTTTCTCGGAGTATCAGGTGTTTGCTAATCCTAAGGAAATCCACAAAATAAAATTAGGTCATGTGATGCAATGCAAATAAGCTTGGTAGGTGTAATATACTTACAAAATTTGTGAGATATCCAATAGTATCGAGAAGTTTGGTTTTGAACTTTACAGGCGTAATTATTGCTAATGCAAGATTATAACACAGTGAATTTATAAAACTGAGAAGATTATTTTATCGTTTGGACATAAACAGAAACGGAAACATGTACCTACGCGTTTTAGATAAGCTGTAACACTTTTTTCACTTTTTGTATTTCATTGAGTAGGTACCTATCGTTAAAAGCACTTGAAACGTTAAAAAAACGATGATCTGTCAAATAATGAACCACTATAACACAATCAGTGACGAAACAAGTTTAAATTATTGCGAACTCAATTTTTGTAATAAAAAAAACATAAACCTTATTATAAATAATACGACAATCCTGCAATACGAAAAACAACTAGGAGTCAGCTTTGTTCTGAAATGATTAACACTTTTTGCTGAATAACTCGACGCCTCTCACCGATACCGGTAAAACACGATAACTAAAATGATAAAGTCATATATTTTATATTTGATTCGTACGAGACGCTGATTTCAAATGTCAAATACAAGCGTTTAAAACTAAATATCGTACTCATCGACACTGACGGTGACTAGACCAGTAGCCACTGCACAATTATAAGTAAACTACAGTGCACAATTCAATAGAACAGAAAATAAAAGTCAATTTATGTACGTCAGTCAATCGGTCTGTCAATCTCAGTCGCGAAAGCGGTTACAAAATTCCCGAAATTTGAGGTTATTTTCAGGCTGAAACACAGCCCTAAACTGTAAATATAAATAAAGGAGGGATTTAACTATTACACATCTCTACAATGCACATTACGGTAACTCACACTACACTTGTAATTTTGAATAGGGTTTGATAAGATTAAGCATAAAAAGGCGTATCTGTGACTGGGCGATGGCGGTCAACATAACGGAAACTAAATCAATGTAAAGTTCCCGAAAACGATGAAATTGCAATAGATATTCATGAAACCAACATAATAATGAACTAAGGCACTCGATTTGTCCCGACATATGACTTTATTATGTCCTTACCATTTAACATTGACAGCTTTCCAAATTTTTTATACCACAAACTCACTGACAAACACAAAACACTCCATATTAAGAAGAAACACTAGCGCCACGTGGTTGTAAAAATATTAACTAAAATTATTTCTAGTCACGAACGGCTACATCACTCCTGGCGCTGGCTTGTGAATTCGTACGATAAAAATTCGATCTGAAAAATAACGTTCGTGTAACGATAAAAATACGAAGAAGAAACGGAAAGTTAAATAAAATTTTATGAAACTCAATATCTGAAAGAACTTTTCACCAGGAACGGTTCTAGACTTTTCGTGAGTGAGTGCTAATCAGGTAAGACCACAGTGGGGGCAACTTCAAACGTTTGGACGATTGTGTGGAGGGGTAGTTCGTGCGTTGGAAGTTCGAGTTGGAAGGTTGGAGTTCAAGTTGATAGGCAATCGGCGATGGCTGGTTCGTGCGAGTTGCAACACATCAGTTTGCGCAATATTATTACGGGAGAGTGGTAAAAAATATTAGTTTAGCGGATAAAAATTGTTTGAAATTATTATATTTTAGCTTTACAAATCGAAATCAATATTATGGAAACCGAAGCATCGCATGCAAATTTGTAGGCAACTGATAAGATGCCGCGCCGAATCCGCTGTTAGACGTCCGTCATTTTGGAGTTCGGAGTTCAGAGTTGGAGGATTGACCGCAGCTACCACACGATTGGCCAATCTTCCAGGATTGAAAGGTTGGCTTTGATGTGGAAGTAGCATAAGGTTTAAAAATACGACATTATTGATGTTGTAATTGAAAATGTATCACTTTTTATTACAATTTTTTTTACATACAGATTGCCTCCCCAAGACAAAAAAATGGTCATCCAAAAAATTGAAAATTCGAAAGAAAATAAAATTAATTTTCAACAACGACAACTTCGATAATGTCGTAATTTTCAATCTTAGCACCTTAGCTCGGTACAGGCTCAGCCAAGCGAGGTGGTATATACCAAAAAAAATATGCAGTCTATACACATTGTTAAATTATCTTGGTTGATAAATAACTTAATTTTTTTTTTAAATCAAGCACACTGAAAAATCGCAATCCGAAGGTCGTGGGATCGAATCCCGGCGTGGTATATAAATTTTATTTGATTAATTTGTGTTATTTCACAATTCATCATTTAATATAATATATAGTAAATGTGCGGTACGTTCTAGAATGAAAGATACTCTCAGTATTGCCCTGGTGTAAGACCACTATTCAGAATTGACACGTTGCTTGAAATGGCTTTAGCCGTGTTTGGTGACCAGATCTGATCTGAATAGCCAGGTGCTTCCCCACCTTTCTCTTACCATCTCATTCCCCTCCCCTTTACATTCAGCCTCACAACATACCCCAATCGGGGATGCCATAGTCTCACTGGTTCCAGACGGGAGCAGTTGGGACTCTTATGCGGTATTTATATTAAAAAAACAAGAGTCGCGGACCGCCATTGCTTTCATGTAGTTGTGCTTTTATTGAGTTCTGTCGGATATTCAACAAAGACAAACGGAAATTTATTTTTTACATGTGTTTCAAAAGAATACGAACATTTTTTTAGTTTCACATATCGTTGGGGAGATAATACTTATCGATGTATATATATTTATACAGTTCCTCAAAATAATTGTTTCAAATCATGGAACAGCGCTTAAAACATAATGTTTTAGCATTAACATAAATCTAACTAAAAGGCACCACCAGCCTTGTTAGCTGAAGTGTAGTCTAATTTATATATAATGCTTAAAAAAATTCATATTTTAACTTACCCCTTGATCCCATCCTAACATAATAACACCCCGCATACGGTACTCCAGGTATATATAGGTACGGGGGTTCCATCGAGGCCAGAGTTAAGTTAGCCTCTCGGAAACTGGGCATACTGTACAGGGCACGCAGATACTTTAATAGTACACAACTGCTAACCCTGTACAAATCGCAAGTGCGCCCCACGGTTGAATTTGGCAGCCACCTCTGGTCTGGAGCCCCAAAATACCTGAAAAAAACCCTTGGCTCTGTGCAGAAATGGGCGGTCCGTTTGATAGAACCTAACAAACGGATTGCAATCTTTAGAGCACAGGCGCCAGGTGGGAATGCTGTCCTTGTTCTACCGGTATTACAATGGAAGATACTCTGAGGAACTAGCGTCATTGATCCCCTCGGCACCGGTGCGCAGTCGGGAAACACGCCAAACGCGCGCTCAACATCTGTATACGGTTGACATTAGTCACATGAGAACGGGTCGTTTCTACGACTCGTTCTTGAGTTCAACAGCTCGGCGTTGTAATGATTTGCCGGCCTCTGTGTTTCCTCCCTCCTACAACATGGGTCTCTTCAAGACCCATGTTCACTCCTTCCTCTCCTCAAAAACACCCTCCAGACAGCATCTTCAAAGATGACATAGGCCCTGAGGGAAATTATTTTCCTCAGAGCCTCCTGTGTGGAGTTAATATTAAAAAAAAAATACGTCCACTTCGGAGCGACCGAGTCCCGCTCCACTTCGAACTGTGCTGTAAATCTGTCGGTCTTTTCTGCGCGGCGGCCTGAAGTGGCGCGGGACTCGGTCGCTCCGAAGTGGCCGTGTGCGGGGTGCTATTCTGGGGAAAGTTTTCTCTCCGAGGTTCTCGTGCCACCAAAAATATAACAAGCCCCTATAAGTATTTGCTACAGATTTTCATTTTTGCGGCATGGCATCATTGGACATAGATCAAACTGGCTCGGATTGGTTTATTTATGCTGGCTCGGTTGAATTGATTTATTTATGGCTCGGTTCCTCGGCTCGGTCGTCGAGTGCGGTCCTCATAAATAAATCACCACTGTCTAATTTGCACCGTATCCAAATCTGTACCTTAAAAGATAAATCACTTAAGTCCATAGCAATTGCTACGGACTTAAGTGGTTTATCTTTTAAGGTACAGAAATGGATTCATTCAAATGGTTCGGGGCCAAATAGCTCTGTCGTGTGCGTCTTGCTCTAGACTTCTGGTTAGCTTGTAGCCATTATAAATGATTTGACATTATTGGTGAGCTTGTAGCCACAACTTTTTTTAATTAGTACTATTTTTGAAAACTTGATGAAAGTGTAAATTTTCTAAGTTCATAACAATATCACTAATTCCTTTATTTATTATAGTTCCCGACCGTTATCAAACATAAATGTAAGTTTTATCGACTCTAATGCTTTTCACGTTTTCTAATACATATATTTTACTAAAAAATAGTTGTTTTTCGATTGGGAAGTTTTGTTTCCCAAATTCTTTACCATCATGAAAGAATGGAAGCGTAATTGAATAAAGTGAAGTAATGTTGTAGAACTCGTGTAGTTATTACTAATAACTTTACAAATAATATTTACGTACGCACAACTTCGAAGTTGTATTTATTTTAATACTAGATGGAGCACCTAGCGTTGCCCGGGCTTCATTGTGCTTTAAATTAAGTGGTGGGAAAAGGGGATGGGGGGTCCATGGATGGTCTTTCAAAATCTCGTGTAGACGGTGAACTTCCTCTTTTTGAAGGTCAGGGTGTAAAATTTCGTCAATCCTGGATTAAAACTGTAGATTCCAAAAACAAGCCTACAGACGCTCCTTCCAGGTATATAAGGTAGATTAATAAAAAAATAATACCTATATGATCATTAAAAGTTATTTAGTTTACCTGTCTCAGAACAGACATCGTCAAATGAGACGGGTAACTTGCTTGTTTGTTTATGACCATTTCATCCCAATAAACAACCGGGCTGCCGGCAATTAAATTAAAAAAAGTGTAGGTAGTACTTATATTATTTGCAATGTAATATTAATAATATTGTGTTTTGTGGCAATGTCATATTGTTTTTGTCCAGTTTGTTTGATTTTAATAATGGTATTTTGTTATGCCATTGTAAATAGTGTATTACCCCATTCAGATGTTTCAATTTTAGTTGATAAACTCTCTATTTGTAATCTAGTGTGAAACCTCTTTCAAAAAAGTTGTTCAAGTTTTTTCAAACAATTTTTGTCATTCAATAAAAGTTGAACAACTAAAACGGAAACATCTGAATGTGGCATATGGCAGTGAGGCACGGAACTGGCGGAAGAAGGATGAAAGTAGACTGAATACTGTAGAAATGAGATGGGCGTATATGTATTAAAACCATGTATGATTGTATGAGAAATGTTATTATATTACAACCATTTTCAGCTGTCCATTTCCATCGAGAGCTCAAATTTTGAAATATTAATTTGATATCCAGATAAAATGATATGACTTTGTATTGTTATAAGTCAGATACGCCCCATACATCATACATATGTTAGGTAATGTTATATTATCGTGAAAACAAGCTATGTGGGTCCGAGTGGTTAATGATATATCGAAACAATTTTAAACTTTTTCTCTTTTTTGTTTTTTACCGTTTCAGTTTCAGCTTATACCGGCCATCTTCAGACTGGTTAATACCTCCCCTGATACTCCCCTTCCCAAATGTTGTGTATATATATATATACATTTTACGAAAATTTGTGCCAGTTTGAAGATCGCCATTATAGGCTAAAATTGGTAACCGCCAAAAATAAAGAAAGTGAAAAAAAGTTTAAAATTGTTTCAATATATCATAAAATGGAATTCCACCATGAATTTTCAGTGCCAAAAAAAAAAAAAGATTGTGTTGTTTGTTTCACTTTCAATCGTTCAATATAGAGTCTTTTCATATGTCTATGAATATAGAGAATAAATTAGAGTATTTAAAATCCGTTCAAAGCCAGCTAGTAGCTATGAACTAGTAAATTAATAAATTACAACTTAAGGTCAAGATAGTGATAAGGTGAGTTAATATTATTGCGAGGAGTGACTGCTTGAGAGATTAATAAAGCATCATATGCATGTTTATTTTAATTGTATCATTTGAAGAGACTTGTTTACCATAGCAAGAGATATAAATGTTTTTTTATGACGCTGCCTGCGCTATAAATATTGTTGAATTGCATTCAATAACAGTATATGTTCACGACATTAAGACCGTTAACAGCTTGCGTTAACAGCTCTCAGGTAGGTATTCATTCCAAAACTATCAAGTATTTTCACTGAACAAATTTTATCTACTGATAAAATACCTTTTCTATGTCATTTGATAATGTAACCAGCAAAATCTTGAATTCTTAATGTTAGTTATTAAATTAGGTTTGTTGATTGTTACTATTAAAATTGTTCTAGTACTTACATCGGCACCTTTGGAGTATTTCCCAATAAAAATGACTCTTCACTGGGGTATTGCTAGCGCGGGGAAGATTTCCCATGACTTTGTGACGGCAATGGCAACTCTGCCGGCCTCCGATCACAAGGTGATGGCCGTGGCAGCCATGGACCTGTCTAGGGCCAAGCAGTTTGCAGCCCTCCATAAAATCCCCGATGCTTTCCTGGGATACGAAGCCCTCGCTAAACATCCCAAAGTTGGTAAGTTTTTTCATTTAACTATGTACATTTGAAGATATTTCATAAGAGTTTTAACCTTTGGAATCCCGAGCTCCCGTGACCTAATACCCTCCATTGCAGTTAGGCAAAGGAGGATATTAGGTCGCGTCTAACATGCACTCGTGCGCCGAACCGCCAACAAAATTGAACATTTTACGGCTCAACGTACTCCTACTTTATATATTTTTTAAATAAATTACGCACAATGTTAAAAATAAAAATTAATTTCGTATTTAAAAGCATGTGATAATGCAATGCAAGAGATAATAACTATTGCAGCCGGCTGGCGTTCTTTCTCGCGCGCTGAGAACCAAGAACCAAGGTAGATACCATTCCGCGCGCTTCAATCAAACGCCCCGTTTGGTAATTGTCATTTTGTATGGTGCCCATAGTAAACATGTTCAGATCGTCAAATACACAAAATGTATCCAAAACATGCCTCTGGCTGCGCGCCGTCCGGCGCATCGAAAAGGGCTTCAGTGAAATACTACTATTCTTGCAGGTTTGAACAGGATAGTAATACTTAGCTTGCAAGATGCAACCATAAGTCAACGGGTTTTGTTATGCTTAGGATTTAGAAAACTTATTTGACAATTAGTTTTTCGGTTAAAAGTAACCTTTTATGTGTCTGCGTTTTAAATGCACTATACCGGGTACTGGGACGAAGCTAACTGAAAACATTGGGTGAATGATTTCTTTAGTCGGCATAAGGACCAAAGAAGTTTATTTATTTTTTCTCTATGAATAGGATAGCTATCTACCCCCAATTAAATTATATTTTACGTGTTGATTTATTGTTCGGTGAACCACCAAAAAATTTATGCACGAGCCGCGCCTGATTGCAGTGCAGACCCAGCTTTTCCCCACATAGCCTCTGGACTTGCTTTCCCCAGCTTTGCACGGCGCATCCAACTGGATGTCTGCGTTATTGAGTGCTCCAACTATAGCTGACAATCTATTCCTATGATTTTGTTTACGGTAGCCTCCTTGCATCGGTGGTTTATGCATATAACTTTTGAGTCAGGTGGTTGTGGGTTAGATTCCCTTGCTTTATACAATACATAAATACAAAATATGTTTTACATAAAAATACAAAATATATTGGCATTGAGAGGTCTGAATAGTGTGATATTGATTATTATGTTTGATTAACTTTACCAAAACTTAACTTTTGGAGCATTCATTCAATATATTTACACTTTTCTAGACATCGTCTACATCGGAAGTCTAAACCCACAACATCTAGAGATTGCCACACTCATGTTGAATAACGGCAAGAACGTGCTTTGCGAGAAGCCGCTGTGCCTGAACTACAAGCAGGCCAAGAGTCTGGTAGATCTGGCACGCAGTAAGAACCTGTTCCTCATGGAAGCTGTCTGGTCCCGCTTCTTCCCGTCCTACGTGCATCTGAGGAACCTTGTGACCACTGGAGCTCTGGGGGAGATATTTTCAGTTGATGTGAACTTTGGACAGCCTATCAGTGGCGTGAAACGACTTAAGTAAGTTCTTCTATAATTCGTGCTTATGTTTAATATTGCATCAATCTGCTGTTGCAGATTGCAGTGCAGATTAATACCATTTTTTCAATACTTCTTGCACTTCATCATAATTTTGAGTTTATGTTACATTCAGATGTTACAATTTAGGAGGTGGGTACAGTGAGGACACTCCTGTAATAGGTCACCCCAAGTGGTTCGCTACGTTTGGTGACTTAACAGGGGTGCCCGGGTTCATGGGGTGAGGTTTGTCCGGGACTTGGCGGCTAATGCGTTTGCCCACCTACTGCGTGGGGGGCCTGATCGGGGAGATTGGTTGAGGGAGACCTCTCCAGCTGGACTCTCTCGACCCATTGTATTGCACCGCAGTGGCAGGGATAGAGTCCATCACTCCTAATCAAATTGATCCCTAAATTCCTACCCACCCCTCCACCTTTTTCCTTCCCAGAACTTCATCTTCTTCCTTTCCCTAAAAACACCCCCCACACAGCATCCCCAAAGATGACATAGGCCCTGAGGGAATTTTTTTTTTCAGGGCCTCCTGTGTGGAGCTAATGAAAAAAAAGATTTATTAGGCAATCATAATAATAATTATTTATCTACTGGCATTATACCTAGCTCTCTAATTAAAAATTTAGGCTTATTAGATTTATCAAAGAATCTTTATATAAAGATGCAAAAATCAGTCATATTAAACACATGTAGGATTATGAAAGATTTTTTAAATATTTATATTGAGGGATCAGTAGGATTTATCGGTTCAGTTAGGAGTTCTATTGAGCCGAACCCTCTGATATGAAAATATCTGGAGTCGGTGAAGTATTTTCCCATATGGTCTCTGGTAGGTTGACGTGTTGTTCTTGTATAGTTTTGAATTTATTATACTTATACAATGCAATTACATCGCGTGGATTGACTAGATGATCATTTGTGGAAAAGTGTGTGGAAGGGTTAAATTTTTTCTGTGGGGAAGATTTAACCCGGACATAAAGTCTAGAGAACAATTAAAAAAAATGTAATATCGTGTAATTTAATTACACAAGCAAGAAATTATAAAATCACCCTACTATTGAATCTTATCAATCCAGACTTATTGACCATCACCATGATAAGGTTATTTTAGCTGCTAAAGCACAGAACATTATTATAAATATGCCCTTTATCATGGTCCTTAATAAATTACGGAAGCAAAAATGTGATAACAGAAAATGGGAAGAAATCACCCGATGACCCCTCTGACCATGGACAATAGAAACAAATGGAGATTCGTCATGGAAATGTTCCGACCGTTGCCAAGTTACAACCTATAACCAAACTACATGAACTACCAATGTGACAGAACCAATGAAAGTTATGCATTTGGTGCATTAGTGGTAATTAAGGAAGAATGCCGCTGCGCGTAGAAGTGATTTGAAGTAGTATGAATGAACGATGTTAATGATACTTCTGTGTGCGCGGTTTCAATCTAATAATAAAAATACTTGGCTGATTTATATAGCCCCTTTTTGTGAAAAATCACCGAATAAATGTATAATAAAATTAGTATAACTAACTAAGTAAATATATAATAAAATTAGTATAACTTAGATTTATAATTATAACTAGTGACTTGCATCTAGACTTATAGCTGTGGCTTACATCTAAGACTTATAGCTAGTGACTTATGACTAAGACTTATAATAGTTGACTTAGTGACTTCTAGTTAGAGACTTACAACTAACATACATACCTACGTTTAAAAATACAAATGGTTCAAGATTTATCTCCCTTGTTTCTTATTAGCTATGCTTCTGAACTAACAATCTAGGTACCTAATGTTTTTTAACCCTTCGAATAATGAGAAAATAATATCTTTGAACTTTTGCCTGTCAAGATTTGCGTGCAAAATTCCCGATTCTTGCCATGCATTTTAAATGTTCTTTTTTATAAGTTATTTTGTAACTTTTTTGCAAAAACAAAAATTGTTCTAAAATTAAGATAAAATAATCTTACCGATGTGTTTATTAGAAATCAATTTTTTTGTTTTAAAACATTAAAATTTTTATATTGAAAATGTAAATTGGCTTAAAAATACGTACCTGGGGATTCCTCAAAAAAATACGTTAAATTAAATAAACTTAAAATTTTAAATACAGATTCATTTTCGTAGGAAAATTTGTAATGAAACTGTCACCTCACTTTTTACAATTTTCATACAATTTTATTTTGAAATTTAGTGTTTGTTACGTCACAAATTGGCGCAAAATAAAATCGTTACTTATGATCGGGTTTGTAAAATATCTAACCAATACAGCTTGTAAATTTCTAAAACAATAAGAAGCATAATTTCTTTCGCTCTCTAACATAAAAGAAATCACAAATGTTTATATGACAGGAAGAGAGATATCTAATTTTTAATAATGCACGGTCGCTCTGGGACAATCTGGGTCTCCTGTTATTATAACGGCATATGATGTTTTGGGACAACTTGGGTCTCCTGTGATTAGACGGGTTAATGTTGAGATTTATAATTTACAGCACGAAAGAATTGGGTGGAGGCACCATTTTGGACCTGGGCATCTACGTCTTGCAGTTCTCCCAGATGATATACGGCTGTGAGCCCCTGAAGGTGGTGGCTGCCGGACACCTGAACGAGGACGGCGTGGACCTGTCCATGTCTTGCGTGCTGACCTACCCCAACGGGGGCACCGCCACCCTCTCCACCCACTCCAAGGTCGCCCTCTCCTGCGAGGCCAGGGTCACTGGCACCAAAGGGACTGCCATGGTTGGTTTATTATTCAGCATTACATAGTTAATTTTTATATTTTGCTGGTATTTACTTGCTACCAGAGTTTCGAGACTCTTCTCACTCTTTGAACACTTCGAAATAATATTGAAGTGAAACTTCTTTAGCACTGTTGTGATTTGAAACTCGATTAAATGGAAACGACACTAAAAAAAGACAAACACATACATCTATAGGATTTAGTCTGCGAGAGAATAGGATAGAATGAAACCTTACCACGTTGGCCGCTTTGATTATGAGCTCACTTTTCAAGGCTCCTATTGGTTAAAATTGTGTTGTGAAGGTTTCACTTCTACCGCATGCAAACTGTACTTGATTTTTTTTGTGTTTTGTCCTATTATCTTTTGGATCGTCTTAAACCATAGTGAACTAACTCACTTTGCAATTTTTGAGTTACTTGAATCATAATCTAGCTCTGCCAGAAAGAAGTACCAATCTGAGAAAAACTATCTATGATTGGTCAAGGCAGTATTTCTCTGATTGGTTCTCTCTGGGAGAGCTTGATTATGATTTTGAGCCCTAATTTCAAGCTCTAACTCACAAATTGCAAAAAGTGAGTTAGTTCACTATGGTTTAAGACGATCCAACTGTTTGTTCATTAGACACAAATGACGATAGACAATACTCTTCTAAAATACTACTTAATGGACATCTGTTGAGATACCACAAAACTAAGTATAACTTGTACTCGTTGGAGATTGTTTAAACTACATGACTACATGAAACTAACCTATACACTACAAGAATCAAAATATGAATTGATTTGGTTGTAGCTGTGTTGAGTGAACAGATCAGAATAGCCAGATGATACTTCTCAGTCTTCTCCTTCCCTTCCTCAATCTTTTCTGCCTCATAGCGTACCCCGATTGGGAAAATAGTCCCAAGAGTTTCGGAAGGATAGTGCAGTATTCACTGTTCCATTGACCTAGAAATTCCAAATAGATAAAGCTGTGCAAATTTCATGACACTAATCACATAAAAACAAATTTTTGGCTTTGTAGTTAAGATTACGCTAGCGATCTAGTTATTTAGCTGGAAGGATGGTTAGACATTGCATTGTTCCTCTTACTTTTCTTCAGGGTTGAAACGAGTTGGAAATTACACAGTTGAAAGCAGAAATTACACAGTTAAAAGCAGAAGTAAGCAGTTGAATTACATAATCATAATAATAACATGATAATCTCTTGGCATAAGTTCAAGAGTATTCATAATAACAATATTAGCAACTACTATGATACTGTAACTTTCCATTTTGATTAAAATTTTTTGGTTGTTACTAACTTGTATTGTAGTAATTTTTAAGTTATATATAAAATTTGTATGCATAAAAGCATGGGAGTAGGTACGGTGGGGCAAGATGGGGCGTTTGCCCCACCCTGGCTGGCCGATGCATGACCTCTGGGCAGGGCCGGATTTATACTTTTCAAAGTATAGGCCACTCTGTTTGCGCCGCCCCTTTCTGCTTCTTAGAATTTGTAACCTATCTTAATCACTCACTTGTGAGGCTTTTATTAGGCGACACACAATTTTCAAAATGAATCTTTAAATATAGGTCGAATAGGAATTCAAAAATGAAATTAACGAATGAATTAGTCATAAGTAAAAGAGTAACATGAACCAAGAATTACAATTTTTTACGGAATTTTTTATCGACAAAATCATCTACAATGTCTTCATATTTTATAGTTTTCATTAAGTCTGCTTCTACGCATAGAAAAGCCAAAGAGTTGAGTTTTTCCTGGGACGAAGAAGACCTTTGGTAATTCTTCACTCGCTTTAAAAATTCCTTTCTCCAGAACAATTTGTATATGTATTATATCCAAGTTCGGGTAAACGTTGCACATAGATTATTTCCTCAAAAACTTAAAAAGATTCAGTTATGATGTAGATTCAGGTTTCTGCCGTTTTGTAACATAAACTATCTAGTACAGCATAGGAATGAGTACTGGAAATTAGCGACTGTAAAAGTCAAGTTAAATGTGATTTAAAATAGAAAACTCTCTGTATACACAGTGATTTGTTTTTTTTTATTATTTATAATCGCACACAAACTTAACGGCTTACTAAATAAAGCGAGCGAGTGCCGCCCCCTGAACTCTGCCGCCCCTAGGCCGCGGCCTATAAGGCCTATTGACAAATCCAGGACTGCCTCTGGGATTGTCGACCGAGGCGTGTTTTCAAATTTACAGCACTTCATAGGATGGTTTATCCTTCTTCCGTTCATATTCTTTGTATTCATAGAACCTAAAGCATGAATATGTTGTAAAAGCCTACTTTTTTTCGTTACCTATTTTAGATTTTTACGTCTTGCCCCACCTTAAATCAAAACCTGGCTGCGCCCTTGCATACAGTTGTAACAGTTGGGTGAGTTCTGCATTTTGCTTGAGGCCTCCGAGGCGTGCTTTCTTTTAAAACTACTCGAGATTAGTTCTTGGGTGCGGACGCACATATTCGGTTGGAGCCAGATCTCGGAGCCAGAACCCTCACAAGAACTCGAACCCGGACAAGAACCCTCACGACTCGCGAGTGGCTCGGACCGTGAACATGGGGACGCCGGTGAAGGCATTCAGGTTCTGGCTCCAAGTCCGGCTCTGAATTCCGGGTTTGGGTCCGCTCCAAATTCTGGGTTTTGTCCGTGTCCTGGACTGGATTCTCTTGGAGTAGTCGATTTGAAAATGGAGTAGGAGTAGGATCCGCTTCCCGCAAAGAACCCAAGTTCAAGTTCCCACTCCAGCTGAACAGCACGTACCCGAAGGATTTTAACCTGCGATTCCTGAGCATATTTGGAATAAAAAATGTAGAAGTCATTTTTCTCAAATTTTTAGTTGAAAAATGAGTTTTTTGTTTTACTCCAAATTTGCTCAGGAATCGCTGGTTAAAATCCTTCGGATACGTACTGTTACACCCTGTATTACAGTTTACAGTTTTGGATAAAACAAAAAATGATAAACTAATAGATTTGTTTTTTTTGTTTCTTTTCTTATTGTTTTGTTTTATCACTGTTCTATTTTGTCACGGAACCATTTGTTTTTGTCACTCAGTTGCCGATGTTCTGGTGTCCGGATAAGCTGCAACTGCCCGATGGCTCCTGGAAGGAATGGCCCCTGCCGGCTGCGGCCCACCCGTTCAACTTCACTAACAGTAGCGGGTTATGTTATGAAGCCGAGGAGTGCAGGAGATGCATTCAGAAAGGTCAATTTTGCATAACTAATACAGTGTCTTAAGAATAACAAGACAAAGCACAAACTTCGGGAGATGATTTTACGTGATAGTACGAGGGTCATTGGACGTTAGTAAATGTAAAAAGACGTTAAATTGGACGCTAGTCCGTTAATAAATAATAAATAAATCCGTAAAGTAGGACCCGTTTACGCCGTGCGGAGCGCTGGCAAATAGGGTAGCCGCGGGACAAGTACTAACATGTTCAGTTGTATTTCAGCTGTCTGTGTACAACGTTACATCTTGCTGGTATTGACTGTGTTGTTTCTGTGAGTGTTTATAATGCTGAAGAAAATAGAGAATGGCGCCAGTTCTCTTTCATATTTTCGTTTAGATTATTATTCTTATCTTCTGCTTCAAAGATATATTACATTGATGGGAATAACCTTCAAAGTTATAAAAAATTATTTACAAAAAACATATAAGTACTTATTTGATCTAACATTATCTATATAAAAAATACAAATAATTCTTAAAGTTGAATAATGTGCATTCTACAAAAAGTAAACTAAAAATTCAAGGGCTTAAAGTCAAACAACGTTTTCTACAAAAAATGTTACGTTTTATTTTATGTTATCAGAGGAAGTTGGACAATTAATAAGTATGATACACCTACTATAAATAAATATACAAATCTGTATAGTAGCCCACCAACAAGTTGCAATTGCTGACAAAAATAGTATAATTAGTTCTATAAATCCTTCTTGACACTCCGCAGCAATCATAATTATTAAATATAAGACCCGGCCAGCACGGAGAATTCTGCACAACATAAATCCAAGAAATTTGTGTATAAACTGAAATTTGAATGTCTTAGAAGCGATTTATTTCTTGATGTTATGTTCAGAATGAGAGTCGGATTTTTCAGTATCCAGAATATGTTTTTTTTTTTCGCAAATGGCCGTGATACAAAAGTTTTTCGCATTAATGATTCAATTATACAATCACACAATTCACTATTATCATTTACAGCATTAAAACATGTTGGTTAAGTTTCCATATTATTTTCTGTCAGTTTTTAATTTAAATTATGAATTAAATATGTAATCGATAGATATTCAATGATTCAGTACATCCGCGTCAGTTATTTAAACCAAATTATCGAAAATATATCACCCCTGTAAACAATCCATCAATCCAATTGTCCATCCATCAATCCAATCCATTTGTGGTATGCTATTCTGTGCATTATACCCATATGCGTTAAAGTCGTTTTTTGTTTGATGGATGCTATCCTGGAATGCGTATTTCACGCTCATAGAACGAGACAGACAGAACTCAATGCGCGTGCGCGAGTTTAGAATACTTTGCATCATTCTGGATGCGGAGAGTTCCATAGCATCCAATACTGCCGGACAGTGCGTATCGCGTCTTGTATGTGTTGGAGCAGTAAGTCTCTGAGAACACTTGCTGGTATGTGTGTGTTTAGGCGCTGTACGTTAGACGATTGATATATATCGAGAATGCATATGTATTTGGACACGCTCAAGCATTGTATCCATTATGTTTGAGTCTTTGTTAGTAAATTGCAGTATCTGTTTAGGGCTTGAAGAATTAATAAAAAGCTTGTTTTTGACTAGACTTCGCATCCAAAGCATGAATGGAGGTACCGCGCCTGATAAACCAATAATTATATACTAATAATTATATACTAATAATTATTGGTTTATCTTTTTGTGTTTGACTTTAAGCCCTCGATATGCACATTTGGTTAAATTTTATTCAAATTCATTTTGTGTTTTCCAGGACTCAAGGAATCGCCAATCATGTCACTAAATGAGAGTTTAGTTTTGGCCAAATTGGAAGACACAATCAGGGAACAACTTGGTGTCAAATACCCACAGGATGATTGATCATTTAATTTTTAATATTTTATTTTAAAAAAAGAAACATTATTATGTACAACAACATTTGAATTCTGGTCATAAATAGTTGAAATTGCATTTTGGAGTGGAGCACTTTGCAATGATGAAGAAGTAAGCTTGCAAGGGATTGAATGTACAACTACAGGTCCGGCGCCTTGGACCACTTGGCTACAGACCGGTCATCTACAAATTTATTATCAGTTGAATGTTTATTAATTTTATCATATTTTTATATTAACAATTATCTACTGCCAATACCAATTTTTTAGCCTTAGTAATTTTGAATAATATTTTATAATTAAATTTAAATAAATAATATTTTGAATATATTTAAGTGGTTTTGTTTTTAGTCAATGCCCCCTGGAACCACGGAACCAGATACAACTGCACCTGTATAATATTTTTGAAGAGAAAACTTCTTTAGCACGGTTGTGATTTGAAACTTGATGAATCAAAAAAGCGACACTAAAAGGAGACAAACATAAACATCTATAGGATTTAGCCTGCGAGAGAATGAGTTAGAATAATCGGTCTCCTCTTTGTGCAGTGCCTCGTAGTCGCTTCACTCTTTGTCTACTTTAGTTTTCTGAAGGTTTCACTTTTACCGCATGTTTTTTACAGATAAATTTTTTTTGTTTGTTTATATTTTTCCTGAAAAAGGCACAGTTGTATTTGAAGCCGGTTTGCTTCACATGGTAAAGTTTTGCTTACAAAGTTGCATTTTATATTTTATTTTTGATATTGTCTAACACCAAAGTTACTAAATTCATATCATGATTTTATATATCAGGTTATAGTCAATAAATATTTATCACATTAAAATATTGTTTTTTTTTTTTGGATTCTCATATACATAGAGGAACAAGGATTTGTAGTGACTTGTGAATAATGAACAACTATTAATGTTTGTTCTATTGGAAAATATTTTTATGAGATCATTTTGTTGTCGGTAAGTACAGGGAGCGGCAGCATAACTTCCTTTTTTAAAATGCGCGCCATTCAGTCAGTTGATTTCGTAGCGGAGCGCTAGTGATCTCTTTCAAGGGGCAGAACTATAAAATTTTGTCCCGACACAGTAGTCGCCATCATGCATTGGAACAGTGAGGAGCGTGGTTTGCCGTTGAGGCCTACTTTTCGAACGGATGTTCTGTGATTGCAACCCAGCGCGCCTACGACGTGCGCCTAGGACGTCACCTACCTGATTTGATCTTCAAAAACTAAGTAAAACAAAACTTTAGATATTATACAAAGGTCTACAAAAACAAATAAAAAAATTCTGATTCATACACTGGGTTTTATTAAGTTTTGAAAAAAGGAAGTTATGCTGCCGCACCCTAAAGGCGTGCGGTTGCAATCACAGAACATCCGTTCGAAAAGTAGGCGTCAATGGCAAACGCACCGTTCACTGTTCCAACGCATGATGGTGACTAAACTGTGTCGGGACAAAACTTTATAGTTCCACCTCTCGAAAGAGATCACTAGCGCTCCGCTGAATCGACTCCAATATCAACCGACTGAATGGCGAGCATTTTAAAAAAGGAAGTTATGCTGCCGCTCCCTGTACTATGTAAAAATATTTAAAAAAACTTAAATGTTTTCCCAAACTTATCAATTTGTGTTGTTTGAGGTCAATTGGTTAAAATTATTATTAATTTTTTATCATAACAAAAGATTATTTTAGGTATGCATGAGAAAGAATCATATTTTGTCTGTTTCCATAGTGAAATATTGCTTTAGATGGGCTTTTGAAGTGTTGTGTGAAGTTGTGCTAGGTTTGTACAGTGATAATATTACTTTTATTAAAATCTAATCTCCTGGCATTAACTATACCACACAGTGAGAGTGAAATAGACTATTCGCTCTGACCAATAGAATAATGTGTTGTATCACTTAAAATACTTAATTCCTATAAAGCGAGAATATTTAATTTTTGATAAAACAAGCTGTGGTAAGTTGTTGTAAGTTGTTTATTATATAAGTTGATTTGCCTTATGATAAGTTTGTACTTTTGCTATCTGAAAATCTGTTGCTGTGAAGGACAGTCACACTTTTATATTTAACTTTACAAATTGAAAAATATCTAGTGATACAATTGTTATTGCTACTTTGAACATTTCAAAGTTTGCTCCTGTAAAATAATAGATTTGTAAATACTAAGTTGTGTTTACAAATTCAGTGCCGCCAGTTCTGGTCAACGTTTATTTAAAAGATTTTGTAAAATTTCTTACAATAGTATTTACACATATGCCTAAAATAGATAGACGTGTGGTAAAAAGTATATTATATTATACTAATGTAAAATATTGTAGGTTATTAAATACATTGTGCGCAAATAAATTTTATTTGATCAATTTGTGTTATTTCACAATTTATTCATTTAAAAATAATATATAGTATATTTGCGGCACATTCCAGAGTGGAAGACTATCAGTATCGCCCTGGTGTAAGACCACCATTCAGAATTGAAACGTTGCTTGAAATGGCTTTAGCCGTGTTTAGTGACCAGATCTGAATAGCCAGGTACTTCCCCACCTTCCTCTCCCCTATCTCCTTCCCCTCCCCACCACCTTCAGCCTCACAACATACCCCAATTGGGGATGGCATAGTCTCACTGGCTCCAGACGGGAGCAGTTGGGACTCTTGTGCGGTATTTCATATAAAAAAAAAAAAAATAATAATTTGTGGATTTTTCGACCACCATGCTAGGCACATGCTCGTGTTACGGTGGTTGATTTTACATAATATAGTGCATTAAAATTATAAGCAATAATATAAGAGAATATAAAAGATTATAAAATAATATCAAAGAAAACAAAATAACATAGTATTGAAGAAAATAATGAATGAAAATGAGTATAAAATAATATATAAAGAATATGGAAGAGATAAAAGAATATAAAAAGCATACGAAGTAATATAAAATATGTAATTTAAAAATACCTAAAAATAATGTAAGTGCTACAGAGTAAGCAACTAAAAAACGTAATTATGGTGATGATATATTATTTGTGTATGTTAAGTTACATAGGTATATTACTTTTTGGCAAATACAGTTTGTCAAATAATATTTGAAAACATGGGAGGGCGCCACTGTTGTTCAAATAGCAATACCAAACATATAACTCATGGTGTTAATGTAAAGTTGTGTAATATAATTTTTTATAAAAAATTAAAAAGGCATAAAAGTGAAAAAAAAATTTTTCATTGCAACATAGATACCCACTGATCTCAAAATTAGAATTGCATAAAGGCATATTATTATCATACCTTTGCAATTTTGTGTTAACACAATGAAGAATAACAATAAAAAGCACAGTTTAGAAATTGCTCACATTTATTTAATACTAGCTTAAGTATCTAGCGTTGCCCGGGCTTTAGATCATGTCTCTAATTTAAGATCTGAATATATTTAACTCATTCAGATCTAAAAGTAGTGTAACTAAACTCACCGTTCGTGATTCTTCCTTTCTATCAACTGTTAAATTTAAAGTTATGTTAAATTAAATTAAAGCAAATCACTTTGTAAAACACCATTTAATCAAATTTGTCATTAAGTAGGTACCTTAATAACAGTGCTTTTTCGATTTAAATTTTTTTATCTTTAACCCTTTGCACTCCAATGTCGAGTGTCACTCAACATTGATTTTGTTCCACCAGCTCCAGCTCCACCAGCGAGTGACACTCGACATGGTGTAATACTACTTTTTGCAGACAATTTTAAAATAGGAATTTTTTTTACTAAAATTTTTGAATCACGACCGATAGACACTATTATTCTAGAATAAATATTATTAAAAAGTATTATTCTAAATAATAGAATCGTACTATACTTTAGTACCTGCTACTATGATCGAGGGATGAATGAATTTTGTTTAGGGTTGCGCCTCACCGCAGGTATCGATGTTACAAAAGTACACTAGTAGTTATCGCACCGTTCTGTTGTCAACATCTTATCCCCAACTGTGCATTATCCCCGCGCTCCTCGCTGTATTATTTGTTTAGTTCTGTTATAAAGTTTGCAGAACCAGAAACGGAAACGGAAGTGAAAAAACTTGCGGAACTTCTGCAGAAGCGGAAGCAGAGTTCTGTTGCAACATTACTTTACATTAACACCATGAGTTATATGTTTAGTATTGCCATTTGAACAACAGTGGCGCCCTCCTATGTTTTCTACTCTTATTTGACAAACTGTACTAAAATAGTAAAAATACATATTTTTTAATATCGTGTGGTTGACAGTACCTACCTCATTAGATTAATAATATTCTATTCTGTGGTAGGTCAAAGTTTACATAATACACCTCAAAAATATTGATAAGATCATAAAAAAAACAATCAGATAATTCTTGCAACAGACAATGTGATTTCCTCATGAACAAAATGCTGTATTAGTCCCAGAGATTCTCTTCCTTCTCACATGTCTTGTGCGAAAACGAAAAAGACAGAAGATATTAGTACAACCCCTTTCTGGGACTACTATATACTGTCTGAATAATCTGATGTTTTTCATGATATGTAATCTCGTATTTCCGATAATCACTAATAATCAATGATTAACTGAATTTATCAGGCCACTATAATATTTTTTATCTTATTATATAAGCAAACGGACAAAAAAAAATAAACTTAGTATTTTTCCACCTTTACTGTCAAATTGAGCAGGTAAGCTATTAGTGCTAAAATAGTTTTATACTAACAAAATGTTGCATAGATATTAATGAGCTTAAAAAATTACAAATTAATTAAAAGTGCCTACCGACATGTTTTTTATAATAGTCTGCTAACGTAGACTTTTGCACATATACACCAGTGTGTATTTCTAACTAATAATGTTGTCTGCAAAAAAATGTATGCTTAATTACTTGAAAAATATAAATTTAAAAAAAAATATTGAGCTTGGTACCTATGTTAAGCTATGTGCCTTGATTTAATGATCAAATGAAATTAATTAGAAAGACACACAAGATTCTTCAAAATTTACAAATAATGAGATATTGAAACGCCTAATAAGTATAATGTAGAGGCAGGTCTGAAGGTTGCCACATTAGCTCAGTGGCGGGAGCACTAAATTATCAAGCTTCTTTTCTTGTGTGTCGTGCTAATACTTAAATAATGTGTACATATTGCTTAAATAAAAAATAATTTGTAAAGTACGGTTAAAGGCAAATTTTATTGGAATTAGAAGATGTTGGACTTTATTAAAGGGACTGACGTTGACGACAAGATAATCAACGTGAACTAGCGCAATGGGACTTTGAAAAAATCATCAAATTAGTATTTTATAATTTCAGAATAAAGAAAGATGGCTCTTCGTTGGGGAATCGCGAGTGCAGGGAAAATCTCCCACGACTTTGCAACGGCTTTGGGAACCCTCCCGGAGAGTGAGCATGTGATTGTGGCTGTGGCCGCTCAGGATCTGGACAGGTCCAAGGACTTTGCCAAACTCCACAAGATTCCTGAGGCCCTCCTCGGCTATGCTGCCCTAGCCGCCCATCCCGACGTTGGTAGGCATCCATTTAATTAGGAACACATAAAAAAATATATATATATATATTTATATATATTATTATATACCTGCTGTGTTTTAAACTCATACCGTGAAAGAAGAATACATAATTCAATTTTTTACGAGAAAAAAATGAAGAATATTATAAATATTAATTATTAATATTCTTCAATGAAGAATACATAGTTTAAATATTACTTAACACCTAGCTATCTACTATAAAGAAGAATACAAGAAATGCTATGTGGGCATTTTTTTGCAATTCAAAAGTCTGACTATTCTTTGCTTTAATTTCAAATACACACAAAAATTTGTTTCATCATCTGAAATTTTCATTTCTATCAAATGTAATGGCGATACACAATGTCAAGTAGTGTAAGAGAGACAAGAGTGCTTGCTAAATGGGCTAGAACCGAACGGTACCAAGTCAGTGGCGACATCGATTTCCATTCAAATCTACAAGAAATGCATTCGGTTGCGCCTCATACTGTCTGTAAATTTGTTTGTGTGTTCCGTTTCAAGATGGTGGCTGTGTTGGATACTGCCTTTTTATCCTGCTACGAGCTGTCAAATTGGAATAATGAATATTATGGTACCTACCTGCATGAATAAAGTTTGAAAAAAAGAATTGTAATTGAGAGACTGAAATGAGATGACGTTTCTTAGGACTATAATATCTTGTACAGGTTCGGCGAAAACTCAACAAAGTGGCATTTCTTAGGCATGCTTTAGGTATTTTAGTACCCCACATTTTGGAGTATTATGATTTCACAGGAAATTTATTGAAGTAAAACTTCTTTACGCACGCTTGACTTGGGGATTAAGCTGGTGAATGCGTGAAGAGAGTGTTACGAAAAGTGTGATCGGGCGGGGCGAACGAAGCATAAAGAAGTTTTACTTCAGTGGTGTGGTCTAAAGCACACTCGTTTTTTTTGATAAGACAAAATTAGAAACATACTTTTTAGAATGTTCACAGAACTACTATTTTAACAATTTGTTTCATACATTTATTTTCCTTCTTTGTTTGGGGCATGTAAAGTTTTATAGTCTCTACGAACTGTACGCCCTTGGGATTCAATTATCCAATAGCAATCAAGAGTTATCAATTATTTATATTTCATCTCGACGAACTTTGTCGAATGTTTCATTTTTACGTATTCCTGTAGGTCGAAGAGTTGAAAAGATAATGTTGATACTGCTGATTTTTTTAACATTTCTATGATGCGAATTTTTTCGAAATGGTTGGCGGGTGTATTACTCAAAACCAAAAACAGCTGGTAACCACCGGCGGGAAAGAAATTTAATGCTGCTAACACCTGCAAAATGACATTGTAACAGATTAATTAGGAAGTTAAATTTCATGGAAAACTATCTACCCTCTGCCGAAAAATTCTTGTTGGTCTCAAAGCATCTGCCTCAGCTTGCTGTACATTATATATTGCAGCCAACATCGCCGATAAATCAGCCTCTGCCATTATAGGGAATTTTAAAACAACTTTGTAAAAATATGCCTGCCCTTCAAAGAGCGTGTGGGAAACGATCTTAGGTTAGGATACAATGTACACAATGACAATTATGTCAGTATTGACTGATTGTGGACAATCTACGAAAAAAGTTGAATGGTGGTCAATTTTGCTTGCTATTTGCTAGCGTTTGCTTCAAGTTGGCGGCCCACCAACAGCTGATTTCGTAACTGTCAGAATTCGTTCGCATGGGAGTCGTTATTCTCGTTACTGGCTAGCGTGAGGGCGCTAGCTGCGAGCTCAAGTTTTCTACAAAATGTCGACAGAATTGGTTGCTACTGTCGCTACTGCGCGAGTAGACAGTTTTGTGTGTCATCATAACAATCTCACTCGCCGATTCACCCGCTTTTAAACTTACCGGCTAGTAGATTGTAAACTCACTCAATGTAATTGAGGCTTAAATATGTTCCTTCGACGAGACTCGAGAAAAACCAAGTCTAATGTTTGTACTTTTGATGGCAAATGCGAGCGGCCTGGATTGGAGAATTGAGCCCCTGGTTAACATGTTGGTTACCTTGCTGGTTTTTATGAGAACTTTTGTTATGTATTTCACAGATATTGTCTACATTGGAAATCTCATCACCCAACATTGCGATGTAACACAGCTAATGTTGAAGCATGGCAAGCATGTCCTGTGTGAGAAACCACTCTGCATCAATGAGAAGCAAGTGCAGAGTTTGGTGGACATGGCTAGAGACAAGAAACTGTTCCTGATGGAAGCTGTTTGGGCCCGTTTCTTCCCGGCATACGTAGAAATGAGACACCTCGTCAATTCAGGAGCCTTGGGAGAGATCGTCCAAGTCAACATTCAGTTTGGAGTACTTATCGGAGAAGTTGAACGCATCAAGTATGTATTTTAATGCTTTCTAGTATCGAGTATTGAAACCAAATCTTTAAATAATATTTACTGTTATATTATTTGAGATATAGAGTAGTCCTTAGTACCTATCTAAATAACGTTAAATACGATTTGAGATTTTTAAGGCCAAAAGTTTTACCGTGATTTATTGTTACGATATTGTGTATTAATAGAGGGGATGGGGCTAAGCTTAATAGTTCTTGGTGTCCGGTACTTGACGGCTACACCAAAAAATAAAAAATTAATTATACTGAAATACCGGCCCCTAAGAGGACTGAAGCGTGCAACACGGTATCACTCCTACACATACGCATACTTCAACACAATCTACATATCTGATGACCGGCGTGGTCTAGCGGTAAGGCTTTTGACTCGCAATCCGAAGGTCGCGGGATCAAATCCCGGCGTGGCAAATAAATTTTATTTGATTAATTTGTGTTATTTCCCAATTAATTAATTAAAAATAATATAAAATATATTTGCTGCGCCTTCCAGAGTGGAAAATACTCTCAGTATCGCCCTGGTGTAAGACCACCATTCAGAATTGAAACGTTGCTTGAAATGGCTTTGACCTTGTTTGGTGACCAGCCAGATACTTCCTCACCTTCCTCTCCCCATCTCCTTCCCCACACCACATACCTCAATTGGGGATGCCATAGTCTCACTGGCTCCAGACGGGAGCAGTTGGGACTCTTGTGAAGTGTTCATATAATTTTTTTTTTTTTAAATCTGCCCTGTAATGCTGTCCGAAATGTTGGCTAAAGAAGGAGGAAGCACAACACAGCATAATACGCCAAACATAAATCACAATAACATTAAATACAATTCTATTTCTCAGTCAATAACTACAATATTTTTTCCCAGGAACAAGGAGCTGGGTGGTGGCACTGTATTGGACCTAGGAATCTACCCCCTACAGTTCTCCCAAATGATATTCGGCTGCGCCCCGACCAAGGTGGTGGCGGCGGGACACCTCAACGAGAACGGAGTGGACACCTCCGTGTCCGTTGTGCTGACCTACCCCAACGGAGGAACCACCGCTTTCTCCACACACTCCAAAGTCCGACTTTCTAACGAGGCTGTGGTGGTCGGAACTAAAGGAAAGGCTAGGGTTAGTAATTTAATAATATATCTGTGGTCTCATTCCAAAATACGATGCGCCAAAATGGCATTTCTCAGAAAAATAATAATAATAAATAATTATGTAGTTTCACCGTTTTCTTTGGTTTAGTGAAACATTTTTGTGTGAGAAAGAGTTATCACAGTTAAGTAAAATGAATGAGAGAACATTATTTACGGAAATTACCCATTCACCCCAAAATTAGCATTTGAATTTTAAAATGTTGTGAATGTGCTCCTCATTTTTACTTAATGTAGTGTTTTGGTGTTTCGTTTCCAACTGATACAAGTAAACAAATACAGTGAAATTCGCTTAAGAAGCTCTCACAAGAAGTTTTCAAGCATCAGAAGTTTGATTTTTTGGTCCCTTGGAGACTGAATTTGAAAAATGGCCCAATTTAGCCCACGTGTAAGGTTTTCCCGCTTGAGAAGTTTTTTTCCAGTCTCTTAAGAGAGTTTCACCGTACTCCAATAATAAGTAATATATTAAATTTATAAGTACAAACTAAATGGTAGTTGAAAATGGAAAAGACTTCTGAACATGCTTCATCAGAGACATATTTTTTTGTTCAATAGACAATCTCAGACCTACGTTCATTACACTTATTATCTTGACCAGATGCCTTTTTTTTACATGAGCTCCACACAGGAGGCCCTGAGGAGGGGCAAAGATGACATAGGCCCTCCCACAGGGCCTATGTCATCTTTGGGGATGCTGTGTGGTGGGTTTTTTTAAGGAAAGGAAGGGGAAAAGAGTTCTGGGAAGGAAAAGGGTTTAAGGGGTGGGTAGGAATCTGGGGTTCAGTGTGTCCTGGTCATCCACCTCAAGACCTAGACAAACCTCACCCTATGAACCCGGGCACCTCTGCTAAATCACCAAACGTAGCGAATCACTTGGGGTGACCTATGGCAGAGGTGTTGATTATCCAATAAAGGTTCCCGGGGCGGCGGTACCCATTCCCGCCTCCCAATTAGTAATGCCTAATCATTATTGCAGAATACAGCAGATACATTGCCCAGAATCTTGTTTGGAAAAATATGTGCCCTAAATAATTAATTTCCTGTAAATTCATAATATATCAGTAATATTATGCAGTAAAAAAATTATGTAAAAATCAAGAAAAATTTCTCCTTTGACATATTGAATTGAGATTCCAAGCAAAATATCGGCCAACATAAATTTGGCCCTTGTTATCTCTGTTACATAAACGTGTTGAAACTATAACATCTTGTGGTTTTCCTTAGTTGCCTTTGTTCTGGTGTCCGGACAAGATAGAGATGCCCGATGGTACCTGGAAGGAATGGCCGCTGCCACCCGCAGCTCACGAGTTCAACTTTGACAATAGCTGCGGTCTTCGTTACGAAGCTGAGGAGTGCAGAAGATGCATTAAAGAAGGTATGTACAAGATGTTTTGTTCAGGTATACTCAATGAAAAGCAAACCTCAGTGAGATTTTTCAGGATACTTACATGCCACAAGCAGAAAGAAGTAAAATTATGTCTGCTTGGTTAGCACCCCATGGTTTCATCTTGCTCTTCCCTATTCAATAGTGACGAATAAATCCTAAAATTGCAAATAATGACAGTCAAACATGTGCAGTATCGAAGAGATTTTGATATTCTTGCAGATGATCTTAAAATAAATAATAATTTTTTCAGGACTTCTGGAATCTTCAGTGATGTCTTGGAATGACAGTCTCGCTATTGCTAAACTTGAAGACACCATTAGAGCGCAAGTTGGAGTAAGATTTGCAGAGGATGACTAAAATAAATAAAAAAATCATTTTTAGTAAAAAACATGTGATCCAAATTTCTGTAAATAAAAAGATTATTTAAGTGTACTATACATATTATTGAAATGCGTATTGATTTAAACACCACATTTAGCTAAGAATTTGAGAGGCTTTTTAAAAATAGGTAAGTATTTATTTTTATGTTATGTCAAAATATTTATTTTTATATTATACAAATCTCTCAACGAGTCAACTCAACTGCCCGGAGCTAGTGGAACGACATCATCCCGTAAATTGAGAAATTTCGAAAAAGAAAGAAGATTGGTAAGAAACCTAACTGGTCTCTGAAAATAGTTCAAACAATTTCTGTCTACATATCTTGAATTAATGCGGCAATTGGCAGACAGTGGATTCATAGATCAGACTTTGATAAACATTACAATAGTTTGCTTTTGTCTTCGCTGGCTGAATAAGATTTTACCGTCTTTGATAAAACAATAATATTGTGCAAGTGTTGATAACATCCATTGTAAGCAGCCATGTGTGACATTTATGATCCATACTTAATTCTTATATAATCTTCAATCAAACTTTTAATGAGAAAAAAAATATTATGGTAGAGTAATTATTATTGCTTGTATCTCCTACATGTGCCATTATGATGAGTGTACCTAATTATTATTTTCAACTCTTATTACAGTAATTACATAGGTAAAAGTCAGGACTGGATTAAGTATTGAGAAAAATAAGCACATGCTTAGGGCATCAGGGGAAGGGGGGCCACAAATATTTTTTTTCATTTTGTTTATTTACTTACAATTCATTATTTCTGCACAAGTATTTACATCTATATAAAGTAACTTAGTTATGTTACATACAAAACTCATACTATCAATGGAAACATTAAAAAAATCAACCTGTAAAAGACAAAGTTTTTTTTAACCAAATCTAATTATTATTTTTTTTTGGTTTGACTGAGAATTAAACCTTCCTACCCAGGAACTGGAGTCAACCACGCTTTCAACTGAACCAAATGCTGAATGGATAAAACCGACATTTATTTAGTACATTAAATGCTGTAATGTCATTGAATTTTAGAGAAAAGTGTACTGAGTGCCTTCAAAAGTTGATAGAAAGCTTTGCCATCGACGATGAGTCTATCTGACGAGTTTCAGCTCGATCGGATGTCGGGAGTGGGTTAATTTCCATTTCTAAGATACCACTTCATTTATTCTTTCATTCAATCAAGAAAACAAAAGGTCAGAGTTCAAAAGTTCAAAGAAATTCAAATAGACGTATTTAAAAAAGAAATGAGGGATTGAGTGAATAAAAATTGTCTGTTTTTGTTATCAAATTGCTGGTATAACCGGCTTTCCATGCTAGTTTTTTAATTGAATTTTAGCTACTAGTTCAGGCGGAAGCCATTTTGATATTTTTGGAGATAATTTTTGTTTTTAATTGCGACCGAATTTTTTTGTTTTGTAAGTTTTGAATATGTTTTTTCAATATAAAATTTTTATGATGTTTATTGATGATATTTGTGTTTAATCTCGACTGAATTTTTTCTCCATTTTTTTTTGTTTTGTAATTTTTTAAAATTGAATAAAATGTTATATTTTTGCCATGAAAAAAAATAACTTGTAACTGCCCACACTTTAACTGCTGGCTTAGTTAATTGAAAATGGATCACTTCAATCTAAAGGTGAAAACATTATTTCAGGGAGGTTAAAATATATTCTAATTCATTTTGAAAAGCCGTTGTACCAGGTGCCCACATTGTGTGCGCCTGGCATTCAAGTGTGAAAGCTATTTACACACATTGTGTGCGCCTGGCATTCAAGTGTGAAAGCTATTTACCCACTTTGTGGGCGCCTAGCACTCCAGTAGTTAGTGAATATAATAACAAGAGTAGGTACAAAAGAAGTAAGTAGGTACTTCGTAGTTCCAGCACACTGTAGTAAATTTGTTACTACATATTATAAAAATAAACATGAGTTGTAAAGCAAACTTTTATTACGTTCTTTTGGGTGTTACCAAAGATTTTAAAATATAAGTTTTTACCGGGTGGGACTGTGCTTCCGTGTGTCGCCGATATCTTTAACCAATACCACTGCACACCTTAAAAAAATCAACTAAAAGAACGAATTATTTCCGTATTCAAACTATATTGTTAACCAATACATCAAAAAATCAACTAAATTCCGTATTCAAACTTTTCCCATTAGGTAGTAGTTCCGCCGACAGTCAGGCGGACATCACATAGCATATCTCCTTATATTTCAATATCTTTGGGCGTTACAGAACATGGTTAAAATAATACAACGATACATGGTGCACATGAAATTTTTTTTTTTAAATTTCAAATAAACTGATTTTTAGTTTGAACACAGTGTCATAACATCAATCGAACAATACTTATTACCAAGTCTGTAAATAATATAGTTACAACGTCAAACGAGTTGTTTTGGTAATTTAATGAATCTTAACTGTAAAACACCTGCACAGAGCAATAAAAACTTTCATACGGTGAGCTCTGCCATCATGAAATTTATTCAGCTTTTTCTGAATGAAATTTCTAGGTCAACACAACTATTTACTACCAGCTTCATTTCTATCATAGAGCTGTTTTATATGTATCAAAAAATACAAGGAGATGACATGAGAAATTACTTTTACATTGATTGCACAATCATCTCAAATGGACTAATATCAACAGGCAGTATAATTTAATTATCTATAAAATACAGACAATGCAATAAAACTGCAACTAGTTATAATGTTCATTGCACTGTCACTATCTGCTATTGTTGAGTGCCTACATTTCATTATTATTATTTTACAGATTGTACAGGTGAAGTGCTATAAAAATCATAATAATTATATCTTTTCGATTAAGATTTTTTTATTAATTTTTTTTTACGTGAATACCGCTCCAACTGCTCCTATCTGAAGTCAGTGGGACTATGGCATCCCCAATTGGGATATGTTGTGAGGCTGAAAGTAATGGGGAGGGAAAGATATGGGAAGGGGAAGTTGGAGAAGTACCTGGCTAATCAAATCTGGTCACCAAACACGGCTAAAGCCATTTCAAGCAATGTTTCAATTTTGAATGGTGGTCTACACCATGGCACTTACACATTTTTCACTCTGGAACGTGTCATAAATGTGTCTTATTTTATTTTAAATAATTAAATTGTAAAATAACATAAATCAATGAAATCAAATAAAATTGCGCATGCCGGAATTTGAATCCGCGACCTTCTGGTTGAGAGCCTTACCGCTCGACCATAGAGGCCGTCTAAAAATTACTTTTATGTTGATTGCATATTAACTCTAGTAGATTAATAATAACAGGCAGTAGAGTAAAGTAATATAATTATCTATAAAATATAAACAATACACACAGTCTTTATTTTATTCCATAAAATCACTGATGTCAGAAATAATAAAACTTATTACTACTTAGTGTAAGTTATAATATTCATTGCACTGTCAGTTAAAGTTATAATGTTCATTGCACTGTCACTATCTGCTATTGTTGGGTGACAGCATTTCACTATTATTATTTTACAGTTTGTACAGGGTGTAGTGCTATAAAAACCATATCATACCTTTCTTCTTGAGTCAATATAAATATTATAATAAATGAAAATATGATAATTATGCCTTTCAAATGTTATAGGTACGTAAATAACTATGTTAATTCAATCGATTTTCGATTCATTTTTATTTTACACTAGCTGGTTCCCGGCATGCTTTGCAATGGCAACTGTTCAAAGAAATAAAATGTTTCTTGTGCATCCCTGTTCCTCTCCCGCGTCCCCTTCTCCTCCCGCATTCCCCTTCCACCTTTCCCCTTCCTCGTCACCCCTCCCGCAAACCCAACCTCCCCCGTACCCCCCCTCTTGCCTTTCCTCTCTGCCGCCAAAATATATGAAATACAAACATTTTCATTTATACAACTTTCACTATGCTAGAGCTTACAGCCTGTAACCTTCGCGGGCGTGTGCACAAAAAATCACCAAAGTTTCATCGCAATCGGATGAACGATATGGCAGTGCATAAAATACGAACAAACAAATATTGATTTTTACATATAAGATTAGCTCCACAAGGGAGGCCCTAAGGAAAATAATTAAATTATTCAGGACCTGCGTCATCTTCGGGGATGCTGTGTGGAAGGTTTTTTTTTAAGGAAAGAAAGGAGAGAAAGATCTGGGAAGGAAAAAGGTGTGAGAGGTGGGCAGGCATCTGGGTGTCGTTGTGTCCAGGAGTGATGGATGTATAAATCCATCCCTTCCACTGGGTGAAGGTCATTCTCATAAATTAATCACATTTTTACTACATTTCGTAAAATTAGAACTTTCATGTTATTAGACCTCGGACTCACGATTGGGGTTTTGATTTAATCATTCCTAGTGCGGCCGGGCACATGGCTACATTAGTAATTTCCGCCCCCCCTCCCCCATCCCGAGTGGCCCATCTAAGCTTAGAAATTTTTTTTTGGCCCACCAAATGGTTAGGGTTGGTCATTTCTAACCTAGACAATCCACACCTCAACCACCAAACAGAACCACTTGTGGCGGCATATAGCAGAGGTGTTGGTTATCCAACAATGGTTTCCGGGGCGGTGGTATTCATACCCGCCTTCCAAATTGCATACACAAAATAAATTCTCAAAAAATTATTTCACATTATCATTTATTTTGTAATGTTACAACATGTATCTATAATTCACAAACCTGCACTTACTGAATACGTAGTACTTACCTACCTATTGATATGAAGTTGTCTTGTCACCAATTACATGTATACTCTGAATGTGTGATAAGTGATAACGCACAAGGTAAATATAATTAAATAATGTGATAAGTGTGTTGCTTTGCTTCACAGTATTTTTACACTCAGCCACTCGAGTTTACCGGCTGATTTCTCTGTTATTACTGATAACTTCTCAAGTGTATAAAGATAAATATCTTGGATTAAAAGTGGATAAAATTATTGAAGTGAAGAATAAATTTAATCGAGAATACATTATAAACTATTGACGCTATAAGAATATGTAAGAAAAAATTGTGTTGTTATCAAGGTGTGGTACTAAGTAATAAGAAAGGTAAATAAAAATCTTTTGAAAGACTATTTTTCTTCAAAGATAATAAGTAGTCCATAACTTTTATGTTGTTAAAGTGAAGATAAAATAATCTGTTTATTTCATTACTTCAATGACTAAGAGGCGACTACTTATCAGGTGGTTTTATCAGCAAATAATCAGCAACAAAGGATTTAGTTGAGATTGATGGTAGAGCGATAAGAGAGATTATATTTTTGGGCCCGGAGATTTCTGGTTCAAAATTATGTGAAGATCAAATAATTTTTTTTGGTGTGTATTGTACCTCAATTACTATAAAATATAACTATTTGCATAATACCTGAATGCAAAATACTGCATTTAAAATTACAATTACGTAAAACTTCACATAATTGTAATTTTAAATGCAGAATTTTCCATTCCCCCGAATGTAAAAAGTTGCCTTTTATATAAATTAAGTTGAATCAAAGCGTTTTTCAAAAAATATTTACATATGTAAAAGCGTGGTCAGCGATCCTAATATTTGCACATGCTGAGATTTGAACCCGCCACATCTGGATTTGAGTTGACAATCTTAACCGCTCGACCACTGAGGTCAACAAAAATATATTACTCTCCACATTTTCTGTTCAGTATTAAAAAAATATATATATATTTAGCGTTGACAGATTTATTTACTTACTGATTTTATACTTAATCTGAATATAAATTTAAGAAAAACAGGGTTTTTTTAATCCTAATAGAACACCTATCTGGTTGCAAGATGCGAATAAATAATAATTTTACAGTATTTTAAATAAAGTACTGTTATCAATATTCATTTCTTATCATAAGTCATTGTTTTTTATCAGTTGTAAAAATTATGAACGAATTGTAAGACAAATACCCATACCACCAAGCGTACAGCATAAAAAAAATAAATGGATTAAATCCTATCAGTTTGAAATCTTAGCAATGAGGAAGGTTTGTTAGCTGTCACTTTTCTAAAAATGAATTCATTTAAAATCAGAGATAATGTGAAAAATGAAAGAGTGTTAAAATTATTTTAAAACTTGAGTTCAGATTATGTGAGTTTTTCAAAGCTAGTAAGTCATTTCTTTTGGCAAAAAGCCAAAACAATACATTGTTAGGCAACAACAAAAATATTGAAACTACCTACCTACTGCAGTAATGCAACTTGCTTTTAGTATAAAGTATTCACAAATTTAATCAAGAAAAAAAAGCTGCCAAAGGATTTGCTATTCTTTAGTTTTGGTTTAAAAAAATAGTAATAAACAATTTGTTATTATGTATTAACATCACATAAATTATATATGATGCATTATCACCATTGTAATAAAATAATGTTATTGTATAACAATACCTTTCTCATATTTCATAACAGTCAATGTGTGCGTGCAAAAAAACATTCTTTTCCATTCAAGGTTTTATATTTCGTACCTACTAAAGTATTTTAGGTTATGATTACACTGGTGTTACCCGTGATAAAAATAACATCTTGGATGTTGAAAGTAGATATCTACAGTTTTAAAAACATATCTGTACACGCGGCCAAAAGTGAAATCGATTGAAATTTTGTAATCTTTTCGGTAGCCGCAATACCTGTAAAAGTGGCACATTAGAGAGAAGTTTTAACCTCTGTTATTAATATTATTTTAGTATTGGAAAATAGGTAATGTGGTTTTGTTTTCCAGATGGGGCTAGTACGATGGGGGATTGTGGGTGTGGGCATGATGAGCCATGACTTTGTGACAGCGGTAGCAACTCTGCCGGCTTCCGAACACCAGGTGGTTTCCGTAGGAGCAAGGAACCTGGACAAGGCTAAGGATTTCGTCTCTCTCCACAACATAAGGAATGCTTATGAGGGATACGAAAGCCTAGCTAAAGATCCAGATGTTGGTAGGGATAAGAATTTTATCTTCTGAACTTGAAAGATTTTTTATTCATGTTTGTTATCAGCATGTCACTATATCCGTGGTTGGGATTTGACCTCTTTCACAAATGTGCTTTCATGCTCTCCACGGATTTTGGTCCCTCGCCATTTATCTCCAGTTCTAAGATCTTTCTGCCCTGTCCCAATCCTCTTCCACGCAGTCCACATATTCTACATGATCAGCCCATGCAATCTTTGGGGCTTACAGAACTTATCACGGTCTTATGCTGAATTAGTTTTATGAGTTCAGTAGAATTTCACTTTTTCAACACTTCATACATTCGCCACCTTCAGTCATTTCATACAATCTAAGACAGGTTCAAAGTTTTTAAACCAGAAGAGCTATTCTCTATCTTTTGTGAGAACGAGATTGTTTCTCGCGAGATGTCCTGTCAGATTTGTGTGATTTTCTACAGCTGTTAAAGGAATAAATAATCATGCATACTTGCAGGAATTTGTGTTTAAAACGACCCAAACTAAAATATGTGACAGCTCACAGCTGAAATTTTGACATCGGCCGATAGAAAAAACAAATAACAGCCGTAGAAAATCACACAAATCTGACAGGACATCTCGCAGGAGAACAATCTCGTTCTCACAAAAGATAGAGAATAGCTCTTCAGGTTCGAGTGTGAGAAAACGAACGCCGAAAATATATTATTTAGGTAAACAATAGGAAAAAAGTCTTGCTACTACTCTGGGTTGAAGCAAAAACTTGTCTATTTTAATTACGTGTGAAAAGTGTTAAAAAATAAGTACACAGCATGCTAAAAAAATGTATTGAATTTCTTTCTATTGACAGATATTGTTTATATTGGAGTCATCACTCCTCAACACTTTGATGTGGCCAAACTGATGTTGGAACACGAAAAACATGTTCTGTGTGAGAAGCCAATGTGCATGAACTACCAGGAGGCCAAGCAATTGATTGAGCTGGCAAAGCTGAAGAAGCTTTTCTTCATGGAAGGAATTTGGTCACGGTTCTTCCCCGCCTATGACTCTCTAGACAAACACGTTCAATCAGGTTCCATGGGAGATGTGTTGCAGGTGAATGCACAGTTTGGGGTGCCCATGAGCGAAAAAGAAAGAAATTCGTAAGTATACCAAATAAAATAAATATTAAATGGTGTCTTACGAGAGATCTCCTCTCCTCAACCTACCTGTACTGTGTATAACCAGGGGATGTATATCACCTCAAGATTGGGAGGTGGGTTAAGGAAGGAATTGTAGGAAAGAATTTGTTAGTGGGTCTGAATTTTCTTTCTAGGTTCTCATTGCCTCGTAAACTCTGGGCCGCCATCAATAGGAAAAGATAGGATGCATAGTCGGAGTCTTAAAGACCACCGAATATGTGGTCAACAAATGCCCGCTCCATTCATTCCCCGGCGGGATTGATGAGGTCCACAGGGCGACGCTTGAGGTCCCAGACTGGCTCGCAGATCTAGATGTCTCCCTTTGACCCCCCACCACACGAAAGAAGGAGAAGTGGGTCTGAATTAAATGAGGAAGGAAAAGCAAATGGATTGAGAATGCGTCGTTTCTCCAAGTCATTCTTGTGTACGCATGGAGAATGAGTTACCGCAATCCATTTTTTCTCTCACATTTGATCCTTGTCTCTTCAAGACCCACCAACAAATCTTTTTCAACAGTCCTTTTCTTAACCTACATACTTCACAATTTCCCCAACCGAGTGGCAATATAGTTCCCCTGACTGTTAGTACTTTTTGTTGTGTTATAGTACTTTTTGAAGTGAAACTTCTTTAGCCCCGTGATTTGAAATTTGGATGAAACGGAAATGACGCATTGCAGTACCAACGAAGCGTCAAACTGCGCTCATTGGCCGCTTTGATTATGACCTCACTTTTCAAGGCTCCTATTGATTGAGATATGAAATAGAAATGATGCATTACATCATCAAACTGCGCTCATGGCTGCTTTGATTATGACCCCACTTTTCAAGGCTTTCCTATTGGTTGAGAATGTTTCATTTCAACCGAGTGTGAACTGCACTCGATTTTTTTAGACATATTGTTGCAACAGCCAAACATTCTGTAACAGCCTGTATGCTGCCGTATGACGGCCTCCGTGGTCCCGAGGCAAGACTCTCGACTCACAATCCGAAGGTCGCGGGTTCGAACCCGGCGTGCGCAAATAAATTTTATTTGATTAATTTGTGTTATTTCACAATTTATTCATTTAAAATAATAAATAGTATATTTGCAGCACGTTCCAGAGTGGAAGATACTATCAGTATCGCCCTGGTGTAAGACCACCATTCAGAATTGAAACGTTGCTTGAAATGGCTTTAGCCGTGTTTAGTGACCAGATCTGAATAGCCAGGTACTTCCCCACCTTCCTCTTCCCTATCTCCTTCCCCTCCCCACTACCTTCAGCCTCACAACATACCCCGATTGGGAATGCCATAGTCTCACTGGCTCCAGACGGGAGCAGTTGGGACTCTTGTGCGGTATTAACTGTAAAAAAAAAAAAAAACAGCCAAAAACCAAATTGTTCAATTGGTGATTTTGAGGTGTGTGCATCAGTTAAAAACGTATTATTGACAAAACGGCTAGTTTTTCCAACGCCGTACGGTTTTTATTTATCTTTGTAGAGTCACAGGACCCAGATAGACCAATGCAGAAAGAAAAATTTTGCAAAATGGTGTATAAAAAGTATTTTCATTGGTAGTGGCGGTTACAGCAGTATTGCTTTCCTGCGACCATATGGTTAAAAAGACCACTAGATAATATTTAAAAAAAATAAAAATAAAGTAAAATACAGAATAGAACTACATATTAGCAATGCACAAAAAGTAATAAGTTTTATTTCACAAGGTCTTCAATTTCATTGCGATCTTTTCTCATTAGCCGTTCAGTGACGTTTTTGTTGAAGGAATACAGTTATTAGTTGTTGCTATGGTCTGTAGTGGCAGATTGTTGTATGCATGCGTGAGGCGCTTTATACATATAGTGTCCTTGAGCAAAGGTTGTTGAATATTTGGGTACCAAAAGTCTACTTTGTGTTTTTGCTCTTGTCTTTACTACAGGTTACATTGATGATTTTGATGCTTAGGTTATTTTAGGGAGCACTTTGAGGTACATATACATAATTGCCTGAAATTGAGAATTCTTAAAGACTAATTCCATCCCAGGTGTTCAATTTCTCTGCTAGCTAAGACCTCCATCATTGCACGATCACTTATAATGATAGTAACGGGAGGTTTACAAAAATTGTCAGGTCATTCGTAACCCGGGAATGAAAAAATAAAAAACCAAACATCAACCGGTAAAAAAAAACAAGTTTTTTATACTATAACCCATTGTTTTCAAATGTCTTTTAAAACATAAAAATATATATTTTTTTTTGGTTTTAACTGAGGATAGAACCTTACCTGACATTTATTGCGTATATTCTTCTGTAATATCACTGAATTTCAGATAAATGCTTACATGTCATCGACAACGAGTCGAGTATAAAATATTATTTTGAATCAGTATCTTTTTTCTCAAAAATTCTTTAGCCACCACTCCCCCTCCCGTATTATATAGCTCTCTGGTATATTGGTTATCCCGTTTCCTCGACAACTTGGCTCTTCTCGTTTGAAAGATTGCCGATCCCTGGTTTAGGGCAAGACTAAAAACGCATTAATACATTTCAGCTTTATGGAACTTGGCGGTGGTACAATCCTTGATCTGGGCGTGTACGTGCTACAGCTTGCGCAGCTCGTGTTCAAATCAGAGCCTATCAAGGTGGAATGCGGGGGCCACGTGAACGCCAGCGGGGCCGACGAGGCCATGTCGTGTGTGCTCACCTACAGCGGGGGACGCACGGCCTCGCTCATCACGCATTCGCGAGTCCTGCTGCCCAATGAGGCCACCGTCGTGGGCACCAAGGGGACCATCAAGGTGAAGAATTTGATACCAACTAGCCCCGATAAAAATTTTAGATATAGAAGGGTGCGCCATCATTTTTCTTCAGATTTTCCAAAATAAAAATGATTTTGGTTGGCATTTTAACATAAAATCATCTTTTATCTGGAAAAATTTGCTTTTTAGGCCATTTTCAATGGGGTGAAGACTTTCGGTGACCAGTAATTTCATTCTGGGAGACCTACAGAATCTTAGAATGATTTCAAGCACAATTAGATTTTTGTGATCATGATTAATTTGAATTATGTACAATCCATTTTCTAGTGGAGGTTCAAAACATCTATTGCATTAAAAATACAGCTAATTTCCAAAGAAGTACTCAATTAGATACTCAAAGTTACTCTGGTTGAAGATTGTCTATGCCTCGTGGACCACTTTCAAAATTTTACTGGTTTCTATGGACCCCCTGCTGCAACATTTCTATCATATTCCCAAAACTCGACACGCGTTGTACTGAATATTGAATATAACGCTGGAGTTGTGGTCACAACGGGGGGGAGGGTAGTGTGATTATGAGACAGGGGGGCGGGATGGGTCTCAATATGACAATTTTTCACTGAAATACTAGTAGATAGTACCCGCCTACACTGACAGGTAAAGCCAAGCCTACAAGTACTCAATATCGAATGTGCAAGTTTTTACAAGTAACAGTCGCTGACCTTAAAATACACTACTCAAAAAAATTAAGGGAGGGTTTAAAAAAAGGAATTAAAATGGTCCATATGCCGGCCTAACTAAAAAATTTTATATTTTTTTTATTTTCAAAATTATTTTTTTAAAATGCTTTTTTAAAGTCTCAATATGACCATTTTTCACAAAAAATATAGCCTGTCAAAAATCATTGAAAAATTTGGAATTTTTTTTGCTCCCTTAATTTTTTTTGAGTGGTTTATTATCTGCCTTTATTGATAGGTAAAGCCAAGCCAACATTTTTGTTCTTTACTATCGAAACCAGATTTTTTTTTGTGGACCCCCACTTACAACTTGCGGACCCCAATTTTTTCTCATGCCTTCGTGGACCCCCGTGGAGTCTCCCGTAGACCCCTGGGGGTCCACCTGGACCACTTTGGGAATCACTGCTCTACATTGTCTATTTTACTGTTTATTGTTTTTGTGATGTTTACCACTTCCTGTCACTTGTACCTGTAAACCTACAGCCGAGACAACCAGCCAATCAATGTCATTAATAAATTGTTTTTATTTGCACGCACAAATATAACAGATATCATTATCATTTAGCTCAAGGAGTTCTGGGCTCCGACAGTATTCCAAACATCTGCAGCAGACATAACCGAGTGGGATCTCCCTCAAGGGGCGCACCGTTTCAACTTCCACAACTCTGCTGGACTGAACTACGAGGCTGAAGAGTGCCGAAGATGCATAAATGCTGGTAAGTAAATTAATAAAATACTGACAGTGGTGCAGTAGTTTAAAATTAAGTAAATATGAACATAAAATGAATTTATGACGATGAATTATATTCTCTTATGTCTCTCTCGAGTGTGTCACTCTTGAGTGTATCTCTCTTCGTCATTGTCTGTCATTCGAGATAATGCATTACCTGACTTAATCTATTGGCTTTTTCCATGCAATCTATTCCAATATGCGACACATTTTGACCCAATATATTTGTTTTAATGAATTCATGGATCACATTGCGGGAGTCATGAAGATCAGGAAAATTGAAGTCCAGTGACTATCCCAGTATCACAGTAAAATCTTTAATGTCCCCCATTCAAAGGCAAAGACATTAGAGTAAATATCCGCAGTGAAATGATTAAACAATTTTTATTTGTTTTCCAGGTTTACTAGAAAGCCCCAAGATGACCCATGCTGAAAGTCTTATCCTGGCAAAGATAGAGGACACTCTTCGTCAGCAACTGGGAGTTCATTATCCTCAAGACTTAACAAATCTAATGTAGAACATTAAAGTGAAGGTGTTAGCATTAAGTGTAATAATTTTTTTGTTACAAGTCAAAAAAGCACTGAAAAAATTATCATTTGTAGCCATGTGCACGCAATTACCATTAGGGTTCATATTAAAATTAATATTGCGACTTGTATGACTACTGGTGTATATTGCTAAAAATGATAACATTTCACGTGTAAGTATAAATTATACTTTTAAATCAAATCTTCTCTCAAATTAAGGAAAATGTTTATAATTTATTAATCAAAGGTTTATTTGATATTATAAAATAATATGTTAAACATAATAAAGGCTTATCAATAAAATAAACTCATAAAAAATATGTACAGTGGTGTTACAAAAATAATTTGGTAGATAATATAATTAATGTATACATATTTATTATCTACAAAGGTTTTTTGGTTTCAATGAGTTATTGCATTCTTATTTAACTATAATACACGAAAGAACATTTAATTTGCAACTAATACCCAAAAGAATTCATAAGCAAATCACAAAAAATAAATGAAATGAAAACGTTTATGATACCATAATGACGTAGCTGAAGAGTGCTTCAATAAAACAAGGAAAAAATAATCATTAAAAAATTAACCTATTTTCTAAAATATCCTCCCAAAACCAGTATGTAAGGGCCTTAAAGACAGTCAGCCTTACTAAAAAACCTTGTGAAAATTTTATTCAATTGATAAACAACTGCGGATGTGAAAACTTTACTAATTAAAAAATGACAAAAAATTGTTCATGGAAAGATATATACATTGCTTACACAGCCAAAGGGGGTTGTTTATCTATTGTATATGCTTCTTTTATTAATAATTTCTGAAGGAATTTTGGAATTTTTTCAATTTATTTTTATTTTATTTTATGTTGAAGATGTTGTAAAAACAAATACTTTTAAAGGAACTAGATACCTTTTAGATTTTTGTATCTGAAATATACTTTCGTGTATAAAAATTGCAGTATTTTAAGCTTCAAACATGAAAAATGTTGAAAAGAAAAGCTTCTATTAAACACATTCTGGCCGAAAAATTTCGGAAAAATCAAAATTGAAAAACACAGTCCTTTTATTTAATGAATTTGGAAGAAAACTGTCATTTCACTTTTTTCTCATTCATTCATACAAGTAAAAATTATAACAATTGTTCCAAGAGAGTAACTAAAAAAATTTAACATTTTGAATTCATTTATGAACAATGTAAACGTCGGTAACTCGAATTTGGTATTTATTTACACACGCACAAGCCTTCTATGTTATTAAATAACATTACTTTTATAGTAGTTTTATTAAACTTAAGCTTTTATTAAAAACAATTTATCTGAAATAACTTATAATATTTTTATGTTAACAAAATTAAAGTAACAACAGAGACATTATGAAAGCACTGAAACCGACAAAAATAATGCAAATAATAGAAATTATGTTCAACCATACTAATATATTAGTGACTTGATCATTATAACAGAAATTCTGTTCAAAACATTAAATCGGCTGTGCGTGAAATCTCACATGACACAACAGAAACTTTCCCGCAAAGGAATGAAAAACAAATGGCCGCCGTGCTTGCGCAAATGTACCAAACATCAATGCAGCCAACATAAAAATGTCAATATGTTATTAGCATTTATTAGTAACATTGCGGGAATGCCGGTCAACGGCCACCTAACAAATATACCGGTCTTTTAAGTGTTTTATTTATTAGTAAGACTGAATAAGTTTTTTTTATTGGTCATCTGTATACAGTATACAAAATATTATGAAAATAATTTATTTTTATTGTGTATAACAGACTGTGTCACTACACATAAACATGAACAGTAACAAAATATGTCGCATAACATAATAATTATCTCCCTCACGTTAGATAATAATTTCCTACATATCTTCCCTCACATAAGATAATCATCTTCTTTCACATGTCTCCTGTTTTGTAGAGAAGTTTTTAGCCAGTCCAGACTTAACAAGAGAGGTTTAACATCAAAAGTATTCTTCACCTGCTCTTGCACTTCTTCTATCTTTTGAACCCCACAAGAGTGTGGCACCAAGATGTGAGTAATACCATCAGTGGCGGTGAGTTCCTCAGAATATGAGCCCCCAAAGAAATCTAACTCAAACTTCATAATACGCACGTTTCTTTGGAACTTTGATGCGTCGGCTGGCAATAGGGAGGAAGGATCGGTGATGATGTGGACGTGGCAACCCCTCAGGAAGGAGTGCGGACTGACGGCCCCTTCAAAGAGTTCCTTGTCGAGCTCCAAAAGCTCAAACGGTAATAGATGAACTCTTCCAACCTAGGATTTAAAAAATAAAATAAATGACATTTATATTATACTAGCTTTTACCCGCGGCGTCGCTCGCGTCCCCTCCTTCCTCCCATATTCCATACATTCATTCCCGGTACATTCAGTTTTCAAATAGCTCGCGTACCACCTAAATTTTATCATGTCAGAACTCACCAGTAGTAAAAAAAATAATTATCCAATTTGGTGCAGTTGTTCGGAAATTATGCACATACAAATTTTTCCGAGATTCATTTTTATTTATATTGATTTTAACTACGATTTCTCGCAAATATATCAACATCGTTTCCACGGTAACGATTTGTTTTCTGACGTTAGCAATAACTCGCTTTTGTTAGCAACAGAAAACGTATGATAACTATAATATATTAGTATTTATAATTTCATAACGCCAGAGCTTACCATTATATACAGCCTATATTACTCGCATATAATGGAGCTTTCTATTGGTGAAAGAATTTTTAAAATCGGTTTATTGGTTTATGCGTGAAAGCGTAACAAACAAACACACGCAGTTTCGCATTTATAATATTAGTATAGATATGTACTTAACAAAAATATCTGTAAACACCTATTTATCCATAAAAATTTCCACCGGCCAAGTGACGTTTTGCACTTTTCTTTCACCCACCATTACCAACCCCTTGGGCCTCTGGCATATTTTGTCAAATGGTCAAAATGTTTCCGCTTTGCAATAAAATCTAAATAAATGGAACATTTCTGAATATATCCGAAAAATAAAAACTGTTTTTGAAAGGTGATAAAATACACTCTCGAATTTTATAATTCAAAATAAATACATAATTTTTAAATATATTTTTTTTTTATGTAAATATAAAAAAGTTTTAAAAATGATTCACCTTACGTTTTTTCTAACTAAAATTACTAATAAAAAATTCTCAAAGTTTCATAATTTTTTGTTCAAATTGAGGTCTGAAACTTTGGTTCCATAAAGGTGTACATTTTAAATATTTTGTGGTCAACTTTTAGATTTGAATATAAAGTGTGGTATTTTCTCTCACTAATATAGTTTAGATCATATTTCTCACCATGATAGTAAGGAAGACTCAACGATTACTATGAGACCTATATGTTCCAAAAGCGAAAAAAATAGACTTTTTTTTATTTTTTTTTATATGAAATACCGCACAAGAGTCCCAACTGCTCCCGTCTGGAGCCAGTGAGACTATAACATCCCCAGTTGGGGTATGTTGTGAGGCTGAAGGTAGTGGGGAGGGGAAGGAGATAGGGAAGAGGAAGTACCTGGCTATTCAGATCTGGTCACTAAACACGGCTAAAGCTATTTCAAGCAACGTTTCAATTCTGAATGGTGGTCTTACACCAGGGCGATACTGATAGTATCTTCCACTCTGGAACGTGCCGCAAATATACTACTCTGAATATAAATATAGACTGAGGGGTTAAACAACACAGAAGTGTGTACAACAGACCTTAGCAGCACCTCATACAGCAGCCAAGGAAGACATTAGGGTAATAATACTATCAGATTTACTCACAGAAAATATCTTTACAAACATAAATTATTATTAATAAAAGATATTTGTAAACATATTTTATATGCATACACCATCAAAGAAGCTCCCCAAAATGGACTAAACCTTTAATTGAAAAATAAATACTTACAACTTCACTGACCCTCTTCATGGAATATTTGAGGGATTCCAACGTGGCAGGCTGTGAGTAGCTGTCTCCGAACTGATCGTACTTCAGAGCAAACTCCTCGGCCATCTGGCTGGAGGTGCCAATCAGATCCTGAGGAGTCCACGGAGGTAGGGATCCCTGGGAGACTACATCAGGCCCCACGGACTTCAAGAACCATTTCACTGTTGCCACATTGTGGGAGGAAGACTTGATAATGTTGTTGACTCGAGCATTTATGTTACCAGCCACTATGCAGAATGTAGATGGACCTGTTGGGAAAATAAATTTTCATTAATTTAACCCTTGAAATACCAAGTCCCTGAGTTAGTATGCTGAGCGGCCTGCCGTTCGCAGGTTGACACTATTTTCGTAATAACTAGTGCTTTGAAATGGAGCATAGGGAGTGTGGCGAACCCATCGCTCAGGGAGTGGAAACACAAACCTGCAATAGCCATCCCAAGCCAAGGTGTGAGCTACCGTGCTCAGGCTGAATGTCCTGGGGAACAGTGTCAAGAACGGTGCCTCCGAGAAACAAGGTCGCATCTCGGAGTAATTAGACCTTACTCCAACATTCGGGGCTCTGCTGGAGTGGACCTTCTATTTCCCTGGTCACTCGTGGGACAAAAAAATTGGACCATTCGAAAACTAGGGGCCTTTTGGGAACCTAGGAGTGCTGAGGCCACCTCTGTGGACTTTCTTCCTGGGGCCCTTAGGAGGAACCAAGAGGAGAAGCCGTGGAGAGGAGAGCTGAGGCCACCTCCATGAACCCTTCCCTTGTGGGGTCTTCACGGAACCAAGGGGAAGGGCACTCTTCCGGCACGGGGCCTTTGGGGAACCGAGGAGGAGTGAAGTGGAGAGATGATGTCCTCTTCCTATGTGGGGAATTCAGGGAACCATGTAGGAGTGAAGAGGAGAAATGAGGCCATCTCCATGAACTCTTTCTTATGGGGCCTTTAAGGAACCAAGGAGGAGTGAAGAGGAGAGATAAGTCCTCTTCCCTCCTGGGGCCCTCGGGGAGCCAAGGTGGAGTGGGGCTCTTCTCTTGTGGGGCCTTTAGGGAACCAAAGGGAGGTGAACTCTCCATCGTGGAGCCTTCGGGGAACTAAGGAGTGGAGAGGAGAGATGAAGCCCTCTTCCCTCGTGGGGCCTTCAGGGAACCGCAGAGGAGTGAAGAGGAGAAATGAGACCTGGGAAGACACATTGTCGAACCAGAAGACATGGCTTCATTTCCAATGACAATCCTGGTGAACTTTGTAAAAGGGACTGGATTACTGTCAAAGGAATGAGGTAAAATGGGAGATAGCACAATGGGCCTACGGCCTAAGTGCTCACGGGAACTTTATTTATGTAAACCGTCTCCACTCTTGAAAAAAAAAAAAAAAAAGTGCTTTGAAAAATTAATAATTGTATTAATAATTAATAATTGTACCGTCTTACCAGATAATGTTTTCATATTTATAAAAAATGTATATATCGTAGTTTCCTCAGGATAACTACTTATATTCAGAGAAAAGTTTTTTCTCTCTTATATAAAAAAAAAATTGTTAACAAAAAGTTTGGTCAGTGACTGAGTTGGCATCGCGTTTGGGTCCCACCCAGGCGTCGCGTGTTCAATTCCTCGGCTGGCTAAGTCCTCCATCACAACACAAGCAACATTTTCTGCTTACTGTGGTGGTAGTAGGAGATTTTCAAATATTGTCAGGTTATTCGTAACAGGGGAATGCTTGTCTTTCTTTTCAAAAAATAAATAAAAAGTAATACGAGGAGGTTCCCAAAAGAAGCCGAACTGATGTTGTGGATTGCGGGGGGGCATGGTTTTTGTTTTGGGGCTGGGTTTTGCTGATAGGAATGTGTACAGCTACCTTTCACCAGCCAGTATGCCAGGTGCTGCTCTGAAGAAATTGTCCTTTTGGCTGGTGTGAATTTTTTGCTGACAATTGTTTTGTGTGCTCATCGTTTTTGCGATGGCAAATTTTCGTGAACAGCACGCAGCTGTGAAGTTTTGCTTCCTGCTCGGTAAAACTGGCACAGAAACTCTTAAAATTTATTTTGATTGTTAACGGGTCAATGTCAAAAGTGCGGTGAGCTACTAGGTTATCCGCTGCGGATACATTGGCACACAATTTATTTATTTTATTTATTTGTTATAAAAATACATTAACAGTATAAGGAAGCTTTGACTGTCCAACTAGGAAGGTCTCCCGTTCTAGGACAGTCAAATTGACAGGTTTCGTTCATATTACGTAGGTAGGTAGATGATGATTCATGTGGTATTAAGTAAGTTAAGATTCACAACTTCCATTTACATAATTATAATATCGTCGCAAGAAAGCAATACTGCTGTAATGGCCAAGAACCAAATTGTTCAATTGTTGATTTTGAGGTGTGTACATCAGTTAAAAAACGTATTATTGACAAAATAACTAGTTTTCCAACGTCGTACAGTTCTTATTTATCGTTGTATAGTCACGGGACCCAGATAGAATGATGCGGAAAAAAAACCCCTGCAAAATGGTGTATAAAAAGTACATATTTTCATAGGCAGTGGCAGTTACAGCAGTATTGCTTTCTTGCGATGATATATGATACAATCGAGTACTAGGTTCTAGAATCAATTAAGCATAGAAGAATATACAAGAAAAAGTGTATTCTAAGTGAGTATACAAGAAAAACAGAAAAAGAAAATAAAAATTTTGGAAACAAAAGAAATATGTAAGGCGCTCGTAATTCCTAATAATTTTTTTTATTTTTTTTTTTTTTATTTTTTTTTTATTTAATATTTGTATGTTTTTACAATAAGTATACATTTTTTTTTTTTTACATGTTAAACAGAGTTGTAAAATGAACATAACAATAGCATTTCCTCATCATAAAGAGACAAGGCTCAAATTATCAGATAGTTTTTTATAATAATATTTCTGACTCCGTCCTGCCTAAATCTAGTAACCATTTTGTTATTTTTGGCTACAAGAAAAACAGTTTAAGAAAAAGAAAATTTTTTGAAACAAAAGAAATATATAAGGCGCTCGTAATAAATAATTATCAGATAACATTTTTTAATAATTTTTCTGACTTCTTCCTGCCTGTACAATGGTACAAAATTTCAGATATTCGCTACGAAGGCAATTTTAAGATTCACTTAGGAGTTTGGCCTTCATGTGTATCTACTTTAAGTAATTTATTGTAAACAAATTATAGGAAGCGTGCATCGATGGATGGAAATACTAGCTTCAATTTATTGAAATAACAGATTGATTAAATTTGTAGCCGGTTTTGTTGACATTTATCACATCATTGCTTTTGTAGTCTTCCAATTCGGACTACTGTTCTAACTAATGTTCAACATAGCAGCTCATTCAATATACTGTCGTATCACCCCCCATCTACATGATTGCCTGTATTGGCTTTGAGTCAAAGAAAGAGTTCAGTTTAAAATTTGTCTTTTGGTGGGTAAAGCCTTTGGAATGCGAAAATTTACCATATCATGTTTAACGCCATCATCGGTGGGATTTCTGCATTTTGGCTTTGAGTCAAAGAAAGAGTTCAGTTTAAAATTTGTCTTTTGGTGGGTAAAGCCTTTGGAATGCGAAAATTTACCATATCATGTTTAACGCCATCATCGGTGGGATTTCTGCATTTTGGCTTTGAGTCAAAGAAAGAGTTCAGTTTAAAATTTGTCTTTTGGTGGGTAAAGCCTTTGGAATGCGAAAATTTACCATATCATGTTTAACGCCATCATCGGTGGGATTTCTGCATTTTGGCTTTGAGTCAAAGAAAGAGTTCAGTTTAAAATTTGTCTTTTGGTGGGTAAAGCCTTTGGAATGCGAAAATTTACCATATCATGTTTAACGCCATCATCGGTGGGATTTCTGCATTTTGGCTTTGAGTCAAAGAAAGAGTTCAGTTTAAAATTTGTCTTTTGGTGGGTAAAGCCTTTGGAATGCGAAAATTTACCATATCATGTTTAACGCCATCATCGGTGGGATTTCTGCATTTTGGCTTTGAGTCAAAGAAAGAGTTCAGTTTAAAATTTGTCTTTTGGTGGGTAAAGCCTTTGGAATGCGAAAATTTACCATATCATGTTTAACGCCATCATCGGTGGGATTTCTGCATTTTGGCTTTGAGTCAAAGAAAGAGTTCAGTTTAAAATTTGTCTTTTGGTGGGTAAAGCCTTTGGAATGCGAAAATTTACCATATCATGTTTAACGCCATCATCGGTGGGATTTCTGCATTTTGGCTTTGAGTCAAAGAAAGAGTTCAGTTTAAAATTTGTCTTTTGGTGGGTAAAGCCTTTGGAATGCGAAAATTTACCATATCATGTTTAACGCCATCATCGGTGGGATTTCTGCATTTTGGCTTTGAGTCAAAGAAAGAGTTCAGTTTAAAATTTGTCTTTTGGTGGGTAAAGCCTTTGGAATGCGAAAATTTACCATATCATGTTTAACGCCATCATCGGTGGGATTTCTGCATTTTGGCTTTGAGTCAAAGAAAGAGTTCAGTTTAAAATTTGTCTTTTGGTGGGTAAAGCCTTTGGAATGCGAAAATTTACCATATCATGTTTAACGCCATCATCGGTGGGATTTCTGCACATATTTTGATCATATAATTCATGTACCTGGATTTTGAACAATTTTCCCTCCATTCTCTACAACTTTGATTTCCAAATCTGCCTTGGATGCTCGATCGTTTCCCGTCATAACACACACTTCCTTCCCGCTATACAGAGTGGAGCACTCCTGAACGCCCGACACATCGGCCGCCTTAAACTGGGATCCCACTTCCAACATCTTAGCTCGCTTTCTGGGAGAAACTTCAGCGCCTTCTGCTAACTCATTTTCCTCAATGTGGCGGTTTGTCAACTTCTCCACAATGTATGAATCCTGTAAATTAGAATCACGTAATATTGTATATCATAAAAATGCAATACAAACACAGACATTATGGAATAGATTCTTACCAAGGTAACATAACCAGAAAGGAATGATCTACTTACCCATAAATGACAAATGAAAAGATAATATAATAGTAATGAAATTTGTGTGTTAGAACTATAAAGTGTTTCCATGTATGTATTGGAATAATAAAAATATGTACGAGAGGTTTCATACTAGTAGTTCTGCAAACAGTATATCTTGCTTCGAAAAAAGTGTGCCTGTATTAGATAAATCAAAACCAAAATTTCCTCTGAAATCATGAGTTTTGTAAGTAGGTACTTAAATAACTACCTATTAATTATAAACTATTTAATATTTTCATTTAACATATTTTTTCAAATAAGGAATTATACACTTTGTCCAAAGAAATGTCTCAATGATAATTCTTTTTTCAAATATTCTTCAGCTAGGTAGGTACCATAATATGTGAGCTCAGTCAAAGTTAGCCACATAGTCAAAGTAAGGCTTGCTTGAATAACAAAGTGGATGCAGCAGATTTTCGAAACCAGAAATGAAACATATAAACAAATTTACAAACAGATGAAATGTCAAACATTTGAGTTAAAACAGGATTTCGTGATGTGCAGTCAATTATGGATTAAGGAAAAAGAAAGGTGTTATTCTACCTTAGTCAATTCAGCAAACTCCACAGTGGTCATACATCCGTGCCAAGGTTTGTCAAAGCGAACCTTTTCAATTCTTGGAAACCTCAAAGTGAAATCAGTTTTGAAAGCGCTAGTGCGAGTCAACTCCGATGCTTTGATCTGAAATTTTATTTTATTTTATCATGTACTAAGTCTATTAAATTTTTAGAATTAAGTATTAGTAGTAAGAGACCATTTAGACACAAATTATTTATTTATTTATAAACTAGAGAGACTATGTATGTGGTGAAAAATCACAGGATATTATTTATTTTTTTTTCAGGTTCTCCATAGTTATAAACTAAAATATTATGGAGAGAATTACAAAAAAAAGTGCTTGTGGTGGCAGTTTTACTATGTTGTGACGTAAGTCAAAAGATAGTTACTGAACTCTCTGTAGGTGACATTGAAGATGTCGATGCTCAATGCAGAATCCTTAAACAGTTGAGTTGCTCTGTTTAATGGCCCATTCTGATAAGCAGAAGTTCTCGCTTTGGGAGCATAAAAAAGTGCGTGGGATCTCCCACGAGTATACGCATTAGGGACATATAAGTTAATCTCTTTCAGCATAGGCGACATTACTAGTATAATTGTAGGTTTGATGGTTGCGTGTTGGCTAAAAAGCGCATACCCTTGAAAAATCATGAAACTCGACTTTTTTTATTTTTTAATTAAAAAAATTGTACAATAAATACATTTCTTAGTTTTATTTCACCCGTCGTGCCAGGGATGTCACTGTTATGGCGGGTGAAGTTTACAGATTGAAATTATTCATAATTTTTACTTTACCGAAAAGATTAACCCTAAAAAATTAAAATAAAAGAAATACACGTTTCTAATGACTTTCTGGTAAAAAAATATTATACAGGAAGGTACTTTATTGCTTGTCTAAATTCTTGACACATCCAATTTTGAAAATGATAATTAAAATAATTTTCTGTTAAAATATTAAACTGTTGTAGGTCAATCAGTTTCAATTTTGAAAATGACGCTTAAATTCAAAATAAATCTGAGTTCATTGAATCATAGCTACAATCGGTCACAGACAGACCCAAAACCGGAATTCGTATGTTTGGTGAAAAAATGAATTGAATCATTTGTCTGCGAGAGTGCCACTTACATCTCATAAGGTTTAATTGACCAAAAAGAGTTGACTTTTTTTTATTTTTTTAAAAAGATAGACAAACATTCCCGGGTTACGAATAACCCAACAATGTTTGAAAATCTCCTACTACCACCACAGAAAGCCGAAAATATTGCTTGTGTTGTGATGGAGGACTTAGCCAGTCGAGGAATCGAACACGGGACGCCCGGGTGGGACCCAAACGCGATGCCAACTCAACCACTGACTGGTCGAAATGACATGTTGGAAGAAAACATTTTATAAGGAAATGCATCTGCAGATTTTACTGTATATACGGAATGCGGTGAAAAGGTTGCACAGTACGGTATTATAAGGTGAAAGATTTATTCTTCAAAATATCAGACCAAATGTAACAACTTTGGAACAACTCCCTATCATTATCGCTCAAGTACACCGTTAAGTAAATACAGAACGAATTAGTGTCTAGGAATTAATTGATGGTAAAGTGGGAAGTACCACAAGAAGAAAAGTTAAGTTAGGTTAAGTTGAAGTGGCAAGTAGTACAGGTAGAAACGTTAAGTAAGGTTAGGTTGATGTGGAAAGTAGTACAAGTACAAAGGTTAGGTGGCGGAACGTCCAGGAAAGTTAAGGTGGGTTCTCACCTGAAGAGCTATTCTCTATCTTTTGTGAGACCAAGATAGATTTCAGGCGAGATCTCCTGTCAGATTTGCGTGATTTTCTACGGCTGTTATTTGCTTTTTCTACCGGCCGATGTCAGAATTTCTATCTCGATCGAGATCACGATATCGTGATTTTCTATGGCTGTTAAATGAATAAATAATCATGCATACTTGCAGGAATTCGTATTTAAAACGACCTAAACCAAAATATGTGACAGCTCACAGCTGAAATTCTCACATCGGCCCATTGAAAAAGCAAATAACAGCCGTAGAAAATCACACAAATCTGACAGGAGATCTATCTCGATCTCACAAAAGATAGAGATTAGCTCTTCAGATCTATTCTATGATCTATTTAATAGAATCTACGAAAATAGATCAGTAAGATCAGGCTTTTCTCGGAATAACAAATTATGTTGAATCGAATTGGTTGAATCGACTTTAAGGTCGATTCGACTTCATTTTTCATCCTATAAATTGACCACAGATTCTCATAGCATGCAGCTTTAGAACAGGAATCGAAAGATTTGTCGGGATGGTGAGATCGTTTCCATAGGTGTACAAAAGATGCTGACCTGCAGAATAACAGAATGTTGTGGCTCAATCCATAGATCAGGCTTCTCCTTGGTCCAGCAAATGGAGTCCGGAGGGGAGCCGCCCTTCTCCAGGACCCTCCAGTGCGGCTGCAGCTTGCTGCAAAGCTCTTCTGTCTCTTCAGCACGGAGGGAGAGCATCACACGGCCGACTGAATGAAACAGCTTTGGAAGATCGCCTGCAATAAGATAAAATAATATATTTTTTTATGATGATGATAATTAATTTTTCTGAGTGTGTTGGTTTATTTAATTTAATTTTATTTTTCAGTAACGAATATTAAAATACATAGTACATGAGTAGCATATTTGTTCACAGTCCTCTTCACTAAGGATTCCTGTTTCGAGACAGACTGTAGGTACTTATGTTAGTGTTACTTCACCTCATCTTATTTAACCTGATTTCCTCATCTTCATGTGTTACTTCACCTCATCTTATTTAACCTGATTTCCTCATCTTCATGTTTATTGATTTAGTCATCATCATGTTTCTTGATTTCCTCATCTTCATGTTTGTTGATTTCTTTATCTTCATGTTTGTTGACTGTAGGTTGCGTTGGCGTAACTTCGTAATTTTTATAATTTCCTCATCTTTTTGTTCACTGTTTTATCTCCATGGTATTTTTAATTTCATTTGGAAAGGTTAGAAAATATCTTAGGATAATGCCTTTCAGATGAATATGTCTTGTGCCTTTTGTAAATGTGAATGCTGCACAAGAGTCCCAACTGTCTGGAACCAATTTTATGGCATCTACAATTGAGATATGTTGTGAGGCTGAAGGTAGTTTGAAAGGGAATGAGATAGGAAAGAGGAAGGTAGGGTAGTACCTGGCTATTCAGATTTCAGGTAAAGTTTCGATTCTGAATGGCGGCCTTTCACGAGGGTGACACCTATCTTCTTTCACGAGGGTGACACCAACTCCTTCCAGAATGATTCCTTACAACGCTTTGTAGCAGTATGTATCTAGCAAAGTATACTCCGAAAATTATTATAAGCGCGTTCATTTCATTTATTTTAGAATGTATATGTATGAAAAAATTCACAGTGTTTCTTTAAATGCTATCTAGAGATTTTGTTTTATTTTAAACGAGTCATGTTTTATTAAAACATTTTCACAATTTTCGCTTCAATTTTATCGTTTTAAATATTAGCGCGCTTTCTCCAACATTCGTAATTACATATCTCTCCATTTTCTTATTTTTGAGCGGGTGTACGGCGTCTTAAATTGTATTGCATTGAAACTAGAAAGTTAATTTCTAGTTTCATATTTTTGTTGAAAGTTATTATTTTGATTAAAAGTGTAAAAACAAGTAAATAAACAGCAGAATTGAATAACATAAAAACTTTTGCAATACTCAATCGTAAATTTAAGTTAGTTCAAAACTATTTGGACTATTAAAATAAATTAAAAAATAATATTTAATTAAATGAAGAGATTATGAGCGAAACTCAATTGAAAATCTGGAAACAGAAAAATCAGTAAAAGATATTTACACCTCTGGGACTCGAACCCAGGACCTCCCTACTTTCCGGGTGGGTGGTCTTATCCACTGAGCTAAGGTGTCGATATCCAATTCGGTCACCTTTAACTGTACCATACTTCGACTAAGAACCACCCATATTATCTTAATTTTTCTTAACGCATATTTTTATTGGCTGCCATCTTTATGTATGATTGCAAGATTCAACTCGAACTAAATGCAATCTAGATGGTGTCTGGATAAATTTTTATCCATTTTATTTAATGTGCGACATCTATTGACTCTTCTGCAAGTCTAGGATGAATATTATTATTTTAACTTTTATGAGTAAAACCTCAAACTGTAATATTTAATTAAATGAAGACATTATGAGCGAAACTCAATTGAAAATCTGGAAACAGAAAAATCAGAAAAAGATATTTACACCTCTGGGACTCGAACCCAGGACCTCGTTATTATTATTACCCCGATATTAAAATATCTCGTGATTTTCGTCCGCGATATTTTATTTTCAGTACATTACTATAATGAAAATTTATGCCGCTATTATTAAAATAGTTGGTAGTGTAAATGGTCGGCATAGGTACCTTCCAAGCAGTTGATCGGCGTTCGATTCTCAGCCGTAGCAATTTTTTTTAAATACATTTTTTTTTACTTTTTCAAAATATACATAGGTAGGTAAAATATTGGTAATGTGAAAAGTGAAGGCACTTTCCAGAGTGGAAGATGCTCTCAGTATCGCCCTGGTGTGTAAGACCACCATTCAGAATTGCAACGTTGCTTGAAATGGCTTCAGCCTTGTTTGGTGACCAGATCTGAATAGCCACATATTTCCCCATCTTCCTCTTCCCCTCCTCACTATATTCAGCCTCACAACAACAACTACCGAGGCTTCAATAGTTTCACTGAATATTTATAATAGCCCCAATTGGGGGTGCCACAGTCTCACTGGCTCTAAATGGGAGCAGCTGGGACTCTTGTGAGGTATACACATAAAAAAAAAAAAATTGATTGACTAACCACGATTGTGTTTGAACTCTTTTACTGTGTATTATGACACCTTCCTTCTCGGTAAACATCCCATCAAGCATGCTAAGTCTCTTGGTCAGTGGTTCCCCAGTTAATATTTTGTCATTTAACAGCAATATATCAAAGGCACAGAAGCACGGCCGGTATTTGCTATTGTCTGTCATCTTTTTAACATCAAATATTACAGTTTGAGGTTTTACTCATAAAAGTTAAAATAATAATATTCATCCTAGACTTGCAGAAGAGTCAATAGATGTCGCACATTAAATAAAATGGATAAAAATTTATCCAGACACCATCTAGATTGCATTTAGTTCGAGTTGAATCTTGCAATCATACATAAAGATGGCAGCCAATAAAAATATGCGTTAAGAAAAATTAAGATAATATGGGTGGTTCTTAGTCGAAGTATGGTACAGTTAAAGGTGACCGAATTGGATTTCGACACCTTAGCTCACTGGATAAGACCACCCACCTGGAAAGTAGGGAGGTCCTGGGTTCGAGTCCCAGAGGTGTAAATATCTTTTTCTGATTTTTCTGTTTCCAGATTTTCAATTGAGTTTCGCTCATAATCTCTTCATTTAATTAAATATTACAGTTTGAGGTTTTACTCATAGAAGTTAAAATAAAAAATAATAATAAAAAATAATATTTCCATTGTTCAGCATAAATTGAACAATACTGCATGGGAATGCCCTGATTCCGGGATTATATATGTTTATGTTTTTTTTGCAGTTTATTAAGGTTTTGGTTTCATTGACATATCGAATAGCTTGCAACCCTTTGCGTTTTTAAATTTTAAAACAAAGTAAGTTAAGTTTGTGAATTACAATGATATTTAGACGGTTATTGAAGACATTCCTCTGATAACCATAAGGAATATATGGTTTATGAATTGCAGTGAAATTTGGACGGTTATTGAATAAATTCCTCTGATAACCGTAAGGAATCTGTGGTTTGTGAATTACAGTGAAATTTAGACGGTTATTGAAGACATTCCTCTGATAACCATAAGGAATATATGGTTTGTGAATTACAGTGAAATTTAGACAGTTATTGAATAAATTCCTCTGATAACCGTAAGGAATCTGTGGTTTATGAATTACAGTGAAATTTAGACGGTTATTGAAGACATTCCTCTGATAACCATAAGGAATCTGTGGTTCCAGCAAGCAGATGCTCCGGCTCACTTTGGGCTTCAAGTTTGAAGATACCTCGATGAAGAGTTTGAGGGCTGGTGGATAGGACGTGCTGGACCTATCGCATGGCCACTGAATCTGACACCAATGGACCTATTTCGGATTTGGATTCGAAGAGTGCAACTATCAATCATAAGACGGCCCAACTGTACCAGTGATAATTTATTATCTAGATTTATATCTTATACTAGAATTGAAAGGCTTGAATTAAATTGGATTGCTTGAAATGATAAAATATGAGGGTATAATTAGCAAACACAAACCTTCAACTTCAGGAGGAAGGGCTACTCCCAGGAGTACACTCTTCACCAAGCCGTGTCTCTTATTCTCTGTGTAATATCCACCAATTATCAACAGGTCTAGTTCATTCATCGCACCCACTGTGTACTAGATACATATTGGCAAAAACAAACATTAAATTATAAATAGGAAATTCATAAAACAGAAAAACATTATTTTATCATTAATACTAATTTCGGTTGTCTGTGCATTAGTCCTGAATGAAATCTGGTTCAATGAATTCAAATATACATTCATGGACATAACGTCTATTGATGTGATTTTAGAGATGTGTTATGACACAACATCTATTGATGTCGTTTCAGATAAGATACGACAAGACACAACATCTATGGTTGTCGTTTTAGAGGAGATGTGATAAGACACAACATCCATTAATGTCATTTTAGAGGAGACGTGATATGACACAACATCTATTGATATCGTTTTAGAGGAGATGTGAAGGACACAACATCTATTGATGTCATTTTAGAGGAGATGTGATATGACACAACATCTATTTATGTCGTTTTAGAGGAGATGTGATATGACACAGTATCTATTGATATTGTTTTAGAGGATATGTGAAGGACACACCATCTATTGATGTCGTTTAGAGGGGATGTGATATGACACAACAACTATTGAAATAGCTTTAGAATAGTACAACCACATCCACACTTTAATTTTCGGTTTCAGTAATGTGTTAGGTTACAGCTCACTGAATATGCGGCTTAAGTCATCATAAAATGTTATTCGACAGCGGCAATAAGCGGTAGAAATCAAACAGGACAATAATTTGAATGGCCAAACTTACCTCTGGTTTTATTTTAAACCATCCCTTCTTCCTACTGTTCGGTTTGTAGAGGGACGCAATGTTTTTCAGAACTATTCCCTCGTCCTGATTATCGATTGCTTTGTTTAGTGCAGCGAGGACTTCATCACTGGAATATATTCACAAATTATAAATTAAACCTTAACAAGAATTCAGACAGACATTAAAGCAGGTTTCACCTAGCTATAACACAATATTTTTAAAGAAAATTATTTTAATATGGCGTTTAAAATATCTCGTGATTTTCACCGGTCTGCGATATTTTCATTTTCAGTACATTACTATAATGAAAATTTATGCCGCTATTATTAAAATAGTTGGTGGTGTAAATGATCGGCACAGGTACTTTCCAAGCAGTTGATCGGCGTTCGATTTTCCGCCGTGACAATTTTTTAAAAATATATATATTTTTTTAACTTTTCAAAATATATATAGGTAAGAACCTATTTTTTTTAATAAAAATTAGTTAAAATTTTTACACATGTGATTTTTCACGGGTCTACGCTATTCATTTAATATTTGGGAAACAAGTAAGAAATAAAATCAAAAATCGATTAATAATATTGAAAAGTGAAGGCACATTCCAGAGTGGAAGATACTCTCAGTATCGCCCTGGTATATAAGACCACCATTCAAAATTGCAACATTGCTTGAAATGGCTTTAGCCATGTTTGGTGACCAGATCTGAATAGCCAGGTATTTCCCCACCTTCCTCTTCCCCATCTCCTTCCCCTCCTCACTACCTTCAGCCTCACAACAACAACTACCTAACCTAACCTAACCCATCCTTACCCTTTCCGAGGCTTCAATAGTTTCACTGAATATTTATAATAACCCCAATTGGGGATGCCATAGTCTCACTGGCTCAAATGGGAGCAGCTGTGACTCTTTTGAGGCATTCACATAAAAAATAAAAAAAATTGATTGACTGACCATGATTGTGTTTGAACTCTTTTACTGTGTATAATGACACCTTCCTTCTCGGTAAACATCTCATCAAGCATGCTAAGTCTCTTAGTCAGTGGTACCCCAGTTAATATGACATCATTTAACAGCAATATGTCAAAGGCACAGAAGCACGGCCGATATTTGCTATTGTCTGTCATCTTTTTAACGTCAAAAGTCATACCTGAAATAAATAAGAGATTGTTATATTATTGATTTTTTAGATATAAATAATTCAAAACATTACATTATAAAAAAATTTAAATCAATAAAAAAAACAAGAGTTTTGAAATTCCTACGGTACTTGGTATGTGATTTCACGAACTACAACTAATTTATTTTAATCAAATTAAATATCTACGCACCTACAGTTTTGAAACATTTATAATACAATTAGTGCAGATGTTAATTAATTAAGTGTTAATTAAGGTGACCAATTTTTATTTTTTTGTAAACCAAGCCAAGAAAAATTAATAACTTTCCCAGATTCTGAAAATATTTTATCGTTACCTGATTACATCCCGTGTTAGTAGAATTGAAATAAAAAAATGTTTACTGTAAGGAAATTCTCTAACAACAAAAACAGTTTGCCAATAGTTGTTAAAGGATATGAAATCAATTATGACTCTAATAGTGTATTCGGGCTTCTCCATTAATGTTCAAGTATTTATTAACTTAAGTGTTAGTTGGGAATGTGCAATTATTGTGCGGCCCATCTGGAGGCAACTGCTGGCGTCCCACAGTGATCGGTTCTGTCTCCGACTTTGTTTTTGTTGCACATCAATGACCTCTTGTCATGTGCATTACCGATTCATTGTTACGCGGATGACGGTACAGTCCATGATAGCTTTTTGTTTGACAAACCCCCAAAGGGCATACAAACCCCAATGGCTCGGAGGTCTTTGAAGCAAAGAATGGACGGTTACCTCGAGAGTGTTTTCTCTTGGGGTAAGAATAACCTCGTTGAATTTAATGTTTCAAAGACCCAATCATGTCTGATTACGTCTAAAACGGATTGAAATTAAAATCTAGTATCCTTCAACGGAAGCAATTTTCCGAACAGGCCCTCCATTGATATGCTTGGTGAAACTTGTAACTCTAAGTGACCAGCTCAGGTACAGGGGCTCCATCAAAGCCAGAGTTAAGTTAGCCTCTCAGAAACTGGGCATATTGTACAGGGCCCGCAGATACTTTAATAGTACACAACTGCTAACCCTTTACAAATCGCAAGTGCGCCCCACGGTTGAAATTGGCAGCCACCTTTGATCTGGAGCCCCAAAATACCTAAAAAACAACCCTCGACTCTAAAAAACTAGAAACGGGCGGTCCGTTTGATAGATTCTCCTAACTTAACAAACGGATTGCAATCTTTAGAGCACAGGCGTCAGGTGGGAATGCTGTCCTTGTTCTACCAATGTTACAATGGAAGATGCTCCGAGGAACTAGCGTCATTGATCCCCTTGGCACCGGTGCACGGTCGGGAAACACGCCAAACACGCGCCCAACATTTGTACACGGTTGACATTAGTCACATGAGAACAGGTCGTTTCTATGACTTATTCTTGAGTACAACAGCTCGGCTGTGGAACGATTTGCCGGCCTCTATGTTTCCTCCCTCCTACAACATGGGTCTCTTCAAAACCCATGTTCACTCCTTCCTCTCCTCAAAAACACCCTCCACACAGCATCTTTAAAGATAACATAGGCCCTGAGGGAAATTATTTTCCTCAGGGCCTCCTGTGTGGAGTTAATGTAAAAAAAAACTATTAATGAAAAATTGTTTTCATTTAAAATTGAGTTGTACAAAATTAAATACATAAAAGAAGAGTAAAAACTAGTGTCACCTTTCGAGCCGAAGACTTTGTTGGTCTTGTGCCAACCCATCATTTCACCATCCACAATAAAGCTGTGGACCTTGGGATCCAGTGCATCCTCCAGATATTTAGTAAGCAAACCTTCACTATTATACGACCCGCCAAAGTTTGAAGTAAAGTCAAACCCATTTCTGGAGAAGTATTTGAACTTATTATCTTTCATGTGAATTTGAAATCTTTCTCCATCAAATTTCATCTCAATGAAGTATTCCTCGTCTCTTTTCATGGAAGATTTAATTTTGGTAATGTCCAAACGTTCCGATAACATGGGACGAAAAGGTGCAAACAGTTCAATTTCTATTTCGTGCAGTCTAATGGTGGGACTGTGAAGAACTGAACAAACCTGAAAATAATTTAATTACCATTATTTTGCAGTGACATTGAAATTTATAAGCTAAGAAACACCTAATAAAAGTAGGTATACCCGGAAATCAGACGTTTTTATTATAAAATGTGCAATGAAAAAAAAAAATCAGTTTAACAAGTAAATTGGTTTGCTTTAAGTGTTTTTTGGTTCGTAGTTGTATATCAGTTCTTCAATGTATGCTGTAGGTACTTTAACTTTAAAGGAATTACAAAAATACAAAAGATCTTAGACCTACTTACTACAGTAAACTAATCAGTCTAGTCTTTAATCTCTAATAGTCCTAGACAATAACCATAAAAAAGTTATTATTTTATAAACGATAAACTTTGATGAAGTTTAATAATATTAGAAAATTACAAACTCTTTAAATTTTGAACTTCACGATAACTTTTATCTGATCGCATCTTTTAAAATAATGTTTAAGTTATTCTTGTGACACATCACGAGTTCGTGTCAAGTTTCGGCTAATTTTTTATCAAAACAGAAACATCAGTCGGTCAACATTATTTTATAATAATTTAAAAGAGTCGATTACAGAGGACAGGTTTACACGCTATTCGCCGATTTGTAAACTTGATTATTCAATTGAGGCCATAACTAGCACTTGCTTTCGTCCAGAGAATAAAATCAAACTCAATTTTCACTCCCTATCTTTTAAACTCGCCACACTTTAGTAGAAAATAAAATTGTAATTAGCTTCCTTCAGCTTGGTACCCATTATTTGTAAGAAACCAACAATATTGTGGTTTCAATATGTTTTTTACTTTGTGTTATTTTTATAAAATTATTAACTTCAACACGGTGTTGTCCTAGAGAGTTAAAAATTGAAATCTAATCAATAATATCATATGAAAAAACAATAAATAAATTACACAATATTATACAAGTGTCTGGGGGTAAAGTGCACTAACTTCAGTAGGTGATTCTACAAGTAAAAAGATAAATAACTTTTTTCGAAATTCTAACATTTTAACCCTTTGAGGAGTATCGCCGCACGTATGCGGCGGCACTTGGACGATCCAGATAGAGTATAACCGCATACGTGCGGCCGTACGACTTTATTGAAAAAAAAATTATTTTTAAAATGTTGAGAACCACTGAATTTATCCAACTGTAATTTATAATGCCATAAGAAAAGGTTATAGAAATAAAAAAAGCTCCGAAATTAACTTGTGTAGTAAAAAAAGGTAAGAAGATAATTAATTGAATCGATTGCAAAATTAAGAAAAACTTAAAAAATAACTCACTCCCTCGATGTAAATGGCAAAAAAAATAACTCAAATCAAAGGGTTAATGCAGTTTCCACAAAAAAATGTTTGTATTGGAAAAAACAACAGAATTTAGAAAAAAACTTTTTTTTTTTTACTTCTACCAATATGCAGAATCACCTCCCTAAGTTAGTGCACTTTACCTCTTTTTTTTTAAATGCTGCATTATGTACTTACTTTAGATAAACTATTGCAGGAGTCATATAAATCAGAAGCGTCAACATGGAAGCAGTTGAGGATTTTCTGATGTCCTATGCCAAGTCTTATATCTTTTAAAATTATTCTAATGAGCCATTTTTGTTGCAAGGCGGTCATGTTAGATACAAATTTGGTCAGTTCTTCGTCCACACTCCCAGCTAGCAAAAAAATCTCATTTAGACAAAACAGATTTTGGTAAGGAATGCGTATTCAGAAAACAAACAGAAAGACTATGAAAACAAGATAGGTAATGAAGGATGATAGGTAAACAACCTCTTTAGGTAAGAATTTGATAGCAGTTTGCAGGGCTAACAATTCAGTATCTACCTAGAAGTTTTCGTGTGCCCCTAGTGAATATGTATGAAACTATTCTAGCCAATGGTAGAAATATTTTGTAACAGTTCTCCCAATAGCATTAGATTTTTGAATGATTGAGGGTAAAATGTTGCATTTATTCACATAATACATACTTTGATTCCTGTCTGCATGAAGTGAGGCGATTTTATCAAGACTATCATTGACATCCTGTATGGTAAGTTCTCCGGAATTGTTGCATCTTGATTTGAGCACATAGTAGGCCACATCTGCAAAGTCCGCCGCAGTGGCTTGAGAGGAGGAAGGGGCCTTGTAGTTAATAAGTTTGGAGGCTTCACGGCCTTTACTTGGGAGATTGAGGACTCGTATATACATTCTGGCTAATGTATTTTCCTTTATCCCATAAGCACCCCTTTCTCGCTCATTTTGTGGCAAAAGCATTCTCAAAATAGGGAAAAAATCCTTATTCTGTAAAAGCAATGGGTTTTTTTCAAGTAATCATCGTATTATATTGCAGTTATTAAGCAGGGTCGGAAATTGAAAATTGTACAATATGAATAAGATTCCCTTTATGTCCATGAGCAGAGGAGTGCTTGCAAAAAAAGGATTCTGATTTGAATTTTCGCATTACATCAATAACAAAAATTGAGTAGGTACCTACTACCGTAAGGTAGGGATGGGTAAGTTCTGCATTTTGCCGGAGGCCTCCGAGGAGTGCTTCGTTTTGAAAGAACTCGAGTTCTAGAAGCAGGGTTCGAGTTCTTGGGTGCGGACTTAGTACTGGGTGCTGTGGCGGCGCACCTAGCCGGGACGCACGGGTTCAGTCAAGAACTCGGAGCCGGACTCAGATAGAACCCGCAGAAGAACTTGGACCCAGGACCTTGGGACCTTGCGACCTGCTCCTAAAACCCGCACCCAGGCAAGGACCCGCACGCGGACTCGGGCCCGTCATCCGTCGCACCCGAGCGCAAGTTATGCAACGTACGTTTTGGCGAAGTTCAACGAAATTCATTTGTGTCACAAGTCACCACAAAAACGTGATCCAGCTGACTGAGCGACGACTAATGCCTGGCCGTAACAGTTGTAGTAACAACATAAAAATAATGTATCATGACTTTTAATATTTGAGCGGTTTTCGTAACAAGTATTTCACAGAAATCTCTTATCTGTGTATTAATCACGCAGCGGTGCCAATGTCTGTGTCAGTGCACGTGTTTGATTAACTATTTTTAAATCAAATAGGTAACCTATAAATCTACTTTCTAAACCATATCACTAGGTATGTGTAACCTCGATATTGCTACCTTCCTTCCCAAATTCCAAAATAACGTTCGAACAATAAAGTAACGGATAAAAAAATACCAAAAATTTCCTGGCATCCATAAAACTATGGACAATAATGAGGTAAGAATCAAATTTAAAAAATTGTGAAAAACCCCGGTAACAGACACTAAACCTCTTATTATGATGCACCTAATTCAATCAAATATTAACTGACACAAAAATACATATTTCACCTTAATAATTTATTGCTGGTATTGAATGATTAGTGCGTGTCAATGGATATTATTATTTAACTTATTAACACGTTGGGTGCTGAATACGCGCCTAGCGCATATTACGTAATTTCGCATGGTGCTGAGAATGCGCCTAGCGCGTACAGATATGGCGAAGCCAGAAGCGTGGTGCTGAGAACGCACCTAGCTTAGATATAACTCCAATACCAGATACGTGTCACCAATCACCAGAAAGGCTATTCCCTAAAAATTTGTGATAAGAGATCGTTCTCCCGCGAGAAGTGCTGTCAGATTCGTGTGATTTTCGACGGCTGTTATTTGCTTTTTCTATCGGCCGATGTCAAAATTTCAGCTGTGAGCTGTCACGTATTTTAGTTTAGGTCGTTTTAAACATGAATTCCTGCAAATATGCATGATTATTTATTCATTAACAGCTGTAGAAAATCACACAAATCTGACAGCACTTCTCGCGGGAGAACGATCTCTTATCACAAATTTTAGGGAATAGCCTTTCAGGACTCACCATTCACTACTACCAGGGAGAACTGAGAACTCGTTAGGTGAAGGCATTCGGGTTCTTGGTCCGGCTCCGAGTTCCGGGTTTGGGTTTCGACTCAAGTCCGGGACCGGGTTCTCTGGGAGTAGTCGATTTGAAAAAAGAGTAGGATTCGCTTCCCGTAAAGAACCTGAGTTCAAAAGCCCATTCCAGCTGAACCGACACATCGCTAGTAACTATCCAATTTTTGTCTACTCTTTATAATACAGTGGAATCCGTTTATAATGACATCGAAGGGAAATGACAAACACGTCATACTAAGCGGACGTCATACAAAGCATTTTGCAGAAAATAAACAACCTACTGTTTTTGTTAGGTGTATGTATTTATTTTAATAGAGAGAAACACAGCATATTAAGACTCGTGACGTGGGAAAAGAGCATATTAAGACTCGTGAGGAGAGAAAGAGGAGAGTCGGGCGTCACGTGACCCTCCCGAACGTGAACACTGCCAAAGGTGTTAGGAATCATGTCAGTCACTGTAACCGACATAATTTTCCATGAAATTAGGACATAATTTATTAAAATTGGGTCATAATAAGTGACATGTCACTATAAACAAAGTCATTATATCCGACTTTGTTATAAAGAATTTTATATGAAAACCAAATTTCGCTGTGTCATATTAAGCGGTTGATCAATATAGGCGGAGTCATAATAAACGGATTCTACTGTAATTATGAAATATGTCATTTGTTTTTACTAAATTAGCTTCTTTTATGCATGTATAAAATAATTGAATGTCCTTACCATTCCCTTTGAATCTCTTTTGCGAAAATCATCAATATACCTGAGAAGTATATCACCTTTTTTGATTTTGGCATTTTTAATTTTCTCACATAAATCACAGAACTCTTGAAACAATATCTGGCTTGCAATGTGCTTCTCCGCAGGTGAAGTTTCTTGGAGACTCATTGTAAAGGATTCTTTTACAAAATTGTGCCCAATAATAATACCTGGAAACAAAAATATAGTTCAAGGAAAGAAAACAAGCAAATACTTATTTTTTCATATAACAATATATTTTTCAAGATACATTTGAGCAACTTCGGGAGAATCATTTTTATAAATTAAGTGCAGATTATACGCTATCTCTTTAGTCAAATCAAGAATGTCAGGATTTTCATTAATTAAATCTATATTGACTTGTAATGCCTTTTTATAGTACTCTGCCGCTTTTTGAATAATACCAATTTGGTGGTAGGCCCGACCGATGTTGTAATAGACTTCTTGGCGGCCGTCAGGGCCACGCAGCGTTTCGTAATAGCTGAGAAATGCGATACTTTGGATGACCAGCGTGTGTTTGTTGGTTGAAAACTTCTGGCAAGCCATGTGGGTCATGGTGATTCCAGCGAGGAGTGCAACCAGCGGCGATTTGTGTTCCTCGTAAATGGACATGAATTCTTTAAGCGCGTACTTGTAGGATCCCGCCATCAGACAGTTGTTGCCGTGCAGCACGTGGAGGAACTTGTCAGTATTCCCCAGTCGCACCAGAAGCCTCATTAGGAATCGATTGTGACGAGTGTCATCCACCCTTTGAATTACCAGATTTAGCATGTTCCACACCTTAGGCTTGTCGGGTGCCTTCAGAACAAAGTCTCTCACAATATTGTAGGCAAAATAATAATCTTCGTTACAGAGACAAGCGGTTAGACAGTTTAACTCTAATATGCTTCTATACTGGGTAAACTTTTTACTTGATACGGCTGAAAATGCAAGGCGCTCCATGACGCTGTAATAACCAAAGTCTTGGGCCATCTTTAGCAGCTCTTTGAGAAGCTCCCATTCTGTCTGGAGGGACAACTGGTTAGTGCTTTCGTCAAATACGTAATCATCCACTTCTTCCATTTCCTCTCCTTTGGCTTCGCGCAAGGCCTTCAAGAGATCGGCACAATCTCTGGATCTAAATGTTGGTACTTCATCTCTGGATCTTATCTTGAAAAAGTGACGGCCGAGCAAGATTTGACCGACTTTTAAGTAAGAATCGAGATCACCAATAGATTTATATATTTGACATCTTTCATATAATAAAGCAGTATCCAGCACATCAGTTTGAGGGTTTTGTTCCAAAGCGAGAGTGGCTTCATCCAGTCGGTTCATATCTTTCAAAATATTGGACAACTTCATGCGAGCTTCCAAATGTTGGGGAGCGAGTCTAATGACGGTCTTGAATGGCTCGATGGCTTCCTGGTTGCGTCCCAGAGCCGTGAGGCTCTGCGCATACTTGAGCCACACGGCGGGCAGACTGAAGCGAGAACTGCGCACCAGTGGACTCAGCAGTCGCAGGGCCTCCTCGTGTCTCCCTTCACTCGTCAGGGCTTCCTCTACATCCAGATATATATCCCCCGATGTTTCAACATCTTCATTTTCCAATAAAGCATCAATTAGAGAGTCTATCACCTGGTAAGCTTTCATGTGAATGAGACAAATAGTCAGTTTACTGCGCAAGTCAATAGGCAGGGCGGGGGGGATGTCACAAGACAGTACATGTGTAATATCTTCTACAACTCCTTCTTCACACACCGTTTGCACTTCAGCTTCAATATCTACTCCCCCCTTTTCCACAAAAATTTCTAAGCATTTGTCATATTTTTTTATTGCAATCAACAGTTCCAAATACAAATTCAGATCTTCCATGGAAAATAAATTGGGACACTTGTCGTAAGCAATATTCATGGCCTGAAGAGCTTTGAATATTTTATTTTCACTGTGATATTGACGTGCCACTGTTTTCGCAATGCTTAGGATGGTGGGGCCGTCGCTCGAGGGAAGTATTCCCAAGAGTCTCATGTAACATTGTTGAGAAGATAAATTGAAGGAGGAGGAAACGGGACCCTTGGCTTCCAGCTCCTTCATGGCTTCGATCCTCTTCATGTGGTACGGCAAGTGTTTAGGGTTTCCATTAATGGCTCGGGTATAGCAGATGACTTCTTGCTTGGGGTCCCCTCTCTCTTTAGAAATGGCCGCGAGCCTCATCCACTGATCTGAATCCGCGGGGCTCAAGTGTGCAGCTATCAATGAAAACTGCAATGATTTCTCCGCATCCTTTTCATTAATTTGCGCCAAGGTGTGGAATGGTTCAGAGGCAGTGGGAACTTGACGGATGATCTCGTAGCACATCTTTTCGGCGAGGTCCTTTTCCCCCCGAGCGTAGCGCAAGTTCGCTTCCCCCATGAGCCCCATCAGGGCGGGCGGTAGTTGGCGCCGGAACCTACGGTTGCGGTTCCTTGCGCTTTCCCCCTCAGTTCGCGCTTTCTTTCTGCCTCTGGAGCTACTTGGTTTATTGCTTTCCGAAACAACTCTGCTAACATCGCTTTCGTCTTCTTCCTCCTCACTTTCGTTGTTCTCCTCATCTTCCGCGTAGTTACTCTCTCCCCACTGTTCGGAATACTCGGCGAACGATAATTCCCCGTTTAAGAATTTATTGGTGAGCTCTACTTCTATATCATTTGGATCACCACTTTCGTTTTTCCTTTTAGAGAAATCCATCGCCCAAAAATATTATAAATCTCAAAATACTAAAAAAAACATTCAAAACCAAAACACGCAAAGAAAATTCAAGTTTCTCACCTAATGCGACTTAACCTCACTTTACTGCCCCCAGACGTCAAATTCAAAATAATGAAAAAAATGTTGTTTATCACAACATTGTTTCTCTATGGTAAAGTTTTAACTAAACTAGACCACTCACGACGATACTTGTCTAAAAGTTCAAGCGTACGATATAATAAAAAAAATATGTAGAGTTTCGGTAACATTTTAGAAAGAATACTGATTACAGCATTACACAAAAGTCAATTTGGTTGTACGGTTGCATCAATTTGGTTGAGCTGAACCGTGTGAAGATGTGTTGTATCAAAACCACCGTTATCCAGATCTTGGTTGTATACGATAAGGGAGCGTAGCTATCAAGTTGAACGCCAGGTTGCCGCCAGAGCATTCAATCACCCTGTTCAACCAAGTTGAATCGACTGTAGCACGGTTGAACCAACTTTGAAGGTTGAACAACTTTGCCTAAGGAGCCGTCATTCGTAGTTATGAGTTGTGGATGAACGAATAAAAATTAATAAAATGCCAGGCATGAGTAATGGAAGTGAAGTTTTTTTTACCCTATGTAAGGCTTTAACTTGCTTGTAGACCATCGTATTTAATAACTATTCAATTCGTTCAGTAGCATCATATTATACGACTGATTTTTTTCGTTCCGTGAACCGACTTTTGCCCGCGTTTGTAGTTTTCTTTCGTGTTAATAGTTAACGATTCCACTAGAGCTGTGGCAAATTTTGTTATGTATATACATTTAAAAGTATAAAGCACGCTGCGTTTGTTCCCCAAAGTACCAACTGACAACTTTGAACCAACCATCGCGTCATCTGTACGAAACACAACGATTGACAATATTGACACCCAACAGTTGAACCAACCAAATTGACTCGGGGTTTTTTGGTTTGGCATCCGTCGTGTAGGACAGGAATTAGAAATTTTGCTATTGCTTCAATTCTCTAATTATCTATGGTTTTGGCGTCTGACGTATACAATCAGATTTGATCAGATTGACTTTTGGACTTATCAATTTCAACTTTTCTTGTAGTACTTGGCTTGCCGATTTCTTGGGCAAAAAGTATTCAAGGTGCTGGTTTGGGCATACATTATTAACACGGCTACTTGGAACTAATTATTTTTATTATGTTTTCAACAGTTCAACGCCGCCTTTGTTCGAAAGCGCAGGTAAATAATAAAACGAAATAATTAATATAAAATACATCTAATCATGCAAAATCTGTCAAAACAATTAATAAAAATACCTCAAAGTTTAATTTTAGCGACCAAAATTTTACTACTACACTTATGTAATTATTTCAATAACTTTGCTCACCATTTAAATATCACACGTTAGTATGAATATCCCAATAATTTGATGATAACATTGCTGATAACAATTTAATTACGTAAATGTTTGCATTACTTTTAGCTCAAGCGATTCCAAAGTACTCTTATCATAGCAGAGCACAACAATGAAAAACTTCTTCCCATTACTCAAAATGCCATTTCGGCAGCTAAAAAAATCGGGGGAGACATAACCGTGTTGGTAGCTGGAACCAAATGTGGACCGGTAAGTTTCAATATTAAAAAATAACATGTTAATATGGATGGTTTTGGATTGATTTGTATTGCAAGCAAATAAAGTTTAAAAGTAAGGGTAAATTTTCCACTAACTTTTATTAGGCACAGATTTTGGGAATTACACTGCATTTCAACTTAATTACTACAAGAAACAACAAATTGTGTGTGGATAGATGGTAAGAGATTAAAATTCTATTTTTATTCAATCCTGTTCATTTCGCTTTTGGAACAATTTAATTATTTATGCTGCCATTTTAATTATTTTTTTTTGGTTGCATTGATATTTGCTTAAATTATATTTCAAATAAATACGCTTGAATTACTTAGTTTAGCCAAACTAAGAACCTGTTCTGTTGTTTCTTCTAAATTAAATATTTTGCAATTGTTAAAACGTTAAGTGTAATTTTCATAATTCTAAAGTGCAGCGGTTAGTGAAATAATTATCAAAGTAAGAACACCGATCATTTATAGAGCATAGAGCTCCCCATGAAATGAAGTTTGAGGAACAGGTTATTTTTCTTCAGAATTTCGTTGGCCACAGTTTGTTCCTAAATCCAATACATACCGATCAACCTTTCCACCACTGGGAACTTGTTCCAAAAGACAATGTATTCTTGTTCTTGTCGTATTCTTTAGACTTATATTATGTCATTGTTAGATTGTCTGTGCATATTTTGGCATCGATAATGCATATTTGCTTTCATTTTTTGCTATTTTTATAGTGCATATTATATAATAATTCAATCTATTATTATTCAGTGTATTAATCATAAAGACTCGGTCACTTTCCATTCATTCAATCACGGAGCGATTTCATCGCAGCTACTAGTGATGACGAAATCGCTTGACTTTTAAACAAATTGGGTACTTAACCCCTATAGCGCGGCTGGCTACATATGCAGTCCAGTGAAATAATGACTACCTTGAGGTGAACTGCAGTTTACAGTGTGTAGAGCTGGGTTTTAGAAGTTTTTAATTTAATTACCGTCAATGAAAATTCCAACGAAAAAATGTTGCTATTATAGAAGTTGTCTTTTATTTCAAATATAATTTTCAATATTATATTTGGCTTTGAGATATTTACTAAATTCAAGCCGCACAATGATGTAATAGTTTTTCTTTTTAAAATTGAGTTTAACGGCCAACAAAGTTCAGGATTTATGCGAAAACTTAATAAACATCAATAGAAAAATTATCTCTCTACAAAGAGAACATGAAATTAGACTCCCCTTTCGAAAGAAGTCTAAATCATAGAACTCATTACTATAGAGGGCAGAGATCTAAGGCAATTGGTTTTGGTAGCGGGCCATATGAATATGTCAATTTTTTCGAGGGCCACGCGATCGTTGACGTCACTACTTTACGGAACACATGGAAAAAGCACCGCAGGCGAAAAATTATTATCTGACAATTACATATTTTGAAATATCATGACCAATTGGTTGGTAGCGCGGTAGTTATTGGTTTCTAGTTGCGGGTTAGTTCTTCTAGTAACTGGTTTAGTACTCCATCATTTAACAAGCCATATTTTCTACTTAGAATGATGGAATTGGGCGGGTTTTCAACATTCTGAGGTTGATTTCATGTGGAGGCAAGTATGATAGCTAGTTAGTAGCATGGTAGTTGAATCCCACTCGGGCGTAGCGGGTTCTTAAAAACTTACATGTATATTCTCTTCACAAGAAGTAGATATGAAAAAAAAAAAAATATATATTTGATTGTGACCGATGGTGCGCCAAGTATGGTGGGAAGGAATTGTCGTCCGTTCAGGGACTCTTCTTTCTGGTCCTGCGGACCAGAAGGTAGCTCTTCGTGCACCAGATCTGGCCCGCGGGCTATCATTTGCCAATGGCTTATATGCATTGACCTAGTATACCCTAGACAAGCCGTCTCATAGTAAAAATCAGAAAAATATAACCCCAAGTATCAGTAATTTCGCAATACAACTCTCCTTCGAATTCCGCCGTCTTGCATGCGAATTCTCGGCAATATAAAGCTGAGCACCGATTAATCCCATTGTGTGATTTGTCGAACTAACACTTCCATAGTGTTCACGTTTTGCATGCGTGACGTTTCGACAAGCTGTGTTGGTTGAAATGGTTTTCAAAGTGGGGATCGCGAGACATTCATAAATTTAATTAGACAAAAATATTTTTTACTTTATTATGACAAGCGATTCAATTTCGGAGGCGAGTATGGGTACCGCCGCCTCGGGAACCATTTATTGGATAACCAACGCCTCTGCCATAGGTCACTCCAAGTGGTTCGCTACGTTTGGTGACTATGCAGGGGTGTCCGGGTTCATGGATTGAGGTTTGTCCGGGTCTTGGCGGCGGATGATTCTGATAATTTTTAAATTTTATTTTTCTGATGAACCGTATGGCTCGTTGTCAACTACCAAGCAGCAATTTCGTCGAAGTGTCCTGTTGAAAGCGGTGTACACTGCAAACCATACTTTAGATTCGTGTACAAAAACTTGTACACAGTCCCGTATATGTATATATTGATCATGAGTTTTAAAATAAAAAAAATCCATTCATCGTTTGCTTCAAAATAATTACGAAAAATTGACCCTTTTACCGCCCACGCACCGTGGGCTGCCCAGGTTGGTCGCTTATCATTAACACAGTGATGAGCAACCAGTAGCCCGCAAGCCCTTTTACTGCTTTCCGGACTTTCGACTAAAAAAAATATCAAAAAAATTGCGCTAAAAAATATTCAAAGGCTTCTGTTCTGTTTTGCAAAATGTCTTAGCCGAAAACTATAATCTTTCTTAAAAGTTTTGAATCAGCTGCTCAATGTAAGTTTTTTTTGTGTATAGGTAATAATTAAAAAATGACAGAAATTCGTAGTTAATTAAAGCCCGTTAGTAAGCGCTCAAAAAGAAGAGGAAGGTGAGATATATAAATACGAATGTTAGAGGGAGCGCGAAAACGATAATATTTAAGCGAAAATTGTGAAAATGTTTAATAAAACATGACTCGTTTAAACTATTTTAAAATAGAACCAAAATCTCGCGGGAAATGTCATAGCTTTAAAGAAAAAAATGAATTATGATTTTTTTCATATATATAACTTGTAATGTAACAAAAATAAAGTGCTTATAATAATTTTCGAAATACACGATTATACGATTTTCTTCTATCGGAAGAATTTCATTCAATTACCGTTTCGGCGTGGCAAATGTATAGATATTATCGTCAAAAACAACATATATTTTTTTAGAAACTTAAAAACTTAAAGTGTTTTAGAGAAATATGTTGTAAAACGGTAGAAATTCGGAATGCTATGGCTTAAGATAGGTTAACTTTCGACCTTAATTGAAGAATAGTGCAGCGGTTTTTTGTTAAGATCTGCGTTTAATGTATTTTAAAGGTTTCCGTTTTATACAACCGGGTCGCGTTTTTAAAAAGTTTAAAAGCCACTGCCATATGGTGATGCCAGCCCTTCGTCTATGTGTTAGTATCGGTGTGTGGTGACGTCACAAGCATTTAGGTGATTAAGTGACGTCAGAAACTTTGCTTGCCAAAAAAATAATACGTCAATATTATTACATTTATTAAAACGCTGCCTTAAAGCTATCTGTAAGGCATAATTTTTTTTATGTATTCAGATAGCTGGTTACATTATCGAAAATAAAGTCCGCTGACTGTACCTTGTACAATATTCGGAAGTAGGATATTTTTGTGTTTGAAAAAATTAATTCCGTCAGGACGGCTGGGACAGCAATTAGTTTCAGTGTGGACCGATAAAAGGTAAAACACAAAGCACTATGCGATCAAAATAGTACGAAACAATGCTGGCACTTTTTCATAAATGGGCCTTGAGCCAGTTTTATTTGGTTTCTGGCGTCATTTTTAATTTCACAGGGCACGTCTTGATATACTTGGTCGAAGCTTATATGGCATTAAAGATCTTGCTCATTGAAGAAATACTGACCAATATAAAAGGGGAGTTACATGTGTTAACATTTAAAATAGATGCTATGAATTACGTTGAGTGTAATTTGTATTTTTAAATACCTATTGTACTTAGTTTGTAACTTGTATGTGATTCTTATATTAGCGCATAATATTTGTAACCACTGAACGTAAATTTACGTTAAATACATAAACAAGAGTCGCTAATGAACATTTCAGGCAGCCGAACAGGTGGCAAAGGTGGCGGGTCTATCCCGCGTGCTGGTGGCTGAGGATGCGGCCTTCAAGGGCTTCACCGCAGAGTCCCTGACTCCGCTGATCCTGGCTACGCAGAAGCAGTTCAGCTTCACGCACATCGTGGCGGGGGCTTCCGCGTTCGGCAAGGCCCTGCTGCCCCGTGTGGCCGCCAAGTTGGACGTGTCGCCCGTGTCGGATATCATCGGTGTTCAAGATGCCAATACTTTCGTCAGAGCCATTTATGCAGGTGCTATGATTAGTTTTTAATAATAATTAACAAAACTTTGTTATATTTTTTAAAACTCTTGACCTCAGCAATTTTTTTGCCTCGAAAAACAAAAACATGTTTAAGAATACGTTCGAATGGTTAATACTTTGACTAGGAATTCAGAGGTCGCCCGTTCTTATCCCGGCATGCACAAATACATTTTATTGATTTTTGTGTCATTTTACAATTAATTAATTAAAGATAATAAATATCATATGGGTGTTAAGGGACGTACTTGATTTAACTTAACAAGTAATCCTGACATTATTTGGAGTAAAAAATGTAAATGAAGTTTTGGTCTTCGGTGATTTTTTTGTTGTCTTTTTTTTTCAAATTTCCACATGTCGTACACTCAGCCAAGTAACTGCCTAACCCCTCACTCCAATCCCAACTGTCCAACACCTAGTGACTTTTGATGTTTTTAGTTGAAATTTTTTTTAAAATAAAAATTAAATGTCATTGGTGACCTAAATTTAATTTACATTTTTGTACTTCAGTCAGGAATCACTGGTTAAAGTAAGTCAAGTCTAAGTATTTATACTATATGTATTTGCAGCATGTTCCAGGGTTGTATCAGTATCACTTAAAAGACCACCATTCCGAATCGAAACGTTGGTTGAAATATCTTTAGCCGTGTTTGATGACCAGATTTGAATAGCCAAATACTTTCCCGTCTTACTCTTTTCCATCTTCTTCCTTTCTCCATTACCTTGGAGAGGTAATAGACCCACTGGCTCCTGACGGTTGGTAGTAGTTGGATTCTTAGATGGCACATAAAGAAAAGATGGAATTCGTCATCATCTATACATATAAAAATGACAATGTGTACGCATGTATGTATTAGTATGTGAGATGTCTATGCGTTGCTAAACCATTCATCCGATTGCGAGAAACTTTGGGGATTTGTAATATTGCCTTGATGGTAATATTGCCTTGTGATGTGCGCAAGCCAGCAATGGTTTCCATTTACAAAAGTGAGCTCTGGTGTCATGAAATTTTGCATTGCTAACCATTCATCCGATTGCGATGACACTTTGGAGATTTGATGTGCGCATGCCAGTGATGATTCCTATATACAATAATGAGTTCTGGTGTGATGAAATTATGCATTGCTAACCATTCATCCGATTGCGATGAAACTTTGGGGATTTGGGCAGGGGATTGGGGATGGGGATGCGGAAGAGGAAGGGGAGGCGGAAGGGAACGGGACGAATGGGAAAGGACATGCAGGGAGAAACAATTTCTTATTAAGTGGCATAGCAACGCATGCCGGGAACGCTAGTATTATAATATTATCATCATAGTTTGAATCGTTGCTATTCTTGATACTGAAAACAGAACAAACAAATTGTAATAATCTCGCTTCTTCTCACCAGGTAACGCAATCCAGACAGTGCAGTCCCTGGATGCCGTGAAAGTGGTGACAGTGCGAGGCACCTCTTTCGAGCCCGCTCCGCTGGAAGGGGGCACCACAACGGTAGAGGCCGCAGCCCCCGGGGACTACAAGACCGACCTCACGCAGTGGGTGTCTCAGGAGCTCAGCAAGTCTGACAGGCCGGAGCTGACCAGTGCAAAGAACATTGTTTCTGGAGGTGGGTACAAGCTAATAATAATGACTAGTTTCTATTGTACCATTTTGGTTATGAATTTTTGTTCCAGTTTCTTATCACTTGAGCGATATATACCCGGATTTAGGTTTCACCGTTCATGCTCTTGAGCGACAGCTACCAAAATTTTTTTTTTATTAAACCTTAAACTTTGATCTGTCAGGCTAATTTGTTCGGTTTTCGGAACAACTCATAAAGGTTTCACGGAAATCATTGTGTCTCCCTTATTATTACCATGTTTAGAAATATGATCTAAACAGTGTTAGAAAGAGAAAACACCACGCTTTATATTCAAATCTAAAAGTTAACTGCGAAATAATTAAAATGTCCACCTTCGTGAATCTTAAATTTTCGACAGCAAATTGAAAAAAAATATATATGTTACTTTGAGAATTTTTTATTAATTATTTTTACATAAAATGACAAAAAAGTGAATCGATGATAATGTTTATAATATATTTGTCTAGTAAAATATGTGTGTTTTTATTTTTTTTCGTTAACAGTAATTTTAGTTAAAACAAACTTAGAGTGAGCCATTTTTAAAACTTGTGTGCAACACAAATTTTTAAGATTAACTTTATTTATAAACTAGACATATCTATTTAACCATAAATTATACTTTCTTACTAAATACCCTTAAAATGCATTCCCTTGAAAATAGAAGAAAAATAAATGACTAAAGGTGATCAACTAGTACTTTTCACAGGTTGATTTCGTAAAGGCCTGTAAAAAATATTTACTCCTTTCTTTTTCAATGTTTATTATAATACGGAAATTTGAAATCGATTTTATGGAACCAAGTGACGCAGAGTCTAGGGACGTCCATTCGCCACCGCAGGTGGGGCATAACTGATACAAAATGCACACGGTCTTTATGTGAACTGAATATGGTCTTTATATGAACTTGTATATTATGTGGACGGCATTAGTTTTAATTCTCAATTCCAAATTCGTTGAAAGCCGCCCATTTTGATTATGCCGAAAGAAACCGTGCGAAATTGCATTGTTTTGTTTTATTTTGTGAAATTCAGGCACAAATATTAAAATGTTTTCTGATTATTTTATAAAGAATATGCTGTGTTATATAATGAAACTTTATAAAGAAAATTTTATAAAGAATATGTTGTGTTATATAATGAAACTTTATTCGAAAATAGATTCATTAGTAGGAGATTTTGGCACTAGAAAGTATTTATAGGCTATTTCCAGACCTACAATATTATTATTAAAATAATGCTCAATTATTTCCTAGGCCAAGATTTGTTCTACTTGCAGTATTTAATTGAAGTATTTATAATATTTCTAAGCAATCAAATTTTCAAACCAAAAGCACATGATTTTGTATGATTTTGCATTATTTCATATGGCTTCGTCTTAACTTTTTTGTTTAAAACTATTCACTCCTAACTGGACTGTTGTATACTCCTGCATCTCTTTGACTTTAAAGTACCAAATAGAGCAACTAACAAATAGGCAAAATATATTATTCTACAACAATAATTCCGGGGCTACCTAATATGCACCTACTTCTCGCTTTCCCGCACTTTGAAACAAATTCACCTTACATAATGACATATAAGTTTACCAGTATTTGAGAGATACCTTTGATGAATGATATTTTTGCCAAAAGCGACTTCTCATAACAACATTTACTAACATGCTGTTGCAGAAGGATTCATAGAACTCTCACAAAGGGCCTGCCCTCCAGAAGAGATTTCTGGTTATGTTTGAGTCCCCCTCGTATATCTCTTTGAAACACTTTATTTGTGTTGCAGGTCGTGGCATCAAGTCGGCGGATAACTTCAAGCTGTTGTTTGACCTAGCCGATAAGCTGAACGCCGCTGTAGGAGCTTCCCGTGCTGCCGTGGACGCCGGATTCTGCCCCAACGACATGCAGATCGGACAGACAGGAAAGATTGTCGCTCCCGTAAGTATAAGTTGTGAAAAAAAAAATCATTTTGAAGCTTGTATTAATCCTCCTTACTTATAATCACTTTGTAAATATTATGCGGGCGTAAGTAAGGTCAGCAGTTACCATGGCATAGGTATAGTTAAAATGGCCTTAAACCGGGCTTAAGGCCCGCTTAACTGAACCAACCGGCATATAAGAATCTAATACATAATATGGATAGTTTATCATTGAAGATAATATTAGCGATTCTCAAACGATAATTTGAAAAAGAAAAATCATCGTCGCAACTAGGAATTGAACCCAAGACCTTAGCGTTGCCAGGGCTCTGCTCTAACCCCTGAGCTAATTCAACCCTTTCCCCTTTGGTCATGTTTAACTGTATAATACTTCAACTAAGAACTACCAACATTATCTCCATTTGCTTAATGCAAATTTTTATTGGCTTACTCACTGTCATTGTGTACGATTGCAAGATTCTTCCCGAATTAAATGCAATCTAGATTGGAAAAATACATCCATTTATTTTAATGAGCGAGTCTATCCACTGGAGTGACAGCACATTTTAAAACTTTTTTCTCCATTTGCTCGAGATTTTCAGAAGATCATTTTTAAAATTTTTCGCCAACATTAAAAAATCATACCTTCGAATTTTAACATGGAGACATAAAAATTTATTATAGTGCTATATAGCCAATGAATTAACCTGAATTTTACCATTTATTTCATATTTGTAGGATTTATAAAAAAATCGTAAAGCTTAAAAACTCGCGAGTCCTGCGTGTTTGTTACTTTGAAACTGCCGTGAGAGGTACTTATTCGAGTTAACATAGAATATTTTCGATTTCGGTATATTGTCTGTGGTATACTTGATAATGAAAGGTGCATATCTATGGAAAAAGGACTTAATTTTAATCGTAAACAGCTGATCATAAATTCTGCGTGAAAAAAATATTTAAAAAATTTATTTTTAACATTGTTATAAAATCATCCAAAAAGTTTGGATTTGCGACGTCTACGGTCACAATAGATAAAGAATTTCAATAGCTTCGTTTTAAATCCAAAATAACAAACGTGGGAGCTACAAATATTTAAAAAAAAAAATTGCCGAATCAATGAGATAATTGCCTTTTTTATGCCCGGAAAACAATCGGAGACATTTAAAATGGCGCCAATATATGGCAAAAATCGCTCCAGTGACTATTGACTTTTCTGCAAATGATTGTTAAAAAACTTTTGGAACACGGTCTATGCTTCGACACATTTTAAAAGACGGTAAACAACTATTAACGAAAGCTCAAAAATTACACTACAAAATCGACTACAAATGTGTTATAAATTCACCTGTTTCCCGCTTGTACTATGAGTTTTTTGGATGCCGTGTATATGTGGAGTGGAACACTGAAGAGAAATTGGAATATTTATTCCAGTTAATATTTATTAATAAAAATAGAATTTTGGGTGGCGAGACAATAAGTTTGGTTAGTAAAAATTGAGTAATTTTTTCCAGGACCTGTACATCGCTGTGGGCATCAGCGGAGCCATCCAGCACTTAGCGGGTATGAAGGACTCCAAGACCATTGTAGCCATCAACAAGGACCCCGAGGCTCCCATCTTCCAGGCTAGTTCTAATTCTATTCATTCCGACTAATTGATGGCTAACTTTGATAGAAGAAGACCTGCAGAACGCTAAGACTCTGGGCTTGAAAGGTTGCAGGTTCAGAACCTGGCAAATGAATACATTTCTGTGTTTTTCACACAAAATAAATGGTCAGAGAAGATACTTTTAGTATCGCCCTGGTGGGAGAACCACCACTCAGAACCGAAACCTAGTGTGAAATGCTTTCAGCTATGCTTAGTCAAGTGAAGTTCAGTGGATTTGTCACTTTTATAAAGTGATTGCATAAATTTTTAATTCATTTTATAAATTAGATACCAGCTAAAATGTAATAAATTTTGCAAGTGGTTGTGTTGGAACACACTGATGAAGAGAGATTCTTTCAAGAATTAATATATTTTTCATTTTGAAGCTTCCTTACTGATGTAAAATATGTCAATATGAGAAACCATTTTATGTAGCAAAAATATGCTCTCCTCACCGACAGAAACATTGGCAGATTGGTCTTATTGGCAAGAAGATAAAACAGGCTATGTTAACACTGTCTTCGATAGTCATCACGAACTAGAGACTTGTGCTCTGCAAAATAGCAGAGTTCTCAAGATAATAACTCTGCAGCAGTCTGAAGAAGTGTGTGGCGACATTTCTTTACCTTCTGACCTGCAAGGAGTGAAATCCCAGCATGCCCATTAGGAAGTTCGTTGGATTGAGCCCATTGATAGTGGCCTCACTCCCTCACATTTGAAATCTCAAAAACTTTTAATCCTCTCCCCACTTTGTCTGCTTTTATGTATGACTTGTATCAAAAATTTGTTATCACTGTTTTTTTTTTTCATTATTCCTTTCTAGGTTGCTGACTTTGGACTGGTAGAGGATCTGTTCAAGGCTGTTCCTGAACTCACTAAGAAGCTATAAGACTCACACCATATCTGCAACTATCAACCCTCGCCACCGTTAAATAATTGTATATTTTGTATAATATTAATACCCTCTGTCGAAAAATAAATAGTTAAATATATGTTTGCTGGTTCATTTTCTTTCTCTTTTTCTAGCCGATTTAGGCACCCATCACTTCGAAAAGAGGTCTAATATGATTGATCGATAATACCCTAAACCAGGGGTCATCAAATGGCTGACCGCGGTCCGGATCCGGACCGCCGACCTATTTTGTGCAGACCTTGTGTTAACAATACAATACCCCTTTGTTGAGGAGCTTTTGGTTATTTTGCCGTTAATAGGAAGAACCCGAGAAGATGACATGATCGATCCGGTGATGGATAATTTCGTTAAAAATGAGTTAAACTTAAAACTTTTATCAGTAACTACCGACGCGACGTTGCATCAGCGATGGTTGGGACCAAAAAAGGACTATTTCTAGTTATAGAATGTCGTCAACATCCTCAGTAACATTTACTCTCTGCATCCTGGTGATGAATGGAGCAATGAAGCTGCAAATATTTTCGGGAGTAATAAAGCTGCTCTCCAGATGGAAATGATCTATTTCCAAGAAAATACAGTTTTAAAACACCACAATCAGGAAGTTTCTTGTCAAGAGCTTTGGATAAAATTTGTTTATGCTAATAAATACCCAGAATACAAAAAAAATAGCCTTGAAACTTCTCACATTGTTTGGGTCAACAATTGTTTGTGAAGTAGCATTTTCCAAGATGAAAAAATAAATTCCGGAGCAGACTTACCAATGAACATCTACAAGATTTAACCTGGCGTTAGCACAGTTAAAATATGTAACATCGATAGTAGGGTTGGGTCTAGGAGACCCGAATAAAAAACTCGCTATGATTTCAATATTTAAAAGAAATTTAGTAACATATTGCAATAATTTGATAAAACAACTACAGTAGAACCCCGTTAATTCGAAATCCACGGGACATCAAAGATAAAATTTCGAATTAACGAATTCTTCGGAATAAATTCGTAATAATACGACTTATTCCCAGGTAATTCGAATTTTCGCAGCCGTTTACCGCCGCGGTCGCCCATATATTCGAAGTAAATTCATAAAAAATCGATATTTTCCGCATAAATCAAATTTTCGCAGCCTATTTTGCGGCCGCGACCGTCGCGCACATGTTATGTTAAACTCATAAAAATGCGATATATTACCGCGTAAATCGAAATTTCGTTGCTGATTTCCGATGCAGCCGGCTCTTCAAATTTAGATATTCAAAGAAAATTCGTAAAATTACGATATATTTCGCGCAAATCGAAAGTTCGCGGCCGAATCCCGTCGCGGCCGGCCCTCTAAATTCAGATACTTACTCGAAATAAATTCGTAAAAATACCGCAAATTTCCGCAAAAATCAAATTTTTGCGACTTATTACTGCCGCGGCCGGCTCTTCAAATTTAGATATTCGAAAAAATTCATAAAATTACTATATATTTCGCGTAAATCTAAAATTCGCGACCGAATCCCGTCTCGGCCGGCCCTCTAAATGCAAATACCTACTCGAAATAAATTCGTAAAAATACCGCGAATTTCCGCGAAAATCAAATTTTTGCGGCTTATTACTGCCGCGGCCGGCTCTTCAAATTTACATATTCGAAGAAAATTCATAAAATTACGATATATTTCGCGTAAATCGAAAGTCGCGGCCGAATCCCGTCGCGGCCGGCCCTCTAAATTCGAATACCTATTCGAAATAAGTTCATAAAAATACGATATATTACGCGTAAATCGAAATTTCGCGGCTGTTTGCCGCTGCGGCCGGCTCCTCAATTTTAGATATTTGAAGTAAATTCTCAACATTTGGATACATTTCGCGTGAATCGAAATTTCGCTGACGAATCCCGTCCCGGCCGGACCTCTAACAGATACCTATTCGAAATAAATTCATAAAAATACGATATATTTCGCGTAAATCGAAATTTCGTGGCCGAATCCCGTCGCTGCCGGCCCTTTAAATTTATAATTCCCAAGGATGACATAGGCCCTGAGGGAAATTATTTTCGTCAGGAGCTCCTGTGTGGAGCTCATTAAAAAAAAAAAAAACTAGATAACCATGCTGTGTGGTGGGTTTTTTTTAAGGAAAAGGAGGAGAGGAGAGTTCTGGGAAGGAAAAGGGTTTAAGGGGTGGGTATGAATCTGGGGTTCGGTGGGTCCTGGTCATCCACCTCCAAGACCTAGAGAAACCTCACCCCATGAACCCGGGCACCCCTGCTAAATCACCAAACGTAGCAAACCACTTGCGGTGACCTATGGCAGAAGTGTTGGTTATCCAATAAAGGTTCCCGGGGCGGCGGTACCCATTCCCGAGTCCCAAATTGAAAAAATAGTTGGCGTTGTTTTTCGATTTCACAGCAACGCGTGACCGGGTCAGCTAGTTTTATATATTTTTTTTATTTTTTATATTCTCGCACTTTTTTTTATATTCTTTTTACATTATTGCATACATGTTAAAGTACTGTATAGAAAATCGACCACCACAACACGGGCATGTGCCTAGCATGGTGGTCGAAAAATCCTAAAATTCATGTAAAAAACAATTCAATGAATAAAAAAAACTTGGATGCAGGTTAAATGCAGGTTCGATGCAGGAAGGGTGTCGGTTGGATGCAATTTGGGTGCAGGTTGGATGCAGGTTGGTTATCGGTTAAATGCAGGTTGAGTGCAGGTTGGATGCAGGTTGGACGTAGGTTGGTTGCAGATTGTTTTCAGGTTGGATGCAGGTTGGATGCAGGTTGGGTGCAGGTTGGATGCAGGTTGGTTGCAGGTTGGATGCAGGTTGGACGTTGAGAACAGGTTGGGTGCAAGTTGGATGCAGATTGGATGCAGGTTGGGAGCAGTTCGGTTGCAAGTTGGTTGCAAGTCGGTTGCAGATTGGATGCAGGTTGGGTGCAGGTTGGATGCAGGTTGGATGCAGGTTGGTTGGTCGGCCGAGAACTTAAAAAATTCAAGATGGATGCCGAATTTATACATTTGACATTAGATCCAAGATCAGTGCATGTCCAAACTGAATAGACGCCGAAATTATACATTTGGTTGCTAGATTCGACAGTGCACCTCCAAACTCCCTAATAACGATTTTGAACCAAATCAGTAGAGAGACTTCAAGAAATCCGAGATGGATGTTGAAAGATTTTAACATTAGATTCAAGTATAGTCAACCTCCAAACATCCCAATTCCTATTTCGAACCAAATATGTAGATAACTCGAGAAATTCAAGATGGATGCCAAAATTATGCAAACTATGCATTCAATTTCTACCCACCTCCAAACCCCCTTGTATCGACTGCCATAGGAATTGATTGAAAACTATAAAATTATTGTGCGCATCGAAATAATGTATTTTGACATTATTCGTTTTTTCGTCAATGGGTGGTTGGGTCTCACTTCTATGGCCTACGCACAATGTCAATAAAGTTTTAAAATTGGAGATGGTAAGACAGATCACAATTCATTTATTATATAATAGTAATTATTTAATTTCCATTGGCTGCTTGATTGTATAACACCTCTCTCCCCAAACACTACTAGAAAATATATCGGTTTGTTATTTTCGTTGCAGTGGATACAATCGAAACGAAATTGACGTGCGTCTCGCTTCAAATACAACTCAAAACTGAAGGCTATCGTGAAATAATACCGCGTTTTGCGGAGTAATATTTTTATCATGCAATTTTGTATGGTAGAAAAGAATAAAAAAATTCATAATGTTTGGGCGAATTATAATAAAAATCTAGAAACGTTTAAGTATTAACAAAAACACATGATTTTGTGTGATTTTGCATTATTTACTATGGCTTCTACATGCAGTATTTAATTGAAGCAACTATAATTCTTCTAAGCGATCAAATTTCCAAAACAAAAATACAAGATTTTGTATGATCTTGCATTATTTCGCATGGCTTCATCTTAAAAAGTAGTCTTGACTTGAGAACCGATAGAGGACCCCATCTGATCCGGAAAGCGGTGAATTAGTGACTGCCTAGTTAGGAGAGTGAACACGAGCAACTTTAGTCGCGGTGACAGCTGGCCACTATTTCAAAATCCAAAATGCAAAAAAGTATTCCTTGGGTCGCACTCGCCTCCAGTGCGCACCTCCTATGAAAAATTTATACCGTAATGATGCACACAAATATTGCGACGCAACTGTTGCCTGCAACTGAAGTTGCTCGTGTACGCCTGGTCTGTAGGTAGAATTAGGTTTAAACCAACCGTAGAATAGAGAACTCCAGTCCAATTTTTTTTATTTTTTTTATGAATGACCTTCTAACTTAAATAACTGCATATTTATTTTTATTTTTATAGTTAAAATAAATGTCAAAGTTTTAATTTTTCAAGATCCCCCGAAAACCATCGTGACGTCATCTGGCCCTGTGACGTCATCTGCCCAAAAGTTTTAGTTATTTTCAACAGATGTTGTCATTTTGTATGGAAGAAGTGATGAAACTATTCAATAAGTTAAACGTTATTTAGGTGTAATTATTTATTTATTATATTATATTATTATATTTTTCAATATTATTACGGGAGATTCGTATAAAAATTGTTTGAAATTATTAATTTTTTAGCTTTACGAATCGAAATCAATATTAAGGAAAACGAAGCATGAATTTCGTAGGGAACTGGAATCAGCTGTTCGACTTCCGCCATTTTGAATTTCAGCATTGGAGCGTTTTGTGGAAGCGGTGACGTCACGCCTCACAAATTCCATAATACCAACTTGACAGGATGTTTTAATGAACAGTTTTAAAATGGACTACTTAATATTTTTTTTAAACTCTACGTTAAATATTATTAAATAAAACTTATATATTCAGAATCACCGTATATTGGTCTATATGAACATATTTTTTTAAAGCCATAATATTTTTCACTGGAGTTCTCTATTGGTAGGTACCTACCCATAGGCGTAGCCAGGTTTTTGTATACAAAAAATAAAAATCTAGAGTAGGTACCGAAAGAAGTAGGCTTCTACAACGGTAACCGGACAACTCACTACTCAACTCAACACCTCCTTTGAAAAGTTATGAAAAAATAAATATCTATGTAATAAAGAATTGTTCAAATGGGTTACGTTAGGTTAGGTTACGGGCTATTTATGATTTCTTTTCGTAGCTTCTAATGACTTTTTAAAGAGGTGTTGAGTTGAGTTGATTTTGAGTTGGCATGGAACCTATACAACATACTCGTATTCATGCTTTAGGTTCTATGAATACAAAGAATATGAACGGAAGAAGAAAAAACAATTCTATGAAGTGCTGTAAATTTGAAAATGCGACTCGGTCGACAATCCCAGAGATCATGCATCCTGCTTCTTACCCCACCATGCCTATGTACCTACCTACAATAAACAATTAACAAAAATGTTATTAAAGTATCTACTAATACAATACTGATTCAAACAGTCTATTAAATTACATTAGCACAACCGTGCATTGAAAAATAGATAATGTGTGACTCTAATCGCTTTGTTCACAAGAAAGTAAAACGTAAAAAAAGTACCTCCACCAGTCTCCACTGTTGTTAATTTCGTTTGTGCACGTGCCGCTCTGAAAAAAGGTTGATTCAACATTCCTCCATTCCGTACCTACGCCAAATAACACAACGCACTTATTTATCCTAACAGTCCCCTCTCTCCCCGGAGGCTGTCGCGCCGGCCAACCAGAGAGAAGGGCTACCCCTCCCTCCCCTTCCAAACGTTAACTCCTCCTCTGAAGAGTAGAGGGGGGTAAAGCTACCCTTCGCTGGGCAGAATCAAGTCTATCGAGTATCTCAATTCGAGACGAATCGAGACACTCTCGCTGAATTACTTTAGTAGTTTTACCCACTCCTGTTTGGTTAGCTCGTTAATAATATTATGCTGTGATAACAAGGTGCACCTAAAAAGAACGGTTTAAGTATGGGTTGTGTGATTAGCACGTCTTGCAGGCGGGGAAAAAGTTATCGAAATGTTTTTGCATGTCGTTACGGAGAGATCGATTTTTATATTTGGGGCCTGGAGCACAATTGCGATATTGCAGTTACTAAATAACTAGGTAGGTACCTATCTAGTAAAAGAAAAAACATGCAACATTTTTATTGGACAGGTACCTACACATATTTACCTACTGAAGGTTTAATATGATTTACACTGTAATAAAAAACGGACCCAATTTTTACGTCCTATCTTATACATTGATTTTTTAAAAATAATTATCCACAAGCATGTTCGTCCTTCTTTCTCTATTTATTTAAAGGTAGGTACCTAACCTCAATCTATGAAGATTTTTTCCTTCAAAAGGCTAATAAAATAAACTTGTATTTGTAAGTAGGTAGGTCACTGCACTAGGTAGGTATTCAAATACTCACCGAGTAACCAAAAATTTTTTTAAATAGGGACCTACTTAGTGAAAGCTTATATTTCATTAACTTTCGACTCTAGGTGGGTACCTACCTAGCTGCCTGTCTACTAGTAGCCCACTCTAAGGTAGGCACCATGATACAAAAATAACTACTAGATACCTAAGCCAAACCTTTTCAAAAACTGTTATAATTAAATATAGGTACCTACAAATTTTGGTTGTGACCATGGGCGTAGGCACGGTGGGGCACGGTGGGGCACGGTGGGGCGTTTGCCCCGCCCTGGCTGACCGATGCATAATCTCTAGGATTGTCGACCGAGTCGAGTTTTCAAATTTACAGAACTTCATAGAATGGGTTTTTCTTCTTCCCTTCAGGTTCTTTGTATTCATAGAGCCTAAAGCATGAATATGTTGTAGAGGTTCCACGCCAACTCAGAATCAACTTAACACCTCTTTGAAATGTCATTAAAAGCTGAAAAAAATTAAAAATAGTCCATAACCTAACCAAAGGTATCCTATTTCACCAATTTTTTAAATATTTTTTTTTCATCACTTTCAATAATTTTTCAAAGGAGGTATTGAGTTGTGTTCATTCTGAGTTGTCCGGTCACCGTTGAAGAAGCCTACTTTTTTCGGCACCTACTCTAGATTTTTATTTTTTGCCTCACCGTAAATCAAAACCTGGCTACACCCATGTCATTGCTACGTCATTTTCAAAATTAAGAGAATTTGGAGAAATCAGACAAGCCATAAAGTACCTACCTACCTACTCAAAATATAATAGGTATTTTTAAAAGAATTTTTTTTTGTCATTTTCAAAATTGGAACTGATTTATCGAAAATTCAGACTATTGGCGAATTCGGGTCTGCGATAGTCTTATTGTAATACATATTTATTATCAATTGTCTATTTACCGTCTTAATATCATCACGTGAAAACTGATTTTTTAAAAATCATTTATATTATTTATAAAATAAAGTTATTAATTTATTATTATGCCTAAAACAAAAATATAATTGACTGAATATTTTAATATGATATCTATACACAATACGTAGGTACCTATCTCCATTATTTGATATTTTTTTCAATCTAGATCATCAATAATACAAAATAATAAATTATCAATCAAAGTATTTCTGCATTGAAAATCAATTTGCAAAAAGCATAAAATCATTTTAATGCTCGTGCACATGGTAGCCAATCTGAACCGAGTGGCCGACATGTCAGACTTAGTTCCGTCTCCCTCCGCCGGTTGGGGCCCGCCCCTCGCGGCTCCGCCCTTCCTGCTCACCCCTCTTGCCCCCGCCCTACCCGGCGTCGCCCGGTACCTACCAGGTACTGGTACAGTCTCGGAAAGCGCCGACAGAGCGCCGCGTGTTGCCAGATGTGATTAGTGACGAAATGTTCCTATTGGTCAGGAGTTCGCAAGATGACGAGGAAATATTATTGTTTGAATAAATCTACACATAAATAAACAGCGGGGATATGAGGTTAGTCTTGACGAATTTTCTATTGCCCTAAAACCTTGATTAAAAAATGGAAATGTCAAATGTTTCTCTAATGTCAAACGGTGTCAATGTTGTTGTTTTTTTTTAAATCCTCTTTTACTAGGCGGATAGGTAGGTCCCCACCCCCATTACCTAAATAATAAAATAATATACCTAGGGTAAGTATCTACAATAATAGCTAAGGGTTTTGATGATTTTCATGAATCTCTGAAAAATCAACAAATTTTGCACACTGTGCTGTCCTATTTTTTTTTGTTTGCAGAATTTATTTAGGTATGTTTATATGCAAATTGTATTGTTTAGCATTTTAACATTAAGTAGGTATTTACGGGTAGCAGGGATTTGCCCCGAACACCTATTAATCTTTTTTCACAATTTTCTGGAAAAAAGGTTTGTCCGTCGATTAATATTTTTATTTATTTATTTAGAATTTACGGCACAAGTGCCATTTACATACATGTGTTTTTTTATTATTTTTTTAACAGTCATAGATAGTACAGTGAAGTAAGAAAGGAAAAATTAACTAAGTAAAAATAACGACAGGAAAATAATATAAATTTAATTAAATTAAATTTAAGTAAATAGTTAACATAATAAAATATAAATAACATGTTATGCAGTCACCTCGTTTAAATATGTAGGTAGGTACTGTCAAAATGTTTTATCAGTACAGCTCTATACCTAGGTAATTCGATGGAGGAATATTAAAAATATCAGCAACATTGGCAGAAAAGTTACAAATCGCGTCGCCTTAGTTCTTAATTGTCCAAACGATCATTAGAAAATTTTACAGGAGGAGAAGGTTTTCTTTCATTATTTCAAAGAAACATTATGATAGGTGTTTAAGATAAGGTTATTTACGTAAAGGTAAAAGTCTCATTAGTTTAAATAATTTTTATTTAAGTGATTAACTATAATTTTTAATGCTTTATATTTAATTTTGAAGTGATTGAAAAAAAGCTAAAATGGTCGTTTGAACAATTAAGAACTAAGGCGACGAATGGTGTGTAATTTATTTATAGAATTGTAGCCTGACACCGAAGTATGGGTAATGGTCACATTAATACATACTAGGGAACCTTGAACTAATGGTGGTAGGTACATGAAAGTGAATCAACTTTAATATATCAGGGCTATCCAACTGATAATTAACAATTTTATAAAAAAAATAAGATCAACATTTTTATTTAAATATTTTCAATGAATGTAATAAAAAATTATAATCTATTGATTCTAAAGGAATTCCAAGTCTAAATTTAATACACCTTAAAATTTTTTGTTGGACTCTTCAAAGATATTAATGTGATTATTAGACAGGTGTTCAAATTGTAGAGTTATATTCTAGAATGCTTCTAACGAGAGGTGTGAACAGAATTTTTAATATGTGAATATTTTTGGAAAACCTAACATTTTCATAGCCAGTTAGCGATAGTACATGAGATAGAAAGCAGGGTTTCTGGTCAAAAATAATGCCTAGGTCCAAGTATTTCGACTACAGAAATTAAGTCAATATTAGAGAGTGCAAAATTATATGTTATTGGATGTTTAATTTTGTGGAACTTCATTTTCTGGCATTTGTTAATATTTAGCTGAAGTTTATTACCAGAAAATTTTATTACCTACCAAAGTTTATTTTATTATTAAACTAGCTGGTTCCGGCATGTGTTGCAATGCCATATTCAAATAAATAAATTGTTTCTCCCTGCATGTCCTTTCCCGTGCGTTCCCGTCCCCCTCCCGCGCCCCCTTCCTCACCCCTCTCCCGCTCCCCCATCCCGTCAACCCCCTCCTGCGTTCCATATATTCAGTCCCAGTACATTCAGTTTTCAAACAGCTCGTGTGCCTCCTATTACAATTTTTTTATTCAAATTAAATTTTTTTATATATTACAATTTTTATATATAAAATATTCATTTTTGCATATTAGATATAAGAACAATCAATCAAATTTGGTATCTAACATAGGTATCTACCATTAAAAATATCTATAATTCTTGATTCAATTCAAAGTATAAGGCGATACTTCTGTTTTAACAATCATTGTTTTGCAAAACGTCATTGTCGAATTTTGAAATTTTTGACAATTTCGCAAGAGTTTTTGTGATGATTAAAAAACTTTTAAAAGGTAATTTGAAAGTTTCAAATATTTCCTATGCCTAATACAGCAATACATAGACAACTCGTAACTCATAAACGTAGGTACCTATATATCCCCAAGCAAGCATATTTTGATTTCTATATATATATACGGCGAAGTCCAGCGGCAAGGCTCTTGACTCGCATTCCGAAGTTCGCGGGATCGAACTCCGGCGTGGCAAATAAATTATGTTATTTCACAATTTATTCATTTAAAATAATATAATTATTTTTTTTATTTTAACTTTTTATGAGTAAAATAAAAAAATAATAATATTCATCCTAGACTTGCAGAAGAGTCAATAGATGTCGCACATTAAAATAAAATGGATAATAATTTATCCAGACACCATCTAGATTGCATTTGGTTCGAGTTGAATCTTGCAATCATTCATAAAGATGGCAGCCAATAAAAATATGCGTTAAGAAAAATGAAGATAATATGGGTGGTTCTTAGTCGAAGTATGGTACAGTTAAAAGTGACCGAATTGGATATCGACACCTTAGCTCAGTGGATAAGAGCGCCCAACCTGGAAAGTAGGGAGGTCCTGGGTTCGAGTCCCAGAGGTGTAAATATCTTTTTCTGATTTTTCTGTTTCCAGAATTTCGATTGAGTTTCGCTCATAATGTCTTCATTTAATAAAATAATATATATTATATTTGCAGCACGTTCCAGAGTGGAAGATACTTTCAGTATCGCCCTGGTGTAAGACCACCATTCAGAATTGAAACATTGCTTGAAATGGCTTTAGTTGTGTTTGGTGACCAGATCTCAAAGCCAGGTTCTTTCCACCTTCCTCTTTCCCATCTACTTCCCCTCCCCATTACCTTCAGCCTCACAACATACCTACCCCACTCTTGTGTGGTATTCATATAAAAATAAAAATAGAAAAAATATACGCACACATAGATTCAATGAAGAACACTGAAATTTTTTCCTGAAAGCAAAAAATTCTGATATTGATTTTACGAAATTTGAAAATAAGGTTTCTCGGGAAATAAGTAACAAAAACTGAATCGGTAGCAAAAGGGTAGGTAGATATTGCAAAAATATAGATAGGTATGTATTTGTTATTAGGGCGAAGTTATCACTGACATCACTATTTTCGATTAATCTTTATTATGAATCGGTTTCTATTATGAATTAACACCAAAAATGTGCTCTAAATAAATAGCCTTTCCTAAAGTTTTCCTTCAATAGAATTAAAATAAAATATTAGTTAATATTTGCCTACTTTATAAAAAATAGACATAAAAGTAAATTATAAAAAAAAAAAAATCGAAACTAATTTTGTCTGTTAAGGGGATCCAATAGTCCAGGGAAAAATCGAAGTCGGAATTCACGCCCATTGTGGGAGGAGTTTAAAAATATTTGAGAAAAAGCTTTTGGAACGGTTGAAAAAAGTATTTGTGAATTTTTTTTACAGGTTGATTTCGTAAAGACCTAAAAAAAACATTAACTCCTTTTTTACACATTGTTTATTGTAACAATAAGGAAATTTAAAATTAATTTCACGGAACCGAGCGACGTGGAGTCACACGTCTGTTCCCTGCTCCGGCCAGGGCGTTTCTGAATGGAAGTGGGGTGTGGCAAGCCAGTAGTCCTTCGGTGAACGACATAAAGGTCACTTTGAAAATCCACATTCGTCGGCTGCCAGCCGTATTGTGAAATAACAACGCAAATATGCATATTTTATTTTATTTTGTGAATATTGGGTGTAAATATCAATTTTTTTTGCGATTATCATAAAAGAAACTTAATTTGCTACAATAAGCAATAAAATCATATCCGAAAAGATGTTCATAAGTAGGAGAGTTTGCACTTGAAAGTGTTTTTTTATAGACCTGTTACTTTATTTTTTTCTAGGCTTATTAAAAGATTTATAAAAAAAATGACCGATATTTTTAAGGGCCAAGATATGTTCTACACGCATTATTTAATTGAAGCATCTATAATATTTCTAAGCGATCAAATTTTCAAAACAAAAACACATGATTTTGTGTGATTTTGCATTATTTACTATGGCTTCATCTTAAGAGGAACGTATGCGCAGCCCATTTCGGCCAGTTTCATACAATTCTTAAATTTGGATTTGAGATCAAATCACCTAACCAAACTGAAAAATTATTTTTGTAACCAAAAGGTATAGGTATTAAATATCTGGCAAAATAAGTATTTGAACTAAAAATTATTATTATTAATTAAAACGTAATTGCTCAGTATTTGTTTTTTTCTTTCTATCTTTCTTCTTTCTCTGTTTTCTTACCTATTTACTATGTTTTATATTTCATTTTGCTTATTATTATTTCTGTTGTTTCACTAGCAGCGTCTCCACCTAGTAGCGACTAAACCTTGATCATGCTGCGAACATTTTTAATTGGAGTGTTACGTCCAACGTCAATAGTCAAGTGTCACTGGTCGAGAACAGGTCGCTTTTACGACTCGTTCTTGAGTTCAACACCTCGGCTGTGGAACGATTTGTCGGCCTCTGTGTTTCCTCCCTTCTACAAAATTTTCACTCCTTCCTCTTCCCAAAAAGACCCTCCACATCAAAGATGACATAGGCCCTGAAAGAAATTATTTTCCTCAGGGCATCCTGTGTAGACTTAACGTAAAAAAACATCCCAATTGCAATTTCATTAATTTAATACATAATTGTTTTCACTCTGAAAATGTTTCAAATAATAAATAAATAGAAATTTAATATTTTTTTAGATAGGTAGGTATCTACTTTCTTGCTGTTTTATTAGCTAAAAAATGTTCTTAGGTTATCTCCGATTTTGCAGCGTAGCGTTGTTCATATTTGGAATCAAATAATGGCTTCCAGTGTATTTTTCTAGCCAATGACAAACCGAATTGCCCCGGCAGTTGCATTGCCTGAGATATGCTATAATCCCCTGACACCACCTTTCCCAAGGTAGTAGGAAAAATGCTTTTGTAAAGCAGGCAACCTGCTAATAATAAAATGTAGAAAAAATCAGTTTATCTATGTTATATTGTTTCTAATACGTAGGTACCTTAACACACTAAACATTTTAGTAAACGTAGGTACCTAAAAACACTAAACATTTTAGTAAACGTAGGTAGCTAAAAACACTAAACATTTTAGTAAACGTAGGTACCTAAAAACACTAAACATTTTAGAAGGAAATTCAGGTCCCTTGAGGATAATGGGTACGTTTATTTATCTATTTACAGGTGGTTTTTTAACAATCGATTGGATATTTTCAAGGATCAAAATTTACAGGTAGCTAGCTACCTATCTATATTCTAAAGGGTGACCTGACAGTTGATCCCCCGAAAAGATGTTTACTACAAAATGATAATTTTTTGTGCATTATTTACCAATTTCAAACGTAAAAGATATTCAGTTCGACTTCGAAAATACCCTTAGTAATAAGTTGGTATGAATATCAAAGGTACATACAGTAAATAGAGAAGCAGATTTTTCCTTGATGCATTTGAATGAAAATATGTTTTATTTTTGTTATTCGGCGGTAGATCCTCTATGTTCATCCCACGGGGTCACTTAGTAATATTTTGTGTAATTATGTATAACGTATTTTCCCTAAAGCGACTGCACATCCATACTAATACTTACTAATATACTAATATACTAATACTAATACTAATACTAATATACTAATATACTAATACTAATATGCTAATACTAATATACTAATACTAATACTAATATACTAATACTAATATACTAATACTATATACTAATACTAATATACTAATACTAATACTAATATACTAATATACTAATACTAATATGCTAATACTAATATACTAATACTAATACTAATATACTAATACTAATATACTAATACTATATACTAATACTAATACTAATATACTAATACTAATATACTAATACTATATACTAATACTAATATACTAATACTAATATTAATACTAATATACTAATAATATTATTATATTATATTTTATTATTATATTATATATAATATTATTATTATTATATCATTATTATTATTATTATTTATTATTTATTATTTGTTCTCTAGATTTTATGTCCGGGTTAAATCTTCCTCACAGGAAAAACTTAATCCTTCCACACACTTTTCCACAAATGCTAATCTAGTCAATTCACGCGATGTAATTGCATTGTATGTATACTAAATACAAAACTATACAAGAACAACACGTCAACCTACCAGAGACCATATGGGAAAATACTTCACCGACTCCAGATATTTTCATATCAGAGGGTTCGGCTCGATAGAACTCCTAACTGAACCGATAAATCCTACCGATCCCTCAATATAAATATTTAAAAAATCTTTCGTAATCCTACACGTATTTAATATGACTGATTTTTGCATTTTTATATAAAGATTCTTTGACAAATCTAATAAGCCTAAATTTTTAATTAGAGAGCTAGGTATAATGCCAGTAGCCGAAATAACAAATGGTAATATTTTTATAGTCCGAGAATGCCAAATTCTTTTAATCTCATTTCCTAAATCTGTATATTTTCTAATTTTTTCAGAAACAGATTTTTGAATATTACAGGAATTTGGAATCGCGACATCAATGATATAAGTTATTTTTTTAATTTTGTCATGTAAAACTATATCGGGTCTATTATGACGAATCGTTCTGTCTGTTAGTATAGTTTTATCATAATATATTTTATAAAATTCATTTTCTAAAAACGAATTTGGTTCGTATTCATAATATGGTACTACATTACGGCAATCAATCAATTTATGTTTAATTACCAAACTTTGATGAATTATTTTTAAAACCTGATTGTGTCTAAAAGTATATTCGGAAGGCGCTAATATAGAACATCCCGATATAATATGTTCTATAGTTTCCGGAAAAGCCAAACATTTTCTACATAAATCATCAATTTGATTTCTATCTTTGATTATATACTTCCTATAATTTTTAGTATTTTTATTATTATTATTATTATTATATTATTACTATTATTATTATTATTTATTATAATATTATAAATGCGAAACTGCTCGAGTTCGTTTATGACCTTTTCACGCATAACACAATATAAAGACTTTAATAATTCTTTCACCAATATAAAGCTAAATTATATGCGCAGACTACAGGTTGTATATGATGGTAAGCTCTGGCGTTATGAAATTATAAATATTAATATATTATATTTGTTATACGTTTTCTGTCGCTAACAAAAGCGAGTTTTTGCTAACGTCAGAAAAAAATCTTTTCTATGGAAACAATGTTGATATATTTTTGGGCTCTATGCTGGTAGATACTCAGTCTACTGGTCAGCTACTACTGCAGAAAATTCAAATATCAGAATTCGTTTTTTTTTGGACAAGCTTCTGTTTTGCAATAAATGTCAGATAAGAGTTCCTACATTAAAAATATAATTCGTAACGATTATAGAGACTGAATAATAAATATATAAAAGTGTAATTTTTTAATTATATTAACAAACTTCCAAATATTTAATTAAAAATAAACATCCGAAATGTTTGTAAGCGCATAAATTCCGAACGAATTAACAAAATTGGATAATTATTTTTTTCTTTGAGCTATAGCTTTATGAAATTTAGGTGGCAGGCGAGATGTTTGAAAACTGAATGTAAGGGAATGAATGTATGGAATGCGGGAGGGGGTGGGGGTGAGGAGAAGGGGGGATAATTGATAAGTTCAACCGCTACAGTAATTCCCCGTAATACCATGCGAGCGAAGCCGCGGGGAAAAGCTAGTTGTATATAAGTACGCCGGGGGACGAATTGTCGGGGGACGAATTGCCATGGAACCATTCTAAATTATGTCAGCAATAATAGATAGGTACCTACAATAATATGCACATCAATGGCAAGCATTGCTCTATTACGAAATGTAGGTTGTGTGTAGTTTTCAAATCGTGAATTGAATATCTCTTCAAAAATGGCCACTGTACACGGTGTCGGAAAACTAGTAGTACATACGGGATACTTTTGATTTTTTTAATGTATTTCTCTTTTTCCGCAACTAAATGGTTAAAAAAACTTTTGAAGCCTGGTTTGCGCTTCAACGAGGCCTCAACGCATTTAAAAAAAGGGGAATAACAATTTGAATAATTCGAGAGGCGGGAATGGGTACCTACGATCGCCCTGGGAACCATTTATTGGGTAACAAACGCCTCTGCCATAGGTCACCCGAAGCGATTCGCTAAGTTTGGTGACTTAGCAAGGGTGTCCGGGTTAATGGGGCGAGGTTTATCCGGATTTTGGCGGTAGATGCATCAGCCCACCAGCTGCGTAGCACACCGGATCGGGAGAGGCTAGTTGAGGGAGACCTTTTGACCTCCAGCAGGACCCTCTCGGAACATCGCCTTGCACCACAGTGGGAGGGATTGATTCATACGTTCGTCACTCCTGGAGGCACTGACCCCCAGACTCCTACCCATACCTCATACTCTTTTCCTTCCCAGAACTTCATCTCCTTCTTTTCATCAAAACAGACCCTCCACACAGCGCCCCCAAAGATGACATAGGCCCTGAAGGGAATTATTTTCCTCAGCGCCTAATGTGGAGCTAATTTAAAAAAAAACTAGGCTATTTTTGTATGGTCATATCAGTTTTTTGCCAATATCCCTGGTGGCCATTTTGATAGTCGGCTGAATGTAACATGATGTGTTGTGGCATGTGATTCCAGGCGATGCTATGCCTCGTCCCCCGCGCGAGTCGTACGGCGAGCAGAAGCCCCCCTACTCGTACATCTCCCTGACGGCCATGGCCATCTGGAGCTCCCCGGAGAAGATGCTGCCGCTGGCCGACATCTACCGCTTCATCACGGACCGCTTCCCCTACTACCGCCGCAACACGCAGCGCTGGCAGAACTCTCTCCGGCACAACCTCTCCTTCAACGACTGCTTCATCAAGGTACCCACCTACCTCTATCCATAATCCAGATTCGTACAAACCATAAGATTATTCCCTGTCCACTAGTAACTACCTTAGTATCTGCTATTAGTGACGGTTCGTGGCACCTCATTGTTTTATTTTAGCTCAACACAGAAGGCCCTGAGTAAATAATTCTCCTCAGGACCTACGTCATTTTCTGGAAAGTAAAAGGGTATGAGTGTGGTGAATAGCAATCTGGGAGTCAATGTGTCTAGGAGTGGTTATCGTACTAATCCATCCCTCCCACTGCAGTGCAAGGGGACAGAGTTGGGCTCATTGGAGGTTATCCGCCACTTACCCGCCCTGGTATAACAGATGGTTACTCATTCAAGGCTCTCGCAAGGACTATTTTTTAATTAACGAATCTACATTTAATTTTGAACGAATCTAGACCTTCAGTGTCCCTGCATACGTTGTTAGTAATCAGTATGCAAGTGCTTAGCGGGAAATACAAGATACAATAAGTGTTAGTATGACTATAGATAAGACAATGGGACAGGTTGGTGATGGACCATGAGGAGGCAAGCGCTAGGTGATTGCATCTAGCGTAACCTAAAAGCACCTGTAGGGAGAAAGACACAGTGCATAAATAATAAGGGTATAGCGCTGGAAAACGGGTGGGATTCCTCTCCAATCGATTGGCAGTCCCAGCAATAATGCGCATGACGTTTGATCTAGCCGTAAATCACACTAAGCTCCCGCGCCCCTTAGCCGGTTCCTCGGTGGTGCCTTAAAGAAAAGTAAATGGGAGATTGGGGGGAAATGCCCGACGAGCCTAAGGAATTCAGCGTCGAGTAGCTGGAGAAAGGAGAGCCGAGGTCGCCCGACCAATCCTCAAGCCTGCATGTTGCTGTGGGTGGCGTAAATGATTTTAGAGGGCACCGTGCCGTCGTCGTCGAACTCCTGTCGACGCGAGGGCGAGGTCTAGCGCACCCTCAAATGGGGAGAAAAGACATTACAAAACAAAAAGGTTTAGTTCAGTTCAGCCTTCTGAATAAAGCAAAGTGGAGACTGTTGGACAGAGTCGGGCTGGAGAGGTCTAGGATAATTCTCCCTCAACCCTCAACCATCAGTAGGTAGGCGTTCGCCACCAAGACCTAGACAAACCTCACCTCATGAACACGGGCATCTCTGCCAAGTCACGTAGCGAACCATTTGGGTTAATCTATTACAGAGGTGTTGGTACAGTAAGCGGAAACAGGTGTTTGGGTAGTGATGGAGGAGCTAGCCAGCCGAGGAATTGAATTCACAACGCCTGGGTGGGACCCAGATGCCAACTCAGCCACTGACCACAAGTCACCAAACGTAGTGAACCACTTGGGGTGACCTGTGGCAGGGCTGTGAGTTATTCAATAAATGGTTCCCGGGATGGGGGTACCCATACTCGCCTCCCGAAATGGAAATAAACCCGCGGTCCCATCTCTGATTATACACTGTCCTCTAGTACCTACCTTAACTATACCGTAACTATCAGTGGCGGTTTGTGGCCTTTCTCATTGGGAGTTCAATCGGACATACTATTTTCATATTATTTATTTTCATATTATTATTTTCATATATACAGACGTTATTTCATATATACGATTATTTCATATATATATATAAATATACTTCGTATATACAGACATGGGTTTTATTGAATTTGAAATTAATTGTGCAGTGCAAAAATTGTATTGGGTAATATATAATATTTTTATTTATTTGTAATTTTATATTTTACACCTTATATTGAATAATCATAAGGAGTTTAACCCCTTTTATTGTTGTGGACTCAATAATTTATAATTTTTCTAATAAAATCTTTTAAACTCAAAATAACTTATCATTATTTTTTTATTTTAACTTTTATGAGTAAAACCTCAAACTGTAATATTTAATTAAAATGAAGACATTATGAGCGAAACTCAATCGAACATCTGGAAACAGAAAAATCAGAAAAAGATATTCACACCTCTGGGACTCGAACCCAGGACCTCCCTACTTTCCGGGTCGGGCGCTCTTATCCACTGAGCTAAGGTGTCGATATCTAATTCGGTCACTTTTAACTGTACCATACTTCGACTAAGAACCACCCATATTATCTTCATTTTTCTTAACGCATATTTTTTATTGGCTGCCATCTTTATGAATGATTGCAAGATTCAACTTGTAGAAGAGTCAATAGATTTTCCACGAAATAGATGCTTCAGAAACACACTTGTCATACGCAATGCAATCCCACGTGGAAGGCCTTCCAACCTGCTGATTTTACGTGTAAGGTTATGTTTGTTTTGACGTTTGGCTTTAAGAGGAGCGTATGCGCGGCCCGTTTTGGCCAGTTTCATACATATCTTAAATTTGGATTTGAGATCAAAATACCCAACCAAACTGACAAATTATTTTTGTAATCAAAAGGTATATCAAATATCTAGTACGGATGTGAGCTATTTTAATTAATTGGAATTGTAATTCACTATATCAAGTAAGTATTTGATTCACATCATCGTGTAGTGTCTTCCTAGGTTGTCCTCGACTTCTTCCATTCATGCCATATTCTCCTGATACTTTTCTTAACCGTTCATCCGCTCTACGTATTATCCAAAATGTTTCATCTGAATGATTCCTAGATCCCCAGAAGACCGGAGCGGCCGGGCAAGGGGGCTTACTGGGCGCTGCACCCCTCCGCGCTGGACATGTTCGAGAACGGATCCTTTCTGCGGCGACGCAAGCGCTTCAAGCTACCGACGCGGGTGCAGCACGAGCTGGCCTCGCTCGCTCGCCTCGGCCTGCCCGCTCCGCTGCCCGCGCCGCTCTCCTCGCCGCTGGCCTCGCCGCTCGACGCGCCCCCGCTGGCCGCGCCGCTCGCCGCGCCGCTCACCTGCACGCTGTCGCCGCCCATCACCACCAGGGACTCGAGGAAGTCGTTCAGCATCGACAGCATCATGCACTCGGCGGATAAGAGAGAACATCAGGTAGGTACCCAACATGAAATATTTGTGGATTACTGGCGGTTCTCACCCATCTGCAGCCGGTAGTTCATTTTAGATTGTCTGCCCATCGCATGTGTGGCGGTGTATATCTGAACCGACCACGTGCATACCCAATGATGGCTGAGGCAGTGAGGAAAAACATTTTCCTCAGAGTCTCCTTTGCCCAAGTTGCCACTAAAATCATAAAACACTAAAATCTTTAATTGCGTATATCTTATAATAAAGCAAAAATAAATAAAGTAGCTCACATCCGTACTAGATATTTGATATACCTTTTGATTACAAAAATATTTTTTCAGTTTGGTTGGATATTTTGATCTCAAATCCAAATTTAAGATTTGTATGAAACTGGCCGAAATGGGCCGCGCATACGTTCCTCTTAAATATTGCAAGTAGAATGCTTTGCGAGTACCTTGGCTTTGGAAAATATCGAGTAATTTTTTAATAAGTCCTTTTGTAAGTCTGGAAAAAAATAAGGTATCAGGCCAATTAAAAAAACTTTCAAGTGCCAAAATCTCCTACTAATGAATCCATTTTTGGATAAAGTTTAATTATTTAATGTGGCAAATTAAGTTCTTTACAAAATAATCGGAAAAATTTGTAGATAATTTTCATATTTGTGCCTGAATTTCACAAAATAAAATAAAACATGAATTTTGGCGATTTTTGTTCAGTGCATAAAAAGAGGCATTACCTAACTGCGAATATCATCCTTATGCCATCTGCAGAAGGGCTGATAGTGCGTCGATAAGTCGTACTTAGTCTCCTCCCAGATTCGGGGGTGTAAGGACGTTTTTAGACTCCGCGTCGCTTTGTTCCGTGCAGTCGATTTTAAATTTCCTTGTTTTTATAGTAAACAATGCGTAAAAAAGGAGTTGATATTTTTACAGGCCTCTACGAAATCAACATATGAAAAACAACTTTCAAATACCTTCTCCAACCTTTCCAAAAACTTTTTCTCAAGTATTTTTAAATCCCTCCCAAAAATAGGCGTGGATTCCGTTATCGAATTTCTCCAGGACTAGTGGATCTCCTTAACGAAGAAAATAATAGACAAAAACTCTAATTTCATGAAACATTTTTGTCATAACAGTTATTTAACTTTTGTTCTGGAATTTATCAATTAATTATTTAACGGTGATAGGAAAGTTATTATTGTTTGTCGTGAACTTTTATTGGTTCTAATTAAAGTTGTTAGCCAACAAATATAGCTAGGTTGAAAAAATCACCGAAAACTGAATTGTCTTCAAAAATATATGTTAACTTTACATGGTGTTTGGAAACTCGCAGTACAAGCGGGAAACTGAAATATAGAATCTACAAATAGAGAAACCACAAAACTTTTTTTTCGATTTGAGCCTTTCGATTTTAAAAATAATGTTTTTTCCATATTTTTCGGCAACTAGAGGGTTACAAAACTTTAAGTGTCGGGTTATGCTTCGTTAAAAGTTGCAAAAAACAACCAACAATGATAGGATTAATCCTCCGGCGACCGATTTCTTTCAAATATGACCTAAAAATTCCATCTTCGGACTTGATTTATAGTCCAGTCACTTAAGCTAAAAAAGGGGTCAAGGGGTTTATTTTGGCTTTCTAAATGTTGTCTCAAAAGTCTCATAAGGTTACGTTTGACAAAATTTGTAGATAATTTTATACCGTATAATTTTTATAATGAATGCAAATACGATTCGAGGCAAAGGAAGCGAGATATTTTAAAAAAAAACTAATTTTCGCGACCTTTGACCTTGAATTTCAAAGGACGCTCACACGTGACCTCATGAGACTTTTGAGACAACATTTAGAATGCCAAAATGAAGGTATCTACAAATTTTCAGGTTATTCCATTTCATTACGAGATGAAAGCCTAAATTGGCTGGACTATTTACTCGAAAATGATAGCTAAAATGAAAAAAAAGTTATTCCAAAAAATCGATTCCAAATGTGATACAGATTTACTAGTTTCCTGTTGGTACTACAACTTTCCGGACACCGTGTATACTATTAAGTTTGAGGAAGGAAGATTTGAGCTTCCTTTTCGAAATGCAGAACCTTCTGAGAAAGGGAAATGGGGGCCTAGTCTCTATCTTTCACAACGTCCGTACGGCACGTTTAGCTACGTCACAAACGCATGTTAACCCTCCTCCTATCGTGCTAAAAACTTCCTCGCGCTCCCGTGCAGTACACTCAGTTAATATTTATATGTTGTAATTTTTTAAAACAATACAAATATGTATTGCGGAGGAATACCTAAAATATGAACTCTATCTTTAGTATATTTACAGAGATATTTCAGTAATTATAGACCGTGTCCGCTTAGTTGACAGCACCCGCTAGTGAAGGTCAAATCACAAACGTCCTGGTTTGTGAAACGGAAAGATAGAGACTAGGCCCCCAGTTAAAAGATATATAGAAATTGAACTCGTTTGATGTTTAGGAATTTAAGTGCTCGTTGATATCATTATACGACTTTTGAGTTTTCGGACGAATGACGATGACTAGATTTGTGGTAAGGGTTTTTCGATTTTCAAGTAAATATTCGAAACAAAACGTTTTCCATTTATATTTTGTACACAACTTTTTGCAAGGAAAACTTTATGCAGGATCGAAAATTCTATCCATGAAAGGGTTTTTCTCTACGTTATTATACACTATTCAATCTACCACCTTTTGTATTCGAAAAATGTCGGATATAATAATAAATATAATTGTAACTAATAACCATTATATCAAATTATAACCATTATATAAAATAATAATTAGTCTAACTAATAACCCTTATTCTAATAACTCAATTTGTTGTCAGATCTCAGTGGAGCACGCCGCCCCCGCCCTGCAGCAGCTGGGCGTGCCACCGCCCTGGCTGTGCGGCGCCTACCTGCCCTGGGCCCTGCCGCTCTACTCCACCCTGCTGCCCCTGCTCAAGCCACCCTCGCTGCTGCCACCCCCCAACCCCGCCCAGGAGCTGCTGCGCCTGCATTACCAGGCGCTCGGCTTCCCTCCCCCGCACCAGCACCAGCACCATATGCAGCACCAGCCGCACCACGGGCCGCACTCGCACCACGGGCCTCACTCGCATCACGGGCCGCAGCCGCACCATGGCCCCCCGCCCTAGAAGTGATATCATCCCTAAATTAGTGACAAGTGAATTAAACTTCTAATGAAAGTGACTCTTTGAGAGAATATCATTACATAGTGAATAGTAAACACATCTATAATACTATACAAGTCAGTGATGGAAACAATTGTTATGGTTTATGGTACTGTCGCCGAGAGATCCGTTGTAATCTCTCTTTGCGCTACTGCACTTTATGGTTCTAAACCTACGTGACCTTTATTGCAGGATATTGTCTTGATAATAGTCAACCTTCGGCATCAGAATAAAGGTAAGAACACATTGGGCCTACGTACAGAATGTACGCAACGCATAAAGATATCTGAACAACTTACAATCCATATATTTTCTACGAAATAGATGCTTCAGAAACACACTTGTCATACGCAATGCAATCCCACGTGGAAGGCCTTCCAACCTGCTGATTTTACGTGTAAGGTTATGTTTGTTTTGACGTTTGGCTTTAAGAGGAGCGTATGCGCGGCCCGTTTTGGCCAGTTTCATACATATCTTAAATTTGGATTTGAGATCAAAATACCCAACCAAACTGACAAATTATTTTTGTAATCAAAAGGTATATCAAATATCTAGTACGGATGTGAGCTATTTTATTTATTTTTGCTTTAAATTATAAGATATAGGCCAATAAAGATTTTAGTGTTTCATGATTTTAGAGGCAACTTGGGCAATTATTTGTGAGTAAATGAAAAACATTAAAAAAATAATTTTACTATTTTTATTTTACAAATACAATGAAAAATAAAACATTGTTAAAATTGCATTTTTTGCGGTAGTAATTTTAACGTATAAACGATAAATTTTCGTTCATCCGAAAATAGGTAATTTGTATTTTAAATTTACACCTATCAAAACGATTTTTTCTTATTATTATTATTTTATATTTAATTATATTTGTACGATAAATACAGTAAAATTATTTTTTTAATATTTTTCATTTACTCACAAATAATTGCCCAAGTTGTCTCTAAAGTCATGAAACACTAAAATATTTAATGGCTCATATCTTATAATTTAAAGCAAAAATAAATAAAGTAACTCACACCCGTACTAGATATTTGATATACCTTTTGATTACAAAAATAATTTGTCAGTTTGGTTGGGTATTTTGATCTCAAATTTAAGATTTTTATGAAACTGGCCGAAATGGGCCACGCATACGTTCCTCTTAAGATATCTGGAAAACTTACAATCCATATCTATACTTTCTAAATAGATGCTTCAGAAACACACTTATCACACGCAATCAATCCCATGCTTCCCGCGCAACGCAGATCTGCGCTATCCGAATCGCGTGAGACATGTGAAACAAAGATGGCGCTAGTGGAAGCTTTCCAAACTGCTGATTTAACGTGTAAGGTTATGTTTGTTGTGACATTTGGCGCTAACTGAAATTTGTTGCTCGTTTTGTTGTTAGAATGGGAGAAAAACGTGTCGTTACGAAGTAATTTTAAACGTAAAATCCATTGAATATCCGCGATATTACGATTTAAATTTGCGTTGCATTCGTAGGGACAAATGCACACGCTGGCCTTGTAACGTAGTAATTGCACACGATGCGTACGTGGGCTCAGGGCGTTCTAACCTTACGAATAAGTGTCGTAAAGTGACTTCCAATGGAGATATCAGTGGTAAAGCTACATAAATAGGATTGTTATTTAAGACGTTCAATTAGGACAATAAACATAGTTTAATGAAACAGGACATTATTATAGCAGACATGTCGAAATTGATGCATAGTTGTGATTTGAAATTCGGATGAAAAGGAAATGACGCATTACAGTCCGCTTTGCCCATTGGCCGCTTTGATTACATAACTTTTCTAGGCTCCTATTGGTTGAGATTGTTTTCGTGAAGTTTCGATTCTACCGTTGTGAACTGCATTCGATTTTTTTTAATAGCCCTGTCACTGGAAGCTCCATTGTAACATTGTAATATGTGCACCGTTTATAATATATGTGGCGAGAGATAACACATTACAACGCGTCTCTCTACGATATGCTGTATAAGTATACTGTAAAAAAAACTAATAATAGATGTTAATCCATACTATAAATATAGAATGTATCCATGATATAACTTGGCAAATAACCAACCTCATTCTAACTCGTATTTGTGTTTGCAATTTTTCAATCCATTATTGCATTATTTCCTATGATTGTTTGCCTTATAAATATTGTTGAATCATTGAATGATTAAATCTGCAAATGTCAAAAATAATTACTTAATTAAATTAAACATGCAATTTATATTCAACCTCTGTTCAAATATCACGGTTCGTGATTTCAAGTTTAAAAAGTTTTTTTTTTTATCAAGGAAGCTTATTAGAATAGTGAAATGTGCAATATATTTAGGTACCTACATAATATTACATTTAATATCCAATTGTTTTTAAGTTAGGTAGTTTTCTACCTACTAATATTTGGGCGGGTATTTTTGCAGTCCAAAAGCAAGAAGCAGAAAATAGTTCCTCCTTGAAGGAAAAATACCTACCTAATTAATATAAATACAAATAAAGACTTTTATTTCAAACTCGCAAAGGTTTACTCTAAATACTTATTATAGAAATTCTTTGAAGTTAATAATTTATTATTAGTAGTTGAAAACCCGCTTCGCAAGTTTTTGTTGCTAGGACCTGCGGGTGGCTTTTGATTCGGCTTGGCCCAATTAGTGTTGGTGACCATACTGTCCATTTTATAAATCCAATAGGAACTGGTTCCAAAAATAGCCCGTTCTTCGGATCCATTGTCATCCAGTGATAGCTAGTAACCGGGACAGGCAATGACGTAATATGTAATATATAGTTGCTTGGTACTATTATTTACAACTGAGCATAACCGTCAATCTTTTCATAACTGGAGACATGCTACAAATTGACCTATTTATGTTATTTGGGGCGCGGTGCGTTTGGGGTGGCGTCAGACATGCACTCGAAGCCGGGTTCTGAAATTCAACCACGCAGACGCAAGCCCATTAATACTATTCGATCGAATTTAACTTGTGCTGCTTTAAAAATAATTGTAAGTCCCTTGAGAGGGAATGTAAAGCAACCGAACTGAGCGGACGCGGGAACCGGAATGAATTTGTAATATCATGCACGGGATCGGAGAGCGACTCTCAGGGATACCAGTCGGTAAAATTTAACTTTAGTAATGTTTTAAAGTTGTTCAGCCATATAAGTATCTCCATGTACGAATGACTTAATAGGTTCCTACCTACATACCACTCATCTGCAAATTTACAAAAAAAACATCTGCGTGTTGTAACTCAATTTTTTTTTAAATAAATTAGAAAAAAATAGGTAGGTAAGTATATATTCATATATTTCAGCATTGTTTATATAGGTAGGTACCTTCCTAGAGTTTCTAAAAATAGCATTAAGTAGATATATAGACGATAAATGAGTACGTTTTCAAGAATAAAATATTCCTTATAAACCCTTTCAAAATAATGTCCAATGTGACTTTATAACATATTTTTAGTCCAATGCAACCAATAAAGTCACGTGTTATATGTAGGTACGTAAGGTAAATAAATAAACATTATATTATGTTGCAAAAAAAATCCTACCCCAACGGTGCCTATTACGTATGTAATATCCACACAATAACTAAAATATTTGCTATGGTTATGTGGATTCTACGAAGCTTTATGGCATTTCATTATTTTTAAATCTCAATGTGTAAATATGTAAATATCTGTAACCATTTTTAAATCATAATGGAACCAATAACTGTCATAATCAATAGAATCCTAGATTATAAACAGGCAATTACTTCAAGCCACAATTTTTTAGAATGTTCGTATCTATCCTCGTTTCGTAACGCTGATTGGATTTTGACGGGTTTGTTCTGCTCCCGCCAATGGTAAGGTCAGGAGTTCGACAAGTAAAGTCGGATTCACATTATTAGGTAGCCTATCAATATTACTAATTATATTAAAATTCGCAGCATTCTTTGAAAACGAAAATGTGTGGTTATCCTCTGTCGTTGTTGTGTCATGCGAGGTTGAGCGAGCTGCACACATTAGTTTTGTAAAATTACAAAATCTGAAATCAGAACCTACTAAGGACTTTCTTTTGTAAAATTTGCTGGATGCAAAAATTAATTGATGCTAAAAATGAGTAGATAATAATATATATCATCCCGAAGTTTCTGTGGGTACCTACTCAATTGATATGGATACCTATTTAAATTTAAAAAAGATTAATAAAATCATGGTCAAATGACCGACTATTAAATCTTGTTTATTCCAATTTATTATTATTTGGTTTGTTATTATTCCTTCATTGTTATTAGTCAGTATAGGTACCTACTCACAACAACACTGCAATGATTCACCGCTACTCTTACAATTTATTTTATTAGGTAATTAACGTTATTCAAAGCATTTTCAAAATTTAATCAATGAATGAAGTTTTTTAATGTATTTTTTTTAGCTTTGTTATTTTCCTGGTGTATAAAGTAACTAGTGAAAACTCTCTAAACCCCAACACTGTTATTGTAATGCACTGTAAGAGGGGTATAATGTCCTAAAAGTCGTCCTTGTTGTTGTCCTTGGTTGTAGGTATATTGCAGGCAGCCGTAGATAAAAGTCTTGAAAATTATCCTGAATTTACAGCTCGCATAAGAATTTTTATGATATTTTATGTAATGTATTTTTGGTTCCTAAATGCCTACAATGTATACGAAAAACGATGCTCGCAATATTGACATCCTACATTAAGAGTTTATTATTTGGTTTTGTAAATAAAGTATTACATATTGTAAAAAAAATCAATTAGTGTTATCTTATTTCATAGGTTGTTGGGTCAGTTTTGTAGATTGTCCAAATCCCCTTCATATTATTCCAATCTAGGTTTACCATTGTCACATCTGCCTATATTTGGCTTGACAAAAAATCTCAGTTCTAGATAAACCAGTGCCACAGTCGGAACAATTATGTGGTAACTCAAGTGATTTCAAAAGTGACAGTGCTCGTAAAATGCCTGTAACTGTTTCACGCTGGACATAGGTATATATTCCAGGAAAAAAAGGTGAGAAGATGCTAAACAGCACCAGATAAATGCACGTATTTACTTTTCTCATCCCGATTCCCCTTCCATGGACACAGATGACTTCTGTGGAAAAAATACACCAATAGATGAACTGGGCGAATCAACTATTTACATGGTATTTCAGTACCGTCAAGTTTATATCGGTAATCGAAAAGTTTCCAAAAAAACCCTTTAAGTCAATGACAACCGCAAGAAATCACTAATATTTGCAGTATTCAGTAATTACGATGTGAAAAAGTTTTCGGCTTTTTAACCAATGTCAAATGCAGTGATATCTATTCATGACGATTTTGCAGAAAATATAATAGGAACTTTTGATCTCCCAAAATGAGTCCCATTGGGATCGCATCATAACAGTATTCATACTAATCTTATGAATGAAAAACAATATAAAAAGAACAATCTCAAGTACCTAACGTAAATCCTCCGTAAATTCAATATTTGGATGTGGTGTCTACTCTCCATCTATATTTTCTTTACTTCAGCCCTTCTTGGGATTCCTTTATTAATAATATTTCTGGTTGTACTTAGTTTCAAAATCTATTCGTCAGATTTCCACGACTTGATAAAGAACAAATCATAATGTCTTACAGGATGGGATATGCACGCATAGGTATACCTACACATTTAACAAGGTTGGGTCTGTTGAGTGGTTGAGATTTTCACGGCCAAAAGTATTATTGTGATTAATCCTCCTTCTTTAGCCAACGTTTCGTACAGTGCTACGGTCCATCATCAAGGCAGATGCATTTAAGAAGGTTTTTATGAAATTATACTAAACGAAACGATCTATTTCATCAATTCGAAGTATCATCCCATTAAACATTAAAAAAAGTGCACCATCATGGCATTCTTTCCTCCCAGCATTAGGAGTAGGGCGCTCCCAGCACTAAACATTTAAACAGCCGAATAGCTTCATCCCAAATACTTTATTTAGATACGCAATAAACGATTGATAGGTCCGGTGTTCCCAAAGGCTCCTCTTTAGGTCCCTTTTAGGATTCCGCGCATACCTGCTGTGATTGGTTCCCTTCCTCTGCCGTTGTATCCTGACGTTGCGCTTTTGTTTCTCGCGAGGAATTCTTCATTACTGGCCTTCCCCCTACCCTTCTCCCCCTAAAGTTTCATCCAATTCCCCCTACCTTCGTCTAAAGACCCGCGAGACTTCACGACGCCTATTTGAATACATTATCACTTGATTTCAACGTCGATATTGGGTATGAATTGCAACTGAAGAAACTAGCAAACAGTTATATGGGTCGATCGATGTTAAATGTTGAAATCGTTAAACAACGACGATGTTCATCGCAATTTTATTGTCGTCGGCTATCTATCAGAGGTTTGTCGGAAGCCAATTGTGACAGAAATTTTGGTTTTACGACAAAAAAAATAAGATCAGATCGGATACTGGTAGGTATCTATGCTAATAGTTTACCATAAAATCCAGCCTTCTCTCATTTAGTACCTACTCTTTATAGGTAGGTAGGTGAGTGTTAGTACTTTCGTCTCTGCCTGTCTATGCTTTTTCCTTAATTTGATTATTTTTTCATTTACTTCGTAAAATAATTTAATTAGTGAGACTGAAGTGAGTGGGGAGGGAAAGGAGATTTGTGAAGACGAATGTTGTGAAGTACCTAATTGGCTATTCTGATCTGGTCATAAACAGGTAATGCTTAAAGTCATTACAAGCACATTATCGATTATGAATAATGGACTTTCAGCAGGACGACATTGAAAGTATCTACCACGTAGAAGTTCTACCACTGGGGTCTTCATTTTTATTGATACATTAGCAGTTTGGTGTGTAGGTAGAAATAAAGGCGGGGCGCCGAGTTTGTAGGAGTGTGGGTAACGATTTGATCATAGGTACTAGTAACAGTTCCCTAGTTTCTATTACCTATACCTAAGTAGATATATGGGATATACCTATATTATATAATACGTATATTGTATTATATTACATTATAATACATAAACAAAAACATTTAACAAATGTTTATTTCATTTAATTTCACAATAATACTGTTAAGCTGCGTAAACTCACGCGAGCCGAACCTGCAAGCCAAACCACGAATTATGGCAAAGGATTGAAGCAATCGCAAATGGCGCAAAATGGCTCTTGCGGTAGCTTCGTTCCTTTTCCATAATTCGTGGCTCGGCTCGCACTTATGTTCGCTAATGTATACGCAGCATAAGAATGGTTAGAAAAAATGAGATTGAACAGAAAATTATATGCCGCACCGTCATAATAATCAGTTAACTGGCCCGGGCCGTGCGGTCATCAAAATACATCTCCAGCTTTTGAAGGCACCGACAGTGTAATTTGTGCGGTTGTGTTTACGACAAACATTTTTATATCGGGATCAACATGCTCACAATGGACATTATTATCTAATTGAGATTATTGAGAAATGTGCCTTTCGAAACATTTTTTGCAGGATTTAACACCTGTAAAATATTTTTTTTATTTTTTTTTTATTTAGTACAAAATTATATTTTTATTATCATTATTTATAAAATGTTTAGACAGCCCAACTAGGAGGATTCCCGTTTTGGACAGTCAAACTAGGTTGAGTATGAACATATGGTTCATGTTTTGTGTAAACAAAAAAAATGGAGGAAATAAAAATAAAGTAAATAAGAAAGCAATAAGTGGGCGGGTGTGGGTACCGCCGCCCCGGAAATCATTCATTGGATAACCAACACCCTTGCCATACTTTACTAAATGGTTCGCTATGTTTGTGCCCGGGAGGCGTGTCTAGGACTTGCGGCACATTTGTTTGCCCACCTACTGCATGGCGGGCTGGATCAGGAGATATTGATTGATGGAGACCTTTATACCTCTTCAGCCGGACTCAACACATTGCCTTGTACCGCAGTGGGACGGATGTATCACTCCTGGACACATTGACACCCAGTTTCCTACCTACCCCTCATACCCTTTTCCTTTCCAGAACTTCCTCCACTAAAAAGACCTCCTCCCCAAAGATGACAAATTGTTTTACCTAGGGTATATAAATTCTGTATAAAATGTATCTACCTACATATCTACCTAAAAATGAAATCAATAAACCCACTATAAAATCAGATCAATTTGCCCCTTTTAAAATATTCAAAACAATTGGAAAAATACAAAATCAATATCACCCACGCTATAAAGCCACGAACGCAGGTACGAGGGTGGGGTGTCAAGAAATCGATCAAAACAACGTCAAACACATCCAGAATAGTACTCCAACTTTGATAACGAAATTAGGTACCTTTATCCTTATGGGATAGCACAATATCTAATTTAATATTTTATCTACACGTGTTCCTAACAAAAGAATATTCAAACAGCGTCCCATTATTACGACAGAAGAACAAAGCTTTATTTTTTACCGCCCGACCAAACTGCTCATCTCCCAAATTTAACTTGAGCTCACGAACTTTCTACGCGAGATTTTGCCACATTATAAAAAAATATCTAACCGAAGAGAATCATTTTTACACAAATCAAAGATTGATTTGATTCTTTTTTATGAGTTGTCTTGATATTTCTTGCCCTATTTGAGTTTGTTGATCAGGTCCAGATCAGCTTTGAGATAAACTAACTTTAACAACATAAATATATTCCATCACCTCTGTGTTGTGGTGTATAATCACGGATGGGTTTTTATGGCCCGCCCCTCCCATCGGAGCCCTTCCACTTCCCCCTCTCTCCCCGCCGCGCGTCCCGGCAGACAGCTTGGCGCGACTTGTTAGTGGGTACCTACTTAGACAAGAAAGTACCGAAAGGGAATATTGAACAGGGCACACTAAAACACGAATCTCAACTTATCGTGTTATGTCCCCGGGGCACGTCAACCGGTGGGAGAGAAAATGTTGATAAATCTGTTCTGAAAGTACCTACTTCTAAACTTCTTTAATAATCGTGGTTTTCCTCAAAAAATTGGCCCTTCTTGCCCCGGTTGTTTCTAAATCGCATTTAAAAAAGTGCCGATAAACGAAGTGTTCGGTTTTTATTCGATTTTTGAAAATAGCGTAAAGTAATTACCGCGAAATTAAATTATCTTTAACACATTCAGTCACCTTCAATACTGACCACTGGGTTTGAGTTAAAAATCGTCGAAATAGGTACCTAACCACTGGAGCGATTATGGTCGAAAAATGGACCACTTTTATTTTTCTGTGATTGATAGCGGTCCAAATTTGGAACACATTTTCCTTCCAATCGTAAAACATTAATTGTAATATTTACATGGCCAGCCATTTATTTTAAAACGAAGCTATTGAAATGCTTTATCTATTATGACCATAGATGTCGCAAATCCGAACTTCGTAGACTATTTTAGAACGATGTTAAAAATAAATTTTTAAAATATTTTTTTCAAGCAGAATTTCTGATCAGCTGCTTACGGTTAAAATTAAGTCCTTTTTCCATAAATATGCACCTTTCATTATCAAGTATACTGCAGACAACACACGGAAATCGAAAATATTCTACGATGACTCGAATAAGTACCTCTTACGGAGTTTCAAAGAAACAAACATGCAGGATTCGCGCGGTATATTTTTTCTATAAACCCTACAAATATGAGATAAACGGTAAAATACAGGTTAATTCATTGGCTATATAAAATTACAATAAGTTTTATGTCTCCATGTTAAAATTCCAACGTATGATTATTTTAATGTAGGCGAAAATTTTTAAAAATGATCTTCTGGTAATCTCGAGCAATCGAGACAAATTTATTTATTTCTCGTGGTCGCTCCACTGGCTACATTCATACACATCGACGGTCCCGGTTACGTTTCTGCAATTTTACTGTTTTCGAGATCAAGAAATATAAATCATTTAATTTCATTGAAAATCCCGAAAATACAGACTTTTAAATCATCAAAAGGAAATTAAAATAAGTCAAAAAGACGATTTTCAATTTTTATCAGATCCGACATTGTTCTTTGGGATCGTCGATAAATACGGTGTTTGGAATCTCGTAGAATAAGCTGGTGAATCTACAACACGTAAAGAGAAATCAAAAACAAATCGGTCCAAGTATTTTGATTTTTGCGTTTTTTTTCCTATTATTTTCGGCGACTAAAAAACATTAAACAGCTTATACTAACCTCCCTTTAAATTTGACCTAAAAAAATCAAACTTCGAATTCGATTTACTCGAGAACGTAAGATGAAAACAAAAAAAATTATACCACAAAATCGACGTTAACCACTCGGACTTGTTTTCACGATAATGTAACATTACCAGATATTTGTATGACGTATGAGGCATACCTGACCTATTAAGAACCCGAATTTCTATCGATTTCTTACACATCTCCCTTAAAAATTTGAAGTTTTTAAGCTCTTAAAAAATATGTTATTTTTTAAGATAATATGTATAGATTCCTCATCCCTCGATAGAAAAAAATCGCAAAGAATGCTCCGGAAATTATTATAAACACATTTGTTTCAGTTATTTTACAAGTTATATATATGAAAAAAATTCACAGTATTTCTTTGAATGCTGTTTTAGACAACCCCCACGAGATTTTTGCTCTATTTACACGAGTGTTTATTAAAAATTTTCACAATTTTCGCTTCAATTTTATGTTTTAAATATTTGCGCGCTCTCTCCAACATTCGTATTTACGTATCTCCCCTCCCTCTCTCTACTCTCCATCTTCTATTTGGAGCGGGGATACGGCGCCTTAAATAATTTTATGAGGATTCACCAGTTTATACTACGAGTTTCTATTAAAATAACAACGTTATTGCATTATCACATTATTATTGAGGGTTATAAATTTCGGCTCTCAGGGAAAAGCAAATTTTTGTAATGGCCGCCTATAAAATGAAAAGCCGAAAGGAAAAGGACGGTTTATAGTTTAAGCACACAATAAAATACATCGGCAGCTGTCGAGTTAAATGGTACAAATATGATCTAAATCAAAGTGAATGGCGAAACCGGTCCAATAAAGTGGAATTATTCTGCACAATTTTAATGGCGTTTAAATATGACATCAAAAGGAAAAGACGAGATCCGCCAATATAATAATATTACTATGGCAATGCAGAAACAGTAGCCTCCGAGACTTGCTCATTAAATTGCATATCAAAATGCTGGTTAATTGAATTTATATAACCCCAATTTTATGGTTGCCATACTTGCCTGCGTATTTCTCAGGAACATCATTAGTATATCCGTATTAGTAGATTGTGAGATTTCTACGTGTAATATATTGGGCCAATTAAAAAGATATAGTGGACCAATTAGTATATTATATTCTCAGTGTCGATCTGGTAAAATACTACCATTCAGAATCGAAACGTTGCTTGAAATGGATTTAGCCGTGTTTGGAGACTACATGAATACTCAGGACTTCCCCACCTTTCTCTCCCCCATTTCCTTCTCTTCCTAACACCTTTAGTCTCACAATATACTCCAATTGGGGATGCCATAGTCTTACTGGCTCCAGGCGATTGGGAGCGGTTGGGACTATTCTATTATGCGGTACCTACACCATTACTAGTACATTACTGTGCGGTATTCATTTAAAAACGCGCAACACGGCGTAACTCCTCAAAAATCAATCATTTATTTTGGCCCTGTGAATCTCAAACCATATCTTTTATAATTCATAAACTTTTTGACACCTGGTCCCCTAGCACAGTCGATCGATAAGGATTGATAGGATAACTTTCAGTAACTTCTCATTGCTCCCTAGCATCACAGCAGATCGCCAACGAATAAGTAACAGTTCCCAATGACTAAGGATGGGTTGTTTCAAAAAATTTGATGGATTCATCAAATATTTGAAGTTGATTTTCACATTCTGTATAAGTTCTATTCAAGTTTTGTTGTTACATCATAATAGGACAGTTGCTTCACAAAACTGAAATAGTCACAGAACTTGAATAGAACTTACACAAAACGTGAAAATTTACTTCAAATATTTGATGAATCCATCAAATTTTTTGAAACAACCCGTCCTAAGTGTTTTTAATATATTCGACGTCAATTTTACGCTTATATGAAAAATTATGAGATCCTACAAATATTTTCGTTAAGACGACACAACACACTAAAATATAGTTAGAGTCTTAACGACGAAAGTAAAGAGGGCGTGTACACAAATATGCGATGCGCGACCCCGGTGTATTAGACGGACCTACTGTCGAATTTGCCTTGGCAAACACTCTAAAATAATGTGGGAATCTTAACGATGTAAGTGAAGAATGCGTACACACAAATATACCCGCGCGGCCCGGCATATTGGACGGACCTAAGGTCGAATTCGCCCCAGCAGGCCTGGAAATTTCCGCCGGGTTTATTTTAATTAATTCTGATGAACGTGTTACTAATATTTCAGACTTTTCTAAACTAATCCCTACGAAAGTTATCAATTCATCGTGCAGAAAAATCAAATCTGATGCTTACCGCTAAAATTATAGTTGAAAAACCGGTCATGAAATTTTCGAATCATTTTACGTAAAATATATTAATGGTAAGGTATTGTTTTTATTAGTATTAAATATAAATATCCTTATAAATATATAACTTATATCCCCGGGTATCGGTTTAGCAAAAAAATATTATTGTTACGAATTCGTCGGAATTAATTAAAATGTGAGCCTTGAGCTTATTGGTATTATTAGGGTATTGTGCCGCCTTCAGTTTCAGTAATAATTGTCACACTGTGAAGTTAGGTTCTGTGGCATGTGTGAGAATCTCACTACGTTGGTGATAGCAACTGATTTCCTTGGTGAAGAAGTGATTTAATTATTATTTAGTTCTAATCCAAGACCCTTCTTGCCCAAGCGATGAGGATTACATTAATAGATTTTCCAAAAATCCACGCTCTCGAATGCCATAAATACTCCAAGCGAACTCCCTCTCCATGTCAGACAATTAATTTTAATAAGTAAATAAAATATGCATACACGATCAATAAAATTATAATAAACAATCACCTCTCTCATCTCCCGATCCGAAGTGCCGCATATCCCAAACACCTCTAAAGCAATACCGCTGCAACATCTCCTTCTATCCCATTTACAACTTAGGCATTAGAAAGAGAGGTTACAAAGGACACCACTTAAAGGCATACTAATGATAGCTCTTTTGTATCGTCTCCTTCTTTCTCATAAATGATGTTTGTATCAGAAAGAGTAGGTGAAAGAGACCTCTCTGCGGCAGGACCATGTAGGTACGATATGTACCTATTGTATAAAATTGGGGATTTACGAGCACTACAATTATTTGGGTCGGCATTCCGGTTTTATGGTCTGTTAGTTGTGAACACTTCGCTTAGGATTCCTCTTGTATTTTACAGCATCCCTTCTTCTCACGTATCATGACTGCATCTACTGCCGCTCTATTTGTTAGTCTTTAATATAACATCGTTTCTTCTCTTTGTGTGCTACCGATATCATTTGATGGTCTCATACACACCTATTAAAGAACCGTCTTCCTACCTTTACATTGCCGGTGGTGTTAATTATTGTTCTGACTGTCCGTAATGGTCCAATATAACTTATTATTACCTATATATGTATAATATTTTAAAATAAATTATATTTTAAGATCTAAAAGCACGTAGCGCTTCATTGTGACGTTTGATAATGAAACAACACTAATAATAAATAAAAAAAACTGCATGTTTTGGTTAAGATTGGTTGAGGTTGAACTCGAAATCTCAAGGTTTGGAGTATAGGTCTGGATGTAAGGAGGGGAAAGAGATGTTTAAGAAGGTTCAAATATATCTATCAATAAAAAAAATAATTACATTAGCTTTACGCGGAAGGCACCGAGAAAAAAAATCCTTTTTTTTTGAAAAGGAAGTTCTAGGAAGGTTAAAAGTTATGAGGGGTGGGTAAGAATCTAGGGGTCACTATGTTAAGAAGTAACGGACGTACGAATCGAGAGATCAAAAGGTCTCCCTCAACCAGTCTCTCCTGATCCGGCCTGTCATGCAGTTGGTGGACAGATGCATCTCCCGGGCACCCTGCTAATTCATCAAACGTAGCGAACCACTCGGGTGTCCCGTGGCAGAGGTATCGGTAAATAGTTCCCGGGGCGCTTCCCAAAGTGATCAATTCAAATTTTATAACAAAAACGACATCCAGAAGTCATTTAAAGCAACCAAAGTTTCGTTTCAGAATGGTGGTCACTCAAGGCGATACTGAGAGTATCAACGACCTTAATAAATGGTAATATTGCTGTAATAACAAATTAATAAACAGTCGTAAGATTTTTTTTGAATTTTTAGGCAGGTAACCTTAGTTTTATTTGTAAAGTTTGAAATTTTTCGTTTACGTGGTGTAAAAATCAATATTTCCAGATTCATAGAAAATATATTAAGTAATTTTCTTTTTTCATACACGGTGAATAAATCATTGGACCGAGGACTTGTTGTCGACCACAATGCTATTTTCAAAAAGTTTCACCTTTAAAAAATGCGGTGGGTACGAGCTTTTCATTTAACTAACTACACGCACCAAAAATACCGTTGTCAAAGCAAACCCACAGGCGTGAAGCGTTTCCATTATTTCCCAAACAATAGCTGGCGAAAAAGGTTAATAAAAGTATATAAGTAACCCCAGTCTAGGAAACTCGAACCAACAAAAGAAAATAGAAAAAAACAGGCATTGGAAAATATTTAAAGAACTTTAATTCAATTCCCATTCTTGGTACACATTGGCCTTTTTTGTGGCGCTGACTAAAAGGTCTGTGTGAGGTAATGCCCCCATCCTCGATCTCGATGAAAAAACATCCCGACGCAATACGATTAATAAGCGTATCAGCCGTGTCGTGTTCTTCTGCTAAAGAGGCTGCATACCACGGCTTCTCAAGTCTTCCCCCTGTTCTCTGGCCATAGCAGAGCACGCGGCACACAGATCTCGGAAGCTGTGTGATTAGACTTCAGATAAATAAACATTGACACTATTACGTAATGTTGTTTGTCAATGGTTTGTTTCTGCGCAAACGTCATTGAATTGTATTGTCATTGTTTCTGTGTGTGTTATTAGTTGAGATAATCATCTAATATTTCAATATGTGCTTTGTCACAATAGGCTCTTGGACAGTGTTATAAAAGAGCAGTAGTTTATTCCTGAGAAATTTTGCACGATATTTTGCCATTATTTGGGTGTGCGTAAGTTTTTTATTGGAAGACAGCAAGCAGATTTAATCTGAAGATGTGAGAGAATAAATAAACATGGTTACATTAGACACCCTTACACACCTAAATTTTAATTGTCAGTTGATAATTATATTAAATATTATTAAAAATCTGTTGTTATTATTGTCTGTGTGTGTTTTGGGTTGTTGTTTTTTGTTTGATGCCCAGATACGAGCATTGTCATTGTCGTGTGAGTTATTGATTTCTTATTTTTCAATTTGGACTTTCCAAAGATCTTCAATATCTTTGGGATTTTCTAATGTTCACAGCGAAGTATTTATGAATTTGAAACTGACTTCTGGATTAAACATTGCTTTGTATGGAGAAAAATTATCAGTATTTGCTGATTTTCAGAATTTTTTTTTTTTTTTTTTATTTATTAAATTAAAGAAAAAAAATTTTGTACAAGAATTTGTATACCCACAAAGCTGTCATATAGCAGCTTGTCTGCAGGTTCCAACAATTCAAACATTCATAATAAAATATCCAAGAAAAAATTTGTAAATACATTTAAAGTTTTAAGGAAACATTAGAATAGATAGTAGTATTAGATAATTTAACTTACAACTACAAATATATAAGATATTTCAATATACCTACCTAATAAAAGCTATGTAGACAGCTATATTAAGATATACAAAGATACATGGAGTTTTCATTCATCAACCATAGTTTTATCATTTTAGGACTCAGTCTCTCATTTTTTTCAAACTTCATGTTATTATTGATTCTATTGAAAATCACTGGTATCAGATACTCAAGAGTACGGCTTCCATATTTATTTAATATTCGAGGAGTTTTTAGGCCCTTTCCTTCTCTAAATCTTGTGGTATGTTTGTGTACAAGTAGGTGTTTGTAAGGGCTTTCCCCCATATTATCCATAATAGTAGTGAACCAGTGGAGACCTTTTATTGTAAGTAGGCTCTCTGAGCCATACAGTAATTTTAAGTTATGTCTCTGTTTGTAAATCTTAGTTGTGACAATTTTTTTTATTATGGCGGTTTGTAAATTTTCAATATATTTAATGTAAGTAGTGCTTGCATGACCCCAAGTTCGAATACCATATCTAAGGATGGATTCGACCATAGAAAAATATATGAGTTTAAGAGTACAATGAGGCAAAATAAATTTTAATTTGTAAAAGTTACTAGCTAAGGATCTGAGCTGGTTACAAATTTTAGCCACTTGTTTATCCCACTTAAAATTGTTATCAACAATTATTCCCAGATAAGTATATTCATTTGTGAAATCTATTTTTTCACAGTCACAAACATTAACAATCCCTCTATGTATACAGTTAAAGCTATGAGCGGTTATTTTAGGAACATTCCACATTTTCAAACTTGGAGATTTTATGTACATGCATTTGGTTTTTTTAACATTAATAATTAATCCTACATCATGAGCCCATTTGAGAAGCTCGTTAAAATCTCTTTGCAATTCTTGTATAGCAATTTCAGGATTTTCATTTGATACAACAAGAGCAGTATCATCAGCAAAAATGAATCGACGAGCTTTTTTGAAAATCTTACACATAGCAATTACATATATAATATATAATTTTGGACCTAGAATTGACCCTTGCGGTACTCCTGATTTGATGTATCTTGATTTACTAATTATATTTAAAATCTTCACACTCATTTTTCTATTTGACAAATAGTTTTTAAAGAATAAGAGGAGTTTACCCCGGATCCCTATAAATTCAAGTACTTTAATTATTTGTATATGGCTAAGTGTGTCGAAGGCTTTTGAGAAATCAATAAATAGAACCAATACATGTTGTTTACAGTTTAGTTGTGAATTTATATGATTAGAAAATTTTTCGAGCAATTTATCGCAACTTTTATTTTTTTGAAAGCCATACTGGCATTCATCAATAATACTCAGCTTATTTAAGTATTTATCTAGATTTATTGATATATATTTTTCTAAGATTTTTTCTAATGCATTCAGAATGAGAGTTGCAAGAAATGATTATCCTATCATTTTGTACCTATTATGAATGGGTTTCAAAGGTGCTGTAATCGAACACACTTTTTAAGAAAAAGGTCGGAGTACGCCACAACGTTTATATTTAAAGCTTCCCCGGCCACAGGTCCAGGGTCCGGGGTATCTTCTCCGGTGGTAGCAGCCACCAGGAGGACCACCACAGCTCTTGTCACGGCTTTTGGACACGCTCTTCTTGCGCCACTAACGGGCTCAAAAATAAAATAGTTGCCTTTCGAGCCAATGCGTTGAACTTGAATGCTTTGTGATCTTTTTTATCGGATCAACGGAGAGGGCTACCACGGATGTTTCTTCCAAATTTCGCAATACTTCAATTATTTATTGACTTTTATTAACAGCTGGTTTTAGTTACATTGTCTCACCTTGAAATTGTATAGATGTAATTATTTGATACTGTCCGCGGTCTTCGGCCAGTTTGACCAGTTTGTTGTAAAAGCAATATTGACTTAATAAAACAGTATGTAACTACTATATTTTTAATAAACAAGCACCTACAAAATATGAATTATAAGGTTTTAGTTTCTGACTCACGGATCCCCCCCGTGTTTTGGTGGTGGATTGTTAGTTATAGGACAATAATGCAGTTAGGTAATTGATTCGTTTTTTTTGTTGTTTTTTATGGAAATGGCATTTGCAAAGTTTCATAAAATGCCATCAATGTAGCGTAGATGTGGATTAATTATTAAAAAGGTCATTAAACTTCAAAATGATAAAAAAAACGCGAACCAACACAGCCACTGACTCGACATAAATATTTATTTTCGGTTGACACATTTCACAATACTTTTAAAGGCTGAGAATCAGTCTTCAGTAGCCCTCCAGGTGCATGACAGAAGTGTTAATATTTGGACATGGTCTTGCAGCGTTTAGTGTTGCCAACTAGCATCGGTTACAACCGCGGCTTACCTGGCAACTGGCCACTGACAGCGACAACAACTGGTGATGATTTCTGGCAACTGGCAACCTCCCCGGGCACGTAGGTTCTGTCGCCGGTCGCTACGATTCCAGCACCGGGCAACAAAGAGCGGGCGACGGCCCCACACCATTGTCCCCTTTAATTGAATCGATTTTCATTATAAATATTGACCAAGCGTATAAATACTGGATTGTTGAGTTAACTAACCCACCCGTATCGCTGGGAGGCGGACGCGAAGACACCTCAGCGCACTGCCTGACAAAGCCTCGTCATTATGTTCCCAACATTGGAAAGGAAAACAAGCCTTTAAAAGTATGATGGAAGAATTTTGGGGTCAATACCTTTACAGGAATGAATCTACTCAAATCTTGAGTCACATGCAGTGAATAGTTTTTTGCGCAAATACTGTAGACTGTAGGCATCAAATTCAATACAATTGATACGAACAATAATAGAATATTAGAGAATTAGGGGACTGCCACATCTGTTTAGATGCTCTTGGATCAACGACCAAGTATGTCATTGATGATCTGGATACATAACCTGGAATTGGGATAGTTGATTGCCTTATGAGGAAGAATATCAGCCCAATCTGATCGAGAAGTGTTTGGGTATAATTAGGAGTCAAAAGAACAACATTTTCCGTCTTCTTTTGGCGCATCACAAATTTTTAGAGGCAAGGGTTGTAACGGGAAATCGATTTTATATTAATTTTATTTTACAATCGATGTTTTGTACTCAGACACACGGAGAAAGCAATGTTCACTTCGAATTTCACAGTTTTCAAAATTCCTAATTAGTTTTTAATTCTGAAAATTAAATACCCCTCTGTAAATAGACATATCTAAGATAGAGAAGGAATGCCCACGCAAAATTTCACAGCTACCAACTTCAAAAATCTTCTTTAGTTTTTTTTCTTCTCAAATCTAATAGCATTCGTAGTTCTTAGGCACTGTTTGTTACTAAATAGTACTAATTTTATATTACTTGTACATTATATTGTATATGTATTTTACAATATAAACCACTTGAAGAACGAAGAACACCTTACTGGAAGTAGTGATTTTTTCGAATTTTTCTAGAAAAAATATGGTTTTTGTAGATTAGGATTTTTTACATTAGACCGTGTATGTATAAAGAAAAATCAAAGAAATCCCATATTAAAATTTCCTAACATCTTTTTCAATTGGTTTTAGAATACCAACTAAAAAAAAATAGTACTAGATAACCTAGAACACTCAAAGCCAAGGCAACCTTCGTGACTTACCTATCTGTTACTATATTATGTTTAAAATGCATTTTACATATTTGTCAATTACATACTACCAGAACTTGTCAATGTCTTATTTCATGCCTTATTAAAAACCTTATAAGGTTATCAGAGTTCCTTGCACGTCGGATTAAAAAAATATACATTCGGGTATTCATGGGTCTTCGGTAGACAAGAAGTAGACACCAATGCCCAAAATGACAATGTAACATGGTCATACAATGAAGCATCGGCAAGTAATTTCACTACTGACTGACAGGCACCCACGAGTCTGGTCCTGTTTGTAAGTCACCTGTCAAAAGTTGACGAATCACGTGTAACAGACAACGACGACGATACGCAGCCCTCAATTACCCGTACACATAATGTCCGATAATTTGATGTAACGCCGCGGCCGATACCCCCGGTAAGCCGTGCGCGTTGCGTTCAATAAATTCTCCCGCGGATCTTTTGCCTTACATAATGAAACTGATTTATTGCAGTCGATACGAGGTCTAATGGGGACGGGATCAATTTACATCTCGGCGATTTCCAACTATCAGTCATCGACTAATGACCCGGCAGAGGCGGCTCCGTCTCTTTTCTTCTTCGTGCCATGAACTGCGCGGAGACTGTTATTACTGCTTGCCTGTTGCTGATATCAAGGTGAGATGACAAACGAGAAAGCATCTCGGACACTGCATTTATACTTACGAATCCTCAAAGTCAGACAGCAAGGCGGATAAATTTTAATTTATTTAAATCATTAACATTCACAGGTAAACAATTTTGATACTTTAAGAGGAGAGCTGTTTTAACTCCAGCCTCTATTAATTAATTAAATGAGAAAAATGCTCCAAATGAGAAAATTCAAATTCAATGCAGGTATTAAATAATTCTTTTAGACATTTTGTTTTGAAAAGGTTAATTCGCAATGTACACTTGTTAATTAATTTTATTTATTTGCAACCAGTTTCAAAACATCCGTATCATTCATTAGCTAATTCTTAAAACTAACATAAAAATTGTACAAGCACAGAAATGAGAGGAAAGAAAAAAGGGAGGAGCCAAAATAAAGGAAACATGGTCAACAAAGGTGACTTACAGGGTGCTTTCAGTTAGTTTTAAGAACGCTAGTGAATGACACGGGTTTGTCGAAACCGGTGTCAAATAAATAAAATTATGTAACACAAGCATATTGAAAATAAAACTATTCAAAACAAAATGTCTATAAATAGTTACGTAGTTGTTAATGCCCGAGAAATATATAAAAGGATTCTTTTTGAACTGTCATCCGGTTAGCAGAAGGTTGAGGAGTTCAAATGCCGGATATAAGCTATTTTCTCGTGTGAATGAATATATAACATATAACTTATATGTCCCTAAAGCGTTCACTCGTAGGAGATCCCACGTACTTATGCTCCGAAAGCGAGAACTTCTTCCTATCAGAATGCGCCATTAAACAGAGCAATTCAACTGTTAAATTAGTCTATATTGAGTATCGACATCTTCAATGTCACCTACAGAGAGTTCAGTAACTATCTTCTGACATACTTTACATACACTTTTTTTAAAATTTAGTAATCGTCTCCATAATATTCTGGTGTATAACTGTTAAATGGAGAACCTGATAAAATAAATAAATATGGTTTATGTGAAGAGATAGTTAAAATAATTTATGTTCTCTCTTGCGGTGTTCATGATGCATATTATGATCGGTGGTACATTCTGATCAGCTGGAATCTAAAACTTAATAAAAGTACCCTTCACGAGTCTAAATTTTTATAATTTTTCTGACGTGTAATGTCTAGTAAAATGCGGCCCTGGTCTTGGACAGGACTAAGCAGGCCTCAACTATGGAAGATCCAGATCCCATTAATCATGGATCATCTTGGAGCATCAGAGATAATACAGATTTGGCTCTGGTCTCTTTAGTAGCGGATCCGCCGCCAGCATCGTGGACCAATCACGGAGATGCTTTGGTATTAGTTTACCAGGCTAAATGGTCCACAGCTCACAGCTCACAGCTCACCAGATCGGACACCTTGTATTTTACGTGATGGGAAAACTGTAATATATTGGAGAAGGAGAGATAATTCAATTTATTGAGAAACGTTGATACAACAGGTTCGAAAGACCCTTGGCCCGGAGTTTTAATATTTTTATCAGAGGATAAATATATTTTTTTACTAAATCTGACCAATCAACCCACACAAGCCTGACTTGAGAGGTACGTATACTACGTGATAGTAAGAACAGTATGTTTAACTCCACTAGTCTTCCACTACAAAATCAAGGTTTTGTATTCCTCATTTTTCTCCTCCAAAACTGTACCGATTCTTAATTTTTTTTTTACCAACTGTATTAGAAGAAAATAGTCTTTGTCTGTAGGTTTTGATTTTTTAAAAATTATCTAGTTTGTACACTCAACGTTTGACGGCGTTCAAACTACGCAATTTTAACGATTTTTGGTAGGTCCTAACTCCTATAAGAAGTAACATATCAAAAAAGCACAAAATACCGACACACTAGTGGTCGATATCTGTATTATATTATTAAAGAAATATTTGTACTAGTGTTAAAATCCAGAGTGGAAATTTAGGAATAAGTTTGTATGGACAAAACGCCGCCCGGTTTGCTCTTAAGTAAACAGTTTTCTACGTTTACGTAAGAGGTTACTCGAAAAAAAAAATCCAAAATATGGAATTAAGATCATTCCTCCCTGCTAAATAGATTGTCAAATTGGATGACTTTTACCAGGCTATTTTTTTCGTGCACCAGGTGACTAAAAATCTCGTCCCTAGGTGGGGTATGACATACCCCAAAACTAGGTGGGGTGTGAAATACCCCAAAATATGTATAAAAGTGAGAAAATTATCATATTTATTTTTTTAGGCGGAATCAAATATTTGGTATTTATAAATACACAGTAATAATTAGGTTTAAGTAAAACTCTGAGTGGAAAGTATCTATTAAAACATTTTTTTATTATAAGAGAACAAAAAAACACAACTTCTGTAATCTTTGTAACCTAACAATAATTTTCTTGTTCTTTAAATGGCACTTTCAATTATCACAATCGCTTTAATTTAACAGGAATAGGAAAGATTCCTTACCAATACCAATACCTTTTTATCAACGCGCCGTACGAGGTGGGGTGTGTGATACCCATACGCACTTTAGTGGCGTGTAACTAAGTCACTTGGCGGTCGCCGCCGAACTGACTTAGCAACACTGATCGGAGTGGTAACGTCGCAATTCCAGCTACTGAGAATTCTAACTTTGGCACTATCACAGTTTTGAAATTATTGCGATTTTTTAAGAAATGGGGTATGTCACACCCCACCTGGTGCATGGAGGGTTAAGAAAAAAAGGTCAATTTCCTTATGTGAATAAAATTAACTTGTTTTATTTTGGTTCCGATCTTAGGTAAGCCGAAATTGCGGTATAAAATAGTTCCTGGACGTAGTCAGGTATTTTGACATTGAAGAATCGAGAGCAAGATGATCTCAGGATTTTTCTCCGTATGGGCAAAAAAAAATCATTTGTCATGTAATAATTACCTTCATGCAATTAATTAAAATGATCAAACAATGCAATAATCTCGATACTTCACAGGCAACATCTATGGAAGGCAACAAAACGGTTGACCTGTGCAGTGTTCAGGTTCTGTGGTCACTAGGCAGTCTAGGCACCACCATAGGCTGTTAAAGTGTACAACATTATCCGAAGAATTATACCAGGCCAATCGAACCGCCCATTAAGTTACCCGAGCCGTGGCTCTAATCACAGCTTACACGCTCACATCAAATAAAAACACTTTTTTGTCGGACCGAACACTCTGTTTGTTTTTTGATAGCTCAGGAATTAGAAGGTTCACAGGTACCGAAAGAAAGACTCACCAAAGCCTCACAACCGTCGGTGTGGAATATGTTAGAATGGCCACAGCGGGTCGGAAAAGGAGAGAAAGAAATTAACTACAATAATAAAAGTAGTAGGTACACCATAACATATGAATATTAGTAGACCTGCCCTAAGTGATACAAGCGTATTATTTCCCCCTCCCCATATGGGTTTCATTTGGAGCCGGCTGGGCTCGCAAATGGCCTTGAGCGAATCTAGAAAATGTGACGCCATCATTCTTATGCGAACCAGCGTTGAGCTCTCATCGGTACATTTTACGAAATAACACGGCAAAAATGGTGGCTTGTGCTATGAAATCTAATTTATGGGGTACACCGATTTGATGCCGTCAATGTACGGGCATTCGGTCGCCGTTCATGACGTCATGAGTCTAGCCATGCATTGACTCTTCTTCTTCTTTGGTGTCTTCTTTTGTCAGAGGTTCTATCATCAGGGAAATCTTCACGAGCCCGGAATCAACCAAAAATATTAATTTCAGTTATCTGTCTGTGTGACTCTGGTTCAATGAACTCAGAACTGATTTGAATTTTTAATTGTGAAATTTTTAAAATTGGAACTGATGGAGAAATCGCACAAGCGACATATAAAGTAGCTACCCACAAAATTTTTAACAGAAAAATATTTTGATTGTGTATATATCGATATTGTCATTTTAAAAATTAGAACTGATTTGTCAAGAATTCAGAATATTCCATGATTTGTCGCGATTCTGCCTTAGTACTTTTTTTTTACATTTACTCCACACAGGAGGCCCTGAGGGAAATAATTCCCCTCAGGGCCTATGTCACCTTTGGGGATGTTGTGTGGAGGGCCTTTTTAGGGAAATGAAGGAGAGGAAGTTCTGGGAAGGAAAAGGTATGAGGGGTGGGTAGCAATCTGGGGGTCTGTGTGTCCAGAAATGACGGACGAATGAATTCATCCCTTCCACTGAAGTCCAAATCCTGCTGACAGTCCTGCTGGAGATGTCAAAAGATCTACCTCAACCAGCCTCTCCCAATCCGGCCTACCACGCAGCTGGTGAGCAGACGCATCCGCCGCCAAGATCCGGACAAACCTGACTCCATGAACCCGGGCACCCCTGCTAAGTCACTAAATGTAGCGAACCACTTGGGGTGACCTATGGCAGAGGTGTTGGTTATTCAATAAATGGTTCCCGGGGCGGCGGTACCTATATCCGCCTTCCAAATTGAGTCTGTCTGTCTATCTTTTGTGGTTGGCCATGTAAATATTAGACGTTAAATATGAACGTCGCTTGATCAGGTCAAATTGAAGGACTCATCTCGTCTACTGGATTTCAATGCACAATACCTTCTTGTGGCGTGAGACGGCGTAGTAACTAGTAGTAGCCTATTGATATTATTTACATAATAATACCTACACAGTTAAGCGGTTTTTGGATCAGATTAAGATAAGGACGCCTAGATTGGTTGGCCATGTAAATATTAGACATAATAATGTAAGCATAGCGAACACAACAAAAAATGTACAGGAAAATACAAGAGATTAAACGTTGTTGGATATATCGATCGATGATAATTTCAACACCACCACGTATTGGAGACTGACTGATTCTGTCTTTTAAGATGAAGCCATATTAAATAATGCAAAATCACACAAAATCATGGGTTTTTGTTTTGAAAATGTGATCACTTAGAAATATTATAGATGCTTCAATTAAATAATGCGTGTAGAACATATCTTGGCCCTTAAAAATATCGGTCATTTTTTTTATAAATCTTTTAATAAGAATGAACATCTTTTCGGATAAGATTTTATTGTTTATTGTAGCAAATTTAGTTTCTTGTATGATAATCGCAAAATAAATTGATATTTACGCCCGATATTCACAAAATAAAATAAAATATGCATATTTGCGTTGTTATTTCACAATACGGCTGACAGCCGACGAATGTGGATTTTCAAAGTGACCCTTATGTCGTTCACCGAAGGACTACTGGCTTGCCACACCCCACTTCCATTCAGGACCGCCCTGACCGGAGCAGGGAACAGACGTGTGACTCCACGTCGCTCGGTTCCGTGAAATTAATTTTAAATTTCCTTGTTATTACAATAAACAATGTGTAAAAAAGGAGTTAATGTTTTTTTTAGGCCTTTACGAAATAAACATGTACAAAAAATTTTCAAATACCTTTTTCAACCGTTCCAAAAGCTTTTTCTCAAATATTTTTAAACTCCTCCCACAAAGGGCGTTAATTCCGACTTCGATTTTTCCCTGGAATATTGGATCCCTTTAACGTAAAATTAAAATAATTTCTAAACCCTCCATGAATCTTTTCAGGTTGTGAAAATAATAAATTGTTAAAATTATTTTTCGTTCTTAAATAAATAGAAAATGATCTTTCCTTCCATTGTTCATAAAAAAGAAGAAAAAAACACGCTCATAAGAAGTGCCCTGTGGGCATGTTTTGTGATAAAAGTATACAATTGAGCCCAATATAAGCCCAATTGGGACTTATATTTCAAACGGGAAATGCAAACGGGATGGCGGTATACAATTTCAGGCAAGTGTAAAAAAGACAGACTGCATGTCAAATGATCAAGAACTCATACTACTAAGTCAATGCCTTATTATTGTTTCCATTTTTATTTTTTTCATTTATTTTTTAATTTTTAATTTTTTTTATTTTTTATTATTTCTAACAAAAACATACTTAACAAATACAGATAGAATTGGCAATTTAAATAGGTAATCCCGCGAAGCTGCCACATGGCTGCTTGTCTGCAGGTTCTACCTCAATATACATCCATTACCATTTGAAATAAATAAAAAACATATTTATAAAATTTAAAATTGTAAAGAAGAAAGCAAATAGAGACAATCAAATCCTAATGAACTGGTTGGTGCAACCTACTTTACAGTTAATGAAAGTAAATAAAGTAAAAAAAAAAAAAAACAACAACATTTTATGTTTACAAAGGCATACAATATTTAACAGATTTTGTATCTATCATTCAAGAAAAAGGTAATATATTCTTAATAATTAGAAACCATGACATCATCAATCTTTCTTTTTCATCTTTGAACATTTTTTTTTACAGATATACTGATTTTTCACTCATAATCCACATCTTCACAATTTTTATATTTATACTCTCATTTTCCTCAATAACAAATCTATTTTTGATTTTATTAAAAATCACCGGTACACAGTACTGCAGCGTTCGGCTTCCATACTTATTTGATATTTTAGGTATATTTAGGCCTTTTTTTTCTGTGAGTTCAAATTTGTATGGAAAGCACTTCTAGATTCTTCTTTATTCTATGGTGTATAATGTTACTAGTGCATCTGGCTGATCGTGGAAAATCCGTAGACCCTAGAAAAATCACGAAATCTGGCTTTAATTTTCAAGATTTACCCTAAAGAAATTCAAATAAAATAAACACACATACACAAATACAAAATTCAATTGGTTTTCGAATAAAAAAAAATAAAAAAATATATATATATATACGTAGGTACTTACGCCACTGAATTCATTACTGACACAACAGTTCCAAATTTTAAAATAACTATTAAAAAAAATACTGTCAAAATATTAAAGGGAGGTACTTTATCGCCTGTCAGAATTCTTCACACAATCGGTTCCAATTTTGAAAATGAACCAGAGTTACAATCGCAGAAAGACACTCAACCGAAATTACAATTTTTGACGATTGATTGATTCTCAAAGTACCGTTAGAATTACAACACCTAATAAAACGGGAGACACAATTTAATCCAGATTCGATGATATTTCCTGTTCTAACACCGTTTCAACCGTTAACAATAAGTTACATTGACAAATTGATGTAAACACACAAATATTTGTACTTACCTACGCAAAACAAAGTTGTATTTTATGATCAAAAAGTGTAATTTTACCATTTTAGATACTTGACGGACGAATAAATAAATTTCAAAGCTTATCTCCAAAGGCCGTCGCAGATAATTGGCGTGAAATGATAATAATAAATAAGGCAATAGAAATATTAATTTAAATATCATTCAAATTGCGAACGACCGAAGGAGCTATAAATATCAGAGTAGAGGAAAGAGATAATAATCGATGATCAGTTGTTGTTGGTCCAATCATGCTGCTACTATGGATGGGCAGAGACAGGGGCAAACTGGACACAAGACTCTGCTCAAGATGTAGAACGCTGGACCAAACGACCTAACATTTGTGCCTTGTGGAAGACTCGGTTCTTGAACCTACTTTTTTGAAAAAAAAACCGTTGGTCCGAATGATTTTCAGGTAGGCAGTTTTGTTTAGATTTCTCATTTTCGGGACAGAAACAAGGGTTTTGGAAGATTTTCTTAAAGAATTTGATGGATATTACGCGTGTTGCGAATTATATTGAACTAGAAATTCCAGGAAACAAATCTTTACATCACGTCAGAGCGCACCAATTTCGGAAAACATAGATTTTTTTTAGTTTACTGGGGAAACATATTATTTTATTAAAACAGACACATTGTTTTATTAAAACAAATGACTTGTTACATTATGGTAGCATGAACCAGTGTAGGTTGAAAGTATATAGAAACTTAGATAGATAATGTAAAATTATACTACTTATACATTATACACAAAAAAAAAAATATATATACATCATAAAGTTTTTCAATAAAATGGAGTTAATGAGAAAAAAAAGAGAAAAACAACATAATGAAAATGAGAATAATAACTTTAAGATAGTACACACAGCAGGGTTAGAAGGTTCGTAAATAACAAACTCTTTGATTATTTTTTCTAAAATGATTTTTTTAGTAAATTCACCTGCGGACAAATGGAAAAAATCAGCGTCTGAATTAGCTAGCTAAAAAAATATCTATCTATCAGGGCATAGGTCATGTTTGGGGATGCTGTGTGGAAGGTTTTTTAGGAAAAAGGAAGGAGAGGAAGTTCTGGGAAGGAAAAAGGTATGAGGGGTGGATAGGAATCTGGGGAACAATGTATCCAGGGGTGACGAACCCGCCCCCCAAACTGAAAACAGATACATATACATTTTGTCAGTTCCAGTCCACTCCTGGATAGGTATTCCCGCGGCAGGGCGTTGTTTACCAACGCTAAGAGGCTGCGAGGGACCGAGATGATTTGTGCCTAATGATAGAGTACAGCCAGTCTATTTCACCCCACTAATCTCTCGCCTCTCGCCTTTTGCCTTCAAGTCGGCTTTGGCTTCGGCTGCGGCTGTGGCTGCGGCTGCTAGTGCTAAGGCTTGCCGACAGACGACTTGTTTCACATAAATAATATAAATACTCGTGTGATGAAAGTGCGCTCTCGCCCTGGATCATGGATCGTGGATCGTAGGAGCCTTATAGAAGCGAACTGTGGCTGTGGAGATCGGAGCGCTTGTGAAAAGCTTTCTCTCGCGTTACGTGTGGTTTTGTTGTTATTACTAATAGTGTATCACGGTAGTAAGTACCTACGTAACTTAGCTTAGTTTTAAGAGGTCTTAATTAGGAAATTCTAAACTTTTTAAAATTAATAACCAGACTGTTTCTAATTTCATAATACTAAATTTTAATTTTATAAGTCACAATTTAATCAATGGATTTAATGTTCGGTGAGTGTTCAAAAATAAGGAAAAGATAGTTTAAGATAGGGATATGAAATACATAGTTAGAGGAAGCGCGCTAATATAAAAATAAGGAAAAGATAGTTTAAGATAGGGATATGAAATACATAGTTAGAGGAAGCGCGCTAATATAAAAATAAGGAAAAGATAGTTTAAGATAGGGATATGAAATACATAGTTAGAGGAAGCGCGCTAATATAAAAATAAGGAAAAGATAGTTTAAGATAGGGATATGAAATACATAGTTAGAGGAAGCGCGCTAATATAAAAATAAGGAAAAGATAGTTTAAGATAGGGATACGAAATACATAGTTAGAGGAAGCGCGCTAATATAAAAATAAGGAAAAGATAGTTTAAGATAGGGATATGAAATACATAGTTAGAGGAAGCGCGCTAATATAAAAATAAGGAAAAGATAGTTTAAGATAGGGATATGAAATACATAGTTAGAGGAAGCGCGCTAATATAAAAATAAGGAAAAGATAGTTTAAGATAGGGATATGAAATACATAGTTAGAGGAAGCGCGCTAATATAAAAATAAGGAAAAGATAGTTTAAGATAGGGATATGAAATACATAGTTAGAGGAAGCGCGCTAATATAAAAATAAGGAAAAGATAGTTTAAGATAGGGATACGAAATACATAGTTAGAGGAAGCGCGCTAATATAAAAATAAGGAAAAGATAGTTTAAGATAGGGATATGAAATACATAGTTAGAGGAAGCGCGCTAATATAAAAATAAGGAAAAGATAGTTTAAGATAGGGATATGAAATACATAGTTAGAGGAAGCGCGCTAATATAAAAAATAAGGAAAAGATAGTTTGAACCGAATAAATTTGCCTTTGGTGTTAAAAAGTTTTAGAATTTTCACAACCCATATTATGTATGACCTATCTATCGTAAACGTTATAATTGCTAATAAATTCGGGAAGTATAACACAGGAAATTCCCAGGTAAAAATCAATTAAAATCAAAATTCCACCATACCATTCGTCATTAGTCACGATTAATTATTACACTATATTGCTTGGCCTGTAGTCCGGTCAAGGGTCCTAGATGCGTGTGAAGTTGGTTGGCTGTGCCAAGGTTCTTACATTGGATTGTACCCGCTGCCCGCGTTAGACATAGTGGCGCAGGAGTCTGGAGGTATGCAGATGCTGGGAGTGGGTACCAACTCGCTACCTGGACTGCTCTGGGCCCCGGGGGTGTCAAGGTTGCGGGGGGAGGGGAGCACCCAACACTTCGCTCGTACCTCAAAAGGGTGACCATTCACATTCCAGACGTCAATATTTTTTATGAAAAAAAATTGAGACCATGAAAGAATGAAAGAATGAGAATATGTTTAACAGTTTTTTGTGATAACGACAATACGGGTATGGGGGTACCGCTGCCCCGGGAACCAACACCATAGGTCGCCTTAAGTGGTTTGCTATATTTGGCAACTTAGCAGGGGAGCCCGGGTTCGTGGGTTAGGTTTGTCTAGGTCTTGGCGGCTGATGCGTTTACCCGAGTACTGCGTGGCGGTCCGGAGAGGGAGAGACTGATTGATTTGACCTTTTCGCCCAGACCCTCTCGACCCATCGCTTTGCACAGTAGGAGGGATGGAATCATTTATCCGTCCCTCCAGGACAATTGACCACCTGACACCTACCCACACTTCATACCTTTATCCTTTCCAGAACCTCTTCTCCTTCCTTTCTATAAAAACACCCTCCACACAGCATCCCCGAAGATGACATAGGCCCTGAGGGAAATATCCCTCGGGACTTGTGTGAACCTAATATAAAAAAAACGCACTAGCATTTTTTGCATATGCTAATTTTTATCGTCATGTAATTTTACCGTGTGTAATTTTATTAACCATTTAGTTTTTTTAACAATTTTTAAGTTACGAGTATTTATCCAATTCTGAAGCTTTCGTTCTATTGTCGAAAGCCAAAGGAACTTTCCTGCAAGCCTTTTTATTAGCTAAGAAGGTCGTCCATATTTGTCCTACTAAAACTCTATGCTAAATGATCATGAGATTTACACAAATTTTCAGTCTGGAATTCATCGGACATCGCTATTTCTTTCAGCTTGCTCTTTCATTACTATAATTCATTCCAAAACGTTGAAATATCCAAATAACTGTCCAAAAACAAGGCAAGACGCCATATTTCTTTCCGTGTATCTCGTATGTTAACCTGTCGTGCGCCGCGGCCGTAGCAATCATTTATCTATAGCTATTCTGGGTTCTGGGAAAATAGTTATGGAAGATTAAAATACATTTATACAACTTTTATAAAAAATATCTATACTTATATATAATATTATAAAGAGGAAAGATTTGATTGTTTGTTTGTTTGCATTGAATAGGCTCCGAAACTACTGAACCGATTTTAAAAATTATTTCACCAAAAGAAAGCTACATTATCAGCGAGTAACAAAGGCTATATATAATGGTAAGCTCTGGCGTTATGAAATTTGTATAAATGAAAATGTGTGTTTTTCATATATTTTTGCAGGAGGGAGGAAAGGTAGGGAGAAGGTGGCGTTCGTAGAGAGGGAAGAGATGAGGGAGAAGGAAGGCGGGGAAGTTGGAAGGGAACGGGGACACACGGGAAAGGATAAGAAGGGAGAGTCAATTTATTTCATTGAATGGGATAGTAACGCATGCCGTGAACAAGCTATATATTATAAACACATTATCGGGTAAGACGGTAGGTACAATTTACAAAATCATCATTTTACAAAAAACGAGTAAGTTATTACAAAAACAGACTCAGATTTTGTAAAACGATCACATAATAAAGTAAAAATTATAAAAGGCTCTTTGGTTGCTGGTTGCCAACATTAAGCTCGACTTTTGATTACAAAGCAAGCTTTTGCTCCTAAGTTAATTTATATTTAAACATATTGAAATGGATACCAAAAGGGAAAAGAGCCCTGTCAGTGTCATGTGCACCCTATCCCCAGGTCTGGTACAGCCCGCGGCCTCGACGGGTACAGACACGCCGGCCCCGGAGAGGAGGTGCCCAGTGCCCATCCGGGCCTTCTAACCAAACTATCCCAACAAAACAATGAAATCGAAACAAAAAAGACCAAACAAATTATGATGGTGTTCTCAGATAAGGCATAAAGGGTCCGAAGAAAGCCCACACAACAAACCAAGCTATGATGCAACAAATCAAAAAGGACACAACCAATTCAAGCGATTGTTCTGGACGCTTCGTCCTTTTTGTTTTAGGGCTGTAAGTATTTGTCTTGCTGAAGATCTGGTTCTTTTCAATCTAAATGATCCCACCAGACACTGCGGTGCCGGAGAAAATTTTGATGGAAAATAATATCTTCTCAAGAATAATTTTCATGTTTTTTAAATGGTTTGGACTAGTCCGAGTTTATTTTTCATGCAGGCTATAACCAATTAACTACCAATAGGGTTCGGTGTTTTAGAAAACTAGAATTTATTCTGTTATTCAGACGATGTGAAAGAACATCTATTTGTGAAGTAAAATGAGAGACGCAAGGAATGCAAAAATATTATAAAACAAGATAAAAAGGAAGCAAAAATTTATTTAATGGGTTACTGAAAAAACCATCCGTTGTGATGATGTTTGTATGGATTTAAGGTTTGGAATGTTATCTTTGTCGCCTAAACCAACAGATATAATGTAAGACATTCGTAAACTTCATAATAATTGTTGGGCTCTCTTCTCTCTAGTAAGGTGATGATCAATTTTTTAATTGGAGGGCCAACTTATCCATTTTCAATTTCTTCGCAGGCCGTAATGGTTAACTTTGCATTCGGTTGTGGATTATGTCGCAAACCTATTTATATTTGGTAAAACCGTAATTTTATAGCAAAACTTTTATGAAACGCTAAAAGAAAGCGCCGCAGGCGAATATCGCTAAAGCCAAAACAATACACGCTGTCAATTTTTATAAAAAATACTTGCAATTTTTGGCAACTGTTGATTTTTATCGTTATAAAATTAAACAAAATTTAGTCCGGAAAAAAATTGGTATTTTATAAAACGGAAACGTTTAAAATGCATCATAATTCTCAACAAAAAAACAGTGCGCTGCGAAGGTTAGTTTTTTTCTACACTAAGGCGCAACCATAAAATTTAGTATTTTTAAGAATGTAATAAAAATCTTATTATTTAGAGCGGATGGTTAAAAACTTTGAAGAAATACTGAAGTCTTCCGCTAAACCCTTTTGCAAAACGGAACTGAAACCGTTGAATGTTCATTACCGCGAATTTTTGATATTTTATTTTGTCAAGTGGACAGTACCTACGAAAAGGCCCGCGGGCCTAACGAAATGGCCTGCGGGCCGCAGGTTAATCATCACTACCCTAGTACCAACAAGAGGGAAATCTTTCAAAAAGGCTCTTGTATTATAGTCAGTATTTAGATTTTTTCTGAACGTATTTGTCGTAGGCGGTACTCGTGTAATGTAGATTATATTTAGATGCACCATCCATCATATTTATATTCAATATTGTAAGTGTCTGCCCAAGTGCTGGGAGCTAAAGGCAAACCGCTGAAAGATCAGTCATGACCTCTCCCTCGTTCACACAAACGATGCGTGTAACAGAAAGAGAGGTCTCAAAGGAAGGGATATACAAGCATAAATATGAGCAGTCCCTAGTCCCTACACAGTTAGTACACGTTACAGAGGTACTTGTATGTGGGTTATTACTATGGTCCCGCGTTGTCTGGTGGTACCGAACCCCAATTATCCCACCACCATCTCCTCCCGTCTTCTTTTCTCCTGGTACCACATCTGTGTATCTTCTCGGTATTTGTTTCACAGCTGCTCTATATGCACAGCTCGACTCTTATGCAAGCAATATTCGATAAAATTTATATTCAAATTGTGTCTTTATAACAAGCAGCAACAAAATTTAAAAAACATATGGTTTCAACACCGGGATCAATTTGAAAACATCCTAATATTTCTTATAACTGTTTTACTTTTGGCCTAGTGGCCTATCTCTTATAGAAACTCCCTTGCCTGTACTTATGCTTAATTTTCATTTATAGATAAATATTGGTTGATGATTATAATTTCTTTCTTTAAGCTCAGCTCTTTTTAAAAACTTTTTCGCGTTACATTTTTACGAAAATCCTTCCTCCATTTAACCAAGTTTAACTATTTCTTCAATATATTACCCAAAATGCAACTTACACTAGAACATTTTTCGTTTGTGTTCCACAAGGATCGCGGATAATCCCTTTTTATTAATGATGTGTTTGTTTTTGCACTTATTTAGTCCTCCACCTACCCTTTCCAAATTACGGTGTGATGGAATGCAAATCTAGTTAAAGTATGCTCCATAAATCACGGCCTTAATGTTCTCAGAAGACTAATGCTCTTCTACGAAGCATACCGTTAATTTGAAATATTTGTTTTATAACTAATGATTCGCGTTCAATGGGAGATAATCCAATAAGGCTGGACCCGTCTGCAAAGGTCAGAAACATAAAAGTTTGCATCTTTAAATTAAACTAAGCTCTAATTCAGCGCGCAGATTGGCAAGGCTCTCGATGGCAGCCGAATTCTTCCACTGTCCAAACTCAGAAATATCAACCACAGAGTAAAATCAAACTTTTGATTTCTATTTTATATTTGGAGTAGATATCAAAAATGCCCTTAACTACAAGTTCAATTCTTCTTAGTCTTGGTACCTATTACTGGCAGATCTACTTACAAATACGAAGCGTATTTGTGATACCAGTCTTGGGTATGTGCTCAAAATTTACCACTTTGAAAAATGCCACCCCACGAAGAGCCGATTTAGGTTTATATGATCTGCTGGAAAGTTCATAATCCTGCCTATCTCATCCATCCAGCAATTATAAGAAAATCGTTAAAGGGTTTTTTAAAAAAGATCTTTAGTAATACCCCCTATAACTGCTGTAGTGACAGACTGATTGATTTATATGAAAATATTCACTCATGAATCCGAAAGATAGCTAACAAAAAAGGAACATTAGAAAGAATGATAAAACTTAGACTTATGTTAGGTTCTTCGGAAAATTTACATTTACATCAATTAATATGGAACTATAATCTTACATCAGTAGAAGCAAGCTGAATAAAAAGCCATAGTTTTTCTTAAAAGCGTTACATATAGTTTGTAATTTGCAGAATGCTATGGCAGTTTGTTGCCAGTCCTTCGATTTGCGAATCCATTAGGGCCAGGGGGGCTAATTTAAGACCGTGAAATATTTCGTTAGACCTGCTACAAATGGTTTCTCCGAATTATAAAACCCATCTGCTCCGAATGCACAACGCCTAAATATCTCGCATAAAAATATCCACTGAGGAAAAAAGTAACACAACATTATAAACGTTTTTCTCTGGTAATGAATATTGAAATACCCTTTCTATAAAGTCTCAAATTGATTTAATCGCAAAGATGATCGAAATCTTCAATGAATCGAAAGATCTTGGAAAAAGTTTGTTTGGACTCATTAATTAACATTTTCAGAATTTGGGCACTTTTTTAACGGGATGCAGTCAACAACTATTTTGATATTTGACCTTAGTTGAATGGTTTCTCCTTTTTTGCGAGGTGCCTTGTGGCTGAAAGGTAGATGGTTTTCTAATTTAAGGATGCTGAGGAATGTTTCTCACCTCCGGCCTTGACAGACAATTACGGGAAATCATCTTTTGGCGGTATATGTATGGTTTATGTTCAATTTTAAACAATGTTTTCACGAATTAATTTAATTTGACAAGCTGACTAAGTAAATATAAGATTTATGTACGTTAATCTACGATCGTAAAAAACTAGACACATTCTGAATAGCTCCCAGGGTTACCAAAAGCCGTATTTAATTATTCAAGTACGCCAGACTTCATTATCTTTCATCTTAACACTACATACCAGTATTTTATGAAGGTATTTTCTTGCTACCACATAATTATATATTTGCCTGTTGGTTCTTAATTACTATTAACTATTCATATATACATATCTACCTGCTTTGTAAACATAACACGTCTTGTTTAACCAGAGCAAACCATCGCACAGGCTCTTTTATGGATTCGAAACGTAAAACTAAATGCAGGCATAATTTGTGCAAAATTTTGGACATTTTTTTGTTTGATTTTGGAAGGTTTTCTAAAAAGACGTAGTTCTTACTATTTACTTTATTTTAATTACTGTTTTCTAAAATGTTATTATTTTGTAACCTGATGACTATCCACAAGCTGTCAGGTCGCAGCAATACAACATTCCGTGCTGCGGTTAATCAAGAGCCAAGATGATAATGATTGTTACCCAACTAAAACTAAACGTAAAACTAAATGCAGGCTTAATTTGTGCAAAATTTTGCACATTTTTTTGTTTGATTTCGGTAGGTTTTCTAAAAAGACGTAGTTCTTACTATTTACTTTATTATAGTTACTTTTTTCTAAAATATTAGTATTTTGTAATATGATGACTGTCCAAAAACTGTCACGTCGCGGCAATTCAGCATTCCGTGCTTCGGCCAATCAAGAGCCAAGATGATAATGATTGTTATCCAACTAAAACTAAACGTAAAACTACATGCAGGCTTAATTTGTGCTAAATTTTGGACATTTTTTGTTTGATTTCGGATGTTTTTCTAAAAAGACATAGTTCCCACTATTTACTTTATTTTAGCATGAGCTGACAGGTCGCGCAATTCAACGTTCCGTGCTGCGGTCAATCAACAGTCAAGATGTTAATGATGTTATCCAACTTCCGATTGAAGTGGAACGTTATGATTTGCACAGATTAGGTACACAGTTTCTCTTTAAAAAGACAAATATTTTGCAAGTATTTGGGGCTATAGGTACGCCCAGTTTTAGCGCTGCACCTACGTTAGTTTTTGTGTCATAAACTCAACCCAATAGAGAATTCCAGTCCAATTTTTTTTATTTTTTTTATGAATAATGACCTTCTAACTTAAATAACTGCATATTTATTTTTATTTTTATAGTTAGTTTTAATAGTTAAAAAAAATGTCAAAGTTTTAATTTTTCAAGATCCCCCGAAAACCACCGAATCTAGTGTGACGTCATTATGACTAACCGAACTATGAAACTTGTAGGGAACTGGAATCAGCTGTTCGACTCCCGCCATTTTGAATTTCAGCATTGGAGCGTTTTAATAGACATTACTGGGCAATACGATCGTTTTTTGTACAGTTAAAGTTTTTGAATATTTTAAATCTATACTAATATTATAAAGAGGAAGGATTTGATTGTTTGTTTGTTTGTTTGTTTGTTTGTTTGCATCGAATAGGCTCCGAAACTACTGAACCGATTTGAAAAATTCTTTCACTGTTGGGAAGCTACACTATTCCCGGGTAACATAGGCTATATTCTATTTTTAAAAAAATTAGGGATCTTTACTAAAACTACAATAATGTAACCCAAGGTGTAAAAAAATTACCGAAAATATTCTTTAAATCACGTGCGCTGCAAAAACTATTGATGATAGAATAAAATAATGTACTACAACTTTGTACAACACATTATTATCTACAAAAAATGTCGCGACAGCATATGTCTAACTATTATAGTTATGCCACAATAAGTGTTCTTTTATTTAAAAAATTTAATTGAAATGCCGCCGCTAGAAAAGACTCTTTATTTGTATCTTGATATTAATTCTTATCAATATAAATTATTTTATATTCGAGACTGCTTCAATGCCTTTATATAACTTTTTGAATTATTCAATTCGGACATCCCATTCAAAAGATATCACGAGTTTAAAAATGTAAGTATTATACAATGTTAGCGTCACTGGGGTACGGGCCGTACGGAAGGACACCAACAAACAATCAAATCTTTCCTATCTTTATGTATAAATAAAAATCAAAAATTGTTTGTTCGTATTTTATACGCTGTCATACCGTTCATTCGATTGCGATGAAACTTTGGTGATTTGTTGTGCGCACGCCCGCAAAGGATATAGGCTATTTATAATGGTAAGTTCTGGCGTTATTGAATTTGTATTAATGAAAATGTGCGTATTTCATATATTTTAGTGGCAAGGAGGAAAGGCAGGGGGGAGGAGAACGGGGGAGGTGGGGTACGTGGGTGGGAAGACAAGGGATGGGAAGGCGGGGAAGGTAGAAGGGAAACGCGAAAGGGGAAGGGGACTCGGGAGGTGAACGGGGACGCACGGGAAAGGACATTCAAGGAGAATCAATTGATTTCTTTGCATTGCAACGCAAGCCGTGCTTTGTGCTTTGAGTTTTAGCTTTAAGCTTTGAAATTTAAGCTTTGAGCTTTGGTTCTTGAGCTTTAAGCTTTGAACTTTATGCATTCAACGTTAAGCTTTACGTGTTGAGCTTTAAGCCTTGAACTTTAAGATTTGATATTGAATTTTGAGTATTGAGCTTTGTGCTTTGAGATTTGTGTTTTGAGCTTTAACTTTGAGCTTTGAGCTTTAAGCTTTGTGCTTTGAGATTTGTGTTTTGAGCTTTAACTTTGAGCTTTATTTTTAAGCTTTGTGCTTTGAGTTTTAAGCTTTAAGCTTTGAACTCAAGTTTAGAGCTTTGATATTAAGCTTAAACTTTGGCCTTTAAACTTTGAATTTTTGCTTTAAGCTTGAGCTTTAAGATTGAGCTTTAAGCTTTGAGTTTAATATTTGAGCTTTATGCATTCGGCTTTAAGCTTTGAGCTTTGCGCAAAGCATAAAGCTTAGCGCTAAAAGTTTAAAGCTTAAAACTTAAGGCTTAAATCTCAAAGCTCAAAGCTTGAAATTCAATGCTTTAAGCTCAAGGCTTTAATCCCAAAGCTTAAAGCTCAAAACTTGAAGCTCAAAGCTTGAAGCTCAAGGATTTAATCTCAAAAATTAAAGCTCTAAACTTAAATTCAAAGCTTAAAGCTGAAAGCTTGAAGCTCAAAGCTTTAAGCTCAAGGCTTTAATCACAAAACTTAAAGCCCAAAGCTTTAAACTCAAAGCTTAAAGCTCAAAACTTAAAGCTTAAAGCTCAAGACTTTAATCTCAAAGCTTAAAGCTCTAAACTTACATTCAAAGCTTAAAACTGAAAGCTTGAAGCTCAAAGCCTAAAGCTCAAGGCTTAAATCTCAAAGCTTAAAGCTCAAAACTTCAAGCTCAAAGCTTAAAGCTCAAAGCTTGAATATTAAAGATTAAAGCTCAAAGCTTGAATATTAAAGATTAAAGCTCAAAGCTTAAGGTTAAAGCTCAAAGTTTAACCCTTCAAAAATTTTAAAGCTCAAAGCTTGAAGCTCAAAGCTTAAAGCTCAAAGCTTAACCCTTCAAAAATTTGGCGTATTTTGTCAAAAGGTAAAAATGTTTCGATATATATCGATTTCGCAATAAAAATTCAAATAAATGGAATATTTGTAAACGTATCGAAAAACTAAACTAGGTACTGGTTTTGAAAGGTGAAATACGCTTAAATAAATGGTATTATTAGAAATTACAAAAACATTTTTTAAATACAAATTTTTTTAATGTAAACTTTAAAAAAATTTAAAAATACTCAACTGACATTTTTGATATTAAAATTGCTGATCTATAGAAAATGTGTTTGTTTCTGTCTATGTTTGTGAGATGTTTTGCGTTGCTAAACCGTTCATCCGATTGCAATGAAACTTTGGGGATTTGATGTGCGCATTCCCGCGATGGTTTATATACGTGTAAAGTGAGTTCTGGCATCATCTGGGACGAATGGGAAAGGGTAAGTAGAGCGATTTTTTTTTTTATTAAGTGGCATAGCATATGCCGGGAACTCGCTATTGTATTTAAATGCCTGTGTCAGAATTTGGTAAATTGAATTATGTAATAGAAAGTACCTACCCTAAAATTCTAAATCTATACTAATATTATGAATGCGAAACTGCGTGTTTTTGTTTGTTACGCTTTCACGCATAAACTAATAAACCGATCTTAGAATTTTTTTCACCAATAGAAAGCTACATTATACGCGAGTAATATAGGCTATATATAATGGTAAGTTCTGGCGTTACGAAATTATAAATATTAAAATATTATATTTATTTTACGTTTTCTGTCGAAAAAGGCGGGTTATTTTTTTTTTTTTTTTACAGTTATTTTTTTTTTTTTTTACAATACCGCACAAGAGTCCCAACTGCTCCCGTGTGGAGCCAGTGAGACTATGGCATCCCCAATCGGGGTATGTTGTGAGGCTGAAGGTAGTGGGGAGGGGAAGGAGATAGGGAAGAGGAAGGTGGGGAAGTACCTGGCTATTCAGATCTGGTCACTAAACACGGCTAAAGCCATTTCAAGCAACGTTTCAATTCTGAATGGTGGTCTTACACCAGGGCGATACTGATAGTATCTTCCACTCTGGAACGTGCCGCAAATATACTATTTATTTTAAATGAATAAATTGTGAAATAACAGAAATGAATCAAATAAAATTTATTTGCGCACGCCGGGTTCGAACCCGCGACCTTCGGATTGTGAGTCGAGAGTCTTGCCTCGGGACCACGGAGGCCGGCAGTTATTGCTAACGTCAGAAGAAAAGCAAAACAAATCGTTGCCGTAAAACCATGTTGATATATATTTTTTAAATCAGTCATCGTAGTTAATATTTATCTCTAAAAAATGAATCGCCGAAATGTATTTACGCGCATGACTGACTTCCGAACAACGGCAACAAATTGGATTTTACTACTGGTGAGCTCTGGCATTATGAAATATGCAAAAGGTGGCATGCGAGCTGTTTGAAAACTGAATGTACCGGGAAAGAATGTATGAAATGCGGGAGGGGGACTCGGGTAGGGGGTTCGCAGGAAGGGGAGGAGGGAAACCCGGGAGGGGGGGGGAATCTGGGAGGGGGGAGGGGAGCTTGGGAGGGGGGTTCGCGGGATGGGGAAAGGGGTATTGGAGTGGGGGGAGGAAAGGTGGAGGAGGCGGAGTAAGAACGCGAGACGGGAAGAGGACGCGGGAGAGGAAGGGGAGGCGGAAGGGGAATGGGACGAATGGGAAAGGACACGCAGGAGAAAATAATTTATTTATTAAATGGCATGGCAACGCATGCCGGGTACCAGCTATGTTTTATAAACCTAGTCTATTCCGTGCGAAGGAGAGCGGTTCATCTTGGTTCATGGGTTTAAAAAACAGTCTTTTCTGCCTCCTGTAAAATTTGATAAATGAAAGTTACTTGTTCTACAAATTAGGCCCATGATATGTTAATTTTACCATGTATTTTGATAATCATAAATAAGTATTCAATATAATTATAATGTTCATATTTTTCACAAATTTTACCACAGTGTATTTGAGGGCGGAACTCGGGATTTATGAGCCTGACGCCCCTTGTCTATTATTGGTTGTCAAGTTTTCTCAAGTATTTTATAATCCCTCGCAAAACAGACGATTTCGAATTTTTCAAGGACTATGGGATCACCTTAATACATAATTGTTTTCACTCTGAAAATGTTTCAAATAATAAATAAATAGAAATGTAATATTGGTAGGTATTGCTGTTTTATTAGCTAAAAAATGTTCTTTGGTTATCTCCGATTTTGCGTTGTTCATATTTGGAATCAAATAATGGCTTCCAGTGTATTTTTCTAGCCAATGACAAACTGAATTGCCCCGGCAGTTGCATTGCCTGAGATATGCTATAATCCCCTGACACCACCTTTCCCAAGGTAGTAGGAAAAATGCTTTTGTAAAGCAGGCAACCTGCTAATAATAAAATGTAGAAAAAATCAGTTTATCTATGTTATATTGTTTCTAATACGTAGGTACCTTAACACACTAAACATTTTAGTAAACGTAGGTACCTAAAAACACTAAACATTTTAGTAAACGTAGGTACCTAAAAACACTAAACATTTTAGTAAACGTAGGTACCTAAAAACACTAAACATTTTAGTAAACGTAGGTACCTAAAAACACTAAACATTTTAGTAAACGTAGGTACCTAAAAACACTAAACATTTTAGTAAACGTAGGTACCTAAAAACACTAAACATTTTAGTAAACGTAGGTACCTAAAAACACTAAACATTTTAGTAAGCGTAGGTACCTAAAAACACTAAACATTTTAGAAGGAAATTCAGGTCCCTTGAGGATACTGGGTTTATTTATCTATTTACAGGTGGTTTTTTAACAATCGATTGGATATTTTCAAGGATCAAAATTTACAGGTAGCTAGCTACCTATCTATATTCTAAAGGGTGACCTGACAGTTGATCCCCCGAAAAGATGTTTACTATAAAATGATAATTTTTTGTGCATTATTTACCAATTTCAAACGTAAAAGATATGCAGTTCGACTTCGAAAATACCCTTAGTAATAAGTTGGTATGAATATCAAAGGTACATACAGTAAATAGAGAAGCAAATTTTTCCTTGATGCATTTGAATGAAAATATGTTTTATTTTTGTTATTCGGCGGTAGATCCTCTCTGTTCATCCCACGGGGTCACTTAGTAATATTTTGTGTAATTATGTATAACGTATTTTCCCTAAAGCGACTGCACATCCATACTAATATTATAAATGCGAAACTGCTCGAGTTCGTTTATGACCTTTTCACGCATAACACAATATAAAGACTTTAATAATTCTTTCACCAATATAAAGCTAAATTATATGCGCAGACTACAGGTTGTATATGATGGTAAGCTCTGGCGTTATGAAATTATAAATATTAATATATTATATTTGTTATACGTTTTCTGTCGCTAACAAAAGCGAGTTTTTGCTAACGTCAGAAAAAAATCTTTTCTATGGAAACAATGTTGATATATTTTTGGGCTCTATGCTGGTAGATACTCAGTCTACTGGTCAGCTACTACTGCAGAAAATTCAAATATCAGAATTCGTTTTTTTTTGGACAAGCTTCTGTTTTGCAATAAATGTCAGATAAGAGTTCCTACATTAAAAATATAATTCGTAACGATTATAGAGACTGAATAATAAATATATAAAAGTGTAATTTTTTAATTATATTAACAAACTTCCAAATATTTAATTAAAAATAAACATCCGAAATGTTTGTAAGCGCATAAATTCCGAACGAATTAACAAAATTGGATAATTATTTTTTTCTTTGAGCTATAGCTTTATGAAATTTAGGTGGCAGGCGAGATGTTTGAAAACTGAATGTAAGGGAATGAATGTATGGAATGCGGGAGGGGGTGGGGGTGAGGAGAAGGGGGGATAATTGATAAGTTCAACCGCTACAGTAATTCCCCGTAATACCATGCGAGCGAAGCCGCGGGGAAAAGCTAGTAATATAGATAAACTAATAGAGATACTTTATTTTTGATACTGAATTATTTAGGCCTAAATAATGTTTCAATAAAAACAAAAACTATTATATGTCCAATTCTCTATAAACCAATAACACGGAATGCCGAACGGCTTGCGTCTTCATTTCTATTGATTTCTACACAACTTTGACCCAGGTGACGCGGCGCGGTGACGTCACGCCGCCAAAATCCAGCAATAGAGTGTTTTAATGACACGTTTTAAAATGGACTTTTTAATATTTTTTAAAAACTCTACGTTAAATATTATGTAATAAAACTAATATATTCAGAATCAGCGTATATTGGTCTATATGAACATATTTTTTTAAAGCCATAGTATTTTTCACTGGAGTTCCTTATTGTATCAATCAGCTGAATGGTTATTAGTTATTACGTTGTTTAAAACAAGGTGTCTTAGATCCGCCCCTGGACTGGCAATGTGTGAATTATAAAAGCAATTCCAATTTATTTGGACCCTCGAGCCGAGGTCCAATTTGATTAATTAATCGTTTAACGAATTGTGTCTTTGGGTGCCAAACATTAAACTTGCCGCAGCCGCCCGGCGGAATTTATGCAAAAAGCAGTCCAGGATTTATTTTGCACAGCGGAGAAATATAAATATACATAATCATAATATGGTCCTGCCACTGATCGTAGTATATCTATCTGTTGAGCCGCCGCTATCCGAATTTCTACCGATTTCTTACATATCTCCCTAAAACATTTGAAGTTTTTAAGCTCTTAAAAAAATAAATGTTATTTTTGAAGATAACATCTAGATTCAATTTGGGTACCGCCGCCCCGGGAACCTTTATTGGACAACCAACACCTCTGCCATAGGTCACCCCAAGTGGTTCGCTACGTTTGGTGATTTAGCAGGGGTGCCCGGGTTCATGGGGTGAGGTATGTCTGGGTCTTGGAGGCGAATGACCAGGACACACTGAACCCCAGATTCCTACCCACCCCTTAAACCCTTTTCCTTCCCAGAACTCTCCTCTCCTTCCTTTCCTTAAAAAACCCTCCACACAGCATCCCCAAAGATGACATAGGCCCTGAGGGAAATTATGTTCCTCAGGGTCTCCTGTGTGGAGCTCATGTAAAAAAAAAAAGATACATTTCACGCCGAAACGCAAATTATATGAAATTCCCTCGATGGAAAAAAATCGCATAGTATGCTCCGAAAATTTTTTTTAACAAGTCTATTTCTATTATTTTACAAATTATATTTGTGAAAAAAAAAATCACAATGTGGTCTTTAAACGATACATAAGATACCTTCCACGAGATTTTGCTCTATTTTAAACGAGTCATGTTTTATTAAGCATTTTCGACATTTGCGCTTCAATTTTATCACTTAAAATATTAGCGCGCTCTGTCCAACATTCGTAAATACATATCTCTCCATCTTCTTCTTTTTGATCCAGGAAGCGCCGCCTTAAGCCTCGATGACATTGAACGAGTTTACAAGCTACTATCTGGGAAATTCACTATCTATTAGTAAACTCGCTCAGTGTCATCTAAATACTTGCTAACTAGCAGATTGTGGACAATCTGTGAAAAAAGTTGAAAGGTGGTCGACTTGACTCGCTAGTGTTTGCCTAAAGATGCCCACCAACAGCTGATTTCGTCTGTTAGAATTAGATCGGGCGGGAGCCGTTATTGAGTAACGTGTGGCGCTAGCTGCGAGCTCAATTTTTTTACAAAATGTCGACCGAATTGGTTCGCTAGAGAGTCGTTATTTTAGCTGCTACTGTCGCTACTGAGCGAGTAGACTGTTTTGTGTGTCATCATGACAGTCTCACTCGCCTATTCACCCGCTTTTAAACTTATCGGCTGGTAGCTTGTAAACTCGCTGTATGTAATTGAGGCTTTAGATGCGTCAGTTATGAGAAATATGAAAAAGTTGCAGCGAATCTAGATAGCTTGTATAATGTTGTAATCTCTCTTTCTGTTACTTGTGTCGTTTTAGAGAATGAGGGAGAGGTTACGATGAATCTACCAGCGGTGTGTCTTTTATCTGTTGCGGCATTATTTGATGTCATATAATAAAAAGTAATCTGAACAAAGATTTAAAAAAAATCTAAATTTCACGCTGATAAATTACAAATTAGAGAACTTTCTATTGGAGTAAATCCATTATCCAAATTTCGGACGTATTAACGATCGTACAATGTAATGTTTATGATAGGTTAAGAAGTATTGGAGATTAGTTTTGGCATGGGTGTCTATGTCTACTGGGAAATTCGTCAAGTTATTACCCGCCGAATAAATCATAATTATGTTTCAAGAATAAAAATAAGTTATGGCCGAATTAATAGGCGAGTTCAGATCCAAATATCTAGTCTACCTACTGCCGAAAGGCGCGGGTGATTTAATTTTGATCTAATTCAATGAGTTTATTTAAAACGCAATAAATAAACACATTGCGTCCTTCAAACACAGTGATTAATGACAGAGTAATAATACACGAGTTATAACTATAATTCGGAGCCATTGAACCGACACAAACCTGATGCAAAGTAGTAAATTCGATATGTAATTGATACGCACTAAATAGATTCAGATTCCGAGCACGGCTTGTTGGTGAGATCTAATAGAGGAGATGGGAGGAGATCAGAGATCACGGCTTCACATGCCGGCGGAGCTGATTATAGAGCCAGTTCCTAATGGCTTTAAGCGCCCCTACGGAGTCGGGCTGCGGACTGCGGACTACAGGCTACAGACTGGAATACAGGCTCATTGCACGGCCTGCACTGTTCACAGGGCAGGCTGCTAAATACAGAGAAGCCTGGCCGGTGATCATCGGACCCGATAACATCGGATGCATTCATCAGCGTGCCATCTTTCGTCGACTTGCTATCCGGGAAAATAGCCACAAACAAGGGAGCTGTTAATAGTTCTGACGGTTTCACCAAACAAACTGATCGATCTGTAAGTAAATTCAATTCTTACTTAGATGGCTCAAAATTTGTTGGGCCAACGCCCAGTTAAAAATGACATTGATTGACAATCATTAATTGCAATTTAAAGTGTTCAGGATGGTTCTGAATTGCTCATTTCGGAGGTTAAATATGCTTATTTGGTTATTCTGCAAACATCTATTTAGTTATTGTTATGATTTCTGAATTTGTAGGCACTGGGTTATCTGTCCCAGCAATATACGACACTCAAGCTATGAGTATTGAGTAGTTGTCTCCGCCAACGTTATATTCATAATATGGGTACAACCGTTTTATTATATTATAATCTAAACGTTTGACAGGTGTCATAATATCCAACAATGCAAAGGCGGCAACAATTTGAGCATTGATCATTTTGTAGTTATTTACAGTAATCCCTCACAATCTACAGCTTTTTCATACGTGGTTTTGCTTATCCACGGTTAAGAAAACAAACTTTATATGTATTGGGGCAAAGACAGGACGCGTTACTGAAAAATTCTGAGTATCGAAATTTAAAATCGCGAATCATAGTTTAATCATGTGTTCTATAAAGTTGTGTGAAAACTACTTTGAGAAAGAAAGAGGAAATATAGCTTGCAGAGAATAACAAGTTTTTTCTGACATGTTAATGAAGATTCAGTGAAGATTATTTTTTGAAATGTGAAATTGTCTTGTTTATTTGGACTTTCTTATTCGTATTTTTTTTCTCTATATTATGGTACCTACCTACTTATCTGCAGAAAGTTTGAAAAAAGAATTGTCATTTGTGAGTGTAAAGTTTTTTTTGGATAAATTGTACAATTCCTTATTATATCATATATATAGAAATTTGAAATATGAGATTGACAAAAATGACATTTAAACAAGAGGTCTCAGTAGCAGAATTGATAGAGGCGTTTGTCCCGGTTCCGGATTTGAGTCTCAGTTATATTTTTATTTTTCTATATCTTGTCTGCAACCGTTGTCTTTTTATTTTTCTGTGTCTAGTTCTTTTTCATATTTTCGTTTAAATTATTAGTGTTATCGTCTTTTTCAATCATATTTATTAATTTGCTTTTTTTACAGTTTACATTTTGCACTCCGAAATCATTCTTCTATATTGGCTTCCAGAAGCAATATCTTAAAACCCAACCCTCGCATAGAATAGGGTATTTTCACAGTTTTTTTTTATTATTGAAAAAAATTAAGTAAAAATTACGGTGAAAACGGAATTTTAATTTTATTTTTATGATGACGGCTACGTTTTCTATACGTTTTAAAATACGCCTTTTTAAAATGCGGCCAAAACAATGTTTTCGCGCCCAATAACTCTGTGACGTCACCGCCGCCGAACATCTTACTATCGCCGCGGCAAGTAACTGTAGTCAGTTTAAGTTGTAGCTGATGTATGAGGGTTTACCGAATTGATGTTTTCAATGGGCGTGAAGCGTCCCTGAGAAAGTTGGTACACCCCGCAGCAACACATCAAATATTCCTTTATTATCTAGTTCTTTATTCACACACTCGTCAACGCACACTTTCAATGTTCTTACCATGATAAACGAATCCTTAAGCATTAGCCGAGAAAATCAGGTCTTGAAGTGCAAACTTCACCGCATACCCTGCAGCCTCCAGCCGTAGTCCTTCATCCTCCGCTTCTCCGGTATTAATAACACATTTAGAAGCGCTGTCGAATATATTAGCGGGTCGCGAAATGTGAGCAATGAGAAAATTATAGTCCCGGCAGCGCCCGGGGCGGATAATCCGAGGCAATCGTGACCGGATTGACATGAGCCGAAAATTGTGCAACGCTATCTGTATTAGATATTGATATACATATCGATACACCAGTACAAAACAGAAACAAGTCCAAAAATTACTTTTAGAGTTATTATCAATATTGGATTTGTCGTTCAATAAAAGGTCTTAAAAAAAGATATCACTGAACCTTTTTTAAGAAAATTTAGCTTCAACTTTTCCCCACAAAAGGGAACAAATGAATTGTTCTTAATAGTATAAATTTCATCACTTTGGTTGAAGGGGTTCTAACTTCACTTTACCTTGTTTTGAGATTTGATGTGTCAAAGTTTGCAAAGATGATTTCTCATTATCTGTTTACCGATTTCTGATTTTGAGGTTGAATCTTGAATTGAATCATTTTAGAACACACCTAAATGTGCAGATAGAACCACATACATCATTTTGGGCATGAAATTCATTGCATAAGGTTCTATCTTACGAATCTAATCTTTTTTACGAAAAAATGGTTATAACTTTTCCCCACAAATGGAACAAACAAATTGTTCTTGAGTGTATAAATTTCGTCACTTTGGTTGAAAGGGTTCTAACTTCACTTAATGTTGTTATGAGACATGTGTCAAAGTTTACAAAGACGATTTTTCATTATCTATTTACCGATTTCTGATTTTGAGGGTAAATCTGGATTTTAACCATTTTAGAACATACCTAAACGTACAGATGTAACCATGATGGACATGATAATTCACTGCTTAAGGTACTAACTACATTACTCTAACGCCATTCCAAGACAGAGCAACGTCCTAATGAAATAATTTAATTTAAAATACGTTAAATTAAAATACTTTACACAAGAATAAATAATTTATAATATAGAATAAAGAATAAATAGTTATAAAGTCCGAAATCACATTATGAGAAATCGTCTTTACAAACTTCGATATCTCAAAACACGGTAGGTAAGGCTAAGTTGGAAACCAATCCAACTAAAGCGAAGCACTACAATGCGCCTCGTAAAAACGATCAATTGTCAGGAACAAACAAATGGCAAATGAAAAATGTTCAAAGTTAAGTTAGAACCTTGTAAAATAAATCTGTAACTTAAAGGATAAACCACGTAATTAAGGTGGTTTATCATTTAAGTTACAGAAATGGAAGCTTTAAAAACTTGAATTTGGAACATCGTCATATAAGTATCTACGAAAATACAACACAGATTGATCTGAACAATTATTTTGGTTATAGAAATAAGCAAAAGGAATAGTTTGGCATTCAACAGTAATGTTTTTTAAGTATCACTTAGAATCTCATCCAACCAAGGCAACGTAATATGCTTGGCATACCCAATTGATTTGTTTTTCTGTGGAAATCAAACATATATGTCGTTTTGCAATAGTTGTTAATTAATAATTGACCAACTCGACATCATTATTTGCATTTGTTTCTATCAAAACGGTATATCGACTGTATATTTATGATTTCGCAATATTTTATATCTCAGATGTTGGAGACTTAAAATGATACCGCAAAGCGGAAAGAATGGGGAAAATCAAGGAGAGGCGACTTACCACGTTTTTTTCCTTATGCTAGGTACCAACATCAGAATTAAATTAATGTCGAATCCGTAGTATCTGCAAATATTCAGCGTGTTGTACCCATGTAGTGGAATTAACGCCAATCGATTTCAATCGCTTTAGGAAACGCTTAATTTCAATGCTGTTGTGCAATAATGGCGAATAATGATAGGATAGGTTTTTTGGCATAGTTTTTAAATACTTATTGCATCCATTAAATAGGCGCCATTAATGTACGGGTCATTTTTTATTATTTATGTCTTACTCCGCTTACTCGTTAATACGCAATATTTTTTATTCAAACAATTAGATTTAGCTTTATTATCACGAAAAGTGAGTATTTACGTCGGGGGAGACGAAAAACTTTGCATAAATTATGCGTGTTACATTTAAATTTTGTTAAAATTATTTCACTCGCGCGGCATACGCCATTCGTATTTTCATCATTTTTCGGTTTACATTTCATAGACAATCAATCATCAATCAATGCTGCCAATCATAGAAAAAATATTATTGCCATATAAAACAATACTTTATTCGGGTTATGAAGTGAATGCATTATTGACAAGCTTGAACCCGTATTTTTAACAGAAAAACATGGAAACAAGGTATTAGAATAATTACACATACCCGTTAGACAAACCCTGCTTTGCCAAACAAACCATTCAAAACCTGGGATGTATATCTAAATTATGATGACATCCAGCTTTCACAGTTTAAATCTCAACCCAGGAGTAATACGAAGTAGGAAACAAAGGTATTAGAATAATTACACATACCCGTTAAGGCGGAACTCCTGCGCCACAATACACATGAATACTAGCTTGAACCACACTATAAACGTTCTTTGTTTTCCGTCTCCTGCGTTTTTCGAAACATGGCTTGAAAGATTGGTGTGAACAGGTGTGAAGTTCGCGCGGTCCGACAATTTCTGCTTCCCGCTTCACCCACTTCAAAAATAATATTAATATTTATGTTGTTAATATTCGTTATTATACTATAATTTTATTATCAAATATATTTATTATATTGTATTTAGGTATCATAATATTTTAAAGTAGTGATTATTAAGCTCAATCATTGCGCATAACCTCAAAAACTTGTTCGGTTTGATTCTCCATACATGACCGCATCGCGCGGCTCTTGTAAAAATATGAACACATTTCCCCCCGCCAGCCTTCCCCCTTCGCCCGGGAGATGAATGTTTTCCGTCGCCTGTGGTAAAGCTTGAACACAGGGTTTTTGAACACGAAGTGTTCAAATTTTCAATGTTTTGGGTGCTGTTCAAGCTAATGTTTATGTGTATTGTGGCGCAGGATACGGGCCTTTAGACAAACCCTGCTTCGCCAAACAAACCATTCAAAACCTGGGATGAATATCTAAATTATGATGACATCCAGCTTTCGCAGCAATCTCTCAGGAATAAATCGAAGTAGGTACTTTTCTGTTTTTATTTTGATGAGAATTTATTTTATAAGATTGGTACTTCCGACAAATGTCATATTTGATTGTCTATTAGAAAAAATGAATATTCCGTATTATCCATGTATCGAATTTAAACAACACGAACGTTCCATATTATCCGTGAGGTGGGCTTATACAATTTTACCCATTTTTTTAGTCACGGCATAGTTTGCTGTCTTAAGCGGCGTATCCTGCGCCACAATACACATGAACACTAGCTTGAACAGCACCCAAAACATTTAAAATTTGAACACTTCGTGTTCAGAAACCCCGTGTTCAAGCTTTACCACAGGCGACGGAAAACATTCATCTCCCGGGCGAAGGGGGAAGGCTGGCGGGGGGAAATGTGTTCATATTTTTACAAGAGCCGCGCGATGCGGTCACGTATGGAGAATCAAACCGAACAAGTTTTTGAGGTTATGCGCAATGATTGAGCTTAATAATCACTACTTTAAAATATTATGATACCTAAATACAATATAATAAATATATTTGATAATAAAATTATAATATAATAACGAATATTAACAACATTAATATTAATATTATTTTTGAAGTGGGTGAAGCGGGAAGCCTGAAAGCAGGCGGGGCCGGCGGGGCCGGCGGGGGGGAAATAAGTTCATATTTTTACAGGAGCCGTACGGAGCGGTTGGTACCGGAGATAAATCGAATGACGTTTGGGGTTATGTCAACCGCGCGAGCCTAATACCTAATTATGACTTTAAATTGCAAATAAATACTGTCGTAATGGATGATTATATCTTTCGTGAACTCACTTGTAAATAAAGTCTATTAATTTATAAATCGATTTCAGAGACTCGGAAGAAATTGACCAATTAAAATAGGTATTCTATTCTTTCCCTGATAAATAAATACCTAATAAAAATCTAGTTAGGTAGGTTAGGTCTAAGTTGAAATCTGCGTGTTCTCCTTTATATTTCGTCTACAATATCATCGCTAAATTTCTTAACAGAACTCGACTTTTGACGTTTGAATTTCGAATGCGTAATTAATTACGCATTCGAAATTCAAATACTAACTTTAGGTCATAATAATTGATATTAGTCGGAAATCTTTCCTGGTAAATAAACATCTATTATCTCTCTGTTTTCTCCCTGATGTAGCATCTCTTCTTCGTCGGAACATATTTTAACATTTATTTAAACGTCAAACGTCAAGTGTTCAGTTGCGTACGCGTGGAAAGGCCACTAGCAAAATTGTCGGACCGCGCGAACTTCACACCTGTTCACACAAATCTTTCAAACCATGTTTCAAAAAACGCAGGTGACGGAAAACAAAGAACGTTTATAGTGTGGTTCAAGCTAGTATTCATGTGTATTCTGGCGCAGGAGTTCCGCCTTTAGACGATATCTAGAAGGATACGATATTCAGTGCTAATTTTGTGTTATATCTGTGCTATGTCACCGGCTGAGAAGTCCTCTTAAAACTCGTTCCGTCGTCTTTTCTATTATGAACAGACATATTATCAAAATAATAATATGATGCAGAGAATACAAAGAAGATAGATAGAGAGAAGACAACGCTTTGTTAGCATTTAAAATTTTAATATAATGTGTAAAAGTCGGGTGATCTATGGCAGAGGTGTTGGCTATCAATGATAACTTATTATTTATCATAAATGGTTTTGGGGCGGCTGTACCAATACCCCCCTCCTAAATAAACAACTTAAAAAAAATCACAACACCAGCGATGAATATGCAATTAATAATAAAAATCTGCAAATCAGCCACAAAATTGTCGCGTTTTGTCATACTCAACTCAAAGGTGTTGCAGTTCATTCTCGAGAGTGAATCACGGGTATTAGGGGCATTGAGGGCCAGAGGACACTGTCTTTCTAGGTACCTACTAATGGTTGAGATAATTCAAATTGAATTTTTACCTCTGCGCGAGAGAGTTCGGTTTTTGTCCATGACTGTTTCCAACAGCATTTATCTCATCAGGAATGCTGGATATCTGAAGATTTCGTTCTTGGAGCTAAGCTAAAATGGCTTATAATTATTAGCTTCTGAACGGTAAGACTTCCTGGTTGAAATAATAGGATTCTCTGTCCCGTATAGTTTGATGCGAGGCCGCCAACAAAGGCTTCTATTCTTCCCAGATGCAGAACTAACTTACAACTAATACAACAAACAATACAAAAGATACAGAACTAACTAACCAATGCCCATGGGAAGATTTACTTAGTTTAAATCTGCCTCACAGGAAATTTTCTGGGTGTTTTTCACATGTCCTTTGTTTTTTAATAGGTAATTATGTAATGTACATGATTTTGTAATCCTACCTATTACAACCTTTGTTACCTGTTAGGTGTGCTAATTATAATACAATATATATACTTATTATATTATAATTAGCATAGAACGTAATATAAACATATTATGTTTTGTAACTTTTATACCGTTTTTGCAATGTATTTGTCCTTTTTATATATTTTTTATTTAATATATATTTTTTATAGGATGGGGACGTAGTGGACTTGCTTTAACCAGAGATTCCTGACATTATTTTGAATAAAAATGTAACTGAAATCTAGGCCTCAGGTGTCTTTTTTCTCGTGTTGTCTCTGTTCACTCTACCGAGTAAATGCCCAACCCCTCTTCTTAGAGCCTTAAATTTAATTTTTATATCTTACTTCAAATATTGTCGGGAATCACTGGTTAAAATAAGTGAAGTAGGTACCTTCATCCAAGTACCCGGAGGCCTAAATTTCATTTTTATTTTTTACTCCAAATAATGTCGGGAAGCACTGGTTAAAGTAAGTATATTGCATCCAAGTAGGTACCCTGTATAAAAAAAACGGATTTTGCAAAATAAAATAATCGATACGCATTTGAGTGCTCTGTTGTCCTGCCCAATATTACATGCTTATTACATGAGAAAGAAGACGATGTAATAGCAGAGTTTTCAATGGTAGGTTCGCATATGAATGTTGTTGACGTCACAACAAATCAGATGACGTCACCTCACAAATAAATTAACTAGGATCAGTCTTGGTATTGATTGGCTGAATACCCCAAGAGCCTGTCTGATATAATGTCCAGTCTATACGTGCTAGACCAGTCGCAGACTATGTGTGTATACCTACAGTATCTAATATTAAACTAGTATGGAGAGGTAGAGCGGCCTCTACAAACATTTGCTTGCCGCCATTTTAATGACACGCCATTATTCCAGTAAATTATTCAAATTAAATTATGTAAAGTGACGTGGCCGCCGGATCAAACGCAGGCCCGCCGAATCGGGGCAGGGCCGGAGTTGGGAATGCAGTTTGAGACATTAGTTTTAGGGCGAGATAGATATATACCTACACGAATTGCTGAATTTTACTACTATCAATATTTAAGACGATCCTCTAGTCCTGGACCCATTCGGAATTGGGCGGAGTAAGCGACTTTAGCGTTGACCAATAAAAACCGTAATCAATAACCAACAACGGTGTTTTGTTAATTCGCCAGTACATTTTCAGAGAATGAATCGACGCGAAGAGCAAGGCACGGCTATTTGGCCCGAAATCTGGGCGGCTACTGAGTACGACAATACGACGCGCTTCGGTCCTTCTGCGGATCGCAGAAGGGTGAAATTCGCAGTTGGGTAACGCCTCTTTTAATTTTCTGAAAAGAACATCGCCAAAGTTCATGTTTTTTTTTTGAGAAGTTTAGAAACAAATTTTAAAATGTTTTCCGATTATTTTGTAAGAAAGTTCGCTACATTATACAATAAAACCATATCCGAAAAAGGGTTTTTAAATAGGAGATTTCGCACTTCAAGGTATTTTTTTATAGGCCGAATACCTCCATTTTTTTCTAGCCCTATTAAAAGACTTATAACTAAATTACTCAATATTTTCAAATGCAAAGATGCTACTACCTACTTGCAGTATTTATATGCATCTATAATATTTCTAAGCGATCAAATTTTCAAACCCAAAACACATGATTTTGCATGATTTTGTATTACTTTGCATTGTGGATCGATAAGACGTTTAGAGTTCTTACATTTCCAAAAAACTTTTTTTCTATAAGTAGGTAGGTTACTAACGAATGGGTTACAGCTAATTTATTTATACTGAGTTTTTAGAGTTTCACTAACGTGAGAACAATCCAGTCATAAAAATTCAGTTAATACGCAAATAGCAACAAACATGTAACAAATATAATCAGACAAATTCTATTTAACATATTTTTCAGCAACCGCAGAACATTTTTTCTGAATCCATATAGATTATTGACGAAAATATCCACATTAGCACACTCTATCTTACAGTCGACACATTTAGGTTATAGAGAATGCCAAAATAGGCGATATTATTTTGAAATGTATCCAGGTGAAACATGTTTTTTTTAAATTTTATTTTATTTTTTTTTTTTTTATTTTTTTTATTTTATTTATTAGGGAGAAAACACAGATACAGATGTTGATTGACAAAAATTTTCTCAAGACGACAACTAGACAACTCACCTGCATCCAAACTATCCTCACGAATTGACATTAACAGCAGATAAAAACATGTACAAATATTTTAACATATAAATAGGGAAAAACATAAGAATATTATTTTACAAAAATAAAGATGAGAGAAATGCGCAATATCCATACAAAAGTTTAAAAACTATATTTGCAGAAATTGAGATGGTAAGACAGCAAGAAAAAAATAATAACAAAATACATAAATAGATAAAAAATAATGTCATACAGAATTTAAAAGAAAAAAAGTACTTAAAATCATAAACGAAGTATGTCTAAAAGAAAATAACTTAGAATTATAAACGAAGTATGATGTCTAACTTGTTGTACTTTGTAGGAAAACAGCCTTCAATTTTCTACTAAAAGTACAGTATGTGTCAAAAAATATGTCGGAATCCTTGAGGTTTTGATTTTGATTAAACGATTCGCACATTCTTCTGATTGGATCCCTGACACCAGCATTTGTACGCGTCCGGCTAGTGTGGAATAAGTCATTAAACCTTGTTACTCTGGGTGGTATTTTGAAGTTTATTAGTTTCAGTAGGTCAGGACAGTCAATAACGTTATTGCAGATTTTATATAGAGTCATGAGGTCAAGGTATGTTCGCCGGTTAGATAGTGGAGACGTTATAATTCAAGAGCATATTTATGTACCCCCGTTTAGGTGCGCTCATTCTGTAATTGAGGCATTGCAGAAATTTCTTTTGAATACTTTCAATATTGTCTTTATAGATACCGTAATGTGGAGTCCATATGGAGGTGTAGTATTCGAGTTGAGAACGGACCAGCGTGTAGTAAAGAAGAAGATAGGTTTCAGGTTTTCGAAATTCGCGACTGTTTCTGATGACAAATCCTAGCATGCAGTTAGCTTTATTCACAATATTCTCAATGTGCACATCGAAATGGAGTTTGGAGTCAAAAAGTACGCCTCGATCTTTTATACAGTAAACGCGCTCGAGTAAATAATTACCGATACAATAATTGTGTATGATAGCGTTGTGACTTTTAGTAAAACTTATTTGTTTACATTTGTTGTAACTTAAGTAAATTTTGTTTTTGTTGCAAAATGCTTCGAACCTTACTAAGTCGCTTTGGATGAGCAGACAATCGTTTAAATTCCTAACAATGGCAAATATTTTTATGTCATCGGCGTACAAAAGAAATAAACAATGCATGAAACATTTAGTAACAGTGTTAATAAAAAGTATAAATAACAGCGGACCCAAGATTGATCCCTGTAGTACGCCAGAAGTAACGGGTTCCCACGTAGAAATATGTCCTCGTAATGATACAGCTTGCTGTCTTTTTGTTAAATATGAGACAAACCAACGTAATAAATTTCCCCTAATTCCGTTGTACATAATTTTTTTAATAAGAATAAGGTGGTCAACCTTGTCAAAAGCTTTTTTGAAATCGCAGTATATTGCATCTACCTGGTGGCCTCGATCCATGCTAGTGAATAAGAAATTAGAGTAAATTAGCAAGTTACTCATGGTAGATTTGCCCTTTACAAACCCGTGTTGTTGTTCTGTAATTTTGGCGGCAAGCTGGGGATATATATTGTCATGGACAAGTCTTTCCAAGAGTTTAGGGATCGCCGATAGAATGGATATTGGCCTATAGTTTTCCACTTTGTGACGTGAGTCACCCTTGTGGACTGGTATAATATAGGCCAACTTCCACCTATCAGGGAAAACCCCGTCACTGAGGCATTTATTAAATATTATAGTAAGCGGCACACACAGTGACGACGCAGCAGATCTAAGGAAAAATGCCGGAATTCCATCGTGACCCGCACCCTTGTTTATGTCTAGCGATTTTAAACTCGATTGCACTTCTTTTTCCGTTAGTTTAATGGTGTGAATGTGTGCAAGTCCAGAGTCCTGAACAGCCTCAAGTTGGTTGATGTTACTTGTGTCAGTGATGGAGGAGGGTTTAAATGTTGACTTATGTTATGGCGTCTTAAACAATGGGAAATGGGATGTTTCAATATTGCTAAGACTATAGTATCAAGATGGTCGAGAATTATTTTATGTAAAAATATTAGATCGGTCAACTGCCTTCTAATTTTAAATGTATTAATTTTGAAGTATTCGATTCGATTGTCAAAAAAAAATTAGCCCCGTATTTAGTGCTGCTACTTATCAAAACGATCCATCTCTGTTCTACTGTCGATGTCGGTTGGATTCAATAATACTTGTGGCTTTGAGGCAGTGTTTCGGCACTGAGTTGGGATTGTGAAATGAGAAATTGGTTCCTATTAGATTAAATAAAGTATGCATTGGTATTAGGATACCGCTCACTCCGCAGTCCGCACTCCCCACTCCCCACCCCCCACTCCCCACTGGTGCCAAACTAATTTTATGAAGGATAATTTTCATGCCATTACTGAGAAGGTAGGCTGGTAATGGAACACTAGGCTTCATTAAAAACTATACTCTTTTTCGTATCCGTGAAGAACAATTGATACAAAGCGTTTTGAAGCATTTTTAATAACATCTGTCGACCCCGCAAATAAGTATTTTTCTAAATTTCTCTTATTTAATAAATCAAAACCAAATTTTCCTCTGAAATCGTAAGATTTGTCTCTGAAATTGTAAGATACTTAAATACCTACTTACGTAGTTGAAAAACATAACATTTTATGCAACATTTTTTAGAATCTCAAATAAATTTAGAATGAATTTAATGAAATCTACATGTATATAAAAATTTAGGTTCAGTATGTTTGCGTTTGCAAATCTCGGAAACTAATCGATGGATTGAGTCAATTTTTTTACTCAACATTGCAATTTAGCAAAAGAGTGTTTCTAAATATAATGGTAAGCTCTGGCGTTATGAAATTTGTAAAAAAAAATTTCGTTCCGTAGTTTGGGTCCGCAAATCTCGGAAAGTAACTGATGGATTGACTCAAATTTTTTACAGAATATTGCATTTTAGCATAAGAGTGTTTTTATATATAATGGTAAGCTCTGCCGTTATGAAATTTGCATTAAAAAAATTACTACACGTGGTGCGCGAATGATTTGAAAATGTGTGTAATTCATATATTTTAGCGGCAGGGAGGGAAGGCAGGAGGGGGAGGGAAACGAAGGAGGTGGGGTTCGCAGTAAGGGAGACGAGGGATGGGTAGGCGGGGAAGGTGGAAGAGGAACGCAGGGGGGGTGGGGGCCCCAGGAATGGGACGGGAACGCATCAGAATGGACATGCAGGAGAAACAATAATTTATTTCTTTGAATGGCATTGCAACGCATGCCGGGAACCAGCTAGTAAGAAATAATATTATAAATGCTGTATGTATGGGTGTATTGGCCCGCCCGTCGAATTTTTATTTATTTATATTAATTTGTGCCTATAGTGGCATTTATTTCTAAATGTGATGTACATAATAATGGAACAGTAATCTTGAGATAAATTATGCTAATTAAATTATAGAAGAAGATTAGTAGGTATTATGAAAACATTTATTTATTGAGGTTTGTTATTATTTATGTGTTTATGATTGTGAATATACAAATGTGAATTTTGCAGACGCATTAGTCCAGAGACATTTACATCTGATTACTAATTTTTTGTGTATTACACAAAAGCATATTCTGTTTATGTTTCAAATAAATAAATAAATCAGTGTGATGATATATTACTACTCAAACATAAATTAATCTAACTGTACCAGGTAGGTACTGCATTGACTTGATGTGACTAAAGTTAAACCGATGTTATCGTTAGACGGTAGGTAGCTAAGCAGGTACTATTTTCTTCATTGAATTAATTTGACGACATGTGTGGTGATTTCTTGTGATTATTGTATGCTTAATGTATGTTCTGTAACGCTACCACTATCAGCTCTTGCTATCACAAGTGGACGCTGAGTGCTTTTCGGCTTATTAAGAAAGTGATTTAAGTCGTGTTCGTTATTGCTTAATATAATAGTAGTAACGCACTTAATACTTTCCCACCTTCTCTTCCCCATCTACTTCCCCTCACTACCGCCTCACAACATATCATAATTGGGAATGCCAAATTTTCACTGGATTCAGAATGTTGGGAGCAGGTGGGACTCTAAGGACGGGTTTCACACGATTTGAACAAATCATAAAATTTCAAAGTTAATTTTCAAGATCTGTGAAAGTTCTACTCTAATTGTCCTGTGAATCAACCGGCCCATGATGAAAAAAATCAGACGCGATAGAAGTGAAACCTTCAGAAAACTAAAATAGACAAGAGTGGGGAGGCTACGAAGCACCGCACAAAGGGAAGACCAAATTAGTCTATCTCATTCTTTCGCAGGCTAAATCTATAGATGTATGTGCGTGTTTGTGTCTTTTTAGTCTCGCTATTTTTCGTTTCATCGAGTTTTAAATCACAACTGTGAGTTTTTACTTCAAAAATGACAAAACTTGAATTTAATTTTTGAAATTTTATTAATTGATCAAATTCTGCGAAACAACCTATTTTAAGATTTAAAAAATGCACTTCAACAACTAGTAAGTGCAATAATAATAATATTATTATTGAGAAAGAAACATAATATGTTGTGTGCAATAATAATATTATTATTGCACACAACATATTATGTTTCTTTTTTAATCTTTCTTTTTTTTTAAGAGAGAACTTGTCATACCAATAAAACATTCTGTCCAAATGGTTATACAAAAATAGCTGCCAAGAAGGAATCATTTATTTTTAATTTTTTTACTTATCGTATTAACAGAATAATCACCATGGAAACCATTTGAATGTAACGCCATTTTTGTATTACCATTTGGACAGAATGTTCGGCAAGTATTTGGATCGGTATGCCAAGTCCTACCTACCCTTAGGTATTTTATTTAGTTATTGAATAATATTGAAAATAAGATAGAATTTAGTAATTGTTTAAAAAGATTTCATTTTCCACAGCGTTTCATTCGAATTTTTAATTCGAAGGTGTAATTCGAAAGATTTTGGTGTTTCACAATTTTAGAGGCGATTTTGACAATTATTTGTGAGTAAATGAAAGACATCAAAAAATAATTTTACCATAATTATTTAAAAAATACTATGGAAAATAAAATTAAAAAATAAAACATTGTTAAAAATGAATTTGTTGGGTAGTAATTTTAATAAATAAACGACAAAATTTTGTTCGGCCGTAAATAGGTAATTTGTTTTTTAAATTTACACCCATCAAAATTAATTTTTTTGTTAATTTTAATTTTATATTTCATATTTCATTATATTTCTATGATAAATAAAGTCAATTTATTTTTTTGTTGTTTTTCATTTACCCACAAATAATTGCCCAAATCATAGAACATTAAAATCTTTCATGGCCTATATCTTATAATTTAAGTAGCTCACATCCATACTAGATATTTGATATAAATTTTGATTACAAAAATAATTTTTCAGTTTGGTTGGGTATTTTGATCTTAAGTCCAAATTTAAGATTTGTATGAAACTGGCTGAAATGAGCCGCGCATACGTTCCCCTTAATGAAAATAATAAAACTTGTACGAAAAACTGTAAAATAATAATAAAATATGAAAATATGTAAGCATAATTATGCAGAAGTTTTGGGTTAAATATTTTCGTGGTAGGTAGCTCTTAGAAAATGATAAACCAATTCATTTTCGTCGAATTTTCAAATAAATATCGTAATATTTTTAATGCACCTTGCTACCCAACTACCAACCTGACTTAAAAAAACTATTTACCTTTAAAAAATTAATCGAAAATTATAGCGAGGTCCGGGCCTCAAATTGTTTGTTCAATTTACAGCAAACCAAATGTCATTGTGTCACAGTAATTGATTTACTGGAAATACCGCCTACTGGGCAATACAAACAAACTCATTATGACTTGGCGACGTTGATATAACAGTAAAAAAGTTTATACGAACAGAATGTCGTTTCATAACCAATTTAAATCACTTTATAGGAGTAAAAAGAACCAATGTTTTTTCCAACAAGCCTTCCTTTGACTTACCTACTTGGTGGAGCAAGTGACCATCTCAGACACTATTAGGCGAAAACAATACACTGATGCCTGAGAAAATAGACGTACTGTACCTGTATCGAACGCAAAGATATTGAAATATAATGAGATGGGCTATCGGCAGTTTTTACTGGGTGGCACTGTGCTTCCTGGTGTCGCCGATATTTTTAACCAATACTATAGCACATGTTCAAAAAATCAACCAAAACCGAATTCTTTCCGTATTCAAACTATATTGTTAACCAATAGTACTTACTATTTCTAAAAATCAACTAAATTCCGTATTCAAACTATTCTTATTAGGTAGTAATTCCGGCTACAGTCGGGCGGACAACATGATAGGATATCTCCTTATATTTCAATATCTTTGATCGAACCCGTTAATAGAGAATATGTCTAGGTAAATCGCAAATTGTGTGACGGCCGGCGTGGTCTAGAGGTAAAGCTCTTGACTCGCATTCCGAAGGTCGCGGGATCGAATCCCGGCGCGCCATATTTTAAATCGTTATAGAAAAGTTATTCCTCAATGTAAAAATAATATAAAAAATGTAACCAATATCGTAATTTTTTTGGACAATTAAAAACGGTAAAATATTGTTCTGCTACCGAGCAGCTGAAAATAAAATCTTCTGATAAATTTTCCAAACACGGATGGATTACAATCGTTGGAATATTGCTGACATGTAGGAGAGCTGAGTTTTTTAAATTTGTATTTTAAGATAAAGCCATAGTAAATAATGCAAAATCACACAAAATCATGTGTTTTTGTTTTGAAAATTTGATCGCTTAGAAATATTATAGATGCTTCAATTAAATACAGCGTGTAGAACAAATTTTGGCCCTTAAAAATATCGGTCATTTTTTTAATAAGTCTTTTAATAAGACTAGAAAAAAATAAAGTAATAGGTCTTTAAAAAAACACTTTCAAGTGCAAACTCTCCTACTTATAAACATCTTTTCGGATATGGTTTTATTGTTTATTGTAGCAAATTTAGTTTATTTTATGATAATCGCAAAATAAATTGATATTTACGCCCGATATTCACAAAATAAAATAAAATATGCATATTTGCGTTGTTATTTTACAATACGGCCGGCAGCCGACGAATTAGGATTTTCAAAGTGACCCTTATGTCGTTCACCGAAGGACTACTGGCTTGCCACTTCCTACTTTCTTTCAGAACCGCCCTGGTCGGAGCAGGGAACAGACGTGTGACTCCACGTCGCTCGGTTCCGTGAAATCAATTTTAAATTTCCTTGTTATTGCAATAAACAATATGTAAAAAAGGAGTTAATGTTTTTTTTAGGCCTTTACGAAATCAAACTGTAAAAATAAATTCTCAAATAACTTTTTCAACCATTCCAAAAGCATTTTCTCAAATATTTTTTAACTCCTCCCACAAAGGGCGTGAATTCCGACTTCGATTTTTCCCTGGACTATTGGATCCCCTTAATAATCACATTAATATCTTTGAAGAGTCCAACGAAAAAATTTAAGGCGAATTAAATTTAGACTTGGAATTCCTCTAGAATCAATAGATTATAATTTTAATTACATTCATTGAAAATGCTGAGTTAAAAATTTTAACCGATTCCGATTTCGATTTTTCCTTGGACTATTGGATCCCCTTAACATAAAAACTCCGACGGTAAACACAAGCTTTGAACGCAGACACCACAAGTACCAGGCATTAATCTTCGAAATTCCAGTGGTTTTAGGAAAATTTCAATTTTAAAAATTTTGTATACATCCTTAGTACGTAGTCAAGTCGAATATAACTCCTCGATCTGGTCCCAATTGTAAATGGTAGAATAGACAGTCCTGATTTAACTTAGCTCATTGAATTTCATATACCCACGAGAGTCACTCGTTCGAAATCCTGTTTAAATGCTACAATAACCGGACTGAGTATACGAAACACTCGCTTGTACCTAGATTACATGAGGTTACTAATAGATATGCAGATGTTGCAGATCTATTTTACTGCACGGAAGCTAGGTACAAGAGGGCTGTACCATAAAATATTTTCAATCAGTATTAATTTTATTTGCACTATAGAATTTTATATGTAATTGTATCTCTTGTGTCATTTCTTAATCAAAACCACAATTGACTGTTATACTCTTTTTATTAATTCTTATTTAACTATGATTTTGTGATAGGTAGGTAATCCGTGTTTATGGTATATGTATACCGTTTATATTAAATAAATTAAAAGAAATACGTTAAACGTGTGGCTAACGGGATGTTTTTATTAGAGCTTTCTTGTTTCTCAACAACTCAGCTGTGGAACGATTTGACGGATTTTGTGTTTTCATCCTCTGACAACTTATTTTTAATACTTTAAATAGACCTTTCGTACGGAATTCCCAAACATGATTTAATAGAAGTTAAAAAAAAAACAGAGAAGAAACTAATTAACAATAATGTGGCTGAACTAATTTTGTTCATTGGCTACAGAGATGCAGGGGATTGAAGAGATACTAAGTTCTAATGAACTTTTTTGTCCTCTTTTCCACCCGTCAATATTTCATATCAAGTACCAGACGCTCTTTTATAGTACGTAGGTACCGCATGATGACGACGACATGTTATGTATGTGTGTGTTTACCTTTTACATTGTATGAAGTATATTATAATATACGGTGTAAGGGTGTATGGGATAATGAATGGTCACATTAATGACAAGGAACGAATCTCAAGTTAGTCAAGCACTCTTAAATATAAGTAAATCGAGCTCCCAGCCTATTAAACGCTTAATCGGATTCCTTTTCCCGATCGTAAACGCTAAAATCGCCTATTAATGTCTAATAATATATGTCGACACATAAAAATGTTAACGCACATAAAAAAGTGTCGTCTGCTCTGCCCCGAAACTCAAATCAACTAAATAAACCTTTGTAAATATTGTATATTTCAATTAGCTACTGCCATTCTAGCCAGTGACCTCGATAACACAAGATGGGACTTTGCGGCACAAACGTTTATCTACACAATTTTGAATACCTATGTAAGCAGAAGGAGGTGGTTTCGAAATTCCTTCGTTTCACACTGTATAATAACTTTATAATGCACTTCTTATGCAAGTAGATTGACAAGAGATGGAACCGTCATCTCTATATTAGACTTCTAATACGAGTAGATTGGCGAGAGAGTGTATAATAGGCTTCTTCATCTGGTCCTTAAAACGGTTCGAATTTTGAATAGAGGAAAAATTCTTAATATGAGTAGATTGGGGAGAGAGGGAATCCTCATCTATATAATAGACTTCTAATATGAGTAGATTGGCGAGAGAGGGAACCCTCATGTATAATAGACTTCTAATATAAATAAAATGTATGAGAGAGGAAAACCTCATCTGTATAATAAATTCTAATGTAAGTAGATTGTCGAGAGAGGAAACCCTCATTATATATGCAGACAGTTCAGCAACTATCTTTTGACTCAAAATAGTAAAACTAAAACTAATGCCTGCGCCACACGCGAAGATAAAAACCCGAGCAGATATCTGTTGAACCGCGAGCGCTTATGTGTTGTACCGTCCGTTATCAAACATTTCTTCCTATAGTAGGAGAGGGGGTCATATGAATTAGAGAGCTGCCACGAAATGCCATTTCTTTGTACCCACTGAATCGGTCAATTTGACAGCTGTCATCCGCCCGTTTAGGCAGTTCCGTAATTAAAATGACCCCCTCTTCTGTTTTCCGCGGAGAGGGGGTCGCATAACTCATATCTAAAGACACTGATTCACTGATTCAATTTTTAAGAAATGTAGCTTTATTTATTGAAAAAAATAGCTTTTATAGCTTTAATTTTGCGTTTTCATAGCGTTTATAGCGACACTGATTGATGATAAATAGAGACACTGATTCAATTTTTAAGAAATGTAGCATTAATTATTGAAAAAATAGTTTTATAGCTTTAATTTTGCGTTCTCATAGAACGTTCTTATAGCTAAATAGGATAACGTCGAGGAATGGGAGTCGGCAAGAAGGGAAAAACAATTAAATTAGCAAAGTCACTTGAAACATGTTTACTATATTATTGGTTGAAACTCAACATGGCACATGATCCTAAAGTAGAGTGTGTCATGTTCGTTCTACGATCGGTCAACACGAGATTATAGAGACAAAAATCTTTCTAAGTCAACACTTCACAGGGGCCCACACAATGTCGTAATATATTGGCTCATAGCGTTTTTATGGATAAATAATATCGATAAAAAATATATTATTACAATTCACCAATTCCAAATTCTCCTTCATTACTGAAAATGATGACACTTAAATTCTAAGCAAATCTGAGTTCTAGAGTTCATTGATCAGGGGTTACGGACAAGCGGGCGAGGGGAGTGAGGAGAGGGAAGCCGGAGTGGGGACGCGAGAGGGGAAGGGGACGCGGGAGACGAAAGGGGGGGGCGGAAGGGGAACGGAACGAATGGGAAAGGACACGCAAGGAGAAACAATTTCTGTATAAAGTGGCATAGCAACGCATACCAGGAACTCACTAGTTTTTAATAAAAATGAAGAGTTTTTCTTTCGCTTATCGCGTGGCGGTTTCCAAAAGTCTAAAATTTTGGTAATCTTCTTCAAAAAATCCAGTTTCTTCGTCCTGTAGGAAGACTGTATCTAAACATTGAATTTACTGGTATTTATTGAAAATACTCACGAGGGTGACAAATTTGACAGGGTTTGTTTACCCCGCAAAAACCCCGCTTTACCCCGATCCCGATAGGTTCGAAAACGTAAAAGGAACGAATGCAGAGATTTTACCGATTGCAATCTATTGGGTGATGTTAGCAATCTATTGGGTGACCCTACAAAGGTGGATGCTAGATGCTCCTTCAATGGGAGAGAAGATTAAGAATAAAAAAATGTCCCTGTCTACCAGATGAGCGGCCAAATGATGTGAAATCTCCCGGTAACCTTTGCTGGGAGATTTCTAAATTTAATATGCTGGCGTAGGTTCCAGAGAAACATTGTGATCTGTCCATATCACTTAGCTATTCCACAAAACGATTGAGGAAAATTGATTTTCATTTATTTTTGTCGACCACCAGATTAGAAAAAATTTCACATAAAAACTCTCTAATGCATGCTTAGTTTATTTTGAGGTCTTACCAATAACTGATGACTCCTCTGTTGTGTTCTATTACATTTCAACTCGAAAATTATATTTTTTTATTCAAACATTCATTGGATTCTTAATAGCGAAGTTTATTGAACGGGCGGGCAATGAAAGAGGCTCTGGTCCCAGGACCAGGCCATTGGCTTATGGGAATTGATAGGATTTGACATTTTATGGCATGTGGTGGTGGTAATAATACACCTTTATTGCTAACCATAAGAGACTAAGAACACCGCTTTATAATTATTGCGGTCTCGGTTTCTTGTGCAATGTTCACACTGTTTATATTGGTTTAGACATGATATTCACGAAGATTGGATCGTCTGTAACATGATACATAATACCTACTTATTAAGTTTTTTAATGTCTTCTTCTAATGGCATTGATGGAAGAGTGAAAGGAAATGTTAATGGAGAACTGGAAACTATAGGAAAACAAATTACTTGTTGTCAAAAAAAGTCAGGCTAGCAGATCACAATGGAGTTCAAACACCAATTTACTGACAGAGAATGGCCTAAGTTTAAGATAATAATAAGTAATTGATTTATTTATAAAAAATAGAGAGTGATATCCTCACTGGGATCTCCTTCACTTGGATTTCACTTTTATATTAGATTTAATAGTATAATAATATTGAGTGGTTTCGGTTTCAGTCTGTATTATTTGGTGTCCGCATATTTTCAATTTCTAATCTCCTTATGTTTTCAATTCAGCTTTTTATTTGAGATTTAAATGTATAATGTTGTTGTGATTTTTTAACGAGAGTGGGATTTTATTGTAGAGTTTAGTACCTACCATAGTGTAAGAAGATTTTTTTCCCAAATGCTGTACATGTACTTGTTGGATATGTTTTTCACCTTGAGATCTAGTTTTTTTTTGTTTTTTGTTTTTGGGGTGTTATGCCGTGTTGGGGTGTTATGCCATGCCATTTGTTTTTGGGGTGTTATGCCGTGTTGTGCTACCTCCTTCTTTAGCAAACATTTCGGACAGCGTAACAGTGTCCATCATCAAGTTGAGATCTGGTAAAATCACGTATCATGAACGAGTTACGGACGAGAAGATACGAACGCAGTAGTTCAAGGAAGATCCGAGCATAATGAAAAATATTAAGAAAGATAAGCACAAATGATGTGGACAATAATATTGTACAATGTAGGATGGCGAAATGGATTTTACATCAATTTTAAATGACCTTATTATTATAATAAACAATGCGTAAAAAAGGAGTTATAGTTTTTTACATGCCTTTACGAAATCAACATATGAAAAACAACTTTCAAATTCCTTCTCAAACCTTTCCAAAAACTTCTACTTTAGTATTTTTAAGTCCCTCTCAAAAAGAGGCGTGGATTCCGATGTCGAATTTCTCCATTTCTGTCGTTTTTTTAATCATCTTAAATATTAAAAATTATTCCTCTTATTTTTTGTTTGATTTGGTAGGTCGTTATAATAGTTTCGTAGCTGGAAATTTAATAGTTCTCCATCCAAAATATGTACCGAAACTGGGAATGACCAGTGTATATTTTAGCTTATTTCCCTGATTTAGTAAATACTAATAATACTGAGCAGTGGAGTTTTAGTAAAAAGTTTATATAAAACATTTTTTAGTAAAGTTTTGGTGCATTGAAAACTTGAAAGTTTTTAAATATTTCTTTTGACGGAGTTATAACCGGAACTTACAGAATTATCTAAAGCAGATACCCCTTTATGTTAAGCAATTCTGTATGAGTACCTGCCTATTTATATTTTAATTAACACATTTTGCTTAAGTGTTTATACGCCTTCCCATCGCAGAAAGCGCCTACCCGCTACTACACATCAATATAAGAATATTATACATCCCTAATATTTCTTCAATCTTCAATACCAAGATCTCCCGAAGAACGATGAAACAGCCCGCTACAATAATTGGCCACAGTTCGCTGTAATAACGTTGTCGGGCATATTATTTATGGTTTAACAGCCACCATAGACAATAAATAGGCTGATGTTGAGTCGGCTGTTCATTCTGCGGTGTTACAATTTATTGCTCATTAACAACACCTACAACCTGTATTACTACCACGCTGTAAGGGTACAACTTTATCTCCTGCCTTCTGCTAACTGTTATTATCCTTAGATATGCACAATAAACAACCTACAACACCCCCACCCTCACAGTCATCTTACCTTTTTGTACAATCGATTTGTTTGAAGAGAATTGGGGGTAGTATAATCCATAACAACAGGTGAAGTAGTGGATTTTTCAAAACGAACACTGTAGTCAAGTGTTCCTCAAAATGTTCAATACCATGCCCTAAGGATGTTTAGAATACTGTGGGGGTGGCAAGGGGTGGCGGAAGCTTTGCGGAACTTTGACAAAACTTTGTATACCTAATTGAAACTTTGAGTATAGTATATACGTAAAGTATCTAGAAGCGTGGTAATATATACTATGGAATAAAGAAAAATCAGTTACAAATGCCTTCTATGTAGATTAGAATGGAAACTGATGTCACATTGAATGAGTACCTTCTGGTTCTAGCCTATTTAGTACGCGCTCTCTCCCGCTTACACTTCTGATATCATCTATCGCCATCCTGTATGAATTTCATAATGATGGTGAAACACAATGGTCAGACTTTTGGATTACGAGATACGCCTACATCCCTATTCTTGTGTTCTTCTTTAAATTAAAATAAAGACTTAACTATTTAATCTATACCGATATGATAGAAATGTCGGGAAGTGCCTGGCAAGTCAGATCTGTCACCGAACTGGATGGTCACCAAACATGGTTAACCTTTAACTGTGGACGCCGGGTCTCAGAGGCCCAGCCCCTTCTTAATTTCTCGGAATAAACACCTTCCCCGCGCGCGCCACCCCCACGCTTCTCAGTAGCTTCAGTTTTAGCTGTGTTTGGACCAAGGAGGGAGAAAGTCGCGTCGTCCGGCACTTATCACGTGAATAATAATAATTTAAAATTTGATCAGGGTCTGTGAGACCCGCTGACTATAATGTCCATACAAATATATATTTCATATAAACGGGCCTGTGTGACCCGACTAATACAATAATTCTCTTACATTTTAATATTATATATTTTTTTTATTTGTTCTAAATTTTGAAAACAAAATGGCGGACAGTAGTGAGCCGAGTACATCAGCTGTGAAACGTGGTGCCCAACCACAAATGAACATTCTGCATGCTGCAAGAAGCCAGTTTGTCTTCAGTGTTCCATTCTGAGTGCCAGTAATTTTACATAAGTTTGATCCTTGTCAGAATTTTTATTTTATTTCTTTCAGAAGTTTTTTTATGAGTTTTTGTTACTCTTTTTATTAGCTAGGAAAAATTATTAGTTTTGGTTTATGTGATACCTACTATAATTAAGGAGCCTTTATATGATCTCAAGTCAATTAAGACTGAAAACTGATTAAGTTTGTTAATTTTCGAGAAAATTATTAAAATACGAACAAAAGTTCATTATTTTTATTACTCGATCTTTTATTTATAAATACTTTATGTATATAAACTCCTTGCAAAAGTCAGATTGGTCCAGGTATGAAAATTAGAAGAATTTTATGAAGGGGTCTGTGTGACCCGACGTCCATGGGAGCGTGATTTTTATTTCACGTCCATAATTACGGGTTAAAGCCATTTCAATCAACGTTTCAATTGTGAATGTTGGTCTTACAACAGGGCGATACTGAGAGTATCTTTCACTTTGGAACGTGCCGCAAATACACCTTGATGACAAATTGTTGTTTCATGGTAAACAGAGGCACTAAATTCTCGACACGTTGATTTTAATATCAGTCGGTTAAGCCATCAATCCAGAGACTCCGGGTTCAATTCCTTTGAGATTCAATCAATTTATATTTTTAGTCACCACTCCACTTCCTGGTGTAAAAACTCGTAATGTAATGCTAATGATGGATAGCGGATAAACGATAACTGAATTTAGGAGGAAATTTTTTAATTTATTTATGTATTTTTTTTATTTACATGTTTACAATTCAATTTATAGCCTCACTAGGTCAAGCATGTGTTGAGGTTAACAATTCTACAATGTAACAAAATAACATCAGGAATCATGAAGACCATATTGAAAGTACCCATTAGAACGCCTTCAATTCAAATTTTCAAAAGCTTTGACGTCCCAAATGTACAACAACTATATGCTAAAAAATATTATTAAAGCTTTTCAATAATACTGAATCCTCTACCAGACCGTGCATGCATAACACCAGATCGAATAAAAATTATATAAAAAACATTAATTCAAACATAAAGTTACTAAACCACATTCGGACAAAGAAACTACACATAGTTTGCAAAAAAACTTCATAAAATCCTTCCCCAAGACATAAAAGTAATTAAAAATTCTAAGGTATATAAATCAAAAATAAAAATATGGCTGAAAGAGGTCAATGAAGAAACCCCAATGGAGACACCAAAAACGACATAGAAGACAAATAAAATATATTTAAATAATTTTAGTCCGCCTCGGCACAGTATTGAGGACTAAGAAATACAATATTTTTACATTAAATTCATTATTATATTCTGTAAGTACAATTATTTTATATAGTCACTAAAAACAAAAAAAAAATAATAAATATATATGTATACAATTTATTATGCTATTAATTTGGCAAGAGAAAAATGACAAAACAGTTTAGACAAAATGAAATGAGTTTATAGACACAAGGTTTGGGAAACACTGCAATAGACAAAAGACATCATCTGTATCTTCGTCGTACATTATAGTGAATGAATTTTTTGCAGTGACAAGGTTGAATGGAAATAAAAATAAGGTAATAAGGGTTTTTTCGTTTCCTTCTTGATGATGATAAAGGTAGGAAGAAAATAAGTTATTGTTATTAGTAACTAATTAGCGCTATGACCTTCGATTGAAATAGACTTTGTGCAAAAGCGCACGAAACTAACAATACAAACGATTAATTTATTACATAAAGGGTTTTGGAAGAAATCTTATTTATAACCTTACTCATTAATTAGGTACGTAGAATATTTTTGACTGACTTGAGATGACAAATTTATTGTGTTAAAAAAGTTGACAAAAGTTTAAAATCGTTGTAATAAGTCATTTTTATGAAATTTTAATTTTAAAGAGGTTGTCTCGTATTTTTTTTATGAAAATGTATTATATTTAAAAAAGATAATGACGACAGTGTAATTGGTTTTTTCGATGTCTTCAAAAATGTCGAAGTTATGAGCTTCTAAAGGTCACACGCAGTAGGTACAATTATTCATAATTCGAATGGCAGTGCTGCAGTACTTCCGCGTATGTGCCGTGATGTCACACGCTTTTTGGCTTCACAAGTTTTGAAGGCTTACATTTTGGGTACTATGCAGTACTTTTAAAAAATTTTAATAGTTGTGTTCTCAGCATGCTCTAATTAATAATATACGACACATTTGTAATTTTTATACGTGGTCGAGAAGGCTCCCGACTAGCAATCCGAAGATCGCGGGATCAAATCCTGGCTTGATACAAACTAATAATTTAAAATTATATAAGGTAAATTTGTGGTATATTTCAGAGTGAAAGATAATCTTAGTATCGTCTTGGGGTAAGACCACAATTAAGAATTGAAACGTTGCTTGGAATGACTTTAGCGGTGTTTTGTGACCAGATCTAAATAGACGGGTACTCCCCACCTTCTTCTTTCCCATCCCCTTCCCCTTCCCACTACCTTCAGTCTCACAACATCCCCAATTGGGGATGCTAGAGTCTCTCCGGATCCAGACGGTTGGGAGTATTTGGACTCTTGTGCGGTATTCACATAAAAAAGTAACATAAAATTTCGTTTTTGAAGACAAACTCAAGAAATAAAACTATTGGGTTAGTTTTAGACATGATTATAAGTTCTAATCCATAATTCTTTTTTTTGGATGGCTTCACACTATAAAAAAAAAATCAATTGGTTATTCCTGTAACATTAAAGTTATTGAGAGATCTAACTATATATTTGAATTCATTTTCATTTCTAAAGAAAGCATCACCGTATTAAGTCTTTTCGTTAATCTTTAATTAACTTTTAGGCAGTGTGTAAACAGATCTTATTTTTATCTTTATTTAAATCTATAAAAATATTTCTCTCTAACCACCTCCTTGAACATAGTATTTTAATCCTTCAGACCTCGGACATATTCGGTAATTTATTTCCGCTTTGCAATACAATCCAAATAAATGGAATTTTTCAGATAGTAAAAACTAAAAACCAGATGATAAATACGCCTTTAAATTTTACTATTAGAAATAAACATGTAATTTTTAAGCATAACATTTTTTATTACAAAAATAAAAAAAGTCTTTAAAATGGCTCACCTTACGTTATTTTGAACTAAACTTACTGATGACGAAAAAAACACACACACATATATTACTATCACGAGCGTTATCATTACCTCATTTTATTTGTAAAAATAATTAATAAGAAATTTACAAAGTTTCATTTTTTTTTTCAAATTGACGTCGGAAACTTTGATTTAATAAAGGGGTACATTTTAATTCTTTTGTGGTTAACTTTGAAATATTTAAATATAAAGCATGGTGTTTTTTTTCTTTCTAACGCAGTTTTAAGCATATTTCTATCTATGATAGTAAGGGAGGCACAAACATTTCTATGAGACATGTATGAGTTGTCCCCAAAAGTGAACAAATTTGCCTGAGTGATTGAAAGTTAAATATTTCCTTGTACCTTTTTTTCCTTTTCCACATATCGTTCAGTTAAACATTTTACTAGTTTGTAGATAGCAGGCAGCAGATAAGCGCTTCTGGAATTTCCCAGTATGTAAATGTTACTTTGCATTTCCTTTCCTTTTCAGACTTGTCTGCTACCACCAGCTATGAGATAGGATCGGCAAAGCCTAACTAACGTTCTATGCTCCGCTGACGTAAATAAGACATTTCTGCCTAATCTGCCTCACATGCAAATCCGGAGACTGAATAATTTGAAACGCAGTATCATACAATTTAACTAATTTCTCCCCGTCGTAAAATTAAGCATGAAAAATGTAGGCATATCAAATTTTATTATTTCTATTTAAATGTGTTTAGCATAACATTTATCAGCAGAAATGAAAAAAATATTGATCTTATCAAAGTGAGAAATAATTTAAATCGAAATAATTTTGCGGATATACAGTTTTATGTAAGAGCGGAAATATGCCAAACACTTACACGATATATCTGTAAATTTTGTATTTACGTATTAGAATTAGATTTTTACATATACAGCATGATTAGAATAATACTTTTCTGCAATTTACTATAGGCATATATCAACTGAATGAAAAATCGTTAATTTAAGACGATCCCTTAGTCCTGGACACATTCGGAATTGGGCTGAGCAAATTAAGTGTTGATGAATCAATAGCCAACAACGGTGTTTTGTTTTTCGCTAGTACAATTTTATAGAACAAAGCGACGCGAAGTGCAAAGCACGCCCATTCGGCCCGAAATCCGGGTGGCTACTGAGTGGGACAATACGGCGCGAATTTCATTCGCAGTTAGGTAGCGCCTCTTTTAATTTTAAGAAAAAGCACATCGCCAAAGGTCATGTTTTATTTTTACTTTTTAGCTACTCTATTTATAAATATAAATAAAAAATAATAAAGGCACAAAATACTGCTTTTAGGATAGTTATTAAAAAAATTACAGAAGCTGAGATTTAAAAAATGTTGGACAATAAATAAATTTTTTAGTAGAACCACTGCTACTCTTCATAGAAAAATCACAACTAAGGTGGCTTGGACATGTAGTAAGAATGCCTGATGACCGATTTCCGAGGAAGATACTAAGTGCGATTCCAGAGGGTAGACGTCCAGTGGGCCGGCCCAAACACAGCTGGGCGAGGCAACTCCAGAAACTGTGTGAGGAGAGGATGGCACTGCCCTGGACGGAGGCCGAACAGTCAGCACAAGATAGAGACGTATAGAGGAGCCTTGTCGATGCAATGGGTCCCCGACCCTAATAGGATAAGGGGGTGAAGATGATGATGATGAAAAAATATTTTTTATTTTTTTATTATTAAGTTAGGTTAGTAGGTACATCTTCGAACGGCTTATAATAATAATTCAATCTTGTTTGATTCACGAATTTTGACAAAAATAATTAAGTATCTCCCTGCAAAGTAAAAGGGATATTTCATGGAAAAAGAAAGTATCTTCTTAAAATTTTCCTAGCAATATTTATAATAAAGCCGGTCTCCTTCGACCGACAATATAAACAATTGCTTACACATTATTATAAACATTGCCAATGGGGGCGTGGCCTTGCACATTTTTGTATATAAGGACACGCTCCCATTGCCAATGTTTATAGTAAAATGTAAGAAAATGTTGATGCTTTCGGTCAGAGGGGTCCATGTTTTACGTAAGTCTAAAGTCAGGTCTCCAGCGATCAAATCTTTAAAAAAAATCGAACAAAAATAATGTATGGTGACAGGGCCGGAAAATGAAAACATTATAACCCTGTTCCAATGTTTCACACTTGCACAAACATTTGTTTCAATGTACTGACGCTGGGGACCTATAAATGTTTTATTTGTACTATGTGTAATTGGCTGCTAATTACAATTACCAATTTTCTTTTTCTTTTTTATATTATGTTTCTGATCTATTGATCATAAAGGTTTTTTTTCTATGCTCACAACTTCCACATTAGATATTTCAATTTTTCATAGTCTCTTAATAAATACAATGATTTAACAGAAAGTGACATTGATAACTCTTTTTCGATCCATTTCTTGCATTATTATTTCTTTCGACTTACCCTTCAAATATTAGGTTTCTATGATAGATTGGTAGAACGTAGAACACCTTCTAATCCAACAGTGATAACGAATTCATACATCATTTACCTATCATAATTTGGTTAACATATTTCGTAAACATACAATATACAGCCTGTATCTCAATGTTGAATAATCTGTGTGCGACCAAACATTGTTGATACGAGATCCGAGTTTATGCATGTACAATCAAAACCTTGGGCATCAGACAGTACCTAATTTCTATGATATACGAACCGTTGTAAAATTCGGCTATTGTGAGCCATTCTAAGCGTTACATACATATGCAGATATATCGGAATAAATCAACGAGCGCATTGAAGATGAATATCTCCATCAGAAATTAATCATAAAATAATATTATAATCATATTCCACGTAATTAAACAAACCTGCAATTATAAAAATAGGAAAAAACGCGTTGTTTAAGTCGACCCAGGCGGGAAATTGTTTCTAGTCGTAGGAAATTGGCGTTATTAAATATTTTTAATGCGCTTTGTTCCCATCAGAAATATTAATCAAATTTGGGGCACATCACGTGGGACGTGTAAATCATTCCAATCTTCAATTAAGAGGTAAGGTGGCTTCTTAGTCAGGGTTGGCATGAAACAAGATTGCAGCGAAAACATGGGGGGCATAATATACATTACAACCATCGACCAAAGATAAGATAGACCAGAACAAACCAACTTGTGCGGAGCGGGGGAATGTTGTGGTTTGCGATTACGACGTTCACAATGATTTCCAACGCATCTATTACGCATGATAATTGTTGAAATATGACCAATACTACGCCGTGAGTAGGTTATCAAGTTCGGGTATGAATATTTTGATTAAGTATTTGAAAACGGCTATTTTATTTACTCAAAAGTATAAATTTGTCAAACAGAAACAATTCATCAATGTAATATGTTGTGTAACGACAATAAATATGAATTATTAGTGAAAATAAAACATTTTCGTCAAAAAATCTTGATGCTTCGGTTTTTGAAGGTAAGCATAGGGCCTTCGAAAACTACTTTTGTAAATGATGATTGATTATTTTGTAGATGACGGATGATTTTTTACTGATTCGTGTACAGATCATGGTTTTTAGTAAGAATACAAAATTTCAGTCGGTTCGGTGCCATAGGGCCTGAGAAAACATAGTCTTTATGGTCTGCACACAACTGAAGAGACGTTTTTAAAAAAGGTTTGTATTTCGTTCAAGCGGAAGACATTATTCACTCTCTTCTAAAATAAACACATGAAATAAAGTTAAGGGGATCCAATAGTCCAGGGAAAAATCGACTTCGGAATTTACGCCCTTTGTGGGAGGAGTTTAAAAATTTTTGAGAAAAAGCTTTTAGAATGGTTGAAAAAGGTATTTGAGAAATTTTTTTTCAGGTTGATTTCGTAAAGGCCTAAAAAAAACATTAACTCCTTTTTTACACAATGTTTATTGTAATAACAAGGAAATTTAAAATTGATTTCACGGAACAGAGCGACGTGGAGTCACACGTCTGTTCCCTGCTCCAACCAGGGCGGTTCTGAAAGAAAGTAGGGTGTGGCAAGCCAGTAGTCCTTCGGTGAACGACATAAGGGTCACTTTGAAAATCCTAATTCGTCGGCTGCCGGCCGTATTGTAAAATAACAACGCAAAAAATCATATTTTATTTTATTTTGTGAATACCGGGCTTAAATATCAATTTATTTTGCGATTATCATAAAAGAAACTAAATTTGCTACAATAAACAATAAAACCATATCCGAAAAGATGTTCATAAGTAGAAGAGTTTGCACTTGAAAGTGTTTTTTTATAGACCTATTACTTTATTTTTTTCTAGGCTTATTAAAAGACTTATAAAAAAAAATGACCGATATTTTTAAGGGCCAAGATATGTTCTACACGCAATATTTAATTGAAGCATCTATAATACTTCTAAGTGATCAAATTTTCAAAACAAAAACACGTGATTTTGTGTGATTTTGCATTATTTACTATGGCTTCATCTTAAGAAAAAAACTTTTTCATTCATGCAGCATATTTTTATTTTTGCATATTTTTTTTACAATTAATTTAATACTTCACACGCCTCCTTATATTACGATGAAATTAATTTACCGATTTATACATGATTTCGTTGATACCTGAGCATACTGATGAAGGATCAATGCTGATTCAGAAACAAAGGATATCCCTACATTACAGTTAAATATTCTATTGAAATGTTGCTTAAGACTAGGTCTGGTCGGATCTGCTAAAAAATGGAAACTCGTTTTGTTGGCTTTTTGTTGATTAAAAAGTCTGTGTTGTCAGAATTTTGAATGAAATAAAATTAAATGCAAAATATCAAAACAATACTATATTTCTTGATTTCAAAAACAGTAAAAATGCAGAAACAAAACATTAAACAGCTCTACTGCAAAACTACAAAATCGCACCTGACATTATTCTTCGGGACCGTCGAAATTCTCTAAATACAGTGGAATCCGTTTATAATTACATCGAAGGGAAATGACAAACACGTCATACTAAGCGGACGTCATACAAAACATTTTGTAGAAAATAAACAAACTGCTGTTTTTGTTAGGCATAATTGTATGTATTTATTTTAATAGAGAGAAACACAACATATTAAGACTCGTGACGAGAGAAAAGAGCATATTAAGAGCATATTAAGCATATTAAGACTCGTGACGAGGGAAACATAACATATTAACGTCGTCGGGCTTCACGTGACCCTCTCGAACACTGCCGTAGGTGTTAGGAATCATGTCAGTCACTATAACCGACATAATTTTTCATAAAATTATGACATAATTTATCAAAAATGAGTCATAATAAGCGACATGTCACTATAAGCGAAGTCATTATATACGACTTTGTTATAAAGAATTTTATATGAAAACCAAACTTCGCTGTGTAATTACGTCAAATTAAGCGGTTGGTCAATAAAGGTGGAGTCATAATAAACGGATTCTACTGTAGTTAGATGGTACATTATTAAAACTAGATCTTTTTTCGGTTTTCGATTATATCCCTACGCTTCCTTTACCTTATTTATTCGACGAACGCTGGACTACGTGATACTTAATTGCTTAAATATGTTACCTGCCGAAATTAAAAAATGTACAAATGGTAAAACAAATATTATGTTCAAAAATTGGCTCGCCGAAAGAAATAATTTGTATTAGACTAACACAAAAATTCTAACTGCGTAATAAAGTAAAATAAGTTTATTTATATCTCCAAAGTAAAAGTACCCATCGACAAACTGCTAAAAAATAGTTTATTTGGACTTTTCTTTTTTCTGTATAATATTTTATTTTTTTGCTGTCATGTTGTATTACTTTGTATTTATAATAATAAATTAAATTAAACCTTGACATAATATGCCTAAAATTTTATATGATATCTTTGAAAAATGTTATTATTGTTGAGAACCAGATATTTTTGAAAAATGTTATTATTGTTGAAAAATTATTATTGAACAAATTGTTAATCTGAATTATATTATTAGGTATGTTTTGCCACCCCTAAAACGGATTCGATCGGAGAACGAGACGGTGTGTGTTTAATTGTGCGTGTATATTTTGTTAATACTTCAAATTTGCATAATATCGGAACAATGTCCGACCATCCTTCACACAATACAACATACTTCGGAGTAATGCTTCAATTAAATAATATACCCGAGTGAGTTACCCGTCTGCATGATTAATGTATGGATTTTAGAATCTTTAGAATTTTTAGAATCTACTCCAATAAAACCTCAAACAGAATATACTCGTAATAACTGTTAGAAATAAAGAAAATTTGAAACTATTTTGGATTTTTTTCTTGGTGTTTACAAAGCTATATGCTTGAACTGAATATTGTAGCACAGATCTTAGAAGAACATCGTTAAAGAATAAATAAAGATCAATAGGTAAGAAAAACCAAATTAGAAGATAAAGGAATATGTCGCGTGGTGACGTTATTAAAGAATTATTTTCGTCTACATCAGTATTCAAGTAGGTAGGTAGGTACCTATTTTTTTTTCAAAAGATGAAGACAAAAATTCCCTGGTTAAAAATAAAGTGACAATATTTAAAAATCTCCTACTTTCACTACAGTAACGGAAAATGTGGCTTGTGTCTTGATGGAGGGCCTAGATTACCAATCAATTGTACTCACGACGCCTGGGTGAGGCCCAAACGCGATGTCAACTCAGCCACTGATCTGTCAAATACCTGCTTATAGAAATAAGCCGTCAAATTTTTTTGACTCGCCATTTAGGTATATATATTTTTACACCTTTTAAATTCAACATAATTATAATTTGTAATATAGGCTTATGTATTTTTATTTAAGTACATAAAACAGGCATGTTGCCCAAAAATTTATATCTATATAATATCTATATATTTAATTTCGATTTTGTTATCGTTAATTTAAGAATGAAAGTGAAAATTAACCCATTTTCCGACATCCGATCGAACTGAAACACGGCAGATACTCGTAGATTCGTTGTCGATGACAATGCATTTTAGTAATGATGGAATTGGCGCACACACATTCGCACAATTGGGATTGGGAAGTGTTAGCGGTGTTCACTTATTTTAGTCGGTCCCTGGGGAGGAAGATTCAATCTTCAGTCAAACCAAAAAAAACAACTTTGAAATTGGCTACTAGCCGTCCCAAGATATGGCTTAACTAGATCGATAATTGAAATTAGATGTATTATAATAAAAAAATTAATTGTTTAAAAAAATGTTAATTGGGTCTGCCGACCACCGTACTAGTTTGTAGGTGATACTACTGAAAAAAGCTCTCAGGGTAGGTACCCATAGAAAAGAAAGACGAAATTTTTCAGCAGGTTCTTTCTCACCTATTACCCAACCGAAAACTTTGTCATATTATTTTTCATGTTTGTAAATAATGGCGTAATATTCAGTTACTTAATATGTATAACATCACGCGTCTCGTAGATGACTCTGGTTACAGGACAATATATATTCGGAATTGAAGTAATAAATTGTCACTTTTCAGTAGAGGAGATGGGGCAGCGTGGAGTAGCGTTGGTGGGGTTAGTCGGGATAGGGGAGAACGGCGAGAGTTCGTAGAGTGGGGTAAGGGGGGAAAGTGCGTCGTGTAGCACTCGTGGCCAATAATGTGTGGCGAATTGAATTGTTATGACACGGTTAAGGGGGTGACGTAATGTGACACATCCCACGTGTTCGGATGGGGAGGGTGGCTCGCGAGCGGTGCAGAGGGTATGTCAATATTGTGAATTGAATACATTCGATTGTTATTCGTTATAATGTTCAATCAATTTATTAATATTCTTTACTTATCTTGCTGAACGAAACAATATAATTCTTATAGTAAGTTTCAGTTTTTTTAATAGTATAATTTATTTAGGAAAACGGTCGTTAGTCTCGAAACGTTTCGTTAATCCAGTTATTCCATAACATATATATTACATAAATTTTAGCTGGAAAAGTATTTTCCATTACGAGTATGCACCTAGATTAAAAATGTTTATATAATTTTGAAAATAAAACAAGGTACCATCGACGTATTCGAGACATGTTTTTCCATGATCTTATGGTTTGGGTGGCAGATATGGGTACCGCCGCCCCGGGAACCATTTATTGGATAACCAACACCCGTGCCACAGTCCACCTTAAATGGTTCTCTATGTTTAGTAACTTAGCAGGGACTCCCAAATTCATAAGGTGAGGTTTGTCTAGCTTGCGTGGCTGACCCGCCACATCGGGAGAGACCGGTTGAAGGAGACCTTTTGACCTCTCCAGCCGGACTCTCTCGACCCGTTCACATCCAGTTGTTCCGCAGTGGGAGGGATGGATTCATACGTCCGTCACTCCTGGACAATTTGACCCCAGATTCCTCTTCACTCCTCATCTTTTTCCATCCATATCTTCCGTTCCCCGAAAAGATCCTCCACACAGCATCCATAAAGTTGACATTCCCGAAAGAAATCGTTTTCTTCAGGCCCTCCTGTGTGGAACTAATGTGAAAAAATAAGCAGAAACAACTTTTAGCAGAGAGAATGAGGGTTATAGCAGCAAAACCTCTCAAAGGGTCAATCAATAAATTTGCACAGATTATTTCGTCCGATTTTTAAAGGACACTTATTTTCAGCTGGATAAGTAATGTTCATTATGAGTTATGCACCTAGTTTCGAAATGTTCAACTAATTGTGAAAATAAAGCAAGGTCATTCGTGCCTTATTTTTCAACGAAAAATACATTAAAAAAACTTATAAAGTTGTAACTTGAGCGAAGCCCGAATACTGGTTTTAAATTTTAATCAAACGCAATGTTGGCAGCGCAAATTAAATAAAAGAAGACATCGGATTAATTGAAATAAGATTAATGATAATTCAATTGCGAATAAAGCAGGAAGTAATTATAGAATGATAAATTAATAACAAAAACACTCTTGGTAATAATAACGTTCACCCCAGAATAAAATTGTTGCGAATATCGCGGTACTGCACGCCCTTCACAGATTCCGCTATTATTTTCGAATACAATATCTATTTAATGCGACGATAAAAAACGTTTAAGTGGCGACCGTTTGCCCCGATGTCTGCCACTACCCCGGACTCCCTCATTTTCCTGTTGGGGGTGAACAATGACTTTATGATTGCATTGTCAGGCCATTACGCAATAAATATCGTCGTGTTTGAGGGATGTCGCCAGAATGTAACTGGGGTTAATTCATTCATTGATATTAAATTGGCAAAAAGATTTTTGTAAAAATCATTTATTTTTTAAATTTAATTTAATTTTTGATTATTTATTATTATAAAAACATTATAAACTTTCCACTTTAATGCGTTTTTAAGTATCATATTATGAAACATAAATATAAATTATATAATGCAGAAGTATACGTATAAAATAACTAAAGCTTTCTAACGGTACTTACTATACTTGAAGTCTTGAAGAAGCTTTATTTGCCGTTTAAAAGAAGCCTCACTGATGCCAAATATATCGATAGATAAATGAAATGATCCTGTTCAACGGCAAGATTATCGGCAAGACTATTGGCAAGTTAGTCCTGCAGGCTGGGATATAAAACAATCTACGCTTTCGGTGACGGAGATAACTATTGGGTACATAGAAATGAATGCTCTACAATATTTTGAAACCGATTTTTGAAACCAATCAGGAAACAGTTTGAAATAAGACCAAATGAGACAGAATTTAACTTTGGAATGGATGGGAATCAAAAAATGAATTGAGGGGTAATGCCTGGAAAAATACCTTAAATTTTAACAATTTGTTTAAGACAATAATCTAAACAGAACACAAAATCCGGTAAAGGATCTTTAGTATACAACTTTCTAGAACACACATTTACAAACTTTTGTTTTTTTGCCAGAACACAAATTTGGGAAAACATGGAAAGCATCCTCTAATGGTCAGGGGTCTGTGGTCTGAAACAATTTCTAAACATTTTTTATTTACCTGGCACAAGTTTGATGAAAATAATTGGACCAATTTTCATGAAAAATAATTAATGACTAAAAAAGCTGACAAGCTGACAAAAATCAAATCTGTAAGTATTTCCTGAAATAATTTAATTGAAAAGAAACCTTTGCCGAAGTTATATTTCCGGCCAGTTTGAAAAATTTAGTTTTTGAGAGACGCATTTTTAGTTTCACATGACATTTTTCGTTAAAAATATATTTGTATTTACTTCTTCAATGCCTGCTTCATACAACAAAATGGCCTTCTCGGTTAACGTTTCATCCTCTTCTGTCGCTTTGGCTGATTTCAAGGACATTACACTTCATATCAGCTAGGGACGTGACCTAAAGCTGGATGCAGCGCATAGCTATTGTAATCGTTTTTCCTTTTGTAAAACTTATTGTACTTTATTTCTAAGACTCTAAGTTTCATTTCTCCCAGAGTTCCATTACCCCAGGATATTAAGTTAAAATAGAGTAGCTCGAGCTAACTAAATCCGTACAAGAACCATAAAAAAGAATATCGTGGTTATGCTCTATCAATTTAAAAATGTTAAACTTGTAGGTTGTAATTCTAAACAGCTCGTAAAGAAACATCAATTAAAGATAGCATAACTCTAAACGGATTTGCAAATCATAAAAATAATAATGGTGTGTGTAAAATTAAACACTGTATAGGTATTACTTGATGGATAACTGGCGCTCTATACCTTACAATGTAAGAAGGCCTACCTACATAATTGAAGGCGGAGAAAAATTATTTTGAAGAAGAAGACAATACTAATAAATCTAAACTAAAATATGAATATTTTTTCCCATGACAAGAGACAACTTATAGCAATAAAAAATGAATATTCGTTTAGACTTTAAGAAAAGGTCAATAGGTGTCCCATATAAATAAAAAATAAAATCAGAAGATTATATTGTCAATTTTAAATTTGAAATATGAGATCGACAAAAATGGGGTCCCAATGGCCGAGTTGATTAAGTCGGCGTATCCTCGCTCGAAAAGAAGAAGATGGAAAGATATGTAATTACGAATGTTGGACAGAGCGCGCTAATATTTTAAACGATAAAATTGAAGCGAAAATCGTGAAATGTTTAATAAAACATGACTCGTTTAGAATAAAGCAAAAATCTCGTGGAAGGCGTCTTAAGTTTCATATAAAGAATCTTTTTCGCAACTTTTTCGAAACATTTTCGCAACTATAACTTGTAAAATAATAGAAACAGACGTGTTTTTAATAATTTTCGAAGCACACTTTGCGATTTTTTTCTATCGAGAGAATTTCATATAATTTGCGTTCCGGCGTGGAACGCTTCTAGGTATTATCTTAAAAAATGACATATATTTTTTTAAGAGCTTAAAAACTTCAAATATTTAAGGGAGATATGTAAGAAATCGGTAGAAATTCGGGTAGCGGCGGCTTAAGGCGTTAATCCCGGTAAGATAAGAGGTTCTGGGTTCGAGTCCCAGATGAGACCGTTGCCTTTTTATTTTTCTGCGCCTTGTTCTTTTTCATGTTTTATATTTTAGATTTATTATTTTCTTATTCAATGATATATTACATTGATGGGTTTAACCTTCAAAAGTTATTAAAGCAAGAGTTATTCGATAAAAGTTGAATAATTATTTTATCTTCGGAAACGACAGAATGATATTAACACGTTCAGGTTTGCAGATAGCATCTAGTATCTCATCAGATACTTATAACAGAATCTCTAGGTATCTAATATCCGAGTGTATATATTTTGGTATAGCTTTTTCAATTTAGCGTACCGAGTGTAATGTCTCTGTTAAACGATGCGAACGCATATTAAAAATGAATCAACCATCGGTCTTATCTTAATGGGGAATCGTAATTATTGTAAGACTAGATTACTCTGGGGCACCTATCTACCTCGAACTAGTACGGGTCTACCTACAGTTCTATGTACTATTCTAGGAAGTTTGGTGAGGAAGAACCATTGATACAGGATGTATAAGTGAGCCTTTGACTTAATTGAACCATCCTAAGATTTAGAAATTGGTTGACTAAATAAACTATGTCGGTACTGTCCTAATTAAATAAGGTCCGAAGCGTTTGAATTTTGGCGCCTTTTTTTGACATAATGGACATTTTGGACAATAATGATATTTTGCTATTTTTCTACCAATTGGCTGAAATTTTCGGATAAAATATCAGCTATTCATTCAGCGGTTCCTATTTGACTATTTTATTTGGCTAGCTTTTTGTATGTTAGGTTAGGTTACATAGGTCAGGTTGTGTATTGTGATGTAGTGTGTCTTTTTATAATATTTAATTTACCATCTCTTGATTGTGCCATATTCTCCTGACACTCATTTCATCGTCTATCCTCTCTATAGGTCTGAACCATCTAACTCATAATTCGCGTCATAATTATTTAACTGCGTTTACTTAAATCAACCTTGCATTATTTTGCAAGCATGACTCTTAACCCATCTCTTTACCCATGCCTTACTTTGTTTCTTGTATATTCTAACAGAATAATTTTTATATATTTTTATATTTGGAGTAAAAAATGTAGACGTCATTTTGCTGTCCGTTGATAAATTTTTTTCAATTGAAAACATTAAAAATATTTTTCCATCATACGTCGCAACTGAGAAGTTGGCTATGCCTTAGCGGGTGTTAAGCACTCCATCTCGTTCCAGCAGCACGGTAACACACGAAATAGCGCGCGTAACACGTGATCCCGTCGCGACCAACGGAGTGTGTTAAGGCGACGCTTCCTGGCTCAAAAAGAAGAAGATGGAGAGATATGTAATTACGAATATTGGACAGAGCGCGCTAATACTTTCAATGATAAAATTGAAGCAAAAATTGTGAAAATGTTTAATAAAACATGACTCGTTTAAAATAGAGCAAAAATTTCGTGGGGGTTGTCTAAAACAACGTTCAAAGAAACACTGTGAATTTTTTCATACATATAACTTGTTAAATAATAGAGACAGGCTTGAAAATAAAAATTTTCGGATTATACTTTGCGATTTTTTTCTATCGAGGGAATTTCATATAATTTGCGTTTGGGCGTGGGGGTTGTATAGATATTATCTTCAAAAATAACACATACTTTTTAAGAGCTTTAAAACTTCAAATGTTCAAGGGAAATATGCAGGAAATCGGTAGAAATTCGGGTAGTGGAGGCTTAAGTGTGTGATTGAAAAATATGTTTTTGTTTTTAATAGAAAAAAATCGTCGGACATCAAATTGGCATCTTTCATTACTCCAAATATGCTCAAGAATTTCTGGATAAAATCCTTCGGGTACGTGCTATTACACCTCATGTTCTTATTTTTTTTTGTTTTGATTTGAAAATTTAAATGCATACCTACATTAGGAGCCGTGTAGACCAATCTCCTGCTCCCATATCAATGCTGAGAGTTGAGAAGCAACCTCTTCGTGTGTGAAATTAATTTCATCATAATATCTTTCTTCTAGAACCGATGAATTTCTCAGGCGATTGATGTGTTTGATTGATATGCTAAAATGTCGTAATAATGGTCTCATTTTCGGCAGATCGACTGCCAGATAACCGCTCTTACGTGGAAATAATAAATGCCAATATCATGGCTTTTAAAGCGGCGCTTTTTAAATATTACCTGTAAAAGATCAAAGAGCGCCAACAAGTTATTTTTTTGATCGAGATAATAACAGTTTAACGAACCATTTTTGACTGATGCATAGAAATATTGTTATGTTAAACTGTCAGAAAATGTTACATAAACCATGTATTTACAAATCACCAATCAAATTTTTGTTGCTCGCTAACATTTTGTGATAATGAGATTAAAAAAACTAATAAATAAGTTTGCCTTATCTCCTTTGCCCTATCTATCCTACTACCCATGTACCTGACAAGGTGTGCGGACAATATTACATACATATAACATTTGGAACAATAACTCATGTAATTATCAGTCTATTGAAGTAACAAGTATAATGATCAACTCTTAAATTGATCTGTCAGTTGACTATGTTAATGAAGCCTCTGTGCAATGATCACCAATCTAGTGATCTCTCAGTGTGCTTAATTGCTTTATTTTTCAATTATTGAGTAAAACCTCAAATTGTAATATTTAATAAAATGAAGGCAGTATTAGCGAATTATTAAAAAAGATACGGTCACGTCTGGGATACGAACCCAGGACCGTTGCCTGGCCGGGGCGCAGCTCTACCAACTGAGCTAATGTGTCTCTATCCGATTCGATATTTAACTGTATCATATTCTACTAAGAACTGCAAACATTATCTTCACTTTCTTAACGGATATAAAATTAAATAAAAATTGGCTGCTATTTTTATTTTTTTATATGAATACCGCACAAGAGTATTCATATTGTATCCAACAGCTCCCGTCTGGAGCCAGTGAGACTATGAAATCCCCAATCGGGGTATGTTGTGAGGCTGAAGGTAGTGCAGAGGGGAAGGAGATGGGGAAGAGGAAGGTGGGAAGTACCTGGCTATTCAAATCCGGTCACCAAACACGGCTAAAGCCATTTCAAGCAACGTTTCAATTCTGAACCGTGGTCTTATACCAGAGCGACACTGAGAGTATCTTCCACTCTGGAACGTGCCGCAAAATATACTTTATATTATTTTAAATGATTAAATTGTGAAATAACACAAATTAATCAAATAAAATTTATTTGCGCGATTCGATCCCGTGACCTTCGGAAAGCGAGTCAAGAGCCTTACCGCTGGACTACGCCGGCCGTTATCTATGATTACAAGATTCAAACCCGAACTAAATGCTATCTAGATATTGTCTTGGGTAAAATCAATTTTTATTTGTAATACGACATCTATCGACTTTTTTGCAAGTCTAGGATGAACATTTTATTTTTAACTTAATGAGGTTAGTCAGATTCCTTCCCAATGTCCGTTATTCACCGAGCTATTCCTTATGGTTAAGTCACTTTGAAAAACCATATATTTTGATTACAGTCTACTGGTTCGCATGTCAATATATCTACGACTACAAGTAAAATCAAATTTGTTTAAAAAACCTACTCCACACAGGGTTTTTTTTATTTATCTCGCAGGAAACCATTTACCAGGATCCTACGTTTTTCTTACGTACCTATCCATTTAATCCAATAAGGGGATATTTTTTCCAGTAAATACAATGTTGAGTTCAGAGCTTTTCCACTGAATGTTTAGGGCTTTACAGAACTCGGTTTGAATTTGGATTCGTAATGCTTCCGACCATAAAAGATTCAGATTATGATTTACAGGCGTACATCGCGATTTGCAGAACACTGAAGTAACGGCCATATCCGTACAAGTGGGGAACAGGGGGCAATAGCGAACACGGAGCGGGAATAGAGGGAGGGCGGGACGAGGGGGTAGTCATATTTCCTCCGTAATTGATTATGATGTTCGGGGTTTGTATTTTATTGCTACATTTATATTATACGGCCCACTTTAATGCCGTTACACTTGCTACATTGTTTCTTCGTGGATTTGCTGGTAACTGGCACAGCGCGGCCATTATAGTTTTATTGTTGAAGTTTCCTCAAGATTTTAGAACTTTTTTACAACACGAGTATTTAAAATCGTGTTTTAATCACTGAAAACAACATAAAATCACTCGTTAAGCTAATGTTTTATTTGGGTAATAATTTAAGCATATATTTAGTTGGCCTTGTAACGATGAACATTAACATTAGTTGGTAGATAAAAAAAGCAAGACCAGTGTAGATTAAATTGAGATGCTTTATTTTCCAATGTCTCTTTTGCTACCATAAAAGTGTATTAAAAAGTAGTTTTCTCCCGTTTTTTCAGAAAAATAATAGGCTTGACCTTTCAGAAGAGCGGTTCTGTATTTTTGTGGATACGGAATCGATTCCGTACGTAATCGACTGTCAAATTTGTGTGATTGTCAATGGCTTGCAATTGCTTTTTCTATGGGTTGATATGACAGCTATCGCCGATTTCAACTAGTTTAATACTCGAAATGGTGTAAGTATACATGATTATTTATCCATTTAACGTTTTTTTAAGTATTACGTTTCACTGTAAGTATATGTGATTATTTATTCATTTTACGTTTAAAGTTGTATAACATGGATTTGACATTGAAAACCCTTTAAGATTGTGTGTGTATTTGAAAATATGTAGATTTTAGAAAAATTTTCTCGCTATTTAGAGTGAATAAAAATTCGCGGAATCGTTTTCCATTTGCTGGTATAAATGGCTTTGCGCATCATTTTTATTGCATTTTAGCTTCTACTTCCGACGGCAGCCATTTTTATAATTTGAATTCTAATTTTTGTCCTTTAATTGTAAATTTTGAATCCTGAAAAAATATTAAAATTGTTACTAAACCTAAGAGCGTTGCATCAAGCACCCTCCAGAGTAACTAACTAACCAATACGCCGTTTCTCCGCAAGGGTAGACAGAGAGGACGAACCGTCAAACAACTCGGTCTTGCCCCATTCGTACTTCTTCTCATACATAATCTTCGATTATTCTTTTGTTTTTGTTTGCATTTTAAATATTTTTGAAGTGAAAACTTTTTTAGCACTGTTGTGATTTGAAACTCGATTAAACGGAAACGAAAAAATAATGCTTACATCTACGTAATACTACAGGAAAAACATACTATATGATTTAACTACGAGATATAATGAAATCTTACCAACGTACAGTACACCTACGAAGCGTAGCGCTCTATCAAGCTGCGCGCATTGGCCGCTTTGATTTCGAACTCACTTTACAAAATCAAAACTATTACTACGCAATTCTCACTAATTACAAAAAAAATGCAGTAAGTAACTAATTCCAATTAACCGAGCTCCTCATACGTTTAATAATATTTGCCTTAACTCTAATGTCGACATTTTCTCCGATTCACTGCCCAAATTTAAAAAGAGCATCACGTTAATAATATAAACAGTTTTTTTTTTTTTTTTACATTAACTCCACACAGGAGGCCCTGAGGAAAAAATAATTTCCCTCAGGGCCTATGTCATCTTTGAGGATGCTGTGTGGCGGGTGTTTTTGAGGAGAGGAAGGAGTGAACATGGGTCTTGAAGAGACCCATATTGTAGGAGGGAGGAAACACAGAGGCCGGCAAATCGTTCCACAGCCGAGCTGTTGAACTCAAGAACGAGTCGTAGAAACGACCCGTTCTCATGTGACTAATGTCAACCGTGTACAAATGTTGAGCGCGCGTTTGGCGTGTTTCCCGACTATGCACCGGTGCCGAGGGGATCAATGACGCTAGTTCCTCGGAGCATCTTCCATTGTAATACCGGTAGAACAAGGACAGCATTCCCACCTGGCGCCTGTGCTCTAAAGATTGCAATCCGTTAGTTAAATTAGGAGAATCTATCAAACGGACCGCCCGTTTCTGCACAGAGTCAAGGGTTTTTTTTCAGGTATTTTGGGGCTCCAGACCAGAGGTGGCTGCCAAATTCAACCGTGGGGCGCACTTGCGATTTGTACAGGGCTAGCAGTTGTGTACTATTAAAGTATCTGCGTGCCCTGTACAGTATGCCCAGTTTCTGAGAGGCTAACTTAACTCTGGCCTCGATGGAGCCCCCGTACCTGAGCTGGTCACTTAGAGTTACACCAAGCATATCAATGGAAGGCCTGTTCGGGAGAATGCTTCCGTTGAAGGAGACTAGATTATCATTTCGATCCCTTTTAGACGTGATCAGACATGATTAGGTCTTTGAAACATTAAATTCGACGAGGTTATTCTTACCACAAGAGGAAACACTCTCGAGGTAACCGTCCATTCTTTGTTTCAAAGCCCTCCGAGCCATTGGGGTTTGTGAGCCCTTTGGAGGTTTGTCAAACAAAAAGCTATCATGGACTGTACTGTCGTCCGCGTAGCAATGAATCGGTGCACACGTCAAGAGGTGCACAGTGTGCACAGGTGCACAGTTCAGTGCACATCCTCATCCCTTCACCCATCACCACTCCTCACATCTACAAACATACTCATACACACACACCTACCCACTATGCACATCACCCGGTAAATACTAAATATACTTGCAATAAAAACTGTTAAAAAAATAAACGACTTCAAAAGAAGAATTAAGATATGGATTATGGACATGCGAAGGAAAAAACATAGATACTTTTGCAATTTTGCAACCAAATAAAGATTAATGTTTGTATTGTGCTTTCTTTTAGATATAACTTTATAATTTTCCTCTTGTAACATTTTAAAATAGGTATTGACTTATAATTCAAATACAAAAACATGTACAATGTGACCTCAGAACGGGGTACCCCAGTAAGGACACATTCTTTTTTAAAACAATGTAAAAAAAAAAGAAATAAATAAACAGACATACCACAAACAAGACACTACAAAGAAACTTACCATAGGTACCCACCATGAAATATTATTTAATATCTGTAAATTTTCTCACCAGTAATCAATGTACTGTTTGTTTCTATATAAATAAATATTCTCGAGATATTTCTTAGAGGATTTTGGGAATCGGAGAGGAAGACTTTTCCTGCATCCGCACGGGTCTTGTGTCTTGGAGCCATTGTTGTCCAGACGACCCAATCTCTCGATGAGGTTATTTTTGGAAACCAGCCGAGATGAGGTTAGATGGTTAGATTACAGTTAGATCCTACAAGCCACGCTATTCATCTACAATTACGTTGCAAGCTCAGACGTCACCATAAAATATTTTTTTAAGAAAGCCCTTTGCCGGCCGGTGATGGCATTAAAATGTCTTTTTGTGCTAATATAAATCTTGTATTTTCAAATATTTCTTTCATTTTGAATATAAAATCTAATCCTTTACAAGATCGGTAGCTACCAGTAGAGTTTTTTTTGCTTTAATGGAGTTATCACTGCTCATTTTGGGTTGACAGCTATAAAGGCTGCATCTTATTTATTCAAAATTATATATTGTTTCCATCTAATCCAACAGCAAAAATCCGTACAACCATTCAAAACGTAAGTGAACTCGCGGAACATGAAAAGATAATATATCTAACATAATATTTTAACTCCCATCAAGTTGGGAGGCTACATTGAATAGCATAGTAGGTACCTACCACCGTATAATAAGGATGTGTTCACATTGTCTCCGAGTTCCCATTGCCGCAAGGAGCGGGACGATTTCAACTGTTATGATTTAATGTGGCATGAAATTTGATCATCCACAACATCTCCTGCGACTGAATCCACCCCGCCACCCAACTGAATCCAACCCCTATAACCGGAGTTACCCCTTTTCCGTGAAATTGCTATCAGTGATTTCGGTATGTGCATTAAATTGACTGCAGTCCTAAATGTTGTGAATTTGGCTTTTACATGATGTTAGTTAAATTGTACGTTACGTTGATAGCTAGATATAACTAATATTATTTTATTATAAAATGTTTAGTGAAAAAATTACATATTTTACCAGCGATGAGCTATTTTCGGTATTCCAATTGCCATTTTAAGTAGGAATTATCTATTCAATCATATCAGGCAAAAATTATATGTATTTAGTTTTATTTATTATTTATTTATTTATTTATTATATTACATTATATACAATTAATAGCAAAATAACATAATAACATAATAATATATTTCAAGATAACTGTAAATATTAAAAATGTGTACAAGTGTTATTATGTCTTGTAGGTCAACATAGTTCCTAGCTAGGCAGATTGCCTGTTCTAAGGAACCAATTGCTGATGAAAAAGTCAAACATGTATTTTGTAATAAAATGTTGTTTTTATTTATTTTTTCTAATAAAATATGTACTAAGTTTATATTTATTGTGCCATTTTTAGGTAACCATGTAAAACTTTAAGTGACATTATTTAATAGTTTTTCAGACTCCATTCTACCCAAGCCAATCAACCATTTAGTTATTAATGAACCGATGCAGGACATTTTGCATGTCTTATAATACTTCACCTTTGACAGCCTTCAAGGTAGAGGGGTAAAACTCTTGACTAGCGATTCGGAAAAATAAAAATAAAAATTCCATCGTGCGAAATTAAATTTTATTTGAATAATTGTGTTAATTCAATTCGGGAGGCAGGAATGGAATGTACCGCCGCCCCGGGAACCTTTATTGGATAACCAAAACCTCTGCCATAGGTCACCCCAAGTGGTTCGCTACGTTTTGTGATTTAGCAGGGGTGCCCGGGTTCATGGGGTGAAGTTTGTCTAGGTATCGAAGCTAGATTACCAGGACACACTGAACCCCAGATTCCTACCCACCCCTTAAACCCCTTTCCTTACCAGAACTCCTTTCCCCTTCCTTTCCTTAAAACAAACCCTCCACACAGCATCCCCAAAGATGACATAGGCCCTGTGGGAAATTATTTTCCTCAGGGCCTCCTGTGTGGAGCTCATGTAAAAAAAAAATTCACAATAATAACGCATAGCACTTATATTTGCGATACTTTCTAGAGTGGAAGATACTCTCAGGATCGCCCTGGTGTACGATCACCGTTTATAATTAAAACGTTCCTTGGAATGGCTTTACCTGTGTTTGGCGATCAGATCTGAGTTACCTCCCCCACCTCCCTCTCACATCTCCTTCCCCTACCCCACTAACTTCAGCCTTACAACATACTTCAGCCTTATGACGGTGGCTTGGTCTTGACTCACAATCCGAAGGTCGCGGGATCGAATCCCGGCGTGGCTAATAAATTTTGTTTGATTAATTTGCGTTATTTCACAATTAATTCATTTAAACTAATACATAGTATATTTGCAGCAAGTTTCAGAATGGAAGATACTCTCAGTATCGCCACCACCATTCAGAATTAAAGCGTTGCTTGAAATGGCTTTAGCCGTGTTTAGTGACCAGATCTGAATAGCCAGGTATTTCCCCACCTTCCTCTTCCCAATTTCCTTCCCCTCTCCACTATCTTCAGCCTAACAACATACCCCAATTGAGGAAGCCATAGTCTTACTGGCTCCAGACGGGAGCAGTTGGGACTCTTGTGCGGTATTCATATAAAAAAATAAAATAAAAATACCACAAATGGGGATGCCATAATCACACTGTCTTCAGATGGTTGGGAGCAGTTGGGACTCTTGTGCGTTACTCACATTAAAAAACACAGGAACGCCGATTACGCACTTGCCATATACCTAATTACTAGTGTAGGTACCTAAGATATTTAAATATTCCACATCACAAAAAATTATTGCAATAAAACCAGAGAGCTTACTTTATAAAAACATATTTCCAACATGTTACAAAATGTAATATGTTCTGTAATCATGCCCACAAAACTTACCCATGTTCACTATTTTTATCAGCGCTCCATTTTTTTTGAAATATTGACTGAAACTCTTTAAAAATCAACTCCATTAATTTTATAGGCAACCATAAATCACGCGAATAGTCCATGACGCAGCGGTTATGTTTCCCGGGGATAGCTTTTAAGCTCCGGCGTAGAGCTTTATACTCGTATTTTCTTCCGCGGTGTAGTTTTGTGTTTTCTCAAACAATGGGAAAGAACTTTGAAAAGAAACACGATAAAACTAGAAAAACAGATTTATAATGGACCATTTCTGAACTCCCTAATGACACAAACAAAACTAAGATATTAATATTGCAGTATAAAAAATGTGAAAAAAGCCGTGGAAGAAAAACATTCGCCATCTGAATTAAATGCAAATGGGTATTAATAAAAAAACACAAAATGTTTTTATACAAATCATTTTGATGAACAAGTTACTATGGAAAATGGTGAGCTTCAAAATTTATTCAAACAATTTGTCATTCTCACTGTTATAGCCAGGTGTAGTGTTATAAATGTTAATACTGCATAAGAGTCCCAACTGCTCCCAATCGTCTGGAGCCTGTGGGTCTATGGCATTCCTATTTGGGGTATGGTGTAAGGCTGAATGTAGTGGGGAAGGGAAGGGGATAGGTGGGTAATTCAGATCTGGTTACCTAACACGGCCAAAGCCATTTTGGCTCTGAAACATGCCGCAAATATGCTATTATATTAGTTTTAATTAATAATTTGTAAAGTAATAATTATATTAGTTTTAATTAATAATTTGTAAAATCAAACAACAAATTTTACTTGCGCACACCGAGATTCGAACCCGCAACTTCCGGATTCGTAGCCAAGGATCATAACTACGTAACCAATTCAATGCGTTCCAATGATGTCAGAGCTTTATGGAATGTTATAGATTTTTTTAATAATTTTCGATTTATTATTTTTACTTAATATTGTCTATTTGGGAGGCGAGTATGGGTACCGACGCATTTATTGGATAACCATCACGTCTGTCATAGGTCACCCCAAGTTGTTCGCTACATTCGTTTGGTGACTTAGCAGGAGTGCCCGGGTTCATGGGGTGAGTTTTGTCCGAATCTTAGCGGCGGATGCGTGTCATGCTCTCACCAACTACGTGGCAGCCCGGATCAGGAGAGACTAGTTGAGGGAGACCTTTAGTCCTCTTCAGCAGGACTCTCTCGGAACATCGCTTTGCACCATAGTGGATAGAAGGGATAGATTCATACGTCCGTCGCTCCTCGGCACACTGACCCCTAGATTCCTATCCACCCCTCAATCCCTTTTCCTACGCAGAACTTCCTTTCCTTCATTTCTTAAAATACCCTCCATGCATCATCCCCAAGCAGCATCTTCAGATTTTTCTCAGAGCCTCCTGTGTGGAACTTTGTAACAAAAATGTTGAGTAAAATTTATACCTATTTGTGCATAACGTCAAGGTATATTACCCATACCTCAATGATTCATAATAGGTCTTTTGATATCTAATCTGTTAATCAAAGTATGTATTTCTTATTGTTTTCAGGGATAAATTAATGTTTCTAATATTGACTGATCGTTTTGTAATGACATTCAACCCCCACATTGCGCTATTGTACATCTCAAATAACCCACCTTTATTAAAACTGTAACTCCGATTTATAATCTATGTAATCAATGCTATAAACGTCCATTGTAGTATACTCTCTCATTCCACAATGGAAGAGATTCCACGTAATATTCAAATATTTATCATTTGATTTAATGTATGATTTCTTCTGTGTGGGCTTCCCGATCACGCCCCAAACATTCCAGAGGAAGAAGAATTCTTGGAGCAATCAAGACAATATACAATCAAATGGGGCTGTGCATTATGTCCCCACGTGTCCAATTAGCCCCGGTGCACGGTGGAAGGCAGTGGCGTTATATTATAGGGTCTTCCAATAGGGACTGTCGAACTTCGACATCTGTCAAATTGTCTGTCATTTATTCAGTCTGTTTTGCAAAATCACCACGGACTGATATAGCGATAAAAACACGTGAAAATGATAAAATTGTTTAAAATTTAATTAATTGTTTAAAATTGTTTGATGATAAAATCTCACGTGAAGGTGATGTGAACTGGGCACCGAGATCGTGCGATTTGACACCATTAGACTTTTAATTTTTCTTAAGTCGCAGGTCTGTGCAAATAAGCCACAGCGGCTCTCAAAGCCAACATAACCCATGCCATCGGTCAAATTCAGCCTGATTTATGCGCCAGAGTCATGGAAAATTGGATGTTTCGGATGCGCGCCACCCAAAGAAGCCGCGGCGGACATTCAAACGATTTGATATTCCATACATAATGGAATCGACAGGCCTTTAAACGAATAAAAATTTTCACACGTACTATGTTTTATTTAAATTTAAAGATAGGAAGCGCTTAATGAAAGACTCTTTAAATAAGGGACCGAAATGACTACAAGCTGCAAAACCATTTATTTTCATTACTATCTTCTCTAATAATCTTATTTTATTCTTAAACATGGATCAAACCATTTCTTACGGTGATCAACGAATTATAAAAAATGGTTCCTCTTAATGTTAAAATTTAAATGACTTACTTGGTTGGTACGAGTGAATTTTGATATAAAATTGTTCCGGCTGCGGTTTAGTGGGTAAATGATAACCAACCTCCGATTGGAAAGGACCCCTTAAAAAAATTCTAAATATTGCAAGGTTTACAAAAAATATCTCGATTGGTGAGAAACACTAAAACCTCTAAAAAAAAGGCAAATTTTCAGAAAATCAAAAAAATAACCATTGTTGCAGAGTTTGTTGCACACAAATGTAAGCGAGTTATTAGTTTGGGTGTTTCTAACCTTTCATGAGACAAACAGCACAGCATCAGAACATACCAAAATGTAAAAGACGGTGCGTTTTTGTGTTTTCTATGTTTACTTGCAAATAATAAGACACGTGGTAATTGGGAGATGATTTTAATTATTGGTTAAACATATTATAAATAAATGATTTATCTAAGATGACGGTATTTATTTCTATCTTAATTTGTCCTCTGATAAAACTTAAATTCTTTTCGACCCGACCCAGTGTTACGCCAATGCTCTCGGTGTAGGGATCACGCGTGCTTCGATTAGTAGGCAGGTACTTACCTCGGGACGTCCCAACATCATTGCATCCTCTAATCTGGCAGGTAAGTGCAGGGGGTAATCACAAAGCGAGGTACGCCTCTGGAACAATACCAGATGTCTCGAACTGCGCAATCATAGGATGGGGCAGATTGAAACCTGTTGGAACGGGGTTAGGTTGGAAGGATTTCTATGGCGGGCAGGTTGTGTGATCATTTATTGTTAAAAATGTAATTGTGACAAATAATACCAAAAATGATTGGGAGCCAGTGAGCCTATGGCACCCCCAATTGTGGTAGGTATGTTGTAAGACTAAAGGGTGACCAGACAACTCAACAAATTGAATTTCATCACACTTTTAAAAGTCGTTAAATGTAATGAAAAATGGTTAAATAGGTTAGGTTAGGTTATGTTATGGCCCATTTTTGGTTTTTCTTGCAAGGGGTGTTAAAGTGCCATTTTCTTGACATTGTAGTCTATCACCAGGGCGATACTGAGAGTATCTTTCATTCTGGAACGCGCCTCAAATATACTTTATACTATTTCAAGTCATTTAATTGTAAAACAACGCGAATTTTAATCAAATAAAATTTACTTGTGCACGCCGGAATTAGAACCCACGACCTCCGGATTGCTAGTTAAAAGTATCTCGCAACGACCACGGAGGCCGTCTTGCTTATTATTAATGCTTTTATTATTTTATTTCTGTTTATAGAAGGAATGACGCGATGCCCACTGATCGGTCAGTGGTCGCGATGACCACTGACCGATCAGTGGGCATCGCGTTTGGGTCTCACTCGGGCGTCGGGTGTTCGATTCCTTGGCTGGCTAAGTCCTCCATCACGACTCAAGCAACATTTTCGGCTTACTGTGGTGGTAATAGGAGATTTTCAAACATTGTTGGGTTATTCGTAACCCGGGAATGTTTGTCTTAAAAAAATATGTTTGGAATATATTTGATGCGGAAGTTAAAAGTAGAAGCAGTCGGGGACGGTGACTGGACAACTCGGAATGAACCCAACTCAGAACCATCTCAGATAAGTCATTTAGAGTGATAAAAAATATACATAATAAAATCTTAAAATAGCTTATGTTTAGGTCAGGGTTATTGGCTAATTTAAAATGATTTTTTTCATAGCTTTTAATGACTTTTCAAAGAGGTGTTGAGTTTACTTTATTCTCAGATGGCATGGAACCGTCGGGGACATCCGAAAAAGAGATGGCATGATCAAGTGAATCAAAACAAGTCAGGTCGTGTCAACAGGATAACAAAATAAGAGCGTGTATGAGAGAGTGTGAAGAATTCATTCTCTTATCGTTGCATGAGTTAAAAATATTTTTTATTTGATAATTGATTATTTATTCATTTAAATAATAATGTAGTACCTACCTATATTTGTGACGGTGGCCGGACAACTGAACAATGTGCAACTTCATCACTGCTTTGAGAAGTCATTAAAATCGATGAAAAAAGGTTATGGGCTATTTAAAAAAACAATCATCATTTTGGATGACTTTTCAAAGGGGTGATGAAATGAAACATGGAATTAATTGTGACACGTTCTAGAGAGGTAGATAAGTACTATCAGTACCGCCCTGGTATAAGACCGCCATTCAGAATCGTTCATCAGAACGTTGCTTGAAATTGTTTTAGCAGTGTTTGGTGTCCAAATCTGAAAAGCAAGGTAATCTCCCACCTTCATTTTCCCTATCTCCTTCCCCTCCTAATAATCTTCAGCATTACAAACTTCCCCAATTGGGGATGTCCTGGGATTCTTGTGCAAAACCATGAAAAAAGCAGAAACTGCAAAATATTTCGATTGGTCAGCTCTGACGCGATGTTAACTATTCTCAACGTAACGCAGGTATCTAATACCTATCATAAAAAAAAATCAACATCGCGGGACCTGCTCACATATTATAAAGAAGTAACATTTCTAAATAAAGTTTTTCATTAAAATGAGAAAAAAATTTTAGACACGAAGCGAATAATAATCATTTGAAAAAGGAACGTTCTGATTGACAAACTTATCTTGCAGTCAGAGGTGTCGCTACTATAAATATTGTGGACAAAAAGCTCTATGAATTAAAAAAAGTTCGTTAATTTCTGCTTTAGCCAACCAAAGGAACTTCGTGTAACTTTTTAGAGGTATCCTAGTATGTAGGTATTATGTTTGTCCTTACTTTAAAAAAAAAACACATGTGTTTAGTTCACACGCGGTAGAAGTGAAACCTTCAGAAAACTAAACTTTGTGAGAATGAGACGAATGCAGAGTATCAGGAATAGGATAATTGTAGGACTTATTTATTATATTATTGTTACAAGGTTTAAAAAATATTGTACATTTTATTCTACGAAGCACCGCACAAAGAGGAGGCCGATAGTCTACGAAGCTCCGCACAAGAGGACACCGATTATCTATCTCATTCTCTCGCAGGCTAAATCCTGTAGATGTATGTGTTTGTCTCTTTTTAATGTCAAGTTCAGTTTCTACAGAAGTTTTCACTCCGAAAATCGTTAAAAGTTTGCTATTGATAAATAAATTTTTTTACAATCATTTTCAGAATTGGAAAATTAAATGTAAGCGCGTTAACTATCTGAAATGGTTATTTTTTCAAAAGCAAGATAGTAAAAAGTAACAACCTTGTAAAAAATATAAAAAAGTTAAAGAGATACTAAATACTAGGTACAAGGTACTTAGTTTATATTAGTAACCATGTATGTATAATAACTATTGCAGTTTATGCGTACCTAATCAAAGAACGAGGCAATAAACTTGAACGTGTTTTTATAACCAAATATTTAAATATTTATAGGCGTAATAAACCTAGTACATTTCTACATGCATACATTAAATAACCCAATTACTTCAATACTTTATGCTCCAATCCAAGCGCAGGTAGGTACTGAATAATATGCTTCAACTCTAAATCTTTATTGCGCAGTTAACCGTAGAAAAAGTGTTTTAAATCACATCCCAAAATAGGCGAAGAGAATCATTAATTCCCCATTACCCCTAAATGTAGATAATCTTACTTCGCTGGCCACACCAAATAATAATAAAAAAGACGGGGAATAAAATTATTTAAAAATAAAGGAATTCGCACGTGATTCGAATGGCGGGAACGCGTGCGGTGAAAATCTTTCTTGGACTGTTCGTACTCCGATATAAATTTTACTAGATTGGACAATATTATTATTGATGAAAATGTCTTTGATAAGTACTGATTAAAACAGTTGTGATAAAAATTGATAATTCTGTGTAAAAGATTGGACTTTTGTCCATATATTTAATAATTTTTGTGGAGAGGTTTTTATATTTATTTTTTTAGGGGATCCAATAGTCCAGGGAAAAATCGAAATCGGAATTCACGCCCATTGTGGGAGGAGTTTAAAAATATTTGAGAAAAAGCTTTTGGAACGGTAGAAAACGGTATTTGAGAAATTTTTTTTACAGGTTGATTTCGTAAAGGCCTATAAAAAACATTAACTCCTTTTTTACACATTGTTTATTGTAATAACAAAGAAATTTAAAATTGATTTCACGGAACCGAGTGACGTGGAGTCACACGTCTGTTCTCTGCTCCGACCAGGGCGGTTCTGAAAGGAAGTGGAGTGTGGCAAGCCAGTAGTCCTTCGGTGAACGACATAAGGGTCACTTTGAAAATCCGCATTCGTCGGCTGCCAGCCGTATTGTGAAACAACAACGCAAAAATGCATATTTTATTTTATTTTGTGAATATAAATATCATTTTTTTTGCGATTATCATAAAAGAAACTAAATTTGCTACAATAAACAATAAAATTATATCCGAAAAAATGTTCATAAGTAGGAGAGTTTGCACTTGAAAGTGTTTGTTTATAGACCTGTTATTTTATTTTTTTCTTGGCTTATTAAAAGACTTATAAAAAAAATGACCGATATTTTTGGGCCAAGATATGTTCTATACGCAGTATTTAATTGAAGCATCTATAATATTTCTAAGCGATCAAATTTTCAAAACAAAAACACATGATTTTGTGTGATTTTGCATTATTTACTATGGCTTCATCTTAAGCTATTTTTATAAAATATTACTAGCTGCAGCTTTACAAATCTTTTAGAAAAGATTTATTTAATTAAATCAAACATTATATTTAAAACATAGACATCGTACAATTTGGGAATACAATTTTTTGAATTTGGGAGGCGGGAATGGGTACCGCCGCCCTGGAACCTTTATTGGATAACCAACACCTCTGCCATAGGTCACCCCAAGTGGTTCGCTATGTTTGGTGATTTAGCAGGGGTGCCCGGGTTCATGGGGTGAGGTTTGTCTAGGTCTTGGAGGCGAATGACCAGGACACACTGAACCCAAATTCCTACCCACCCCTTAAACCCTTTCCATCCCAGAATTCTCCTCTCCTTCCTTTCCTTAAAAAATCCTCCACACAGCATCCCAAAAGATGACATAGGCCCTGAGGGAAATTATTTTCCTCAAGGCCTCCTGTGTGGAGCTCATGTAAAAAAAAAAATTGATTGTTCAGTTGATTAATCAGACATCTCTGAAAAATCCAAAAAATTATTTGAGTATGCAGTTATATGAAAAAGTGTACCCTCTATCTGGCACTATACTCAAATTACATAAACAATACCAAATCAATTATAATGCAGAAAACTTGTAGTGAATTAAACGAAATGTTGATGTTTTCTGGGTAAATTTATAAGAAGCATATAAAAAGCAGTAAATTTCAAAATGTCTTACTAATGTACCGCACTATCACGCCTCCCGGTGTTATTTAATAGCATATTTAATATGTAAAACATGGATTCTTGTAAATAATAATTTTGCATTTCTAGTGAGCATTCGAATAGTGCTTTTTTCATTATCTCAATACTTGGTATTCAGAGATATTTGACTAATCAACTGGATAGTCAATATATAAGAATTTATCTTCAATTGCGATTCTTGATACGTTTTTTTTTATCAATACTTAAATATTATTTGTTTGCCTTTCTTTTTAATTTTACAGAATTTTTTTTAAATATTTCATTGTATCAATCACCCAAATTCGAAATATCTTATTTATTTAAGCAAGAAAATCATAATAACATTGTTATAGTAGCAAAAATATTGCGGGTAAGTATTTTACAGAAAATGTCGTCCAAATTAATTAACATTACACGAATGCAAAAAGAAACAGAGATGACAGCGAAGGGACAGCACATTATACAAATATAATTCCTATACCTACGACAAAAATGTACCTACCTTAAATGTATACCTGTTTATGTACGACAAAAATGTACCTCAAAATCCAAGAAGTCAGTCTTATTAATAGAAAATATTATTTGTTTATTGTGAAAAATAGCGAATGAAAACAGATTATAAAATAATTATTCTAAACTTGTAGTCACCAAAGTTTAAATGAAAAATATTTAATTGCGTAACTGCAAACCTCATTTAGACTTACACCAAAAAATCAAAGCTTTGACTTGATTTAACAAGTCTTGACATTCTGGACAAAGAAGAAGGGTAAATATAGGTAGATACCTATCCATAATTAGTGGAGTGTTGATTGAGGAACAGTAATTATTCATTTTTTCGGAGTCTGCGGGAAGAATGTTGTACTGGATGAGTTGTAAAGAAAAAGAGAGGCAACGAAAATACTGTTAATAATTTTGAATATGCAATTATGCCTTTCTTATTAACGTTTCTCTTAATAAAAAAAGCATAATTTTGTTCAATTTCATCAAATGATTAGGTACTAAATTAATCAAGTAGATATAAAGTTTCATTGAAGGAATTAATGGTGTTGACTTAAGCTACTAATAAGAAAAGAAGATTGAGATATATCTGAGAATCATAGAAATTGTGGAAAGTCAGGCGAAACTTTTTTAGGATAGCTGCAAAATACATTAGGGTACTTGCTCAATCAATCAAATTTGCATGTCGGGAACTACCACCTTGGATCTCTAGCTTAATCTCTATCAATGGGCCCGGCTCAAATAATAATCCAACAAAGCGATATTTTAATGCGGTAAATGCGTGGAAAAAAACAATTACGTATGGATAACAGGGCGGGGATGGGGGGTTGCTAAGTATTAAGTACAATTGAATGGGAACGGAGGGTATGGGGAACAATGCGATGCTCTTTAAATGTTTGCCGCGGGGTAAGCACTAGGCACTGGGTGGGTAGATACCTACCCGGTGAAATATATTCCTCGGATAACAATACGATACTCGACTCTCGCCAGAGATCTGACAATTATTTGCGAGGAGATACCTTCCAATATACCACCTTATTTTAAAAAGTTGCATAATGTTTTATATGTATTTAGCTTGCATAGATCTCACATCGCCGTACGCAGGGATGATAGAATTTTAGATAGAGTAGAAAATATCCACCGACGAAAAACTGTGGACCTTTGAAACCATACAAAAATAATATAAGACTTTATTTCAGATTTTCAATTAGACAAATATTTTGTAGGGTGCTACTAACCACTATTATAGCGCCATAATATACAAAATGATTCAGAAAAAAAACATGACAGTATGCGATAAAAATATATTAAATTTTCTTATTCGAGGTAAATTGATTATCAACATGAACCTGCTTAGAAAATGCAATGGAAAATGGATTTTAATTAAATTGAGACAATGATTCTACTAATCGACCATCCAGTTGATCAGACATCTCCGAAAAATCTAAATTTGAGTTGAGTATGCAGTTATTTATTTAATTTATTTATGTATTTAACGCCCAGAGGGCTTTTACGTGATTGGTAGTACAATTAATTAATGACAGATAATTTTTAAACTTAAGTAAGAATAATAAAAATAAAATTAGATAAAAATGCACACAAGTCATAAAAACACAAAAATTCAACGATTTGATAGGTTTAAGATCCACAAAACTCGCCAAGTTGGTATTAAATACGTCAACATCACCTAAGTAAGTACTGGTTTCCCAAGATATCAAATCGTTGTATTGGAGAGTGGGCAATGTAGTTCCGCTTATGAATGCTGCAGGAGAATAGTGTATTGTGTCGTGTTGTTACTGTGGGTATTCGTAAGTTTATGAGATATATATATTGGGGACCCTCCATTTGGTACAATACTCAGATTACTCATAAACAACACCAATTCAATGACAATGTAGAACTGTTTGTATTGGATTATTGTAAAAGCCCTGAAAAAGGGCGTTGATCAATAAATAAATAAATAAATACATAAAACGTTGATGTTTCCCGGGTATTAGTATGATATTTCAAAATATCATTCTAATTTATCGGACCGTTGTATCTCCCGGTGTTTTATAGCATATTTAATATGTAAAACACAGACAAATTTGGAGCTCTCTGACTAATCAATTAGACGATCGTAATGTACTGTAGTGTGCTGTTGTTTTCTCTGATGAAAGTACAATCCGAAAATACAACCGAGAGTTTTAAAGATGCTTTGGTTCTTCATTTTACGAGTCATGTTTATTTTCGTTTTATTTGCAATGAATATTTAACTTGACTCAACGTACGTTCTAAAGGCTCTGAGTAGATATGCCGTAGGAGAAGTAGACATTGATTGCTCCCACTTGTGATCGAATGTCATTGTCTAACTTCGTAATCTTCGTAGACAGTTGTCTCTCACATATAGTACAACTAGTATTTATTGTTATCAAGTTTAATTTGTAAAACTCCATTTTAATTTTTTATTTCTTTTATATATTCAATAATATTATTATTAAAAGGAATAAAAAAAATCAATAAAATAAAAAATAGTACAACTTTACTGACCTGTGTTGAGACATATTAAAACTAGATATAAATACCTACACTAACGACATCTGCTGAGAGCATTGAAACAATATACGTATTCACATACACTACACACATTTTTATTAATTTGGACACGAATTTGTACCTAATAATTTGTTTATGACAAATTACTTCCGCAAATGTTGCCACTAATAGGTATTAAAGTTGCTTTCTAAGGGAAAACCGTATCATGGAAGGAATTTATTTATTGTACTATCATAAGAGCAAACACTTCATTAATGATTGCACATGTTCGGGCTGCAAACCCAACACGCATACGACACGACGAGTTGCTCCGCTAGGTACGCAGTGATGGATATTATTGTTTATTGATAATAAAACCTCACATTGTTAGGACCAATAAATTATCCATAATTCCACTGAAAACGCTTCACAGTCCACCACAACCACTTACCCAGAGTAGGTACACTCCGTCCATAGCGAGGACATGCCGTGGAAAATGGTCTCTGGTTAAATACCCAACCAGAGCACGTCAACAAGCAAGAAGAGACCTAATACAAATCCCTGATCAAGTCTAACTGATATCTACATTTAAAGGGTTGTTGATTTGGGCTTTTTTACTCGTTGTGTTCAATTGATTTGTTGCTTTGTCTTATTTGTAGTTCTCGGCAAGGGTTTTATGCCTCGCAATTAAATCAGGATTGCGGGCTCGCTTTGGTTGCAGCCGCTCACGATTTTCGCACTTGATTTTGACATACAGAATCCAGAGGTCCATCTCAACGATGGAATGTTTATGAATATTGTTGTCCAATTATTAAATCACGCAACTTTCACATGGACATGATTGACTTAGGCCGATTGACATTTAATCTGTGCATTTTTTTTTTGTTGCGTTCCGGTTCCGATTCAATATGGTGGCCGTGTTGGATACTACATTTGAATTCAGCCAGGTGTCGTATGATCGTGATTATTATTAGGAACTGTCATATAATCATGGTAGGTACCTTCCGACCTAAAGAAAAATTGTAAGTAGGTACGTACTTACAAATTTTATGATTTCAGCGGAAATTTTTGTTTTGATTTATTAAATAAGAGAAAATTAGAAACATACTTTTCTACTAATGTTCACAAAACAACTAGTATCAATTAAGTAATAATTGATACTAGTAACAACTAGTATCAATTAAGTAATAATTGATACTAGTTGTTACTTGCTAATAATACTTTATAAAAAAGACTTTATAATTATAAATAATACTTTATAAAAAATATAAAAAATCAGTATCGGGGATGAAAAAAAATAATTATTAGGGTGGGTTTGTACGTCCTTGTTTAGCACTTCGTAAAAATGTCTGTAGGGCACCTCCTTTTTGCCCATCAGGGATTATATTATCTTTGGGGATGATTTGTGGAGGTTCTTTTTAAGGAAATGAAGTTCTGGGAAGGAAAAAGTATCCAGAAGTGAGAAAGTGGTTATCCATCCATCCATCCCACTGTGTTGAAAGACCGTAGATCGAGAGAGTCAGGCTGGTTAGAGAGGTTAGAGGGTCTCCTTCAACCGGTTAAACAAACGCAGGTGAAGGGCAGACGCATCCGCCACCAAGACCTGGACAAACCTAGCCCCAAAAATCCGGAAACTCCTTGGAAATCACCGAACGTAGCGAACCAACTTGGTGTTGTTAGCTGTCTAAGGAATGGTTCTCGGTGCGGCGGTGCCCATAACCGCCTCCCAAAATTAAAATATGTCTTAAAACTATATTGTATCTGGTTCTGCACCTGCTTTTATTTTTTGTGTTTTAATGTTATTTTTCAAAACGTGTTTTTTCTTTAAGTCGAGACTTTTAAAAATGTATCCGAATGTATCTGGCAAAATTTTACGTTTTCTGTATTTAATGGATATTAATGTGTCAAATTAATTTTAGTTTTGTGATGTGTGAAGGGTTTTCTCTAACAACTTTTAATGTTTTCAGAATCAAGGCGATTTTTTGCATACAGATCGATATATACAAATTTCATAACGCCAGAGCTTACCATTATACATAGAAACACTCTTCTGCTAAAATGCGATGTTCTGTAAAAATTTTGAGTCAATCAATTGATTAATTCCGAGATTTGCGAACGCAAACATACGGAACAAAATTTTTATTTATACAGAATCGAGTAATATATATTTTTTAATAATTTTTTCGTATGATGATAATTTGTATTGTCCCAAAAACATACTAAAATAATAAAGTTGCGCTGGATGCTCGAAATTGCTAACTGTGCGGCGGTATCCACGTCCTCCTCCCAAATTACAGAAATACTCGTCAACTAATTTGGTAACCGTGTACCTAAGATTGTAAGTTTGCATTAGGAATAGTCAAAATAGTGTTTCTTAAGACGACAATATACCCTAAAATATATTCAGAATCTTAACGATGTAAGTAAAGAAGCCGTGTATACACATTGCGACTCGCGACCCGTGTATTTTTTTTTTTAATTGCCGGCAACCCGGGCGTTTATTACAGTAACAATATAATACAAGAAAAGTATGTAACCCGTCTCACTAGACGATGTCTGTTCTGAGACGGGTACATAAATATGTGTGCATGAACATATTAATACACAATTAGCATATAAAAACATATTAATCATATAAACACATACACACAAACATAACATACATACGCACATACATACACTGCATACACTGCACACTACACTACACTGCACACTGCACACACACTGCACACTGCATACATACATACACACATACATACACATACATTACTGTTGAATTTGCCCTATCAAAGAAAAGAAGAAGAAGACAAATAATGTGGGAATCTCAACGAAGTAAGTGAAGAAAGCGTGTAAACAAATATACGCCCACGGCACGGCGTATTAGACGAACGCACGGTCGAATTCGCCGTAGTGGGCCTGGAGATTCGACCTTTCCGCCGCGTTCATTTTAATTATTTCTGAAGAACGTGTTACAAATATTTAAGATGTTTCTAAATGTTATTAATTAATCGTCTAGAAAAATAAAATCTGGTGCTTACCGCTAACTTTATAGTTGAAAACTCATTATAAAGTTTTAAAATAGTTGAGCGTAAATTATATTAATGATAAGGTATTATTTTTATCCATTTTAAATATAAATAACTTACATCCCCAGGTTGGAATAAAAAAGTTATTATAGTTACGAATTCGCCGGAAATGATTAAAATGTGAGTTTTGAGCAAACAAAAATTATTAGGGTTGTTTACGCCTTAAATGAATTATTTCAACACAGTATTATCATTTCGACCATAAGTTTGAAATTGTTAAAAAGTAGGTAGGTAAAAAAAAAAAAAAAAATACATATCATACCACTTATGTAGATTTTCAATTCAAGTTATGACCAAACCCACACAATATCATCGATCAACATTATTGATTATAATTTAATAACGATTGTTATATTCCATTGATCAGGCACCAGGCACCAGGCACCAGGCACTGGGCAGATATAATCGAGTGTGAACGCAGCTTTAGCGCCCTAACAAGGCGAAGCCGCCGCCCGTAAAGCTCTCGCTAAGGCGGGGTTTTCAATGGACTAAAAGTGTTTACATGTCGTTGCACAATGCCTATTCAACGACTATTCATATTCATAATAATATTACTCTTTCCTTTCCTCTGGCCGCCATTGTTGGGAGAGCCGCCAAGGCAAGGTCCGCCGAAGGAATTATTGTTATAATGTTGTTATCCCCAAACAAATTATTGCATTGTAGGTAAACATCGGCTCTTTCCGGAAAATTACGTCCATTGTCCGATGATGTGTTGTGTATTGTCACATTGTGGCTGTGATGTGAAAGAAAAAAGTAAAATTAGTCACTCTTTTTATTGTAGTTGAGGAATTTGAGGAATTTGTAGAATGTTTCATGTTCATGTAAGTTTTGTCTTTTTATAGGTTTCGGTACGTTATGTTGCTGGCTAGACAGGACTACAGTATTCGTGTACCGTGTACTATGCACTATGCAATATGCTGTTCTGCATAATGTCTATTCTGAGTACAGTCCGTAAGGGGTGCTCATTGGATTTTTTTTTTTACAGTTAATACCGCACAAGAGTCCCAACTGCTCCCCTCTGGAGCCAGTGAGACGGGAAGGAGGTAGGAAAGAGGAAGGTTTGTAAGTACCTGGCTATTCAGATCTGGTCACCAAACACGGCTAAAGCCATTTCAAGCAACTTTTCAATTCTGAATGGTGGTCTCACACCAGGGCAATACTGAGAGCATCTTCCACTCTGGAACATGCCGCAAACATACTGTTTATTATTTTAAATTAATTAATTGTGAAATAACACAAATTAATTAAATAAAAATTATTTGCGCACGCCGGGTTCGAACCCACGACCTCCGGATTGTTGAAGAGTCTTACCCCTGGACTACGGAGGCCGTCCGGCCGGAGACCGGATTGCAGAAATTGGACAAATATGTTTTTCTCCGAGACGTTGTCAAAAATGTCAAATCAATTATTGTTTACGTTTTTTTGTTTTTACAATAACTCACAGGAAAACAATTTCCCTTCTGTTTCAGAAAACAATTTCTATGTCATCTTTTGGGATGCCGTCTGGAAGGCCTTTTTAGGGATAGGAAGTTCTGGGAAGGATAAAGGTATGACCGGTCAGTGGTTGAGTGGGCATCACGTTTGGGTCCCACCCGGGCGTCGCGCGTTCGATTCCTCGACTGGCGAAATCCCCCGCTCACGACTCAAGCAACATTTTCGGCTTACTGTGGTGGTAGTGGGAGATTTTCAAACATTGTTGGGTTATTGGTAACCCGGAAATGTTTGTCTTTCTTTAAAAAAAAAAACAAAAAACAAATGAGGGGTGGTAGGAATCTGGGGGTTGGCGTGTCCAGGAGTGACAGACGTATGATTCCATTCCTCCCAACGCGGTGCAATGGGCAGAGAGAGTCCGACTGCAGAAATCAAAAAGTCTCCCTCAACAAGTCTCACCCGGTCCGGCCCCCCACGCTGTAGGTGGGCAAACGCATCCGCCGCCAAGACCTAGACAAATCTCACTAAATGAATCGGGGCACCCCTGCTAAACCACCAAACGTAGCGAACCACTTGCGGTGACCTATGGCCGAGGTTTTTGTTATCCAACACTCGTCTCCCAAATTGTAAAAGAATTTCGTACCTTTTTGAGTCAAAAACTAAGGAGTAAGTTGAGATTATTTATTGTTTTATGATGTAGGTTAGGTTTGTAGACAGTCAACTTGACTAACGATTTGGTACCATCACACATGAATGATCTCTCTATGAGGGACAACCCCGGAGGCAAATTATAATCTGGTCAGAAAAGGCAGATGTGTCTAATAGGCTGGTTGAACTTTTATGAAACCTCATTTGGGAATAGAGCATTTTTGAAGCATTATGAGAATAAACTAACACGTAACACAAAAGGTATAACCTATGATGTAAGTATCTTCGAAGACATAACATATTTTTAACGCACATAAAACCTTGTTAAATTCTTAAATAAAACACCTACCACCATACTAATAAACTTAATTTAAATTTTACATAACTGATGAACAACTATTTATGATACACTAATAGTTGTTTATCAGTTGTGTAAATTTTAAAACATATTTATTAGTAAGGCCCCTAGAATGTAGTTACGATAAGAAAACAGCTGAATAGTGTGTAAAAGCACGTACCCGAAGAATTTTACCCAGCGGTTCCTGAGCATATTTGGATAAAAAAATGTAAATGTCATGATATTTTTTCTAATTAAAAACAATACAAATATTTTTTCATCCTACGTCGCAACTTAGTAGTCGGGTCACGTGATTAGGACTCCGTCTCGTTCCAGCAGCACGATCATTCACGAAACAGCGCATCAACGTATCACCTGATCCCGTCGTTACATGTAGAAGTGCGATCAGTGGCGAAGTGTGATTAAAAACATGTTTTTTGTTTTTAAAAAATATCACCGGACAGCAAAATAACATGTGCTCTTTGTGCTCCAAATAAGCTTAGGAATCGCTAGTTAAAATCCTCTGGGTAAGAGCTGTTACACGCTGTATATAAGATTGTTCAAAATTAAAAATAAAAATGTATTGTGCTATAATTATTGTTATTGCAGAAACTCGTTAATATTTATATCTTCCATAATTTTAATGGCCGATTATCCTCTGCTTCTGTTCGCTCGTAACTAGTCGAAGTTTAATTTTGTGTGAGTTTAAGATGCTTATTTCATACAATGATCGTGATCCCTGAGAAGATTTTACTAATGTATTTTGACAATAAATAACCTTCTAAAATTCCTATTAATCATGACTTGTCATAAATCCATATCTAGACATTCGGATTAAATTATTATGGTGGCATAGATTGTGTATCAAATATATCTTGTGATAATTTACAACAAATATTTGTAATAATCGTGTGTATTTATTATACAGTTTCAAATAAGATTATTATAGTCACTCTAAACAACTGACCGCATAACTTTCGGCCTTTGCAATATCACTTATGTTTTTGATTGGTGCTCACTTAATGAATAGTTTTTGCACAATGGAGGTTCCAATGTTGATTCAAATTAAATGTGAAATTTTATGATTAATTTAAAAAGTCCGAACACAAAAGAATAGGTCTCGAGAGTTGAGGCTCGAGGCGCACAGCCGAGAGGCCGAGCGGCTTATAAACACTCTTCACAATAGAATCCAAGAAAAAATATCATAAATCATTGTCGAAATTTTCGCTAATAAAGAAACCACGACAAGAGGGAATTTCTAAAAAAAAAACCTACACAAGAACGAAAATTCCATTAGGAAGTTTTAAAATTCCCCTCACAAAGTGTGAAAACTTCATAATTTCATTAAAAAGATGCTTACGTTGCTCTTTTCCTTGTGAATAACAAATAGCCGACAGCATTACGGGGTAGGCAAGGGATGATGGGGGTGCGGGAGGCTGGGAGATGTGTTGGGGTGGGGAGGGTGGAGAAAGTAGAAAGAATGGAGTCGGGGATATATGGACGATATAACAATAGAATGAAACAATATTTTTTTTCGCAAAAAGTGATTGTGCGGGTTTTTCGGCCCAGTGGTGGCTCAAAGGCATTTTGCAATAATGTTTTGTGTGAGGGCAGATTTGATTCGCACCCTTTTAACGATAGAATACAAACCACACTTTGGAAATCGCAGCGCCGAGAATTTGAATGCATATTATGTAAGGGTATCATTTTTTTATGAATCATATTGTGATACTCGTCGTTGTAAACGATTTGATTGTTGCACCAACTGTTCCTTCTCTGTTATAACTAATAGATATTCGTGTTAGATGCGTTCCTACCCCTTCGTGATCTATCTGTGTTATCTTTGATTAACTAGACTACCCTTCACTTTTCTTTGGTATTCAAAGCTCAGTTGGTGTGATTTATCCCTTTGCGTAATAATTTACTCGTGCATACATTTAGTGAGTTATCGCTTTCGATTGAAAAAATAAGTGTCATAGAAAATTCATTCAATAAAAGGGTATTTAAAAGTTACGTTCATGAAATCTTTGAAGAAGGTGCACACTGCGCGGAAAACAGTTTTTAGAATTTGTTTTTATTGGAGGATGTTTAAAACAGGCGAGAATTTTAGATACCTATACTTAATCATTCTTGAAAGGTGATACCGATTTTCATTTCTATACATACACTAAAATTTCAAAAACAATTTAAAAGCAGCTGTTGACCATATAACAAGTAGTCTTTCGCAAAAGTTATGACATGACTTTTAGGTATGGGTAATAGGTATAAAAATGATTTTTTTTCTTATTTCCACGTCACCATACAATTAATTTATTTTGTATATATTTTTTTCATTAACTCCACGCATCTCTTTGGGATGCTATGTCATCTTTGGGGATGCTGTGTGGAGGGTATTTTTAGGAATATGAAAGAGAGGAACTTTTGAGAGTGACCGACTTATGAATCCAGCTCTCCCGTTGCGGTATAAGGTCGAGAGAGTTCAGCTGGAGAGGTAAAAAGGTCTCCACCAACCAGTCTCTCCCGGTCCGGCCCGCCAAGCATTGGGTGGGCAAAAGTATGCGCCACAAAGACCTAGACAAACCTCATGAACCCGGGCACCCCTGCTGAGTCTCCAAGTGCAGTGAACCACTTGGGGTGACCTATGACAGGAGTGTCGGTTTTCCAATAAATGGTTTTCTACCAAATTTAATTACGGATATATGTTTTTTCAGATTGGGATTGGTAATTTTATTTGACATTTCTGTAGGATTCTCGTTATTTAGAGGCAGAGCTTGTACCATTATTTGCAATTATTAGCTAAATTTTTTTTTCCTTTGGATAAAATATTTAAATAATAGATACAATTTTTTAAATCCGCGTCCCTGCCATTGCTCGTGGAAAATTGACGCACGTTCAACCACCGCATAGGTACTGAAGTAGCGTTTCTGATGATTCAGGGTAGCTTTAGCCTGGTGTGGTGAGGATGGTAGGTGGCTAGCCTGGTGTTTGGCAGCGCTGGAGGGAAGGGTGAGAAAGGAAGAGGAAGGGGGAGAGCGGCACGTGACATTCTGCTGCGCCGCGTAATATTTTAAATATTTAAATTACTTTCAGCTTTGTTTTGCGCTTGAGAGATCTGATAATATATGTAATAATTCAGTCATTTTAGGTTCAGGGAAATTTTTATTCCCTCAGAAAAACAATGCAGGTATTGTAAGCAATAATTCATATGGTAAATATATCTATCTAGTGTAGACTTTGTTATTTGTTGTTAAATATCACATCAAGAGTGTTGTAAAATCTATACAAAGTGTTAAGGGACGCACTTGACTTAATGTAACCTGCAGCGATTCCTGACATTATTTGGAGTAAAAACATTATTAAAGATATTATTAAAGACATTATTAAAGACATTATTAAAGACAGAGTAAAGACATTATTTGGAGTGATTGAAATTTTGGTGACTTTTTTGATGTTTTAAAAAAAACGTTTTCTCAAAATCAAACAACCACAAAAAATTCTTCCACATTTTGTCACTGTTCACTCAGCCGAGTAACAGTGACAAAATGTCCCCAACTCCTCACCCCGCTCCTGACCGTCCAATACCTAGTGATTTTTAATATTTTTAGTTGAAAAAAAAATCATCAAAATGTCACCCGTGACCAAAATTTACTTTACATTTTTTACTCTCAATAATTTCAAGAATCACTGAATAATAAATGTAATTTAAGTTCATCCCTTAGCACTCTGCATAACAAAAAAATAATTGATAACAAAATTATCATTTTTTTTTATCACCTAAGAAAAAAGCTAGCTATTTCCATATATGTATCTATGTATGTATTACCCAAAGAAAAAATAGTTTCAACTGTGTATTTGCTAGGTATCTACATATTTTATTATTATTTTTTATATGAATACCGCACAAGAGTCCCAAATGCTCCCGTCTGGAGCCAGTGAGACTATGGCATCCCCAACTGGGGTATGTTGTGGGGCTGAAGGTAGTGGGGAGGGAAAGGAGATGGAGAAGAGGAAGGTGGGAAGTACCTGGCTATTCAGATCTGGTCACCAAACACGGCTAAAGCCGTGGGGTTCATGGGGTGAGGTTTGTCTAGGTCTTGGAGGCGGATGACCAGGACACACTGAACCCCAGATTTCTACCCATCCCTTAAACCCTTTTCCTTCTCAGAACTCTCCTCTCCTTAAAAAAACCCTCCACACAGCATTCTCAAAGATGACATAGGCCCTAAGGGAAATTATTTTCCTCAGGGCCTCCTGGGTAGAGCTCATGTAAAAAAAGTCATTTCAAGCAACGTTTCAATTCTGAATGGTGGTCTTACACCAGGGCGATACTGAGAGTATCTTCCACTACCGCAAATATTCCATATTATTTTAAATGAATAAATTGTGAAATAACAGAAATTAATCAAATAAAATTTACTTGCCACGCCGGGATTCGATCACGCGACCTTCGGAATGCGAGTCAAGAGCCTTACCGCTGGACTACGCCGGCTGACATATTTACAGATGTCGCATAATAATAATGCTTTATGCATACTTCGAAGTGAATTATGTAGAGATTCAGCACAGGACAAAATGTTACAACTTCATTACGTCATTTCTTCTCAGGGGTTGGCAAAAATGAAGCACCGCAATCCTTGCACGCATTCCATACTATAAAATTATAACTATGAATCATTTCTTGTGGCGCCCTCAACGTCTGTTAGTATTTACACGTAAAGACTTGACACGCCTATTTTATGTTGTGAATTTTATACCGATTTTTAATAATTTATTTCATCCTACCTATGTGACACCCAATACATATTTCAAAATAAATCATTTATGCCAGATAAAACCGAAAGAAGAAATAGTACATACATCAATGAAAACACAATTCATAAAATAAAATAAACAGTCTTTGCTGTGATAAATATAAGATAGAATTGACAATATTATTCAAAGACTGTAAGATAAAATTAATTGCTTAAAAGCTTGTTGAGTTGCAATATAAAACAATGTTAATTTATGTTCCTAACGGTTTTATGCTTCGTTTTATCGCTTTTAAATGTGATAGTTAATAAAATGAACGAATGTACAGAAGCATCTGTAACTTTAACTCCGCCCCGTCCTTCCTCACTATAGTTATTTGAGAATTAGTTCATAGATGGCTCAGTTTTCTGATATAACAATGATATTGAATGCGAAAGATTGGTACAAGCGATACAAACAAATATTGCTAGTACTCTTGCAGCTATTAGAATAAAATGCACGCGACAAAGGACGATACTGGAGCACAATAACGTGATACCATCTCTGCCTCACAAAAGTTCGGTGAAAAAAGTTCTTCCTCATAAAAGTTCGGTAAAATTTTACCCGATTATCAAAATGATTTTTTTGCATCATGGCAGTCTATTAATAAATAAGGGTGATTGGTTCTGAATCTTGCTTGTCTGAATAAAATAGGTTATGCGATTGAGATAGAACACAGCTTCTCAAACTTATTTAAATGATCGATTCACTATTATATTAGCAACATTATTTCTATTATTTGCGATATTTTTGTTAGTTTCTGTGGTTTCATAATGTCTCTGTTGTTTAAATTTTTGTTAACTGCTGGTAAAAATATAGGTTATTTCGAAAAAAGTATTGTTTATCCACTTAAGTTTAATAAAACTTCCATAAAAGTAATATTATTTAGTAACATATTAAGCTTGTGCGTGTGTAAATAAATACCAAATTCGAGATATAAATGAATTCAAAGTGTCAGAATTTTTCAATTACTCTCTTGGAGTATTTGTTATAATTTTTAATTGTAAGAACGAGATAAAAAGTGAAGAGAAATTTTCCTTCCAAATTTATTAAACAAAAGGACTGTGTTTTTTTTAATTTTGAATTTTTAAATTTTTTTTTACATTTTGATTAAAAATGTTTTTTTTAAAGATTTTTTTTTCCGTATTTGAAGCTTAAAATATGTCAATTTTAAAATACTAAAGTATATTTCAAATATAAAAATCTAAAAGGTAATTTTATCTAGTTTTTATAATGTTATTTTTATTACAACATCTTTAAAAATAAGAAATATACAGAACATTCAAAATACTTTGGAAAAATTCGAAAATTCGTTCCAAAATCATTAACAAAACAGTCGTACATAATGGATAAACTACTCCCTCAGGTTGTGCAAGCCATGTATATATTGTTATTGTTTTTTTATTATTTTTATATCTATGTCAAAAAGTATTTGTATATTTATTTCATTCAAGACATTTAAGTCTTTGATCATTGTATTCACACTTTTCAGAACAATATGTTTTTTTTATGCGTTTAAATACTCCTCCCATAAACACGAGCTCCTAGAGCTCAATTTATGGAGTAGTAGAACCATAAAATTAATTCTTATGTATACCTAGGTAATTATATTATAAATGTAATTATTATTGTTAAAAAAAAATAAAAAAAATAAATATCTTTCCACGAACAATTTTTTAATTAGTAATGTTTTCACATCCGCGGTCGTTTATCAAATGAATAAAATTTTCACTTTGTTTTTTAGTAAGGCTGTTAGTTATTAAACTCGGGTCGCGTGGTATTGTTTCATCATCCTTGCTCTAGTATTCGAGTGGAATATGTTTTAAAATCCGATTCACAAAATAAGCCTCGATGAATTATCATCGTCAACTACCAACATTAAAAATACAAAACATTAAAGCGACGAAATACGGGTTTAAAGACAAGCAAAAATATTCCTTGCGTCTGCTTATTTCAAAAACCCACGTTTTGTAATATGTTATACATTAACTCACATCTTTAATGATTCTTTTCTGTTATTTAACATTGGTAATCAAAATATTTGAATAATTTATATCTCGTAGACTTGAATAAAAAAGATTATTTTCCAACAACGTTTGTGAGTACTTATTTATTTAATTAATGGCTAGCATTTGAATAAGATGAAGGTGATTTATTCAGCGAGTGAGTCATCCTGGTGCTATGTATTTGGTTAACTAGGTAGGTACCTGTCCAATATAAATAGCCACAAATCATTCCGAAGCTAGGTACACCACCCCCGCACATTAATTCTTTCTATTTTCATGAACATTTGTAACGTTCGTAATAAATCACGTAAAAGTGAAGCTTAAAATTAAACACCCACTTAAAAAAAATACCAGGCAGATATAATGAATAGGAGGTAAATGTATGTACAAATAATATGCAACTTCCTTGTTACCCGACAGAATGACGAAGAATCGAGTGGAACCAACCAACCAAGTGGAAGAACCAACGTGTGCAGGACAACGTAATGGAGGAATACATAGATAAATATTTTTTCTGGCGACAACGTAAGCTATACGCACCATAACTACTGAGTCCAAAATACAATAAAATTCTGATCGAAGAGTCTTTGAATGCAATATACAAAATAATAAAAACGAACCTGATTTGGAAATGAAACTTAAAATATATAAAATGAATCAAAAACTCAATAATTAACACAGCCTGAAACGTTCATAAGATACTATTGAGAATGGTAAAAGACAATAGCACACTACAGGGAAAAACTCAAGCGGAAACAGATCAGAGCTAATACGAGGAAGAGGTGAACTATTTCGTGGAAGAGAATCGGAACAGGATAGGAAGACCCGATATTTTGAGGGAATACCAAATAACAGTGACTTATGACTAATACTTCTGGAAGAGAAACAGTCCTGGCCTATGAAGATACAAAGATCTACAAAATTATTGCGTATGTAAAACAAGCTAAAATTAATCTTAGTCAGTTGACACAATAGCATGGTTATTCATGCATTAAAAACATGTAGACTAATAATTGGCTGTAATTACACCCATTCATCGAAAATAAAATTTATTAAAAACTCATAATTTTGTCTGCAAATGTTCAAATTATGATGATATACCATATCAACACCAGATGGGCCTGATTAACACCTGGCAGGAAAAGTTGTATTTAACAAAACACAAAATTCTAGGCACGTTTTATTAGTTAATCTCTTACCTAATAAACAATGATAATCTCTTACCTTATGCACATGTTTTAAGAATATGTTCTCGTTGTTTTGCTCTTATTTTATGCCGATTATTTAAAAAAAAAAAAAACTTGAACAAAATGTGTACCTCTATCAGTCTAATGATGTTTATAGATGTAAAAGGCATCTCACATCCGCAAACACAAATGGCAGATGGTGTCGGTACTTGACATATTGGTATAAGATGATTAATGAGCTGATATTTTAATTTCTAATAACTTGCAAAAACAGCAAGTAAAAAATCACGAAGGCACGAGATTTTATTTATATCATAAAAATATCACATTCCACATTGCAAAATATTCTTTGTAAGATTTTATATTTTTATTTAATTAAAGACTTGGGCATCACTTTTCAATCAAATCTTTCATTTGTTAACCACATAACAGAAATCTGTAATAAGAGCTTAAAAATGTTGGGGTTTATAACTAGGCTAACTAGAAACTTTAACAATATAAAGTGTATTAAACTGTTATATTTTGCTTATGTTAGAAGCCAACTTGAGTACAATTCTCCTGTCTGGAATCCTCATTATAATATGCACGTACAAGCTGTTGAAAGAATACGAAACAAATTCTTACGTTTTCTAAATTTTAAAATGGGTATTCCAGCAAATATGTTAAACTACAACACTATTTTAAACGATATGAATATGCTTAAATTGTCAGACAGAAGAATTTTCACTGACTAGGTATTTTTATATAAAATTCTAAATGATTTAGTTGATAGTCCGGTATTACTTGAATTGATAAGCTTCCGAATTCCACTTCGTAATACTAGAAGTCAGGATTTATTTCAGTGCAGAAATTCTGGGACTAACTACCATATATATTAATCTTTGCCCAGAATACTAATGGAGGGAAACAATTATACCAAGTCAGTGGACATCTTCAATTTATCTTTGAATAAATATAAAATATTTTTATTGAGGCAGTTCAGTTATGTACAATGAAATGTATTTTTCTAACTATGCTATATATGTAAAAGCCCCGAAAAAGGGTGTTTATTAATAAATAAATAAATTTCTTGGTTTTCTACGGTTATTGATGGCGTAATAAGGTTAATATGTTACTTTCTGTATAAAAGGAATGTTAGTAGATGTTTTGAAGGGGATGTGGGGGTGCAGAGGATGTAGGGGAAGTGGGTGCTCTTGCCACTTACCCTCGGAGGGGAAGCGGGAGGCTGTAATGTGTCTCGGGTCATAAAGTCAGGAGGTCTGATCTGGGGTAAGTGGAACTAGGAATAGGGACTCGCTCCCCTTGCAATAATCATTTCTGTGTAGGTGTTAGCACTGTATGCCTCATGTGGGTGCAATCAATTCACAATGAGGTATTTATGTTTTTAACTTTTATGCGTATACAATGCAGTTTTAAATGATTTATTTATTTTTTGAAATACAATGCGTAAAAACATTACTGAATTAAGGAAACCCTAGGCGTTTAAAATAATGAAGATTTTTCTTTGAACTGATGCAACGCACTACCTAATCATTTTTTAACATAGTATACTCAAAAGCCACGAGCCGCTACTGATTGGAAAACTTTTACTACTTTTGGAATTTCGTCTTTTAAAATGGATTTTCTCGACGTATTATTTTTATTTAAAATACCCTTCAAAGAGCATCTTCAAAGACGCCATATGTCCACAGGGAAATGAGAAGTTTTATTTTAATGACAAGTTAATTAATTTATTATTGATAAGATTTTAAATTCGGTACCTCAGAGGTTCAGAGTGTATTTATTTGAAGAAGGAACCAAAATTCATAAAATTTCACCTGATTATAAAACCTTGCTTTACAAACAGAAACACACTCATAAAATTTTAGTTACTCTTTTACCTGTATTTTTATTCATAATTTTGCAAATTCACAGATATTAGCAAAAACCATTAAAATTCCATTCAACACCGAGGCATCAATTAGGTGCCCACCCACTTTTAACAACTTCCAGGTCAGGTGTGTTTAATGTTCGGACTGCGGTCCCTTTGTGAGTAGCGCCTGGTTCCCACAGTCCCCTGTCCTTACAGGCCTGGTCATCAGTAGCCACAGGACTTCAAAGGGCCCCGTATTCCCGAAGGACATTACTCATTTTGCCTTCAGGACCTACAGACTGCCGAGACACAATACGACACAAAACAAACACTTCGTTGGTTTTGTATGAATAGTTCAAATACCCAAGGTTAGGGTTTCTCAATCATTGGAAATAAAATAATTAAGAAAAACTTCCTCTAACATCTACAATATAGGTTGATACTGAGGATGAGAACCCTTTTCTCTAATCTTTTTTGAGCTTTTTGGAAGCTACGATCGATTTTTTTTTGCATCAAAATTGTAAAAAAAAATTCAACTTAGATTAATGTGCTCGCAATAATTAACTGAGTGATTTCCAATGAAAAAAAGTGTAAGATTTTTTTTTCACCTTTCTAACACCTTTTCTACTATTCAGAAACTATTTGTGAAATGATATCACGTGCCCTTTTTTAATAATTTAATTAACTTTATCATTATTCTTTATTTATGTTAATTTAGTTTTTTTTTTTTTTTTTTTTTTTTTATTCTTCATTTTAATCACCCGCTAAACTGCCAAGGCAGTTTGTTAGCAGGTCAATTTGACAATATTAATAAAACACTAAAACATAAAATATTATAAGAAAACACAATAGCAAAATAGTTCCAGAAGAATAACTTTTAAGTACCTACAATACAAAAGCATAAAATATACAGACAGACAGATATAACACAGGTAAATTACTGATAGATTAAATTAATTATAGATAGTATTTATACATAAGATTACAAACAATATCAGTACAAAAAGTTTTGACCCATTAAAGTTCGATAAATTAATTCTATTTATTTTGGATAAAACGACAAATAAATTTATTTATTTATTTATTTACGCCTTGAAGGCCTTGAATTTTATAATAAACTGAACATGAACGACATAAGCAGGCACAACACAAGTAGGTATAAGTATTCAATGAGAAAGTTGTACAAAGGAGTTCAACAAGCAGATTCGTCTTTGGGCTCAGGCTTACAGTATACGATTCAGCAATTATTGTCACAATACTACTCGAAACATGATTCGAGTGCAGCTTAAGTACTAAAAATATACCGGTGGCAGCAGTGTAAAACAATTTATTAGCAATTAATATAAAAAAGTAATTTTCTGCAATTATAAATGTAATTTAAATGCCAACTTCTGTAAAACACAATTATTCCAGAAAATACATGAAAAGTTAATATTTTTTCTGGAAGGAAGATATCAATCAATGGTACCTACTGCTAAAAAATTACTATAACAATGTAAATTATTAATTAATTAATTAAAAAATGACTATAACAATGTAAAATATCCTTGATGAAAACCGTAATATACTTGCAAGAAAACTTATAACCATTTCGTCTACCTACCCAATTTAAAAGGCCTACGGGTTTATAAAAGAGTAAAATATATCATTGAAGGCGATAAAACTTTTTGATCGGAAGATCATTTTCGCGCTGCCTTTGCTGGACCAACGATTCCCATCTCAAGGTGTCGGATCATTAATACAGGTAATACTGTCATTAGGAAGATATCATTTTAGTAATTTGGGTGAATTCAACTTGTTTGTGGACTGCACCATTGTGCCGACAGTAAATTGGGGATTTGTCGAACTCTGCATTTCTCAAACATTTGTTTTACTGAACAAAACATTATGGAAAACATTAAACTGAACAATTTGGGAGGCGGGTGTGGGTACCGCCGTTTATTGGATAACCAACACCCCTGACATAGGTCATCCTAAGTGGTTCGCTAAGTTTGGTGACTGAGCAGGAGTGTGGAGTGAGGTTTGTTGACAAAAATTGTCTAGGCCTTGGTGGCGGAAGCTTTTGCCCACCGACCACGTGGTGAACCGGATCGGGAGGGACTGTTTGAATGAACTGAACTCTCTTAACCCATCGTCTTGTGCGAATAGATTTGCATAAAAATTAAATCCATGCCGCCATGCCGCCTTTATTTTAAGTTTTTTCTTTTGTATTCAATAATATTATTCCAATAAAAAAAAAAAGTTTCTTTATGCTTAAATAAGTTCTACAATTATTATTATTACGCGTGACAGTTGTTTCGCCCTCTGAAGGCATTTCACTTTCAACGTCAACATTATCAGCAATTCTGAAGCCATTATCAATAATTAAGATGGAGTTCTACAAATTAAACAAATTAAGTTCATTAACTTATTATCCTGACTAAGAAAACATAGTTTTCGAAACATGTTGATATTGTTAATTAAATAGTGGTGTACACAAAGTTATTTGTTTTCATTAAACTATAAATTAAAATTGATAAAAATAAATCTGGGGCCTAAAGCTAGAAGTGCCTACATCAAATTTCTGAATCGTCCAGGGATAAAGAATGTTTATTGATTTCCTAGCACCAAAAATACTGAACAAAATTTTGACTTCTACATTAGATAGGCCACAATTTAATCAATCAAAAGCACATGATTTTATTTTATTTTTATTTTTTATTTTTTTATTTATTTGTTTTATTTTAGTAAATTGTACATTTAAGTTTACAATTTCCTAATTAATTATATCATTTCATACTTCAAACTATATTTTTTCTTGATGAGGTATTTAGAGCATTCAAACAAAGTACTTAAGGCTTAGAGTACTTTCTGGTATCTAAATCAAATTACTAAAATCGACATGGGCACTTCTAGCATTAATCCCCAGAAATATATAGGTTGTGCCCGAAGATTTTAACGAGTGAGATCTGGGGCTCTAGCATGGTGAAATGGATAACTTTACCATATCGGATCGTTAGGAGTAACTTCCGATGATTTTAGCACAGTTTCACTGTTGATAGCCGAACCGATATTGGTGGGGAATAAATTAGAACTCGATATTCGTTGACAACACTGCCGGATTTGTCCATAAATTCACATTCAGAAAGGTCAAACGCCTGTCAAATACATAAAAATGTGAATAATTTGGCAATGTTGAATTGCCAAATTATTGCATTACTGCATTGGCAGTCCGCATTTACTTTTTGACACTACACGGGAGTTAATTAGTTAATCATTTCTTTAGTCTTTATCAGCCACTTTAGTTTCTCAAAATTTGAACGGAATAATTTGGTCGCGTCTTAGTTGAATTATAAAGTCTATGGATTGCGTAGATGACTTCTTTCAATACAAAAGTCTTTGTTAGTTCAATCGTTCATTAAATAAGTCAGTAATGTTGATTAACGAACGACTAATTCAAATAAATCCACATGTTGACAGCTAACTGAATCTTATCTGATACTATGGAATCCGGGCTAAAATTTGTCAATCGTCGGATGGAATTTCTCTTACCAATTGTTGACCGTGATCGCAAATATTGCCAGCTGACCATAGATGACGGATTTGGGCAATATTGTATTGATATAGGGTTATATCGATTGACCATGCTAGGTACCCTGATCATATTTGGAGTAAAAAATGTTGATGTCATTCTGCTATTCGATGACATCTTTTTCCAATTAAAAACGCCTACCGTGTCACTTGATAAGCTTTGCGATTCGTTCTAGCAGCATGGCAACACACGAAACAGTGCGAGTATCGCTCAAACCCATCGCGAAAAACATCGAATCAGTAACACCATGTGATTGAAAAATGTATTTTTTGTTTTTAATACAAAATAAATCATCGGACAGCAAAATGACTTCTAAATTTTTTATTCCAAATATGCACAGGAATCGCTGGTTAAAATTATTCGTGTATGTGTTGTTACTTACACCCCGTATAAATAGATTTTTTAATATTGATGAATTCATTCAAAAACTAAATTTTAACTCGAGAACAGAAAAAATGTCGAAACTTCAAGGAAATTTTTTCTATTTTTAAAAATTTTAAGTAGATAGTGCCTACTACCTACCACCTAATTTTTTCGACACGCCATTGGTTGTACTAGCAATCAATTTTCTCATAAAAAAATACGTACATAAAGGATCCTTAAAATTAATACGAAAAACTACTTTACATAGGTGTTCAAGTACTAAATTGATTACGTCTAACGAAATAATTATAGTGTTTCAATGAGTTTTAAGATTTAGTATTAAATAACTTTCCCGTTTTAATTAAATTTCGACAAATTACATAATAAAAGCAATTTATGAATAGATTTAACTAGTTGAAGCGGAAGGTACGCTCATAAATATTGTATTCACCTTCAACAACAAAAGCGTCACGTACCGACACTGCTTCAGGAAACACTAGATGGCTAGTTGAGCCTGAAATATAAACCGACTTGAAAAAGTGATCCCGAATAGATAGATACCCTGTTATTTTCACAAGAACTTTTTTTGCTTTTTTTTAAAGAGAAAACTTTTTTGGCACCGTTGTGATTTGACACCCTATAAAATATTTTCAACGTGCCTCTTAAGATAAAGCCTTGCGAAATAATGCAAAATCATACAAAATCATGTATTTTTGTTTTGAAAATTTGATGGCTTAGAAGTATTATAGATACTTCAATTAAATATTGCGTGAAGAACATATCTTGGCCCTTAAAAATATCGGTCCTTTTTTGTATAAGTCTTTTAATAGGCCTAGAAAAAAAAGGCATTAGGTCTATAAAAAAACACTTTCATCTGCAAAATCTCCTATTTATAAACCCCTTTTCGGATGTGGTTTTATTTTTTAATGTGGAAAATTCAGTTTTTTTTATGATAATCGCAAAAAATAGATATTTATGCCTGAACTTTACAGAAAAAAGTAAAACGTGAACTTTGGCGATGTTTTTTTACGTGAAATTAAAAAAGGCGTTACCCAACTGCAAATTTCAGCCTTATGCGACCTGCAGAAGGAACGAAAGCGCGTTGTATTATCCCACTCAGTAGCCGCCTGGAATTCGAGCCAGATAGATGTGCTTTGCTATTCGCGTCGCTTTGTTATTTAAAAATGTTCCAGTGAAATAACAAAACACCGTTGTTGGCTATTGATTGTCAACGCTTAAGTCACTTGCTCCGCCCAATTCCGATTGGGTCCAGGACTAGGGGATCGCCTTAAACTTTCAGAATCGATACATTAGGTTAGTTGGTACCTACGCCTAGGTGTACCCACGTCATATTCACTAAACACCCGTCTCATTCGGAATACCGGATATAAAAATATTAAAGTAGACTTATGGAATTATGAAAATGGGTAAATTTTTTTGCAGGAAGAGCCTTTCTAGTCTAATTGATGTAAATATTTTGAACATTTCTGAAGTTAGGCATCTGTGTCTATTGTCGTCTACGATCTGAGCAACTTTATACTATCATAAGCTTTCCGGCTATAAAGCACTTCACGCGTATTGAAAAGCTAATTACTTCTGCAAATTGGACCCCTTGAATGAACACCATTAAATACAATTTTATTGGAATAAATTTTAAAGGTTATACAACCATCAATGTAATTTATCTCGGAAAAGGAAGATAATACTAATAAATCTAAACGACACATGAAACAGAACAAGACACAGAAAAAAAAAAAAACATGTGTGTTGGATTATTTACCTGCAAGTTTCGGAATTTCCATTATTAGCAATAAATTGGACAAGGACATTCTATTATGAAAACAAAAGATTTACACCCATTATTATTATTTCATTAATTTTCAATACAAAAAAGTCACACAATAACCATAAACGTAATAACATCTGCCACCTTGAGATTTTCCCGGGCTTTTGAACTCATTTGACATAACTATGTACCTAGGTGAATTACTACCAAGTACTCTACTACCTACATTACTAAAGTTTTTTTTTGATGTTTTAGGGAACTTATTAATCATGCATTGGTTCACTATGTTTGGTTTAGCAGGGGTACCCAGGTTCATAGGTCTTGGCGGCGGATGCTTTTCCCACCTACTGCGTGGCTGGCCAGATCGGGAGAGATTGGTTGAGGGAGTCCTTTGATTCTCTACAAACCATCATACATCCGTCACTCCTGAACACATTGACCGACAGATTTTTAACCACCCCTCATACCTTTTTCTTTCCCAGAACTGCCTCTCCCTCCTTTCCCTAAAAATATTCTCCACGCAACATCCTCAAAGATGAAATTGGCCCCGAGGGAATTTTTTTCAGGGCTTTCTTTATAGAGCCAAAGCGAAAAAGTACCTAACTACCTACACAATAAATATTTATATATTTGAAATAATTCACGAATAAGTAGGATGATACCTACCTACCTAATTTTCTTACAATCTTGACATATTTTTTTTTACAAAAAACTTTCACGAAAAACTTTTTTTCTTAAAGTTAGTGGGTAGGTGCTTACTAATGCGTGTAAAGGGTGAATATCGGAAACATTTATTGTAAATTACGATTAACCTATCGGTTTACCTATTTTTACCTACCATGATGGATATTGTATTGCAAAGGTCATTCAAAAAACATTTTTTGTAATCCCATGGTTTCCGCCTGGGAATCTAATTCAAATGGCCAAATCGGCAAAAGTTCTTTGATAAAAAACCGATTGGAACAAATAATAATCTACCTGTTGCGTAACAATCGAAGAACATTGTTAGAGAATTTCCAAAACACGCTCACACAAAGTAAATATCATTTCGCTCTACCAACAAGTTCCATTCTTCCACTTGTAGAACTGGTCGCAACAAAAGGTGGAAAAAACAGCATTATATTATATTATATTATGGGGGGCAAGTGTCGGGCTCGGGCCCCGGGCCGGGGCCCCCGCAGCGATCCTACAAATCACTATCACACCTTTTAAATTACACAAAGTCATTTTTCTCCAACAAATTCCACACAAAGGAGAGCGGCGCACTTCAAACGGCGACCCCCGCGGCGTAGCCGCCCCCCCCCACCCCTGTCCCTCTTTGGGGGGTAGCCCTAAGTCCCCCCTCTCCCACTAACACCCCAACTATATTTATTTGTTCGGGACGGTGTTTAATAGTGTTATTATGTTGTTTTTTTATTATTTATGCCAAATTTAATTCTGACCCGTCGCGTCGCATCGGTTGATAAAATTCCAAGGCAGGAATCATTATTGAATTTATTAAGAGTGGGCGACAGGTGATGCCGGTTTAAGGGGTTGGTTTTTATTTTTGCCAATTTAATTGAGTTAGCGAGAACAGATTAGCACCCACCTACCGACATCCAGGTATTTAATTAAAGATCCAAAAGGCAATCAAACTTTCGGTACCTAACCATGGACAATAAAGAGTAAATTTTATTGTTGGTGAGACATGACTTTGGCTGATAAAATACCTAAGGTATGCGTCATGCCCATGATGTAAAAACAACCATCATTCAAGTATATTATTTTAACAATCAATTTGCGAGTAAATATAGTATCATTATTTCAATCTCTTTTATTCATTCTTTTATTATTTATTGTCATCAAGTTTAATTTGCAGAACTCCATTAAAATTTAAGGTTTTACAATACATATTAGGCGGTTTAATAATGTCTCCGAAAGGTGAAACAGCTGTCACGCGTGATAATACACAGCAGAACTTGTTTATAAATAAACTTTTTTTAAATAAAATAAAAATTTATATATCTTCTTCTTCATATATAAAAATCAACATTTGTTTGTTCATATTTTATGCGCTGCCATACCTACCGTTCATCCGATTGAAGATTATAGGCTATAATATATAATGGTAAGCTTTGGCGTTATGAAATTTGTATAAAAAAATTAGTATGAGTGGCGCGCGAGTGGTTTGAAAATGTGTGTATTTCATATATTTTAACGGCAGGGTGGGAAGGCAGGAGGGAGGGTAACGAAGAAGGTGGGGTTCGCGGGAGAAGTCACAAGGGAAGGGAAGGCGGGGGAGGTGGAAGGGGATCGCTGTAGGGGATGGAGACGCTGGAGGGGAAGGAGAAGCATGGGAAAGGACTTGTAGGGAGAAACAATTTATTTCTTTGAATGCCATTGCAACGCATGCCGGGTACCCGCTAGTTACCTATATATTTAAAAAAAAATTGTAGTAAAAAACCTCTTTTATTCTTTTCCTGTGCCGTATCCTACGAGAAGCTGGCGGAGCTAGCATAATCTGTGAATAATAAAAAAACATTTTTTTTTTGCAATTTCATTTTTGAGTTAAAATAAAACACATAAATAACCAATTTTCATATTGGGCCAAAAACAAAACAGCAACAAAAATTTCGCCAAATGGTCAGAAACATTCATTGTAAAATATCTCAGTTTCTTTCTTATACTCAGTCCAAAACAAATCTTTATTTAGCTTTCATTGTGTCCCTCGACACATTAGTGGCATTGTATCCGCAATTACAAGAGTGTGAGAAAATAAAACTAGTTTTGTCAATGCAAAGCGCCGCCGCCCCGCTGGGCCCCATTCACCTGTGCGGCCATTCTCGACCCAAAACACCCCCATTCTGTAAAATAAAACATCCCTTAAATTGACCACAAAGGTCCAGGGACACCATTTACCCCGAGGGCGGCTCGGCCTTTGGTAAAAAGGCTTCACGCCGAGAGGTGTGGGTAATCAAATCTATTTGCATAAATATCTAGGGCTGTCAGACCCGGATGCCTTTAATATTATTTAATATGCCGATAGGGATCTTACCTGCCTCCACTACTGGAACTGGAAGACTGGGGTCAGTCATTCAAGTACATTTTGCGTTTAACTTGATAATATCAACATCAAATGGATAGTGTTGTCGTGCCGAAAAAATATCTATAATTTCAGTTAATTTTGTTTTTCTTTACCTAAACTTTTATGTTTAAAATCCACTCAGAATGTTATTATTTCTGAAGACAAACCGCCTCCTGTTTTAGACAATTTTTAGATCCAATTGTCTTGTTTTGTCCTGCTATATAATAGCACCGTTATTGTTTATTATCATTGTCCTGTGCTACTTTGCTTTGAACATACTGTACATTTAAGGATTAATATTATCTGATCAATATTATATAAGGACTCGTAAATGTAAGGGGCACTGTGGGAGTAATCTTAAGAAGAGGTACGTTATAATCAAATAAAGCAAAGAAGTGAAATAAAGCAAAACTAAGCCATACAAATGTTATGTATTGTTATGTTATTATTATTATTATTTACGTGCATAATGCAAATGCATCTTTTGGATAGATTTCCTTTATGAGCTGTTTGCTAACAGCAAGGTACATCTGATACGAAGATCGATGATTATTGGATTTAAATTAATCCAATTAAGGTAAGTCAAAAAATTAGAAAACCTGATTGAAAACTGATATAAAAAGCTGAAATTAATCAGATCTAAAAATGGCTATTTTTGCTTAATCTATTCTACGTGCATATTTCAAGGATTTTACTGCATATTTTCAAGGTTGTTATAATGCATTTTATTCCGCTATCTAGTTATTATGTCCCTTTCCTATGTAACTATTTAAGTGGAAATACGGTCGCCGAAAGAGTTGTTTTGCTGTCACTGTTTCAAGCTAAACGGACAACTGCACATCTGGTTGATAATAACCAAAAAAAAATGTCGAGATTGAGGTATTGTATTCCCCATTTTTTTCCTGTTGAATTGTATTGGAAGAAAAAATTCTTGTCCGGACGTTTTGCTTTTTTAAATTATATTATCCAGTTTGTATATCTGTTGATGGCGTTGAGGAATATATTTGCATGAACAAAACGCCGCCTGGGTTCCTCTGAAAGATTTAATCATTAGACGATTAATTTTTTGTGTTTAAGTCCAATTAGGCAGGTAGGTAGGTACATGAAAAAATATAATATGAGTAGTGCATTCAACAAAAAAAAAGACATTGAGAAGATTAAAATAAAACGATTAAATGAATTAATAAAAACTTTATAAAACCCTTTATGTTTGTTCGTCCATGAATGATTCTTTAAGTATTTATATTGGTAACCATGGAAAGGAAATGAATATAAAAACCCATACCCTTCAAGGTCTGGTAAATCTCGACTAAACAAACATCAAAGGGACGTGTAGGTACCTAAACCCTTTGTGTACAATTTGTTTAGATAGGTCAAGATCGGCCATGGACCAGAAGACTGGGAACAGGTGTGTAGAGGGATTACTTGACACGGCTTTCCTTAATCAGCTTAGAACTACCTGAAATGCCACACGGACTACTTGAAGATGTTGTGGATTCAGTGGAAGCGCACAGAAGAAACATTCCTTGTGTCCACAGCGCACAGCGATTAGGGAAAGGAAAGAAGAAAAAATGGGGATAAACCGTATTTTACCGAGAATTCTATTGTTTAGGTGATAAACATGCAATACCCACTTGCTTTCTGCCCTTATATTTTTAAGAGGAACATACGCGCGGCCCATTTCATACAAATCTTAATTCTGGATTTGAGATCAAAATACCCAACCAAACTGAAAAATTATTTTTGTAATCGAAAGGTATATTAAATATCTAGTACAAACGTGAGCTATTTTTTTTTTGCTTTAAATTATAAGATATAGATAGACCATCAAAAATTTCAATGTTTCATGATTTTGGAGGCAATTTGGGCAATTATTTGTGAGTAAATGAAAAACAATAAAAAAATTTTTTTTACCGTATTTATCGTTTTAATATAATGAAATATTAAATAAAAAATAAAAATTAGTAAAAAAAATCATTTTGATGGGTGTAAAATTAAGATACAAATTACCTATTTACAGCGGAATAAAAATTTGTCGTTTATATATTTAAATTACTACCCAAAAAATGCATTTTTAACGATGTTTAATTTTTTATTTTATTTTTCATTGTATTTTTAAAACTTAAATGACCTTTATCTTATAACTTAAAGTAAAAATAAATAATGAAGTAGCTCACATCCGTACTAGATATTTGATACACCTTTTATTACAAAAATAATTTTTAATTTTGGTTGGGTATTCTGATCTCAAATCCAGAATTAAGATTTGTATGAAACGGACCGAAATGGGCCGCGAATACGTTCCTATTAAGCAGTCAGAACATTTTTCAAGCATGTTGAAAAACGTTTTTTTTTGTAGGACTCTTCAGACTACCAGGTTACATGTTTATTATTTCTTTTTTAACTCAAAGAACATCTCAATGAGCATAACATTACAAAAACCAATCACTCCAACCATGCAATATGTAAAGACAGTAGATTGGGAATGGTACAAAAATAAATTAAGTAAGTCGAAGCACTAGGGAATTTGTGTAGTTAGATTTGTCATTCAGCTTTCCGATAAAAAATCTACTATGATCGGTTTTTTTTAGTGATTGATGCATTAAATATGTCAACAACATCCTTATATAATCATTAAGTAAATATTCTACACGGCGAACGGGAGTGTACAGTTGTGATTCCGTGTTGGAGTTGTCACAATAAAACTGTAGATATCGTCTCAATATTGGTTTGCGAGGTGTATAGAAAGAAATCAATTATGTATAATAAATAGTTCAGGCCTGACAATTATAGAAATCAAGTCAAGTTATCTATAGTGAACCTGATATCTAACCTAATGCAAGTTTTTTCTACATCATTTAATGTCAACTTTTTTCAAAGTTGTTTTTACAGTCTACACTTCGCACTTCGGCAACTACACTGTCATAAATTTTAAAAAAAACGGGTGTAGATATATGTACATAATTTAAAATGTAAGTTATTTATATATAACACTCAGAAAAAAATGCATGATCAAACTACCACGGTTTCCTATTACAATAACAAACTTTTGAAATTTTGTTAAAACTTTATTGTGGATTGTACACTAGCATTATTATTCACATTCGCACCACTTCATATTTTTTTAATTGTATTTAAGTATACATATTTATATCAATACTAGCTTGGTTACCCGGCTTCGCTCAGGACAACATTCGAGAGTGTTCTGGAATGTTCCACAATTTATTTTATTTATTTATAGCGGACCCGACAGACGTTGTCCTGTACACAACTGTCGGGACAAACTAAAATTAAAATATAATAATATTGAATATTCGATACTGCGATGGTAGCGCAGTCTGCCGGGTCCAATGTAAAACATTCCAAAATCAACAACTCCTTAGAAATAAAAAAAATAATTAAAAGAACATTTTCCAGTGGACCAAATTGTGAATCTAAACCATTCTCGAATCCCCTTGAACCCACACAAAAAATTTCATGAAAATCGGTCCAGCCGTTTAGGAGTTCAGTGACGTACACACGGACAGAAGAAATATATATTAAGATAAAGAGCAAATGTACACAACTTCAAAGTTCATCATCTCACTTTGATATATTTTGACTTACGGCAGTGTAGTTGCGGTTGTGCGACTTATGCAAAGTGAGAGAGTTGTGGTACATCTGTATCAAACAACGAAGGATACATTAACCTAATAAAAACAGAATAGAAAAACAAACACAAATACCAGACAAACCGATACCTGAGCGGTACCTTTGTTATCAATCAGTGATCACCTTCATACATCAGCCTTTTTACGTGCCACAAAAGAAGTGGTGTTGAGATGCTGCGGATTACTTAGGACTTGAATGGTTCTCGGTGAATGGAGAGTGGAGAGGTGCTGGGTGTTGGTTCTCAAGAATCTCAGGCAGACTGGGGCTAAAGGCAACGGCAGATCGTGACGATAGTAACACGATCAGAGATGATTGACTACTTCCGACACAGATGGCGGCACCTCTGTTCAACACTCATCTCCCCACCATTCACTCAACTTAACCCTAACACTATCTGATATCTTTAATTCATTAGCTAACAATGCTCAGTAATACAGTTCCATTTCTTATAACAGGGCAGATCTTAACATCTTTCAAGTTCTTTTATTCTACTTTCTCTGCGAATGGTGAACAGTGTTCTAATTAATTTTCGGCGGCACCTTTAACAAGGAATGCAAATGATTAATTGAAACTTGAGGGTATATTGCACAGTTTGAAATATAAATACAAATAGGATGACTTGAACATGATGATAGATGATTGGAGAAAGAAGTGGGGTTCTGCATTTCTCCTTTCTTTTTCTCACATAGAAAGTACAATCTATGATGACTTTTTGTTTGACAAGCCCCCAAAGGGCACACAAACTCCTACGGCTCGGAGGGCTTTGAAGCAAAGAATGGACGGTTCCCTAGAGAGTGTTTTCTCTTGGGGTAAGAATAACCTCGTCGAATTCAATGTTTCAAAGACCCAAGCATGTCTAATTACGTCTAAAAGGGATCGAAATGAAAATCTAGTCTCCTTCAACGGAAGCAATCTTCCGAACAGACCCTCCATTGATATGCTTGGTGTAACTATAAGTGACCAGCATAGGTATGGGGGCTCCATCGAAGCCAGAGTAATGTTAGCCTCTCAAAAACTGTGCGTATTGTACAGGGCACGCAGAAACTTTAATAGTACACAACTGCTAACCCTGTACAAATCGCAAGTGCGTCCCATGGTTGGAATTGGCAGACACCTCTGGTCTGGAGCTCCAAAATACCTGCAAAATACTCTCAGACTCTGTGCAGAAACGGGCGGTCCGTTTGATAGATTCTCCCACCTTGACGAACGGATTGCAATCTTTAGAACACAGGCGTCGGGCGGGAATACTATCCATGTTCTACCAGTATTTCAATGGAAGATGCTCTGGGGAACTAGCGTCATTGATCCCTTCGGCACCGGTGCATAGTCGGAAGACACGCCAAACGCGCGCCCAACATATGTACACGGTTGACATTTGTCACATGAGAACGGGTCGTTTTTTCGACTCGTTCTTAAGTTCAACAGCTCGGCTATGGAACGATTTGCCGGCTTCTGTGCTTTCTCCCTCCTACAACATAGGTCTCTTCAAGACCAATGTTCATTCCTCAAAAAGACCCTCCACACAGCATCCCAGATGACATAGGCCCTGAGAGAAATTATTTTCCTCAGGGCCTCCTGTGTGGAGTTAATGTAAAAAAGAAATCTCACAAGAGTGCCCCTGTCTGCTCGGTGTATGTTGCCACCCGGTTGGGCAGCGTTGTAAGGCGGTGAAAGGTAAAAGTTGTAGGAAGATAGAAGACTAATGCGAGTCTTGAAGAGGTCCGGATTATGCGAAGAAGGAAAAATGGATGCTGGTAGCTCGTTCGCTCGTAGCCGACTTACACAAAAATGAGTCGAGGAAACGTTCTCATGAAGCCAACATAAACTGTGACTTATGTTCCGTTCGTAACCGTTAAGTTTCACTGGAAGGGTGTGTATAGAGGATGTACCGCCGAATAACAGAAATATAAAACATATTATCATTAAAATATAAAGAATAAAGCTACTTGTCCGTACAATTGTACATACAAGCGTATATAAGTACAAAAATAGACACAGTAAATAAAATCATTTGATATCCATACCAACTTATAAAAAGGTATTTTTGAAGTCGAATTTGGGTTTGAAAATGTCAAATAATGCCCAAAAATTATAATTTTATAAAATTATAATGTTGAAGGATCAACTGTCAGGTAACCATTTAACCTGAAAATATGTTTTGTAGTATCTATATTTTGTTTGCACTTAGAATTTTATTTTTTTATTTCCCTTTTCAATGTATGCAGGGCGTGAATGTATGGAATAATTGAATATTATTGAAAAAAGTGCTTGTCATTTCCTAGCGGCGTCTTTATAGTTTCTCCTTTATCGTAGATCTGTAATAGGCTCTTACTTTTAGGTAATGGAATGAATACTGATCTTGGAATGGATTTAATTAGGGGATCTATTACACGACGTTTGAACGCCTACAAACATTAGACCCGTTGTATGTAAATAACAGATTTAATAAAAAATTTACTGAGTGATTTACAAACAAATATTTGCCACTATAATTTTTTGGATCGAAAGCAATCTAGAGCCAGAGTTCCTCTGTTTAAAATGCTTATGAGAAATCATACGAAAATAAAAAAAAAACATTACACTAAGTAGCTAGGTAAACCTAGTCAAGGGCGTAAAAAAGGGGGCCATTAGCCTCAGTATTGCGTAGGAAAAAAAAAACAGAATATTACTCTTGAATTGCATTCCAGAAAAATACAAGAATGTTTTGCGCCACATATTTGATCAACGCTATATAAGTCATAAGTTGTGGTAAGTAGAGGTCCCAAAAAACTTTCTATTAATTCCTTCCCCCTTTCTTCCCTAAGTTCGGTCTCCTCCGAGCGAAAACATGAACATGAACAATTGCTTGAACAACACTACAAACATTGAAAACTTTGAACAATTCGTGTTCAAAACCCAAGCTCTCCCACAGGCGATGGAAAACATTCCTCTCCCTGGTGAAGCGGGAAGGCAGGCGGAGCCTGCGTTTGGGGAGTGGGGGGATTATTTACAGGAGCTGCACCGAGCGGTTGGTAACGGAGATAATTCGAATGAGATTTGAGGTTATGTCAACCGCGCGAGCCTAATACCTAATTATGACTTTAAATTGTAAATAAAGACTGTCGCAATGGATTATTGTTTCTTTCGTGAACTCACTTGTAAATAGAGTGTATTAATTTACAAATCGGTTTCAGAGACACGGAAGAAATTGACCGATTAAAATAGGTGTTCTATTCTTAATCTCTGATAAATAAAAACCTAATAAAAAAATGAGGTAGGTAGGTCTAACTTGAAATCTGCGTATTCCTCTTTATACTTCGTTTACAATCTTATCGCAAAAAGTCTTATCAGAACTCTACATAATTAATTTGACATCTACATAATTAATTACGCATTCGAAATTCTTAAATAGTAACTTTAGGTCATAATAATCGATATTAGTCGGAAATCTGTCCTGATAAATAAACATCTATTAAAATATCCGTGTTTTTTCCCTGATGTAGCATCTCTTCTTCACTGGAACGCATTTTAACAATTGTGTAAATGCTAAACGTCAAAGGTCGAGTGTTCAGTGCGTGCGCGCGGAGAGGACCACAGATCACTAGCAAAATTGTGTGTGACCGCGCGAACTTCGTACCAATCTTTCAAACCATGTTTCAACAAACGGAGGAGACGGAAAACTATAGTGACGTTCAAGCGATTGTTCATGTTCATGTTCATGGTTTCCGGACTTTACTTACTCCAGGATCGAGCACCCCTTACGGTTAAACCCCCCAAGCTTGTGAATGCTGTAGCCACGCCCTTGTACCTATTTGTTTTGTTAAATCTAAGTATAAAAATATAAAAGACGAAATATAAAAAAAAAACACACAGAATATCCACAAAAGACATTTACAGATACTTTTTTTTATGTACATCTACCTAATTTATAACCAACAATCAGAAATATAGAAATCTTGGACAAAAAATACTCTTTTGCCTTCGTTAGCTATACAGTGCTTTTTAGAGCAACATTTTCACTTCCGATACCTTTGTATAATTGCTGAAAGAGCAATGTAAATATTATTTTTGCTTTCTTCTTATACTACCAGTCCAATTGTGTTAATTTGATTCAGGTACACAATACTTTAGTACCTACCTAGTAAATGCCAATTGTTAAACAATCGTTTTTCGATATTGTGAGAATTTTTTAATCTACAGTCAATTACGTTTCTTTAAGTGATATAAATTCATTTAATCATACAAATAATGGTATTACGCTTAATGGTTTCTAATCGAATAATAGAGTTTTTACGAGTCGAGGAGTTTCCCCGAAAAGGTTTATACCAGCTTTGTTTAGTTATTGGCTGTCAATGGTGATTGTCTTTTTAGTAGGGGCGATACAGTGCTTTTTTAGGAAATTGATATAATTTAATATTTTTGATGATCGATTTAATGAAATAGTTCATTTTTGACCACTTCTTCTTCTGGTGCTCTCTCCTATTTGAGTTTGGTTTTTTTACATTAACTCCACACAGGAGGCCCTGAGGAAAAAATAATTTCCCTCAGGGCCTATGTCATCTTTGAGGATGCTGTGTGGAGGGTGTTTTTGAGGAGAGGAAGGAGTGAACATGGGTCTTGAAGAGACCCATATTGTAGGAGGGAGGAAACACAGAGGCCGGCAAATCGTTCCACAGCCGAGCTGTTGAACTCAAGAACGAGTCGTAGAAACGACCCGTTCTCATGTGACTAATGTCAACCGTGTACAAATGTTGAGCGCGCGTTTGGCGTGTTTCCCGACTGTGCACCGGTGCCGAGGGGATCAATGACGCTAGTTCCTCGGAGCATCTTCCATTGTAATACCGGTAGAACAAGGACAGCATTCCCACCTGGCGCCTGTGCTCTAAAGATTGCAATCCGTTAGTTAAATTAGGAGAATCTATCAAACGGACCGCCCGTTTCTGCACAGAGTCAAGGGTTTTTTTCAGGTATTTTGGGGCTCCAGACCAGAGGTGGCTGCCAAATTCAACCGTGGTTATCATAAAGCAACCTTCACTCATGCAATTGTACTAGCCATGCAAGTTTCGGACATATTATGAGGGGTGTTATATTTTTCGTGACTACCGTTAAGATGAAGCCATGCGAAATAATGCAAACAAAATCATAAGTTTTTTTTTGAAAATTTGATCGCTTAGAGATTTTATAGATGCTTCAATTAAATACTGCGAATAGAACACACTTGGCTTTGGAAAATATCGAGTAATTTTTTAGTAAGTCCTTTTGTAAGTCTGGAAAAAAATAAAGTATCAGGCCTATTAAAAACATTTTCAAGCGCCAAAATCTCCTACTAATGAATTCATTTTTGGATAAAATTTCATTATATAATGTGGCAAATTAAGTTCTTTACAAAATAATCGGAAAACATTATAATATTTGTGCCTGAATTTCACAAAATAAAATAAATCATGAAATTTGGCGATAATTTTTTTCCAGTGCATAAAAAGAGGTACCCAACTGCGATTATCATCTTTATGCCATCTGCAGAAGGGCCGATAGCGCGTCGATAAGTCGTACTTAGTCTCCTCCCAGATTCGGGGGTGTAAGGACGTCTCTGACTCCGCGTTCTTTGTTCCTTGCAGCCGATTTTAAATTTCATTGTAATATTAAATCTACGCATTTAGTTCCTTGTTTACCAGTTTAGTAATCTTATATTTTGTCGCTTACGATGATGTGAACCGTATAATCGGGATTTTTCCTTCTTTTTTATGACGACTAGAAGGTTCCTCAATACAGTTAGTTTCAAGTAAAAATATTTACATCACAATCATTGAATCACGCATTATAAAATTAATGTAGCGGCATACTACCTACTCTTAGCCAACGATGGATGTATGAAATATATGAAAATACTAAAAAACAGAACTATGAGCAATGAGAATTATCCTGAATCCAAATATGAAAGTCAAGGAAATGTTGAATTGCCTCCTGTAAAATTTGGTAAATGAAAGTTACGCATTCTACGAATTGAACCGACGATGTTTATGTTTTATAATGACTTTTGATAATCATAAATAATTATTTAAGTTAATTATAATTTTTGCCAACTTTTACAATTTGTTTAAGGGCGTAACTGGAAAGGTACAGGTTTGGCGTGCGCTATCTTTTTATTGGTTGTCAATCTTGATAATTGTTTTATTATCCCTCCCAAAATGCCACGTCCCTTTCGATTTTGAATTTTTTAAGGACTTAACGAACTTATATTATGAATATATTTTTAATCGATCGAATAATTAATAGCCAAATATCCCTTGAATTTCTGAGAAAAAATGATAACTTGCACCACAAACACAGACGAGACACATTCAGATCTGATCACCAAACACGGCTGAATGGTGGTCTTACACCAGGGAGAGAATCTTTCACTCTGGAACGTGCCGCAAATATAATATATAATATTTTTATTAAAAAAAAATTATGAAAGAACACAAATTAACAAAATAAAATTTTATTTGCCCACGCCGGGTTTCGTTCCCGCGATCTTCGAATTACAAGTCGAGAGCTTTGCCCCTCGACCGCGGAGGCCGTCGTTATTACATAACGGCGTTAACGTGTTGTCATGTTAAGTGTATTTGTTCTTGGGACGTTTTAATAAATTCTATGTTTGTAACTGAGCTTATTATTTATTTAGTATACAAGCAATCACGCAGTACATTCATATAGTTTTCTTATTGTTAACAGTTTTGTTTCCATATAAAATTTTTGGGAATGTCCTGGATCTGAAGTGAAGTAACATTTTGATGACAACATTAGTTCGGGTTTTATTGCATTACCATTTGTATTAATAATATGAATGAATATTAAATTTTACCGTTTTTCCACCTAAAGCACTGCTCGACCTGAAATAATAAATACTGAACGTTTCAGACAAGCCGGGACAAAGGCCGTCATCTCGTGAGCGTCGGAGATGTGAACTAATTCCATCCAACGTTGGGATGCCGACTGCCGACTGCCGACTGCCGACTGCCGACTGCCGACTGCTGACTGCTGACTGGTGAAGGTCGATAGGCCGCAAACTTCAGCGAAAGGTTTCCTGAGAGATGTGATCGGCTATCACCTTGGTAGAACAGTAAGCATGTACCACCAAACATCTACTCCCTAGAAATGTGATTTATACCAATTTTTAAATAAAACTGATGTCTCCTATTTACATATTATTCCATTGGAACAACAAGGTTCGATATAACATTTTTTCAAAAATTGACTTTTATGCCTCAAAATTCAAACGTTTTTCTCTTCAAAACTCTATTATATCTTCGACGTGCCTCCGTGGTAAGGCTATCGACTAGCAATCCGAAGTTAGAGGTTTCAAATCCCGGCGTGGGCAAATGATTTTTTTTTCATTTATTTGTGTTATTTCACAATTAATTCATTTAAAATAAAATATGGTATATTTGCGGCACGTTCAAGTTGCAAGTAAATTTTATTTGATTGATATGTTTTGTTCACAATTTATTCATTAAAAAAAATATATAAGTATCTTTGCAGCACAATCCAGAGAAAATACTCTCAGTATCGACGGGATGCAAAACCACCATTCAGAATCGAAACGTTGCTTGAAATTGCATTAGCCGTAAGTTTTGGTAACTACATCTGAATAGCCAGATTCCCCACACTCCGGTTCCCCATCTCCTTCCCGTCCCCATAACCTTCAGCCTCACAACATTCCTCGATTGGGGATGCCATTGCCTCCATAAGAGAGCAGTTGAGATTCTTGTGCGGTATTCGTATAAAAAAAAATCCAAATTATGTCGAAATGCTTAGTAAGCTCACAGGTAATTATGCAAACGAATTTCTATTTAAAATATTGTATATTTACTTTTTAGAACAACAAGGCTCCATTACCAATGGCGTGAAACTGAAAAAAAAGTGAATATGTAAATATATGCAACGTATTATAACTGAATTATCTTCACGTTTAACAAAATTTTATAAAAAAAAACATAACATTTAGCAAAAAAATCAAGTAAAAACAAAACTGATATAACTATGTTGCTTTGAAAATAAATATATTGAAAATAAGCTAAATTCAGAGCAACAGGGTCCATTAGACTTTTTTTATTGCATGGAATGTTCTTAAACATTAATAAAATTCAATCGAAATGTTCTTCATATTCACGTTTTTATTTTGGTATTTTCATTTTTTTTGTTCTAAAAAAAGAAAAATGATAATGAAGGATTTTTTTTGTTGTTGTACAAATTTTCTATAACGATTTAAAAAGCACCATATTCAATTTGCCTCCATGAAACGACATGTTCGTTTTTATTCGTGAGTTCGGCGGCGTTGACGGCACACTGAGCGTCGTTGGTGACAATACGATAAATCCACGGTTCCACACGAACCATTAGTGTAGTGAGGTATGTTTTTAGGTTTTCACGGCCAAAAAGTATTTTTGTTATTGTTTTTGGGGTGTTATGCCGTGTTTCGCTACCTCCTTCTTTAGCCAACGTTTCGGACAGCGTTACAGTGTCCATCATCAGGGCAGATGAGTCTCATCTGCCCTGATGATGGACACTGTAACGCTGTCCGAAACGTTGGCTAAAAAAGGAGGTAGCGAAACACGGCATTACACCCCAAAAACAATAAAAAAAACATTAGTGTAGTGGTATAAAGCATCGAATATTAGCAGAACAGACATCTAGCAACCAAGGGTCGAATCCTAAAAAGCAAATTTTTTTTTTGTAAAATCAATTTCCAATCTTTAAACCACTCCAAAATGAACAACCAAAAGAAAAGAAAGCGACATCTAGTGACTCCGAAGAAGAAAACACAAATACAAAATGTATAGGAAAAGGTGTACTGGAATTCGACGGCAAAAATATGGAAAAAATCATTCTTCATAAAAAAAATGCTTTGTAGTCTCCTCACTCTTGTCTACTTTAGTTTTCTGAAGGTTTACTTCTACCACGTGTGAATTACAAAATCTGATTTTTTAAATTTCAAATAAGGAATTACACAATTTGTCCAACTATCTCAACAACAATTATTTTTCAATCTTTCTTCAGGCAGGTAGGTAGGTACCATAATATTGTAAAAAAGCGAAATAATCTTTACTGAACCATTAAAACGGTCACCATATTGAAACAGAAACGGAACGTACAAACAAATTTACAGTCATACGAAATGTAAAACAAGAGAAACCAATCAATAAAACATGCGAAACATTAGTTCTCGATCATTTTTCAATTATCCAATCCACCTAATTCGTAAAACAAGAACAGAAATGTCTGCCAAACCCCATTGAAGATTCCCAATTCGATTGGCGTATTATTTAATAGACGATCGGCTATTTTATCGATTATAAAATTGATGCCCCGAAGTCTTTCAAAATATTTGTGGTCCAAGAAGGAACGAACAAACATTTGTCTCCCGTCCCTTCGGGGCCGGACCGGGAGCCCGGGAGGGTTGAGGCAATTTGCCCCATGAAAGGGAGCAGAGCAAACTGTAATTACCTCGCCGCGTACTAATCTAATAGAGGTCCCTTTGTAGCTAATGGACCGCTCGGTCCATCTTCTCACCTCACATACACGGACACAACAAACCACAAACAAAAGGAATCTGGACCTAAAACACAACCACACAGCAGCAAAATCAAAGAACCAACTCCACAATTTGCAGAATTCGAACAAATTTTGTAAACTTTTTGGCGTAGGTGCTCGATTTCTTTTGTTACAAAAGCAGTTATCTTGCCAGTTTTGGGGTTTATAAATTAGAAATTAAGTAGCAATCATTTGGAATAGGTAGCTCATCAAAAGTTGCTTAATATTTATGAATATTTTTTTCAATCTTTGGTAGTTTTTGTGACTTTTTTGTTCTTGTGGCTTGGTTTGTTTTGGGCTTTTTGATTTGGTGTTGCTGTGGAGTTGAATCCTGTCTCACGGTGTGTATCATTTATGATATTATATTTGTATTGTTTGTCAATAATTTTGACGGGCGTAACCGTGAATTAAGTAGTGTTATCGTTGTCTTAGCCTCTTGAAGCAAACCATGATACAGGTAGTTACTGGTTACATGGCAATACATGTTCGTTGCAAGTGTAAATTTAGAATTTAAAGTTATTCAAATATACAGAAGATCTAGAAGGTTTTAATTTATCGATAGTGGTTTAAAGAAATTGACTTTTTATTGAACTCTCCGGAGAAATCAGAAATATAAATGTGTAAAAATATTCCTTTACAAAAACCAAAGTCACTCATCAGTAAAAGATACTCATTAATCCAACTCGGTAATCCAATTCTTTACGATTTTACGTAAAAAAACGTTATTTATCTATGTGCTCTCTTATAAATACTGTCTTCTTTAGTCTTCTTCTTCTCTAGTCGGTTCCTCATTGTTGAGGATCTTGATCCTTACTCCAATTTCGAATTTCAACGGTAGATAGGCTCTGCATTTCGTGAAACTTGGTCACTCCAAAATTGGTGACTTTCCTCTGCTGCTTCTATCTTCCACTTTGCCAGTGACTATGATTTTTTCCAAGTTGGAATCCTCAGAGCAAAGTATCTTAAGATATGTTGTAGGCAGATAGTTAAAAACCTATTTTGGATGCCTAGCTCTACCAGAGTGGATACATTTATGCTTCTTGAGTAGATACCTGAAAATAAAACATGCAGTAGACAGTAGATCTAAAACAAACACTATTTTCATGTTACACCACTTCTATTCGCATTAAAACCTTCGAGTGAAAGTTATGAATAATGCACTCTGTTCTGAGCCTGACAAAATACGACCAGGTATTATGTTCTAGGTAAATATTAGGTACAAAGACAATATGCTTTCATAAATTCGTTCTTGATATATATATTTCCTGTTTGCTCTCCCCTCGATGAAATACACAACCTCAAAATGATTCAAAGTTTTACTGTTATGTTTTCATCTCTAATCCGTGAAACCAACATGATTAGATAGATCTTGCGCATTTCCACAGCCGCATCTGAAAGTAGGTACAGATTACGTATAGAGGTACGGGTAGGTGCACTAACTCTGTCTCTAACTCAGCCAGCCATAACTCCGCGCACAATCATTGATCTGTGCGAGAGATTAAAGAGAGGAACAAGCCGCGGCCGTCGCCTTTGTTTCTCAACGGTCCTCATCTTTAACACTTCCATTTGAGAGTTTAATAGCGAGAAGACCATTAATAACACTCTGTATGGGCCCGCTGATGAATGGCTGCTCCTCGGGCCACTTGGGTGACGCTCATCCCGGAGATTTATCTCGACATTCCGCTGCAGCATCCAGTCTCATCTCTCCGCCATATCCCCATCTCGGCTACGAACAATACACTCTTGGAACGTCCTCTTAATCATTTTCACACATGAAGCGCATAGGTTGTATAGGTACTGTGTTAGATTGCATAAACATCGGCGGACAGGGCTGTTAGGATAAATATTAGAGATGTACGAGCGGAGCGCCTATCTACGTTCTTGAAGGTAAAAGTATATAATACCTAGTAATAGGGAAAGAGGTGTACTGGACCCCCGGAATAAAATATATTACTACCTTTCATAATTTTAAAAATAAATATTTGCCTTCGGGTTAATGTCTTTTAAAAGGGAAATTCACCTTACGAATTTTAGTAAACTTGAAAAATTACGACATCTGTCAAGCATTCAAACATAAGAAATACTTATTTCAAATGAAGAATTATTTTTTAAATATTTTTTTTTATCTACTTGTTTGTATCCGCTTGTTTGATATGATTTGCAATTTTCAGTTCCAGTTTTGAAAATTAAAAGCAGTTACTTACATTGAATTTGAATAGTTTTACGCATACAGGAATATCAAATCACGCCCCCATCAACCGACAATCGAAATAAGTATGTTTAATTAATTATGTTTGTGTAAACATTGGTGGCCACAATTTTTTTAAATGTAAATCAAGTAAAATTCTATTTTCTAACTAATAATAATTGGATAATTTGTAGAGCACCGTTTTTGTGTAGCAAAGGGCGCTGTAATGGTGAATTACAATGATCAGCTCCAATACGGCATAAAAATTTGTTGAAATGAGTTTATTGGTATCTCAAAATGAAATTCAAATTAATATGAAAGTGGTTGTAGAACCGAAAACAAAATAATAATATCATTCCTACCTACTATAAAAACCTACGCTTCAGTGCCAAAAAAACTACAATCCACCTCAGAACAAGAAACTCTAGTGACGAGTACTGTGAAAACTTTGAATTTATACCTATATTCTGCTTTATACTTACATGATGTACAAACTTTGCCATAGAAACTAATTAAAAAATATGTATTAAAAAGGTGCTCGAATTCGAGCATATTGTCAACCGGAATGCAAATTTTTTCTAAGAAACAGAACTCAAAATAGCCCAACATAACTTCGTAGTCTACTAAGACAAGCAATACCTACCAATTACAAATTACATGTCTGTAAATTCTGCACGGGTAGTTAGGAAAAGTAACTTATATAAATTCTGTGAATTGTAATGTACTAAAATGCATTTTCGAAGATTTTACCTAAAATTCCAGTACGTTTTTCACATAGAATTTAAAAGCTTACGGTCTAAGAACTGTTTCGCTGGAAACTTCAGATATTTTCCTAAATAAGCGTTTAGAATTTACAAATAGATAAAGTGTTCATTATTTTTTGCGTCAGCAGAGAACAAAATGTGTATTTTTGTGTGTTGACTGTTGAAATTTTGGTAGTTTTTTCTTTAATTAATACGAATCGGCACGGTAAGGGGCGTAAAATCAAGCAGCGGTTGAATAATTTCAGTATTCCTACAAAAAGTAGGTACATACTACCTACCTATAGGTACTAGAATTTTTATGATTTTGTACCTACCAAAAATGATTTATTATTGTATTTTTGTGATTCTTTGCATTTAAACCACAGATCACAAGTACACAAAATGTTAACTCGGTCATAGTGTGTTTTTACTAAATCTATTTAGCAATTATGAATTTTTGAAACCATCTGACTAACAGGTAGATAGGTACTACCTAAATATGCATGGGTACGTGTTTATAAAGTACCCACTTCCTCCCGGTTGAATTGGTAATGGGGAGTTGTATTTTACGAGAAAAATCAACTGCCAGCCGCCAAGTCGATTCGATACCAATAATAAAACCGATATCGGGTAATTAATGGCGGTGAGGCGATATCGTTATTAATTTCTCGCTTCTTCGTGTATCACCTCAGAGCTACCAACTTTATTGTGAGGGGATTCGCGTGGCCGGGCCGCGGTCTGAAATACCGTTAAATTGTTGTTCACTTTCCAATTCATTCTTTAATCCCTGCTTTTTGCAAATTAATGGTTGAATTTTGTGGGTAAATCAGCCCCAAAGATAAATATTTTGAGAAAAATACAAAACCACAAGTTAAATCGGTTCATATTAATTTGGTTTTTGGTGGAGAAATAATATTAAAACAATATTTCTTACACATTGTTACCGTAAGCTTGGCGTATTATTCTGGAATCTCGATGTCCAGCGGTTTTGCGAACACTAAGGACTAGTTGTTTCAGAGAATTTGAACAATTCGTCGAATTTAAAAGTTTTTTTTTCAAGTTTTGTGAAAGTTCTCTTCAATTTGTGTTATTATTTCAGTTCTATGGCCCGTAATGTAGAGAACTTGAAGATTAACTCTGCAATTTGATGAATTTTTCCAATTAAATAATGAAATAATCCATCCTTTGTCTCTATTTCACAGGTTCACCTCAATAAACATTCCGTTGCCCACTTTAATAAAAGTTGCCACAATATCAACGAAAATTATTATTTTATTAAAATATTGGTCGCTACCGGATCTTAGATGATTATTATTATAAGATATGAAAGTCAAAAATTTAGGCAGCGTACCTCCGACAAGATTACAAGGCAGCAAACGGCCTACATTATTTTTGCATGCAATATTATTTTATTTTATTTGGGAGACCAACAGTTTACATTAATATCAGAGCATAATAGTAATTGAGTCACAATAATTGTACCATTTACAGGTTTCCACATGGGCATTATATACAAGTGATACGACAGATAATAAAAATTATATTAAAAGAAACATTAATACACGTTATATAAGTGGGAAAAGTAATTATATAGTACATACTTGCTTTACCCCCTTATTGAAAGAGTAATAAATCACTTGTTATTTTTTCTAATTTGAAGGCCGTCAAATGATTTTTGAAGCTCCATAGCACACGAGGGAAACGATGGTTACGGTTTTTTCTCCTGGTTTTTGTTTTTTTTTAATTTTCTTGGCACTTATAGCTCACTTTTCGAGAGTTTTGGTATCACTGACAAATTTGCTTTATTATTAGTATTCGTACTCCCACGACGTAAAAAATAATGTGTTTTATTTTGCAAGCGATATTCAATTGCATTCTACGCGAACCCAATTATTCGATCTTGCAATTCATACAGCCAGAGTTACGAGTTGATGTATAAATAAACAACAGTTAACGGCAGGTAAAAAACAAACTCGATTACTTGTAATTGAAGTTTACAAAATCAACAGAACCGCCAATTTCTTAGATCTTATCTCGATGGATTTCACAGCAGATAGATTCTAACATCATTACGCAATCTCACATCAACTACCGACCTTCCATGTAATTTTTTGTCATTTAAAAGCAATCCTGTTAATTAAAAAAACACTGTTTATCGATTTTGATTTATATCAATCTCAAAAACTAATTTTCAAGATACTTTAATTATGCAAAATGACAGACAATAAAAATTAATAGACGCTAAACTCTTAAATGCCGACTTAAGGTTGATACACACTCTGTGCAAATATTTAAATATTCTTTTTCTAACAGTTAAATCGTGATGACGATGGAAGAGAAGAACACGATCAGGACGGGTATTAAATTTTTTGTATTTAGATGAAGCCATGCGAAATAATGCAAAATCATACAAAATCATGTATTTTTGTTTTGAAAATTTGATCGCTTAGAAGTATAATGGATGCTTCAATTAAATACTGCGTGCAGAACATATCCATAGCCCTTAAAAAGATCGGTCATTTTTTTATAAGTCTTTTAATAAGCCTAGAAAAAAATTAAGTATTCGGTCTAAAAAAACACTTTCAAGTGCAAACTCTCCTACTTATAAACCCCTTTTCGGATATGGTTTTATTTTTTAATATAGCGAATTTAGTTTCTTTTATGATAATCGCAAAAAAAATTATATTCACGCCCGATATTCACAAAATAAAATAAAATATGCATATTTGCGTTGTTATTTCACAATACGGCCGGCAGTCGACGAGTTTGGATTTTCAAATTGAACCTTATGTCGTCCACCCAAGAACTACTGGCTTGCCACACCCATTTTGTATCAGTTCGGCCCCGGCCGGAGCGGGGAATAGACGTATAGGCTCGTGTCGCTTGGTTCCGTGAAATCAATTTTAAATTTCCTTGTTATTACAATAAACAATGCGTAAAAAAGGAGTTAATGTTTTTTACAGGCCTTTACGAAATCAACCTGCAAAAAAAATCTCAAATACCTTTTCCAAACTTTCCAAAAGCTTTTTCTCAAGTATTTTTAAAATCCTCTCATAAAGGGGCGTGAATTCCGATTTCAATTTTTTCATGGACAATTGGATCACCTTAATGCGTTTTATTTATTCAATTTTTTAACACTCTTTTAAATGTGAATATAGCGTCACGTTTTGATGGTAAGTCATGAAGACTTGTCAGAATAATTATCATCAACAAATGCTGGAATAAACATGCCGTTTCTATGAAAAAAAGTATTTTATGTTACACAGATAAATAATCACGATAATAACAGTTATTTTAGTTTGTAAAAATGAGCGGCTTATGAAGTTTTGATGACGAGTTTAATTAAGGTATTGGAGACAAGGGATGAAATATTGCAATTAGATATGAAATTATTAAGTTTTTTGTGGATACCATCTGCTATTGTTGGGTTGGTATGATTCTTCACGCCTTCAGACGCGTCATAATTCGTATTAATAAAGGAGTAGAATAAATAAATGACGAAGACAGTCTGAAAAGGTTTTCACGGCTGGCCATCAAAATAAATATTTTTTGTCGTAATAACACTGCTTTATCAATTCTGTCTTGTTTCGGCGAGGGAAGCGGCACCGGGCAACAGTTTGGGCCTGGCCGTAAAGAGGTGCCGCTACACATGTTGGCTGTTGGCGGACACCTATAATTTTATAACTGAGCTTAGGTATTTCCCTCCTCGGACCTCTGCTGCCAAAACGGTTATTTATATATATTTTTGTATTCTATTCTAGTTCTTGTTAATAATATATTATATTATCAGTATCAGTTCTCAAGATGTGCGTCAACAGTCGGGGATAGTGTTAGATTGAACATTAAATTTTTTTTAGTGAAGAAAACTCAGCTCTTTCTTAAACAGAACTACTATGCCCACTTTCGGAGAATACTTATTTGTATTGCCATTTCAGAAGGAGACGGCCGGCGTAGTCCAGCGGTAAGGCTCTTGACTCGCATTCCGAAGGTCACGGGATCGAATCCAGGGGTGGCAAATAAATTTCATTTGATTAATTTGTGGAATTTTACAATTTATTCATTTGAAAAAATATAAAGTATATTTGCGGCACGTTCCAGAGAGGAAGATGCTTTCAGTATCGCCCTGGTGTAAGACCACTATTAAGAATTGAAATATTGCTTGAAATGGCCTTAGTCGTGTTTGGTGACCAGATCTGAATAGCCAGGTACATCCCACCTTCCTTTTCCCCTTCTCCTTCCCCTCCCCACTACCTTCAGCCTCATAACATACCCCAATCGGGGATGCCGTAGACTCACTGGCTCCAGACGGGAGCAGTTGGGACTCTTGTGCGGTATTCATGTAAAAAAAAAAGTTCTTTTTTTTATACGTATTTATTTTTTAATAATAATTTGATTGATTTAAGAAAAGGGTCGTTTCGGCTATTTAAATGCCAAACCAAAGCTATTAGTTCTGGAATACTGTTCGAATTTCTGGAAAGTTCTAGTAGAAGTAACTACCTGCGTGTATTACAGGTAGGTAGCCATCGGAATAAATACGTGTTACAGCCTAACATAAATAACACCTAAACAAAATGGCATATTATTTAATTCGCAGATGTGAATAGTTTCTCTAATATATTGGCCATTGCGACTTTATAGTGATAGCGAACTAATTGAATCTAGTTTAAATATTACCAAATTAAATATTTTTACAAATTCAATGTTGTTTGTTGGATTCCTTTGGCTGCACAGATGCGGCAGCGCTGGGCTCGCCTCGCACACAAAGGCGGCCGCCGCACAATCGGTTACCTGGTTATTAATCCCATTTATACACCTTTATGATTGCCGTCCCCCCACCCTTCCCCCACCCTCCCCAGCCCCGCCCCGACACGACCGCAGCCTCTTCTAATGCCGCGTGCCATGCCATCAAATTACCTGAAAAGCGAAACCCCTTCGCCAAAAAGGAACAATCATCTTCACACTTTAAAAAGTATTTTATTAAATAGGTTTATCTTCTTTTCTGAGGTGGCAGAATCGATGAAATCGATTTCTTCACCAAAGTTATTGCGGCATTGTTTATATTTATTATTAGCTTTACATGATTTTATTGAGTTCGTTTAACGCTAGTAAAAGTTGCGCGTCAATTTTCAACAAGTCTAATGATACTGTTTTTATGAGTTTGGATCTTTCTGCGTCGTCTCTCTCTTTCGTCTGATGTATTGGATGCGGTTTGATTTGTGTTCCCGGGTCCTAATGTCGGTCTGCGGGAGAAACATAACAACAAAAGATGAAAGGACCTGACAAATGTATTTATGGTCCGGTGTATGGGAATGTTGAACACCTAATGTTTGTACAGAGTCCCCGCTCGAGCAGGTCGTTATAGGTGTGAATGGGTGTTGCTCTCTGTTTGCTCGAACCCTTTTCAGTGCATTATGAGCGGAGTGGCTCATTGTTGAGCCTTAGTGCCTTGTTAGATAGCACTAGGCGACTGTGAACATGTTTACCTTGCCCGGATTACGCGCAAATAACAAACAAGCCAAACCAAATATTAAAATACCTTTAGTCCTGCACAAAAAGCTTATTTGACTTTAGATTTTGCTCAAGTGTAGCTAAGGATGGAAAGCTCTAAGTCCTGATGCGAATGGCGAGGGATTATGGTGTGTGGAGGAGCCAAATACCACTGCTGTGATGAAGATGATTTTGCTCGAATGTACATATAAACTCCGACGGCATTGAAACTGCATTGCCATACTGCTGAAACATCATCTTGAAGGTGACATTTTTTCAAAAACAGATATTTTAGATTGAGTTCTTTTTTTTCAAGCTGTTGGAGAATTGATTAATAATGGTGGTTACATTATGGTCCCTGTGAGTGATGACAGGTTAAAACCACGAAGCACGTTTTTGACATTCTTCAACACTGAGCTTCGTGGTTTGAGCGTGATTACGCCAAGTCCCCATTTGTGCATCATGTACGTAAAAAAAGATTTACACCATTCCTCAGTGAAATATTTCATTTAGAAGGGTGTGCAAGAGTGGCAGGTGATACACGCTCGAAGCTGCAGTGAACTCTATAGCTCTTTGCTTAAAGGTTTACACAAAGCAACATAAATTTGTGCGAATGTCCGACTCCGGCTCGACCGCAGACTTAACACTTTATTTGTATAATTATTACCTTGTTAAAACTACTCTCGAACAAAGCAAATTGCTTTTCCGACCGCCAAGTAACACATTTCCAATTCAAAGTAACAATGAAATTAGCGAGAATTACACTTAATGGTTTTAAATCTAGTATTTTATGCCTACTTGCCCGCGGAGTTTACGGCGTTAGTCTCAATAGATCACGTCACACCGGGAGAGATAGAAAATTACTCACATAAAGTAAGCAAACACCACAGCCGGAATTACCGCAGGTATTCATTAGAAGTGATTAAAAGCATACGCGGTTATTATATTTGTAGAAGTTTACAAATATCCACATCGAGCAAAGGGCAACTTCATTATACGGAGAGCCAATTATGTAACATTAAATTCATTAAAATTAAATGAATTACCACAATTTAGGAATATAACGTGTTATTTGGTGGCCAGATGGGGTGGGGCCGAACTTATAATTATTATTATAACTATTCTGCAGACCCTAGAAGTGTTTTGATGCAGCTTTTGGACTGACCCTCGCATTGGAATTATTTCTTAGAAGGGCGATTGAAACCGTTTTAATATAAAGAGGTTTTGATTGTATTCAGAATGTTTCATATTATTATTAATCTTTATTTGAAATTTACAACTTCATGCTTACAAGTTACGTTAAGTGTTCTCAGGCAGAGCTCGTATCTACGTCATCATGGAACATTCCAAAGGACTTTTTAACATGCTTCTTATAATATTTATGGCTAACAGTCACCATTCTTCTATATAATATAATCTATTTACATTAATATTAGTATCAATAAGTACCTAAATGATATAAACCCAAAGAGCCTTACTAAAAAAACTTCGTGAAAATGTTATTCAATTGATAAACGTCCGTGCAAATTTTACTAATTAGAAACTATCAGAAAATATTTTATGGGAAGATATATACATTACTTATACAGTCTTGTATATACATTTATTTTATTTATAATGTCTCAAAGAATTTGGGAATTTTTCCAACGTATTTTGAATGTCTTATATACATATTTCTTATTTTTGAAGATGTCGTAAAACCAAATACCATTATAGAAACTAGACAGAATTACCTTTTAAATTTTTGTATTTAAATATACTTTCGTGTTTAAAAATTACCATATTTTTGGCTTCTTACACGGAAAAAAATGAACAAAAAGCTTACCAAAAACATTTTTAATCAAAGAGAAAAAAACATTTTTAATCAAAGAAAAATTTTTAAGAACACAAAATTAAAAACACACACTCCTTTTATTTAATGAATTTGAAAGGAAACTGTAACCTCACTTTTTTCTCGTTCATTCAATTAAAAATTATAAAAAAATATATTATAATTATTCCCCGAGAGTAACTGAAAAAATCTGACGTTTTGGATTCACTTTTGCACAATTTAAACGTTGATTTCTCGAATTTGTATTTATTTATAAACGCATAAGATATGTATATTATTAAACAACATTACTTTTATGGAAGTTTTATTAAAAAGTGATTCTTAGAACATTTGGATTCAAAAATATACTTTAATGACAAACAAATACCTTTGTGTAACACCACTATTTTATTAACAATATCAACATGTTTCGAAAACTATGTTTTCTTCGTCAGGATTATAAGTCAAAAAATAAAGGTTTAAAAATTTTACACACTAACACAACGGGTATACAATTAGATAATTTAGAAATTTTAGAAATTAGAAAAAGTGTTAATAGTAAATTAAATATTATAAATAACCAAACGTTTTTTAAAAATAGCCACCTTTTAAATTTATTTTCGTATTAATACTTATATTTATAATAATTTATTTTGTTATTTAGACTTCTTGTTTTCTTTTTAAAAGATTTTTTATTATGTTAATGTAATTTTTACCCATTCTAAAATAATTTTAATATTTTATTTTATATAATTTTTTTTTTATGATATATTTTAGGTAATTAATCAACTCTCCTATATAATATTTTGTCTATGTTCTAATTAGTCTATACTTGTTTGTCTTTTGTTATTTTTTATTGACTTATTATCCTGACGAAGAAAACATAGTTTTCGAAACATGTTGATATTGTTAATAAAATAGTGGTGTTACACAAAGGTATTTGTTTGTCATTAAATTAATGATGACGCCACAAAGTAAATATGCCTATTTTGAAGAAAAAATCAAAAATATACATTTAATTTTGCTGTCCGATGATATTTTTTTCAATTAAAACAAAAAAAAAATTCAATCACTAGTCGCCATTGACCCAATCACACCTGTTACGTGTGTTACCGGGCTGCTGGAACGATAAGGAATGCTTATCATGTGACCCGCCCGAATACTCAGTTGCGATGTAGATGGAAAAATATTTGTATTGTCTTATAAATATTTAATTGAAATTATTTAAATCGAAATATATATTTATTTTAATAACAAAAACAAATATTTTAATAAAAAAAAAAATATCATTGGATAGCAAAATGACACACCTATACATTTTTTACTCCAAATATGCTGTGCGGAATTTATTACCATGTGTGCGTTTTGTGAAATAAAGCACCTAATTTTTTTTTGTTTGCTTTTATAACTGGCAATATCATAATAGTTTTACAATTCTCTCTACAGGAATACGATTAAAGAAATTCGACTTTCTAGAATCTTCTGTCTTTTTCTTATTCATACAAGACGAGCATTTAGGACGACCGTCGATGACGTGCATCCGATCTCTTACTGGATCTAGTATACCTATCCGTATCGAGTAGTTTCAATTTCCGTAACAACTAGTTTCCAAAAAATAAACTCTTTAGCCGGTTCTCATCGGTTCAAATTTAGCATTAATTTATCCATGGTCATTTGGGCAGTATAGAGTAGATATATCGAATAGAAATGATTATAGAACGGTTGTTTCGGGGGTTATAAATTAATAAGTGAACTTTCAAGACATGGATCTACCATTGAAACGTAATGTTGACAAGCGACAGCACCAATATTAATTTATCTCTTGCAAAAGGGGTTCCCGTCCATTGTGAACATTCTGTGAATATTTTTAATTTCAATAAATTTTTACTCCGTTAAAAAGCGCCTCCCGAAAAACGTTTTAGTGGGTTTAGCTGGAATAGCTAGACACCCCCGCTGTGTAATAAATCAAAAGGGCATACAATATGCCTTTAATGATATGTTTGTAAAATAGAAATTTGCTTATCGGGTGTGGGGCATCTATCGGCGGCTGGTGCGTTGTATAGCGATATGCAAATCGACAAATAATTGGTAAAACGGGGAAACAAAAGGTTCGTATAGTGCGTCCTACTGGACACTAGAAGATTGCTGATTCAATGGCTTCCTTGGAAAAAGGATGATAACTTTTATTTATTTCTTCTTCTTCTTCGTGTGTCCTATCAGGTCCCCCAGACGTTGGCGATCACTCGGGAGAATGTATCTCTATATTTCACTGCCCGGAATAGCTCCTCCACACTTCTAATACCGGTCCACTCTCGTCCATTTCGCAGCCAAGACATGTGTCTCCTACTTATTATTATTATTTCTTAATTCCTTTTTAAAAGTAATCATATTTTTAATTCCACTCTCTTTAGCACAGAATAATGTAGGTTTATCAAGTATTTTGGGGCTTCAGCCACAATCCACAATGTGGCTGGAGTTGGTGGTGGCTCCCAATTTCAATTATTAGTCGATTTGTAAAGGGTTAGTAGTTGGCTCCTATTGAAGAACTTGCTAGCCTACAGGACAATCAGTTTCAGGAAGCCTGATTTACTATGGAGCCCCGATACTTAAGCCGGTCTGATATACTTACTTCAAGCATTTCAATGGAGTCTTGGGGAGGGTGCTCCTATCAAATTGCACAAAATACTTGACTACACTGACTATCAAATGTTCTTCAGCAACAAGGTCCTCATCTTTCTCCTCATTTTTTTTTTTTTTTTTTTTTTTTTTTTTTTTCTATGGAGTTTTTGAAATAAGCAAGCAAATATTTTCGTTCTACAAAAAGTTTTAAAAATTGTTATCCTCATTGAGCTTTTCTTTCACAAACAAAGTGTATCACATTAAAAAGAAGATTGTTTTTCCAATTAATAAATAACCGTAGTGAAAACACATCTGTTGTAACTGTGAAGATAAAAACAAAACTTTGAAATTGGCATGACAAGTGACATTTGAAGTCATAGACAATAATTTTCTGAATTATTGTTCAGGCTGTTTCTGCAAAAAGAAGCATTATTTTTAATTCTCTATAGTGGGGAATTTTTGAACACGAATTTTTGAACACGAATTTTTGTGAACTGCAAAATGTCTAATACTCAAACACGTAGCAACAAATCAAACCTCGATAAAGAGGACAAGCAAAATATGGAAAAAATTTTCGAATACATTGATAAAAAGTTTGATTCATTGAAAAAGGATATAATTAATAAAATAGAATGCCAGACTACAGAATCCATGAAAAGTATTGAATACATAAGTGCTCAATACGACGATATAATTAAAAAATTGGATATGTATAACAGCCAAAATAAATTAATTCAAAATGAACTCGAGAATATAAAAAAAGAACAAATGGAAAAAAATGCTACAATAAAGAAAATGGAACTTAGACTAGATGAAATTGAATATAAATCAAATGTCAACTACCTGGAAATTGCAGGAATCCCACAAAAAAATGGAGAACAGCTGGTGGAAATTATTAAAAAAGTCGCATCTGCAGCAGGAATACAAATCAATCACGCTGATATCAGCAATGCAACCAGAACTACAGACCGAAGGTTTAATGCTCCACCAAAAATCCTCGTAAAATTTACGGACACTAAACAAAAAGACATCCTTCTATCCAAAAAAAGAGAACTAGATCTGGATTTATTAAAGGATTTGACACAAGAAAAAGTATACATCGGTGAAGTTATTAGTCCCTACAGAAAAGAGTTGCTTTGGAAAGCAAAACAATTAGCGAAAGAAAAGAATTATGAATTTGTTTGGATTAAAAATGGGAAAATAATGGTTCGTAAAGGTCATGATCAAAAAATCCTGTACATAAATCACCTGGACGACCTCAATAAATTATTTTAACAAAACTTTTACTTGAACAAACCAAACTGAAGTACTGCGAACATGGATAAGAAAACAATAATTACAAACGAACCAGATAAACTCTCAACTCTAAAAAATAATTTTAATATATTAAATAAAAACATACGAAGTATCAATAAAAACTTCGATGAACTTCAAATATTAATTAAGAATCTAAAAATAAATCTAGATATAATTATCCTCACTGAATGCTGGATAAAGGAAAAATATTCACCCTTACATATAAATAATTACATCTCCTATGCAACCAACTTGAATTACACAAAAAATGATGGTGTGATAGTGTACATTAAAGATGACATTAAAACTGAAGTCAATGAAATAAAATTCCCTAATGCAAACTGTTTGAAAATCAAAGTAGGTGATGAGACCACCATATTAGCTCTGTATCGATCACCAGCTACAACTAATATTAATCAGTTTCTTGAAACACTTTCTAATGAACTCAATCTTCTAAAAAGCACAAAAAATGTCTTCCTTATCGGAGACATAAATATTGACATATTGGAAAACGGTCATCCCAATAGAACTGAATATCTACTAACACTGGCTTCCCATGGACTTAAAAATATGATAAATGAACCTACGCGTGTAACTAATGACAGCAAATCTTGCATCGACCACATTTTCAGTAAGACTATTAAAACAACTTACTCTATCATATTCACCTCTACTATAACCGACCACTATACAACAATATTATCCATTACAAAAAAGAAAATACAGAGATCGCAGCCCTACCCAATTATCTTACGGAAGACAGAAACCGAATGGAACGAAGTTAAACAAAAATTACTTAATACTAACTGGATAAGCCTACTGGAGAACCTTGATGCAAATAATGCCTGGAGTAAATTCATTGAATATACAACTCATACCATCATGTCAAATACCAAAACAATAGAAAAAAAGATTTCACATAAAAACCAACATCTGAAACCATGGATAACTCAAAGCGTTATAAACTGCATTAGGAAAAGAGATGAACTACACAGGAAAGTTAAATTAAATCCTTGTGATATTTTTATACAACGATACTACAAAAGATACAGAAATATTTGCAAAAATGTTGTACGTAATGTCAAAGAAAATTATTATAAAAAGAAAATAGACGAATGTAACAATGACCCGCGCAAATTATGGAAGATCATTAATGAAATTACCAATGGAAAATCATCCCAATACACGAGCATTGATGAATTAACAATTGAAAATGCCCAAATCTCTTTCGCAAAGCATCCAGACAAAATTCTCGAATATGTAAACGAATGTTTTATTAATATAGGGTCACAATTAGCAAAGAAAATCAGACAACAAATAACTAGCATTTTACCAGAAGAAAAGGAAAATACGAACCAGATAGATAAGTTAAAGTTAACTGTTGTAACCAATACTGAAATAAAAAACGCATTTGCAACCCTTGATGCTAATAAAACATCGGGAAATGACATAATTTCAAACAAAACTATAAAACAATTACAAAATGAACTGACCTTCCCTTTGACATACCTGGTCAATCTGTCAATATCTACAAGTGTCTTCCCTTCATGCCTTAAAAAAGCTACAGTTATACCTATACATAAAAGTGGTAGTAAAAAGGATATTTTTAACTACCGACCCATAAGTCTTTTAAGCTCCTTTTCAAAAATCTTGGAAACTGTAATGAAAAAGCAGATTGTTCAATTTCTTGAACAAAACAAATTACTATCACCATCCCAATATGGCTTTAGGGAAAATCTAAGCACCAATGATGCCATAGAAAATCTAATAAGCAAAGCCATAAAAAACATAGATGATGGGAAAAAATGTTTGGCTTTATTCATAGATCTTCAAAAAGCTTTTGACACGATTGACCATAAAATATTAATATCAAAGCTAAAAAAAATAGGAATGGCCGAAACAACAATGAACTTATTGGAGTCATATATAACAGGGCGAGAACAACAAGTACAAATTGGCAAACAAAAGAGCAAACTACTATCTTTAAACTATGGAGTCCCTCAAGGAAGTGTACTGGGTCCGATTCTATTCATTATCTATATCAACGATTTAACTAACCTTACCATTAAAGGAAACATAATCAGTTTTGCTGATGATACTGTTTTATTATTTCATGAAGAAAATTGGACGGATACATTTAATGTAGCTGAACAAGGGCTTAGCGCACTTCAAAATTGGCTTAAAATCAACTCGCTTACCCTTAATATAAGCAAAACTAAATATATAACATTCTCAATGAACTCAAGAAGCCAACCAATAAAATCACTAAAACTAAAATTACACGAATGCCATGGAAATAATATACAATGTTACTGCCCCATCATCGAAAAAACACAAAATATAAAATATCTCGGAGTGATAATTGATGAAAATCTTAGATGGGACCTACACATCAAAGGAATTACCGAAAAACTAACAAGCCTCATATATTTCTTCAAAAATCTAAGAAACGTCGTAAATAAAAAGGATATGAGAAAGGTCTACTACGCTTTGTGTCATTCTCGAATTGAATATGGAATTATAGGATGGGGATCTGCTACACATAAGTACATACATAACCTTAATACGATTCAAAAAGGAATCATAAAGACCATATTGAAAGTACCCATTAGAACGCCTTCAATTGAAATTTTCAATAGCTTTGATGTACCAAATGTGCAACAAATATATGCCAAAAATATATTATTAAAGCTTTTCAAAAATACTGAATCTTCCACTAGACCATGCATGCATAACACTAGGTCGAATAAAAATGATGTAAAAAACATTCCAAGTTACAAAACCACATTCGGACAAAGAAACTACACATACTTTGCAACTAAACTTCATAACATCCTTCCCCAAGACATAAAACTAATAAAAAATTCTAATGTATATAAATCAAGAATAAAAATATGGCTGAAAGAGATCAATGAAAAAACCCTAATGGAAACACTAAAAACGACATAGAAGACAAATGAAATATATTTAAATAATTTTAGTCCGCCTCGGCACAGGACCCCCTAGTGAGGAGGACTAAGAATTGCAATATTTAACGTTAAATTCATCATTTTATTTTGTGTGTACAATTATTCTATATAGTTGCTAATAAAAAAAAAAATAAAAAAATAAAAAAAAAAAAAAAAAATCTCCTACTCCGTACATCTTTTCGGTCTTCCAATCGTCTAGTTTTTACCAAATTTAAATGTTACAATAGATCCGGTCGATTAGGCTTCTCGCAAAGGTAGAAGATACTAGTAAAGCTTATTTTTGTTGTCTCTAGAATTGGAACAATGTTTTGAATTGTCGTGACGGATTCACAACATAAATCGACTTTCTGTGGTGGTAGTAGGAGATTTTCAAACATTGTTTGGTTATTCGTAACCCGGGAATGTTTGTCTTTCTTTAAAAAAAAAAAAAATACACTGGTGGAATTGTAAATTAAGATGAAGCCACGCGTAATAATGCAAAATCATGTATTTTTGTTTTGAAAATTTGATCGCTTAGAAGTATTAAAGATGCTTCAATTAAATACTGCGTGTAGAACACATCTTGGCCCTCAAAAATATCGGTCATTTTTTTCAATTAAATTCTGTGAGTAGAACACATCTTGGCCTTTGAAAAAACCGATTTTTTTAAAGTCTTAATAAGCCTAGAAAAAAATAAAGTATTAGGTCTACAAAAAAAACTTTCAAGCGCAAACTCTCCTACTTATAAACACATTTCGGATATGGTTTTATTGTTTATTGTTTCAAATTAAGTTACTTTTCTGATTATCGCAAAAAATGATATTTACGCCCGATATTCACAAAAGAAAATAAAATAAGCATTTTCACGTGGTTATATCACAATACGGCCGGCAGTCGACGAATTTGGATTTTCAAAGTGAACCTTATGTCGACCACCCAAGGACTACTAGTTTGCCACACCCATTTCCTTTCAGTACTGCCCCGGCCGGAGCGAGGAATAGACGTGTGGCTCCACGTCGCTTGGTTCCGTGAAATCAATTTTAAATTTCCTTGTTATTACAATAAACAATATGTAAAAAATGAGTTAATGTTTTTTACAGGCCTTTACGAAATAAACCTGTAAAAAAAATTCTCAAATACCTTTTCCAACCTTTCCAAAAGCTTTTTCTCAAGTATTTTTAAACCTCTCCCACAAAGGGGCGTGAATTCCGATTTCGATTTTTCCCTGGACTATTGGATCAGCTTAATGTTACACTACACCAGGACGAAATCCATAGATTGTGGTTGTTGTGATCTACGCCCAAAAGATTGACTTTGGTTCTGAGGGATATTAGGTTAGATGTAAACTGTCAGTTCTGGGTATTAATTTAAGTTTGTGAACCTTAAAAAAATTGCTATACAGTTATCTTATGTAACACACTGCCACATAAAGTTAACGGGAAGGCATAATGAGGGTTAACGGTTAAATAACCAATTTTTATTTAATTTTTCACTTACTCCATTTGGTTTGCAAATTAATACCTAATAAGAAGGTTTTGTTTTATTACATTTATACTCTCTCGGTTTTAGATGCTGTAATAATGCCTCATCTAATAATACTAAAATTAAACCCATCTTCATTAATAACCCGCGTAAAAAGGTATCTGGTCAATAAATGGCCTTTTATGATGGCATCTTTGTTAATGTCTTCGCTCATCTCCATGGCATTGAACGATCCTCATCAACACCCCATTTCATCCAGCTAATGGCACCTAACCAAACTACCTTAAAACAACCCTAATCATTAAATTGTTTCAATATAAAATTCAAGTATCCTTTTGACTTTAGTTTGCATATACCTCGGTTGATGTTATGATCAACTGGATTCATTACGATCATTTTGTATGTTACTGCTCATGTTTTGGCACGAAGTCAAAGCACGACATCAAATCTTTAGTAATCAGTTCTCATCTCTGGTCAACACTTAAGCTTTTTTATTCCAGCTTCATTGTTTTCCAACAGATTTTTTAAGTCAATTGTTGTGTGAGGATCTCGCGTTGTTTTGTATAGGGCCAATCTAGAAGGAACAATTAAAAGCGGTATGAATGAGTATAATAAATGATGGAAGCGGTAAGGGGTCACTCAGTGATGTTTAATCAACAGTCTGAATGCAAAACAGCGTACTTACTCCGGTTGTGTGAAGTGTTTTTTGTTTGTTTTGTGGGTGAGTGATGGTGCTCGCGCTATTTATACTTGTATCAGTTAGGCTTCACTCTGGGTACGCGCAAACCATAGATATAATGACGTGCTGTTTTGGTGTTTGAGAGTAGTTTGAGACGTGGTTTCATTGTTTTACTAAGACTTGATTAATAATGCAATTTATTTAATACAGTTCTTTGGTTCTTCTTTTTTAACGTTACTTAGAGGCTATAACAAAACAATTATAACGCTGAAAGAGTATTTTAAATATTGTAAAATTGAACGTAGGCACAACTGGAGTTCAGAATTCAGAATTCAGAAATGTTAGGAAATGAGACTTTAGGTACGTGATCGAGTATTGTTTTCTTCTTCCCTTCTTCTGTTCTTCGCTGGGAAACATATTTTAACATAGACGATTTGGTACGGCATCTATTAAAGTGCACTGAATGCATGGAATAGTACGGTCATTTTCATTGGAGTCACTGTCTATTGCCTGCTGTATGAGATTAAGATAACTCTGGGTGAGATTTCTAAACTTGAGAACCTGAGTATCTACTATTTTTTTCACTCGTATCGCGTATTGGTTGCTTAGATTGTTTTTGATTGAATAGTGGCTGCTCTCGCTCTCAGGCCATGCAACCTTTGAGTAAGCAAGCGCAATAATAGGTCATGTAGAACTGTATAGTCAACAAAAGCAGTTGTGTCAAAACTTTGCAATTGTAGGATTTCTGAGATAGCTTAATCTCTAGCGTATTCAGAGAGTGCAACGTGACGATCAAAGTTAGATGCATTAAAATCTAGAGAAAACTACTCCAACACCCCTGATTGGTTTTGTATTAGGATAGGGATTGTATCGATAACTTTCGGTAACTTCTCATCATTCCCTAGGACAATTGCCGATTGCTAACATACAAACAACAGTCGATGGCGAATGTAAAGAACACTTAGTCATTGTGAATTGTTATTTATTCGTTGGCGATCTGCAGTCATGAGAAGTTACCGAAAGTTATTGACACAATCCTTATCAATCGACCGTACTAGGGGTTCAGAAATACAAGTTAGAAGGCAGTATATTTAATATTTATTGATGCTAGGATAAAGAGAGATATTAATTAGTATGTTGATGCTCGATGTAGGTATCATTCTGAAACACCCATTCGCAATTCCTCTATTGGTGTGTGTGACCAATAAACGATGTCATCCCCCCGGGAAATAAACAAGGATGTGGATCTGGTGTCTGGAACATACAGCCTACGAGGGGTGGGGGAGGGGGAAGAGGCTGGGATTGGTCCATTACGTCCCGTGTCTCTTCTTTCTGGCCAATCGGGAGGCGAGGAGAGAAGATAGTGGGATGCTGCGCACTGAAACACTGTCTAATAAATTAATTACTTCACTTTTCAAGTTGATAAAATGGTGCTTCGTTACACACAATGGCTTTTGTGGCATTTGAAAGTCACCAGTGATGTAAATAAAAAAAAAAATTAACTATATCTAAAGTAAATTTGCCTATTTTGAAGAAATAAAAAATTAACTACTTAGATATATATTGTACCTATTTATTGATAGGTAGTTATTTAATATATTTATTAAACTCCGTTTTTAGTGGCTTTTATTTTAGGACAAAATCTTTATTATTAAGGAGAGCGAGAAGAAAGTTTTTTTTAAATTTTGTTTTAAAAATCGTGTCTCCTGTTTTCATAGACCTATAATTATAAATTTATATTATAAAAGTAGCGAGTTCCCGGCATGCGTTACAATGCCACTAATAAATAAATTGTTTCTCCCTGCGTGTCTTTTCCCATTCGTCCCGTTCCTCTTCTGCCTCCCCTTCCCCTCACGCATTCTCCCTCCACCTTACCCGCCTTGCCTCCCCCCTTTCCCGTGAAATCCCCTTCCGCTTTCCCCTCCCCTCTCCAACATTCAATATATTCAGTCCCGGTACATTCAGATTTCAACCAGGTCGCGTGCCACCCATTGAAATTTTTTTTACAAATTTTCATTTTTCATATATTATAAGAACAATCAATCAAATTTGGTACCTAACATAACTTAAAAATAAATATAATTTTTTATTAGATTCAAAGTTTTTTTAAAAGATTAGATCAAAAGACGATTTCTGTATCAACGTCAGTTGAAATTCTATGTTTATAATTAGTTCAATCTGTGATGACAACATATTTCATTTTTTAAAGTTAGAATTTGATATGGGCATTGTTTATTATGATAGAAACCGTCAAATCCTGTAATGATAAATACGTAGATTGTTATTTATTTACGAGTTACATTTTCAATTTATTTGCATATTTACGAAGGTCTTGAAGCATCTTTTGAGAACAATGGATTGTCAACTTTAAAATACATATTTTTATTTACGTGCGACAGAAATGTAAATACATATTTAGTCTTAAAAAAACACTATTATTGCTTATTGTTTTTTGTTGAGTTATTAATGTTTTATACGCCTGCCAGACGTTTCGCTCTTCTATGGAATTATAAAAATGGTCAGTTTTTATAAATTAATAATGAAATGTCACAATAATTTATAAGGCCGGAACGAATTTAGTAAATGTCTTTTAAATTTTTTAATTTGTTAAGCTCCGCCGCAAAGATGTAAGAAAATTGGCTCAATTTGAAAATTATTTTCGTTTGATTTAAATGAATATATCTTCGCTCACTTATAAAATCGCGTATCTCATTTTACATAGGTTTGCAGGAGGTTCAAAAAAGAGTTTATTTTATTAAATAAAATAGCACAACTTTGAAAAAAGGGATATATACATTTAATTGGACAAGTATTTTATTTTTCATAAAAACATATTGTTAGGTTTTTTAATTGACATTCACGGCGTAAAAGAAAGAAAGGCTGAGATAGGCATTGTTCTTATGTAATTTTCTTTACATAGTAAAACAAAAATTATAAGAGCGTTGAAAAATTGTAATAATTTTAAACTTTTTACTAGCATATTCCCGGTATGCGTTGTAATGACGCTGATAAAGAAATTGTTTCTCCCTGCGTGTCTTTTCCCATTCGTCTCGTTTCCCTTCCGCCTCCCATTCCCCTCCACTTTCCCCGCCTTCCCTCACACCTCTCCCGCGAACCATGCCCCCTTATAGTTTATTCTCTTGTCAAATTGTGACATTTTTGACAGTTTCGTAAGAGTTTTTGTAATGGTAAAAAAAACTCTTCAGATGTATTGTCATCTGGTTGTAATAATCCAGAAACCTTCGCGAGGGTGGAAAGAAGATATTTTGAGTTTCAAACTTATTCTACGCTTAATATAGCAATACAATACATAGACAACTTACATACATATAAGTAGATATCGGATTTTATGCATTATGCACTAACAAAGTGCCAAAAAAAATGTGTGTGACGTGCATAGTTCTTGATGGCATAAGGTTCACTTTAAAAATCCAAATTCGTCGAGTGCTTATACTTTATTTTTCTAGGCTTATAAAAGAATGAAATGATCGATATTTAATAAGACCAAGACGTATTCAACTCGCAGTGTTTAATTGAAGATATGTAATACTAAAAAATCTGTAATACATGTCAGTAATACTTCTAAGCGATCATATTATTTTCAAAACATGATTATGTATGATTATGCATTATTTCGCATGGCTTCATATTAACAGTTGATTTTGGCTTCATGTGTTGGCTTTATGGCGTTTCTTTGACTCATTTTTATGCAAACGTGCCACCGACATCTGTTTTTGTAAGTGCCTATAAAATCAGCATGTTTGAATGGTCACTAACAACTTACAATGGACACCATCCTATCTTATAAATAAATGGATATGATCGCTCTATCGTTGATAGTTGCAAATTTAGTAATGAAATCTGAAAATAGGGTTGGAATTTTATAAAATCAACTCATTTCTCCTTCACTATCTCAACCCCTTCCCCCATTTCCTTCACCAAAAAATCATTCTGAATAATCATAAAATAGGGGTGCCACAATCTCAATGGATTCAATGTTCATGTCAAGGTTAATAAAATTAATTAAGAAACAAAGCTGGCAGTCCACAATGGAGTGCTGGTACCTACGCTGATGTAAGTATGGCAGAAAAAGGACGAAAGTAGACTGAATGCTGCAGACCCGAGATCTTTGGGGGCGTATGTATGGTAAAACCAAACCAATACGATAGTGCGACAAATGACTGAAATATGCAAAGAATTCAAGACTGATTTAAGCGTAATGATTAAGATTGAGAAAAGGACACTCTGATGGATTGAATGTAGAGCGAATGAACCAAGTAAGGAGTGAGAAGAGAATATAAAATGTGATGCAAATATGAATGGTAGAAGAAGTCAGGGACGTCCGGGGAAGGCAAATAGGTGATTGGGTCCGGCCATGTCAAAAGTTAGAATAACAGTAGGGTATGTATGAGATAGTGACCGGACAACTCAACAATATACAACTTCAACACCTCCTTTGAAAAGTCACTAAAAGTGATGATTTTTTTTAAAACTATGGTAATATTAGCTATGTTAGGTTATGGGCTATCTTTAATTCTTTTTCATAATATATGTCACGGAGAACAATTATGTGATTGCCCTGTTATCATTTTATTTTTATTATCTTTCTTTTTTTTCTCAATGGGTTATGTTTTATATTTGACACTACTATGTTATATATTTCATTTTTTAGTAAATGCTGTTTTATGCTGTGAACATTTATAATTGGAGTGTTAATACCTTATATACATCCCAATGGCAATTTTATAACTTTAATAATTGTTAACACTCTGTAAATGTTTCAAACAATAAATAAATATACAATTTTATATGAGAAAAACTCTCTTTTTATAACTTTTGAAGGTTATTCCCATCAAATTGGAAAACGCGCACGTCCCGGTTAGACGAGAGGTCTGGGTTCGAGTCCCAGTTGCGACCATTGTTTTTTTCTGTTTTTCTGTATCTTGTTTTCTTTCATATTTTAATTTAGATTATAAGTGTTTTCTTCTTCAATGAAATAAATATATATTAATGACTCTTCAAAGGGGTGTTGAAATGCCACTTTGCTAAGTTATCGTGGAACCGTCTGAGACGTTGTATGAATACGAATGAAGAAAGGAGTGTGTGCCAATACGGAGTTGTTTGGCGGTCCATCCTTTCTACCTAACTGTGCAAAGAAAAACCTTGGTGGTTAGTTAAGCCTCAATTACATTAAGCGAGTTTACAAGCTACTAGCCGGTAAGTTTAAAAGCGGGTGAATCGGCGAGTGAAATTGTCATGATGACACACAAAAATGTCCACTCGCTCAGTAGCAACAGTAGCAGCTGAAATAATGACTCTCGCGCGAACCAATTCGGTCGAAATTTTGTGAAAAATTTGAGCTCGCAACTAGCGCCACATGCTAGCCAGTAGCAAGTATTACGGCTCCCGCGTGAACTAATTCTGACAGTTACGAAATCAGCTGTTGGTGGGCCGCTATCTTGGGCGAGTAGCGAGTAAAGTTGACTACCTTTCAACTTTTTTCGTAGATTGTCCACAATCTGCTAGTTAGCAAGTAATACGATGACTCTGAGCGAGTTTACGAACAGATAGTGAATTTCCCAGATAGTAGCTTGTAAACTCGCTCAATGTCATCGAGTTAGCCATACCGTACTAATCAGAAATTTAACCCCTAGCCTACGGAGGTGTCTGTATAACCGCACTTAGGCAGGCATCGCTGTTATTCTTGTTATTGGTTCCTTTGTACATGTTGTATGTTGGTTGTAAGTACGGGTTAAATCCACTCAATCAGCGTCTCGCATCTCCCTCCCTCCCGTGCAGAAGTGTCGATAATTTAGCATGGAAATGAATATTGCTCTCGCCAAACAAATGCGGTCCTACGGGCTATATTTATACGTCCACGGTGTACGGAAAACCAGGTGTAAGAATGAAATGGACCATTGGACCACGGCAACCTCAAATCAACTTATGTTTAATAAAGGAATAACAAATTGTTGCGAGATGAATCGAATCCGTATGAGGAAATAGAAAGAGAAGAATTTGTATGGTGTACTGTTTTTACATGTTCAAGTCTCAGTTTGAGAGGAGCGTATGGGCACTGCTGCACCGGGAACCTTTTATTGTATAACAAACACCCCTTTATATAGGTCATCCCAAGTTGTTCGTTGTGTTCGGTGACTTAGAAGGGGTGCCCAGGTTCATGGGGTTTGTCTAAGTCAATGTAATATTTTAATATAAAAAAAAAAGTTCAAAAAAGATTACAAGAAATATCACAAGAAAAAGATAATTCTAATAAATCTAAACGAAAGACGTAACAGAACAAGACACGGAAAAACAAAAGATAACGGTTACAATTGGGCCAGGGTGTATATAAGGGGGGGCTTAGGGTATTCAAATCAACCCCCATCGGCCTCAGTATTGTGTGGGAAAAAAGAAAACAGTACTCCTAGATTACTGGAAACATTTTTTTGCAATATTTATTTTATCAATGTGATAAAAATTACCAATAAAAAGTTGTGGTAAGTAGAAGTCGCAAAAAAAAATTTAAAAAAAATTTCAACTCCCCCTTCTCTCTTTTTCCCTTGCCCCCATTAAAAAACAATCCCCCCCCCGCGCGCCTTAGAGTTGAACCCCCACATAAGGATGTGATGCTATAGCAACTGGGAATCATCTGTCTTACCGCGACATCACTTCAACTTGGGCTATTGGGACCATTGGGACCAAATCATTTTACCTTTCATTTTTGTAGATCTCATACTTCAAATTCAGATTCAACAATATCATCTCTCGCTCCGCTATCGTTTTTTGAATGATTACAAAGATCTGGCAAATTTATTTGTAACTTTGAGATGTGTCTCGAATAAACACATCCAATTTTTATTTATATGGGTCACCTATTGACTTTTTCTAAAAGTCTGAAGTCTAAATGAATAGGTACCTACTGATGGCTAGAGCTTGGTGTCGTGCAAAATATTATTTATTGTCCGCTTTTTCAATCCACGGATATCAAGACTCCGTGTAGGAGGGAAGGTCCTACAGCCTTATCACGTCCTGCAGTCCGTGGCAGCCGATATTTTGAGGCTGTTGGCGAGTCATTTCACCCAAGGAGATTTCCTTAAGAAATTCACTTATGATCGTATCTTGTACCGAGATTACCCGCCACAGTGATCCTTCAACTTCACAACTATTTCAATACCCGAAGTATTGAGAGTTCATACTCAATGAACCAAAAAAATTATTAATTATTTTTGTGTTTTTTTTTTTTTACTTTTGTTTATTACGACTGTCCCTTTTCAAAATGTTATAACCGCGATGAACTCGTTTTCCTTAATCTATCATTTAATAATTTGATTTTGATTTACTTTGTAAAGCGATATCAGTTACTGAATCTTTTGTCCCGTTGTGCGACAATATTAAAAATTCGCCAGTAGTTTCCATCCTACTTGAATTTACTATCTTCTACCATGGAACTACGAAGACTTAAAATTTGATTTTTTTCATTAGTTCCACAGGAGGCTTTTAGGAAAATATTTTCTGTATTTAGGGTCTTTTTAAGGCAAGGAAGGAAAAAGGTACGAGGGGTGGATAGGAATCTGGGAGTCAATATGTACAGGAGTGACGGACGTATGACTACGTCATTCCCACTGCGGTATAAGGCGATGGGTCGAGAGAGTACGGCTGGAGAGGTCAAAAGGCCTCCCTCATTTAGTCTCTCCCGGATCAGGCCTAAAATCGGGGAAAAAACCTCACCCTATGAACCCGGCCCCTCCTGCTAAGTCACCAAACGTAGTGGGCCACTTGGGGTGCCCGCTACGTTTGGTTAGCCAATAAATGGTTTACGGGGCGGCGGTATCCATACCCGCCTAATGAAATTTGTTGGATTATGTAAATTGGAAAATGTTTGAACGTATATCACCTGTATATAACTATCACTTGTACGTTGACATACTTTTCGTTCTCACCCATTTTTGAAAGAATTAAAAAAAAAATTATGTTTAAAAATTCTGCAATAAGCCGCATTAATATTCAACTGTAAAAACTTTTAATTCGCATTTAAAAAAAATATGCATACCTCAGTTCTTCCATCGCAAAACAATCTGAAACGACATTATTTTTCAGCCATGAATTCTCAAAAATAAACTGTTTGCCCCACAGTTTGGTGGGGCGGAGGCCGGGCCGCTCAGGTGTGAACCAAAGGCCGCCGCCGCCCCCGGCAGGGCTCCATTACACCGGTACCCCCGGTACCCCATACCTCTTCCCCTCCTTCTTCCCGAAACTCGGCGTCTACCTACCCGCCCGAACGGTGACCAAACGTCTACAATATTAGGTTCTCTCATTGACGTCAGAAGCGACATACTTCCCCTAACACGAAATCCGGGTGTCATTTCGACGAGCTGGAGACAAACCATCTGACAATCATTTTGGAACCAGGAGAGTTCTAGCATGTCTGGAATAAACGACGACATCAGTAGCACATTTCAAACATTTGCGAGCGAACATTGAAATAACGAGAACTTCTGAAGAAAAGTAAAGTTCGCTAGCAGGGCCGTAGCTAGAGGGGGGCATTATGGGGCAATGCCCTACCTTAAAATATCTGTGCCCTACCTTAAGAAATACCATCAACTATGATAATATACTAGTAAACTGTTTGTTCATATTTCTTCAAAATAGGCAAATTTAATTTGTGGCGTCAACATTAATTTAATGGAAAACAAATAACTTTGTGTAACACCACTATTTAATTAACAATATCAACATGTTTCGAAAACTATGTTTTCTTCGTCAGGATAATAAGTTAATAAAAAATAACAAAAGACAAACAAGTATAGACTAATTAGAACATAGACAAAATATTAGAAAGGAGAGGTGATTAATTACCTAAAATATATCATAAAAAACAACTATATAAAATAAAATATAAAAATTATTTTAGAATGGGTAAAAAATTACATTAACATAATAAAAAATCTTTTAAAAAAAGAAGTCTAAATAACAAAATAAATTATTATAAATATAAGTATTAATACGAAAATAAATTTAAAAGATATGAATAGATGTTTGTTCATAGTTTGATATGATTGAAAAAAAAATAATTCCTATTAGTGTAGCGTAGTGACATCTAACTAAACAATATGCTGCAGCACTAATGTGTGCGTATCTAGGTTTTCAACATTGACTGCAATCAATAGGTCTCAGAGGCTGTCACGAAAGAATGGCAGGCATGGTGTTTCTAGCCTTTGAAAAGAAAAGAACTGTCATTTGATCTAAATGAAATACTTCGTATTTTTAATGATAAGTCGAATCGAAGAATTCGATTGTTTTAAGGAAAGACTTTTATTATTTTTAATTTTGTTTTTATTCTGTAATTTCAAATTATGTTTGGTACCTAATACAAACCTTAATAAATGAAAACCCATTGATGCTGTAGTTACTTTTCAGAGGTTCATTGTTAGCAACGATCAAGAATTACCTTGTGTATAAATAGTTATTACCTGGTGAAAGAATACAAGGTCATCCTTTATCATTGTTAAATAACTAAATGTTTTGATCTTCCAATTAAGTATTGCCTCACACATGTACGACGAAAATCGATTCACCAGATCAGATCAAGTTACATTTTTACTTGCGCCCTATCTGTAATTACCGCTGACCTATCTTAAATTCAACTCTGGCTACGGCCCTGCAAAGAAGGGTAATGTTTTGCAATACTGTGAGACTTTTCTGCACTTTTCTAACAGAGCTGACTAATACTATCACATCGGGTTTCGTAGCGACACAAAATTACAATGATATTCCTAGAGCATCAGGGATGTGCCTTGTGCGCTTTAATAAAATACACAGATAATAGTTTTTTTTTTTGCTTTCAAAATGTTATGCATTCCTCCGTGGTATTATGTATTTTATGTTGCTAAATTTTAATATTTATTTATTTACGGTAAAATTATTGTACTCTTAAAGAAATATAACATTTTTCAAAAGCAATTTTAAAAAAATACCAAAATTTATTCTTGCATAAAATGATGTCTAAGCTAGAGATGGGTAAGTTCTGCATTTTGCCGGAGGACTCCGAGACATGGTTCCTTTTAAAAGAACTCGAGTTCAAGGAGTGGGTCCCGGGTCCGAGTTCTTTGGTGCGGAATGCGGACTGAACACTGGGTGCTGTTGCGGCGCACCGAGCCGAGACGCACGGGTTCATTTTGGCGAAGATTAACGAAATCCATTCGTGCCGTGTCCAGCCTACAGGGCGACGATTAATGCGAGGCCGTAACGGCTGTATAATTCCCAAGGAATGACAATTTTAGCACACGCGTAAGCAGTAATAAATCAAATAAAGTCATGAAATTTCTCAATTATTATTCTAATTTAGTGGTGATCATGCTTATCTCCTCACGGACTTGAACAAAGGATATTATTTTTAAATGTTTAGATAAGGCCGAAAATCCATTAACTTAACTAATCGTTTGCATACGTCTCACATTTCAAGAGGCGCGATAAGTATTAATAGTGTAATACGATATTATGGCATCATATTTACAGGATACAGAAACGATAATGATTTTATCAAAAAATATTAACGTCGGTCGTCTTAAAAATTTGAGAAGTTGTTATCTCTGGTACAATACATATTAATTTGACTCGGGACGTCCGATATATGTATTAGGAATAAAGCATCATTTTACATCACCTATAATATTGGCGTGTTCTTTAAATACAATAGAATTGAATATCAACACATTTTTCTAAAATAACTTTAATCAATTGTTTTTAAAAACTGGTAAGACATTATTTTTGGGGTATTATGCCGTGTTGCATCACCTCTTTCTTTAGCCAACGTTTCGAACGGCGTTACAGTGTCCATCATCCAAAAAGATGTGTGCCACACGTCTGTCCAAAGAAGAAGATAGCGCAACACGGCATAATACCCCAAAAATAAATCACTATTATACTTTTGGCTGTGAAAATCACATCAAATGTAAGACCATGTTACAAAAACGGAGAAAGACTGTATGGAGTAATGCACAATATTACGAAGGAAATTCTTAGATAATTTGCCTAAAAAGCCTACTGGTTAGAAATTATTACACATTTTGTATATTTTCAGATTATTATTTTGATTCCTTTTAAAATTATTTTTTATCGTAAAAAATGCATATTTAACATGTATATATTTTTTTAAATGCATCTTTAATATATATTTTTTTAAATGGGTCAAAATAATAATCTGCATATTTACAAAACGCATTATAATCTCTAACCGTTGTTCCTTTGTTAAAATTTATGTGTAATCTATTTTTATTTCATCAATGTTTTGTGTTACTATGTATTGTTTATGTATATTGAAATATATACTATGCTCGTACTTATTTATTGTTTAATTTTGTATCCCAATGAGGCTTACGCTAAGCGAAACCGGTTTGTCATAGGAATAAAATTCCGTGATTTTGAACAAAGTTATTGTTTTATTTCATTATATTAAAAAGTTATGATTTGTACTGAACGGGCAAGAATTTGCTTGAAGCAAGAAGTGTATGCCGTGATAGAGTTATTTGTCATTCATTTATTCTCTGCCTACTCCTGTGGAAAAACGGCGGCGGCGTGGTAGATGAATAATTAGTCTGTTACGCAATAACTCAGAAATGACCGTTGTAACTCAGAATTGATCTACGTCATAATCGAATTATAATTAAATTCAATTTTATTTTATAACATTACGTTCTTATTTATTCTTATCAATTTTAATTTGTAGAACTCCATTTAAAAAGTTTATACATTTTCGTAGGTCGGGGTCGTAGGTGGGAGGCATTTGGATTCCCCGTTCGGTTCCAAATTCCGAGTTAGAGTTCCGGCTTCGAGTTTCGGTCCGGTCCAGTTTGAACGCAGGGTTTGAAAAGAAAAATAACTCATACGCGCGACCTGCAGTACCTGCACCCGACTCGCGACTAGCTCGGACCGAGAAGCACAAGCCGGCGAACCCGGGCCTGGAGTGCGAGTGGCTCGGACTGTCGCGACTACCGCCAAGTTCCGGGCTTGGGTCCGATTCGGATTCCCGCCCCGGTCCTGGTCCGAGTTCTGCGTTCGGGCCCGAGTCCGCGCTCCGTTGCGGGTTCGAGCAAGTTCGAGTCCGGGACAGGGTTCTCTGAGAGTAGTCGATTTGAAAAAGGAGTGGGAGTGGGAACCACTTCCCGCAAAGGACTCAAGTTCAAGAACCCATTCCGGCTGGACCTACTCATCGCTAGTCTAAGCACTACATCACACAGGTGATTTTTTAAATTAAATAATGTGTGAGATAATTCACATAAATTGATAGGGTAGTGGAAGGTGGGGAAGTAGGTACCTGGCTGTTCAGATATAGTCACCAAACACGACTAAAGCCATTTCAAGCAACGTTTCAATTCTAAATGGTGGTCTTGCACCAGGGCGTTACTGAGAATATCTTCCACTCTGGAACGTATTGCAAATGTACCGCATATTAAATTGTGAAAAACACAGACCAATCAAATAAAATTTACTTGCACACGCGTGCCTAACCCCCCGACCACGGTGGCCGCCACCTAGAGAACTTTTGTTATGTATTTAAAAAAATATATTCATGTATTTAAAAAAAATGATTCACGCATCTTTTTAAGCTGTATTGATTATAGGTTGGCTAAAGAAGGAGGTACCGCAACACGGCATAATACCCCAAAATACATCAAATACTTGTTTTAAGTTGTATGGTCACCCCACTCGCGATCCTCTATCTTCTCCCACAAATACCAACACCACCGCCAAAACTTATACATCAAACCGCAATCTCACGCCCAAACTGCGAGACAACACCACAAGTCTCCCTCGCGTACCTCACCAACCAACTCCGCACAACAAGCGAAACTTATAATCCATCTTCAAAAATACCTGGAGTTAAATTATAATAGACAGCGGGGAAAAAGTTTCGCCCGCCATCTGCAGGTAGGCACTAGGCAATCAGTTCTGAAGAAGGAGCGAAACTTATAAATCGGTTTTATAAACTCTTCGACTTAAATAATTATGAAAGACTACGGGATAAAAGTTTCGCTCGCTCGCGGCTCGCGGAACTAATAGAAACAACGTCAAAATTTATGGGCGCTCGTTGAGCGCGGTACACATAAAGAAGGCGGTCATCTCTCAAGTTTCGGCCGGTGTTTGAGTGGAGATGGAACAGGGGTCGGAAGAAACTTGGGATGCTGGATTGTTAAAGACGTGCCGAGAAGGATCTCAAAGATCGCGAATTTTGGAGTGTGTTATTAACGCGGCGGTTATTACGGAGTAGTTGATGTAGGAGAAGCGGAGAGATGGGAGGGTAGCAGAATATTTCATATTTCGTTCTTCTTCTCTCTTCGTTCCTCTTTCTTCGAGATTGTAATAACCTTTCTTCGCCCGTTCATATATAAGGTGATCCCCTAGTCCTTGAAAAGTTCGGAATCGGAATCCCCGCCTCTTTTTTGGAGAGATTTAAAAATACTTGAGAAGACTTTTTTGGAAAGGTTGGAAATATTATTCTCACATGGTTGTGCAAACTTTTTAATCAGTGTTTAGAGGAGGGTTACACGCCATTAGATTGGAGAAGGGCTCTAATCATGCCGTTATACAAAGTTAAAGGGTCACGTATGGAATGTGGAAATCATAGGGCTATTAGCCTGCTAAGTTCTGTCGGCAAGCTATACGGAAGAATATTGATTGAATGGGTAAGAATGGAAACAAAGGATAAAATATGGGATGTGCAAGGTGCCTTTATGAGTGGAAGGGGATGCATGGACCAGATTTTCTCCTTGCGTATGCTCACTGAGAAGTTTCTGGCGAAAAAACAGAAACTCATACAAAAAGCATACGACCGAGTCGACAGGAAAAAGCTATGGAATGTTTTGTCCAAGTATGGAGTGAATACAAATCTCATACAGGCAATTGCGTCTCTGTACGAGGGAAGTGTTGCGTGTGTTAGGGTGAACGGTGGTTTTACGGGGTGGTTTGACATCACAAAAGGTGTTAAGCAAGGCTGCGTAATGTCACCACGGTTATTCAATCTTTACATGGATAATTGAAAGAGTTGGGATTGGGTGCGAAATTGAGTAATCTGAAAGTATGTTGTCTGTTGTACGCTGATGATGCGGTGCTGATTTCTAACACCATGGAAGATTTACAGTCTCTAGTGTCTAGGATGAACGAAGTATGTATGAAGAATGAGTTAATGATGAATGTAAGTAAGTTTATGTCAATGTCATGGTGTTTGAAAGAGAAAAGTCATGGTGTTTGAAAGAGAAAGTACGAAAACAGTATGTGATATAGTTGTGAACGATGAATACTTGGAGCAGGTGGATGAGTTTGTGTATCTGGGTAGTATGTTTACGAGAGATGGTAAGGCTGATAGAGATATCGAAAGAAGCGTAAATGCCGGTAACTCCATTAATGGAGGACTGAATGCCGTTGGCTCTAATAAAAAACTGTCAAAAGAAGCGAAGCTAGCAGTCCATAATGGAGTCCTGGTACCTACCCTGATGTATGGTAGTGAGGCATGGAACTGGCAGAGGAAGGATGAAATTAAACTGAATGCTGTAGAAATAAGATCCCTGAGGCGTATGTGTGGTAAAACCATGTATGATCGTGTGAGAAATGCGGAGATCCGCAAAGAATGTAAGGCTGATGTAAGCATAATGAGTAAGATCAAGAAAGGAACCCTTAGATGGTTTGGGCATGTAGAGCGAATGAACGAAGAAAGTAGTGTAAGAAGAATATATGATGCAAATGTGAATGGTAAAAGAAGTCGGGGACGCCCGAGGAAGACATGGCACGATCAAGTGAATCAGATACTTGAGTCGGGCCATGTCAAAAGTCAGAATAATAGAAAAGTATGTATGAGACGATGTATGAATGTGAGTGAAGCAAAGAGTGTGTGCCAGGACCGAGTTGTTTGGCGGTCCGTCCTCTCTGCCTACCCCTGCGGGGAAACGGCGTGATGGTTAGTTAGTTAGTTGGAAAAGGTATTTGAGAGTTGTTTTTATGTAGGTTGATTTCACACATTAAACTGGATCACTACATAACACAGATGCTTTCTGGGCATGGGGAATTCAGGGGTCGGCTTCATAGCTTGAACCTTTCTCCCCGTCCAAACTGTGCGTGTGGTGATACTAACCAGGACGCCAGGCATATACTGTGGGACTGCGAGTTGATGAAGGAAGCACGAGAGGAAATGTTGGATGGCTTGCGTGGAACAACAAGACCAGCGTGGAACGCTGACCTTGTGTCGAACAAAGAGAATTTCGAGTGCCTGAAAAAGTTTGTCAAGTCCTGGGTGGAGAGATGGTCTGTACTTAGAGTCGCCGATCTAGACTAAATTATCTTTGTTTCATGTGCTACACGTATTGCTCCTGTCTCCCTCGGATCTCCTCTATACTCTTCAGTTAAGATATTTGGTGTAAAGTGTTTATGATATTAATTTTGTGACCAGTAAATCACTGGTTACTTTTGACTTACTTACACATTTAAATGTTTTTTTTTTCTTCTTGTTTTACTTATATTTTTTAGCTTTAGCTTCACAAGGATCTATGATTTGTATTTTCTTATGTCTCTCCTGATAATGATTTATGTTTTTACCCGTGTGTTTTTATATTCTAGCTTGGTGAGTGACGGTGGTGATGACACCGTCGCTCAACGTATTGTGACTTCTGTACTCACATAAATAATTGCCCTTATTGTTTTCTTACTTTGTTAACTTTGGTTTTATACTTTGGCGGCGCATTGAACTGTATATATATTATGTATCGTCGTCACCCCATAAAAAGGGGGTGGGATAGACCCTGTTCGTGCATATTGCAGGCGTACACACACCGGAGCGGTCTTCTCGCAATCCTCCCGCGCCTCCCCCAATGACATGCGTAGGCTTGAGGAACAGTCGTGCGGTCTTGACGTCCTTCCGCCCCCCCTCCGACAACCCGACGCTCATCTTTTTCCCAGGGTCTTCTAAATCTTCCGTTTCTTTCCCGTATACATTTCTTCGAGGCAAACTCGGGGAGCCGGCTAAAGGGCGCGGACCTCGGGTCTCGTCTGCGGCTGGGCCGATAGCCATGCACATTATTTTTATTTTATTATTTTTATTTATCAATAGTATACAATACAGAATATAGTATATTATATAAAGCATTGTACTCCCAGGAGTTAATAAACTCATTGCGGGAATGATACGCATTACATGAAACATATAGCTGTATGTATTAAATGGACATATGATGGGGACATACACAACATTATTATTTCAGATAGTCATTAATAAGATGAAGTTTGAGCATGTTAGTTTGGGTCTTTTTACATTGACTTGCACGTTTGATCTCGTTGGGTAGTTGATTATATTTTGTGTGAGCTATGTATTCTAGGGATCTTAGTCCATATTTTGTTGATTTGATTTTTGATATAAGAAGTTTGTTGTGATTTCTTGTGTTGTGTTGGTGTACGTCGCAATTGTAATAGAGTGTAGTGTTGGAATGTGCCGAGTGTTGAATTACTTGTAATATAGTTTTAGTTATTTCAAAAGTGGGAATGTCATTAATAATTATAATAATAATTATAAATGATAATCATAATAATTATCATTGGGACTGCCTGGTGGTTTGTTGAATACCTACTCTGACTATTTTGGTTTTGCATTTTATTTTCTTTTTGTTATTATTGTAAATACTTGCATTATGTTATCACCGTCTTTTTTCGCTATTTCTCTCTTTCCAGAAGGCTTCTTCAACTGGGTGCAGCTCTTATTTATTTTTTTTCTTACTAACACTTTTATCTCTTTTTTTTTTAATGTTACCGATTTCAGAGGAATTCACGGGCTGATACTTCTACTTTTCTTTTGTGTTATGTTAATGTAAGTACTTGCATACTGCTTACCAACCCCGTATGCATGGACATTGGAGGGTCTAGAGTCGTTCAAATAAATGTAGCTTCGTTTAATCAAAAATAGAGTCTTGACGTGTGCGGTGAAGGAGGAAACCATATGTTTCCTTATAACGCCGTTGGGAAAGTGGTGGGGTCCCCTCCAATGTAGGTTGATTTCGTAAAGGCCCGTAAAAAACTCCTTTCTTACGCATTGTTTATTGTAATAACAAGGAAATTTAAAATTGATTTCACGGAACCAAGCTACGCGGAGTCTAGGACGTATATACCGAAATTGTTGTGCCAAGTGTGGTTGCATGCCAACTGTCAACTCAACACCTCCTTGAAAAGTCATTAAAAGCTATGAAAAAAATAATTTTAAATTAGCCGATAACCCTAACCTGACATAACCTATTTAACCAATTTTTTATAAATATTTTTTTATCACTCTAATGACTTCTGAGATGGTTCTGAGTTGGTTTCATTCCGAGTTGTCCGGTCACCGCCAAGTGTGTGGTTCTTGTGCCGATGGCATAAGGTTCATTTTAAAAATTCAAATACGTCGAGTGCTAGCCATCTTGATTGATGTCAAAAATGACAACGTGAAAGTGCATATTGTATTTTATTTTGTGAAGTTAGGCATGTATAATTTTTTTTGCGATTATTATAAAAAAAAAACTGAATTTGCCACATTTTACAATAAAACCATATCCAAAAAAGGTATTTATAAGTAGGAGAATCTGCACTTGAAAGGTTTTTTTTATAGACCTATTTTTTTTTCTAGGCTTTAAAAGACTTTAAAAAATCGATTTTTTCAAAGGTCAAGATGTGTTCTACTCACAGTATTTAATTGAAGCATTTATAATACTTCTAAGCGATCAAATTTTTAAAACAAAACACATGATTTTGTATGATTTTGCATTATTTCGGATGGTTTCATCTTAACAAGTTTGCTACTTTGTATTTTATATTTATTCATTGATTGCTCGTCAATAAATATCGTTGTAATTCTTGTTAATACTTATTATTAAAAATATGCAACATTTATGTCAGGAATGTGTAATTAATTACAGTAATTATGAGTGACAAAAAGGCTTGTGAAACACGCGGCTAAAGTTCTCATTGAAAATTGATTCTGAAAATGTAAATGTCTCTTTCGAAGTTAATTCAAAAGACCGACGTATTCAAGGCACGGTACGAACACTTGAATTTTCCAATTACGTAAATATTATTTGCAATAACGTGATAAATGTCTTAATCCCATTGATATCTTTATTTCGAAAGCAATAAATCAACTTCACAAGTCAATAGTGGCATCATTAAGAATAAATACATTCGCGGTTATACCTGCGATTTAAATAGCTTAAAGCTCGACACTTACTAAGCGCCGGTTATTATGCGGTCAATTCTCATCAAGTACAAGTACATCTTTATTGATTATTATTGGTAATTAAAGCATTAATTAGCGAGGCAATGGACTGACTCCGGTATCTTTTGCCGCAGTACAAGCCTGCTTTTCCTACCAGGTTATATTATGATGAGCGCGCGGCTGAGATAAGTTTGACTAGGTGGGACAAGGTAAAGAGAGTGGATACCTGGCGCAACCCTTTAGTGACTAAACAAAATAAAATAAATATGAAGAAGAAGAGTTGGAAGAATAAATTAGTAAAATTAAAATAAATAAACAATAGGCACGAAAAGAGATTAATAGCAGCATCAATAAATAATTTTAGAGTTACATCTTCGCTCCAATGCCACAACATTTCCGCGCGTCTACAAATGAACTCTGCTAAAACGGCGGGTTTGCGAATGTTAGTGCGCAGGGACGCGTGGGGGGGAGATCGCTACTCGCCGAAAAAATAGAACGAAATGGATTGAATCCACTAAAGAGCTGACTAACCCACTCTACTAAAACTATGGTGTTAGGACAAGTTTAGTTAAGCCTCAATTACATTAAGCGAGTTTACAAGCTGCTAGCCGTTAAGTTTAAAAGCGGGTGAATCGGCGAGTGAGATTGTCATTATGACACACAAAACTGTCTACTTGCTCAGTAGCGACAGTAGCAGCTAAAATAACGACTCTCTTGCGAACCAATTCAGTCGACATTTTGTAAAAAACTTGAGCTCGCAGCTAATGCCACACGCTAGCCAACTAATTCTGACAGACGAAATCAGCTCTTGGTGGGCCGCCATCTTTAAGCAAAAACTAGCGAGTAGCGAGTAAAGTTGACCACCTTTTTTCGTAGATTGTCCACAACTGCTAGTTAGTAAGTAATACGATGACACCGGGCGAGTTTACTAATTTATAGTGAATTTCCCAGATAGGAGCTTGGAAACTCGCTCAATGTCATCGAGACTTTACTACTATACTCTCCACTCTACTAAATTACTTGCCTAATGTGCACGGCTCTTTAGTGAGGTGGTGTATATGGTGTACACAAAAACATTTAAACGTGTTAGTGGGTGGTTAGATCGGTTTATACAAAAATATTTAAACGTGTTAGTGGGTTGTTAGATCGGTGTACACAAAAAAATATTTAAACGCGTTAGTGGGTGGTTAGATTGGTGTACACAAAAACATTTAAACGTGTCCATTTTGAAAGGATTTGCGTGTACCAATCGCAGATAACTTATATTTGGTTGGCTGAGATAACACTTAAATGCAAGATTTGGATAAATGAAAAAAAAACATTCTTAATTCCTAAAGTCAAAAAATAATGTATTACCAAGATTGGCTCTTTTGCAGTAGGTATTGCTGAACCTATCAATATTTGGATCACCTAATCATGCAAAACTGGCAGTAGAACGTTTAATTACCCTTTTGGCTCGTGTCACCTATTAATCGAAATTGTGCTTATTTCCCGTTCCTACGAGGGTTTATAATGTTCGATTTGCTGTATTTAATCCCATTCAGTCACGTATGTGTAGGTTCGACTGGTCCATTAAGGCTGCGCGTGTTGGTGCTAGGGGTCTGCAAGTCCGCACTCTGCACTCCGCAGTCTCTACTCCGCGTGTCGATAAAGCGTGACCAGTTGGACTAGCAGCGGCTCCCGGATGACTAGGCCCTCGGTTGTCTCTGGGTAAAATAATGTGTAATTACAGTTTTAATGTAACCGTTAAAGTCTGAAACTGCTGTAACAGTTTCGCGAATTTTGAGATTGCCGCTTTAAAAAAAAATTGTAAAATTACGCCTGCAATAAACACGTGCAAAATGTTTTCATTAGATCATAATTATTCGTGGTAATTCCGAGCGAAACGTTTAAAGCAGCTCCCGCAAGACTATTAAATTTATATAACATCAGTCGCTAACCGTTGCTACTAAATAATTTTTTCTCTAATTTATTTAGTGATTTTTAAACGATTTTCGAGTAACCCTTTATTTTGAGAAACCGAATAGGTTTCGGTTATTTTGAAAAACCTTTATCTACCCCGTTAAAGAGTGTACATGTGCCATAGATCACTCCAAGTGGTTCGCTACGTTTGGTGATTTAGCAGGGTGCCCGGGTTCACGATGCTATCTGTCTGCATTGCTTCAATCGTCTGCCCACTAACGGCGCGGCAGGCAGCTTCGGGAGAGACTGGTTGATGGAGTCTTTCGCAGGAGCGACGGACGTATGAAACTGACACACTAACACCCAGATTCCTATCCACCACTCATAACTTTTTCCTTCCCACAACATCCTCTCCTTGCTTTTCTCCACAAGGCATCCTCAAAGATGACATAGGTCCTGAGCAGAATCATTTTTCTCAGGGCCTCAGCGTGGAGTTAACGTGGAAAAAAATCATGAGAAAAAGAAAGCAAATATTAGCATGAGGTCGTATAAATGTATTATATTTAAACGTTTGACAGAACTAAATCCGATAAAAATTGACGTATCTAAACCTGAATCACTAATGATATTAAAAGTATACTAACGATTTTCATTCGAAAGGTAATTCTGGTCGTTTTTCTAATTATATGTCAACAAAAAAATTAATCACATTATAAAGAATATTTGTTTTGATAAGAAATTTTAATCCCGAGGCAAATATTTTATAAGCACTTTCAGTTTTACAAACTCTGAAATAAATTATAATATCCCGTGATTTTCTGCGGGTTTGTGCTAGTTATAAGTTTGTACAGCTCGACTTCAACTGATTTATTAAATTGAATAAACCAAAATTATTTTTACCAGCTTTGGCTTAGGTTCCGGTTTACTTCAGTAAAATTATGATCACCTCAAACCAGGCCGGGACACTGAATCAAGTCGGTCTCTGATTCATTGTATGAAGGTGGTTTTGGATGCATCCGAACACTATTCATTTTAAAGTATATAAATATTGAAATTTATATTTTTTAATATTTAAATCATATTTTTTTAAAATTTTTTTTTTTTACAATAATAATTACATTTATAATATTATTACCTAGGTTTACATAAGAATTAATTTTATGGTTCTACTACTCCATAAATTGAGCTCTAGGAGCTCGTGTTTATGGGAGGAGTATTTACATGCATAAAAAAAAACATAATGTTCTGAAAAGTGTGTATACAATGATCAAAGACTTAAATGTCTTGAATGAAATAAATATACAAATACTTTTTGACATAGATATAAAAAAAAAACAATAACAATAATACTTTTTTTTTTATTAGATGTTAATTAGTTAAGGGTACAATATATCATTATCCAATTTCAGGGACTTAATTTGCTTTTTAAATTGTTTATATTTCATTGTTTCTGTTACATTTATTTTGTTTTTGGATAATAATATATTGTACCATCTCACACCTAAATATAAATATTATTTACGCACCTACGTCAAAATATGTATTTTTTAACATAAAAAGTTTTTACAATTTGGGAGGCGGGTGTGAGTACCGCCGCCCCGGGAACCATTAATTGGATAACCAACACCTTTGCCATAGGTCACCCCAAGTGGTTCGCTACATTTGATGATGTAGCAGGGTTGCCAGGGTTCCTGGCTGAGGTTTTTCCAGGTCTTGGCGGCCGATGCGTCAGCCCATATGCCGCGTGGTGGGCAGGATCGAGAGAGACTGGTTGAGAGGGGTCTTTTATCCTCTCCAGCCGGAATCTCTCGACCCATCGCCTTGCATTGCGGTTGGACAGATGGATTCGTACGTCCGTCACTCCTGGACACACTGAACCCCAGTTTCCTACCCACTCCTTACACCCTTTTCTTCCCAGAACTTCCTCTCCTTCCTTTCCTTAAAAAAACCCTCCACACAGCGTACCCTGAGATGACATAGGCCCCTAGGGAAGTTGTTTTCCTCATGGCTTCCAGTGTGGAGCTAATGTAAAAAAAAAATATTAATTAGATTTAGTTATGCCTTTCGTAAGTACAAACACGTTTCCTGGGGCCCCCAATTCAAAGGGGCCCCCGGCTAAGTGCCAAAATGGCACAAATTTAAGACACAGGACTTGGAAAGAAATATTTCAATAAATCTCCTAGGGCCCGTAGGATATTAATTGTTTTGTGTTTAATTCGTAGAACTCCATTTGTTTAATTTAACATATAATAATATTATTATTAAATATTATTTAATATTATTATTATTATTATGTAAGTATTTTGGTTTTTAAAATTAATTTGACAGCTGTTTCGGCATTCAACGCCATTTTAAAATTGTGGTTAGCCCACGTTAAGACAATTTATTGAAATAATTCTATTTACCTCCCCCCAATATCATTTATTAAGGTGCTTAAAATTATTTATTTAAGAAAACTAAAATACTAAAATGCAGAACTTAATAATAAAATTTTAAAACTTGATTTGCGTAAATTTTTGTTTTATTCCAGGAAAGCCACAACTTTGGAACGATCCTCCGCTGAGTGCCAAAATGATGCACATTGAGGAAAAATAAAATAAGATTTCCATTCCCGAAAGAAATAAAAAAACTCAAAAATATTTCTTGTGTAAGTGTTTTTTTATTGTTATTCAAAAATATTATATGTATAGGCATAAGTTATATACTCGTATATTTATTTATTTATTTTTTAAAATTATATTTAATATAGATATATAAGTATACAGAGGTGTTATATAAATTACATATTGGTACAGAAATTATTTAAAATTGCAATCTCACCAAAGAAGAAGCTAGTTCTTGTGCTTGATGAGCGAGTTACACTAATTATAACAGAAATAGAATAACATTATGCAGTAGGTAAGTATATAATGGGAACAATTGAAACTTCTGGATCATCTATATGTGTAGGTGTACATACATAGGATATGGTTACATACTAAAATATTGTGCACTTTAGAGAAATTCGAAAAATCTAAATAAAATAGAGATGAATACAGATTGACAATAAATAGAAAGAAAGAGAAAAACAGGTAATTATTTAATTAATTATTCCTGATGAAGTGTAGCTTCAGTTTATTGATGTTTTTGATTTTTTTATTTCAATCGGAAGGTTGTTGAAATACTTTATTCCTAAATAGATATAATTGTTTTGCATTAGTTTGGTATTAAATTTTGGTATTTTGATGTTGTCTTGATATCTTTTTGATAGGTGGGTTTCAAATTTTTTGATGATATTTTTATATATATTTGAACTTAATATTTTTTTTAAATAAAAATGATATACCGTAGGATAATAATACAAAAAACGAAGCACTTTCATTGGAAAAATTTCCAAAAAATGGGGGGAAGGGGGGGGGGGGGGAATGAATCTGTAAGTGCCTAGGACCCTGGGCCTTTGATTCCGGGCCTGCTTGTAGCTTCTCCGCTCTGTCAGAGGCACCAACTACCAACGTTAATTCCGCAATTTCACGTCTCGGCATAATCAATCAACGTTGATGGAATAAATACAATAGCGAGTTTGAATGAATTAGTATTAGAAATATTGAAGTATCGGATACCGTATCCAATTTGATCAAATCGAGTTTTAGTTCTATACAATCTGTCGGTACACCTTTCGACTTAATAATATAATGTTTTCTGTTTATGCTGTTGTACAAACATAAACATATGTATGTAGATCTTTTCAATCACTAAATTACTCAATTATTTTTTAGTGTAATAATATACATAAACTTTTTAGTGTAATAATATACATATTTTTTAGTGTAATAATATAATAAATAGATAAACATTGATACGCACCTGAGATAATTAATAGACTGGGCATTTTTAAACAGATTTAATAAAAATAGTTTTTGGTGTAAGTTTAATGTTTCATATTAGTCTGTGATTAGTTCCCACATTACTTTATTAGTTTATGCGCTCTTCGGGTCACGTGGTCTCATTGCCGAGTTGTGTCGAAGGTAGATGTGCGGAGTCAATATAATTTAGGAGCTCCACTCCAGTTAAGAAGTTATTTTACCACGGATATATTTTCTAGTTTTGCAAATGTTTTTATTTCATGTGAGTAGGTACCGCTCAAGTCCCAACTACTCCCAACCGTCTGGAGATACTGAGACTATGTCATTCCCAGTTATGGGGTATTTTGTGAGGCTGTAGGCAGAGGGGAGGGGGGAGGAGATGGGTGAGGAAGGTGGGGACGTACCTGGCTATTCAGATCTGGTCATTAAAAATGGCTACTTACAGCCTTTTCAAACAACGTTTTGAATCTGAATGGTGGTATTTCAACAGAACGATCTTTCTCTCTGGAAATCGGCGCAAATATAAGCGCCTTCTATATATCACTATTAATAAATTATGAAATAACTTGTGGAGGAAGTTTCAATCCTTATTCAAACAATTTTTTTATGTTTAAAAAGAAACTTTAAAAGTACACAGCAGAATTTTCAAGCAGCCACTCCCTGGGGAGAAGGATTCAATCCCATTTAAAGAAAAAGGATGCTAGCCGGCCCAAGAGATGCGCAACTATGTCGAAAATTGAAAATAGATGAACCACGTAGCACAGATGGCTCAAGAGTTAGTAGCTTATCTTGTTAAAAGAGTTATCCTACAGATGTCTCTAGTGTATAGGTTTGCCCCTCCATGTTCATAACCGAGGTGGGCTGGCAGCGAGGATTCTAAAAACGGAGAGATTCTAAGAGCCCAAGAGAAGGGACATCAGCCTTTTGGCTTATCTGTACACTCCACCTTTACAAGAGCTTTAAGACTAATAAAAATTGGTTGTCTGTAAAATCAGTTAACGGACTGTAAAATAATAACGATGAATAACGATGGAGTGGAAGAGAGATAAATGCGTCACAAGCCGAACGCTTAGGCTGAACGCTTTTTCCACGCTCTCGCTTGCACGCTTGGCTCAGGCGGAACGTGACAATGAGTCACGGTGAGTGCAGCCGGCGTTCATCGATTTATAAGACGTTATTATGACAAAAAGACACTGCTGTATTTTTTTTAATGTGAAAATCTCACAAGAGTCCCAGATGCTCCCGTCTGGAGCCAGTGAGACTATAACTTCCTCAATCGGGGTATGTTGTGAGGCTGAAGGTAGTGGCGAGGAAAAGGAGATGAGGAAGAAGAAGGTAGGGAAGTATATATATTTTTAAAAAAAACTTTGTTTCTCAGGGGTTCATTTTTAACTCAAAAATTCATGATAAACTTCAAAAAAATAGAAGACGATTGAATACTAATCTTACAATTTGAATGCTAATTAATAATACATTTATTAATTAGGATGTGTTTTTAATGGTTTGAGTTTATTGCATATTTCGGTTCATGTAAAAATAAATCGTTAAACGTTGAAAGCCGAAATATATTAATTAAATAAATTAATATTCAATGTGCGTGACTTAATTTGTTCTTGAAATTAATTAAATGCTACCCTACAGATGAAGAATTTTGATTCATTTGTTCATTAAAATTAAAAACCATTTCATGGGTAATAAAAAATCGAACGTCGTGGTAATTTTTCATACAAATGATGTAAATAACTTATTTGAACTATGTATTAAAATTTATCTTTTTAGTTCTTTTTATATTTGTATGAATATCGTTAAACAGTGGGACAATAAACCCCAGAGAGAAAATTCTGGCACGAAATGAGGGAAGATATAGACAAGGGACAAGTTTTTGAAGGGGAAGAAAGAGGCTGGAAGTACTTTACTTAAGGATAAGGAATTGTTCTTAACCTTAAATTTTACGACTTTTTCGCTGTTATCCGAAAGAAACGGATTAACGAAAAGTCTTAATTTTAAGATTAAGTAAGAGAAATGGAACGACTTAAAAGTCGTTAAAAATTAAGGTTAAGGATAATTCCTTATCCTTTAGTAAAACATAAATATCTCACCTTCTCAATTTAACAATAATTATACTCAATAAAAACTCAGGGGACGATACGATTCTACTTAAGGATAAGGAATCGTGCTTAACCTTAAATTTTACGTTTTTTTTCGCTGAATTGGAAACGGAATCGCAGTAAACTAAAAAAGTAGTTAATTTTAAGCTTAAGGTGAATTGCCCTGTCATCGAGATATATGAAATCGCAGTTAACGAAAATTTAAGGTTAAAAAAATTAAGGTTAAGAATAATTCTTTATCCTTAAGTATAACGCAAATCTTCCTACTTCTCAGATCTAACAATAATCATAGGTACTTACTAAACACACACAGGGGCGAACCGGTTCTATTTAAGGATAAGAAGTTGTCCTAAACAGTAAATTTGACAACTTTTTTGCTGTCATCCGGGAGAAACTGAGTCGCAGTTAACGAATAAGTCGTTAATTTTGAGATTAAGGACAATTATGCTGTCATCAAGATAAATGGAATCGCAGTTAACGTAAAAGTCGTTACAAATTTGAAAGGTAAGGATAATTCTTTATCGTAGAACGGAAATCTACCGGATACTCAGACCTAATAATAATTATACTTACTGTAAAGTAATTTCAAGCAGAAATGCTTCAAATCTGAATCTGGTGAAGTAAAAAACTGTCAATTTTCAATGCACTTATTTTTGTTACTCTTTCACGGTAAGATACACCTATAAAATTTTTAAAATTTTCAATTAAATTTCATTGGAGCCGGGCAGGATTTGAACCCTCGACCTCTGGGTGTAGAGCGAAGTCTCCCAGCCTCTGGTTTTATAGTTGCGTATGTATTAATTAACGTATTTATTATAAGAGGGCTAAAAATAATTAAACGAGGAACCATTGAGTAACAAATTAATAATGCATATCCCCGATACAAGCCATCAATATTCAATAATATCGACAGGGTGATTACCATTCTCTTTCTCTTGTAATCCTTTTTTAGGCCGCGCATTAATTTGGCAAATGAAATAATTTAGCGCTTTGGCGGGAGCTTTAAAGATGGCCGCCGCCGTCGACCAATGGTATGGGAGCTTTTTCTGCGTGTGAGCGTGACATACGTATATCTATGCGGTGCACGGTGTTCGGAAAGTTGGTAATATACACTTGAAGTAATTTTTTTACCCACATAATTTTTTATTTGAGCGTATTATGAATTCGAGGGGTAAGTGCGGTAACGGATTAGTGACAATCTTAACTAAGCAGAGACAGCTGAAGAAAATCAGTGAAAAACTGGGTTATTTCTATTAGAAACGTTCAGGTATTTCTAATGATGGCGCCGAAAATAATGATGGCGAATTGCTATTATAATTTATGTGAAATCCTTTGATTAGGTACCTAATCTTGACGAAAATATGTCAACCTATTCAGTACAACAGTGCACATTCAATTTGGGAGTCGGCTTTGTTAAATAGATAGCCATCAACCCTGCTGTATTTCGTTATGTTTGGTGATTTAGCATGGGTACCCGTATGCATGGGGTGAGGTTTGTTTGGATCTGGGCGGCAGAGGCGTACGCTCACCAACTGCGAGGCAGGCCGGTACGGGAGAGACTGGTTGATGGAGACATTTTACCTCTATGCCATAGGTCACCCCAAGTGCTGCGTTATGTTTGATGACTTATCAGGGGTGACCGTGTTTATGGAATGATGTTTTTCTCGGTCTTGGTGGCGGATGCGTCTGTCCACTGGGATCGGGAGAAAGTGGTTGTGGAAGTCCCCTTGACTTATTTTGCCGTACTCCTCGGATCGCCTTGCACCGCACCGGGATGGATTCATACGTCCGTCACTCCTGGACACACTGACCCCCAGATTCACAACTACCCTTCATACTCTTTTCCTTCCTAGAACTTCCACTCCTTCCTTTCCTAAAAAGACCCTCCACACAGCATCCCCAAATATGATATAGGCCCTGAGGGGAGTTATTTTCCTCAGGGCCTCCTGTGTAGAGCTAGTGTAAAAAAAGGACTCTCTCGGTACATTGCACCGAGACGTATGAATCTATCCGGATAGATTCATACGTCCGTTAACCTTGGACACATTCACTCCCAGATTCCTACCCATTCCCTTTTTCGTTTGCTTATTCTTCTTTTCTTTTAAAAAGTCCCTCCACACGGCATTTCTAGGCCTAGGTCCTGAGGGATTTTTTCTTCAGAAGTGTTTTTCATTTTTTCATTTTTTGTGTGGAGCTAATGTAAAAAAAGACTTTGGAAATGTTCTTTAAAAATTCGAATAAGGGTTGGAAAAATGTTATAGACAGTGCTAGACAGATGTTGTAAAAAAGGTTTCTGCAAGTCATTTAAAACGTCTTATCGGATCTGATTGGCAGTCCAAAAACGATTTTCTTTACTGAAAATGATGAAATACATTCGGCCGGTTTTGAAATCTGTTTCCGAATGAAGGATCTTGTCCATCGCGAACTTCTATTATACTGATACACAGAGCATGTTGTATAATATTATAACTTGAGTAAGGAATGCAAAGAAGTGTGCGTGCGCATCGCACCTGCGCAGAGCCCGGCCCGGGGCGATTTTCCTATAATTTTGTTGTCTTTGCGCCTGCGCTTAAATTAGCTTTCCTAATGGCGCGAACGCAACACGTAGTCGGGTACAGTGCTCCAAGCGGACCCAGTAGATAATTAGATAATAATATAATATGGTATATAGTACGGTGCCTCCATCGGCAGCCCTTTGCCAACACCCTTATTACTTGGTATTTATGGCTTTTGGTGCTCGGCGTTATACGTGAGTATAAGATGGGTGGGTGCCTTCGACCAAGTATATCGGGTGCAAAGTTTTTTGATCGGATATATTAATGTACGCACATGTTTTTTAACAGACTGAAATAAAACTACCTAATTGTTATTGGGGTTGTTCTTCTTTTTAACCTACATAACTTATAACACTCTGTCACATTTCCACCATTCTGTCACATTTTGTTTTTACTATAAATGAATTCTCTCTGGATCTCAGAGGGGAAATTGTAGCAAGGGGGAAGGAGGCCTAAAATGCCTATTGGGGGTGACAAACACGAGCTGCGTGTATACCTATTTCGAATAACAACCCTCGTGACATAAAAGTTGTAGGAGACAAGTTTTTGAGATTTTTAAAAATATTTTATTAAACATCATTAAAAATAATAATTGCTATTACTTGATAGGTTATACCTTTTGGAGTTTAAAAATAGTTTTATATTTTATGTCGTCATATCATTTTTTTGTAAGATTATAGAATATACGCAAGTCGAGAGGTGGCAGAAGACAACTGTGATTTGTATGAAATACACTTCTATCACGAGGAGTTACAACTCTGTAACGTAATTTTTAATACAAAAATATATTTTTTTAAACATAAACACATATTTTTTTATAATGCACACAGTCGTTACGTCTTTACGTCTTTAGTACAGTCGATTTTAAAATAATTATAAAATAATAATATTGGTAATTCTGTTGAATTTTTCTCCACTAACTGGCGGAGACATCTTTAAGAAGGTTAAAAAGAAGAACTATTTGACATCAAGAATTTGTATTAAGAATTTGAGAAATTAAGAATTTGCCTAGTTAAACATTTTTTTAATTCGTTTTGGTAATAACTCTTACAAAATTTAACTCAAATGTGCGCCTTTATAGATTACTTGTTTATATTAATTTGTTAGATTTTTGATTTGTTTTTGATCTCCTTAGTTTTGTTCATGTAATGCATTGAGGCCTCAAATGGGAGAATTTTTATTAAATAGTAGCGAGTTCCCGGCGTGCGTTGCAATGCCGCTTAAGTAAAAAAATGTTTCACCCTGCGTGTCCTTTCCCATTCATCCCCGTTTCCCTTTCGCGTCCCCTTCCCCTTCTGCATTCCCCGTCCACCTTCCCCGCCGTCCCCTCATCCTTTAACCACCCTTCTTCGTTCCCTTCCACCCCTCTAGGATTCCCCTCCCTTTCCCCCTCTACCCTTCCCTTCCTGCCGCTAAACTACATGAAATGCACACATTCTTCAAAACTATTCGCGCGCCACCTACTGTTAGTTATTTATACAAATTACATAACACCATAGTTCACCATTAAATATAGAAACCTTCAAGGGAATGCACACAAAAACTCACCAATGTTTTGTTGTTGCAAACGTTCATTTTTCTATATTTTGATGAGTATCTTATTTTACATGATCTTTATTTTTTTTTTAAATGTGCCGATATCAAAATAAAGTTGTTGAGTAATTCTTGAAAACACCTTTTTTTAGTATGTTTTACAAGTCCAATCTTTATATTTTCTCGTCGTAGAATAGCTATAAAAGTAACAAGTAAATATTATTAAAAAAAAATAACATTTCTCTACCATCTTTTTATCGCAAATAAAATCAATTAAATTTTAGATTAAAATTTAAACTGAGTATAAAAACATTTGTTAAGTCAGCACGCGTTAGTGATAAAGATTGGTTGAGCCTTTTGACCTCTGTAGCAGGACTCTCTCGGAATATTGCCTTGCATCGCAGTGGGAAGGATATATTCATACATTATTCACTCTTGGCCATACTGACCCCCAGATTCTTACCCACTCCCCCATACCTTTTTCCTTCTCAAAACTTCCTCTCCTTCCTATCCTAAAGAAACCTTCCTCGCTGCATGGCCAACGATGACATAGGCCTTGAGGGGAATTATTTTCCTCAGGGCTTCCTGTGTGATGTAATGTAAATTAAATAAAATATGGCATCCAAGAAAACATAGCAACATAAAATATGTAACGTAGACGATGATAATATGAGGTATTTCTGGACTGTATGATTGTTTATGTCCATTATATTACTATTATTTGATAAAATCGCCATTATCCAAAGAAACCAGTTTTCTTTAACATTATATGACCTTAAGAACGGGTCGAGTGTTTGTCTTGGGTCAGGTGCAGCTTGATACAAAGTTGAATTAAATACGCACTAACCCCACACTAACCCGCATCGTCATAAGAAATATGTAGACAATAAAATAAGTTATGCGAAAGGCTAAACCCCTGACGTGTAAAGTACCTACTGTCTGAGACGATCATGTGGGTTTTATAGGCATGAACGTAATATTATGTATTTGGACAATATCGACATGGTACATGTTATTAAAAGAAACGTATGCGCGGCCCATTTCGGCCAGTTACATACAAATCTTAAACTTGAGATCAAAATACCCAACCAAACTGAAAAATTATTCTTGTAATCAAAAGGTATATCAAATATCTAGTACGGATATGAGCTTTTTTATTTATTGTTGCTTTAAATTATCAGATATAGGCCAATATCAAAATACCCAAACAAATATATCAATCAAAATACCCAACCAAACTGAAAAATTATTCTTGTAATCAAAAGGTATATCAAATATCTAGTACGGATATGAGCTTTTTTATTTATTGTTGCTTTAAATTATCAGATATAGGCCATTCAAGATTTTAGTGTTTCATGATTTTAGAGGCAACTTGGGAAATTATTTGTGAGAAAAACATTAAAAAAATAATTTTACTTTGTTTATTTTACAAATACAATGAAGTCCTATTAAGATACTATTTAGATTAATCTTTACAACGAATCGGTTTACATTATGAAAATCAAAAAATATGCTACATATAAAATTAAGCTTTTATTAGCTTTTCTGTGTATTGGAATTACAATAAAATTATTATTTACGTAACAAAAAATATAAGCGTAAACCACTAAAAAATTTTTGCATGACTTAACTATTAGGAACAATTTAAAAAAAAAAATTTTTGATGTTTTGTATGTTCTAACTTTTTTCACTCTTATAAAATTATGCAAAAAATAAATAAAAACCACTTTTTCGCTTACTTACCTCGTGCAAATAAGACGCTCGATTTTAAATTATGAAGGCATGTGAATCGAAATATTTCTAGCGTTTATTCGTCTTAAGGGCTATTTTAAAAAAAAAAATTCATAGCTTGACTTTTCAAAGAGGGGTTGAGTTGACTTGATTCTGAGTTGGCATGGAACCATAATATTCATATATTTATTGATTCCTGGTTGCATACATGGCATGGGGAATAATTGATTGGTTCAAAACTTTTAAACGAATTATAGGAGTGTAAAATACATTTCGACGTTACTTCGAATTTAGACAGGATAATCAAATCGAATAGTATTAATAGGCTTGCGTCTGCGTGGTTAAATTTCAAATACCGGCTTCGAGTGCATGTCTGACGCCACGCCATATGCGCCGAGCCACAAATAATATCTGTGTACGTAGAATTTCAAACAAAGCTACCGTTGTAATTCAATTTCGAATTCAAAAATTCGTCACAAGATGTCACCAATTCCGTCAGCAGGTAGGGTGGGGACGTGTCCCCCTTAGGTATAACTGATAGGAATTGGTGAATATGTAGTGTCTCTCCGAAAATGGAAAGATTGATCGTAATGCATAGTTGTATATCAAGCGGCTATATATTAAGTATGACGTCATTGCCTGTCTCGGTTACTATGTCCCGGGACTAGCTACACTGGGTGACAGTGGATCCGAGGAACGGACTATTTTTGGAACCAGTTCGTATTGGATTTATAAAACGGTCACCAACACTAACCGGGCGAAGCAAAACCACCCGCAGGGCCTAGCAAAAAATCCTGCTGAGCGAGTTCTTAACTGCTAGTATGCATATTATCGTGATGCAATCTCAATTCAATTCAATTCAATTTATTCACTTTAAAAACAAAATTAAAATACCAAATCGTTTTTAAAATAGAGAAAATATTAAGTTTAAAGCATATTTAAGCAATTTAAATAATATAAACAATTCAAACAAATTATACAATGTAAACATCAATGAACAATTTAAAAATCAATGAAGCACAATCAGACTAACAGCAATAAAGCTTGCTGTCTAAATTGTGCTTCGTAAACATGTCGATATTCAAAGTGATTCTATTTAACAACAAGACTGCTCTCCCGACTGGCATAACCATTGGCAAGTTAGTTCTGCAAGCCGGGAGATAAAACAGTCTATGCTGTCGGTGACGGTGATAAACATCGGGAACGTAGAAACTAATGCTCTCCATAATAGCCGAGTTTTCGAACCGTCCACGAATCAGCACTCAAGCACTTTCACAAACCGGGTAGGTACCTATTTAGTTTGTTGTGTCAAAATATTCATAAATATATTAATCTCTCTTCGCCGTGATTTAATTAATTTAATTTCCATAATAAATACCACGTTTATAGTTACGACACCCTTTAATACTTAATAGAAATTCTTATGAGATTTTGTGAAAAAAATTTAAAAATTAATCCGCAATTCTTTCACGACAACCATAAAAATTATTATTAATCTCTTTTCTTGTTTCTCAGCTTCTTTTTGATCAAAAGGAAATTGTCCCTGATTTAAAGATCGTTCGCTGAAAGGACGAAAATGGTGAAGCACTAGAGGTAATAAAGGATTATAGATTTGTAGGGTAGTGAATGGTTTTTTGAAAAGATAATACTATATATATATTTTAGAAGATATAAAGCAGACATGTTGTTTTTTTGCACCCACTGTGCTTTGAAAATTAAATTATATAATCCTCATTCTACCCATTCGGGAAACACGCCAAACACAACTTATGTACACGGTTGACATAAGTCACATGAGAATGGGTCGTTTCTACGGCTCGTTCTTAAGTTCAACAACTCGGCTGTGGAACGATTTACCGGCCTCTGTGTTTGCTTCCTCCTACAACATGGTTCTCTCCATGTTCACTCCTTCCTCTCCTCAAAAAGACCCTCCACACAGCATCTTCAAGGATGACATAGGCACTGAGGGAAATTATTATTGGGTCTCCTGTGTGGAGTTATGTAAAAAAAAAAATTCTTTGAAAATGTACAAAAAAATATTTATTTATTTATTTGCACATACACGGCACATGTGCTATTAACATAATAAAATTAACATATAAAGGGTACAACGACATAAAGAATGTAATAGTTTAAATGAAGAGTTAAAAGTTAAAAATCAATGTACCTACAAAGTGCAATACGCACGCGGTAGAATTGAAACCTTCAGAAAACTAAAGTAGACAAGAGTGGTGAGACCACGAAACCGAAGACTAAGAAAAACCTAGTATTTGTGTTTTCTTGTTCGGAGTCGCTAGATGTTGCTTTGTTTTGTGTTTTATTTTACCTGCTCACTTTGGAGTGGTTTGAAGATTGGGTTTGAAGTGATTTTACAAAAATAAAAATATTTTTTTTGGGATTCGATACTTGTCCGCTGAATGTCTGTAGAGGTTCGTTAGGCGTTTTATACTACACCAAAGTAGACTTGCGTGGGACTATGAGTTTATCGTATTATATTGGAACCGAGTACCCGTGAAATAAATAAATATTTTATTGCTATCTCATTCTCTCGCAGGCTAAATCGTATTATAGATGTTTCTGTGTGTCTCTTTTTAGTGTCGCTCGTTTCAGTTTCATCATCACAACGTTTCAAATTCAACGTTTCGAATTTCAAATCACAACGTGATGAAGAAGTTTTCACATCAAAAATTTAAAAATATATATATATACCTACAACATTGTAAATTTTTCTCCCAGAAACGGGAAGCATCGACGTTTTTCATGAGATACAGAAAGGTAAACAAATGGTAATGTACAAGGAAGGAAAAAGTTTTTAAGGTTTGTATTCCAAAAACCCAAAAAATCTTCGTAAATTATTATGTTTACTTAAATTAACAGTTTTTTTATTACCATGCTTTTTTTAATACATCTGGCTTAACATTTCTGCAGACCGTAAAATTTCATAATTTTAATGAGCGATGAATGTTTAATTCTTCAGCTAATGCGTAAAAGAGCTCAACTTAATACATTTTTTATGGTTTATTAAAAAATACAATAAACAGACAAAACACGTTTTTTAAACGTTCTATCAGTGGATTTCTACCGTGAATATAAATAATGTAAAATTTTACCGTTTAAATCGTAATATCACTGTGGATGGACGACAAATGAAAAAAAAATTATTAGGAAAACAAATAATTGTAAACATGAAATTGAGAGTAAATACAGAAGTAGTTAATCAATTAGCGGAAGAGTGGCCCAACCCACATCAGCGATAACATCATATTGTTATATATTTTTGTCATACCTATGAAGCCACAGTGGCCCAATTTTAGTTTTCACTTTTTATAGGATCTTAGAAATAGTGAAAACTAAAATTGGGCCACTGTGGCTTCAAAAACACGACAAAAATAAATAACAAATTATGTTTTAACCGTTACAATTTTTTGTGGGTTGGGCCACTCTTCCGCTGAGCGCCTCATATCTATGCAAAACTTTGACTAAAACACGTGAAACACCTCAGCATAGGTTCTCGTATTTTGGTTGTCTGTGATGTGCGATAGTCCTGCGTGAAATCTGGTTCAATTAACTCAAATTTCCTTTGAATTTAAGTGTCATTCTCAAAATTGGAACTGATTTGTTAAGATTTCAGACTAATTGTAAGGGACAGTTGTTTCACAGAATTTGAACAATTCATCACATTTAAAAATTAATTTTCAAGTTCTGTTATTATTCGTAGCCGGCCTATTGTTTCACAGTAGGTACTTGGATAGTAACATACCTTGACAAGGACTTTCAAAGAACTTGAATTTGTCTTTGAAATTTGATGAATTGTTCAAATTCTGTTAAAAAACCCATCCTGTAAGTTTGACGTTTTGTCAAAAAATAAATAAAATATTGATATGCGAGTAAAGTGTCTTTCTTGTATGTGCGTATGTATAAGTATATATTTTTTAAATTGGTCATCAGCGAATATCTACAATATATTATATCCGATTGGGAAGCAAAGTTTATGATGATCATAAGTTACGTATTGCTCAACACACCTGACTAGTTTACGGTCATAAGTCACATAAACTAAAATGTCTACTTGAATTATTGCTATAAAAAAGCTTTATTTAGTGATGCCAATAAAATTCCACTCAAATCATCCCAAACTAAAAATATTTTGCTTAAATCAATTAAGGGTTTTCTAATTTTAGTTATGTAATTCCAATGAGGTTGTCTCCTAGAACTAAATTTATTAGAGCATGGTGAGGACAGAAATTGTTGATTTCATTTTTTAAATACCCAACGACTAAATAAAATATCCTATACCGGGCCGTATCAGTTGGTTATATGCTCGGCTTGGTTGGAATGTCGAGCTTAGCACAGCTTGGAAATTATCCGTATATAGGCGGAAAACCTAGGTGTCACCAATATTATGTACATTTTCTATGAATTTAATAAAGGAATGTGTTTCTTTTCAAAAACAAATCTACTGTCTACACGAGTGGTATATCTATGCTATCTACTGTCATCTCCATCGAGGCATCTCTATGCGCCTGGAAATCGCGATATTTCAAAAACGACGGCAGTTTATTTTTAGGGGTCTAATTTAAGAGTTAATTTCTGATAAAGTTCTTCACTTCAATCAGCGTGGTACTATATGCGAGTACACTAATTTTAATTAGCATTTGTTTTGCTAGAGTCTGTGCACTAATAATGAAATTAACCGCTGAAAACAAACTGTCCTGACGTTGAAACTTTTAAAATCCGTTAACAGACTATTTTTCATTGATTATTATCAATTAATAACATCATTCCTCATTGTTCGATGTATATAATAGTCTGTACTTGTAAAATTAGACAATTTACGTAATTGCGATAGGAAGTATTCAAATATTATTTACGTAAATGTCAGATTTGGCGTGTGACTGCTAGCGCTTCGGCATCTAAAATAGGAACTGTTCTGCGGCTTATCGAAGCCGTATTTAGCCCGCTTAAATTGAAGAGAGGAATGTCGTACATAGTAAGGATACGGATTGGCTGATATACCAGGCCTAGGGCTTGGCAGGCCAATAAAAAATTCTGTTCAAACAGTTGTACATAGAATAGGAATTGTTAATTGTTAATCGTATGTCGTGTGATGTCACGAGACACCATTACAAACATAAAATTTAACCAAGTTTTGTAAGCTCATAATTTCGTCATTTTTGGAGGTATCGAATAACTAATTTTACTCATTAAAAAATTAGAAAATAATTTATGCCTAAGCACAGAGGAATATTTTCTTGCCATGAATTCTAGTCTGAGGAAGAAGAACGAGAGAATGGTTAGGAGTGGATCAGATCTCCCGAACATCAAAAAATTCCCCTGCTGCGCAAAACTGTGCAGCGAACATAATTTATTTCTATAATTTTTCATGTGCATTCCATGTCAACAAAACACGTTTTAGCGGGTGAGGGTTACCTCGAGGAAGCGTCGAGGATGCGTGTCCGTTAGACCAAGATGCGTGTTCCTGAAGACTAGGTAAGTAGGTAGGTGCCAGGCTCTCAGCAAGGGCAAGGCGGTGGCGGTGGGTTGCTGAAGGGTGAGCATTTACTTAATCCGTTCGATACCGAGCCATCACGCCATGCCTCATGCCTCATGCTTCATGCCCCATCACATGATGTAATCCACAAGGTGTGCCATGTCTTTGCTTTTATAATGGGCTGCGGTTTTGATCGTTTCTGGCAGATGGAGATGGTAATTGAAGGTCGGGGAAATAAATAAATTGCTGCAGGGTTAAACGTTCTTCGTCGATATTTTTTAAGTTGTGAAATTTTGTGTAGGAAACTAGTATTATTATGACTAGTATCGTCAGTAAGTAGAAATGTGGAAGGTATCCCTACAGTAGGTTTTTAGTGGAAAAAAAAGATTTCTGTATATACTATATATTTAAAATGATATTTTCTTTGTGACTTGGACGACACAATCAATTAAAACACAATTGAGTTTATCTGTAAGGAAAGAAACGTCATTTAATGTTATTATTTGTAATGTCGATTCCTTAATCACAATCACGAAAGTAATTACTTTTAATTATTAAAATTAATCTTATCAACTTGCTTTATCATTGCCAATAGATTATTGTTACTATAGTTTTAATTATCCATAGACTATAAAATATCAAGTCAACAGTGTACGAAACTTTTGTTCTTGTTGTTCCGCAAACTTTTTGTGTTCAAGGTACACCTACTAAATCAAGAAATTTCAGAGGTACACCAAAAAAAAAAACAATTTTTTTTAAAAATATTTATTATTAAAATCAATATCATACGAAAATATTACGTTTCAGAGCCCAATACGGATTTTCGATATGTTACGTTTTTGCATTATTTCAAAGTTACCTGTGCACATAACAGCATATAAAAAAAATATTTTTCATAATTTTTTTTAGATGCTTGTATGTTATATCTCACCAGTTAAATCTAAAAATTAACAAATAGGCAATCTCAGGGGAAATCTCCTCACTTTATAGGGTTTTGGGTAAAAATATACAATAACTTTTGGTGGAATTGATTTAAAAATTCGATGACGACAACACAAGCGCCATAAATTTAACTATTTTGGAATGCCATCCGAGAAAATCGATTGCCCTGCTTAGAAATCGTCGCCTTAGTTCGTATTTGTCTAACAGACCATTAGATAATTTTACAGAAAGAGACGGTTTTCTTTCATTTTTTTAATGAAATATTATGATAGGTATTTAAGGTAAAGCTATTTTCGTAAAGGTAAAGGTCTCATTAGTTTAAATATTTCTTAGTTAACTGATTAACTATCATTTTTTTACTTTATTTTTAATTTTAAAGTGGAGATTGAACAAAAACTAAAATGGTTTGTTGGACAAATAAGAACTGAGACCACGAAATGTGAACCTGCTCAATGGAGCACAGGAGATCAAAATTTGGTGCAATCGTTGATAATGTTGCTTCTTCGTCGATCGTCTTCAAGAGTTCTCTTTTTTTAATTTAATCGAAGTTTTAGTAAGAATGAAAAACCCCAATTTGCATGAGTAAGTCGTGGCAAATGGTAAGAGAATTTAACAGCAAGCTTTGAAAGCAGTGGATACTAATTTTTTACATGTAGCCAAAAATGTGCCTGCTCTGTTTCGGAAAATTTTAGTTTTAATGTCCGATCAGTTTTTGGCTCCATGAATTCTTCCTGCTCGTTTATCGGTAAGTGTTCAAGGAAAATGCTATCTGAGAATGGGTTTCGTACCCAGTCTATGTCCATAGGTTGCAGTCATATTTACGACATTTCATTACTTCCATTGACATCGTGGCTGATCCATAACACTAACTTAGCGCGAAAGCTTTCAATCTTGTCCGATGATGTTAAAATATCAGAATTCCCGCCTTGCATTTTTTCGTTGAGCTAATTTAAATGAGCAATACGAGATATGCAAGTTTTGCTACCCATTCCTCTGTTTTAAACAGAGAAGCAAATCTGAATCCTGGGTCTCTAAAAATGTCTGTGTCTCATTTTTTAGCTCGCTTGCGGTAAGGCACACCAACTAACGACCACGGTACACCGGTGTGCCGCGGCACACGCTTTGCGGAACACTGGTCTACGATACATACAGTCACATTGACGAGTCAAGATCGGCATTGCTTTAAATTAAGGAAAATTATATTTTTCTTTACATTTTTTTTGTACATGTGACCCACGTAGGAGACCCTGATGAAAACATTTCCCTCGGGGTCTATGTCATTTTTGGGGATGCTGCGTGGAGGGTATTTTAAGAGAAAGGGAGGAGAGGAAGTTCTAGGAAGGAGAAAGGTATGAGTGCTGGGGTCAATGTGTCCAGGAATGACGGACGTATGAATCCATCCCTCCCACTGACGATGGATGGGAGAGTTAATAACTTGGGGTAGCATGGTTACTAATAAATGGTTCCCGGGGCGGCGGTGTAGAGGATAAGAAGAGATAATAATCTTTGGAATTGCATGACTACAATAATATGTGTAGATCTTTTGATTTTGTGTTTATTTTATTAGTCTGTCCTCCTTATGTTAGCGACGCCGACGTCCATTAGAAATGGCTTGGCTAATATTTAAATTGTTGACGTATATTGTGTTATAAGTAATTTTGTAGGAAGGTATACAATTTTATATACCTATCGCTCATTTTAAGTAGAAATAACTACCCCGATCAGATTGAGGTAGGTTATCGAATTTTTCAGACATGGTTTTTTTTCTGTAAAGAAAGATGAACATTCCCGGGTTACGAATAACCTGACAATATTTGAAAATCTCCGACTACCACAACAGTAAGCGGAAAATGTTGCTTGTGTCGTGATGAAAGACTTAGCCAGCCGAGGAATCGAACACGCGACGTCTGGGTTGGACCTAAACACGATGCCAACTCAGCTACTGACCGGTCTATTTAATTTACGTAAAACACCCAACGTAGAAAAAACTGCCCCAAATAAATGTAAAAAAAAAATATATTACACAAGTAATGGTCGTGAAAAATCCAAACATGAGACTGCCATCATTTTCTCATATTTCCATTTATTTTAATCAAAAGGTCGTTTTCGAAATACTAGTTAGTTTTTTAATGGAAATAGGTATCTAATAATTTAATATAGATAACTGAAACTTATTGGCGTTTCATGCAACCGTGATTTTCCATACAAACTATATAAGTAGATTAGGTACAGCAAAACGATTTATCATAAAAATTTCCAAAAAAATCATGGTAGCCGTCTGCGTTAGGAGGGTAGGTACCGGTAGGCTCCTGCTTCCCTAATTACACTCGTGACCAAATATTTGCTGTGCCCCGGTGTGGAGCCCTCCTAGTGCAGCCGGGCCGCCGTGATTAGGGCTAATTAGCACCTCGCAGAGCCCCCGAGCCCCCGGGCAAAGGGAATAATTGTTATTGCAAACGGACACAGATTTGGATCGGGAGTTGAATAAATAATCCTTGTTTCTCCGTGTAAAAAAATACCATCATCTATGTATGCACTATTTATGGTACTTACGGGTTACTACTATCCCCTAGGACCGCCTTTAGAAAAATGCTTTTGCTCCTACTGTTTTCATGGTATTTTCATAAAGTTCCTTATGACTCCACACCATCCAGGCACCTAGACACCCTCATCGTCCCAGAACTGTTTCTTCCCCTCCTCTATTTACATCTCACAATATTTTCCAGTTTGATGTGCCATAGTCCTGACTCTGAAAATTGAGACGCTTAGGCAGTATCACAACAAATGTATACTGGCGGATAATTGTTAAAATAAAATCCTCCCAGTCAGAAAAAAGTAATGCAACAAGTGGAGTCCCACAGGGTTCACAACCTTGGTTCAATTTTATTTATTATTTTAACTTTATGAGTAAAACCTCAAACTGTAATATTTAATTAAATGAAGACATTATGAGCGAAACTCAATCGAAAATCTGGAAACAGAAAAATCAGAAAAAGATATTTACACCTCTGGGACTCGAACCCAGGACCTCCCTACTTTCCGGGTTGGGCGCTCTTATCCACTGAGCTAAGGTGTCGATATCCAATTCGGTCACTTTTAACTGTACCATACTTCGACTAAGAACCACCCATATTATCTTCACTTTTCTTAACGCATATTTTTATTGGCTGCCATCTTTATGAATGATTGCAAGATTCAACTCGAACTAAATGCAATCTAGATGGTGTCTGGATAAATTATTATCCATTTTATTTAATGTGCGACATCTATTGACTCTTCTGCAAGTCTGGGATGAATATTATTATTTATTATTTTAACTTTAAGAGTAAAACCTCAAACTGTAATATTTAATTAAATGAAGACAGTACATACAGTTAAAAGTGACCGAATTGGATATCGACACCTTAGCTCAGTGGATAAGAGCGCCCAACCCGGAAAGTAGGGAGGTCCTGGGTTCGAGTCCCAGAGGTGCCAATATCTTTTTCTGATTTTTCTGTTTCCAGATTTTCGATTGAGTTTCGCTCATAATGTCTTCATTTAATTCAATCTTATTTATATTGTTTATCAATGAAATTACAAAAATATTTCATGATACGTTTATTTTACTATTTGCTGACCTCAATTCTTTTTAATTATTCAAAATATTTATTGTTGTAATGTTCTTCAAGATAATATCAACAAATTGTTAATTTGGAGCAATGAAAATAGACTTAACTTTCTCAAAATATCTATCATTCAGATTGTCTAGAATAATAAAACCAGTGATATTTAATTACTACATTGATTACCATACCCTTCAGACAACATAACTTAGGTATCAGTTTTCAATAAAATTGTTCATTTGTTTACCACATAACGGAATCTTTAGCAAGAGCTTACTGATGTTGGGATTTATAACTAGGCCAACACAATATTAAATGTATTATACTGTTATATTTTGACTTTATTAGAATTCATATTACAGTCCTTGCGAAAGACAAACATTCCTGGGTTACGAATAACCAAACAACATTTGAAAATCTCCTACTATCACCACGTTAAGCGGAAAATTTTGCTTAGGCCTTGTGAGGTGATGGAGGTCTTGACCAGCCGAGGATTTGAACGCTTGCTCGGGTGGGACCTAAACGCTATTCCCGCTCAACCACTGACCGGTCGAACTATCACACTATCGAGCCTTCAATGATCTAAGCTTGGGTTTCCACTATCATACTATATCACACTATCAAGACAAATGATTTATACTTGGGTCTCCCGTCACTCCTTTGAAGCTTTTTTGGTAGATGTATTTTCCATTTTATGGATCTTGCTATTGACGGCTTCTAAAATTTAATTATTGACGGCCTCCGTGGTATGGGTTAGGGTTCTCGACTAGCAATCCGAAGGTTCATGGGTTCAAATCCCGGCGTGCGCAAGTAACTTGTATTGATTTGTGTTTTACAATTTAATCATACAAAATAATATAAGGTATGTTTGCGGCACGTCCCAAAGTGGAAGGTACTCCAAGTATCGCCTTGGTGTAAGACCACCATTCAGAATTGAAACGTTGCTCGAAATGGCTTTAGCCGAGTTTGGTGACCAGATCTGAACAGCCAGGTACTTCCCTGCCCTTCGATTTCCCTCCTTCCCCGCCCCTCTACCATCAGCCTCACAACATACCCCAATCGGAAAGCCGTAGACTCACTGGCTCCAGGCGGGAGCAGTTGGGACTCTTTTGCGGTATCGACATAAAAAAACGATCAAAATATTTAAATATGGTTGTAACTTATATTTCTATGTACCTGCGTGCTTTTTAACTGCAAATTCATTTTCAAAAATCTGCGTAGTTAGGTGCATAAGAAAAAAATGTTTGGTCTATTTATATTTAAAAAGATTTGAACCCTTTTGCTAAACATTTTTGTTTCCAATCCACCCCTGCCCCATTTGGCTAAACACGGCGGACTGGAAGTTTGGGGCCCTCAGCAGTAAATTATAGAGGAATTAATGATTTTAATAAGCCTTTTGGGCAGAGCAGGTGCAAAACCAAAACGCATCGGTTCATGGTTCACAGCAGACAGTGCCAAACACCATTAAATTGTATTTATTATATGTTTATCATCTTTTCCTCGTGTTTTCCTCTATCCTTATTTAATTTTTTTTATTGAAATTGTTCAAGTATTGATTTTGTGATGCCCGACCACTATTAGAACTATAGTAGAAAATAATAAATTGAGTATTAAACCAGGAATGCTGTACCGAACGCGTAATTTCTGAAATCATAGACATAATTCCATCTGTATTAAAATTGCTGGAAATGCATTTATCAAATTTTTAAAGTTTTATTTTAACGAGTTTAATTATGTAGTTGTAGAGTAGCTGAGATTATTTCCTACAATCCGTTGTTTCGCAGCATCAAATTTCAATGTCAATTTTCAAGTTCTGAAAAGGTTTTTTTCAAGACGTGTTATTACATCATCATTGGCCAGTTGTTTAATGTAACCAAAATAATAACAGAACTTGAAGATTAATAACGAAATTTGACGAATTATTCAAATTCTGTGACACAACTGACCCGTAGACAGTTAACATCATTAAATGTATTAATTTAAGAATTGTTTTTCGCTGAAGGTACCTGCTCAAACCAACCCATTAAAAAAATCAAACCATCCATCGCCAAGACCTAGACAAACCTCACCCCATGATCCCATACACACCTGCTAAGTCACCAAACGTTTATATAGCGAACCACTTGAGGTGACCTGTGGCAAGGGTGTTGGTTATCCAATAAATGGTCCCCGCAGCGGCGGTACAGATTCCTCCAAAATTTTACTGAAAGGGCATTAACTGGGGATGGACCATTTATTTCCAAGCAAACTATGTATCCGTAGTAATAGGTAAGGTAGGTACTTGAATGAAAATGAACACTAAAGAAATAGTTAACCAGAAAAAAAATATTTTTTATCTCTGAATTTGATTTTTCATGACGATAATGATATGTTATGCATACATAGTTCATATATCAATCAGTGTTAAAAGCTGGCATAGGTGCAATCTAAAAACATAACTTCGCGGACCCAACCAAGACTAGCAAGTACCGAATTCTCTCATGAGAGCTTTTGCAGCGATATTTACGTGGGTAGACTGAGCTGATCGTAGAACAGAGCGTTATGAAGTTGAGGAACAGAACAGAACAGGGCGTATCAGATCACGAAGAGATTTAGACTCTTCCCGCCCGGCTGCCATGGGCGGGAAATCCTGCCTCACCATTACGGAGCCAGAACGCCTTCTTGACGCTTTAGTATCTCCACTAAATACCATTTGAACAGGTCTCGTACTAATTACAGCGAGCTAATGGCGGATCAAAGGCATGCACGATCTGTGTGAATCAATTAAGTCACCTGTGTCAATAGCGATAAGCGGTGGATTGATGGCCGAAACGGTTGGCTTTGCAGATTGCTGGAGGAGTCTGAGGTCAAGAATGAATCCCACAAAGTTGCTTACTTGTGAGTCGAAACATTTTGTTAAGGTGATCCAATAGTCCAGGAAAAAATCGGAATCCACGCCCCTTTTCTGGTGGGATTTAAAAATACTTGACGAGATTTGAGAAAAAGCTTTTGGAAAGGTTGGAAAAGGTATTTGAGAGTTGTTTTTAAAAGGTTGATTTCGTTTATTGTAATAACAAGGAAATTAAAAATTGATTTCACGAAACCAAGCGACGCAGAGCCTAAGGACGTCTATTCCCCAACGCAGACGGGTCGGAACTGATACAAAATGGGTGTGACAAGTGTATAATTCTTACGTCGACGACATAAGGTTCACATTAAAAATTCAAATTCGTCGAGTGCCGACCGACGTCGGCAGTTGATTCGTCAGTTTTCCAAAAGACATTTTTCCTTGTATACGTAGGTATAGTGTTTAGGTCTCAGACTACCAATACACATAGCATGCACGTACAGCTTTTAGTATATCAGATACCATATCTTCCAACATTATAAACGTAGAATACAGGTATTTATCACTTCGATCTTTAATAGTGTCACACTAATATTAAGGTTTGAAAATTCATTTTAAAAATTTTTCTAAATGTACAACATGTCAAAATTTCAAGTAAATCGGAGCAAAACTAACGAAGATACAGCGTTTCAAGCGACCGGTCCTCTTGCTCGATTCAAGTATATTTCGAGTATAAAAAAAATTTAAATCGATTTTCTCGCAAAAATTTTTTTAAGTTCGTGAAAATACAACTCAAAATCTACATAACCGAGTTTAAAATGATGTTCACCGCATTTTCGAGGCACCTCCGGAGATTCGGTCTCACGGACTTATTTATTGATATTTTTAATAAAAAAAAATTTCTAAGATACTTCGGACAGACAACAGTTCAGACAATCAAGTTTTCACGAAACACGGCATAACACCCCAAAAACAATAACAAAAATACTTCGGATATAATTTTCAAAGAATAAAAATTCATTTCATTTTATTTAATTTTCCTTTAATTTTTTTATAATTTAATTTTCGAAAAAAAAATTCAATGATACTTCGGATGTATAACGTGTGTATAAAATAAATAAACTAACATTATTCATATTTCCAAAAAAAAATCATTAAATTATGCCTATTTTAAAACCTTACCCCCCCTTTGATCAAATTAAATATAGCTAAGGTAGTTACGTATTCCTACAACCATCCAGGTGTCTTTTAATCTAAACTTTCCAACTGTCAAAATTACTTATGCAATTGTACTTTATTTCTAATTAACTTTCTAATAAATAGAGAATTGAGTGTCGGTTTGTCAATCGTAAACCGGCGAGAGCTTAATTATGTTTATTTGTATTCTAATCAATTATTAAAGCAAACACGTCGAGCTATAATTAATAATTAATTATTTATTGTTAAACTGGTTTTCAGTAATTAAAAACTTCTTTCCGACAACCAGATCAGTAGACCTGATCCAATCCATAAGGTTGTTTTAATTAATTTAATAAAATCAATATAGCGTTTCGACCGGAAGGCATTAACTTTTAATTATTGATTAACTTTATAGTGTATAGTGAAAACGAAATTAATCGAACGACGCGCTGTTCACATTTTCATTAAAATTTAAGATTCCCTTCAAATTAATGTATTTACCTAATGTAATTATATCTAAAACAATATAAGCTATAATTAAAATATTTTTTTTTCATTTTAAAAATTAATATAAAATCACTACACAATTCTATAAATATTTTTATTTTCTCATGAATGATTTACTTCACAAATCAACTTTGAGGAAAGCCAAACGAAAAAAAAAATTGTTATCTCATGTTTCATCGCATTAATATATTATAATATTTTAATAAAATTAATTTTAATAACTGTGTGAGGAGAGGATGGGACTGCCATGAACGAGGTCCAGGAACAATCAGCACAAGACAGGGACGTATGGAGGAGCCTTGCCGATGCAATGGGTTCCCTAACCGAACAGGATAAGGGGAAGAAGAAGAAGTATTTTAATAATAATTTATTATTCTTAATGTTTGTATAATTCGGTGCATTTTTTCTTCAAATAATCATACGCAATAAACACACCTAACCTTCAGAGTAACTACAAAGTACAACATACACAATATGACAATTAAAAAAAAATCGAATGCAGTTCACACGCGATAGAAGCGAAACTTCATGAAAACAATTTCCACCAATAGGAGCCTTGAAAAGTGATCGTAATCAAAGCAGCCAATGAGCGCAGTTTGACGCTTCATAGGTCCTGTAATGCGTCGTTTCCGTTTCATAACTCAACCTGTATCAAAATGTACCATGGAAAACGAAAAGAGTTAGAAGTATGATATATAATCAATATGCTATACTTATTTAAAAGACATGGTTCCTTTCGACTTCCAGATCTCAGACTAGTCTGATTGCATAATTATTGAAGAATAAGATAACACTAATAATCCAAACGAAAATATGAAAGAGAACAAAACACATAAAAATAAAAAAAGATAACTGAAGCAACTGGTATTTGAACCCAGAACCGGGACAAATGCTTAACCAATTCGGCTACTGAGACATCTTATTTAAACGTCATATTTGTCAATCGCATATTTCACATTTCAGAATTAACAATATTATCTTCAACTTAATTAGAATTAATTATAAATATTTTTTTTCATGATTCATAATTATTGTAAAAAACTTTTCTGTTCGTGAAAAACTGTTAAACCGGAACTAGGACCTAATGGGAATAGTTTTAATACGGAATTTAGTTGATTTTTCGAAGGTGTGTAGTAGTATTGGTTAACAATATAGTTTGAATATGGAAAGAATTCGTTCATTTAGTTGTCCTTTTCAGAAGGTGTGCAGTAGTATTGGTTAAAAATATTGGCGACACCAGGAAGCACAGTCCCACTCAGTAAAAATTGCTGATAGCCCACCTCCTTATATTTCAATATCTTTGCCTATAATAAAATCGTAAAGTTTATCAGTTACCAGCGCTGAATCTTCAACATTCTATCACCTCATCAATTCAATATGGCTCGTCCGTAGGCGGCTGCCATATCCATTGTTCGATCCGAGTAAGAAGAGCCTTAAGTGGGTGGTGGGGGTGGGGGTTTAGCCCCCTTCTTGCCCCCCGCCAACCTCCTCCCCAGCCCTTGTGAAAAACCACGTGTCTAATCGCCCCAGGAATGAATCTCTTTGTATTTTTAATCTGGGCACAGAGTTTTATGGCCTTTGCATGATCGCGCCTTATAAATGCTAATCTTCCTGATTGTGGTGTTTTTACAAAATTATATTACCAACTTATTGTTTCCTATTTTCTATAAGACAGTGCCGTACTGGGGTAATACCGTAATAGGAAATGCAGTACAAGGAAGTCTTGGAATCAATATAGAATTAGAAACTTGATATTTAATTACGAATGTTTCTGCGTGTTGTTTTGAATAAATTGCATCTCAGGGATAACAGTGGCACAATTTGAAAAATGCATTTTTGAGTTAAGTATGCAGAAATGTTCCTGGATATCTATTCTATCTTCGATAAAAACGACATAATTCTCGAAAATGTTATAGTGACCTTAAACTCAGGCTGTCAGGCTCATTGCCTCGCAAACTCTGGTCCGCCATCAATAGGATTAGGTGCTCTCAAAGCCGTTGTGCCCATATGATGTATAGATGGGGCCTTAAAGAGTCGGAGATGTGTGAATGCGGTGAGGTGCAGACCACCGAACATGTGGTCAACGAATGCCCGCTCCATTCATTCCCCGGCGGGATTGATGAGGTCCACAGGGCAACGCCTGAGGCCCTAGACTGGCTCGCAGACCTAGATGTCCCCCTCTGACCCCCCCACTATACGAAAGAAGAAGAAGTGACCTTAAAAGCGAATATGTCGTTATTATATTATAACGTTTCACTGAAATTCAAGCAAAAATAGTGGCATAATAGTACTACTATGAAAAAACAAACCAAACAACTTTTAAACTTTTGTAAAATAATGTTTTTTTTTTAGCAAGAAACTGATTTAATACATTCAAACAAAATATTCAAACTGCTCTCCCGAAAAAAAGAGGTTTTTTGAGTTGTGCCATTATTCCCCCCGGGTGCGAAATGTAGTTTATTTGAATGTTAAAATTTTATTTATGCATTGGTAACAGTGGCCGCTCGTGGCTTTGGGTGCTAGGGTGGTAAAATTAAAAAATAGCATTTTTTAAATATATAATATATAAAATAGCATTGCTTGGTAATATTATGATGCAGTGGTGTGGTCACTTGTAATTTTTCCTTTTTTATTTCGGGTTAGGTGAGAATTATTTCAAACATTAAAATTCCAGAAAATAGCCTTCTGAAATTTCGAGAGGCCATAACTGTTTTTAGTATTTTTTTACACTCTTACATACTTCATAAAAAATGTTTAGTTCACTGAAAAATTCTTCAGAAAAGACTTTAGGTAACAACTATCTACACTTCTATACTAATATTATAAATGCAAAACTGCGTGTGTTTGTTTGTTACGCTTTCACGCATAAATTAATACACCGATTTTAAAAACTCTTTCACCGATAGAAAGCTACATTATATACGAGTAATTTAAGCTGTATATAATGGTAAGCTCTGTAGGCGTTGTGAAATTATAAATGTTATATTTATTACACGTTTTCTGTCGCTAACAAAAGTGAGTTATTGCTTACGTCGAAACGATGTTGATATATTTGCGGGAAATCTTAGTTAATATCTATCTATCTAAATAAATAAAAATGAATCTCCGAAATGTTTGTACGCGCATAACTTCCGAACGACTGCACCAAATTGGATAATTCTTTTTTTTTTACTACTGGTGAGCTCTGGCATTATGAAATTTAGGTGGCACGTGAGCTGTTTGAAAACTGAATGTACTGGGAATGAATGTATGAAAATCGGGAGGGGGGAGAGGGGGGGATAATTGATAAGTGCAAGCTCTACAGTAATTTCCCCCTAATACCATGTGAGTGAAGCCTTGGGTAAAAGCTAGTATATTATAAATTTAAAGAAAACAAGTATCAAAAAAACATAATGTAAGGTTTTGGGTGACGAAACTGGCCCTGCTTTGAGACTACGAATTTTTTTAATGAATATTATAAAACAGAAAATCACACAGGGGTTATAAAGTGCGTGGGAGGTTCCCGCCTTATCAAATATTATATCCTTCAAAGGCTCTATTTTAATCAGGGTGATTTAGTTAATTTTACAATGGCTTAGTGGCCGATTTAATAAATTTAACCAACACGCCTCCCTTATTATTTCTTATTACTCCGACCATTAACCATTACTTATGAGAAAACATCGCTTTTTAGTGGTTTCCAGACTCTAATGACCCACGGGCCTAAGAACTAAGATTTATTGACAAAATCATTCAGGCTTTAATAAATCTGTTGTCTATAACTTGTTTTTATGCCTGCTTTAAAAATAGATACATATTTTCAAAAATATATACAGTGCCCATTGTTTTGGTCGGAATTCCACATTATCTCAATAATAACTCTCTCCCTGTCTGTTACATAAGATGAGTCTAAGACGGATATATAAAGGGTATTGCTATTAATTCACATTTCACTCCATCACGTTACAACCCTTGGAAGCTCCTAGCAAATGGTCTAGAAAACGCTTTTCTCCTTTTTTCATTATGCAAAGGTGCAGTTCATCCAGCTAAATCGTAAGATATAATATTATATATAAAGAAGTCCAGCATTCGTGTATTTAAAAAAGTGTTTTGGAGGGTAAATACCACTAAAACAGTGTGACACATACTCTGTTTGATATCTTTAAATAATATTGTATTTAGTATTTAAAAAACAAGTCCTGCAAAATAGATTATATTTACGTATTCACATAAATCTGAAATGAATGAAATCCGTGATGGTTTATGTACATATTGCATATACTATATAATGTTAGGAAGAACCAAACCGAACACTAAGACAGATTAGTTTAATGCAATCGGTTGGTATTGCTAGGAGTGCTGTGTTGTGTTGGCTGAAGGTTTAAGCCATATTGAAGGCACTTCCGCTTCCATTCGGGCGGGGGTTGGAAGGGAAAGGGAAGCGGAAGTAGCCCGGACCGGAAGCACCGCCCACATTTCCCGCCGAAACTTCCCGCCCAAACACTAAATTAAATTTATGGCCTTTGTTTATTTCTGCCCCGAGCGGAGTGGAAACAGAAAAAGGGTAATGGAGAATTTTCTTTATTGCCCTTGTGAAGCCGCGTGTACTTTTATTGCGGCAAAAATAAATACCCCGGCCAGGGAAATGCTAATAAACCAACGTAACAAGGAGGCTGAAGGCGAAGGCGCACACTCGAATTAAATCTAGAATTACAATCAACCACTCACTTATTAACTACCAGAATTATTACTCCTACTGCTGTTTATCTGATCCTGCAATATGATGAAACTAAAATACTTAAATACCAGAAGGTGTATTATTACGAATAGGCGGATGGGATCTTTATGTTTATTGGTAGTAACTTGTTCCTGGTTAGCTAGCGCTCATTAAATTATGAAAATGTATTTTACTTGACCATTCGTTTCGCTGTTTGTGTTTCACCTAGTTATGCGAACGTACTTTCAAAAGTGAAAGCGAAGATATTAAAGTACGTAGAAGGCAACCTGCTAAACGATACAAAATTAAAAAAAAAAAACTTATCAGTAGGCATATTTTTAACTATTTGAAAATTTTGTTTATGACTAGATAGTACAATATCAGTAAATAATTATTTACAGAGCCGAATCGATCGTTCAAAAGACTTGTAAATTATACCCCCCTTTACAAGCCTGGGCTCGACAGCTTTGCTTGTTGCTAAGAAATAACAGCCAATATGCTTTAGAAACACTAGTTCTCAGGGTAAAAAACATATCCAACAAGTAACTAAAATAAATACAACTTTTGGCCAAAAAAGCTTCTTATTCTATGGTAATAAGCTCAATGATAATATCCCATTTTCATTTAAAAATCACGACAACATATAAAATTTAAATCTCAAATAAAAAAGTTGAATACAAAACAAAAGGAGATCAGAAATAGAAAATATACTAACACCAAATACAAACTGAAACATCAAGTAGATATACAAAAAAAAAAACACTTTGTATCATATTATATAATTAAATTACAACTTGTAAATGATATCTCAGTGAGTGTATCATTATAGCTATTTGTTACAAAACAAGAAACACAATAAATCAATTATTATTTTTATCGAGTATTCGTTGGAACAGGAAAGTAGGCGATATGGGTATCAAACTACGCATATCAACCTATACAACCCGAATGGCACAGTAAAAAATTGAGCGATAAGCTCCTTGAAATGGCTCAGCAGCACGTGTAGGTACAAAATTGAGCGGTTAACTCCCTGGGCCCTTTGAGTAGGCACACATTCCTTGCTTCATCCACGTTCAAACATCGTTTTTTTTATATCAAATACATTATTAAAAAAAAAAATTTAGGCACACACTCTTCGCTTCATCCACATTCAAACATCAAATTGGTTAGTACTTTTATCAATTAGTTGCGTGCAAGTGGCAAAAGCTTGTTATTATTATTTGCTAAGCTCTAAGTACTAACTACATTGTTCACCCAGTAATAAAAAGCTAATAAGCATATATTTGTTTGCATTCTAATGGAATCGAAAGCTGAACCTTCGCACTCAAAGTTAAATGCATAGACCATATCGCTATGAAAGCAATGATCAATCAGTCGGTACAGTAGTTCCTAGTATCACGCATTTCAACGCCTTTCCTGTACCATTTAAACCAGACCTATTATGTATGCAAATAGAACATGAATACTTTTTTCCGTTTTCTTTAAGCCACCGCTCCTACTTCACGTGTTTGCAGCTCATTGCATTTATTTATGCCCTAGTTTTAGAAATCAATAAATCTACAAAGCTTAGCGCAGTATCATCGGCCAATTGAATCGATGTCTGTATAAATAAGATATGCGACGCGTCCGACACGGACACGTGATGCCGTGAGTTACGTCATTATGCCCCGCTTCCTGCTTCCTCTTCCGACACATACTACATCTACATACCCTCTGAAACTCTGTATGCAGATTGCAGGAACAAAGGAGACTGTCTTAAGTGGATTATTATTTAAAGATTCGATCACTACGCTGTGCCAACATATTGCACAGATTAAGGGAGTGTTTCATTGTGATCAAAAACTATAACTGACAGAGAATTAACATTTAACAAGGACTGTTCCAAAGTAAAAAATCCAATAAGGAAATCCACTTCATTGTATTAATTTACTTTTATTAAATAATGACATTCTAATTAAATAACAGCATATTTTTTAATATTTAGTTTCAATACACAATTAAAATAATTTTAAAGTTTTAATTTTTCGATGTCCGCTAAAACGCCCGTGACGTCATAAGGAGCCATGTGACCAAATATTTCCTTTTTTTAACAGTTTGAACTCAGTGTATCTATGCTCAGTACTAAACTGGGATGAATTCGGCCGGTCGGAAAAAATAATTATTCTATATCCTTTTGTTTTACGGTGCTTTGCTTTTAAAGTTTACCATATTTGGGAGGCGGGAATGGGAACCGCCGCCCCGGAAACCTTTATTGGATAACCAACACCTCTGCCGTAGGTCACCCCAAATGGTTCGCTACGTTTGGTGATTTAGCAGGGGTGCCCGGGTTCATGGGTGAGGTTTGTCTAGGTCTTGGAGGCGGATGACCACGACACACTGAACCCCAGATTCCTACCCACCCCTTAAAGCGTTTTCCTTCCCAGAACTCTCCCCTCCTTTCTTTCTTTAAAAAACCCTCCACACTGCATCCCCAAAGATTACATAGGCCCTAAGGGAAATTATTTTCCTCAGGTCCTCCTGTGTGGAGCTCATGAAAAAAAAAACACTTACAAATAAATAATGTAAAATTCGAAAGATTTATCAAAGTTTGTGAATTTTTCATTATTTATCTTTACATGAAATTAAAAAAAAAAGTGAACTGACCTACTGCGTACGTATGTATAATACGACTGTGTACTTAAGTATGTGACGCTAGAAACAGCCAACGCAGTGACGCCATCCTAACGAGGTGTTTTAATTTGATGTTGTTTTATTCACTTTTAAATGATCATTTATACATTTTTACAACCTACAATAAAACATATGTATTCAGAATCAACTTTTGTTAATCTGTTTGAATACTTATCTATTTTTAAGCAATAATATTTTTCACTGAAGTTCCTTATTGCGTTGACCGCGATATAAAAATATCTACGATAGCAACGCAACGCCCTGAGTGCACAGCTCGGTGTGTACATTTGTAAGTACAGCAGTTATTTAGTTTTTGGTCAATATCAGTTTTTCATCAAATAGTTGTAAAAAAAATTGGTAAAAACCTACATTTAGTGTAGCTAAACTAGTAACAAAATTACCTAAATCTAAAAAGTTAGAGAAATGACTTTCTCATAATGCCAACTACAACTATGTGAACAATTATAATTGCAATAAGGTGTTAGGATATTCACAGACTTATTATTTTAAGACTAAACTGAAAAGAATTTATAATCTGCTCTTTTGTAAATGAGGTTTAAATATTTTAGAAAAAAAACACTTTTGCTGTATATTTGCTCCCGTAAATATGTAAAATGATGAATAAATGATTATGAAAGCCATTCAAATACAATATTGGATTGAATCATTTATAAAGTATTGTATTTGGTTCCATGCCAACTGAGAATAAAGTCAACTCAACACCTCCTTGAAAAGTAATTAAAAGCTATGAAAAAAAAAAAATTTAAATTAGCCGATAACCTTAACCTAACGTAACCCATTTAACCAATTTTTTGTATATATTTTTTATCACTTTAAACGACTTATCTGAGATGGTTCTGAGTTGGTTTCATTCCGAGTTGTCCGGTCACCATTGTATTTGTATGCCTTTCTTGAGAGAGTTCGATTTTTATACGAAGAAAACTTTATTTATTCGTATTCATTTGTGGGCAAAAACTACTATAAACGAACGGATTATGAATTATATTAAGTTTATTTTAGTTCTCTTGGGCCCCTAGGAAAATTATTTTACGGTATCTATTCCCAAAAACTTATTTTAATAAACCGGTGGTTAGTTATCTAATGTGAATATATTCGATTAAACATACCCTTCTTCTGCAGGGGATGTATTCTTGAACAAACCTTCATAAAGCGTGAATAATAATCTGTTATAAATCAAAATGATTTAATGGCGGGTTAATATTCTGTTTCGTTTATTATTCAATAATACAAGATAATTCTTGGTTTACATCCTCCACCCCTCGCCGCCGTATCAAATCGGAATATGAGTATCAGCCCTCCCCAAACTCCCAACCGTCCCCTTCCCCATCCCTCCCCGGTGAGGTAGTAAATCACCGAAGCATATTGCGTGGTGAACTGCTCTCTACTGAATATTCGATTCCAGGACTTCGTAAACTTTTTGAAAAAATTATGAACATGAGTTTTAATCAGAAATGCGTTTGTCGCGCAATCAGTGTTAACCCAAACACAAACACACTGCTTAAGACGAACGTATGCGCGGCCCATTTCGGCCAGTTTCATACAAATCTTAAATTTGGATTTGAGATCAAAATACCCAACCAAACAGAAAAATTACTTTTGTGATCAAAAGGTTTATCAAATATCTAGTAATATGACGATGAGAGCTTTATTTATTTTTGCTTTATAAGATACAGGCCATTAAAGATTTTAGTGTTTCATGATTTTAGAGACAACTTGGGCAATTATTTGTGAGTAAATAAAAAAAATTATTTTACTAGGCATATTTTACAAATACAGTGAAAAATGAAAAAATAAAATAAAACAGTGTTAAAAATGCATTTTTTGGGAAGTAATTTTAATATATAAACGACAAATTTTTGTTCCGCCGTAAATAGGTAATTTGTATTTTAAATTAACACCTATCAACATGTTTTTTTTTCTTAATTTTTATCTTTTATTTTATATTTCTATGATGAATAAAAAAATCAAAGTTTGTTATAAAGAAAATTTTTTCGTTTTCGGTTCACAAATTCTATATTGTATATCATTCTGGTTTGTAAAAGCCACAACTAGGAATAGTCTGCTAAAAACACTTCTGAACAAGACAGACACTCCGTTCGGATTTTCATTATTAAAGCAATTATTTTTTTATTTTTGGAGAATCTTCTAGTTAATACAAATAATTTTCTAAATTCCATGATTTAACAAGTCTTTGTAATCTTGCCAAAAAGGTGACACTCAACGTTCATCTTCAGAAAGATCCAGCTAAATCTAAATTTAAATCAATATTCTTACAGTATATTGATTTGTGAAATAAATAATAATCTACAATTACACATCAGATATTTAAACAGTATTTTCAGATACAACGCATGAGACAGAAATGACTTGAACTCATTAGAAAATAATACACACAACACTTTTAAAATTTCATTGCACATAACGCAGATCTATACGTGTGAGTAATGGGATACAAAAGCTCTCCCTTAACATAGAAATAATGCTTTTGGACTCCCGCGTTCTTGCAAAGCTTCGACAATATCCTGCATTCTAAAATATCATCTCCCGACCGTCTTTGGTTCCAAAAAATACTCGTCAAATAGTGTCAACTATTGCAAGAACTCAATAGTTCAAGATGCTGCAGTATTTTTATTTCGTATTCTTAGAAAGTTTTCACATCAAAGGTGGAAAGGACTTGCCTACCACTGTTTGAAGGTAAAAGCTGTATATGGTGTGGAGGTAGTATTTTCTGTATACATAGGGTGGGAGCTTTGCAGAGCTCACCCAGATAGGATCGCCACCGACTTGTAATACGACCTTTATCAAAAGAGAATCCATTAATTAGGTAAACGTATTTTCATGGTAATTATTTGCGTGTTAGACCCAATATTTGAATCGATAGTTTACTCCGCGTGTCAAACACTTTGTGCTTCTATCCTTCTCATGTTATTACGGTTCTACGGTTTGTTGATACAAACCTCTTGATTTAATAGCCATGCTATGTTATTTTTATGAGTTAAAACAAAGAGTGGGAATAATTAATGTTCGCAACCGGACATTTAATTTGCATGAAGGGTGGTAAAATGCGATAATAGCGTGGAGAACATACTACTGGTAGTAGGTACCTAAATAGCAGTGGCGTGCGTTGCTCTTTGGATAGGCACAAAAACATTTTTTGCTGATGTGAATGAAAAAGAATGATATTTGAAATTGATAAAAAATTGACAAATTAAATTAATAAAAAAATTCAGCCAAGTACGTAGGTACCAACCTATATTCCATGTATGAACCTACAGTAACTGTACTTATTAGGTACCTACTTGAACTTTACTTTACTATTGATATCTCTTTAAGAAAATGCCGATTTTATCGCCAAAAAATGTCTACTCATTACATACATTATTTGTGTACTTTTATTTGACGATTTCTTAATTTTTTCCATTTCCCATCCACCACACTCTTTAAGACAATGTTTTGTACATAAACTTAGGACATTTTAATACTAATTTCACACATAATTCCAAATATGTCCGTACTTTAAGTAGTCAGTTTAGTAACACTATCCAATATACAATCTTGTAAGTTTTATTGGCTTTGTTTACAAAATTAATTTTCTTTTTATATCTGCATTGTCTAAATTCTAAATGCTCACCAGTACGGCCTTGAGGATCCATCTTGAGCAACTATTAAAAAAATATTATAAAAATTATTATATCTATAGTCATCTAAATTATCTTTCTATTCCATCAAGTGTTCACACCTGTCAAAATATTTTTGTAGATAAGGATTTACTTAATTTATTCCACTCGACAAAGGGAATTTTAGAAGATCAATCTAACTCTTCCCTTTAAAATGATATATAATATGAATTTTTTAATCACTTTTATTCAACTAATAAAAAAGTGTTCAATATATTCATTAGACTTTTATAAAAAGGCCAATTTATTTTCCTTATAAATAAAATCCGATATACTTATCCAAACGCTATCTAGGTTACAAACCAGTTCTTAGAACTTTCTAATGAAAAAGGTACTTGCCTATGATATGGAAAAATTATTCGTAGATAATATTGTTAATTCTATAATTTGAAGATATGAGATTGAAAATTTTGAGGGTTTGATGGAAGGTGACAATGGCTGAATTGGTAAAAGCGCACGTCTCGGTTAGACTCTGGGTTCTGGGTTCTGGGTTCCAGTTGCGACCATTATCTTGTTCTTATTTTCGTTTAGATTATTAGTGTAATAATAAAAAGTGTCTTTTGCCTTTCATTATTTAAGATTATTTTGGCCTTTAAACACGCATTTGTAAATGCATCTACTATGGTTTGAACGGATGAATGTGAAGTAATGGAAATTTGTTTAAAACAATACATGCAGAAAATTAGTGAAGGAAATTTAACGCATTTCAAAGGAAAACATTTTTTCGTTCGTTTTCCTCGAAGCACACATAGTTTTTCAGCTTTTGCGGAATGCACGCCACTGTTACAAGTTATTTTTTGATATTTATGCAGATTGCAGTATGAAGACGTAAGTTATTATGAAATTTATTTATTCGTGATATAATTATTGGACCCTTTGAGAGAGTTTACGTTAGTAATTCCAGTACCAGTAATAATACAAAAACCGCTAAAAATAATTGTTTTTAAAAAAATGTATACGAAATATTCTCGAAGAAAAACTATGTGATATTCTTATTAAATGCAGTGTCAAAATCTCGTGAGCGAATAGTACTTTACAGTGGATAATAAATAAATAATACGTCAGAAATAACTAAATAACAAATGCATAAAATTTTCCCTAATCATTTCCATGTATCAATTATTTTTACAAGGGAGAGTAGTTACGACGGCCTCCGCTGTCCATGGGTAAGGCTCTCGACTACCAAATCCAATCGCGGGTTCAAATCCCGGCATGCGCAAGTAAATTTTAAATTATTATTTTTTGTTTTTTTTTACAATTTTTTTTTTTTGAAATAATGTACCTATAGTATATTTGCGATGTTCCAGAGTGGATCATCGCCCTTGTGTAAGATCACCATTCAGAATTGAAATGTTGCTTAAAATGGCTTTAGTCGTGTTTGGTGACCAGGTCTGAAAGCTACGCAATTCCCCACCTTCCTCTTCCCATCTCCTTCCCTTCCCTACTATCTTCAGTCTTACGATATAACCAAGTTGATGACACCATATTCTCAATTGTTGCAGCCGGTTGGGAGCAGCTGGAAAACTTGTGTGGTATTCACATAAAAAAGATACCTACCTATTTTAAAATTATAACATTAACTCGAGGCATCTGAAGGTGTAATGTTTACCAACTTAAAACAGAAAGATGATAAAGTAAATCTTACTATAAATATAGAACCCGCGAAAACGAAAGATTAGTCAAAAATCTTGAAAAATCAGTTCCAATCTTGAAAATGACCATTAAATTCAAAGCAAATCCGAGTTCCAGAGTTCATTGAACCATAGTTATGCAGACAGTATATAGTTATGCATAGGACAGAAACACAACCGAAATGAGTATTTTTTATTATTATAACCATAGTACCATTTAAATTTACACAATTTGTAGTAACCCTTAGAAGAAATTTACACAATTTAATCATTATTCGGTTACTAGGATAAACAAAAGTGCCTTGGATGCAAACTTATCAGCAAAATACGGAAAATTAAAATATAATTATTAATTTTTCCAAAAAATATCGTGATATATTTTGATTTGTTATGCTTATTGCGCTTTCCCCTTCTTTAGCCAACGTTTCGGACAGCGTAAAGAGTCTATCATCGTATCTGCCTTGATTATGGACTCTGTAACATTGTTCAAAACATGTGCATAATACCCCAAAAATAAATCACGATAATACTTTTGGCCGTGAAAATCTCAAATCAAATCAGATTTCGGAGAAGTTTGATAATGTAGTAATTGTAGGCACGCGACAACCAATATCGTGCCAGGGGAGCAGATGGGCCCAATAGAGGCTACAGACTTCCACCCGGGTCTTACCTTCGAAGCCTTTCAAAATCAAACCTCCGAGACGAGGGCCGGATGTGCCCTCAGAGGACGCCGCCGATCCTTTGTTAAATTAATCAATCGGAAGTCAATTCATCGAAGGGATTTGTTGATTGAATCAAATCGTTATTTTAAACCGTTCAGATTTGACGAAGACTTGTTTTTTTCTAATTTAACGTGCGAAGCTTTTTTCCGTAGCGGAAAACAATTATCATTGTTTCGACCATGTTTGTAAAAGTGCGTGATTCTAATTAAAATGCTAAATAATAAACATTCAAAGTTTCAACTTATCGAGGCTTTGAATTTATATGACCACTCGATACAAATTATACAGTCCGCGGTTTAACAGAATATTCATTAGCATGACATGAATAGTTTACACGCTATAAATTAATTTACTCATGAATATCACATTAGATTGTTGTTGAGCGTGTATCATTAGTATTTAACACAACAAATGATGCGCAACGTGTTCTTTTAACATTAAATGATGGCTTACACATCATAAAAAATATACATTTTTAAACTGGAGCATTCTGGATTGCAATTGAATAAGAGAGCGATCATTGTAAGTATAGCTCTCCAAGGACGTGAAGGAAGGAAGTGTGACACCAGCGGGGTCAGTAGGATCCTCTTCACCATCTGCCGTCATCTCAGACACCATAGAGCCATCATTCATTCCGATGCCTTAAGAGGCATCGGAATCATAATCGACGGTTGATGCTCATCATACGGCGTGCCGCAAGATCCTGACATATGGCCGAGTGACCAACACCGTGTTTAGTGGAATTAAACGATTGCTGCCACTACAAAGGGCACGCGACCGCCATGGCTTAAAAAAGCTTCGCTTTTTTGATCCAAGCTTTTAGGCAGTTGTGGCTTTAATTCAAAGTGCGCAAGTTGTCCATTGTTGCTAATGAAGGTTTCTGATCTGCGCAAGGTGGTCAGCAACACCTATGCCTAGTACCTTGTGGGTCGGCAGTATCAGGGGAACAGAAGAAAGTGATCTCAAAAAGACCTGCTGAAGCTTTCAGAATAGTGTCGGTAATAATGGATCAGTAATGAATGGCTTCTTTATAAAACCGCAAGCATATTGTGATACCATTTGGTACATTGTCTGCCAATTCAGATGTTTCGTGCTAAGGGTTACGCAGACGTTTCTTTTCGTACATCGTTTATATTTTGGTAACGCCCATCATCCATTCGACTCAAAACCAGCAGTAATAAAAAAAAACACCCCATCTTTTCAATAAACTTGGTATGTAGGTAATCGTACTAGAATTACATGGAAATGAATTAAGCGTTTATCAAAAGTGTAAAAAAAAAAAAAACGCATTGCAATTGAATAAGGCGCAGGCTTCTGGTAGACAATAAGAAGCACATTTAATAGGTATAAAACTTTCCATATTCATGAGAACATTATTCGTACGAAATGCGTGCCAAATTTATCAAGAATAACATTTAATATCTACTTATAAACGACGCGAAAATTTCAAATTCAGACAAGAATTGCATAAAATATAATTATACACTTTGCATTATCGTTGAACGTCATAATGCAAGAGGGCGCCTAATGCGTGTGATGGTCTAATTGACCCCCATAATTTCATAGTTTAAAGTGAATTAAGCCGCTCAATAACAGGTCTGTAAGGTGAATCAATTGAATGCAATAACGAAACAATTGTTAAGTGACCGAGGCATTTTGTGGTAAGTTTTTGCTAAGAGGGCAGGAAAAGACAAGGCTCTCAACTAGTTATTAACCACAAGGTGTGTTCGGTCCCAACGAACTGTGGTCACTGGAGACGTTAGAGTTAGGTTGCTAGGTTGGAGGGCACCTCCTCGAACCCATTTGCATTTTAACGTCAGCTGCGGTTGTCATTCCTCAAACTCCAAATTTGTGTTTTGTTCTCGTTAAATTTCACGCGAACAATCATATTATGACGGCTCTACGTCTTAAATTTTCCGTGTAAAGGATCCCGCATAATTTGCAGAACCATTAACTTCTTTACCGTTTAGAAAACAAAGTAAAGTTAAGGACGCAAAATTAAAGTGATAATTTGCTTGAAGGAGACCTTCTTGAAATGGTATTATTTGTATGAAATATTTCAAAGATGTAATTTCGCAAAACTAATATTAGTAAACCTAGTCAAGAGTTGTCAAAAATTATAATAAAGCAGTAAAATTTTAATCCAATACAAAATCATAGATTTGGAATGTGATTTTAGCATAATTAGAGAGATATGGGTCATACATCAAATCAACTATGAATCTGTAATTAAAATCAGGTAATCAATTTTAAAGCTACTCCGGGAAGCAACATCTCTGCTGTAGGTCACCCCGAGTGGTTCGTTATGTTTGATGACTTATCTGGAGTGCCCGGATTTACGGGGGTGAGGTTTAGATTTTGTCTAGATCTTGGCGCTAGGTGTATCTGCTCACCTACTTCGTGGCGGGCCAGATCGAGAGAAACTGGTTGAGGGAGACCTTTTAACCTCTCCGGCCGGACTCTCTCGACTTATCGCCCTGCACCGCAGTTGGAAGGATGGATTCATACGTCCGTCACCCCTGGACACACAGTCTCCCAGATTCCTACATATCCCTTTATACCATTTTCCTTCACAGAACTACTTCTCTTTCCTTTCCCTAAAAATACTCTCCACACTGCGCCGTCTAAGATGACACAGGCCCTGAGGGAAATTATATTCCTCAGAGCCATCTATTAAAAAAAAATCTATTAGTTACGTGATATTTATCACCCTTTTATATATGTTGCAATGTAGCAAATTAACTTTCTTACAATATAATCGGAAAACATTCGAATATTTGTTTCTGAACTTCACATAAATAATTTTTTTTTTCAGAAAATTAAAAAGGCGTTACCCAACTGTGAATTTCACCCTTCTGCGATCCGCAGAAGACCAAAAGCGCGTCGTATTGTCGCACTCGGTAGCCGCCCAGATTTCGGGCCGAATAGACGCGTCTTACTCTTAGCGTCGCTTCGTTCTGTGAAAATGTACTTGCGAAATAACAAAACTCCGTTATTGGCTATTGGTTTTTATTATTATTAGTATTTCTAAAGAAATGTTTTTAATTTGATTGTTTTCACAAGAGTCATATCTACCTTTTGTGTAGGTAGGTACTATCTTCCTTTCACGTTTAAGACAATAATATAAAAATTAACTCAAGAGATTATACTTAGCAGGTATGTAGGTACTCTGTTAGCCAAAAGCGCTACAATAGATTAATTTTCTCTATTCAAATACTTTATATCTGAAAACTAGTATTTAAATACTAGCTGACACGGCCACGCATTGCTGTGGCTCAGAAACACAACGCCATCTACCCAAGTAACTAGATAACAAAGTGTTTTGTCAATTAATTATCTCATACCGCCATCTGTTAGAAACTTATGGAACTCACAAATAATTACAAAGCATTGTCCTATAACAAACATTTAATGAACGTTTAATTAGCAACAATAAATGTTGATTGAATTACTGACAGTAAGCCAAATTTCATCAAAATCGATTAAGTAGTTTGGGAGTTTATCTCGAACAAACATCGTGACGCGAGATTTTTATATATATAAAGATTATACACTCTACTTACTTGAATTATACCTAAATAATTTTAGTAAAGTTGGAATGAGTTCGTGTAAATTTTATTTGTTATTTCTTCCATTTCATTACAAAAAAACATCAAAATCTAAAGAATCTGAAAGTACCGACTCAAACAATTTAGCTCAATAATATTCTAAAATATCCAAACAAAATTATCGCGATATCAATCATCGTAGAAATGTTAAAAAATATACATTCCCAAAATAAGCACTTCCACTGTTTGTAATAAACTTTATCGCGATGTCATTAATACATTTTGGTTCGCGGGCGTTCATTTTCAGCACGAAATAAAATATTTACGTTCTACGTGTAAGCCGCCCACCAAATTGCGGCAAACATTAACCATATATTACTGCCTCAACAATCACAAAGCTATTCGGGTTAATGACGAAACAATAAACTGCCTTTTTAACCGCCAAACCGTTGAAAATGTCATGGCGTTCCAAGATGGTGGATTGAATGCAAGTACTAACTTAGTACTTCAAATTTGTGCGTGCAAACACTGTGCGTTAGGGTAATTAAAAGTATGATGGTAGGTACGTAATGATGATTTAATGATCTTGACCTGGTAAAGTTGATGATTAAAGCTATAAGAAAGGGGGAAAGAGGCGGCATGGCAAAGTAAACGCTGTAAAACTGTAGATGGTAATCAAATGATCATTTCTAAATTAAATTAAAGTCGAGGAAGTTTGGTGGATGCCGCCAATAACTTTGCAAATTATGTATATACCTATATAAAAACCAAAATATTCTTGCTTATAAATATTTTTATGAGTATATGAGTTGTCTATTGTTATATTAAGGTGATCCAATAGTCCAGGGAAAAATCGAAATCGGAATTCACGCCCTTTGTGGGAGGAGTTTAAAATATTTGAGAAAAAGCTTTTTGAATGGTTGAAAAAAGTATTTGAGAATTTTTTTTACATGTTGATTACGTAAAGGCCTTAAAAAAACATTAACTCCTTTTTTACACATTGTTTATTCCTTGTTATTGCAAATAACAAGGAAATTTAAAATTGATTTCACGTAACCGAGCGACGTGGAGCCACACGTCTGTTCCCTGCTCCGGCCAGGGCAGTACTGAAAGGAAGTGGGTGTGGCAAGCCAGTAGTCCTTCGGTGAACGACATAAGGGTCACTTTGAAAATCCAAATTCGTCGGCTGCCAGCCGTGCGTTGTGCGTTTGCGTGACTGTGTGCGTTTTAAAAAAATGTTAATTAATATATTTTTTAAATTAATTAATTAATTAATTTAATTTAATTAATTAAAACAATTCTTATATTTCTAAAATTATATTTCAGCACGTAAATAACCCTTTATATATTTATAAACAGGCTGGAACACAACCATAATCTATCTTATACATAAATATGGACAAAGAACATTAAATTACATGATTCCCAGTTGTTTAAATATGTTACATGCTGAGATTAAAAACTGTGCCCAAAACAAACAATTGGTGAATTTACTAAAAACTTACTTGGCTTACTGAAAGAATTCATTTGTACTAGTTTATGATGACGTAAAAGTCTTTAAAATTGTTATTTATGTTTTCATAATTTTTCTTTTCTCTATATTTCTGTAAAATTCTTAATTTTTATTTTATGAAATTGTAAAAATGTAACTATTAACCCACATGTGTTTATATTTTTATATTAAAAATTACTTGACAGAGTTGTAACTCCTCGTGATAGAAGTGTATTTCATACAAATCACAGTGGTCTTCTGCCACCTCGACTTGAGTGTATTCTATAATGTTACAAAAAAATGATATGACGTAAAATATAAAACTATTTTTAAACTCCAAAAGGTATATATAACCTGTCAAGTAACAGCGATTATTATTTTTAATGATGTTTATTAAAATATAAAAAAAATCTCAAAAAATTGTCTCTTACCATTTTTTATATCGTACGACAATTCTGTCACGTGGGCTGTCTTTCGATATAGGTATACAAGCAGCTCGTGTTTGTCACCCCCAATAGGCATTTTAGGCCTCCTTCCCCCCTTGCTACAATTTCCCATCTGAGTTCCAGAGAAATTCATTTATAGTAAAAACAAAATATGACAGAGTGGTGGAAATGTGACAGAGTAGTAAAATTTATGTAGGTTAAAAAGAAGAACAACCCAAATATTTTCTTTCCACCGCAAAGGTGGATTATTATAACTACATGACAATACATCTCAATTTTTTTTAAATCATTCCAAAAACACTTGCGAAACTGTTTTCGGTGTATGTACCCGTGACAGGATTGAATTGAATTTAATTTTTATTTATAAATCTAATAATATTCGGGAACGCGTGAGAAGGGGAACATGGAAGCGGAAGGGGAGGCGGAAGGGGAACGAGACGAATGGGAAAAGACACGCAGGGAGAAACTCAATTTGTTATACATAATCATTTAGTAGGCATCAAAGGATGAAACCAAAAGAGAGATAAATAGAGAGAGGAAGGATTTTTCAGAACCACATTCAAAATAAATATAAGAACTATGAATATTGTATTACATAATAATATTTAGGCGTGGTTTAATTCTTCGTAGTTCATTTGTCGCTTGGTTTATCGTTGTTCTCGCTCGAAGCTCGGAGCAGTCAGCGCCACTCGAGATGGTACAGCGTATAGAAGAACAACGCTGGAGCATTGTTTAGCTTGAGTATAGAGAGGGAAGGTCAATCCACTATTATTGACGATCAGGTCAACAATATCTAAGGAAAAGTAAGGGAAAAAGTACTTAGCCTAAATATAGTTTTACCCTCCTGACCGGAGTGTTAATAATGCGACGGAATTTAAATCATTTCATCGTCATACTGTATCAATAGGCTTGCGACTGTATGGTTTAAATTTAAGACTCCGGCTAAGAATGCAAAGAGTTGCATCAGAGGACGACAAGATGAAACCGATGGCGCCACTTACGTTAACAGCTTTTGAGATTAGCATCGCCTGGCAGGCGTAAGTATTACGAATTTGTAATGTAAGATATTATTGTTACTGGCAGTTGTGAGTAATAATACCACGCGGCTATATATTACATATGATGTCATTGCCTGTCGCGGTTTTTTTGTCCCAGTGACTAGCTGTCACTGGATCCCAGTGGATCCGAGAAACCGGCTGTTTTTGGAACCAGTTCCTATCGGATATATAAAATGGTCACCAATACTCAAACCGGGCGAAGCCGAACCATAAGCCACACGAAGGGCTTAGCAGTAATAACCCACGGAGCGGGTTTGTAACTGCTAGTATTTTATGTTATCTAACCAATGTATATATTTTTGGACATAAATATAGATTTTTGATTAGGCTTTCATCATATTAAACATTTTTTTAAACATTTATAACGGCTTAAGGAGAAAAAATAAAAACTTCGTCTAGTTATTATATCCTCGAAAATGGGCTAAAAAATGCATCGTAGTAAAAAAAACACAGACGTGGCAGCAAACACAAATTTGTCGTACATAAATTCAAAATCTTTCAAAGGCCAACTTTTTAAGATGTTTTATTTCTTTATTTTATTTTTCAATATAAATATTTTTGTATAATTGTAACTAACTTTCAAAAAAAGGGCCAAGTTATCTCTAAAATCATGCAGAATTGAATTCTTTGGTCTGCATATGGTAATTCAAAATTTCATCATCATCATCTTCATCCCCTTATCCTATTCGGGTCGGGGACCCATTGCATCTACAAGGCTCCTCCATACGTCCCTGTCTTGTGCTGACTGTTCGGCCTCCGTCCATGGCAGTCCCATCCTCTCCTCCCACAGTTTCTGGAGTTGCCTCGCCCAGCTGTGTCTGGGGCGGCCCACTGGACGTCCACCCTTTGGAATCGCACTTAGTATCTTCCTCGGAATTCGGTCATCATACTTTCTTAGTACATGCCCAAGCCACCTCAGTTGCGATTTTTCTATGAAGAGTAGCAGTGGTTCAATGTTTAGATCGTATCGGATCGTCGAGTTTCTTATATGATCCCATTTAGTAACCCCTGCCACTCCTTCCAAGTACTCTCCTCATTTCGGCAGCTTCGACTCTAGAGCGTGTTTGTTCGCTTAGCATCCATATCTGGTGGCCGTAAGTGAGCGCCGGGCGATATACCGTTTTGAACACTGCCATCTTTATCTAGATCTAGACACTGAGCTGTAGAGAGGACGCAACACACCACTTGCCGCACTAATTCTTCGATCAATTTCTCCATCTTGCCGTCCATCGCTGGAATTCAACACCGAGTTATTTGAATCTGTCCATCTGTTTCAAGTGAGTCCCATTAGCGAGTATGTTGCACTGAGTTTGGTCCCTTTCTACAACCATCACCTCTGTTTTTAAAACTTAAATAAATAAAAAGCAAATATCTACTCTATTATACATTTTGGATAAAAAAATACGTTTGTTATTTTGGAATTTAATCCAAATTTAAGTTTTGTACCAAAAAGGCCGCGGAGCCGTTCTTCTGCGACAGTTATTTTTGGATTAATTGCATTATATAGAGCCGGGTATGCCCTAACTAAGTTTTATATATGAACATTAACATTTTGATTGTGTAATTCGTTTTACGTACATGTGATCATCAGACACTAGTCGGAGATTTAAAACCCCTGTAGCGGATTCTCTCTGGAAACATTATCATAATGATTTTAACTCGTGCGATGGCCAAAAAAATAGACAAAGTATTCATAAATTCCCGGCTAATGTGGCCCACTGCCAACGCCACAGCACGCGTTACGACCAAAACACATTTCATGCTCAGCCAACTGCTAACGTCACATCGTGACGGTGTCGACTGTCGGTGTGTGTGTTCATTTCTCATTTCTCTGCCTTACCCCCGGGAGCGGGTCAAACGGAGGATGTATGCTATCAACAACCCTTAACCCCTCAGACTAATTTGTTCGCTTTTCGGAACAACTCACATAATGGAAATCGTTGTGTCTCCCTTACTGTCGTGGTGAGAAATATGATCTATCAAGAAAAAATACAATATCATCGTTTTTGGTTTGAAAATTTGTTCGCTTAGATACATTATAGATTCTTCAATTAAATACTGCGAGTAGAACACACCTTGACTTTGGAAAATATCAAGAAATTTTTTAATAAGTCCTTTTGTAAGTGTGGAAAAAAATAAAATATCAGACCTAGTAAAAATACTTTCAAGTCCCAAAATCTCCTACTAATGAGCCCATTTTTGGATAAAGTTTCATTATATAATGAGGCAAATTAAGTTCTTTACAAAATAATCCGAAAACATTTTAATATTTGTGCCTGAATTTCACAAAATAAGAGACGTTGCCCAACTGCGAATATCATCCTTATGCTATCTGCAGAAGGGCCGATAGCGTGTCTATAAGTCGTACTTAGTCTCCTCCCGGATTCGGGGGTGTAAAGATGTCTTTAGACTCCGCGTCGCTTTGTTCCGTGCAATCGATTTTAAATTTCCTTCTTATTATAATAAAATAAACAATGCGTAAAAAACGAGTTGATATTTTTTACAGGCCTTTACGAAATCAATCTATGAAAAACATCTCTCAAATACCTTCTCCAACCTTTCCAAAAACTTTTTCTCAAGTTTTTTAAACCCCTCCCAAAAAGAGGCGTGGATTTCGTTGTCAAATTTCTCCAGGTCTAGTACCCTTAAGAGAAAACACCACGTTTTATATTCAAATCCAAAAAAGTTAACCACTGATTTATTAAAACTTACACCTTTATGAAACCAAAGCATCCGGACGCATTATGATTTTTTTTAAAATTAATAATTTTTATATAAAACGACGTAAAAGTAAGTTGACGATAAGGTTTAAAATACATTTTCCTAATAGAATAGGTATGTGTTTTTATTTTTTTCGTTATCAGTAATTGTAGTTAGAAAAAACGTAATTTTTAAAACATTCTTATGTTTGCATTCAAAGTTTTTATTTTTCAAAAATTCTATGTTTATTTTGAATTATAAAATTTCAAAGCAAGTATTTCATCACCTTTCAAAAACAGTTATTTTTGTTTTCAGATATATTCAGAAATATTACATTTATTTGGATTTTATTGAAAAGCGGAAATATTTTAACCTTCGGACAAAAAATGGCCGAGGTCTGGGGGGTTAATTAATATTGGTATACATTAAGTTTTTATTTGTACCAAATTATGAAGAGCTTTTGTGTTGGTACTTACCCATGATAGATGGGTTCTTGCTAATCATTTTCATAATTCCTTCAGTATCACAGCAATATCGGCTTCACGAATATTGAGCCAAACTTCTTTGTAGGTAAATTGTGAAGTTATGGAAATGCATGCAATTGATTTTCAACGAATTTATTTTAACGGTTTTCCCGAAATTTTTGAGTATTGGGAGAAAGGAAACGGGAATTAAGCGATGTTAGTATTTCCGCAATAACGTGATTACAATACAAAAAAACTTAGGTAATATAAAAAAAATACATAGGTACCTATATTTTTATGTATCCATGCATCGCATACCCCACACCCTCTGCTGGCAAGCAAAAGTTAACGTACGGAAAATTTGGGAGGCAAAGAGCTTTCCGGAAAACTCGATTTTTTTTAATTGATAGTTAAAGAAAAAGAGTAATTTGACCGATGGTGCTTTCTGCTTATTCAGGATTTGTTGCAGCTTTAGCTTATTAAAAGCGATTATTTCAAGTATCAGAAAATTTATTAAGTACATCTAGAAAGATATGCAGAAAAGAATACACTTTTTGATTTCCGAATACAGAGGTAAGTAAAAACTAAGCAACTCTAAAAAAGAGCGAAGGAAAATATGGAAGCTTTTATCCCGAATAATTTTGTTTTACTAACCCAAAATTTTTATTAAACGTCATTTGCCTACCTAGAGCAAAAAACAAATTAGGCATCAACCCAACACCACCAAGCTTTTCCGTTGGTACACTAGGAAACAGCGCAGTAATAACAACTAATAAAAATAACTAACAATAACGACGCAATTCCACAACACTGAAATATGTCAGCTATAAAAAATGCAAATACTTGCTTTTATTACCGCTGTTGGTTATGCACATTACTTCTCCATCAATTCTAGTAACATTTGCTTACAAATGACGAGCTTTTTGCTGGCGGACATGTTTGTAATGTTATGTACCAATTCACGGGTTGTGAATAGCGCACTTTTTACGCACTCTGTCATCATCGTTACAATATTACATTGTGTTATTCTTTCTCGACGGGCATTATCTACTGACTTTTAATGCAGAATAAATGACCGAAAACATGTGTGGTGAATTACACAATATTATAAAATTGTCAACAATTAAATAGAAACTCTGTTCAAAGCCGTTAGTTTCTATATAAAGCCTTAAAAATGGATTTTTTTCTTAAATTTGGTGGATTGCTTGATATATTACTTATTGAGATAATAGAGTTAGGCGAGTAATATCCTTTTAGAAATATACAATCGACTGTAACATAATTTAACCCTTCAGACCAACCCTTCAGCGGGTCAAAATATTTTCGTTTTACAATAAAATCCAAATAAATAGAATATTTCTGAACGTATCTGAAAAGTAAAAACGGTTTTTGAAAGGTGATAAAAAACGCTTTCAAATTTTATAAATCAAAATAAACATGTAATTTTTGAAAAACAAAAATTTTGTACGCAAACATAAAAAAGTGGTTCAACTCACGTTTTTTTAATTACTACTGATAACGAAAAAAAATAATAACACAAACATGTTTTATAAGTCAAATGTATTATAAACGTTTTATCACCTCGTATCACCTCATTTTTGGTCTTAAATTACCACAATATGTCTACAATAGTCTGTTGTATGGTGCTGGAATCGACGATCCTATGTGAGGTATAAAAAAATATATTTCTCCGTTTTATTCCTTCTTGAAACTTCAATCTTTATCTTTATCTCGAAACACAATTTTTTAAGTCGGTAGGCGCGATTTCTCAGAAACCAATGCACCGATCTCATTGAAATTTGGCATACTTCTTCAAAAGATCGTTGACCAGTACCTGAACGAAGAATTTTTTTTCCACCACAAATAAATTTACAAGGCTGTACGTAGTGTAAGCTGTACCAAAAAATTTATTATTTTGCATACAACTCCGCCAAAAATTCAAATTTCAATTTTTTGAGAAATCTTACGTTCAATTGCAGCTTATACTTATCGACTAACAGAAAAAAAATGTTTTTTTTTTTTTAATTTCAAATGAAGCAAGCTATCATGAGTTATCCTGCCTACCGCAATTCTCTATGCAGTATACTCAAACCCGCTTTCTAGTTTGCCTCAGTACCTACAGGAACTCCCAGTGAAGAGTACTAAGAAAATATTATTTATCTATTTGTATTTTTATATCCTACTTAATATCTTCTTCAAATGTCAAACTATTGAAACATTTTCTTTTAATTAACCAATGTGATTTTTAATCTTAGTACCCACTACCAACTATAGGCACCTATAACAATAACCAGATACTGCCACTGCTTTCACAATAATTGGTAATTTTCTTTCTTATATTTGTGCTAACGCTTAGTTAGTTACGCTCGTAAGCAAATCACATGTCATGTTTGGTTGAAGATAGTACTAATCCTCTGCAAAGTCACAACATGTCAACATTCAGATGACGAGGTAAAAGATAGACTATTACACATCATACTACATCCACTTTCTGACATATTAATTATTTGTTATTACCCAGTCCGCCATTTCGCATTGTCTACAATAATGTAAAGCTTCCGTCTGCAAGTTTGCTAATGGTGGATTATGAGCGGTTCGGAACCCAGTCTTGCATCTCTTACTTACTCAATTATTCGTTTATTAAATTGTGCCATCATAAGCATCTAGTGAATTCAATTACCCAGCACAGCGTGAACGACCTGCTGCCTACTCCTGATTTCCTGGCTGGCTTGGAAAATACTTTCACAATATTACATAGAAATAATGCAATATTATTGTTGTTAAATTTTAATTACTTAATTCTAATCAATTTGTTTTACTTGGGAAACTAATATAAATAGATATCTTTGGCAAACTTAATGGTATTTAGTATGAAAATTTACCAGCCTGCAATTTATTTAAATACCAACCTGCAGGTTGGTATTTAAATAAATTTGGTTACTGCATTACCTACAGGAAAAATTCTTGAGCAAAAAAAAAATTGTGTTGCAGTTTTTTTTTTTTATATGAATACCCCACAAAAGTCCCAACTGCTCCCGTCTGGAGCCAGTGAGACTATGACTATGGCCAGTGAGGCATCCCCAATAGGGTTATGTTGTGAGGCTGAAGGTAGTGGGGAGGGGAAAGAGATGGGGAAGAGGAAGGTGGGAAGTACCTGGCTCTTCAGATCTGGTCACTAAACACGGCGGAAGTCATTTCAACCAACGTTTCAATTCTGAATGGTGGTCTTACACCAGGGCGATACTGAGAGTATTTTCCACTCTGGAACGTGCCGCAAATATGCTATATATTATTTTTAATGAATAAATTGTGAAATAACACAAATTAATCAAATAAAATTTACAATAAAACCACATAAATTTGTTGTAGACCACTTTTATTTTATTACACTCTACCGGTTTCGGAAGGCCATTCCTTCGTCAGGAGAATATTGTAACTAATCTACATAGACATAGAATATTGTCAGACATACAAAATTTAGGTGTGTGAGTGGGAGGTAAGGGAGGGGGTAGGGGTAATTGTGGGATTTCCGGGAAGAACAGAGCGGTTCACTGGAAATAAATTTATTTGCCATGCCGGGATTCGATCCCGCGACCTTCAGAATGCTAGTCAAGAGCCTTACCGCTGGACTATGCCGGCCTATGCCGGCAGTTGTTGTAATGGAGCAGTTGGGACTCTTGTGCGGAATTCAAATTTTTTGTTGTTGTTTTTGTTTTCAGGCTATCGGAAAGGAGATTGTTTATACGATTGTTTATTAAGATGAAGCCATAGTAAATAATGCAAAATCACACAAAATCATGTGTTTTTGTTTTGAAAATTTGATCGCTTAGAAATATTAAAGATGCTTCAATTAAATACTGCGTGTAGAACATATCTTGGCCCTTAAAAATATCGGTCATTTTTTTATAAGTTTTTTAATAAGCCTAGAAAAAAATAAAGTAATAGGTCTATAAAAAAACACTTTCAAGTGCAAACAAATTTATTGTTTATTGTAGCAAATTTAGATTCTTTTATCATAATCGCAAAATAAATTTATATTTACGCCCGATATTCACAAAATAAAATAAAATATGAATTTTTGCGTTGTTATTTTACAATACGGCCGGCAGCCGACGAATTAGGATTTTCAAAGTGACCCTTATGTCGTTCACCGAAGGACTACTGGCTTGCCACACCCTACTTTCATTCAGAACCGCCCTGGTCGGAGCAGGGAACAGACGTGTGACTCCACGTCGCTCGGTTCCGTGAAATCAATTTTAAATTTCCTTGTTATTACAATAAACAATGTGTAAAAAAGGAGTTAATGTTTTTCAGGCCTTTACGAAATCAACCTGTAAAAAATTCTCAAATAACTTTTTCAACCATTCCAAAAGCTTTTTCTCAAATATTTTTTTAACTCCTCCCACAAAGGGCGTGAATTCCGATGTCGATTTTTCCCTGGACTCTTGGATCCCCTTAATCATATTATGTGTACATCATCATAGCCTACGCTTCTTTTACCTCTTTTAGTCCTTTCTGTATTAGTATATTAGTAAATTAAAATTGATGGTGAAGTTATTGAAAATGTTACTGAAATGAAATACATATGAGTTATATTAGATTCCAAACTAACCTTTAACAAAAATTCTGAATATACCCAAAAGAAAATTAGAAAAAATATATCTTTTTTGGGAAGAATTCGGCAAAAACTTTCCAGAAAAACTGCAATCACTATTTATAATTCAATTATTGCTCCACACCCTAACTACTGCTCAATTATACTTTTCCTGTATTCTCGTTCCTCAACTAACGAACGAGAATAAAATAAGTTCCAAATTTTCCAAAATATGGCAATGAGAATAATACTTGGGCGAAATAGATTTTCAAAAGTAAATAAAATGTTAAAGGAAATAAATTGGCTAACTGTGAAACAGATGCTGACCTTGAACACGATGATATTTATCCATAAAATAGTGAACAACCTGTTACCAAAATACTTCTCAAACAAAATTATATATAACGAGGACATTCACAGACATAACTCAAGGACGTGCAAGGAAATTAGGCTTTAAAAAAAGGACAAAGCTAATACGCAGAACAGTTTACTTTACAAAGGGATGAAGTTATATAATACTATACCAGAATCTTTAAAGTCCGCACCAATTGGAAAGTACAAGATGTATTGTAGGAGCTACATAAAACAAGAAAAAACATAGTTTGCAATACGAAATCATATAATTATTAGCAAATTGTAAACTCTAATGTACAATTTACTAAAATAAAATTAATAAATAAATAAATATAATTTTTTTTGGTTTTAGGCAATTCACCCTGGAGAGAGTGCTTTGTGCCGGTAATATTTAAAATGGATAAGAAATTTCGGTTAATCTAATGGGAAAATAATAAAACAAATTAAATATTGGACTCATTTAGATCACTAAAACAAATTAAATATTGAATTCATTCAGGTTAATAAACTTACATAAAGCTGTATGAACACGAGAATTGTTAAGAGATAAAAGGTATGAAATGTTAAGGGGGGACTGGTGTGTGATTTTAATAAGCCGGCGGTATATGTTCTTGAAAGATGAATGGTTTTTACAGTTAAAGAAAACGTGGTCGAGGGTTTCCTCTTCCACACCGCACTGGCAGAACGGATCATCTAAAACTCTAATTCTAGACAAGTGAGATGCAATTGAACAGTGACCAATTCTCATTCTCGAGATACATGAAATGAATCGTTTTGAAAGTTTTTTACCGTGAAACCATGGCTTAGCAGGGATATGGTTTTGAATTCCCGCATAGAAAGATCCAGTTCTTATTTTGGAGACTGCCCAATTTTCTTCCCAGGCACGAGTCATATTGGATTTAAGAATCGGAAAGACATCGGATATAGGAATTCTAAAATTTAGTGGGATAGTTCCGGAATCTGAACCAGATTTGGCAAGAAAATCGGCCATCTCATTACCCTCGATACCCAAATGGGCAGGGACCCAGGCCAATATCGTCTCGAACCCAGATTCACTAAGAGAATTGAGAAGATTGTCTTCCGGATAACGTAAAATATTAGACCTAATTTTAGTTAGAGCACTTAGCGAATCAGTACATATTAAGGCTCGATGAATGTTGAGAACCTGGATTTGATTTAGCGCTTGTTCAATTGCAAAGCATTCGGCTGTAAATATGGAAGCTTCTTTCGGTAATTTATAAGTGAGATTGATGTTGAATTCTGGACTATATATCGATGCTCCACATCTTTTATTTTCAAATTTGGAACCATCCGTGAAAAGGATGGAAAATCCAGGGAATTTTGAAGCCACTATTGTGTTGTCTTGTGTGGTTTTCATGTAGGTACTTGTGATGTTTTTATAAACGTTCATATTCTGGATGCAAAAATTATAAGGCATCGATGCTAGATACTTATTAATCTTCCGATATAATCTGCAGTCTCGTGTTCCATGTCAACAATAATTGCCATCCATTACTACTTACTATATTATGTGTAGGTACACTTATGTGATTAAATCATCAAGGGTCGGCGCTGTAAATTACAGTTTGTGGACACAACGGAAATTGTTGAGGTTTTAATCATATTATGTGCAAAAAACATGTTTTCTTATTACGCTTAGGCCGCCTCATTGCTCCGTGTAAGAACAAATGTAAATTATATGTAAGTCTGAGAAAACTGTTACATTCTCTTGATTACTAACCTTGTGACAAGGAAAAGCAATTTTTCATTAGTTTCAGGGTTTTTATTAAATTCAGAAATAATTAATGAAGCCGTTTCAATTAATGATGAACAATTTTATATTTTTTTAGCTCTTTTTTTCTCTTTGTATTTAATGCATTGTTTGCAAGAATTTCTAGTACTTAATATGCCTGCGGCCTTATGAAACGAGCAACGTATTTGGTATTCCCGTAATGATAATATATATTATACCAGCGAGTTCCCGGCATGCATTTCTATGCCATTTAATAAAGAAATTGTTTCTCCCTGCGTGTCCTTTCCCATTCGTCACGTTCCCCTTCCGCCTTCCCTTCCTCTCCCGCGTCCCCTTTCCCTCCCGCGTTACCACTTTGCCTCCTCCACCTACCCACTCCCCACTGAACTCCCCCCTTCCCCCGTCCCGCGAACCACCCTCCCGAGTTCCCCTCCCCCCTCCCAGATTCCCCTCCCCTATTTTCCGACGTTAGCAATAACTCGATTTTGTTAGCGACAGAAAACCTATAATAAATATAATATATTTATAATTTCATAACGCCAGAGCTTACCATTATATACAGCTTATATTACTCGCATATAGTATAGCTTTCTATTGGTAAAAGAATTTTTATAATTGGTTTATGTTAAGCGTAACAAACAAACACAAGCAGTTTCGCATTTATAATATTAAGTATAGAAGTATACTCGTAGATGTGTCTGCGTAGGCAGGTACATAATATGACTAACTAACTAACTAACTAACCATCACGCCGTTTCCCCGCAGGGGTAGGCAGAGAGGACGGACCGCCAAACAACTCGGTCCTGGCACACACTCTTTGCTTCACTCACATTCATACATCGTTTCATACATACTCTTCTATTATTCTGGCTTTTGACATGGCCCGACTCAAGTATCTGATTCACTTGATCGTGCCATGTCTTCCTCGGGCGTCCCCGACTTCTTCTACCATTCACATTTGCGTCATATATTCTTCTTACACTACTTTCTGAATGTAGAAATATAATGATAATATATTAGGCTTACGACCATGTCTTCTTTAATACCAATTTGTAGGAGATAGTATTTATCAGATAACCAACATTAAGTGAGAGTAATTATATCCCAGCTTAAATTTAAACTTTTTATTACTGTTTGAAGTCGTCAAAGTTTTTATTGATACTTCTAATATTTTCCTGCAATAATATCAAATTACTCGGTCGATTCTTTTGTCTAATTTTTTGTTACAATATTTTAGATATTGTTGTCCTTTGTAGGTACATATTAGTTATTTTAATTAATTTTTAAATGATAAAGTATTAAATAAATTAATACAATGTTTCAACGCCACACATCTGATGTTAAAGTGTATTTAATTGCACGAAAATGAGAAAATCGTTACCTTTATATTTTTTCGTTGCTCTGAATATCGAACCCCTAACCGAATTAATAATAAATTGCGTAGAAATTTACATCATTGGGGCTAGTGCATTTTAAATTTAGTTTCTCAAATTAAATTCACTGATCGTATTTGAGAAATTATAACTTAAGAGAAAACACGGTCGCCGAGAAATTTTAATAAAAGGCACTTTTAACCCCCGACGCAAGGAGCGGTGTTATAACTTTGACGTGTCTGTCTGTCTGTGGCATCATAGCTTCTAAACGAATGGACCGATTATTATGCTTTTTTTGTTTTTAAGCTGACGTAATCGAGATGGTTCTTAGCTACAATTCATGAATATCTGTTCAGGCATATCAAGGTCATCAGCTCTTTTTTGTGTCGGGGGTTTCTTAAAATTTTGTAAATTTTACTTATACTAAACGTTGATTTTTTTGTCGGTGTTATCCCCCTTTATCTCCGAATACCGAGCAAAAGGTACAATTGCATCTCAGGCCGATATTATCTAAATATAATCGTCAAAATCGTGGTTTTGTATTACCCATTTATCTCATGGATCGATTTTTTTTTTACCGAGAAAATATTCTATGTCTGTGTGCTGTGGAGCCAATGAGACTATGGCATCCCCAATTATGTTGTGAGACAGGGAAATGCGGTGAGGAAAATGAAGACTCGGAAGAACCTCGCTATTCAGATCTGGTCACCAAACTAGCTAAAGTCATTTCAAGCAACGTTTTCATATCTTACATTATTTTTAATGATTAAATTGTGAAATAACACAAACCAATCAACACAATACTTTACAAACATTGAGAGAGTGAAGTATCTTTGGACAAATTGTATAATTCCTTATTTGAAAGAAAAAAAAACATAAAGTACCAGTGAGGTGGTTTATAATTAAGTGCGTAGGTATTTAAGCCGCCGCTATCCGAATTTCGACCGATTTCTCAGATATCTCCCTTAAACATTTGAAGTTTTTAAGCTCTTAAAAAAATATATGTTATTTTTTAAGATAATATCCAGATACGTTCCACGCCGAAACGCAAATTATATGAAATTCCCTCGATAGAAAAAAATCGCAAATTATGCTCCGAAAATTATTTAAAACAAGTCTACTTCTATTATTTTACAAGTTATATTTGTGAAAAAATTCACAATGTTTCTTTAAATGGTACTTAAGTTACCTTCCACGAGATTTTTGCTCTATTTTAAACGAGTCATGTTTTATAAAGCATTTTCATAATTTTCGCTTCAATTTTATCATTGAAAATATTAGCGCGCTCTGTCCAACATTCGTAATTACATATCTCTCCATCTTCTTCTTTTTGGGCCGGGAAGCGCCGCCTTAAGTAGGTATCTACTTAAAAATCTTATGGTTTCAGAGGAAATTTCAGTAACATACTTTTTGGATGCGATGTCTACTAACTGTTCATAGAATTACTACAAGTTTAATAAATGACTGAATCGTGGCGTTCGACCAATACCTACAGCTCGTGTAATTCTTTCGCCGTTACAAATCCAAATTTTTACGTTTTTTATTAAGTACATAGTGAAAAAAGATAAAAGGAAATTATAAAGTCTTCATACATACTAAAGACCTTATATATTATAATAGTATGTTTTCTTTGCTAGTTCCCTCCAATTCCGCTTCCCGCCTTCCGCTGCGCGCGCTGTAATAATTTTGCATAAGAAATCGATCAGTGTTGTCAGACGTATGAAAAAACGTATAAAATAATGACAGTAATCGTCGCTTATTTTATGATGTGAGCCATATCCTTGCCAACATGTCCGCCAAACCCCATACTTATTAGTGCAGTACCTTCCCAGACACCTACCTTCCCACTGAAATGTGATTAAATATCGTACGTAGGCAATAGCTAAATACAGAGGTAAGAAAAATATAACAATTAGGTATAATATTGGTTCAATATAAATTCATTACTCTCTACCGGCACGTATTTGAAACAATTATTTTATGAAGAACTTAATAGAACAAACCTTTGAGATGCCGTATTAGTTACGCTGAGAAAATGGTCTCTGCATTTAACACTTTTTTAAATACCCATCTATGTTTCATGGTATCAATAAGGACAACTCGTTTAATAAAACAGTCTTAGAAATATTTACGACTTACAAGCATCGACAGAATAAATATTCTTACGACCAACGATTATCAACTTATTAAGGTGATCCAATGGTCCAGGAAAAAATTGAAATCGGAATTCACACCGCTTTTTGGGAGGAGTTTAAAAATACTTGAGAAAAGATTTTGGAAAGGTTGGAAAAGGTATTTGAGAATTTTTTTTTCAGGTTGATTTCGTAAAGGCCTGTAAAAAACTTTAACTCTTTTTTTATGCATTGTTTATTGTAATATCAAGGATATTTAAAATTGATTTCACGGAACCAAGCGACGCGGAGCTTATACGTCTACTCCCCGCTTCGGCCGGGGCCGAACTGACACAAAATGGGTGTGGCAAGCCAGAAGTCCTTGGGTGGACGGCATAAGGTTCACTTATTATGAAATAATAACGCGAAAATGCTTTATTTTATTTTGGGAAGTTCTGACGTAAATATAATTTTTTGCGAATATTATAAAAGAAACTGAATTTGCTACATTAAACAATAAAACCATATCCGAAAAGAAGTTTATAAGTAGTAGAGTTTGCACTTGAAAGTGTTTTTTTGTAGACCTAATACTTTATTTTTTTCTAGGCTTATTAAAAAAGGATTTAAAAAAAAAAAATGACCGATATTTTTAAGGGCCAAGATATGTTCTATACGCAGTATTTAATTGAAACATCTATAATTATTTTAAGCGATCAAATTTTCAAAACAAAACACATGATTTTGTATGATATTGTATTTTTTCGATGGCTTCATCCTATCCTATAAAGGGGTTAATTATAGATACAAAGTCGTATACAATACTGAAACAAAAAGGATATTGCCAGTTCATACAAGTAGGGCGAATTCATAGAATCAAGCAGTTGAAATATTAAAAGAGCGCACTCCAACATTTCTCACATCTCTGTAAAAGCTTTGAAACGGCGTACGTAATAATATAAAATCTGTAAAGGGAACAGAACACAGATGCAGATATGTAGGTAAAGTGTAGTTATAGTGTAGGTATAGTGTAGTTATAGTGTGCTGCGTTGTGTTCATGGCTCAGGTGGTTGCAGAACTGAAATTGATAATTTTGCGTGGATAATTGCGAGTAGTTTACGACCTCCGAAGAGCAATCACGGGGAAGACATGGGAGGGAGATGAAGGAAAGGGAAGCGGGAGAGGGGTATCGTAACTCGTGGAAGATTAAAAGGATCGAAGAGTTTAATATTCTGTTTCTTTTAAATTGATTTTTTTACGAAAGCTGCTTATGTTTTTACATTGGTAAATTTGCAGGCGTTTAGTTCAAATTGTTCATAATATTGAATCGATTTGTAACTATCTACGAGGCTATAGGTCCGGATACTTTTAAAATTAAATAACATTATGATTCTGTTCTCCTGCACCCTGCACAACATTGATGCCTATCGTTTTCATGAAAATAATTAATATTTTGAAGTGAAACTTCTAATTCTAATTTCGGATGAAACGGAAATACGTCACAAAAATTTATTATATGACAGGTCGTGGGTTCCTATATAATGCGCTAAATTCGCACTTAGGCTTGACCCTCCCGTAGCGTAACGGCTAAAACACCGAACAAATCCAAGCGGCCAGAAGACAGACATCGAGCGAACGGAGTTCGAATCCTACGAAATCTAAAAAAATAAACATTTTCATTTTCGTAAATAAATATCCGATATTCAAACCACTTTAAAATAAACAGGCAAAAGAAAAAAAAGCGGCATCTAGCGACTTTCTAGTTTCACTTCTACCGCGTGTGAATTACACATTCTATTCTTTTTTAATAATTTGATACAATACCATTGCGTAAATAACGAAGTTTAATTAATTCTCATGAGGTGGGGTTTGTCCTGGTCTCGGCTGAGTACGTCTGCCAACCAGCTGCGTGGCGAGATAGACCGGAGAGTTCGGTTGAGACACAAACGTTGACTTCCCCAGCTAGACTCTCTACATCCATCGCCTTGCACCGCAATGGAAGGGATGGATGCATACGTCCGTCACTCCTGGACACATTGACCTCCAGATTCCTACCCATCTTCATACCCTTTTCCTTCCCATAACTTCTTTTCCTCCCTGTCTTTAAAAAGAGCCTCCAAAAGCATCTTTAAATGTGACATAGGCCCTGAGGGAAATTATTTTCCTAAGGGCCTCCTGTGTTAAGTTAATGTAAAAAATATGATCTATCACTACTTTAGATATAGATATGAAATTTTATCTGATTGTATATGCCTTTTTATGAACACAATGATATACTTGAATAAGTAAGTACCTACCGACCCGAAGTGTTTTTTAATTAGTTGTTTTCGGTGAAAACGAAACATAGAAAATAGCAATTAAATGTCAGTTTTCAAACTTTTGTTACATTTCATAATATTATGAATCATTAATCATTCTTGCGACAGCCCTGTATTCTGTAAAATTTCCCCGGCAAAAATGTGTTGTCATAAATACTTCCATCAAGTCAATTTACATTTTGATACAAAATAATTAGAGACCATTACGGCTAAACTATGGGGAGAGGAGATGAGAAAGAGGAGGACGGATACAAGATTTATTACGCGATAAAATCACGCGTTGGAGAGAGACAAACAATGGGTTGCGAGCTTTACTCGAGGTAATAAATCTTCCATACAAATATGACGGTTAACCCTTTACGAGCGGTGACCAATCAGGGGCAGGGAAACATGTCATGATCTGATGTGAGTACGAACACTTAGCCAAAAAGTACACCACCCGAAAGAGTTGAAAGTTACTCCGTTTTATACCTTCTGAGTACCCGTGTAGCTACGCGAAAGCTTTTCAAAAACGTTTACTTGTCTGATAAAACGCATTGACTCCAGCTTATGAGTTGGCATTTTAGTTGTCATTTTTAGGTGAATCTATTGCAAAGAGCTTTAAAGCTATCGTAAGATACTTTTTAAACTAGTAGGTATGTGAACGTTCAAAGAAGTATATTTCGAATTTCTCATCTATACTAATATTATAAATGCGAAACTGCTCGAGTTTGTTTATGACGCTTTCACGCATTAACCAATAAAAAGACTTTAAAAATTCATTCACCAATAGAAAGCTAAATTATATGCGAAGACTATAGTCTGTATATGATGGCAAGCTCTGGCGTTACGAAATTATAAATATTAATATATTATATTTGTTATACGTTTTCTGTCGCTAACAAAAGCGAGTTTTTGCTAACGTCTGAAAAAAAATCGTTTCCATGGAAACGATTTTGATATATTTGTGGGCTCTAAGCTGGTAGGTACTCAGCCCCCTGGTCGGCTACTTCTCCAGAAAATTCAAATATCAGAATATGTTTTTTTTTTTGAACAAGCTTCTGTTTTGCAATAAATGTCCTTAAATAAAGAGTTCCTACATTAAAAATATAATTTGTAACGATTATAAAGACTGAATAATAAATAGTGTAATTTTTTATTATATTAACAAACTTCCAAATATTTAAATAAAAATAAACATCCGAAATGTTTGTAAGGGCATAAATTCCGAACGAATGAACAAAATTGGATAATTTTTTTTTCTTTGAGCTATGGCTTTATGAAATTTAGGTGGCAGGCGAGATGTTTGAAAACTGAATGAATGTATGGAATGCGGGAGGGGGTAGGGTGGGGAGGAGGGGGATAATTGAAAGTTCAACCGCTACATTAATTTCCCGTAATACCATGCGAGTGAAGCCGCGGGGAAAAGCTAGTATTTAATAAATCGAAACAAAAACTTCCTCTAAAGTCTTTTTAATTGGGTAGGGAGGCACTTAATTGTAAAATAAATATTATTTAATGCAGCTAACACATTTTTTTTTATTTACTGCCAATTTGCGAAAAACAAAAATTTGTGAATTATGTCCTTATAAAAAAAGGCGTATGACGAAGACTTATAGCTCAAAGTGCAATTTGTTGCAAAGTGCAATTTCACTGCAATTTGTGATGAACATAAAATTGATTTTTGCACTAGTTGCGCTTCAAAAAACTAGTTTTTATTTTTTCACATAAGGGATCGTGATCTTTTTATTTTGTTTTGCCAAAGAAAGGAGGCTGTTTTTATTTTTATTTTTTTATTATTACTTTTCGAAGTATGATGTCACTTCTAGTCTGATAAATCCCTAGTGCCTTACTAAAAAAAATTTAAAACGAATATATTTTCCAATTATATTTAAATAAATAGTTTTATTTATCAATATAACCTTTGTTTCGTATTTTTTTTAAATAAATTTAAAAAAAAAGGTATTAAATAGATAAAATACTGATGAGAAAAACTGACGAATGGTTAGGTTTATTAGTGTACACACGAACGTTAGGTGTCTAGGGTTAAATGTCCTCCATAAGTCTGTGAGGGATAATGCAAGTTTTCCAAGGAAACGTCATTATCACAATGACAATAATTTTTTCAAACCTTTTTCAGGCAGGTAGGTATCATTCCATAATATTGAAAAAGTGCTAATGAGAAAGTCCAAACCAACTCGACGATTTCAAATTTGAATAAGTAATCTTTACTGAACTATAATAATGACCACCATTTTGAATCGGAAACGGAACGTACAAACAAATTTACAGGCAGACGGATGCAAAACGATCCAGTTAATACATACTACAGGTCTTTGCTACGCTTAGTCAATTATTCAACAATTTATGATGAACTGAAGAGTTTTGAGTAATCGTATAATAAAATTTCGTAATTTTATAAATATAGTCGGTAAATATAATTTCGTATGAAAGTAATGTAAGCTGTAGGGCTGCAATGACGTGGGCCAGGTGTATCAGCCAGGCTGACCTGACAACTCGGAATGAAACCAACTCAGAACCATCTCAGATAAGTCATTTAGAGTGATAAAAAAGTATATCTAAAAAATTGTTTAAATAGGTTATGTTAGGTTAGGGTTATCGGCTAATTTAAAATTATTTTTTTCATAGCTTTTAATGACTTTTCAAGGAGGTGTTGAGTTGACTTTATTCTCAGTTGGCATGGAACCATCAGCCAGTTCGTGTCTTCACTATGTACAACATTCCTCTCTCAAATTTGGAGGGCTAAATCTGCCGCTCAAGCCTTCATAAGCCATCTTAGCCAATCGGACATCTATATAATATTTATTTATTTACAATTTTTTAGAAAAGAATGTGCTCTTACGGAGGTACCCCTTTCTACGATAACGTTATACATGGTTACATGTTAGAATTATACATCAGTATATCTGTTAAAATATTACTAGAAGAGATTATAAAGCAATATCTAGAAAAAAACACGATACAAGCTTTAATCTTTGTTAGGTTGCAAAATTGTATCTATATTCTTACTTCCCATGTCCACAATCCTTATTTTTATGCTTCTTTTGAAGTCGGTAATTTTTTTAATGGTGATATCAAATAATTTTATAAAGAAATATTGCATATTTCTTTGTCCACCTTCTACCATATCACCGAAATTTACGTAAATTGCATAATTTTATAAGTGTGCACTATTTTTTCATCGAACGATGAAGAATAATGACGTAATCAATTGATAATCAATCTAAAATCGACTGATAAGGGATTTTAAAAGAATCAACATCTTTGTTTTCAGCAGTTAATTTCGTGGATAGTGCACGAATCCGGCAAACAAATACTATTTAAAAATGGTATCCTCGCATTTTATCAAAAATCAGTTAAAATCAAACCCGCCAAAAAATATTTTAGGTTCGTGAAATTCACCGCCGTCTTTCATCGCGAACTGCCGATGACAGTAGAAAGCATAGATAAATAACACTCACGTAGACAGTAACTTACTTTTTAAAGAAAAAGAAATACGATTCTTTATTAAAATCATAGACAATCCGTGTAATACTGGTGATATCTAGGCTTGCGACCTACATATTTACGGATTATGTTCCAAGCCGCGCTAAGGACATTAAAACCAAGCCGAGCTTAAAATCAACCGATTTACCGATCCTTGGACGTAGACGTCAGGAAGACATGACGCGATTAATTAAATACTTGACTCGAGTCATGTCAAAGGTGGTAATAACAGAGGAGTAGGTTTAGATATGAAACGGTGTATAAATGGATGAAGCAAGAACTGCCAGGAAAGGTTGTACGGCATTCAATCCATCCATCCCTACCCTTAAATGGTGCGATGGTTACTTAATCAAGCCATGATATCAATATTCCACGCTTTTGACGATGACTGATGTTGAGTTTTAAGGAAGTAATTAATTTTACACAACTAATCAATTAATATAATATTAAATGCCTTGTTATAATTTGCTTTTGATATGGTCATTGATTGAAGTGTTGAGAAAGTGAGATCAGTTTCATCAATAATAACAATTGTTATTATTTGCAATGTCTTCTAATAAATAAAACAGAATTTGGCCATTAGTGTTACGAAGAGTCCAAAATATTAGCTAATATATTTATTGCTTGATTATTAGGTACATCGTACAAATCAGCTGCAAGCAATTTCGCGAAAGCATTTTTGACTTTGTTGTGATCAAATATGATCATATTTATTTTTTACCTACCTACCAATCCAAGAAAATGTAATATTTATAATAGCTGTGACAATTTGGGGGGGGCGGGTAAGGGTACGTCGTCCCGGGAGCCATTTATTGGATAACTAACACCCCTGCCAAGGGTCACCTCAAGTGGTTCGCTACTTTTGGTGACTTAGTAGGGTTGCCCAGGTTCATGGGGTGAGGTTTGTTTAGATCTTGACGGTGGATGTTTTTGCCCACCTATCTATCGGTCGGATTGGGAGAGACTGATCGAGGGAAACCTTTCGAAATCTCCTGCCGGATTTTCTCGATCCATTCATTGCCTTGCACCGTCCGGGAGGGATGGATTCGTTCGTCAATACTAGACAAACACATCTGCCGCTAAGACAAACTCACCCCTTGAACCCAGACACCCCTGCTAAGTCATCAGACGTAGCGAACCACTTGGTATAAATATATATTTCTTCTATTTGAAATGTCGTAAAAACCATAACACAAATAAAAAAATCGAGTACAGTCCACACGCGGTAGAAGCGAAACTTAAAGAAAACAATCTCAACCAATAGGAGCCTTGAAAAGTGATGTCATAATCAAATCGGCCAATGACCGCAGTTTGACGCTTCGTAGGTACTGTAATGCATCATTTCCATCTCTTATCTCAACCAATAGGAGCCTTGAAAAGTGATGTCATAATTAAAGCGGCCAATGAGCGCAGTTTGACGCTTTGTAGGTACTGTAATGCGTCATTTCCAGACGATAAATCGCAATCACAACGGGGCTAAAAAAAAATACAATTGCGCATGCGTGGAATGCCAAATGCGATGTTGCCGGATTAAGAAAAAGGGTTAGAAATTTTTGTATTATCGGTACTAAATCGATTCTAAAATTATACAGTTTTTATACACTGCGTAACTAAAACACCGTTTAACAGTAGGGAAGTGTTTTTTAGTAAGTAATGCTGTTATTAGTCTGTATCCAGGTAATTATCATCGCCGCTGCTCCGATTAGTTACCAGTTACGTTGTAACTGACCAACTTTACTCCAAGCTCCATCAGCAGGCCGTCTCCCTCCTTGCCCGTTTGCGGTAATATCATCTCCGAAGCATGGATTATTTACGAGCTGTCTTCCATGTCCGTGGCGAATCGAAATGACTCGGCCGACCTGCTAAATTGTATATGTGTTCAACGTTGTTCGGTATAACCCATACACTATCCACTGTGCAGCCGGTAGGTACGCCCGGTCAGGACGATAGATAACACGCGGAACGGGCTCCATACTCTACACTACACATGAGATAAGTGTAAGTCAGCGTTACTTCACCTTTTATTGAAGTGAAAACTTCTTTAGAACCGTTGTGATTTGAAACTCGATGAAACGGAAACGAGCGACACTAAAAAGAGAGAAACACATATAACTATAGGATTTAGCCTGCCAAAGAATGAGATAGCAATATAATATTTATTTAATTCACGGGTACTAGGTTCCCATACAATACGATAAATCCAAGAAAAAGACTACTACTAGCAGTAAAAACCTGCGGAGCGGGCGACTTTTGGTTCGGCTTCGCCCAGTTAGTGTTGGTGACCATTTTATAAATCCAATAGGAACTGAGTTCAAAAACAGCCTGTTCTTCTGATCCACTGTCATCGAGCGATAGTCACCGGTACATATTAACCGAGACAGGCAATGACGTCATACGTAATACACAGCCGTTTGATACAACTAGGTATTACCGTCAATCTTTCCATACCTGGAGAGACTACATATTAACAAATTCGTAGCACATGTACCTTCCCATGTCCGTGGGGACACATTCTCATCCGACCTGCTGACGAAAGTGGCGACATCTTGTGACGAATTCTTGAATTCAATACCGAATTACGGCGGTAGCTTTGTTTGAAATTACACAGATGTTATTTGTGGCGCGAGGCGTACGGTGTGGCGTCAACATGCACTCAAAACTGGGTTCTGAAATTCAACCACGCAGACGCAGACGTATTTTATCGGTTTTCAACAGATTTCTATATTTGTATTCAGATAAATACGTAGGAATGGGTAAAGACACGTACATGTAGGAATCTCCTCCAATTTTGTCTAATCTCGTTTCTATTTTTGTTGAATTAATTGATTATTCAGAAATAGAGCTGAAGCCTAGCTATTATATATTGGTTAAGGGAAAGTTCAATATTCCTCAAGAGCTATCTCAGAAAATTCTCGCCAATTGTCAATCAGTTGAAAAAAAACTGATATTGATATTCTGGAAAAAAAATTAAAGATTTGAACACTCGCTGGTATCTATACAAAAACCAACTTCCAAAAAATACGAAGTTCAGAAAGAGAAAACATCAGAAGAAGTTTCCAAAAAAGTAAATCTTGACACTTGTGTTTCTAGGGAGATCCACTCGTTCTGGAGAAATTCGACAACGGAATCCACGCCTCTTTTTGGGAGGGATTTAAAAATACTTTGTTTTTGGAAAGGTTGGAGATGGTTTTTGCTAGTTGTTTTTGTAGGTTGATTTCGTAATGGCCTGTTAATGTCCTTTTTTACGCATTGTTTATTATAATAACAACGAAATTTAAAATCGACTGCAAGGAACAAAGCGACGCGGAGTCTAGAGACGTCCTAACCCCCGAATCTGGGAGGAGACTAAGTACGACTTATCGACGCGCTACCGGCCCTTCTGCAAATGGCATAAGGATGATATTCGCAGTTGGGTAAAGCCTCTTTTTATGCGCTGGAAATAAATAACGTCAAAATTTATTTTGTGAAATTCAGGCACAAATATTTAAATGTTTTCTTATTATTTTATAAAGAACTTAATTTACAACATTATATAAAGAAATTTTATACAAAAATGGATTCATTAGTAGGAGATTTTGGCACTTGAAAGTATTTTTAATAGGTCTTTCCAGACTTACAAAAGGACTTATTAAAATTATTTCCAAGGACAAGATGTGTTCTACTCGCAATATTTAATTGAAGCATCTATAATACATCTAAGCGATAAAATTTTCAAAACAAAAACACATGATTTTGTATGATTTTGCACTATTTCGCATGGCTCCATCTTAAGGACCCCTGACGTAGGCATACGTTATTACTTCGTGATGCTCGTGAACAGAGGCGAACCTTTGAAAACCATTAAATCTTCAACCATTTAAGATCACTTTCAATGCAATAAGCAAATGTAATACCTAACATTTTTGGTACTTATCCATTTCTTTTTGGTATATTGCAATAAGTAATAGGCCCGGAATTCTCGAAAAATATCAAATTTCCATTCCCTGATGTTTCACTGAAAAACAATGAAAATGGTATTGAAATCTATTCAGAAATAGCGACGTATGATAGAAAATATTTGTTTCGATGTTTTAATTGATAAAAATTGTCAAATCGCAAAATGACATCATTATTTTTTACTCCAAATAAGCTCAGGAATTGCTAGTTAAAGTACCTTTGTCTGATGCGCCCTCATAAAACCTGTATTACAAATAATACATATTGTAGAAATAGGTGCTGGATTACTGGATAGTTCATGATTACATAAATAACTCCATACGTAGATAAATACTGGATAATATTATCATTATCTTTCTTGCCTACCTACTTTGCTAGGAATTTTAATACAATTTATAATAATTGATGATGACATTCATGTAGGGAGAAGGTAGGTACCACGTAAATCAATATTGCTGCAATCGTAAACCTATTTTGCAGTCAGTTTTATTTACTAACTGTTAGTAGGTCTAAAATTTTTGAAATGTAAAATTTAACTCGATCGTAAATTGATAACGATAAATTTAATTTAAAGACCAGTCGAAGCGTCGATTTCTTTTCTAATGACCGTCATTAATAGAAATCTGGCTTCGTCAAATAATGACCTTTCAGTAATGTTTGAGCGATAAGCATTATTAGTAGGTAAGATTGAATTTTGAAGTGACTTTCAGTTATTTTGTGGATTTCTGTAGAAATTAAGTGTTTTTAATGGTGTTACGGAATAATTTGACTAAACGAGTAGTTATTTTATAAATGTTTTATCCTTGGTAGAATGATAATTTGATGCCAGAATCGGTAAGTCAATTTTTTAGCACAACAATTGTTGTTATTTTAATATGTGTGTGATTGAATACCTCCTCAAAATATGGATCTATATAATAACTGCTTTGAAAAGTCATTAAAAGCGATTAAAAAAATGGTTAAACAGGTTATGTTATGTTAGATTATTGATTATCTTTCAATTTTTTTTTCATAACTTTTAATGACTATTCAAAAGGGTGTTAAAATCGCTTGATTTTGAGATGTCATGGAATCATAATACATTGAACATTGATCAATATATCATTAGGGAGGTACTGAACGTTTATATTTTTTTGGAAACACTGCTGTGACCAATATCTGTGGATGAATTTTGTTTTCTTCGCGTATAATTTTCTGTATTATCCAAGACCATCATAAGGTCGAACTGTCATGTTTGGCAATTAGCTATGAATAAAGGGAAAATGGATATCCAATTAAAAAATATATATATTAGGATAATTTGCATAAGGAGCCATTGGGAAGAATATGTTCGCAGGAAAAGTGTAATTCACAGTAAAAAAACCAATCATAAATTGGTTAGTGGAATAATGGTCTATGTTTTACATACCTGGTACGTACATTTTATCTGACAATTTTTAAATTGTTCTTGCTTAATACATCCCAAATTTTAATTCTATTTTAAGTGCACACACAATATTAGTAAATTATATCTGCGTTACTATTTTTCGTTAATATTTTGAAAATGAAGGTGCAAATCTGGTTTTTGTGTTTTCTGAACCAAATTGGTTTTTACATAAATCGTTCTTCAGGGAGGGTATTGAATTGTTGCAAAATTTTCAAAAATATAATAATTTTAGAAAATTCAAGCAGTAATGCAAAAAATATTTAAATGTTTGTATTTTTATAGATGCTTTATTTGATACACATATAATCAATTTAACAGTCTACGTATATAATAATTTCAAATTTGTGAAGATACGTGGACAAGTTAGCTGCTAACCATTTACATAGTATTTCAAACAAAATTTCAAATGGGAATACAATATTATACATTGCATATGCCTAGTCTAATTACCCTAATCATCACATTGTTAGAAAGCAGCTGATAACAGTTTCAGCGCCAATAAACAGGCAGCCAACACAATGATTGTAAAACCTCGGACTGTTTGGCGTCACTTATTAAAAAAAGCTTTCGTAGTTTTATAATGTAGGGGAGAGTATGGTAAATCGTACCACGTCGCACTCAAATCTCAATACTGTACGATTGAATTGGATTAGAGAAGTGGAGTTAGGTTCAAATAAATACTTTTATTTTATTGGGTACGATGTTTATATCATATTGTAGTATCTGGAAGGTTTTCAAATTAAAAGTTTTGTAAAAAATGGTTTTCGGTACGATTTTACGAACCGGTATGATAAATCGTGCCACCGGTATATAAATCGTACCTAGAATGTTATTTCAATGTATATACAAGAAAATATGGACATTTTTAAGGCGTGCATGCGTTTCAAATGTCTGGGTTACTGGTGCAAGCTTCATGCACCCATTTATAGCGATGAACACACTGGATCCAGTCTCTTTTGGGTACTGTCTTATCAAAATAATAATAATAATAAGACCACTCTAGTATTAAATCCACATTCTCCGCTTATAATAGCATCAATTTGTCTCTGGCCTCTCTGTCCAACCCTTCTGGGGCTTCTTCTGCACCGTGGAAAATTCTGATTCATCCATGTTGTAGATTGGTGGTAGCTGTGATTTTATTTTCATCAAGATTTTTTCCAATAAATCAAAAAAATGGTTAATATTTTCTCGGTTAAATCTCGGTGTAATAAAGTCGATTCTGGCTGTCGGATGCTCAATTCTTGGCGTTTCAGAAAACTATAAAATCACGAGGTTTGGAAACTTTGAATACTTGTGCAGCCTAGTTTGGTGTCAATTCGTTATTATTGTTGGCTGAAGTGCCTACTTCCAAATCTGCATTAGACCACTGGTAGTACTTTTTCTTCGATGTCATCTGAAATAAAAAAAAAAATAAGAAAATTATTTACTTACGTGGTTTGATAAATCGTGCCGGTAAGATTTATCAAACCACTGGTGGTACGATTTACCGAAATGACAACAAAACATGTAAACGACACGTGGTAAATATGATTTTGCGAATTATGATTACGTTGTCATAACTACAAATCAGTGTAATGTTTGAAGTACCTATACTTTAATGTTTTTTTTTTATATCTGCCAGATCAGAGGTGGTAAGAAGTAAAAAGTCATCGTGTCATTTTTATATAACTATAGGCTATTTGCGAGTATGTACCGAACTGAATCAAAACATTAATATTTTACATTATTATTGTTTATTCATTAATATTATTGCTTCGATTCCGAAAGTGGGTGTTTTCACGTCATGTTTTGAGATTTGCTTTGCAACCTTTTTTGTCTTGGGTCTGAGGTCTGAGAAGAGGGTGAGATTCAATTTGCTGCTTTAGTCACACTGGGTTTTAATGCTGCCTGTATCTTGTCAAGGATGTGAGGGTAGTCCGTAGCTATATTGGTTTCTGCCATTGGTATAAAACCATTACCTATGGACAAAATGATATGAATAGAGAACACTGAGAATTGCCACCAACTTATTTGAGTTGATTATTACAAGTTATTGTAGTGCCTAACGCCCTGTTTCAATATTTGATTTAGTGTCAAAGTTTCCATGCGCAACGGAAAATGAGAGAAATTCTAACAACAAACCACTTATATATTCATGTTGGTAGGTACATAATATATCAGATATTAAAGATAAAATAAAAATACTTATCAGAGTGTTAGATACAGATACCTATACTTTCCAGGGGCGATCCGTGACTTTTCAGTGCTAGGGTGCTCAGATGTTGCTGTAGCTGAAAATCCCTCCCCCTCCGTCGTTTAAAAATAATTCCTAATAAATGAGGATTTCACAAAAAAAACTAAAAACAAATAAAAATGATCGAATAATGTGATTTAAAAATTTTTTTTTTGCCAAGTTTCATCAAACATAAACCTAATTATTATTTATTATTTAAACTTTATGAGTAAAACCTCAAACTGTAATATTTAATAAAATGAAGACATTATGAGCGAAACTCAATCGAAAATCTGGAAACAGAAAAATCAGAAAAAGATATTTACACCACTGGGACTCGAACCCAGGAGGTCCTGGGTTCGAGTCCCAGAGGTGTAAATATCTTTTTCTGAATTTTCTGTTTCCAGATTTTCGATTGAGTTTCGCTCATAATGTCTTCATTTAATAAACCTAATTATTAATTATCTGACAGGACGTGTGGAGAAGGGCTCTCAGAAAGGCTAATCTAGCACAAGCATTTCAATGGTTTCGACTCAAGGAACCAAGGAATAAACATCGCACGATAAAGTCCTCATTACACAATTGAAAGCGTTGAAGCATAAAATTGACGTTAAGTGGAAACAGATTTCCAATGTTCCAAATGGATATTTTCTCTAATAAATGCTATTTCACGTTTATCAATTCCTATTTCTTTCCAATAAACGATTTAGTTAACCTAACACCTTCGACGCCCACTGGAACTGAACAGGGTTGAACCAAATTTCATATTCTAAGATACGTACCACTACCTAGTTAGGATTAGAAGGATAGTTTAATCATGTACTCTGTGAAGGTAGGGTTGGAAACGAGTTCCTTTCCCACCGCAAATAGGTTGAATTTTACTGTAGTATTTGTATTTTTTTGTTTTCAATCTTACTAACACACTTTACTCTATTTTTTATGTTACCGATTTCAGAGGAATCATTCCACCGACTGATACTTCTATTTATTTTTTGTATTATGTTAATGTAAGTACTTGCATACTGCTTACTAACCCCGAATGCATGGACATTGGAGGGTCTAGAGTCGTTCAAATAAATGTAGCTTCGTTCAATAAAAAATAGAGTCTTGACATGTGTGGTGAAGGAGGAAACCATATGTTTCCTTATAACGCCGTTGGGAAAATGGTGGGGTCCCCTCCAATGTGGTATTTGTACGTTTTTGGACTTAGAAATTCAAATTTAGACCCACTTTTAGAATTCAAAATCGAAGTCTTAACAATCGATATTCGTCATTTACTTGTCGGTACTCTATTCGTCATTCATAAGCCGTCCAGTGTGACTTTCCTGAACGAGGGAGTTCGAAAATGACTCTATTGCCTCGATATTGTATCGTGCATCTGCTGGTGATTGGTTGTGATGTGGCAGCATTCGCCAATCTTCAGTACCAACTTCGTTCAATCATATTCAACAAGATGATGGTTAACCTCACGTATTTTGACTCGGGCACAACAACAGACACGGGAAGACAAGTTTGGGGCTTCCTCAGTTAGTCCAGGTACTAGAATTCACCCAGACTTAGGATATGGAAGATGTTTCGCTTTGCGAGGCAGAAAACTAAGCAAGTTAAAAACGTCCCTTTCTAGTTCGTCATGAAGATATTTGTTCTGAAAGTCTTTCAGTCGGCACAACTTTGTATCGTTCAGTTCCCAAAATGAAGCTCGACAGTATAATATTTTATTTTATATCAGTTTTAAGATCAATATCGAATGGCGATATTGAAACAAACAACCGATAACTTTTGTAATAATATGCTTTACGCCTTTTATTGAATGAATTAATTTTGTTTATGCGGAACGGCCGGCGTTAACTTATTTTAAAACGCTGCATAAGGGATGATGTTTCGATTGTTCTTCACGTATTTGGACGATATAAACACAAGTACAAGTTACCATCTACCATCTCCCAATAGGGCCGATGATCTTCTCCATTGTCTGCAGTAATAAGTAACAATGGGCCATAGCTCGGCGGAACGAACCATCGAACGCCTCCATTACATGGCTCGGCCGCGGCGTTATCGTGAAGCACGCCCACCGGCTCTCCAAATTCAATTACACGCGAGTCCCTCGCTGGACAACACGTACAGATGGACATTTATCATCGGCGGCTCGTTGAACGTGGGCCATCTTCAGCCTAAGTACCATCGAGCATTTGTTCATCTTAGTACTTACCCATCTCTTTGGACATGACAGGGCTATGTTGCCTAAAATAGGTATTGGATACCAGACATCGGTAGTTGTTCAGTTTGCAAAACAATGCTTTGCATTATATGCTCAACATTTTTGATTGATTCGCTTATCTTCCATTGCATCCTGTGTGAATGCTGTATTTACACGAAGGACTAGCAGTATTGAGCCTTTCTGTATTGAACTGGTGTAAAACCGGTAAACACGTCAAATGCTTTTCAAAATTTGTACACAGTTGATATTTGTCGCAGGATAACATATGGTTTTGTATTTTCTCCCTATATGGAATAATTAATTCTTAAAATTCAGACTAACTACATCATCTTTCTAAAGACCAACCACAAAGCATTCTCAAAATTGCCAAAGGCATGTTTCGAAATAAAAATTAAACAAAATGTTTGCTCAATTTTTTATTAAAATATTTCTCATATAATAACTATTAAAGGTTATTCCCACCAATTTTGCAATCGTTAGCTGCTTATTTTTCTATGTCTTGTTCTTTTTCATATTTAGTTTAGATTTGTTAGATCTTCTTCTTCGATGATACATATTCACAATATTCACGAAAATATCATATTATGACCATGTAATTTAGGTAAGTTTAATTTTGCAACGAACACTCGAGTAAGGCCTAATTAAGTATCTAACTAATTGAGTACTTACGTAAAATCCGATGTATCTCCACCTATAGGGCCTAAAATCAATAGGACTGTGTTTTTACATTCAGATTCTAGTATATGTGTCAAAGTAAAATGCTTGTACATAAACCCAGTCAAAAAAATATCCAACTCCTTTTCATTATTTTAAATTATTTTGAAACACTTCAGTTGAACACACACTAATTGAACACTTCATGATATTTACAGCATCTCGTAAAAAGTCTTTAGAGACAGAAATTTTTGAGATACTTTTAGAGATAGAAAAATACGGTTATATAAATACTGTTCACTGATCATGCAGTAAAGCTGATTATATATACTTACTATATTATATTACTTAGTGAGAAGCCGCTATGGACCCTAACTATCTACACAATGTTTTCTCTTCTAGGAGCACTTGGATTCATTATACAAATCTGTAATACCTAAATTTGCTTTTTTTCGATCATTATGATAACAATGAAATCTTAGAATTGATGGAAAAAAGTTTTGAAATGCAGAGTACTTTAATGAAAAATGATTGATTTGTCCTGGTTGGAAAACAATTAAAACTGAACAAAAAAATAAGAAATATCTCTTTGTTCATAATTTTCTGTCATATTATTCCACTTTCTCAAAACCATTATCATTGTTCCCCATAATTATATATTTCTCCATCATTACAGGCTGAAATAATATTAATTAGATTCTGAATTCTTTTCTTCGTGACGCGTTAGCCAACAACGAAAATCAATCTTCGTTCATTTGAAATAAAGCTTTTTTTTACAAGTTACAGAACAAGTTATACGCCATAATATTATCCATTGTGATGTTGTATATAGTAACATAATTACTTGTTATTAGACCATTAAAATGCCATTTGGTGCAGCTATCGTCCGAAGTCTCTAGTCTGTACTGTACTCGAACATAATATTTTGCTAGTTGGCCAACCTGTCATTTTCTTAACGATTTTTACACAATTTATTTTAATATACGCACGTAGATACTTCTCCAAATACCCCTTTGATCACGCTATTGAGTGCTGTTCTCATGGATGTCACTTTAATGTGCATAATGTTTATTTGGAAAGGTGACAATGGTCTTACATCCATATTTTATCAAAGCCTTTGGAGATGCTCTAGAGAGGGTCACCAACACGGAGAAGGACCGATGATAAACTCCTAAAAAGTGCTTATTTTTATTTTAGCTTTATGAGTTAAACCCCAAATTGTAATATTTAGCTATTGAAGACGATATTAGCGACTCTCAATCAAAAATTTGTAACAGAAAAGCTAGAAAAATATATGGTCGCATCTTAGAATTGATTTTCCGTTACAAATTTTCGCCGCTAATATTGTCTTCAGTGAGTAAGTACTAAAAAGTAGTTTATCGGGAGGGATTTTTTTTTCTTTTAAGTAAATTACATTGTTTTTTACAAGAATAAGAAATTGTCTTAAGACAGGTAAACATAGAAGTGGATGGATGGGGTCGGGGACTCCCTAGAAGATAAGGCATATAATCAAGTGAATCATATTTTTTTTAAACTACAACGGCCATCCATAAATTACGTCACACGAATTTCATGATTTTTTTACACCCCCCCCCCCCGTCCCCGTCACACATCGTCACATTTGTGAGACCCCTTCCCCCTAGTGTGACGTCACATATTTTGCAATTTTACATCTATTTTTTTTTTGCGTTTTAATCATTTAGATTTTTACGTGTGACATCACATAGCTGGTGACCCCCCCATACCCTTTGTCACACAATGTCCCCCCCCCCCCTCCCCCTTAAGGTGTGACGTAATTTATGGATGGCCCCTTAACCCAATTTTACTAATGCTTAGCCAAAAAAATATAATATGATGACACCGCCAAATGATATATTTAACTGATTCCAGAAAAATATATACATGTTAAGCATTATCCCATGTTATCTTTGATGTCACTAAGCCGGGTGAGAGACGACATCATCGTGCAAAGGGATTGAGCTTTTTTGCAGCGCCTTCTTGTATTTGCTCGGTGTTGTAATCTCTCGCCTGATATTTGGCGTTTGTGTTTGCAAGTACGGGGAGCCAAGGGAGAAGAGTAGATTTTAAGGTTCCGCTGATAATTTGCATTGTGGCATTAAGCTGATCTTCGACCATGGAAGTGTGGGCGCTTCTAACCCATACTGGAGCACAGTATTCAGAGAACCAGGGCAATGGATGCCGTTCTGAGCGTATTGGCGTCGCATCCCCAGCTAGTACCAGCTAGCTTACTGACTAAGTTTAGTCTTGTCCTGGTTTTTTTGCCCACTGTGTCCATGTGTTGCCGGTAGTTCAGACTCCTGTCCAAAGTTTCTCCAAGATAGCGGGGATGGGGTCCAGGTGACTTTTATAATATTATGTTTATGTTAATGATTAATAGAATGTTTTAGTAGAAAAATAATTTCATTTACTTGCTGCTTGCTGTGGACTAGCACGAAATGTAGATATAATTGTATCCACTCCTTTTCGAACATCCGCGGGCAACAGGGCAACACCCGTCTGATCTCGCAATATCCCATTTCCAATGAGTAATTCTTTACGGAACATCAAAAGAATCGGATAATTTCAATAACCATAGATAATCTAATAATGAGGCGTGGGGAGTGGATCATGCTTTATCTTGTCCCAATCATTTGGTAAGTAGATACCCTGCAGTGGCGTAACTTCTCTCAAAGTAACCGATGGGGTTCTTACTAAAATACTACAATACTTTCATCAAATTACATTTTATTAACATGTATGTACCTATGTAATTATATTTTGCCTAGTGACTCTCAGGCAGATACAGCGCGAGATAGATAGACTGCGCAGATCCGTGAAAAATCACGGGATCTTATAATTGCATAATTTGTGAAGCTGAAAGTATTTATTAAAAAAATATATATTTGCCTTTCAAAAGATGATCGGAAATTTATATTTTGAATGTTTACATAAATGTTAATATAAATGCACATTTCAAATATGGAATTATTAATGAATATAAAAATTTTGTATCCTACCTTACCGCTTCTCTGAATCTTTCACACGACCTGTTCCAATTTTAAAAATCAAACCAAATCTTAGTTCTAGAAGTCATTGTACCGCGATCTCGATCGAGATAGATATCGAGCGAGATCTCCTTTCAGATTTGTGTGATTATCTACGGCTGTTAAATGAAGAAATAAACATGCATACTTGCAGGAATTCGTGTTTAAAACGACTTAAACTGAAATACGTGACAGCTCACAGCTGAAATTCTGACATCGGCCCATAGAAAAAGCAAATAACAGCCATAGTAAATCACACAAATCTGACAGGAGATCTCGCCCGATATCTATCTCGATCTCACAAAAGATCGCTCTACAGACAGTGGCTGAGTGGGCATCGCGTTTGGATCCCACCCGGGCGTCTCTTATTCGATTCCTCGGCTGGCTAAGTCCTCCATCACGACACAAGCAGCATTTTCCACTTACTTACGTAGTAGAAGATTTTCAAACATTGTTGGGTTATTCGTTACCCGGGAATGTTTGTCTTTCTTTAAAAAAATTGTTTTTTATAAAAATCTACGATTTCACTTCAAGATTGATGAAATTTTTTCACACCTGATCTTTAGCACAAGAGAAAACTAACTGTCAACATGAAACTGTCACTCCTTTACCGTTTTCTCACCCCTTAAGTGGTGATAAAACGCACAGCCGTTTGCGCAGCCCTTTTCGGCCCGTTTCATACAAATCTTAAATTTGAATTTGAGATCAAAATACCCAACCAGACTGAAAAATTATTTTAGTTGGCAAAAGGTATATCAAATATCTAGTACGGATGTGAGCTGCTTTATATATTTTGGCCAATAAAAATATTTGTGTTTCATGATTTTAGAGGCAACTTGGGCAATTATTTGTGAATAAATGAAAAACATTAAAAAAATAATTTTACTATATTTATTTTAAAAATACAAAGAGATATAAAACACCGTTAAAAATGTATTTTTTATAGTAATTTAAATATATAAACGACAAATTTTTGTTTCGCCGTAAATAGGCAATTTGTTTTAATTTTTTATTTTATATTTCACCATATTTTTATGATAAATGAAGAAAAATTATTTTTTTATTGTTTTTCATTTACTCAAAAATAATAGCCTCTAAAATCATGAAACACTAAAATCTTAATTGGCCTTTATATTATAATTTTAAGTAAAGCTAATTAAAGTAGCTCACATCCGCACTAGATATTTGATAAACCTTTTGATTACAAAAATAATTTTTCAGTTTGGTTAGGTATTTTGATCTCAAATCCAAAATTAAGATTTTTATGAAATCAGTATTTTGATACCTTATTGATGACATTTTACACACATGACGTTTAAAATAAGAGGAAAATTACTCTCTACATCTGTTTCGAAAACTCCGTGCATAACCTGGGCAATACCAAACAACTACCGAACGACTAAAAGAGACAGCTTGTAGGCACGACAAAACTATTGTCACGCTACTGGCTTCCTAACTTACTACCACTGATTGTACACACTCCTAGATCATCTCAATACTTCAAGCCGCATAATGAGACAAACAACATGTCGTGGATTCGTTTTGTTCGGACACTACTTTGAATCTCAAATGACGGCCTAAGTGGAGTATTGATTGCCGACTTGTAAATAAATGTATCCGATGCTTACACATTAAAAGTACTCTGATCAAAGTTAAACCTAATCCTATGATTATCCCGTGTTATTATCGGAATCAACATATTTGATATAAGATCCGGTTGCTTTGTATCATAATAGTTATACAGGCACATATATAAGAAAGCAAGATTGATTTCAACGGGCGTCATGCATTGGTTTTTAAATGGCCTATAATTAAGTTATAATTAATTACCTACATAGATTTTATTAAAGATATTGTTATAGAAAGAGATATTTTATGATGTCCGCGCGACTTTCGTCGGAACTACTACCTAATGGGAATTGTTTGAATACGGATTCAGTTGATTTTTCGAATTATTGTAGTATTGCAGTATTATTGGTTTAGGTGATCCAATAGTCCAGGAAAAAATCGAAATCGGAATTCACGTCCCTTTATAAGGAAGGAGTTATAAAATACTCGAGGAAAACCTTTTGGAAAGGTTGGAAAAGGTATTTGAGAACTTTTTTACAGGTTGATTTCGTAAAGGCCTGTAAAAACATTAACTCCTTTTTTACGCATTGTTTATTGTAATAATAAGGAAATTTAAAATTTATTTCACGGAACCAAGGACGTGGGGCCTGTACGTCTATTCCCCGCTCCGTCCGGGACTGAACGAATGCAAAATGGGAGTGTCAACTTAGTAGTTCTTGGGTGGACTGCGTAAGGTTCATTTTAAAAATCCTAATTTGTCGACTGTCGGCCGTATTGTGAAATGATTACGCGAATATGCATATTTTATTTTATTTTGTGAATATCGGGCGTAAATATCAGTTTTTTTGCGATTATCATAAAAAAAACAGAATTTGCTACATTAAACAATAAAACCAAATCCGGAAAGGGGTTTATAAATAGGAGTGTTTGCACTTGAAAGTGTTTTTTTATGGACCTAATACTTTATTTTTTTCTAGATTTATTAAAAGACCGATATTTTTGAGGGCCCAGATAATGTTCTACAAGCAGTATTTAATTGAATCTATAATACGTCTAAACGATCGAATTTTCAAAACAAAAGCAAATGATTTTGTATGATTTTGCATTATTTCGCATAGCTTCATCTTAAATAGGTTTTTAGACCAAATAAACCTCCTCACACTTCTTTTCATGTATTTCTTTGAATATTGCCGGTTTTTTTCAATAATCTCAAAATGTAAATGCAATTTTGACCACTAGATTAAAAAAGCTATTTTCGCACCATTTTAAGATAATCGTTAAAATTGGAAAATGATACATCGTATGGCCAGGAAAGTACCTAGATACATAACTAGGTATAAAAAAAATGACCGTATTTTTAAGGGCCAATATATGTTCTACACGCAGTTTTAATTGAAGCATCTATAATACTTGATTATATAATGATTACATAATGATTTTGTATGATTTTGCATTATTTCGCATAGCTTCATCTTAAAGAGGTTTTTAGACCAAATAAACCTCCTCACACTTCTTTTCATGTATTTCTTTGAATATTGCCGGTTTTTTTCAATAATCTCAAAATGTAAATGCAATTTTGACCACTAGATTAAAAAAGCTATTTTCGCACCATTTTAAGATAATCGTTAAAATTGGAAAATGATACATCGTATGGCCAGGAAAGTACCTAGATACATAACTAGGTATAAAAAAATGACCGTATTTTTAAGGGCCAATATATGTTCTACACGCAGTATTTAATTGAAGCATCTATAATACTTCTAAGCCATCCAATTTTCAAAACAAAAATACATGATTTTATATGATTTTGCATTATTTCGTATGGCTTCATCTTAACAATATAGTTTGAATACGGAAATAATTCGTTCATTTATCTAGTTGATTTTTTGAAGGTGTGCAATAGTGTTGGTTAAGAATTTCGGTGACCCCAGGAAGCACAGTGCCACCCAGTAAAAACTGCCGATAGCCCATCTCCTTATATTTCAATATCTTTGGATTTTATTCTGAATTATACAACCAAATTTTAAAATGGTTTCTTTACTTATAGGACGATAGGTCTATTAGTTATATTAGATTTTTAAAAAGCTCGCGTGCCACATATTGCATTTTTTTTTTTACAAATTTTCTGTTACAAACATTCATTTTTATATATATTAAAAGAACAATCGATCAAATTTGGTACCTAACATAGGCACCCATTTAAAATAAATATAATTTTTGATTATATTTCAAGTATTCGATTTTGGTTAGTGCCATAGGTGAGTACTTCAAATAAATTCATTAATTTAAAGAGTTTCGAAAATTAAATTTTGATTGAACAATCACTCTTTTGCAAAATGTTATTCTCAAATTGTGACATTTTTTACAGTTTCGTAAGAGTTTTTGTAATGATTTAAAAAAATCAGATTTGCTGTCGTGTGGTTTTAATAATCCAGAAATCTTTGCGAGGATGGAAATAAAGTATTTTGAAATTTTCAAACATTTCCTATGCTTAATAGGATCCCCTAGTACTGGACCCATTCAAAATTGGGCGGAGCAAGCGACTTTAGCGTTGACCAATCAATAGCCAACAACGGTGTTTTGTTATTTCGCTTGTACATTTTTTTAGAACAGCGACGCGGACAGCAAAGCACGTCCGTACGGCCCAAATTTCGGGCGGCTACTGACTGGGACAACCCGGACAACACAACGCGCTTTCGTTCCTTCTGTGCAGAAGGGTGAAATTTGCAGTTGAGTAACGCCTCTTTTAATTTCCTGTAAGAGAACATCGCCAAAGTTCATGTTTTATTTTTTTTTGAAGTTCATGCATAAATATAATTTTTTTTGCGATTATCATAACAGAAACTAAATTTGCTACGATAAACAATAAAACCATTTCCGAAAAGATGTTCATAAATAGGAGAGTTTGCACTTGAAAGTGTTTTTTTATAGACCTAATACTTTATTTTTTTCTAGGCTTATTAAAAGACTTATAAAAAAAATGACCGATATTTTTAAGGGCCAAGATATGTTCTACACGCAGTATTTAATTGAAGCATCTATAATACTTCTAAGCCATCAAATTTTCAAAACAAAAATACATGATTTTGTATGATTTTACATTATTACGCATGACTTCATCTTAATATAGCAATACATAGACAACTCAAAACTCATATACACCCAAGCAAGCATATTTTGATTTGTATGTATATATATATATATATATATAGGTATAACTTTATAGTACACCATTAGAAAAATCATTATATTGGTTTCTAATTGTGTTATTAAAATTATAAACAAACCTTAATAGATACGTAGGAGATACCTTTTGCAAAGAAAGAGAAAGCAAAAATTGTCCGGTTCATGTCACACGTGTATTGAAAAGGACATGGTGTGTTTTGAAAAGGTCGTAGGTACATCAACAAAACAAGAATAGGTTGCAGTGTAACTGTTTGATTTGAATATTTGAAACTACAAAACTTTACTTTAGTGTTAGTTTATAAATGTGTAATCTGTAACGGCTTTTCTGGAACAGTAGAATAAGCTAAAAAAATTTCAAAGGATTAAAAAAGTTTAAGTAATTAGTTAGAATTGGCAAATAAATAAATACTAAATAAACAATACGACTCTTGTATAGAAAATACCCAAATCGCAACCCCATAAACGTACGTAGGTACAAAACCTTTATTTTAAAAATTAATTTATACTTTTATTTCAGCAACCCAAGAAATCTACCATCCAACAATGACAGCCTTCACCAGTTTGTTCCTCTTGATGTTAATATCAGTCGCTCACACTCAGGTCCCAGCCAAGTATCAGTATCAAGACCTGATGCCGGAACTATTCCAGGGTCAGCCTCAGGATCAGACCCGAAGTAAGACACAGGATCAAACCCAAACTAAGACACAGGATCAGACCCAAATTAAGACACGGGATCAGACCCAAGATCAGACAAAGGATCAAACCCAAGGACAGACACTGAAACAGATACCGGATCAAAGCCAAGTTCAGATACAGGATCAGACACAGGAACTGGCCTTAGGTACGTCTTCTGAAAACAACACAGTGGAAGATAAAGCCACGCATGAGTCTAGTCAGAAAACCTCGCCCTGTGTCTTTACTATGTAAGTTACATAATATGATATACATTCTTTTATAATTTTCATAATAATAAGCTTTATTTATTCACTAATTGTTACGAATATGCGACTGACGTCTTGAATGAGAGATACATCAGAAAGAAGGATAACAACGTAGGTAATTATTTTTGGATGAATACCGCACAAGAGTCCCAACTGCTTCCAGCCTTCTGGAGTCAGTGGACTCCCCAATCGGGGTATGTTGTGAGGCTGAAGGTAGTGGGGAAGGAAGGAAATGGCGAAGAAGGTGGGGATATATTTGGCTTTTCAGATATGGTAACCGATAAAATTTACTTGCGCACTCCGGGATTTGAACCCGTGACCTCCGGATTGCTAGTCGAGAGCCTAACTCCTCAACCACGGAAGATTTCAAAGGTTATATAATAGCGTGCAAGATTGTATAGTGTTTCTTCATTACCACTTTTCATCCGTGTGTTATTTAAATTCTGTCGGTTATTTTTCTGTCAATCTACTATAACAGTAAAATCTTAACCGTGAAAAGCCATCACTAATCACACTGCTACACATCGCAACGGATCACGTGATAAGCGTTTTGTCACGCTTGTTACCGTGCTGCTGGAACGAGATGGAGTGCGTATCTCATGACTCGCTAGACAGAGAGACAACAGACACAAGCTAGACAATATAAATAAATAGGGTAATGGAAAAATATATTTTTGGTTTTTAATTTTTTTTTTTTTTTTACATTAACTCCACACAGGAGGCCCTGAGGAAAAAATAATTTCCCTCAGGGCCTATGTCATCTTTGAGGATGCTGTGTGGAGGGTGCTTTTGAGGAGAGGAAGGAGTGAACATGGGTCTTGAAGAGACCCACATTGTAGGAGGGAGGAAACACAGAGGCCGGCAAATCGTTCCACAGCCGAGCCGTTGAACTCAAGAACGAGTCGTAGAAACGACCCGTTCTCATGTGACTAATGTCAACCGTGTACAAATGTTGAGCGCGCGTTTGGCGTGTTTCCCGACTATGCACCGGTGCCGAGGGGATCAATGACGCTAGTTCCTCGGAGCATCTTCCATTGTAATACCGGTAGAACAAGGACAGCATTCCCACCTGGCGCCTGTGCTCTAAAGATTGCAATCCGTTAGTTAAATTAGGAGAATCTATCAAACGGACCGCCCGTTTCTGCACAGAGTCAAGGGTTTTTTTCAGGTATTTTGGGGCTCCAGACCAGAGGTGGCTGCCAAATTCAACCGTGGGGCGCACTTGCGATTTGTACAGGGCTAGCAGTTGTGTACTATTAAAGTATCTGCGTGCCCTGTACAGTATGCCCAGTTTCTGAGAGGCTAACTTAACTCTGGCCTCGATGGAGCCCCCGTACCTGAGCTGGTCACTTAGAGTTACACCAAGCATATCAATGGAAGGCCTGTTCGGGAGAATGCTTCCGTTGAAGGAGACTAGATTATCATTTCGATCCCTTTTAGACGTGATCAGACATGATTGGGTCTTTGAAACGTTAAATTCGACGAGGTTATTCTTACCCCAAGAGGAAACACTCTCGAGGTAACCGTCCATTCTTTGTTTCAAAGCCCTCCGAGCCATTGGGGTTTGTGAGCCCTTTGGAGGTTTGTCAAACAAAAAGCTATCATGGACTGTACTGTCGTCCGCGTAGCAATGAATCGGTGCACACGTCAAGAGGTCATTGATGTGCAACAAAAACAAAGTCGGAGACAGAACCGATCCCTGTGGGACGCCAGCATTTATCGAATGCGAGGAAGAGGTGAAACCATCAGCAACCGCCTGAATCGACCTCTCCCTCAAAAAGTCGGCAATCCACATACACAAGGATGCGGGAAGTCCGTAAGAAGGCAGTTTGTTGACAAGCCCTCGGTGCCAAACCCGGTCAAAGGCCTTGGAAATATCCAGTGAAACCGTTTGGGTTTCACCAAAACGTTCCAGGCACCGCCCCCAAACATGCGTCACATACGCGAGAAGATCACCGCACGAGCGGTTCCGCCGGAATCCGTATTGACGGTCGTTAATAATTTTGTTCTTCTCGAGGTATGTGAGCAGTTTGTCGTTGATCACACGTTCCATCACTTTTGACAGAACAGATGTGATCGCTATGGGGCGGTAGTTGGCCGGGTTGGAGCGGTCACCCTTCTTTGGAATAGGGTGAATGATCGCTTTTTTCCAACCGGAGGGCACAGTCCCAAACTTCAGGGACATTTTGAAAAGCTTCGTCAAAATTGGAGCTATTTCTGCAGCGCACCTCTGCAATACCAGGGCAGGTATTCCGTCAGGCCCACTAGCTTTATTAACATCGAGCCCTCGTAAGACTTGGAGTACATCCCGATGCCGGATCCTCAGCTTTTTCATATGAAAACCGCAGTGAGGAACCGACGGCGGGATAGCACCTTGATCATCGAGGGTCGAGTTTTCCGCGAACATTTTGCCTAATAAGTTAGCCTTTTCGGCGGCGGTATTAGCTAGAGAGCCGTCAGTTCTGGTAAGAGGTGGCAGACTGGATTTGCAGAAATTGCGACCTATTGAGCCCGCAAGCGACCAGAACGCTCTGCTGCCATGCGGGCATGCAGCCAGCTTTCTGCTGATCTGCAGGTCGTGCTCAAATTTCGACCTATTTATGATTCTCTTGCTTTCCTTTGACATTTTGTTATAAACTATTCTGTTTTCGGACGTTCGAGATGTGTTGTAGGCTCGATAAGCCGCGTTTTTTCGTCGCACTGCTTCAGAGCATTGTCGACTGAACCACGGCTTTGAGCCCACACCAGTTTCTTTAACAGTGGATTGGATGAAGCCATCCATCGCGGACGCGATGACTTCACCAATTTCCTGGGCACATCTTGAGGGATCCGAAGTCCGAAAACAGACAGTTGACCACGGAAAAGCATTAAAATGTGCCCGCAAACCGAACCAATCTGCAGACCTGTAGTGCCACACTTTTCTTTTCAGCCTCTCGTTTGGCGGTCTGAAGGTTACGGGGATTGACGACGTCACCAGGCAGTGGTCCGACGATCCTAAAGGCGCTGTGACGTCAATCTTGTAACCGTGTGGCACAGTGGTTAGAAACAGGTCTAACAGATTAGAGCGGTGAGACTGGACATCAGGAACCCGTGTAGGCTCCTGAACCATTTGCTCCAGTCCGTGGCAAAGGGCAAAGGATTCCGCTTGTCGTCCAGCTGAGTCTGTTGACCCTGAGAACTTCAACCAAGGTTCGTTATGAACATTGAAGTCCCCCAGGACCACAAACTCTGCCGTAGGGAAGCGGGGCAAGAGGTCATCAATAGTGTTGCTTAAATGTTTGAAGAGCTCGGACGTGTCTAATTCGTTTAGGTTTGGTGAACGGTATAAACACGCATAAAACCTTACCGTACTGGCAAGATTGACGCGCACCCACATTACGTCGAATCTGGAGTTTTCCAGATTCAACATTCGCACACAGTTGACGTCAGCTCGGCTGAAGAGACAGACACCTCCCTTGGGTCTGAATTTGCCCACGAGGGTGAAGCCCGGGCAGTCCAGATAGGAGGCGTCAGGAGGCTCGGCTATCTGTGTTTCAGAGAGGAAGAGAAGGTTAGGACGTTGGGAGAGAAGGTGGTGATGGACGGAGTTAAGGTTTTTGTGCAGGCCGCGAATGTTGGTGAAATTCACCAACAGTTTTGGCCTGCACCGGGGACTCCTGCTTCTCGCCGTTGTTGTTACGTTATGGTTGTAAGTTTGTATGTTCATTTATATATATATTTTTTTTTTGTTAGTGGAGATGGAAGGTCCGGGAAGGAAAGGGTATGAGGGGTGGGTAGGATGCTGGAGATCAGATTGTCCGGGAGTGATGGACGTATGAATCCAACCCACCCACTGCGGTGCAAGGCGATGGGCAGGGAGAGTCCGGTTGGAGAGGTCGCCCAATGCGCCCCGAACGCATTGAAGAGACAGACAGCAAACTAATGTAAATATGCTCAGCAGTCGCTGGTTGAAATACTTCAGGTACGTAGATACTGTTTCACCCTGTATTGTGGTCCCAGAGAGAGGTCGTACCTTCAGAGTAACAATATACTGTTACTCTAAGGTGGTACGTGACATCACCGTTCTGGTATCCAGCATATTTTAAATTAACATTTTTTCATTATTTCAGTGAGGGTACCACCGAAGCCACATGCACCGGAGCCATCCTAGCCGACCTGAAGACGGAGAACCTCAAAGAAGACCCCGTTGTGTTGAAGACCCTAAATCTCCTTGATTGCTCTCTCTATAGCCTCCCCGCACGGGCCCTAAACAACATGCCGGGTCTTCAGGAGCTTACCATCGCACGCTCTTCACTTTCCGAGATTACAGCTGAATCTTTTGAAGGTAATGAGCTCAACAAACCTTGTCATAGCGAAATATTGTACTCTAATACCAAATTCACTAACACAGCATTGATATGCTATTTCGTAATTCAAGCACCTTCTCTTGACATGTATTCGATTTCTGAAAACATTTACATTTGGCTAAATTTCACGTTTGGGTTATGCTCTTCCTGAGAGCGAGTGAGTGCATTTAGAAGATGACATAATTTTCCGGTTGTTCTTGTCTATTTGTATTTTCAGAAGTTTTCTTTTTATAATGGGGACTTACGAACAATATTTTATGTCACCTAATTTTTTAATTTCCAGGAATCGAGAATCTTCAATACCTGAACCTCTCCCATAACGACCTAACCAACCTGGACTCTCCGTATTTCTTTTTGTTGAAAAGCCTGACTCGCCTCAATCTGACAAGTAATTTTATTAATTCAATCAAAGGAGATAGCTTCAATGGACTATCAAATCTCCAGGTCCTGGATCTCACGGGCAACGTCATTGAATCTCTGGTGCCTGCAACTTTCCGGGCCACTCCAAGCCTGGTGTGGGTGGATTTGTCTGGAAATCTGCTGACAAAGCTTCCGGGTCGCTTGTTTGTTGGATTGCAATATTTGCTTTCGGTAGACTTATCCAACAATAAACTCACGCAGATTCCTGACAAGACATTTGATGATGTTCCGAATTTGAGCAGGTATGAAAACGTGGTAATTAATAATATTAATAGTATACTGTTAAAATTATTTGTTGGATTAACCTTAGCTTCTGCCCTTTTACCACATTTTTTGATAATTTATAGATTGGTGTTATCCAACAACACTATTCGCGCCTTCAACCCTGAGATATTCGTCCAACCCCAGCCGAAGCTTCAATCCCTGAAGATAGATTCCAATGACTTGACTCGAATGGACGTGGATCGCCTGATTCCCAAGCTGCCTGGACTCCGGAGTATCGTCCTATCCCCAAACCCCTGGAGATGCTCATGCCTGCACTTGATAGTGGCCTGGATGGACAGAAATAAAGTGGAGTACCTTCCCAGGGATTATTTTGTGGGGCAGGTACCGTCCTGTGTGATTCTAAAAACACCGATGGTATTGGATCCAGTCACGTGAGTATAATATGAAATTATTTGTATTTATTAAACATTGTCGATGAATGGGCAGAACATTGCAAAACATTAGTAAAGATATTTTTACACTATTAAATTGATAAACTGTAATTCTTTTTTCAGAGGAGAGTTCGACCAACCACCTCCGGAAGGATGTGGTCCCCTCACAGACCATGAATCAGCTTCCTTAAGATACACCTATCGCATGTTTTCCACAAAGACCTCCAAAGCGATTAAAACTTAAGTTTTTTCATTTTCCAAACATAGTGGATTTTATTAATTGGGTCTGATTTTTAATAAAATATATTCGAACGAATCGTTTTCATTTAATTAAATGAAGACATTATGAGCGAAACTAAAAAATATTACAGTTTGAGGTTTTACTCATAAAGTTAAAATAATAAATAATAAGAATCGTTTTCAATTTGATCCTTTTGAGCTGATATTATAATGACACAGTTTGAAACAATTTAACGAAGACTATACTAAGAAGGAGGAAAGAAAGTGAGCTCATTTGAACAGGCTCACCAGCGTAGGACCCATCTGTATCAATAATGTTTAACAATGTCACCGGTCACTGCCTGCCATTTTTTACCGAAGGTCTGAAATGACCAGAGAGAATTCTGTAAAATGTGTCGGAATGCCTCGCTGTCCGCATTAAAATGTTGTCACGCTTCCAAATTGTACACGCTACGGGCTACAGACCACAGGCCACTGAGCTGCTGCGGATAATCCGATCTGTGAGAGATTGGACCTACCGCAGCCTTCCGCAGTATCTCCTTTGGATCCACGTTGAAATTTGGAATCTATACTCTAGTAATGAAAATATCGTGTTGGTAAAATAATAGTCAACAGGCTGTAATTAAAACATGGATGAAATGTGATAATGAAGACACACGCTTTCATATACGTGCATACATTGCTTTCTCTCTTTCATGCTGTATCTTTCACAAAGTACGCCAGTCGCATGTTCGTCACAATTGATTAATAAAACGAGCTAATTATTACGATAAAAATTATAAAATATCAAACTTACTGGTTTACAACTTACAACGTCATATAAGGAGAGGTTTTCAGGGTGTGTTTTTCTGTGTGATCGCCTTCAAAAGACTTGGGCCAGTTCCTGTTTCTGATCCTGATGCTGATCCTGGAAAACTTCCTGCATCAGGTCTTGATACTAATTACCTTTTAAAGCTCATTACCTTTTAAAGATCCTTCTTAGGTTAATGTTCAGGATCAGCAACTATTCTGTAATTTGCAAACCTTTGTGAATTTTGTATTTTTTGTTTTCGTTTTTAAAAGTTGTCAATTTATTTTAGTTATGCGCTTAAATCTTCCGTCATTTTTTATTTAATTTTTATTTATTTATTTATTTTTTATTTATTTATTTATTTTTTATTTATTTATTTTTTTTTTTTTCTTAAAAAGCCACTTTAAAATCTACATTAAAAGGGTGGTTTCCAGTCCATCCGCCTGTAATCCTTTTTTTTACCCCATCCCTTTCTAACTTAGCGGCAATTGTATATATTCAATTAGGGAGGTGGGAATGGGTACCGCCGCCCCGGGAACCTTTATTGGATAACCAACATAGGTGACCCCTAGTGGTTCACTACGTTTGGTGATTTAGCAGGGGTGCCCGGGATCATGGGGTGAGGTTTGTCTAAATTTTGGAGGCAGATGACCAGGACACACTGAACCCTAGATTCCTATCGACCCCTTAAACCCTTTCCTTAAAAAAAACCTCCACACAGCATCCCCAAAGATGACATAGGCCCTGAGAGAAATTATTTTCCTCAGGGCCTCCTGTGTGGAGCTCAAGCAAGAAAAAGTATGTAATAAAAATCGAAATATTCATTGTTTATCAAGTAGGTATTCATAACTGATTATTTATTTATTTTATTTATTGGCAAAAACAGCATAAAATCAATACATTGCAAGAGCGGTAAGAAAAGATACATAATAATTACATTTACAGTTAAAGTAATACATTTAGTTAAAACGTAAATGCTATTTCACGCTTAAAATCGATGTAGGATATGTGGAAAATATTTACATTTCCTGCAAGGCAGTTAATTAACTTAGTGAGTCTTCTTCTTCTTCAATTACGTATACCCCTGTATGTGTATACAGGGTGTTAAGGGGCGTACTTTACTTAACACAACTAGTAATTGAAATGAAATTTTGGTCTCAGATGACATTGTGTTTATTTTTCAACTTAAAACATATAAAAAAACAGTTAGGCATTGGAAAGTTAGAGTTGACGAGAAGGATTGGGTGGTTACTCAGCTGGGTGACCACAGATGAGATCTGGAAGAATTTTTTTGTTTGGTTTTTTTGAAAAAATTTAAAAAAAAAAAAACGTTAAAAAAGTCACCGATGACCAATATTTCATTTACATTTTCATTCCAATTGACGTCAGGAATCACTGGTTAAAGTAAGTCAAGGACGTTCCTTAACACCCCGGATTTATATTAATTATTTATTATAAATTCTATACCATGAGTGGTATGTGGGTTGGTTCAGCTGGTTTAAATAAATTGCTACAATTGCCGTAAGCCTAATTTTACAAAAAAATGTTTTTAAGATGAAGCCATACGAAATAACGCAAAATCATTCTAAATCATGTGCTTTTGGTTTGAAAATTTGATCGCCAAAAAGAGGCGTGGATTTCGTTGTCGAATTTCTCCAGGACTAGTGGATTCCCATATTATTAATAATTAGAACAGCGAGCTTGAGGTAATTTTTCACAAAAAACGGTACCCTTTAAATTATTCAACTATTTATATGTATTTCTTGGAATCTCAGTATACTAGAATTCTTATTCTACTGGCAACTTTTATATTGAGATTACGGCCAGGTAAGATATGTTCATCTTTTATCTAGAGGACAAATTAAAAAAAAAAAACAACATCAACAATCTACAATACCACAATGAAAAAAATATCATACTCGTATATCTGTAAGTCTTCTTCGGAAAAAATGGAACACCATTACAAATATTTGAAAATGTCCACCTTTTCACACATAATTCCATGGTGACTTATCCCACAGGTACTAAAATGATATAAGTGCTTGCACGCCGCATCAGAAGGTTCCATTCATGTGATCAGAAAACAAATAAATAGTATTTTACAGTCATGTAATAATGACGATTTACTCATATTTTATGTCGTGCGTGTATATCAAATAATCAAATATTTAATCAAACAATCGTGGCACTTGATTGACTGCATTTTTTATCGCAATCTGACAATTTAATTATAGGTATAAATTAGGAGGGATGACATCAATGCTTTTATTTGTGTAGATAGTACCTATCTATGTTTTTTTTATAACTTAATCATTATTAGGTAGTTAATATCTAATAACTTAACGGTAATATAAATATATTAGTCATAATAATTATGTTATTTTGAAACTCAATGGAAATCGAAGTTGCGAATAAATTCACACATTTTAGACGCTACAGAATCAATTAAAATGTTTTTAAAATAATTTATTTATGTTATTGAATGCCTGTAAGGCTTTTACAAACATAATGCGAGTCTAAATTTTACATAATGCAGAATAATAATACATATCAGTAGGTGCAATAATACATTTTACGAGTTTAATTAAGAAAATAAACATCAGACATGATTTGAGATTTTCACGGCAAAAGTATTATGGAGATATATTTTAGAAGTATTTCTAGACCTCTTTCGGACATCATCAGGGCAGATTTGTAATCGAAGATTGTGTGAAGTATCTGACAGGTATGTAGATGCGATAGTGTTGCCTTTTATTTTTTTAAATTATACTATAATACCAACCTTTACAAAATTGGAGCTGGCAACACAATATCGCTTCTACATATGTAAACAAACACTTTACCACAATCCGCGATTACACATCTGCCCTGATGAAGGACACTGTAACGCTGTCCGAAACGTGGTTAAAGAAGGAGGTTGCGCAATATGGAATAATATCTAATAAATAAATCACCAAAATATAAACCAGTTTCTTTCACAACTAGTTATTTTATTATTGTTGCAGGACGGAGAAGTTTTTGAAGTGAAAACTTCTTTAACACCATTGTGATTTGAAACTCGATGATACGGAATCAAGCGACACTAAAAAGAGACAAACACATACAGAAATAAAATATTTACTTTATTCGCGAATGCTCGGTTCCAATATAACACAATAAATCCACGGTCCCACCCAAGTCTCCTTTAATGTAGTAATATAAAGCGCCTAACGAACCTTTGGAGACATTCGGCCATCAGGGATCGAATCCTACGAAATCCAAAAAAAAATCTTTTTTTTTGTAAAATCAATATCCAATCTTCAAACCACACCAAAACGAACAGGCAAAAGAACTCACAAAAGAAAGCGACATTTAGCGACTCCGAAGAAGAAACCACAAATACTAATAAGATGACCAAATGTGTAGGAAAAGGTGCAATGGAATTCGACGGCAAAAATATGGAAAAAATCGTTCTTCACATTGATAAAAAAATGCTTCGTAGTCCTAAGCCTACTCTTGTCTACTAGTTTTCTGAAGGTTTCACTTCTCCACACAGTGAATTGCACACTCTGATTATTTTAATACCAAACAATGTCTGTATATTTAAATCGCGCTAGTGGTCAATTATACGAATAATTAGGACACGATAGGACAGATACATAGGAAAAGATGGTGGAATCGAGTAGATTTAACAGTGACACATTTATGGAAATTAACATTTGGCTTAACTTTGGCAGTCGATGAAGTTATTCAGTAATTTAAAATGTATAAGAATATATTAATTCTATGGTAGAAAGCAGTGGCAGTCTTAGATTATACATTAATGCTTTGTAACAGATGCCAATCACAGTGAACATTCCTATCTAAGAAACTTTCTATGTACTTTCTCCAAGCGGCGCGACGTAAGTTACGATTGTTGATCTATATTGATCAGCTGTTGATCTGTAAATTCATGACACTATTGATATTCATCAATTAGCTATAAACAGAACATAGGTACAAATCAGACAAAAATATAATTATTTTTCGCTTAATTATTTGAATGTTGTGTCATGTTGGTATGAGAAAGCACAGCAATAAAAAATATGATTAAGTACCTAACTAAAATAATGAAAATAACTTTTAAAAACTAAATTGGAAAAAATTATTTCATCGAATTATCAATATCGGCTCTTCTTGTAAAATTCTCATCTGCTAGATCCGTGAACACAAATCGTTACTGTGAACAAAACAATTAAAAAAAATAAGAGGAACGTATGCGCGGCCCATTTCAGCCCATTTCAGTCCATTTCATACAAATTTTAATTCCGGATTTGAGATAAAAATACCAAGCCAAACTGAAAAGTCATTTTTGTAATCAAAAGGTATATTAAATATCTAGTACAGATGTGAGCTACTTTATTTATTTTTGCTTTAAATAATAAGATACAGACCATTAACGATTTTAATGTTTCATGATTTTAGAGGCAATTTGGTCAATTATTTGTGAGTAAATAAATATTAAGAATAATACTTTTTCAGGATATTTTGTGTCCCAAGTATTCACAACGGTCTGGAGCCAGTGAGACTGTGCCATCCCCAACTGGGATAGGTATGACGTGATGCTGAAGTTAGTGGGGAGAGGAAGAAGATGAGAAAAGTTGGAAGTATCTGGCAATCCAGAACCTTTCACCAAATACGGCTAAAGCCATTCCAAACAACTTTTCCAGTCTGAATGGTGATCTTTCACCAGGGCAAAACTGAAAGTAGCTACCACTCTAGAACGTGCCGTCAATAACTATCTATTATTTTTATTGAGTAAAGTTAATTGTAAAAGGATGTAAGTTAAAAGATGATTCATGATTCAGATACATTAAATAATTTTCATCACGAAATGATTTACTGTTAAATTTGACTAAGTGCCATCTAAAAGTGCGTATTTTCTCGTTTCATAAGTAATGTGTACTGACTCGTGACTCATGACGTAATGAGTGTTATTTATATTTCGGAACCAGTTTTTATTTGTAACTTTTATAATTTCATCCGTTCATGGTTCGTGCCCGCTCATTATTTACACATTTTACACGATTTTGAATAGTTAATTACGACTGATTTACGATGTAAAAAATATTCTAATTTGTCCAAACTAGCTACAAGTTTTTCCCGAGTCTAGCCAAATAGTGAAACCGAATAAAGAGGTGAAACTTGAGGCGAGGTGGACCCGCTCGAAAAGAAGAAGATGGAGAGATATGTAAATACGAATGTTAGACAGAGCGCGTTAATATTAAAAACGATAATATTTAAGCGAAAATTGTCTATAATAGCATTTAAAGAAAGATTGTGAATTTTTTCATACATGTACCTAACTTGTAAAATAACTGAAAAAACGTGTTAATAATTTTTGGAGCATACTTTGCGATCTTTGCGAATTTCGTATAATTGCCAATTCGGTGTAAGGAATATATAGATATTATCTTCAAGAATAACACATATTTTTTTAGAGCTTTAAAGCTAAAAGTATTTAAGTAAATATGTAATAAATCGGTAGAAATGCGGGAAAGTCATATCATAAAGAATTTGTATTTTTTTTTTTAAATTGCTTTATTATTTATTTACATTTTTTTTTACATTTTAACATTTTTTACGGTTCCTTTAACATTTATTTTTGTAAATTGAGACAGGTACATAAAGTATACACTTTATAAAATATACACTTTATTTGAATCATAAGTCGTAGGTATACATCAATATGTGGATTGTGACTTATAATTTATTTATTAGGTAATAAATTGATGTGATATCTGGATTTTTTTACGTTTACCATGAAACGTACAAAAGTATTTTTATTGCACTTCCTTATTTGATTTTGAACTGGTTTCACCCCGCAACGGCCATCTTCAGACTGGTGCTTTAGTAGCTATATTTATTTCCTCTTTACATTTCAATTTTTAACCTCAATGGGACAAGCCTGTAAAGTATAGATAAAAATACAAACAATATAGGTATTGAAAAACAAATTTTATCTATTTAGCTGAAGGAAGCTAATAAATTATTATGAAAACATGAAGGGTGACCGTGTGTTGAAATTTGAATTGAAATAATATTGTGATTTTAATTTTAAAAGGTCTTAATTTAAGAACAAAATAATAGATACATTATGCTATAAATTTAGAAAGGTCAAAGATGAAAAAAAAAAGTTGGAAGTCCTCGGCTAACACAAATAATTTAATAATCTTTAAAAGTCCACAAGAATTAGATGAATTAAAATGTTCTGGAAGGCTTTTAAATATAAGTGGTGCCTGATACAAATACCATATTTTTTTTGACCAAAAGAAGATTTAGTTTATTTATTTTCTTATGTTATTATGGTTTTTAAATCAACTGTGTGATTAGTTGCACAAGGTAGTTCTGTTCCTTATTTAATTAATCAAAAGCAAAATATTTGCAAGTAGGTAGGTACTTAAGGCGGCGCTTCTCGGCTGAATAAGAAGAAGATGGAGAGATACGTAATTACGAATGTTGGACAGAGCGCGCTAATATTTTAGCGCTAAAATTGCAGTGAAAATTGCGAAAAAGCTTAATAAAACATGACTCGTTTAAAATAGAGCAAAAATCTCGTGGAAGGCATCAAGTATCATTTAAAGAAACATTGTGAATTTTTTCACAAATATGACTTGTAAAATAATAGAAATAGACTTGTTTTAAATAATTTTCGGAGCATGCTTTGCGATTTTTTTTCTATCGAGGGGATGTCATATAATTTGCGTTTTGGCGTGGAACGTATCAAGATATTATCTTCAAAAATAATATTTATTTTTTTAGGAGCTTAAAAACTTCAAATGTTTAAGGGAGATATGTAAGAAATCGGTCGAATTCGGATAGCGGCGGCTTAAATGCCGATTATAATTATTATTATTCAATTCGACCAAAGAAATGTGATAATTCTTTTTTCAACCTTTCCTAGGCCAGTGGGTGCTATAATATTGATTATTGCCACGATTGTGCGAACTCTGGCGGGATAAAAATGTATCAGTATCAAACACGGCCACCATCTTGAACTGGAACTAAAAAGTAACAAATAAGTGAAACGCTAAATAATGGTAGGGTAAAAATAAACGCTAAACGCTATGCTCAGTCAATTATGTATTTTCTTTTAATGTTTTTAATACAAAATATGTCCTGTAGCAGGGAGAAGTCGATCCGACTGCAAAATAGGTATAATAATTTAAAAAAAAGTTTATTTCTAGATAATAATTGTAGATTACCAAAAAAAGCTCAAAATACATATTTGCTAACGGGTTTAATTTCTTAAACCCATTTTGATTTGGGGGTAAATAGGTAAGGAATTTCCAACACAAAAAGGCTCTGAAAGGGTGCTTTTTGTGGGCAGTCAAGTAAAACTGTTTGATTACGACCCTCGTTCCAGTGGGTACTTAACCCTTCCCAAGAAGATAAACAAATTCCTTAATTTGTCATAGCAGCCCTCCCACACGGGGACCTGGGATTGTGGACCGAGAATCCCACCTGAACTAATCTGCATTGTAATTTATTTGATTAGACGGTTAGTCAAAGCTTTGGAAATCTCTGAGCAGAGTCCCAAAAAGGATTTTGCCGTATGGTGCGGAGATTCGAAAACGTTGGCCGTTGGCGTTTGAATTTCAGTAAACGGATTCTGGCAGTCATTCGTGATTAGTTTTATTATTAAAAAAACGTAGAAAAATTATCATTTCGCAAAACCAAATTATTTGACTTTGATGTTTCTAAACGCAAACCATTTTTTTGGCCCTGAGGAAAATATTTTTCCTCGTGTGTTCCATCCCGTCAATAACATAGTGTGTTGTATCGATTATGCTTAGTTGTCGACATAGACATGATAAGCTCCCAGTACTTTGTAAAGCGTGATCGTGGATCGACCTGTATCTTCAGCTATTATCAAGATCACCCAAAATCTCCCTAGCTCTTCTGGTGGATTCTAAATGTTTTCTACGAATTTTGATACATACGTCAATATGAACAGTATCTGAAATTACCACTATTACAATTTATGGTATGCGGGTATGGATATCGCTGCCCCGGGAACCCTTTATTGGATAACCAACACCTCTGCCATAGGTCACCCCAAGTGGTTCACTACGTTTGGTGACTTGAGAGGGGTGCAGAGGGTAGAGGCCCTCTGACCTCTCCAGCTGTTCTCTTTCGACCCATACTTTATACCTTTTACCTTCGCAGAACTTCCTCTTCTACCTTTTCTCAAAAAGACCCTCTAAGCAGCATGCCCGAAAACGAAATAGGCCCTGAAGAAAATTACTTTCCTCATGGGCCTCATATGTTTGCGGTTATTTTTTTACTTTTTACTATCACACTATACACTTGTTGAACTCATCTGTATAACTTTTCAAGATATTACAACTCATGTATTTTTTATTAATTTTTTTCTATGTGTAGGTACTATTTATCGCTGCGTTAATTTTGCTGAATTCTTGAAAAACTTGCTTTCGAACAATTTATTCATGATCAAGTTAATAATAAAATCAACATAGTAAATACCTACACGTTCCTCAATAACTACTTCTAAAGCATCTTAAGCACTCTTCTGTTTTACCATTATTACACTATGTAAACTTTTTAACTCCTTTGTACAATTTTAATGATAACGAAACTACATACCTATGTTCATATTAAACCTGTTTGTATCCTTAAAGTACAGTTTATAATGTAATATACTTCATGCTTACAATTATACTCCTGAATAACATGTGTAACTTTAATAATGTGATTCTGTAAAAGCCTTCAAGGCGTGTATGAATAAATAAAATAAAAATAAATAAAATAAAATAAAGTTAAAAAAAACTCAACTTTTTTAAATACCCATATAATTCTGATAAAATGGGTAAGGTATCTGATAAAATGATAAGGTAACCAGGTATATTTATCATTTTTTCCACCGTCAAAAAGTTTTGACAAAGTAAGACATTTTTGCGCCAATCAGGGGAAAATTACCCACTTTTATGGTCATTTTGATGCCGGATGGCGCTAATGAGATGACTGGTAAAGAAATGAAAAATAAATTTTGCGATTACTTCCCTCAATTTAGTAGGCGTCCAGAGAGCATTTCTAAAGTTGACTAAGGCCCTGAGGTAAATTAATTTCCGACGTGGAGTTAATGTAAAAAACACGAGAAAATCCTTTAAAAATCTTTAAAATGAATCATGATTGTGATCAATGAATTAAGATCACAATCACAAAAACGGCGGATTTAAAGAAACCGAACAAATTGAATGAAAGATTTTTCAATTAACTGTTTCAAAATAATATATGTAAGTACCTTCGTACCAATTAACTTACTAATTTATAATAATTTTATACTTAGTTATAGTACATAAAGTCAACTTTTAGACGTTATCAGCATTTTTCTTGCCTTATTAGAATTTTAGATATGTAATTAATTAATTAGTAAAAATCGTTGGAAGCAGGAATCCCTTATTCCACAGGCGTCTCAAATTCCGTCCATTTTACAGCATTCCCAAATTACACGTTTAATAGAGTTTTTCTATTATTTATAGAACAGCGCGGGAAAGGGGGAGTAAAAATAAATAAATAACCCGACGTTAGCGCTAAACCAACAATGGCGGCATAAAACTGTATGGTTTTGTTCTGTTTTAATAAATAATTGCATGTAAATAACCAAAGATAGCATCGCGGTGTGCAAACATCAGCCGCAGTAATAAGTACAGTCTACATGCACGATGTTGCGGACTACAGGGTGGTTTTAAAGCCAACGTAGGCTTTTTAATGGTACAATTTGAAATATTACTGTAGTGTAACAAACCATCTAAGGCGTCGGCCATTAATCACGTGATGTTTTTTACCATATTTTCATCCCCCCCCCCCTCTCTGGTGATATGTGGTGAGGATTTAGACTACCGCCCCCATACTCAAAAGTATATTTTTTTAAGGCAAAACATACGCGGCAACGATTTACGCATGTATTCGGCGTCAAAATCACAGACTTACTGGTGACAGGTGAGCCGAGCGGTTGTCGCAACGCGCGGGGAAATCGTTGCCTGGCAACGGTGAGTTAAGGCCACGCGCCGCTGTTTGGTTTAGAAATCGTGCGTTCAACGAAAAATACATGTCACACTTACACATTGATTCTACCCAATGTATCAGACGGGTGTCCTTTACATTTAATGTAAAGTAGAAGTGCTGGTTTTTTAGTCGGCGAGCTGCTGTACGTTCAGGGGATCCACTAATCTTGGAGAAATTCGACGGCGGAATTCACGCCTCTTTTTGAGAGGGATTTAAAAATACTTGAGAAAAGGTTTTTGGAAAGGTTGGAGAAGGTATTTGAGAGTTGTTTTTCATAGGTTGATTTCGTAAAGGCCTGTAAAAAATATTTACTCCTTTTTTACGCATTGTTTATTATAATAACAAAGAAATTTAAAATCAACTGCACGGAACAAAGCGACGCGGAGTCTAGAGACGTCCTTACAACCCCGTAACTGGGAGGAAACCGAGTGCGACTTATCGACTCACTATAGGCCCTTCTGCAGATGGCATAAGGATGATATTCGCAGTAGGGTAACGCCTCTTTTTATGCACTGGAAAAAATATCGCCAAAAGTCGTGTTTTATTTTATTATGTAAAATTCAGGCACAAATATTAAAATGTTTTCCGATTATTTTGTTCGAAACTTAATTTGCCACATTATATAAAGACATTTTATCCAAAATTTGATTAATTAGTAGGAGCTTTTGGCAGTTGAAAGTATTTTTAATAGGCCTCATACTTTATTTTTTTTTCAGACTTATAAAAGGACTAATTAAAAATTTACTCTATATTTTCCAAGGCCAACATATGTTCTACTCGCAGTATTTAATTGGAGCATCTATAATACATCTAAGCGATCGAATTTTCAAACCAAAAACACATGGTTGTGTATGATTTTGCATTATTTTGCAGGGCTTCATCTTCAGGGCCTGGTCCGGTTGCTGTGAAGTCGTAGATCCAAGGTGAGAAGTCGGCAGTCCAAGGAAGTGCAGGGTCGGAAGTCAAAAGCGGTTACGGAGTTCAATCGGGAAGAAGCAGTCCAAAAAGATGGAAGCGGTCAGAGTACATGTTGCGAGTTTGAAGTTCGGATGAGGGTAAGTGAATTGCTTTTGGCGCCGAATATATATATATATATACGCTAACGCATGGCCGTGCGCAATATGAGGGTGCACTTGGCAGAACTACCCCTTGAATTTGATGCATTTTTTTGCAGCTTCGTGTATTCTTATACTAGAATTAAATGATAATATTAAATTAACAGAAAGCTGTTTTGCCGTTATTCGGCTACATACACGTTCGATACACCCAAAATAAAGACTAATTGTGTTCACCTTTAAAATTGTGCATTCAATTTAACTATCTTTCTTCAACTTAACAACTTGTAACCCTGTAGGCGGATCTGAACGCACGGGAGGAGTTGGTTGAATTATGAAGTACGAATAGGTATGTGGCATTAAATTATCTTCGTAGGTACATTAAACTTAAGCTCCCGGAAGTGGCGTCGTATTAAATAGTTGCTAATATCCCTCGGCAGGCAGTTCTTCTTGCAGCTTGTTCCTTTTTCAATTAAAAAATATTTTAATTAGATAAAGTAAATGAATAATAATGTAATGTTTCTTTTTAGGTTTCTGCTGTGTAGTCGGTAGTCTAGAGCAAACTGAAGGTTTTACTAATTAATGAAGGAGAGTGGATGACAGATTTAGAAAAATAACCTAACGTGCCATAAATGTCAACAAGTCAATGTTTTCGGCTTGGAGCGCTGACTATTGAAGTGAAAACTTCTTTAGCACCGTTGTTATATGAAATTCAATGAAACGAAAAATTGCGATACTAAAAAGAGATAAAAACATAAGTACATCTATAGGATTTAGCCAGCGAGAAAATGAGATTCATTAATCGGTCTGCACTTTGTGCGGTGCTTCGTAAACTCCCCACTCTTGTCTCTTTAGTTTTCTGAAGGTTGTGTGTTGTGTGCCGCATGTGTACTGCACGCTCATTTTTTTATATTTGGGTAGTCCAGTTACATTTAGGTTGGAGTGTATCAAACTAACTAAAGTTAGTGTTGAGTACTCTTGTACGTACTTGAGTACATACAAGTTGTCCCTCACTAAAAATTTCCCGTTCAAAAACGTAACCGTAACCGAATAACATATTTCTCCTAACTCATTTTTTTTTGTATCACCTATTGCTGAAGGTTCTGCATAAGGCCCCTAACATCTCAGCCCACATGAGACTCCTCAGGTTGAGATGGGCTGGACATGTACAGAGAATGCCGGATACACGCGTCCCAAAAAGAATTTTGACTAGACACCCAGTTGGAAAGAGAAAAGTGGGAAGACCCAGACTGAGGTGGGACGACGAGGTAAGAGGGGATGCAGCACAGTTTCTCCAGGAAACAAACTGGAAGTCAGCCGCTGAGGTCAGGAGGAGTTGGAGGCGAATGTTGCAGGAGGCCAAGGCTCGATATGGGCTGTAGCGCCAAAATTGTATTTCGTCCAAAAGTTTTCAGGTATGTATTTTATTTAATAAAATAAAGGGTTTTTTCATACGATCTTAAAAATTGAAGAATTCTACCACTTCACATAAATTTCTTTTCTATTTCAAAATGCACCAGATTCATGAAACTCCAAATTAAAGACGCCATTATTTGATTCCTGGTCAGCGTGTTAGTCTGCTCACTGCGCAACTGAAAAAACCAGTTGGCAACTCAAACGCTATCCACTTAGTAAGTAACTTGTGAATTTTATTTGCTGTCCGCACACAGTCAACTTCTCAAAGACCAGTTGTGAAGGGGGACGACGCCACCAGTCAGTGCTAGTTGCCGCGGCCGGCGCTTTTCATTGCCAGGTTGACAGTTGCGCCTCACGAACGACCTGTCAAGTTTTCGAATAATTTTCGATATTTCAGAGCAGGAAAATATCGATATTGTTCAGGAGGTTGATAAATTATTATTATTCTACATTAAGGTTGATAATTGATAAATTATTAATAAATTATGTTTTTGTTAAACAACCTGATATAATTACTGAAATCGTAAAGTTGAGTTGCGCCGTGAATTGAGTTCCCAACCAGTTTTAGTTTGGTTTCGATTTCTTTGTGAGCGAAAGACCTTAAGAATAGAAGACCATACTAAATAATGCAAAATCATACAAAATTGTATGTTTTTGTTTTGAAAATTTGATCGCTTAGAAGTATTAATAGATGCTTCAATTAAATACTGCGTGTAGAAAATATCTTGGTCCTCAAAAAAATCGTAATTTTTTTTTTATAAGTCTTTTAATACGCCTAGAAAAAAATAAAGTATTAGGTCTATAAAAAAAACACTTTCAAGTGCAAACTTTCCTACTTATAAACCCCTTTACGGATATGGTTCAATGTAGCCAATTTAGTTTTTTTTATGATAATCGCAAGAAAATTGATATTTACGCCCGATATTTACAAAATAAAATAAAATATGCATTTTTGCGTTGTTATTTCACAATACGGTCGGCATTCGACGAATTTGGATTTTCAAAGTGAACTCCATGCCGTCCACCGAAGAACTACTGACTTGCCCCACCCATTTTCTGTCATTCCGTCCTCGGCCGGAGCGAGGAATGGACGTCAGTGAAATCAATTTTAAATTTCCGTTTTATTATAATAAACAATGCGTAAAAAAGAAGTAAATATTTTTTCAGGCCTTTACGAAATCAACCTGTAATAAAAAAATCTCAAATATCTTTTCCAATCTTTCCAAAAGCTTTTTCTCAAGTATTTTTTAAACTACTCCCATAAAGGGGCGTGAATTCCGATTTCAATATTTTCCTGAATTATTGGATCGCCTTAACGTTGCGTATTTAACGCCTGCCATTATTTGGCATGCGACGCGTGAAAATCCGCAACCTCCTTGGTACCTCGGTTCCTCGGCGCTTTAGCACGTAATCCCCCACTGAGTGATGGTTGTCATGTCCGCCGTTATCCGTGTCTGTTGTTGGGAATTATTATAATAACAGACATATTGACTTTCATAGGAGACTGTTTGTTTTGCGTCCTAACACGCGAAGCGATCACGCCACCACGATTTAATACCTCATGTAAAAATGGCTAAGTCAATCAAAATATTCACATTGTATATATAATCAACATGAAGGGTTACGTGGGGAAACTGTGCGCAATTTTAACTTTGGATTTTTTTAATTAAAAAGTTTTAGATATCTTATTTAAATTTTTTTATTATTAAAGTATCTCAGACAGAAAATTTTGAAAAGTTCACATTGATTTTTTATAGACCCAATACTTTATTTTTTTCCAGGCTTATTAAAAAATATCCGATATTTGTAAGGGCCAAGATATGTTCTACACGCAGTATTTAATTGAAACATCTATAATACTTCTAGGCGATCAAATTTTCAAAACAATACATGATTTTGTATGATTTTGCATTATTTCGCATGGCTTCATCTGAATGCCGATTGCGCACACTTGAACCACAGGCGGGAACCGCATACTGGAGTGTAAGTGTTCGCATTCTGCTTTCAATATTCGACAACCATAAAACGGGCATGTGTCTCGCATGGTGGTCGAAAAATCCACGAATTTTGTAACCATCAAAGTAACGAATAAAGATTTTTTTAATTTGCTCTCGGGTGCAAAATGACCTATCCATGTACATGCGGAAAATTCAAGTGTTAGAAATGTGAGATGAAATATTTAAATGTTTAAAATCACTTAAAATGTATATGGGATAAGTGTGCGCACACACAAAACCGTACACTCAGGCCGCTTGTATACTTCCGTTATTTTCACCGGACAACGGGCTGTCTTTTTTTGCCGGACTCGCAGTGTTGTACAGCTTATAATGAATGTTTGTACATGCAACGGATACGGACCGGTATCCGATGCGTGTACAAACATTCATTATAAGAAAACAACGGATGTATACAAGCGGCCTTACTACATCACACAAAATTATAATTAACCTCACTTATTGGTGAACGAGAATTGCCTTTTTGCACCTGTTAATCTAACACTATTCTACTAAATATTGTCACCACACCTTTCTGACACAATTAAACTTACGCGGTTAAGCCGCCGCTACCCGAATTTCTACCGATTTCTTACATATCTCCGTTAAACATTTTAAGTTTTTAAGCTCTTAAAAAAATATATTATTTTTGAAGATAATATTTAGACGTTTTCCAAGCCGATACGCAAAGTATATGAAATTCCCTCGATAGAAAAAAATCGCAAAGTATGCTCCGAACATTATTATAAACACATTCATTTCACTTATTTTAGAAGTTATATGTATGAAAAAATGCACAGTGTTTCTTTAAAAGCTATTTTAGATGTTCCCCACGAGATTTTGCTCTATTTTAAATGAGTCGTGTTTTATTAAACATTTTCACAATTTTCAATTTTAATTTTATCGTTTTAAATATTAGCGCGGTCTCTCCATCTTCTTTGTTATGAGCGGGGATACGGCGCCTTAATCAATAGACTGAGGCAGGGGTGCTGGTTATTCAATAAATGGTTCCCGGGGCGCGGGTACCCATGCCCGCCTCCAAAATTTAAGAATAAGCGCGGTGAGCCAATTCAGCCAATGCATGCATATGTCGCAAACATCGCCGCGTACACTTTCCCACCGCGTACGGTTACCCCACTTGACTCTATCAACATGTGTGTTTAGTTTGTCAATGAAAATGTTCAAATTGTTCGAAATGGACGAAGTATCAAAGTGAATCAACATTTTATTTAGTTTATTGTGCATATTATGAATGTATAAATTATTTGCATGATTTATTATGTGGCAGATATGCAATTGATAACATTAATGTGTCCTCAATGTGTTGGAATTCAATCATTCGTGGAAGGACAATATTATGAAAACGTTTCAAATTTAAATTATAGCATTAATGTTATAGAAAATAGTTGAATATCAAAAATAACAACAAAAAGAATGAGATGATAGATAAAAAGAATCGCAATCTATTTAATAATTATTTATATTCTCATGGCATTAAAATAAGCAATTAAAAATGTAATTATTCAAACGGAATATAGTTAATGAGTAATGAGCTAATGATAATACCCACAACAATATTAAATTTGTAATAAAGTTTATTTTGAAATGTATTTTAAAACTGAAAAAAATTTTTTTTTAGTTGAACTGAGGATTGAACCATCCTTCCCAGGGACTGGAGTCAACAACTCTAAAAACACAGCCAAATCCCAATTAGATAGGACCAACATTTATTCCATATATTGTGATGTCATCCAATTTCAGAGAAATGCATGTATGTCCAGTATGTCCACATGTGTGCGCGTGATTACCACCAAAAGTATGATATACACCGTTGATGGAATGCATTGTCTTCGTTAATGAGTCTATCTGCAGAGTTTCAGTTCGATCGAACGTCGGGAAGTGGGTTAATTTCAACTTTCAAGATTCCACCTCATTCCTACATTCATTCAATCAAAAAAACAAAACAGATGTTCAATTTTTTTATAAGAAAAACTCTCTGTTTATAACTTTTGAAGGTTATTCCCATCAATATAATATATGATTGAAGAAGAAGATAACAATGATATTCTAAACGAAAATATGAAAGAGAACAAGACACAGAAAAATAGAAAAAGATAATGGTCGCAACTGGGACTCGAGGCCAGAACCTCTCGTCTATAATAAACGCGCACGTCCCGTATAGACGAGAGGTTTTGGGTTCGAGTCCCAGTTGCGACCATTATCTTTTTTTATTTTTCTGTGTCTTGTTCTCTTTCATATTTTCTTTTCGATTATTTTTTTATCTTCTTCTTCAATCAAATAGATGTACATATTTAAAAAGAGGTGGAAAAGAAAAAAAGATAAAGTCGTGGTCGCAAATTGCTATTGTGTATTATTCTTTCCTGTTTCTTTTTCTACGTTATATTGTTTCAATAATATCAAAAAGAAGCGTAATTCTTTAAAAAGTTTTTGAAAATATTTATTATTTATTTGTCATGTTACGATTCTGACCAAATACAACTTCTTCAGGTGTGTACTTTCGATTGTCTTCTTTCACCGAACTGATATTACGAGAATCCTGAAATAACAACACAATGAAGGTACATACTATCCAAATACGATCGTAATTTCTATCCCACTATTTCTTTCACCTACGAGATTTTGAGACCGTTTAGGTAAACAAGTTATATTTCGCTAATCATTTCCGATTGATGAATGATGAATCACAATAGACTTATTTACCTCGTTTAAACAATCAACAAAGAAGATAAAAAGCGACCTTTTATAAACAACAGAAAAATCAATGCTAAATTCCCAATCCGAGACAGCCAGCGCTTGTATAGATTCTTACCCCTGATCAAAGAGCAACGCGAGGCCACTTTTTGCAAACCAGTAATCTTATTATGAGTTTTGCTGATACCACAATTTCAAATAGATATTAACCTTTGCCACAATGAAAAACTTTGCAAGCGAACCACTTTAATTAGTTTAAAAACCATATCTTGTTTTGCCACACTCGAAGTTGCACGTACTAATCTAAATCATTCTCCATAACTAACTTTCTGTACCTAACTAGTGTTGCTGTGCCTACCTGAAAGAATTTTGATTTAATAAAATTCCCTTGTAATTCGCTTACATACCGTATAGCGTTAACCGGGCCGCAGATGGGCCGGTGGGTCGGAGGGCCGGTGACGGAAGCACGTTTGTCACGCGCAAGAGGTCCGGAGTCCGGAGGTCCTCTTCTGTGTTCTGCTTGCCGGGAGGTCCGCGCGTGGGAAGAGTCCTCCACCGAAACTGGAACCAGCGTGACTGAAGCTGTCACAATGTCGGGTACTTGCTTGCTAGCTTCCTGGAGACACTTTCTTCTGCAGATCTTCTTTGATGGAGCAGAGGATAGTAAACACCACAGAGGACTTCGAATCTCTCGGCTTTTCGATGTTTTTGTTTGTTGTTTTTTAAAAGCCATCTTCTGTGGCTTCAAGACTTATGCCGCTGATTTTCCTGCAATTGTAGTCAGGCGTTATTCAAACTGTCAGTCAGGCGGGAATCCGCCTTCACAGCGCGTGTGTAAAATGAACTAAAGTTTAAGTTCAGATTATATATTTTTTCAGATTTTTTTTACTGTTACCAGCTTTTGATAAGCAAGTAAATAAATGACTTAGAAAAAAGTATTCAAAACCAAATCAAAAAATTGAAAAGACCGGTCTCTAAACTGCCCGGAACAAGTGGGCTGATGGCATTTCCAATGCATTTCCATAATGGGGTTTTTCGTGTCGTTGAAGGGAGTGGTGAGTAGGAAGAAGATTGGGAAGTACTTGGATATTCGTTTTTGGTCACTTCTTCTTCAGGTCCCCCCGACGTTGGCGATCACTCTGGAAAATGTTTTTCTATCTTGTGCTGCCCGGAATAGCTCCTTCGCAATTCTAATACCGGTCCACTCTGGTATATTTCGCAGCCAAGACATTTGTCTCCTACCAGGCCCTCGGCGACCTTCTATTTTGCCTTTCAATATTAATTGGAGCAAGTGATACTTTTCCCCTCGAAGTATATGACCCAGATATGAAATTTTCCTGACTTTTATTTATGTGAGCGGTTCTCTATCTGCCCTAGCCCGTCTGAAAATTTCTGTGTTGGTGATCATGTCGGTCCATGGAACCTTGAGCATCCTCCGGTGGCCACATTTCAAAAGTCTCTAACCTAAAGCCTCTAACTTCTTGGTCACTTATCAAGGCTAAAGTAATTTTAAGCAACGCAACGTATCCAATTAGAATGATGGTCTTTGACCAATATTAATGATGAATTTAAATTTGTTCTAACTTATGGCACTGCTGAAAACCTGCTGCAATCCAAGAGAAATTCTGATTGCGTAGCTGAGCAGTGAGCAGTGTTTTTATCAATAGAATCAATTTTAAGTAAGCAAACATTTGTAAGCTGCCTGTTGATAAATAAATGCTGTTGTTATTATTATGCGCTTGATTTTTAAGGTAGGGAGTTATTAAGTAGCCTTTGAACAGTAGAAATCTGTTTCATGTATCTACATGCAACTAGTGGATTAATAATTGTTTCAGAGTTTACAATAGGTACGAAGACTTTTGTTTAAAAATTTAGGAGAAAAATCACTCGTAGTTCGTATGTTATTCAAGATATTTTCTTTGTGACTTCTTAAAATACTTATAGATACCTACAAACAATAATTGTCAAATTCATTACAAAACATGCGTCTCCAAATTTAAATGTTTCTGGTTATTTTACTGTACATAATTAAATAATATTATTCGTCCCAAACCATCAAATTCCGTTTATCCGACGGACGGTAAGAAATTACTGCTCCAAGACAAAAAAAAATCTCTTGGAAAACGTAGTATTTCTCCGGATTAGGATTATAATCTGTATCCAATGACCAAACCGAGAAATACAATGGGTTTTTTGGGCATCAGTTGTAATGACACGCCTGTTTGGTCATTTAATACTTTTTGCTTTTAAGTTATGTCGTGGAATGAAAAAATAATAAAATAAAACGGGAAAAGAGAAAACTATTTATCAGAAGGAACAACTTATTACGTGAAGATAGGTGTATTTGCAAATGGTTTTCAAGGTAGACAAACTGCCAAATTTCAACATCAAAATTCTTGGACAAGACTCTCAGTGTGTACAGATTTAATTAATTATAGAAACAAATGAAAAATACGACAAATAAAACTTGGTTTTTTACGTGGAATCTTTTGTATATATAACCTTTTTTTATTGTTATTAATTTATTTTTCACGCTTTACAAATATAAGACAAAAAGATCCCGATAAACTACTTTTTAGAAGTTTGTCTAACGGGTTACTTACATTAAAAATCTTATTATAGTGTAGTTACATTTTTACAATTATAAAAATAAAAATTTAAAAAATTACGGAAATATAGAGAAAAGAAAAATTATGAAAACATAAATAACAATGTTAAAGTCTTTAGAATAATATGTCTTTGTAAGCTAATACAAATTAATACTTTCAGTAAGCCAAGTCTTCAGTAAATTCACCAATTGTTTGTTTGGGGCACAGTTTTTAATTTCAGCAGGTAACATATTTAAACAACTGGGAATCATGTAATCTAACGTTCTTTGTCCATATTTATTTGTATGCTTAGGAACAATTAGTCCTTCATTAAAGTTAAAACGAGTATTAAGGTTGTGTGCCAGCCTGTTTATATATAAAGAGTTATTTATGTGCTGAAATATAATTTTGTACCACAGAATTGCTCTCACTGAAAGAATTTTAAGACTCTGATAAAAATATGGAATATTTTGCTTTTCTTTGTATAAATTTTTTTCAGCTAATAATTTTGCGCTGATTGAACATGGTCGATAAATGTTTTACAGGAAAATCCCCAAGCTGTTATTCCATACCTTGTAATAGATTCAGCTAGAGATAAATAAATTATTCGAAGTGTGCAGATAGGAACAAACATTTTTAGTTTATACAATCTGCTCACAATTGATCTTAGTCACAGTGCACTCCACTTAAAAAGCAATCAATAATAACACCCAAATAAAAATATTCTTTAAATAGTTCCATATTTTCACATGTACACATTGCAGGAATGCCATCTAACTTCACAGTTCAATTTAAAAGAAATATCAATAATAATGGTACACTTTCCCGGCAAAACTAACAGCTTTGATCCCAGAAAAGATCAAATATTTCCTATTCGGCCACTAAAAGTATTTCCAGATTCATTGTGGTTTTTCCCCAGCTCGTAAAACCAGAAATCAAAATGGATTTATGACGCCAACTAAAGAGTGCTGAGAAAATAGTAATTTGGAACAGGGGGGTAGTAAAAATCCCATTTCTGACACCATTTGTACGTGTTGACAGGGGGCAAGAAAATATATAGACTTTATAAAAAAGACAAAGAAATATCACGGCCTAATCCTTGATACAGTGTGTTTAGTTTGGTTTTTTGGTGCGTGGTAAGAAATAAGAACATTACTGAAATCTGATGTAACTAAGTCCAACTCAGGTTGGAGAAAATGGGCCGTGACCAAACACTTCTAGAAACACGTAAAGCCAATATTTGCCATTTCTCTAGAGCTAGAGGGCCGAAGGGCGGTCTGAGAAGGAGGGCGAGTGTGGGTGACCCTACTAAGACGATAAGAAGTAACACTGTGTTTCGTTTGTGTTCCTATTTATTTGACTGTTGACAGTGTGGGAAAATTTCGTGAATATTTGGTCGGTTACAAATACAAATCCTTACACAATCGCTTTTCCAATATACCCAAACATCAGGAGTAAGCATATATTGCTTGATAAAAACACCTTCTTCACACCGCGTTTTGTCACTGTGTTTACGCACGTAGGTATCTATTCAAGGATTCTATTTTTATTTTTTATTTTTTTAATCGTTTTGCCAGATCTCGGGGAGGGTGGTGCAGTCCCATGAGTTCGGAATGTAAAGAAAAAAAACAGTAAAAGAAAATAATAATTCAAAAATGAAAGAGGAGAATTGGAAAAAAGTTAAATTTTTGTTTTAAATCTATGTCATCATGAAGTGGTTCCATCGTTTGTAGATGGGACCCTGCCAGAAGTGGAATGCTGCCATCACAAGACTGTATTCGCTCGCGGCTAGTCGCATTCTGTAGTATTGTTTTACATTAGCTCCACACAGGAGGCCATCTTAGTGTGGAGGGTTTTTTTTAAGGAAAGGAAGGAGAGGAAGTCCTGGTAAGGAAATATGTATCAGGGGTGGGTAAGAATCTGGGGGTCGGGGTGTCCAGGAGTGACAAACGTATGTATTCATCGGCGGTGCAAGCCGATGGGTCGAGGGATTCTGGCTAAACCAGTCTCTCTCGATACGGCCCGCCACATAGCAGGTGGGCAGACGCATCGGCTGCCAAGACCAGAATAAACCTTACTCCATGAATCCGGGCAGCCCTGCTAAGTCATCATACGTAGCGAATCACTTGAGATGACCTATGGCGAAAGGTGTTGGTTATACAATAATTGTTCCCGGAGCGGCGGTACCATACACGCCTCCAAAAATAATAATATTAATTATTATTTAGTGATATCTTGATAAGAGTTAATGAAAATTACATTTTGAAAATAAAAATATAGCAGTATGAAGAATAGATAGGCCTACATTCATTTTTCAGTAAATCTTTAATTTTTCTACAAAGCCAGTAACTCAATGGACTTACCTGTTACTTACTTTATTAACTAAACTTCTGCAGGACCGTAATAATATAACCTACAGAAAGTTAGTCAAAACCGACACTTGTTGACTACATGTAAAAATGTATAATAAAGTGGTTTAAAACAAAGAAATTTTTCATTTAAATTAAATACTCTTAGGTGTAGGTTGACTCAGCACTCTCATCAGAGTGACTTAAAATTGCGCTGTTTTCATATTAAATAAAATACACGGTAAAATTATTACCTATTTCATTGACTGTAATGTTGATGTATGAAATATCTACAGAATATATCGGTTGTTGAATGATGAAAGCACTAAAAGAAATCCGAACAAATAATGCTCTAAGTGAACTTCAAGTATGGAGTACAAATATTTGCCGTTAGCCAGTGTTCATTTTCTTTATATCTTTTCAAATTTTCCTCAATTACTTTCCCATTCTTTCCGATCTATTATTACGTTTTTTCTAATGCCTTCTATTTTGCTATTCAGAACGATAATCTATTCAGTAGTTATACTATCTAATATTGATTCCTTGATATCAAACAGAATACCACCACAAAAGAGTGAATAATAATTTTTAAATAATGGGGTTTTTTCAATTCCCCTAGAATAGTTATTCCCCATTTTCTTCTACATAAAAGCTTCGAATCATATTTATTGTTCTGAAATATGTTTTCCCGGACAAAAACCTTTCAGAGGTAGAGCCTACACCACCCTTTCATTATTCCCTTTGTGAGGGGAAAACCTTTTCATATAATATAATTTTCTTTCGGTACCTACCTCCTCCGCCTTCTAGGAAATGTAAAGTTAATAGAAGGGGAACAAGGGACAATGTTGGTTGGTGCCTACTGCCTACTCGTTACCTGGCAGTTTTATAGCAAAGATATAACCTCCTATGTGCATTTTCAATTTTCTTCAGCAAACCCTTTTATTCATGTAGGTACAGGTAATTCATTTTAAAGAGAATCTCGCTTGTGTAGTGGTGTACTGAATGAATCGAAAACTAATTTAACTTAATAATGATTTTGGTTTTGTTAGGAAGCTGAAGAATTTAAAAAAAAAAACATAAAGGTCTACTGAATCAAAAGTGGGCAGATTCATTCCCAGGAGTGAATCGATTCCATCTGATTCCCCTGGCCTTTTGAACTGATTCCTTTTATTCTTCCTTTAATTCAATTAATTAAAAATTAAAAAAAAAACCTTTTGTATTGTATGAAGTGAAACCTAGATATGAATGGGGAGGCTACGAAGCACCGCACAAAGATGAGACCGATTATTCTATCTCATTTTCTCACAGGCTAAATCCTATAGATATATGTGTTTGCCAATTTTTAGTGTCGTTATTTTTCGTACATAAAATGTATTATAGCCAGCAATTAAACAGTTTTTTGTTTCACTCCTAACGTTTTACTTATTTTATTTTAACTTTAAAATTGTTCCACTTCTTGTGTTCTAAAATAAACATACATTTTAACATTAAAAGATAAGTATTTTATTTAAGAGAAGGGGGGGGGGGCGGAAGGGGAACGGTACAAATGGAAAAGGACACGCAGGAAGAAACAATTTACTAATTAAATGGGCTAGCAACGCATGCCAGGTACCAGCCAGTATTAAATATACCCAGGTACTTCCTAGAAGAATCACACTTTTCTATATTTATGCCAAAATTATGTTTAAATTAAGTGCTTTTAACAACGCGACGTACACCTAAAAAGATTTCATAAAAGTTAAATTACTTATAGTATTTATCTGACAAGCAGGTATGATTAATAATTATAATTTCACACTTAGAAAATCTGTTCAAAAATAATATTAATGCTTTGACATTTAAAACAGTTATTTTTAAATGCAAATTATAACAACTTTACGAGGCTAAAAAAATTGTTGGGTAATAACTTATAACCTACAAATAACTATTAAATGTGGCATTGCTGTGACAAGGTTGTTTTGTGTAGGCACACATTAGAGATATAATACATCACGCATTAAGGGCATGCGAAATCATTTCAATGTATTCTACTAATTTAATGGTCCGCGTGAAAATGTGTCTCTGGGGTTGGCGATTCGTTACCCCCTCCTCTTGCCCACCCCGCTCCCGCCTACCCCCCTTTCAAATGAATTATTCTTCTTTTTAGTAAATCAGCCCCCAAAAGTGATATGCGTGTCTAATTTAACGCCCCATCTTCAAACAGCCAGAATGAAAACAATTGCCAAGGAAAATAAATGCAATTTCCAAAAGGATGCCTACAAGTGTTGTGCCGTTTGCTACTGGCTTGTGAATTGCGACAAAAGCTCTAATAATCCCAAAAAGGCAAGACAAGGAAATCTTAGGTGTGTACCATTCAATCAAAGATATTGAAATTTAAAAGATGTGCTATCGGCAATCTTTACTGGGTGGGATTGTTTTTCCTGACAAAAATTATTTTTGTTTGAAATTCTGATCAGAAATGCGTTTGAGAAGATTACCTTAGAAAATCTTTCAAAAAATACCTTTTTAGGATTAGTTGGGGTCAGGTGGTCGTAGCATTCTAATTAAAAAATATAAATTATTTCGTATTGATAAATCAATACTATATTTTGAATTAGTGATACAATTAGATAAAACATATAAATATGATTTAACTGTAAAATGATCATAACTTGTAAAATTGTTAATTTTTTAACATTATAAATTTGTGGTTCTTTTCTCCTAATCTTCATTTTGGTCGCCAAGACTACCTGAAAAGAATGCACTCGATTTAAGAAAGGGGTCAAAGGGAGGATATATATTTTACGTTTCTATATTATTTAGAAGGTATTTTTTCAAACCAGTAAAATAATGGAACTGGGTGGAACTTTTTTCTAAACTCTAGTTGAAGAAAACATTTCAATTTATTTTTTTAACAAAATTAGTGTTTCATAAAACTTAAATTGTATCTATATAACATTAAGACTGTTATGTTAAAAATAATTACTAATTAAAGTACATACCTGAAGCTTCAATTTCCATGTTGAAAACTTTTTAAATGGGGAAAGCAGGACGAGCATAGCTATTCCGTCAACGAATCAGGCTCAAAGGAAACAATATTGGCAGCGCGATACATATCTCAACCATAGGCGCATGCGCATTGCGCAGGCTATTAGGTCGCGTTCACAAAAAAAAATTACGGATCATTGTGAACTGGTTAATGGAAAACATTTCAAAAATACTTATAACTAATTTGAAAACAATACTTTTACCAATTTTTGGCGCCGTAATTTCCTTTGGCCGTCCTTGTGTGCGTCGCCGATATTATTAACCAATACTACTGCACACCTTAAAAAAATCGACTAAATGAACGAATTATTTCTGTTTTCAAACAACACCCATTAGACAGTAGTCTGCCGACGGTCGGGCGGCCATCATGGCATATCTCTTGTATTTCAATATCTTTGCATTAAACACAAAATATTAAAAATGACAAATTTTTACACGAAGATATAAAAAAATACATCTATCTCTCCAAATCCTACATTCCTTGGTAAGATTTTTAGAGTATGGGTACCACCACCCGGTAACCATTTATTGGATAACCAACACCTCTGCCGTAAGTCACCACAAGTAGTTCGCTACGTTTGGTGACTTAGCAAGGGTGCTCGGGTTCATGGGGTGAGGTTTGTCAAGTTCTTGGTAGCCAATGTGTTTGCTCATCTGTGGTGGGCCGGATCGAGAGAGACTGGTAGAGGACTTTTGACCTATCCAGCCAGAATCCCCCGACCTATCGCCTTGCACCGCGGTAAAAATGGATGGATTCATACGTGCGTCTCTCCTGGACCCACTGACCTCCAGATTCCTACCCATGCCTCGTACCTATTTCCTACCCAGAAACTTCAACTTCATCCTTTCCTTAAAAAAAGCCCTCCAGACAGCATCCCCTAAGATGACATAGTCCCTGAGGGAAAATATTTTCATCAGGGCCTCGTGTGTGGAGCTAATGTAATGGGGTGGGTAGGAATCTGGAAACAGTGTGTCCAGGAGTGGCTGGCGTATGAATCCATCCCTCCCACTGCGGTGCAAGACGATGTTCGGCGCGTTTTTTTAGCGAGATAGTACGGCTGGAGAAGTCAAATGGACTCCCTCAACCATTCTCTCCCGATCCGGCCTGCCATGCAACTGGGGGCAGACGCGATTTTGATGAACAAACTTGTATTTTCGATTTTATGAATAAAGTAAAATCCTAAAACTTTTTGATCAAGGTGTTATTATGTATAAATATTTACTTCATCGCTTTTTCTGAATTCTCCAAACAAACATCTTCAATTTCGAAAATACACTTAAAATCAAAGAAAATCTGAGTTCTAAGGTTCATTGTACCAAAGTTACAGAACCACAACCTATATTAGTATTTTGAATGATTTCCTTTCTGTAAATGTTAAAATGCTTTCGGTATTAAGAGGAATATAAACGCTAGAAATATTTCAAGCTAAAAGTGGTTTTATTTATTTTGTGCACAATTTTAAAAGAATGAAAAAAAGTTAGAACATGCAAACCCTCAAAAATAATCTTAGCCGTAAAGGGGTATTTTTAAAAATTGTTTCTTATATAACTACATAGTTAAGTCATGAAAAAAACATTTTTTAGTGGTTTATGCTTATATCTTTTGCTATGAAAATAATAATTTTATTGTTATTCTAATACATACTAAAGCTAGTAAAAGCTTCAATTTATCCGTAGCATATTTTTTGATGTTCATACTGTAAACCGATTCGTCGTAAAGATGAATCTAAATAGGATTTCACACATAGCTTCATCTTAAACAGTTAAGAATAGTAGGTACCTACGCAGCACATTTAAGTTGGTATCTTCGTGTATATTCAAAAGAGACCTTTTTATTCTTGACTAATTTACTTTCAAATTTATTTGACGGTGGGAAGCCATGTTTCACCCATTGGCGTAACACAAGGGGGCATACAAAAGTAAATTGAACCGAATCGCATGTGAAATCAGTACAACGGCAGGGGGGTCAGGGGGGAGTAAACATTTATTCCCTGGGAGTGGCAGAGGCCAGTGTTCAAATATGAAACATTTAATGAATGCCTAATGTATGAGTTTATAAATGAGATTTTATGGGGAACAAACGACATCTGAGGGAATACAACGAAACTCCGGTCATAATTGTAACAAACTTGATGTCTGCTCTACGATAGCTTTGTTCCTAGATGGTAAATATATCTCTTCTACCACGCCCAGGCAAGTCAATCCTCTTTTAACAAGAGACTAATTAACACATGTTATCATTGTATAATTAAGCCCATGCATGTGTGCTGCTCGCTGCTAAATCATTAGCTTCATAGGATTATTAATCTATTTGATTCATTAACATGAAAACATTTCGCAGGTGTATTTTTACGGAATTAAAAAAAAAATGGTCGAGTAGAGCCGGGATAAGTGGATAGAGTGGGCAGGATAAATAATGATAGTGATAAATGCGTAAAACTGATATTCCAATGTTAGCTATTGTAAGATTACAGTAAGTAATGTATTTTTGTGGGTTTGTAATTAGCTTGTTGTAGGTTCCTACCTAAGTAAAATCTTCTTATAAATGTAAAACCAACAGTGATGAGTGTAGCAAAGGTAAAATCATGCAATGTCCACTGTTTTAAATATAATGTCTTTCACGTGGAAAATCGTATCTTTCCCAAACATAAATTTTCTAATAAAGTGTGTTTATCGGAAGTGACTTGCCAGGTAAGTACGTTTCTGTAACTATTGTAAATAATAAAATTAGATAGAGCTTAAGAATTCATAATAATTTGTAAAGGCCCTTGAGGTAAAAAAAACGGCGCTTTACAAATTATCCAATTTTTATTTTCTTTTCGATTTTATGTCCGGGTTAAGTCTTCCCCACAGGAAAAACTAAACCCTTCCACACACTTTTCCATAAATGATCATCTAGTCAATCCACGCTATGTAAGTGTATTATATAAGTATAATAAATACAAAACAATACGAGAACAAAATGTCAACCTACCAGAGATCAAATGGGAAAATAATTGACCGACTCCAGATATTTTCATATCGGCTCGGTAGAACTCTTAACTGGACAGATAAATCCTACTGATCCCTCAATATAAATATTTTAAAAATCTTTCTTAATCCTACATGTATTTAAAATGACCGATTTTTGCATTTTTATATGTAAATTATTATTATTAAAATATTTTAAAATAACATTTTACGTTATTAATCTCACAAAGATTCCTTCACCGAAAGATAAACATCTCATCTTTGGATATACCAATATTTCGGCCAAATTGAAAGCAATCGAGGAGTACCTACCTTTGGTGCCTACCTATATAAATAAAGATGGCTGGCCCTCTAATCTCAAAATTGTAAGAATTGTTTTTCATTAAGGAAAAATATAATTTAATTCTCTCATTGGACAAGAACAGCTTTAACATAACGTTAACTTTTACAGACATTGACGTCTTTGTTTCTAACCCCTCAAATGTTTATCATTTACTCAAAACTTTGTTGTTGCTATAAAAAAACTTTAAATGAACAGATAAAAACACTAATCCCCTCGCACTGAAGTAGCGGCAAACGATATTATAAAAAAACCTTCCCTTTTACAGGCCATCTTCCATTGTAATTAGAATTTAGAAGCACCACACACGCAAGCGCAACGGTTTCCTAAAATGGTTCCCTCCTCGCTGTTTATATATGAATTAATAGATTATTCGCCACGGCCCAGAAGCCGGGCACAATGGCTGAGAATCAGATAAGATCTATAAGCGTTAGGGTGTGTTGGTTATTTTACATTTTGGTTCTTTCCTAGTTTCCTCGCGGTTTATTTGTCGTTAGGCTGGCCCCCAAATTCCCGTAATGTGTGTATAATTGTATGTTGCCCCCTTTACGTTGGTGACAACGGGGCTGTCAACATTGACAAGAATTCGACACGCGGTGGCTGTCATTTTTTTTTGCCGCCATTTATATTGTTGACTTCACTTCTGATTAATGCGATTCATTTGCCCAATGGAAAAAAGTTGCTGCGTTAAAAAAAGCTTTGGTAAATGAAAAGTTTATGAAAAGTGTACACTGTACAGCTATAATACTTTGTACAACGGTGAAATTTATTTAGATACACTTTTTAATTTTTAATAAATATTTTCATATCAACAATGACAGAAAAAACCCTTCATTACTTGGAAGTTTTTCGGGAGCATTTAAAAAAAACTTTATTGATTAATTTATAATTGGATATCGTAATAAATATATTTTTTAAGATGAAGCCTTGCGACATAATGCAAAATCATACAAAATCATGTGTTTTTGTTTTGAAAATTTGATCGCTTAGAAGAATTATAAATGCTTCAATTAAATACTGCGTGTAGAACATATCTTGGCCCTTAAAAATATCAGTAATTTTTTTAATAAATCTTTTAATAAGCCTAGAAAAAAATAAAGTATTCGGTCTATAAAAAATATTTTCAAGTGCAAACTCTCATTCTTATAAACCCCTTTTCGGAAATGGTTTTATTGTTTAATGTAGCAAATTCAGTTTCTTTTATAATAATCGCAAAAAATGATATTTTCGCCCGATATTCACAAAATAAAATAAAATATGCATTTTCGCGTTGTTATTTTATAATACGGCCGACAGTCGAAAAATTTGGATTTTCAAAGTGAACCTTATGCAGTCCACCCAAGAACTACTCACTTGCCACACCCATTTTGCATCAGTCCGGCCCCGGCCGGAGAGACGAATAGACGTATATGCTCCGCGTCACTTGGTTCCCTGAAATCAATTTTAAATTTCCGTTTTATTACAAAAAAAAATTTCAAATACCTTTTCCAACCTTTCCAAAAGCATTTTTTCAAGAATTTTTAAACTCCTCCCAAAAACGGGCGTGAATTCGGATATCGATTTTTCCTGGACTTTGGACTTGGAATTTTTTTGGAAAAACAAAGTACTTTTTTTTTTTTAGATAAGTATATATAGAGGTCTTTCATTAAGCGCTTCCTATCTTTAAATTTAAATAAAACGAAGTGTGTGTGAGATATCATCGAAATTTTTTATTCATTTGAATAGCCCATCGACGCCATTATGTACGGAATATAACATCGTTCATAGTGGCTTATTTGCATAGACCTGCGACCTCAGAAAACCCCACAAGAAAAAGTCTTACGGAGTCAAATCGCACGACCTTGGTGACAAGTTCACATCGCCTCCACGTGAGATTTTATCATTAAACAATTTAAAGCAATTAATTCAAGTATCATTTGCACGTGTTGTTGAACGTTATATCCCTCCATGGTGATTTGGCAAAACAGACTGAATAAATGACAGCCAATTTGACAGTTGTCGCTTCAACAACATGGCCGCTATCAACTATCAAAGTTCGGAAGTCCCTATTATAAGTAGGTACATAATGCAATAAGGTTTAATTATCTTTAATCTAACTAAGCATATTTAATTTTACGTTTTAAGGGGATCCAATAGTCCGGGGAAAAATCGAAATCGGATTTCATGCCCTTTGTGGGAGGAGTTTAAAAATATTTGAGAAAAAGCTTTTGGAACGGTTGAAAAAGGTATTTGAGAATTTTGCTTTGCAGGTTGATTTCGTAAAGGCCTAAAAAAACATTAACTCCTTTTTTACACATTGTTAATTGTAATAACAAGGAAATTTAAAATTGATTTCACGGAACCGAGCGACGTGGAGTCACACGTCTGTTCCCTGCTCCGACCAGGGCGGTTCTGAAAGGAAGTGGGGTGTGGCAAGCCAGTAGTCCTTCGGTGCACGACATAAGGGTCACTTTGAAAATCCACATTCGTCGGCTGCCAGCCGTATTGTGAAATAACAACGCAAAAATGCATATTTTATTTTATTTTGTGAATATCGGGCGTAAATATCAATTTTTTTGCGATTATCATAAAATTAACTAAATTTGCTACAATATACAATAAAACCATAACCGAAAAGATGTTCATAAGTAGGAGAGTTTGCACTTGAAAGTGTTTTTTTATAGACCTGTTACTTTATTTTATTCTAGGCTTATTAAAAGACTTATAAAAAAATGACCGATATTTTTAAGGGCCAAGATATGTTCTACACGCAGTATTTAATTGAAGCATCTATAATATTTCTAAGCGATCAAATTTTCAAAACAAAAACACATGATTTTGTGTGATTTTGCATTATTTACTATGGCTTCATCTTAAGCTTATATTTAAATGATTTTCACCCCCCCCTGAACTTTCGGTGGTTATTGCCTACCTCTTAGTTACAAAATTCTCCTTAAAAAGGATCTGTTTAAGTCTCCAGGTTAAAACATCTAAAAAAATCCGTACCAAATAGGAAGGTACCCAATATTACAAAGGGTTTGCAAATTGTCGAATTCGAATGCTGATCTGTCTGAATGACTAATACATAAGTAGGTACTTATTTGAAAGAGAAATCATGAATGAAAACATTTGAACAAAGAATTGCTTACTGCTTTGCCGAGTTATTCCACGTGTCCACCGCAGCTAGGGTATATTTTATCATGCCAGACAGTTCAGTACATTCAGTTGATTCTCCCGCCATTGTGTCCCTTCAGTCCAGTGTCATGGCCGCCGTCGACAGAAGTGTGACCAATTAGTGACCGTTTAATTTTCCGCCTTGCCGCCAAAAAGCAACGTAACAAATGCGCGCGCATCGGTAATTTTGTCTATGACTTCTTATTGTAAAAAAATAGAAGAAATCTTCTTCTTGCGGCTATTGAATAGGTGACCATTTTACAACAACTGTAAATATTGTGGCAAATGTGTCATGGATGAATACATGAAAGAACTTACCGCCTTGGAACACATAAATAAATATTATTCATAGCCGTGTAATAGGAAACGTTATTAATATCGACACGGTTGACTATAATGCGTTTACTGTTCACAGTTAAAAATAATTTGTTAACATTTATAGACCTTATGTTTCGGGAAAATATTGGTTTTGACCAGATCAGTAAATTAAGAGTAAGAAAGTATCGAAGTAGGTACCTACCTGTGTTTGAATTTTTATAATTTACACCTTGCTTTTGAAAATAATGAAATGTTGCTTTTAGACCCCTTGGGCATTTTGGGAGATATTCTTCATAGACAAAAAACACTCGCAGTCTTTTTAGAAGGTATACATCCCAATCAGATAAGATTTCAAAAAAGTTATGCAATCTCATTTTGCATTACTGTGCGAAAATATAATATGATATAAACAGTGTTAGAAATGGAAAAAACGCGCCTTCAGTTTGAATACAAATTTTTATCATAGACGCTCCTGAATATTTTAAAATAATTCTACAATACAACATTTAGCGTTTGAAAAATATTTGTGAATGTTTGCTAACATAAAATTAAGTCACAATAACTTTTACCTAATATCTTTGTTTAATTATTTTTTTAAGTGTTAAAACTGGTAATTAGGTAAATAAAATAAAAAATATAAAAAATATATCGGTAAGTTACTTTTGAAACCTTTCTTTAAACATTTTTTTTAAAAATTTATTTTTGGGGTGTTATGCCGTGTTGCGCTACTCCTTCTTTGGCCAACGTTTCCACCCATAACACCCCAAAAATAAATAACAAAAATACTTTTGGCCGTGAAAACCTAAAATCATTTAACCTTTTGAAACCTTGTTTATCTTTGCGTTCAAACTGTTAATATTTTTAATATCATATGATGCTTTGTAATCTAAAGGTAAAAATGAATGTATTTTTGCTTGTTTGCTTTGCAATTCATCCGATTGCGATGAAACTTTAGTGAGTTGTTGTGCGCGAGCCCGCGATGATCTCTATTTATAGTAGTGAGCTCTGGAGTTATGAAATTTGTATAAAAAATGCAATGGGTGGCATGTGAGCTGTTTGAAAACTGAATGTACCGGGACTGAATGTTCGGAACGTAGGAGAGGAGAGAAAAACGCGGGAGGGGGGTTCGCGGGACGGGGAAGCGGGAGAGGGAAAAAGTAAGGCGGGGAAGGTTTTGGTGCCAAGGAAGAGGAAGGGGAGGGGGAAGGGGGAATGGGATGAATGGGAGCGAACACGCAGGTAGAAACAATTTCTTTATTTAGTGGCATTGCAATGCATGCCGGGAACTCGCTAGTATATAATGTAATAAAGTAATTTGTAATAAGTATATTTTTAAAGTAACATCTGAAAGACTCATTCATTTGCTTTAAAAAATAGCGCGGTATTTTGAAATACGTTCAAAAACAGTGAATTAATCTGAAATCGAATGTAATGTGAAAATATATCCCGCGGAATCTGCATTCTGAGATTTCACATTTTTTTGAGAAGTCGGTACATTGCAAAATGTAGGAGGCTTTAGCAGAGGGGCATCGCCAGCTTCCAAGCTATGATGGGGGGGGGGGGCAGCTTAAATTTTTCATATCCGTTACAGTGAAGAAACTAAATTAGAAGACTACTAGACTAGAATAAAAGCTGACATGTAAGCGGTGTTGCTCGGAGTCATGAACAGCCGTCATATCGGCTTAACCGGTTAGTAGCCGAGTTACAAATGCATCGGATTCCCACCCAGGCGTCGCGAGTTCAAACCACTGCACTGCTAACTTAGTCCTTCACCATTGCACAAGCAACATTTTACGCTTCCGAGTACTGTGTCCTGAATATTGTGTATCATGTCGGCACCTAGACGGGACCCCCTTTGACGTTGAGACACTATGAAACATTTGATATATTAACATCCGATGTGTCCGCAATGTAGTGTTTTCATAGCATCTTCAAAGATGACATATTATGTGTGCCTCCTGTGTGGAGTTGGAAATGTTAAAAATAATATAAAAAATGGATCCCTGGCCGGGGCCCCTACCCTGAGATTGGAGCCCTAGGCCGGGGTCTCTCGGGACCAGGCGAAAATCCGGTCCAGATCGAGACGACGCGTTATGTCTGTATATCTGACACTAAACTTATAATGTAATTACAAAAAAATTGCAGATTAGGATCAATAATTAAAATGACGTTAGCTATTCGGTCATTGGGGAACAGGGTTCATCAGTTCAAAGGTAACACGGTATAGACAACACACACTATCGACACACAACAAACATTTTATTCTCAGCAAAAAATTAAACGATCGCAAGAGGTTACAAAAGTCACAATACGCCGTAAAGCGTCCTGACAATGGCGGCCACAAAGCCAAAGAAACAAACTAATATTTTTATTACACATTCAGGCTTCGGCCATCCCGGCCGTGATTTGTGACAGGACTCCGCCATCTTTGTCAATATTTGACAGAAGCATTCTTCATCTCGTTTCCGATCCGTAATACGGCCCCGCCAACAATGGCCAGCCATAATAAGCCTTCGACAATGTATGGATGCATGAAGCATGAATGCACGGATACATGAAGGTACCGAGTGTCGGTGAGATGGGACCATTTGTGCGGGAGACAGCGGACCAGTTCACGCTGATTATGCGTCAATATTTGTTGTAGATGTTTGTATCATTGTTCTGCGTTCTGTGTGCGATGTGTTTGCTTGAGAAAGATGATAAATTTGATTCGGAATACTTATGCTTTTGTGTAAACCGTGCCTTAGGTTTTGAAGAAAACAAAGAGATCGGTAGGTATATAGTAAATAATTAAATAGGCTTAGCCCTAGTCCTGTTTTATCTCGACCATGTGACATTTCATCTGTTTGTAACCTTGTTTGTTACGTTCCAGTTCCGGTTCAAGATGGTAACTGTATTGGCCAGTATCTTATTATCCCGCCAATTTCGCGTGATCGCGGTTGCTACTACGAGCTTTCAAATTGGAATTATAAATTTTATGGTAGATACCTACCAACCGCTTGAAGAAATTTTGCGAAAAGAATTGTCATTGAGATGATGACATTTCTTTTGACAAATAGCATATTTCCTTTTTTTGAATAAAAAAAAAAGTTTCCTAAAATATTTATGGTTTATAATTAAGTAGGTAGGTGTTTAAGTCTCGGCATTCTGAATTTCTACCGATTTATAACATTTTTTTTTTGAACTATTTATGTTTTTAATTCTTTAAAAAATAGTTGTTAGTATTGAAGATGATATTTATACAATTGCTGAGTCTGATAGGAAATTCGATACAAAAAAATTGCTAAGTTTACTCCGAAAATTATTAAAAACACATTTTATTCCATTATTTAAAATGTTATAGGTATGAAAAAATTCGCATTGTACCCTTAAATCCTACTTTAGACATTTGCCGAGAGATTTTTGCTCTATTTTAAACGAGTCGTGTATAATTAAATATTTTCACAATTTTCGCTTTGGTAATTATACATAATCGTTTTTTTTAATATAAGCGCGCTCCTTCTAATATTCGTATTTACATATCTTCCTTTCCAACCATATAGTCTTCTTTTTGAACGCTTACAAAAAATAAATACCTATTTAGAAATCTAAAATTAGATGCCTATTTACAAATCTTACGATTTATCAGAACTACTAGTATTTCAGAATCATACCACTACACTACAGCCTTAAATGCCTACCTTAGATCAATAAATTCACGGACTTGATACCCACGCAAGGAACCTAGGTAGGTACTTATCTATAAGGACGTAATCTATTATGATAAACATAAATAAGTTTTTTATGTGACTTTTAATTAACTCACTATTTTTTTAAACACAGACATTTCATAAGTACATTGGAGGGACCCCACCACTTACCCAACGGCTGTGTGGGGAAACTGATTGTATAACCTCCTTAGCCGCACACGTCAGGACTTTTTTTTATAAAAAGGAAGCTACATTTATTTTTAAACGAATCTAGACCCTCCAATGTCCCTGCATGCATGATTGTTAGTAAAATTATGCATACTTACATTTGCAGTAATTATCAAGATAAAGACACATCATAGATGTTTTCGCCTGTTAGTTCAGCATCTAGTTACAGTGAAATAAAAACAAAATATTTACATGTGTAAGTAAGATTAAAACCAAAGAAAATATATAAAAAGAAAGATATCAGGGGCAGTTTGTCCCACTATCGCGGGGCAGTCCCGGCGAGAATGAGCGGGCAAGTGGCCTGGCCGCAACGTGCCCAAACACCCGCGTCCCTTAGCCGGTTTCCCAAGAATATCCTTGAAGAAGTGTTTGTGGAAAGGGGGGGAGATACTCCCAAAGACCTTGGGGAATGAAGTGAGCCTCGGATCACCGGAGGCAGGACGGAAGAATTTCATAAGTACATGATATTCTTTCAGAGAATAGCGGTAGATTACCTAACTATTCTTCCAAGAAGAATTTCTCAATTTTGGAGGCGGGTATGGGTATCGCCGCAACCAGGATATTGGATAACTACTACCACTACCACTGCCACAGGTCACCAAAAGTGGTTCGCTAAGTTTGGTGACTTAGCAGAGGTGCCCGGGTTCATGGGGTGAGGTTTTTCTAGGTCTTGGTGGCGAATCCGTTTGCCCACCTGTTGCGTGGCGGCGCGATCGGGAGGAACTGGGCTCTCTTGAGCCAGACTCTCTTGACCCATCCCTGCCATCGTAGTGGATTCATACACATTTGACATCTTGACTCCATGATTCCTATCCACCCCTCATACCTTTTTCCTTCTCAGAACTTTCTCCCCTTCCTTTTTCTAAAAAGACCTTCAGTCTCACACAGCATCCCCAAAGATGACACAAGAGGTGGAAAAAAATCCATCAGGGCCTCCTGTGTGTAGATTGTTCTGTAAAAAAAAAACATGTAATGAAAAATACTTACCTAGTAGGTAATATTTTTTAACAAAATACTTACAGCATTTCTTTTGTTAGATGAAAATTGTGAAAGTCTGTCTTACTGCAATAATATATTTGTTTTTAAAACCAATGGTGGGTATGCACATGCAGTGTTTCCTTTATTTCTTTATCTGCCTTTTAGTAACGTATGTATTTTAAATATGTAATTTCTTATAAATTGGTACACACTCCTTCACATGATGTTACTAGTAGAGTAAGAACCTAAGTGGAGTGTGGGAAGAAAGGTAGATAGCCACATATTACCTATTACCAACTCTGACACTGTAACATTAACACTGTAACTGAAACACATTAACAACGTGGCCATTAGCAGTGTCCAACTATATGTACAGTTGTACAGGGTGTAACAGCACGTATCCGAAGGATTTTAACAAGCAATTCTTGACACTATTTGGAAAAACCCAAATGAAAGGAAATTTTGGTCCCATGTGATATTTTTTTTCCAACCAAAAATATTAGAAAATCTTAAGGTATTGAACAATTAGGGGAGGGGTACGGGGTTGTACCTGGTACCTGGCTATTCAGATCTGGTCACCAAACATGGCTAAGGCCATTTCAAGCGTTTTTTCAATTCTGAATGGTGGTCTTACACCATGATTGGCGATACTTAGAATATCTGAAACGTGCCGCTAACGTACTATATTTTTTTCCACATGTCATCACTGGTCACTCAGCCGAGTACCAATCAACCCCTCAACCCGCCCCTAACTGTCCAAAACCTACTTTTTTATGTTTTAGTAGAAAAAAACATCAACAATGTTACCGGAGACCAAAATTTCATTTACATTTTTTAAAAACCAAATAATGTCAGGAATCACTGACGTGAATCACGAAATCGAATAAGTCCCCTTAAGATGAAGCCATGCGAAATAATGCAAAATCATATAAAATCGTGTATTTTTGTTTTGAAAATTTGATCGCTTAGAAGTAATATAGATGCTTCAAATAAATCGGCGTGTAGAACATATTTTTAATTTAATAATAGTCATTTTTTTAATAAGCCTAGAAAATTAAGTATTAGATCTATAAAAAAAACACTTTCAAGTGTAAACTCTTCTACTTATAAACCCCTTTTCGGATATGGTTTTATTGTTTAATGTAGCAAATTCAGTTTCTTTTATAATAATCACAAAAAAAATTATATTTACGTCCGAACTTCACAAAATGAAATAAAATATGCATTTTCGCGTTGTTATTTCACAATACGGCCGGCAGTCGACGAATTTGGATTTTCAAAGTGAATCTTATGCTGTCCATCCAAGGACCACTGACTTGCCACACCCATTTTGTATCAGTTCGGCCCCGGCCGGAGCGGGGAGTACCTAGACGTATTAGGCTCCGGGTCGCTTGGTTCCGTGAAATCAATTTTATATTTCCTTGTTATTACAATAAACAATGCGTAAAAAAGGAATTAATATTTTTTACAGGCCTTAACTCAAATACCTTTTCCAACCTTTCCAAAACTTTTTATTTAACAAGTATTTTTAAACTCCTCCCTAAAAGAGGAGTGGATTCCAATTTCGATTTTTCCTGGAGTATTGGATCACCTTTACAAAATTAACAAGGTCTACCAGAAAAACTTTGTTTTGAAACAGTTACTTATTTTCTCTGCACGCCACTGGCGGCAAGTTGGACACATAAATATTTCAAATTGAACACCTCTCCATAAAAATATGCCTTTCCAACATCATTATCTTCCTCTTTCACTACCCACAATTCCATGTTTCCATTTTACAGTTTGCTATAAAACTCATTAAAGTCATCAAAAATTATATTCCTAACTACCTAATTCAATTAATTTCTAATTTAAAACAATATTTTTATTGTTAGGTATATTTCACACGTGGGTATTGGGTAAGTACTGCAGGGAATTAAATTAAACTTAATAGCTTGCGGGCACAGTGCCTACTTTAAGCCACTTAAGTGTTTTATACAAATTTAATAGTCTATGATTTTCCTAATAACTGCGCGAAATTATTTCCGTAATCGTTAATTATAATGACGGAGGCGCGCACGGTGGGGAAATATACACAAAGTATGGTCGTAAAGTTTCACTCAATCAGATTTGGTTAAATATATGCATGTTTGTTTTCAAAAACTCGTAATAACGGTAAGAGTTAATTATTTTTACGATATTCAGAGTTCACCGACGCCGACGGTTTAATTGAATCTAACGCAAGCTTTAATAATACAATAATTGGAATATGGTTGAATCATTTAATGCAAAAATCTGTCATTTTAAATACATGTAGGATTACGAAAGATTTTTTTAAATATTTATATTGAGGGATCAATAGGATTTATCGGTCCAGTTAGGAGTTCTACCGAGCCGAACCCTCTGATATCTGAATTCGGTGAATTATTTTTCCCATTTGGTCTCTGGTAGGTTGACGAGCTGTTCTTGCATTGTTTTGTATTTATTATACTTACAAAATACACTTGCATAGCGTGGATTGACTAGATCATCATTTATGGAAAAGTATGTGGAAGGGTTTAGTTTTTCCTATGGGGAAGATTTATCCCGGACATAAAGTCGAAAAAAGAATAATTAGATATTCAGTAGCGCAGACCCGTGAGCAATCGCGGATAATAATATTTCATTTTGAAAAATATAGTAAAATTAATTTTCTGTCAAAATATTATGTTATAGATAGGCAACCTACCTACCTAATCGCTTGTCTGAATTATTCTTCACACAATCAGTTTTAATTTTGTAAATGACACTTAAATTTAAACAAATTTGAATTCATTGAACCAGATTTCACGCAGAAATAACCAACGCACATCACGGACAACCGAAATTACCAGTAATAAATAGTACCTCGTGGGTAAAATTGTAGAAGGATTATATTTAAGGTTTTTTTTATTACATTTTTGTCCACCTTTTGGTAATGCCTTCAGAAGGTGAAACAGCTGTCACGTGTTATAATAATTACACAGCTTGATTATAAATAAATTGTTTTATAAATCAAATAATAATATTATTGAATATATAATAATAATAATAATAATAATAATAATAGTGTTTATTTCAGCCGAACAGAGCGGTGAGTGCAATACTCTGTCAGCCATATAAAAGCATACATTTATAAAATTCCATTAAATAATTACATTAAATGGGATATGCAAGATAGGATAAAAAAAAAAAAAAACATAATAAGATGTAATAACATAATAAAATAAAATCTAAAATAGAACATAATGGTAAACATATTTAGTATTTGTATACTACAGAGGCTTTAAGTAATTTGTTCATGTTTGATGTAAGGGCGCGCTATGCCACTGTGCCACAGATATAGAAAATCAGAGGTTGCAATTTACTTTTTTTTTTCTTCTAAATAACCAATGTACGATAACTATTAAAATTAAAAAAAAAAATACATATAAAACTTTCTATTACAACACATAAATACTTGTCATACATAAACATAAATAAACACGTAAACACCTTAGCACAGGTTCTCCTAGTGAGGTATTCACGAAACATACAACAATACCTATCAACAGTTTCACCTTCACAAACCTACCTTACACCCAACATAATAAAATTACAAAATATATTATGTAAAAATATTTTCGAAATTGATCTATAGGTAAATACTGTAATATATAGAAATAAATAAATTCAAATTCACGCGCGGTAGAAGTGAAACTAGAAAGTCGCTAGATGTCGCCTTCTTTTCTTTTGCCTGTTTATTTTAAAGTGGTTTGAAGATTGGATATTGATTTCACAAAAATAAAAATGTTTATTTTTTTTTAGGATTCGAACCTCCGTTCGCTGGATGTCTGTCTCTCTGGCCGCTGAGATTAGTCAAGCGCCTTATCCGCTGAGCTATGGGAGGTACGTGCCGAGGCGCGAATTTACCGCATTATATTAGAACCAACGACCCGTCAAATAATAAATTTTAGTGACGCACTTCCGTTTCATCCGAAAATCAAATCACTGACGGGGCTAAAGAATTTTCACTTTAATGTTTTTCAAAATTTGTTTGCATTTCACACGCAGTAGAAGTGAAACCTTCAGAAAACTATAGTAGACAAGAGTGGGGAGGATACAAAGCGCGCAAAGAGGAGACGGATTAGTCTATCTCATTCTCTCGCAAGCTAAATCCTAAGATGTGTTTTTCTCTTTTTATTGTCGCTTTTTCGTTTCATCCAGTTTCAAATCAAAACAGTTTTCAACTAAAAGATTTAAATGGAGTTCCACAAAATAAACTTTATAACAATAAATTAAAACACTACGTACCCATCTTGTGTATGCTTACCGAAAGACGGTAGCCGGCCGCCCCTTAAAGTATTAACCGGGAACTTAACAATACACCGAATTATCGTTTTGACTGCAACGATTTTCGAGTGTCTAATCACTATTATGTTGTTCGTAACGACCACCTTATTCCCGAAAAGCTCCCAGCCGCGTGGGCGGCGCTGGTTGTCAAATTTGAATGTGAAATTGACGTAAATGGCAACCGATCTTCGCAATTCAGGTACCTAACTACCTGCCCACTCTTTGTTAGCGCGTTTATCCTTTGATTGGGTAATGTGAAATTTAAATTCATAACGTAGTACGTACCTATCAGTGGCGGTCAGTGACTTTTTGTATAAGGGATACTGAAGTATATACCTACCTAATAACAAATATAAATATCTATAGACTAGCCCGAGAACAAGATTACTGACAAAAATAGTATATCAAATTAGCTCTATAAATCCTTTTTGCTTCCCTTCAATTATTACAGTTAAAAAATAAAATTAATTAAATAGACATTCAACGAATTAATCGGCTTTAGTTATTTAAATCAAAATGCCAAGCCAAACTGCCAAACTGTCAAAATGGTCGCGCGAACAAATCAAATACGTACCGAATTAAATCCACGTATTTTGGTTATGCTATTCTGTGCACTATGCCTACGCGCATTAAAGTCGTTTTTTGCGCGTTGGATGCTCCCATGAAATGCGTATCCGGCTTCAGACAAATCTCGGAAGGCAGAACTAAATACGCATGCGCGTAAATCAAACTATTTCTAACATCATGGATGCGGAATGAAGCAGAGAATCCGCTGTTGCTGGTATTGGTGCGTTTACGCGACATTTGACACACGGCTCACACGAGCATCGAGAATGGTATTATAGGTATTTATTTATATAAGTGTACCGTATAACTAAATGATTATCATTATTATTCCAAGGATTTAGGGCGAGGGTTGGATTTAATGAGAAAAACGATTTTTTTAATATTCATTTAATTGAGGAGGCGCATTTTTACTGACTTCATCAGGTCCATCTAAAGACTTTATTCTTGCTCTATTGCATGAATTCTTCGTGCAACATGTTCAACACAGTGAATTAACAAGGTATTAGAAGTCCACATACCTTCCAAAGAACATTAGCTATAAGATAGACAGTTGGGTACTACAACCAATTTTTCTTGTACCTATTTATAATACTTACATTCTGGATATTGTTGAAATATCTACGTAGACGGCCTCCGTAGATGAGAGGTAAAACCCTCGACCAGCAATCCGAGTGTCACGGGTTCATAAATTGTATTTGATCGAATTGTGTTATTTCACTTTTTAATCATTTAAGATGAAGCCATGCTAAATAATACAAATCATGTGCTTTTGGTTGGAAATTTGATCCACCCATGACAAATTTAAATTTCTTCCAAAAAAGGCGTGGATTCCGTTACAATTTCACCAGGACAAGTGGATCACCTTAAAATAATCGGTATATTTGCGGCATGTTCCAGAGCGGAAGATACTCTTGGTATGATGTAAGACCACCATTCAGAATTGAAAACGTGTTTTAAATGGATTTAGCCGTGTTTGGTTGTTTCAGATCTGTGAAAAGAAACGTACTTCTCCGCCTTATTTTTATCTTCCCTACAACCTTCAGCCTCACAACCCAAATTAGGGATGTTATAGTGTCATTGGCTCCAAGCGGTTGAGAGCAGTTGGGACTCTTTTGCGGTGGACAAAAAAGGTAGGTTTGTAGTAGAAGGCCAAGTAACTTCCCAGAAACCGTTGATAGTCGGTTAGGTACAATACATTTATTTTACATTAATAACAAGTAGGTACTGGATAGATACTTACAATTCACAATAGAATTTTTCAAAGAATCGTTAAAATATTAATAAAAATACGGCGTCTCGGCCTACCATGTCCGGGACTCAAATCGGTCATAAATGTCACATTAATATTCAGTCATGTGTTTAACAAATCGGAAATAAATACGCCATTTCCAAATACATGGGCGCTCGCTTCCGGTTCTCATTTGTAATGCGGCGAGGGAAGATCCCCCTAGTAAAGTTAATAACATGATAACACCGGGTATATCTACTCATATGTTATCTACTTGCTTTGTCTTGTCTCCTTGCCTTGTCTCCTTGCTAGAGGCGGGGCCAGTGCGGGCCCACCCTACCCGACCATCTCCACCCCTTGTCACATGGCCAGAGGGGTAAGGACTCACTGCAGATACTGTGGGGTAATGGTAGGGTAGCTACTTAATTAAATTACATAGCGCAATCCCTCTCATTTGCATTACATGTGACAGTGGATAGGGCAGGGGGAATATCAGTACTTACCTGTGGGAAGTTCTGAAACAAAAGGTATTAATTTGATTATAGCTTGACTGCAAATTTTAAATTGGTTCTAGCTTATTCCTGAGACTGGTCTTCATTATGTAAATACCTACATAAATTACAGACACATTCTTCAAAGGATGTAAAGAACGGAGGCGAGACCTGAAATTGTGTACGTACCTACTTAGCCGGAAATGACATTTGTCGTAGATGTTTTCTTTTAGGGTGATCCACTAGTCCTGGAGAAATTCGACAACGGAATCCACACCTCTTTTTGGAGAGATTTAAAAATAATTGAGAAAAGACTAGACTCTGCATTGCTTTGTTCGGTGAAATTGATTTTAAATTTCCTTTTAATTAAAATAAATAATGATGAAGAAACTCTGAAGAATGTTTTTTTCAGGCCTTTACGAAATCAACCTATAAAAAACACCTCTCAAATACCTTATCCACCTTTCCAAAAGAGTATTCTGGAGTATTTTTAAATCCCTCGCTAAAAAAGACGTGAATCGCGAATTAGAATTTTTAAGTAACTCGTGGATAATCAATTGGAAAAAAACTTCAATATTTCGCCCGATAGAAAAAGATTTCAACTTCTCCTGGCCACTGACTACTTCCGCTGCAGACAGTTTCTTTCTTGGGATTGAAGGAGGCTTATTTTTTTTTTTTTTACGATAATTCCACGCAGGAGGTATAGAGGAAAATTAGTTCCCTGAAGGCCTATGTCATCTTTGGGGATGCTGTTAGGAGAGAATTTTTAGGATAATGGAAGAATTAGTTTCTAAAAAGGAAAAATTCTAAGGGGTGGGTAAGAATTTGGGGAAAAATGTATCCAGAAATGAAATCATTCCTCTCACTGCGGTGCAAGGCGTTGGGTCGAGAGAGTCCGGCTGGAGAGGTCAAAGGTTCTCTCACAACCGGCCTCTTCCAATCGGATCCGGCCTGCCATGCACCTGGCAAGCAGACGCATCCGTCTTCAAGACTGGACAAACCTCACCCCATGAGTCCGGGCACCCTTGCTAATATGACACCACCAAATATGACAAACCACTTGACCTACAATAGATGTGTTGGTTATCCAATGAATGGTTCCCAGGCGGCGGTACCCATTCCCGCCCCACAACATTAAAATATAATTTAATTTACCTATGTATAGGTATCTTAATCTCCTACAATTTTTATGTCGTACGACAATACTGTCACGTGGGTTTCCATTCGAAATAGGTATACACGCAGCTCGTGTTTGTCACCTCCAATATGCATTTTACGCCTCCTTCCCCCCTTGCTACAATATCCCCTCTGAGATCCAGAGGATGAGGTTTTTCATGGTTTCCTCATTCCCGAAGGCAAATGCGGAAGAACTCCAAATAAAAGCACATGACCGCTTCCTTCCCACTCCCAACTTAACACAAACAGACATGTATGATGATGATGAAAACATGCAATTTCAGTAGGATTTTTAGATAACAATTTTTCCCTACCGATTAAATACAAGACATCTATAATAGTCAAGTAATATTTTTAAATGCCCACATGAAGTAAAAATTGCGAGGCGCAAATGACGCCGTTCTATATGTATAAAGAACATTAACTTCAAATTCAGTCAATTTAAATGATTCACCTCTTCAAGGAATAAAAGAATCTAGAAAATGAAAAAAAAACAGAGAGATTCATTTATAGTAAAAAAAAATGTGACAGAGTGGTGGAAATGTGACAGAGTGGTAAAAATTATGTAGGTTAAAAGGAAGAACTACCCGCTAGCGTTTGTGAATCGGCGTATACCACAAAAATGAAATGCAGAAAAACACTCCTTAATCTGCATTATCTTTATTTGCTAGCTGCATAGTGCTTAAGTTGTAACTAGTTTGCAATTTGTTATTATGAATTTTATAATCGGCGCTGATAAATATTTGCACACACTTGAAGCTGGCGCTAGAGTTGGAAAAGTGTGAATGCGGGTACAATATTAATACTCGTAATATGCAATGTTATCGACCTTCCGCCAACCGGTATTCGCCGGTAAATTATATTACCGTTGTTTTCTGCCACTTTTATCTTTATTGACAAGTGAACACAGAGCAGGTTGTCGATAAATTATACCTAATTGAATAACTATAGGCGCATTCGCTTCTCTCCCTATCTGAGTAACTAAGTACTTACATAATGCATGGGTACAAGTTTATACACTTTGTTAAATTATTGTATTGTTTTTTTTAAGTGAAATTCGATTTTAAAACTATCTTCATATAACTTTTCTAGGTGATAGCTTTTTCGCATTTCGGAATATTGTAAAATATACCTACATTATAAGTCACTGGCAGACTATAATGTCAGTAGAGTCTAAAAATTATTTAATGGAAAAGGCTGACTGGTTTTTGGTATGAAATATATCAAATTAAAAAAATCTACATGACAAACTCCAGTAAAAATACATCGCCTTAAAACATCTTGATTTGTCTAGGTTTCGCTGGCGAATGCGTTTGTCCACCTACTGCGTGGCGGGCCAGATCGTGAGAGACATGTTGGGGGAAACTTAACCTAGATCTCTCTAGCCAGACTCTTTCGATCACATTAAAACGCACTGTTGTTGGTAAGAGTGAATCTCGGGTCTCGAAAACAAACTATCTCAGTGGTGTTCCTATCATCTATGTGCGCACATTTGAACAGTTTGTTTGTATTTGTAAATTAATCTTTGTCTGTCTTTGTAAATTAAACTATTGTTATCGCATCAAAATGATGCCCGGAAAATAATGCAATTGTCCCAAGTTATAAAGAAGACCCGAAAAGTTAAAGCTTTGAAAATTATTTTAACTTTTAAAACAAAGTATAACAATTTAAAAAAATATATTGGGGCTTAGATTTTTTCTTTATTTTTTTTTCTTTATTTTCCCAAATTTTACATTTGATGTATACAATATTATGATTTAATAAGAATAATGGGAACCCACTTAGATTATATTAGATTAGAAGGTCATTATAGTAAAAAAAGGGACTGAAATTCCTTATTTGTAATCCGCTATGAAAACATTGACAGATTGGTAGGTAAGTACCTACATATCTATACTAATACTGAAAGCTGCGCACAAAGTTTGTTGCTATAGAATCGCTTTCGTGACTATTTAAAGGTGTTTAATTCCTTTTTACTTTTTCCAGCTTTTCTACAAATTGCTCAACACCCTCTCTCCACGCATCTACATATTAAAATTATTTTTAAAATTTATATTTATGTATTCATTATAATAATATAAGATCCACATTTTGTGAACTTCTCGGTTAGATAATTCAAACATATAGACCACCCTGACGAAAAATCCAAAAATGGCCCTTTTTCAGAATCCCACCTATAAAAAAACTAATAATGCCATATTTCACGCGGAGAACTGCGAAAGATATTAAATTTTATGAATTATTTCCGAATAGTAAAATGTTCCACTCAAATTAAATTTGAGCTTTGTGAGATTGAATCTTCGTGGTATGAGGATAGATAGGTCTCTGAGACAACATCTCGGAACTATGAATTGCGAAAGTTATTAATAATTTTGAAATATCCCGCAATGTCTCTCTTTTAGAGAATGTCCATAAAGACCAATGTTTCACTGAAATCAAATGAAATCTTTTTTACAAAATTGAATCGGCACTGTAATATATTAATAATAATCCTGTAATATATCAATAATAATCCGGGCCTCTTCAAGACGCGCATTAATAAATCCCTTCGTACAGCCCAACAGGATGGCGATATAGTCTTTAGTCTTTACGCTTTATAGACAAGGGCGCTTTTGAGAGGAGTCGCATGAAAAAAAAATAGTCTCTGAAACAACATCTCGCGAACGACTGAAGAACCGAAATCTCTAACAGCGTCCCTTTTAGAGAGTTAATATAAAGTCCAATATTCCACTCAAATCAAATCTTTTGTCCAAGATTCAATCGGTACATGTATGTGTAAATACATCTAATCAATGAAACGGCGAACTGTGAACACTGTACACAATTTATTAATTATGAAATGTATAGCAGAGTAATTTTCAGAGAATGTTCGTAAAGTAGAACTTTCTACATGAGTTGTGAACGACTGTAGAACCGCAAAAGTTTTTTTTTATATTAAGAGGAATATAAACGCTAGAAATATTTCGATTCTCGTGCCTACAAAATTAAAAATCGAGCGTTTAATTTGCACGAGGCAAGTAAGCGAAAAAGTGGTTTTTATTTATTTTTTGCATAATTTTATATGAATGAAAAAAAGTTAGAACATACAAAACCTCAAAAATAATCTTAGCCATAAAGGGGTATTTTTAAATATTTTTTTCGTATATTGCTTCATAGTCAAGTCATGCAAAAACATTTTTTTTAGTGGTTTACGCTTATGTTTTTGTTATGTAATTAATAATTAATATTATGGTAATTTCGAGACATAGAAAAGCTAGTAAAAGCTTCAATTTATCCAAAGTATATTTTTTGATGATCAAGATTTATCTAAATAGGATTTATGTATAGCTTCATCTTAACCCCACAGGAGGCTACGAGGAAAATAATTTCCTCCAGGGCCTACATCGTTATCAGGGAATACCCAAAACGTTGAATGTTCCACTCAAATCAAATATTTTGTCCAAGATTGAATCGGCGCTGTAAGTGTACACATTAGGTCGTGGTCTCTGAGACAACATTTCGACCTGTGAATGACTGTTGGCCATTTAAAGTGAATGGACCACATATCAACCGCAGCGGGCAATAGTAAAGAACGGTTTAAAATCCTGTCGGTCTCCCTCTAAAAGCATTCAACCATCATAAATAAGAGAAACCCCCATTGTCCTGTTCATCCTTTTGGACCATCCATGGGCTGCCCAGAAAGCAACAGATATAGGTAACACATGTCCCAGGGACCAAGCCTCTCGCCCATCTCTATCAGGTGTCTAATTAACACTTAAATTAATTTGTTTCCACGCTTTTTTCTACAATTTATTACGGAATGAATTACGTTAATAGTTTTATTTGTAATAGCTAATAATAGCAACCCTGGCTTCGCGTAACAATAAAATTGTAGTATTATTTTATTACCGTGGGCTTTTCGTATTTATTACATCACATATGATATATTTTAATTATTTATATGATATTTTATTAAAAATTATTATAAACTCTTGTCGGTTCATGTAGGATGTGTAATGGATTAGTTTATTATCTATAATACAAAATAATACTGGATTTAAATAAATCATTTCTATTCATGTTTATTGAACATTAATGGAATGACTTTTAATCCTTATTACCTATAATTATAATTTATATAATGTGGTATTAAACATGTTATTAATTTAAAAAATATATATACATGTACAACCAAAACATCTCTTGCTCAAAGACACTTCTCATTCTTAGGTCCAAAACTATACAACTTAATGCCTGATGCTTGGAAAAACGAAAGCACAAGGGTTCTTCGCAGATTGACCACTACTTGGTTTCATCAATTAGGGAGAAAGGAGAGTGAACTTTTACTACACAAAAAATGAAATCAAACACAAACCAAAATCAATAACAAAAATTCCGACAAAAAATAAACTGTGCAAAAGATACCTTTTATATTCTAATTGTTTATATTATGTGCATGTATGTACGTACCTATTACTTTTAAATTAGAATTCTACAAGGCAGCAGTTAATCTTATGTTTTAATTGGATATTTTTATTTTTTTCTATCACTTCTCTTTTTTTATTTCATATTCATACAAAATGTATATGTAAGCCTATTATTTTGTAATGCAAACGCCATTTATAAGTAAACTTATTTTATTATTATTTTGATAACTATGCAGAGCATACAACAGTAATAATCATCCCTTAATTGTTTATTTTATTTTATTGTTTCTGTTCTCTTTATAGTTCTCATTAATAGGACTACATTATGAAATGCAAACACCAGTTCCCTTTATGTTTAAGTGTAAAAATATTTTTATTCCTTTTATTTATTATTATTATCATTTTAATAACTGTTGTATGCCAAGCATACACAAGTGAACTATATGTTTAAGCCCTTTTTTTCAAGAACCTATACATATAAACCTTTTTTTTAAAGTAATATGTTAATACGCTTTTAACTTTCCAATTTTATGTTTTATTCTTTCTCTTCTTTTCATTTCCTCAATTTTCCCTCTTTTTGTATAAATCATGGTCCATATATATTCACACTTATCCTAATTTGACTGTCCTAAAACGGGAATCATCCTAGTTGGACAGTCAAAACATTTTATAAATAATGTACATAAATGTGTAAATATTTTACTAAATAAAATTTTACTAAATAAATAAATAAATAAAATGTATATATATATATATTTTTTAAATTAATGAAGACAATATTAGCGGAATTCAATCGAAAATCTGAAACTGAAAAATCCTAAAAAAATAAATAAACATTATCTTCATTTTCTTAACGCATATTTTTTACTGGCTGCTATCTTTACGTATCCAACTTGAACTAAATGCTATCTTGATATTGTCATGTGATAAGTCATAGGTTCTGGGTTCGAGTCCCAGATGTGACCGTATCTATTTCTGATTTTTCTGTTTCAGATTTTCGATTGAGTTTCGCTAATATAGTCTTCATTAATTTAATAATTTTTTTGTTATTGTTAATATTTTTCTCACAAGCCTCAATTACTGCTCCCTGCCGACCGAAGTCGGTGGGACTATGGCATCCCTAATTTGGGTGTTATATGAGGCTGGAAATTGGAAGGAAATGGGGAAGAGAATTGTGGGGTAGAAGAAGGTGGGGAAAT